>CM051523.1:80256054-81597077 GCA_028017165.1 Herpetospermum pedunculosum | reverse complement strand
CCCCGCCAACGCCATCAACGACCCCCTCTACAGAACTGCACGCCTCTCTCGCTCTCCCTTCACCTACTCTTTTCCGGTCACCGTCGGCCCCAAATTCATCCGCCTCTACTTCTTGCCGGAAACTTACGATGACTTCCCCAAATCCGACGCCTTCTTCACCGTTCAAATTGGCCAATTCACTCTCCTGAAAAACTTCAGCGCCGCCCTCCTCGCTGATTTCGACCGCCGGCTCTTCATCTCCAAAGAATTTTGTATCCATGTCGCCGAAGAAACCCCGAAATTGAACATCACCTTCACCCCATCTCCCAATTCTTATGCCTTCGTCAACGGAATCGAAGTCGTCTCCATGCCGGGAAATCTCTACTACTCTCCGGCGATAATCAGAAACAACATCGCCCTCGAACTTTACCACCGGGAAAACCTCGGTGGCAACGAGATCACTCCCGATCAAGATTCCGGCATGTACCGAACATGGACTGGGAATAATAAGTACGTAGATTCTTTTGCCATTAGCATAGAAAATTACTCTGTTTCTATAAACTACACAACTTCCACTCCTAATTTCACAGCCACAGATTCAGTTTATCAGTCCGCCTTAATTTTGGGTAAGAATCAAACCTTCAATTCCTTAAGCAATTTGTCGTTGGAATTGCCCGTTCATGTCGGATTCAATTATCTGGTGAGGCTCCATTTTTGCCAATTTCATAAGAATCAGTTCCAAGAAAAACAGAGACGTTTCACAGTGTTCATAAATAACCGAAAATTCAACGCTCTCGATATAGATTTTGTCAATTCTCCGATGTACGAGGACTATAATGTATCAACTACAAAGGGGAGTTCTTCATTTATCTCAATTGATTTACACCCATTACCGAGTGAGAGCTTTGATGCAATTTTGAACGGAATTGAAGTGTTCAAACAGAGCAACGACACTAATCTCGCAGTACCCAACCCATCAGGGCCGGCTCCACCGCCACCGGAAGTGAAACCATTAGCCAAAAAGTCAAATGCAACGACGATCATCGCCGCCGTGTGCGGCGGCGTGGGTTTCGCCATACTATTCTCCCTTGTTGGATTTGTGGTCATGTGGAAACAGAGTAAGAAGAAAACGAAGAAAAGGAAGAAGAAGAAGAAAACGACGACAGAGGGCTCTTTGCTACCGGAACGACGGTGCCGGATTTTCACGTTCGAGGAGGTTTTAGAAGCGACGGATTATTTCAATAAGGAGAGAGAGATCGGAGTTGGAGGATTCGGCGTCGTATACAAAGGAATTTTCGAAGACGAAGAGGATCTCACCGTCGCAATCAAACGACTGAACCCAGATTCCCGACAAGGCGAACAAGAATTCAAAACAGAGATCGAATTGTTATCGGAGCTCCGCCACTTCAATTTGGTATCCCTCGTCGGATACTGCATGGAAGGAAAAGAAATGATGTTAATTTACGAATTTATGCAGAACGGAACATTCAAAGACCATCTGTACGACACCCCAAATTCTCCTCTGTCATGGAAGAAGCGCCTCGAAATCTGCTACGGGGCGGCGCGTGGACTGAACTACCTCCACACCGGCATCGATCAACCGATCATCCACCGCGACGTGAAGACGACAAACATCCTCCTAGACGAAAATTGGGTGGCAAAAGTTTCTGATTTCGGGATGTCGAAATTGGGGCAGAGCAGCACAGCGGTGACCACATTGGTGAAAGGGACTTGGGGGTACTTAGATCCGGAATATCACCGTCGTCTTAAGGTGACGGAAAAATCCGACGTGTACTCATTTGGGGTCATCTTGTTCGAAGTTCTCTGCGGGAGAAAGCCGTTGGACCCCCTCGCCGGTGAAGAGAAGTTGAAGCTTACGCTTTGGGCGAAAAAGTGCTTGGAGAAAGGGATTGTCTATGAAATTATTGATCCGAGTTTGAAAGGGAAGATTTCTCGTGATTGTTTGAAGCAGTATTTGGAGCTGGCGGTGGCCTGTGTCAACGATCAGGCGAAGCACCGGCCGTCGATGGCGGTGGTGGAGGAGAAGTTAAGGTTCATCTTGCAGTTGCAGGAGGAAGCAGATGGGGAGTGTGCTGACGGCGAGGTGAGTTATCCGGAGGAGTCATTTTCCCCGATCAGGTCGACGGGGGGTTCTCTCCGGAGCGAGTCGTATAAAAACCACCTCGCCACCGTGCTCAGCGGTTCTGATTTCACGGCGTCGACGCTTATGAGTGAAGAAATGTTCAGTGAACAGAGCACTAGTTCGCGGAAGTTGTAATTTGTTCATGCAAATTTACTTTTCCTCTAAATATATGGTTTTTTTTTTTTGTTTGTGTGTGTGATGTTGGATTAGTATTATGTATGTTGTTTTAGAACTTCAATTTTTTTTTTTTTTTTTTGAAAAATTATATTTCATCAACCAATAGTCTCCATGGGTAGATACAACTATATCTTCTCATCACAAATAATATTATTTTTAAACAATTTCGAAAAAAGGGATTGATTTTTTTTTTCTTTTTCTCTACAAGTTTTAATTTATTTATTTTAAATCTTCAAATATATATATATTTTATTTTTTTTATCATCTACTCAATATTATCATTTATTTTCAACTAATCAATTCAGAATTGAAGATTTAAAATACTATGTGTGTTGAAAGACACAACTTATATCAATTGAGCTACGCTCGGCATATTCTTTAAATGTTAAAACATTAGAATTATTGTTTTAATATTGTTGTTTTTTTTCTTCTTAAATATGTTGACTTATTCTTAATTTTTTTTTTCTTCTTAAAATCATGAATTTTTTATAGATTCGAATGAAGACCATTAAAGAGCATATATATATATATATATATATATAACTTTAGCATTTGATAACAAAATTCAACCAACAATATGATGATTGATATTTAGAGCATTAATTTGTTTGGTTTAAGTTTACTTTGAAATATTTTAAGTGAGATAATTAGATATAAAGTTATAAATATTATTAAAAGTTTATTTATAATTTAGTTTTGATTGATTTATTTATATTTCTAGTTATTTTAAATCTTTTCTTTTTTTTAATTGATTGGTTAAAAAAAAATTATAATATTGTGTAGACGAAGAAAAAACAATAATATCGGGTGTAAAGAGGGTAGCCAAAAAAAAAAAAAAAAAAGGAACAAAAATTAAATCAATATTTGAACGGACACGTGACAGATGGGTCAAAGCTACAATTTACTACCGGTCAAAGTGCATGCACCAATTTACTACCGGTCAAAGTGCATGCACCGCATTCCTATTAAGACGACGACAAAAAAAAAAAAAAAAAAAAAAAAACTTTTTTTTACAAAATTGTCAAAACAACCTTATTTTTCTAATTTATTTCAAAAATATTTCCTCCCTCCTAAAAAACTCACCATAAACGCACTATTTAAGAATGTCAAAATCACAAACCACCCTTTTCTCTTCGAAGAAGGATTCTGATCTAACAAAAATCTACCTTAAAAAATAGCACGAGCAATTCCATGGGCAGCAGAATTTCTCAAGCGATGGCAACGAGAGAATACGATTGATCCCCAATTGTGCTTCAACTCGCGAATGCATATGTTCTTGACTTCAGAGAGGTCTTCATCAATTTTGTTCAACAAATTGATGCGAGGGCGTCAGATTCCACCATCAAAGTCAACTTCAGAGACAGACTGAATAACGAGATATGCTTTAGGCCTTCCCGAATGGGATCGTCAACGCTTCAAGGAACCTTGATCTGATCCAGCCTGTCGCATTTCTGATTCCCCGCGCAGATAAGAGAACCCTCAGAGTCACGAATTACCCATCTGATTGCTCTTACTCCCAACTCGGTCTTCCACAAAGCATCTGCGTTCAATTTTCACACATTCGCTGGCGAAGGGATCCACAAATCATGACTCGAATGGTTCTTCCACTAAGAGGTACATAAATTTTCCAGGCTTGGTTTGATCTCCTCATTCATATGCCTATCAACAAATCTGAAGAAAAAAATCCAACAGAGAGCTGAGTCCTTCGAGATGTTGATATAATTTCTGTAATTCCAAATGCCCCACATCAAAGTCTCCAACTCTCCATTCGAGAGCTTGTCCATCGTCCAATCTCAAGACACTTAAGTAGTCCACTCTTCTCTACAAACAGAAGAAAATAGAACTATAAGCTTAATAAAATATTTGTTTCAAAATTCTCTCGAGAACTATAAGATTACACTGCCCATAGAGTGAGGGGAACCACGAGAAGTTGACTTAGTTTTTTATATATATATTTTTTATTTTGGATGAATTTGAAATTAATAAATGCAAAATATATTGTTATATAAACTATTATACCTTATAATTAATTATATATAAATTTACGAAAAATTTCAACTTTTATTCCTAAAAAGTTGTATCAATTTTTAGCCCAAACTATTTTACCATTACACCTTGTATTTATATATAAATTTAGGAAAGTTTTCAATTTTTAAGTATAAACTTTCAGTTTCATCAAATTGAATTATATACTTAAATAAATGTTGTAATTTGTACCCTTCATTTCATTCTCGCTAATTCAGCCAATAATTTTAATTAATACAATGTGTAAAATCTTCGAAAACTTACTAATTCAATCATTTTATACACAGATTTAAATTTGATTAATGTACAAATTAACAATTGAATAACATTGTCAATAGTCATAAATTCTAACAACAATTTAACATAATTACGTATTTCTTTTATAATTTATCAATTTTATACCATGCATATGCATATGCATATATTTTATTGTTCGGATAAAGCATGCACATATTTTATATAATGAAAGCATATGCGAATACTTATTTTAACGATTTTGCAAACGAAAATTTATCAAAGAATAAAAATTGTTGCAACACTTATCTAAGTTTAGTGACGCAACGGATTTAGAAACAAGCCAAATCTATGGCGAACACATGGGAAATACATCCCAAAAGGAGATAGAACTCTCTAAGAACAATGGCCAAAGCGAGCATAGCTCAGCTGGCATATGTATGAGTTGACGACCACGAGGTCTGTGGTTCGAATCCCCCCATCCCCAATGTACTCAAAAAAAAAAAAAAAAAAACTCTCTAAGAACAATGTTCTATGTTTAAAATATGATCAAAATGTCATTTATTACAATACTAAAGAGGCTATTTATAGCCCTACAAGACTTTTTGTCCTGTCAGATAGAAAGAAAATGAGACCCACCCACTCAGGATGAGGATTCCACTTTTAATAATGGAATTTCTTGACAATCCATTGGAGGAAAGGGCTGCGAGGTGACCCAAAAAATAGCAAGCTTTCTCAAAGAAGAAATGAGAAGGAAACTTGGGTGGGTCTAAGCACGGGAAATGAGCCAGTTCTTTCCCTAAATCGGGCCCGGGACATATTCGTCTTTTACAAACGAGTGTTGTGTAAATCCCAGTGGGGGGCCGGTGCCTTTCTATGTGCCGCTTTCCTAATCAAAAGATAAGGGGTTCGACAGGAAAGTCGTTTCGATCCAAAGAGGACCGGACAATAGCCTTCGTCGAGGTGCACCAGAATCTTTCTAGTCCTCACGAGTTGGTCTCTGATCGACAGGAGGAGCTCAAATTAGTAAACAGAAAGCGGTGTTGTCCACCAGAACATTCAAGCATTCGAAATATGCCGGAGTTGTAAATGATCAATAGGAAGAGGAGGAAAAAAATAGCTTATGATGTCTCGTCCCTCGAGCGTTCGCGAGCTCCCGTTTTGCGGCGCCCTGAATCAATCAAAAAGCTTATTGATTTAATTCGATTTTGGGGTGGGGTCAAGGGAATCGGACCCCGGCGCAATTTTTTATTGAATGAAAAGAAGATTGCGCCAATGAAAGAGTGGCGGCAGAAAACGAACTCGAGTGGGCTCCGCGCGGTTCCCGTAAGAAAAAGTGTTAACCCATAATCATAATAATAATAATAATAATAATATAAAAAAAAAAAAAAAAGAAGACCCATAATAAAAAAAAACCTCAAGAAAACAAGTTTAGATTAAAAAAAACAAAATAATTATGAAACCTGACCTAAATAACTATTTAAAGATTAATTAATTTAAATTAATCATTAAATTTCTAATCATCTAACCTTTCATGATAAATATTATAAATTTTCACATAATTTAAAAAACAAAACTCTTATTTTCCCATATTTTTATTTTTAAAAAAAAGAAAAAAAAAAAAAGAAAAAGAAAATAAACAAACCCTACTACTAGTACACGCCTCCCTCTCAGTTTATTTATTTTCTCTTATCTCCCTCTTTGCCGCTGTCATCGCCGGTCGCCGGCATTCCCACCGCCACTTTTCTTTCTTCTCTTCTCTTCTAATCTCACTCTCTACCACCGAGAGACTGTTTTGGAGTTGCAGAGCCTCCGGGAAAAAAACTCGCGACAGTCGGAATGAGCAGCAAACAGGGCCCTCCGAAGCACCGAAACAGATTCGCTTGGAAACCCAACGCCGACCGCAAAATCAACGAAACGGTACTCTGATTTCACCATCTATCATTTTCTTTTCCGTAATCCAAGTGTGTTCACCTTTTTTTTACTTTGAAAAATCTAGTACAGGAGGTTGGAGGCAGATTCCGGCCGCTTTCTGAGATCACTGGAGTTTGTCTTCGCTGCAGGGACCAAATCGATTGGAAACGCCGATACGGAAAGTACAAACCCCTTGCTGAACCTGCCAAATGGTATTCCTTTTGCTTTTCATTTTTATTTGTTGATTTGTTAATTTATTTCTCTCTCGCTGAGGTTGGATTGGGATTTTTTGTTGCGGAATTGATTGAATATATGTATATTGTAGTCAACTATGTTCGAAGCGGGCTGTTCGTCAAGCGTATCATAATCTCTGTCATGGTTAGTTTAATTATCACTACCTTTCTTGTTAATGTGGATTTAATTTCTATGTAAGCTCCGCCTTTTTCTGAAGAAATAAATTTCTAGAGGAAACTATATCAATAATATGAACGAGAAAAGTTCAGTGGAAAAAGAAGTTGAATCCTTATGTATGTGCATGCTAAGTTTTCTACTTGGAATTGATGTTCTTCTAGGCTGTGCCAAGGAGCAAGGTGTATGCGCAAAGTGTCGTTGTCGTGTAGACCAAACTGTTGGAAGGTGTGTTTCATATCATTGTTGAAGATTAATGTGTGAATCTTGTGGACTTGAATTTTGTAAGCATGAATATATTATGTTAGAGAAGTTGCCTCATATCTAGTGCATTATATGTCATTGGTTGAGAAGTTTGTGAAATGACAAGGCCTTTCCATCTGCACCTGTTGTAGGGATGTTTCTGAAGTGGATGCAGAGCAGAAGATGCTTCAAGAGGTATGATTTGGTTGGCCCTCATTCCATGGTGATAAATTTTCAAATGTGGCTTACAGGTTTTGTGATTGCTGCAGGCCATAAAGAATGCTCGAGAAAGGGATAAAAGAACCCTATTACGTGCTGTAAGCTTCCTTTTCTTTTTATTTTGTTTAATTGCCCATAGAATTAAACTATGAAAGATATTTGTGATTAGAATAGAATTTTGGTACTTCTTCTAGAATGTTTGTCTAGTATTTCGGAATTGGGAGGGGGATTGTGTTCACCTCTAATTTTATTTCTGTTTGGGGAGGAGTCTTTTCTCAACCTTACCTACACGTTGCATTCTTTTGAGTTCATGCGGTGACTCAGGACAAAGAGAGAAAATCAATCCATTTTAGAAAGTTGTAAATAAGGTTAAACTTAGAAGCTGGGAGAGTTGTTTGGTTGTGAGATGGGAGAAATTATTCGAGGAGGTCGTATGGCAGTATGAGAGAGAGAGAAACTGTAAAAGTTCTTTTTTTAGAGAAGAGAAATAGTTTCATTGATAAATGAAAGGAGTGAAAACTCCAAGCAACAATAGGTGTATTACAAGGAAGCTATCCAATTAAAAATCGAAAGAGACTATAATCAGAGAATGGTGTCAACAAGTACTACAATACAAAGCATGAAATAAAATTAAATCCGTAAAAGTTTTTCAAATCTTTATCTAGTTGTTATTAGGGACATACAATTTTTTCAATCTATATCCAATGGTTACTAGAGGAGGCACATCGTGGGAGTCCCATTGAATAATTTTTCGTGAGGTGGCGACACTTTTGATGGTGGTATGCCCATCAGGTCATAGTAAGTTTGGGATGCATTCTATTTTAATAATTGGAATTCATAGTCAGGTTGGTACCTCTAGGATTCCTTGGAAAGAGATCTCTAATTGTTTCTCCACTTCTTGTTGGTTATGTATTCTGTTAGTGGTTGCAGCAAGGTTTTTGGAGGATCCTTGGCTTTACAATAATTTTATCCCATTGTAGTTCCTTAGTTTATATTCTTTATTTTCACCAACCACAAACTATCAGATTGGACCCCAATCCAATCCAACATAATGAGACTATGGTGGTAATTACAAAATGTTCGATTAGTGGACGTTCGTAAAGAAGATTTAAAGTTAATTAACTCCCAAAGCACCTCCCATGATCTCTTAGCTCCTCTAAATATTCTATTATTCCTCTCCAGCCAAATTCCCTACAAAATAGCGAAAAAACAAGCATCCCACATAACTCTTCCTTCATCCCAAAAGGAGGGTTCAAGAGCACCTCCTTGATCATAGAACAACTTCTATGGCGAGCCAAAACAAACCCAAAAGTCTAGAAGAACCGACTCCAAAGGTAGAAAGAAAAAGGGCCCTTCTCATGTTGCCTGGAAAGAACGCATTGGGGTGCAACAACGACACAAAAGAAATGTATCTTTGGAGACTATCTCAAGTGTTCACCCTTTCATGCAAAACTTGATATGACGAAGAATTTAATTTCCTTAGGATTTTTTACCATCCAAAAAGAGGGGGAACAAATAATATATAAAAATGAGCTACAAGAGAAGCCCTCGGTCGGGTTAGGGACTCAAAATTGGGAATTTCTTCTCCCATGACAAACCACCAGGTCGGAAATGATAGAGAGGAGGCCAACCACCTCTATTGTCTCTCGATCAGTTAGGGGACGACATAAACTCGAAGATAACGACGAGGACTCATCAGATGAGGGCAAAACAAAGGTTCTAAAGGCATCTTCTTATTAGATAAATGGTGAAGCTGTGGAAACAAAGCACAAAGAAGCTTATACCCCACTCAATAATCCTCCCAAAAGTAAGCCTTTGAACCATCCCCAATCAAACAATTAACAAGCTGAGGGAGCAAGGTGATGTAATAGGATTATGGTAAATTGAGGTATCTTGGTCAATTCCTTGATTTATTAGGATTATGATTAGTTTCCTTGATTAATTAGGATTATGATTAGTTTTCTTCGATAATTAGGATTATGATTAGTTTCCTTGATTAAATAGAGAATTGCCCTCTTGTATTCATCAACTTTTCATTCATAATAAAATTCTTGGATAGACTTCTCGGAGAGAACTCTCCTTAGTTACTTAGACTCATCAAATTGGTATCAGAGCGACCATCTAGGCCAATGTTGACTGCCGTCGGTGGAAGATCATGAAACTCTTGTTGGCGCAGATCGCAAGAGGGAGCTTCGTGAGTTGTGCTCGTTGTCGAACATCGTACACCTAATTACAAGGGGGACCCTTTAAAGAAGATTTACAATCATAATTATCGATGAAATGCTCATTGTTTCCTTTAAAAAAAGATTCACAATCATAAGACAAGAAATATGATCAAGAAAATACAACGATTGGTATAGCTAAGAAAACCACAAATACACTAAAAAACAATGCTGGAATTTCGATTCTAGCGATTCAGAAGATTAATTTCAACATAACAACTCGACCCATGCTCGATTCTTTCAAAGATCCTATATCTACATTGAAATTCTTATTGTAGTGACTGTGATTCCGAAGAAGAACCATGTTGCAATTTTATGAATGTTCAAGAAATTGCCAAGAACGGGAATTTACAACACAAGAAAGAAGTTCAAGACCAGAAGATTTTCCTTTGAATGTGAATCACGGTCATTGGAGACAAAAATGACAGATTTTGAAAGTAGAAATCAAGAAAATAGAGAATTCACCCAAAGTTAAGAACTCGTGGATCATATGAGAAAGATTCAAGAAAATACAATGGGGAGGTCTCTAGAACATCAATGTTCAAGATTCATGAATCAAGATTATGAAAGTTTGAGAAAAGAAGATTTTTACCACGGAGATACATACCAAAACTGTGAAGATAGACAAGAAGAAATGCTCCAAGAACAAAAAGCCCACCTTCCAAAAAATGTTAGGGGACATCTTTTATAATGATAAACTCCAAGAATGCCGAAATGAAGGTTTCTTGGTTCAAGATTCCAATTGTTCCAACGATGGAGATGATTTTTTTCATTGACGTGAAGTTAAAGATTCTAGTTTTTCCAACAAAGAGTATTTTATAAAATTTGAAAATTATTTTACGAGGAAGATGAAGTTGAGAAAGAATTGAAAGAAATGATTGATACTTCTTCGTTTTGTTTGGATTGATTGTTCTTTGAAGTTGAAGTGTAAAAATTCAGTGAGAATAATTATTTACTCTTTCAAGAATATATACAAGCAAAATAGGAAATTGAGGAGGAGAAGGAAGCGAAACTGCCAAACCAATTAGCCACCATTCATATGAAATTTACCCGTTTAAACCAATCCCTATATTCTTCTTCAAATGATGTTAGTGAGCTAGATGAGATGAAGGCAAAAAAGATTTCGGAATATAACTACTTTCAAGCTCTTTATACTACTTCTAGAATTTCTTGGTGTTTTGACGTTCTCAAGAAAACATTTTCAATAGGATTTTTTTCTAATCATAGAAAGAAGCGTCATTGGAATATCTCTCCTTAGTCACTTAGGCTACATCACAAGAATTATCACGAAGCTATAACAGTCTAGTGGTGCTTGCTAGTTGCTTTGCTAGAACCCTTAAACCTACAACCTAAAACTCACTCAAAAGGGTGTGGTCCATACTACAAATAATCCTACACCACAGAGCATTCGGTTCTCGCCAAAAAAAAGCTTTATTATGTAATCTCAGGTGGGATGCCCACCCTCCACTTTCTCCACTCCTTTCTATCTACTGGCTTCGAAACTTGATCTATTGATCCTTTCAATTTCTTTTGTAGTCCTTTTATTCGTTAGACTTTTATGTGCGCTATTTTGTTTTAATTGTCATTCAACTTTGGTAAGTTTTTTTTTTTTCCAACCATCATGGATCGTTCTAGTTGACATAAGGGCCTTGAGAATAATAATAAAGTGTTTAGAGGGAATGAGTTCAATCTATGATGGCCACCTTCCTAAGAATTAATTTCTTACGGGTTTTCTTGGCCACCAAATGTTGTAGGGTCGGTTGTCCCATGAGATTAGTCGAAGTACGCTTAAGTTGGCCTGGACACTCATGGCTATAATAAAAAAAAGAGCTGATTTTTTTCATCACAAAATATATATGCTAAACACGATTTCCCCTTAAAAGTTATATTTGAAAAAAAAAAGGTTTGGTAAGTCAATACTTAGCCAGATCACATTGCCATTTCTGGTGTGATTTTCTTCTAATTATCATCTTTTTTTAAGTTTCCGCAAAGAACATACATAGCCATTGTCACATGTTGATATACGTATAATATAGATGCTTGTATATTTACAAGTACACAACAATGTTTAAAATTTCTTCACCACCTGCTTAATGAATTGGCCTTATTGTGTGTTATTTCCTCTTGTTTTCTTCTCCTCTTCCTGCCTGATGCATATTCTAATTTCGTTGATTGAAACAGATGGACAAAGGGAAAAGTAAGACTAAAAATAAAAATAAATCAGAAGTTGAAGAAGAAACTACGGTTGGGGATTCAATTCCTTCAACAGAAGAACATGCTGGATTATGCAGAAAGGAGGATGACGAAGAAATTACTGATGACACGGACGAGGATGATTACAAAGATGGAGATGAAGATGAATATGAAAATGAAGAAAAAGTTAAAGATGGAGATGCAAAAGAGTAGTAAATTAATCTTGGTTAGGGGCATGTTTTCACAAGCTGAATTGATGATGATGGGGAATAGTAAATTAATCTTCATTAGGGGGATTCTTTTCATTTTTGAAAGGCTAAATTTTGATGAGTTCGTTTGTTGTTTTTTAGGAGTGTTTATTTGTACTATCAACTATCGTTTAATTAAAATTTTACAATACATTATGTGAAATGGTTAACCTATAATATGATCATAAACATCCTTAAAAATCATTAGCATTTAATGTTTTGTTTTATACTTTATTCTTTAATGACACAATTTTTATTTGATCAAAATTAATTTTAAATAATTAAAAACTTGATTTTAATTATGATTTGTTAATTTTAAGGATGTTATCATCTAAGCATTAATATAATTATTAACTTCTTTACTTTTAGTCTTCAATGAACGAAATTAAAATATGCATCAGGAAGGAAGGAAGAGGAGAAGAAACTAAACTTTAACTAAACTTAGTAATTTAATCTATTGATTATTAACCTATAATAAACAATTGGGCATGATACCACTTTATTTATACAATAGTTTCCCATCAAAGTGATAAGCAAAATATATTAAAATGCGGACAAAATAATTGCTAGTTTTAGGCATTTTGGTATTATTAGAGGTCAGAAATGGACTTCAAATTGAACATGTAAACTAATAACATAAATGGTTCAACTTAATTTGGTCCCTTTATGTGATATATCAAAATCTAAGCTAAACTTCAATCCAGCTTCCTCCTACAATCAGTCTCAGCCATTCAATGAAACTTCTAAAAATTGTTTCAAGAACTTCCCCTGCTTCTGCACTTAGCTCCACACATCTGGCTATACTTTCATCAACAAGCAATCCCTCCACCTTCACCACGACACCATTTCCGTCTTTATCCAACCCGATTTCGATCTTCACTTCATCACAGTGCTAGTTTTTGTTCAAAACTTGGTCCTGGTTCATAAACATCAAAGAGCTAGTTTTTGTTCAAACCACAACCTTAAATTAAAAGTACACGTAGACACAATGCAAAAGTTCATAAGCTAAACTTGTTTAATCTAGATTTTAATATTCAATGAAACAGAAAAAAACATAAATATAAAAACTTTCTCATAGTTGAACATAATCCATAAACAAAATATATAACAAAGCCCCCTAAAATAAACAAAAACAAACCTTCAGTCTTCGCTTCGGTGCTTCAGTTTTCTCCTGCCAAAATGTCGGGCAGATAACCAAAATTCAAGGATTCTATATGACAAAACCCCCTAACTTGTCTCTCATTTGGATTAAATGTTTCCATCTTGATCTTCCTCCCAGAATTATCCAAGCAAAATAAGTCATCTCTTACTTGAAAGAATATTCTTCCATCTTCAAAGACTTTAACAAGGTGTAAGAATTGGTGCACCCAATCTTTGGGTATGTCGTCAATAACAAATTCTCTAATACATGAATCTTTCCCTAGCATCATCCACACTTGAAACTTATATGGGTTGTTCATGTAAATAGTTACATAAATGCCGTGATTAAATGGTTCAATGGAAGCATGCATTGGGGAGGAGGAAGGGTCAACTTCCAAGATCGCAATCGGTTCAATTTTTTCAGTTTCAACATCAAGAGCATAGACAAGGTACTCATTTTCTTTATCTATTTCTTTTCCAACCCAATAGATGACTCCATTCGAATAAGCTCCTTCATAGCAGATCTCAAAAGGCAGATTGAGAACATGTCTCCATTGGTTATGGTTAGATCCCCTTCTACCAAACCTGAAGACCTCCATTATGCAAGGGGAGTTTGTTCTGAAATGGGTAACTGGTGTAACCCTAAACAATTTGTATTGCTTCTTGGTAGAGGTGAAACCAAGACCGTAGGAGTAAATATCATCCTCTACTCCAGGTTGGGGAACTTCGATGAACTCATTAGTGATGGGATTTAATATGCCTTCAGAAAAATGGTCATAAGTTGTTTTGGAAATAAAGAGTAGACCATTGCAAGAATTGATGATTAAGACGGTGGACCAGTCGCCGTAAAACCCTAATGAAGCAACAGAAGTCATGGTATCAATAGCGATACAATGGAACTTGGGATTGCACATAAAACGACGATGAGTGGGATTGGGGGCGTTATCAGAGGTGGAGAGAAGGAAAGCGTTTGGAAGGAATTCAGTAGAGGAAGCATATTCTAAAACGAGATGATTCCAAGATTTACAGACGAGCCTGCAGGCGGGCAAATTGGAGAAAGGGAGTTTGGAGAAGATTACCTTAAGAATATGCGGTGGAAGTGGAAGCCCCCTGCCCCCATTTGTGTTGACAATCCTGCTCCGCCGCCAGCACCAACCCCAATTGAAAATCCTCTTCGTTTCCAATTTCTTCATCGTGAATCGGCCAAGAGGAGGAGGGAGATGGCCGTTCGAGGGATTAAAGAGAAGAGTTTAATAAGGGTAAGAATTTTGTATTGGACGGACAAGATATATATTGACAAATTATTTTAAAATATGTCATCTTATAATATTCATTTTCTCTTTAAATTACTTATAGAAAATATGTATTTATTTTTTTAAAAAATACATTTAGTTTTATATCTATTCACCATATATTTTATATATATACTTCATAGGGTGAGTACATCCTTGCATAAAAAAAAAAAAAAAAAAAAAAACAAACATGTGAGTAGTATATCCTAATATATATTGTATAGGAAAATTGTAACCGGTGTCAATTTAGATTAAAATAATTAAAAATATAACACTTTTTTAAAATTAACTTTTATTACTAATAATATGGTCTATCGCTGATAGACTCTGTTTTTTTTATAGAATTTTGTCTTGTGATAGTAGTCTATCAGTGATAATGACAATCATATATCAATGATAGAGCCAATCGATGATAGCCACTGATTTTTTTCCATATTTACAAAATGTTTTAAACTTTGCTAAATTTGCAATTATTTTGGACAATCAGCTATATAATTATAAATAATATGTATTTATTTTTTAAAAAATATATGTATTTTTTTTATATATAACCATTATATGAGTATATATGATTTAAAATCATATATACTTATAGATATTATATACTTTTTTTAAGTAAAAAATATATTTTTTTATATATACTCACCTTATATAAAGGTTAGATGAGCAGTTGAACGATTTTAATTAGGATATAGAATTATGATTAATGAGAATAAGGCACGAGAGAGGATAGAAAATCTAATCTAATTAATTCTTCTCATTTTTTACTTTTTAAATTTTAATATTTTCTTATATGAAGAGATATTATTTTATTTTATTACGGGTTTGAATGTAATTGCAATCAAACTTTTATAAAAAAAAATCTTAAAATAGTTGAACAATTTTGGTGAAGGGAGAGAAACGATTTTAATTAGGATATAGAATTATGATTAATAAGAATAAGGCACGAGAGAGGATAGAAAATCTAATCTAATTAATTCTTCCGATTTTTTATTTTTAAATTCTAATATTTCCTTATATGGAGAGCTAATATTTCCTTTTTATATGGAGAGATTATTTTATTTTATTACGGTTACAATCGAACTTTTATAAAAAAGATCTTAAAATAGTTTAAAAATTTTGATGAATGGAGAGAAATGATTTTAATTAGGATATAGAATTATGATTAATGAGAATAAGGCATGAGAGAGGATAGAAAATCTAATCTAATTAATTCTTCAATTTTTTTACTTTTTAAATTCTAATATTTTCTTATATGGAGAGATATTATATTATTTTATTTTATTACGGGTTTGAATGTAATTGCAATCAACTTTTATCAAAAAATCTTAAAATAATTGAACATTTTTTTTATAAAAATAGAAAGCTTCAACATTAATATAAAATCATATGCTATTTGTGTACTTATTCCATATATATTGAGAAAATCTCATATTCAGTATAAAACCTAAAATTCAATTTTATAACCAATAGAGATTATTAGAATAAGTGAAGGACCTATGTCTAGAGATTATTAGAATAAGTGAAGGACCTATGTCAACAAGAGCATAGTTCAACCAGCATGATGTATCGATGAGTAACTATGAGGTCTTAGGTTCAATTCCCAACCCCACATGTAAAAAAATAAAAAATAAAAAAAAAATTAAAAATTTATTAGACATTTTAAAAGTCAAGTAACCTATTCTATTACACAAAATTACAAGTTTGACATGTACCAAATAGACACAAACCTAAAATTAAAGTTCAAGACACTAAACTTGTTACTAACCTATAATAAACTATTGTCACATACAATACAACTATATATATATATATATACAATAGTTTCCTATCATTGTGATAAGCAAAATATATTAAAATGCAGACAAAATAATTGCTAGTTTTAGGCATTTTGATATTATTAGAGTGGAGTTTGAATAGGGTCAACTTAATTTGCTCCCTTTATGTGATATATCAAAATTTGAGTTAAACTTCAATACAACTTTCTACTACTATCTGTACTATCCGTCTTAGGGTGTGTACTACTAAAAAAATGTTTACACACACCCTTCAGTAGATGTCTTCAGTATTAATAATGACTATAGAAAAACATTCTTTCTCCTACTATCAGTCTTAGGGTGTGAGTTCATTCAATTCAAACACACCCTTAGTCATTCAATCAACTTCTAAAAATTGTTTCAAGAACTTCCCCTGCTTCTGCACTTAGCTCCACACATCTGGCAATGCTTTCATCAACAAGTAATTCTTCCACCTTCACCACGACACCATTTTGTCTTTATCCAACTCGATTTCGATCTTCACTTCATCACAGTGCTAGTTTTTGTTCAAAACTTGGTCCTGGTTCATAAACATCAAAGAGCTAGTTTTTGTTCAAACCACAACCTTAAATTAAAAGTACACGTAGACACAATGCAAAAGTTCATAAGCTAAACTTGTTTAATCTAGATTTTAATATTCAATGAAACAGAAAAAAACATAAATATAAAAATTTTCTCATAGTTGAACATAATCCATAAACAAAATATATAACAAAGCCCCCTAAAATAAACAAAAACAAACCTTCAGTCTTCGCTTCGGTGCTTCAGTTTTCTCCTGCCAAAATGTCGGGCAGAGAACCAAAATTCAAGGATTCTATATGACAAAACCCCCTAACTTGTCTCTCATTTGGATTAAATGTTTCCATCTTGATCTTCCTCCCAGAATTATCCAAGCAAAATAAGTCATCTCTTACTTGAAAGAATATTCTTCCATCTTCAAAGACTTTAACAAGGTGTAAGAATTGGTGCACCCAATCTTTCGGTATGTCATCAATAACAAATTCTCTAATACATGAATCTTTCCCTAGCATCATCCACACTTGAAACTTATATGGGTTGTTCATGTAAATAGTTACATAAATGCCGTGATTAAATGGTTCAATGGAAGCGTGCATTGGGGAGGAGGAAGGGTCAACTTCCAAGATCGCAATAGGTTCAATTTTTTCAGTTTCAACATCAAGAGCATAGACAAGGTACTCATTTTCTTTATCTATTTCTTTTCCGACCCAATAGATGACTCCATTCGAATAAGCTCCTTCATAGCAGATCTCAAAAGGCAGATTGAGAACATGTCTCCATTGGTTATGGTTAGATCCCCTTCTACCAAACCTGAAGACCTCCATTATGCAAGGGGAATTTGTTCGGAAGTGGGTAACTGGGGTAACCCTAAACAATTTGTATTGCTTTTTGGTAATGCTGAAACCAAAACCGTAAGAGTAAATATCCTCCTCTACTCCAGGTTGAGGAACTTCAATGAACTCATTAGTCATTGGATTTAATATGGCTTCAGAGAAATTGTCATAATTTCTTTTGGAAATAAAGAGTAGACCATTGCAAGAACTAATAATTAAGATCCTGGACCAGTCGCCGTCAAACCCAAATGAAGCAACAGAAGTCATGGTATCAGTAGCGATACAATGGAACTTGGGATTGCACAAAAAACGACTATGAGTGGGATTGGGGGCGTTATCAGAGGTGGAGAGAAGGAAAGCGTTTGGAAGGAATTCAATAGAGGAAGCATATTCTAAAACGAGATGATTCCAAGATTTACAGACGAGCCTGCAGGCGGTCAAATTGGAGAAAGGAAGTTTGGAGAAGATTACCTGAAGAATATGCGGTGGAAGTGGAAGCTCCCTTCTCCCATTTACGTTGACAATCCTGCTCTTACTTCGCAGCCCCCGCCCACAGCACCAACCCCAATTGAATTTCTTCATCCTTGAGCAGCAGAGGGAGATCGAGCGACGATATACAGAAGCGAAAAAAAAATATTAGGGTTTATAAGCGAAAAAAATATATTACGAAGGAACAATTCATATATATTGAGAAATTGTTCACCACTCTTTGGATAATATATTTTAAAATATGTCATCTTACAATTTTTCATTTATGTTTTTATTATTATTTATTTATTTATTATTTTTAACTATGTCCTTTATTAATCTTCTATTATGTAATGTTGTGTCTTAAATTACAATTACAATAAATATTAATTTTTTTCTCTCCGTCTAATTTGATTTATACTATTTTAGAAATTTATTCTCACAAAATTATATTAATTTTTTTTATATATATAAACATCATATATATTTATATATACTTATTATCGATAATATGTATTTTTTTTTTTTTTAAGAAAATATATGTATTTTTATTATTTTTTTTTATATATATATACACATCATATACATTTATATACATTTATATATATTTATAGATAATATATATATATTTTTAGAAAATATATGTGTTTTTATATATTCACCATATATAGTTATATATACTTCATAAGTGAGTATATTCTCATATATTTTGTATATATAATTATAAATAATATGTTCAATTTTTAGAAAATATATGTTTTTTTTAGAGAACTTGTAACAGATGTCAATTTAGTAGATTTTTGTTAGTGATAATAGTCTATCACTGATAGAAGTTTATCAGTAATAGAAACCGATTTTTTTGCCATATTTGCAAAACATTTTAAAGTTTGCTAAATTTGCAATTAATTTGAGCATGATTGTTATTTGTGCAACCAATTTTTTTTTTATATATATACCCATCATATATGAGTATATATGATTTAAAATCATATATACTTAAAGATATTATAAATTTTTTTAAGTACAAAAAATATTTTTTTATATATACTATATATTACGAATTGATCATTTTTTTAGATTCGAATACTTAAAGATATTATATTTTTTTTTTTAAGTACAAAAAATATTTTTTATATATACTCACCTTAAGTGATAATTTCAAAGTTTTATTTAAATTTTTGAAAAAAAAGGAGAATAAGATAAATATTTTAAAAAGTCAACTATCAAAAAAAATATATATATATATATATATATATATATATATGAAAATTGTAACAGTTAATTTAGAATAAAATAATTAAAAATATAGTACTTTTTTAAAAAAATTGCGGATATGGCAATTTCTATCGCTGATAGTATGGTCTAATAGAAGTTTATCACTAATAGAAGTCTATCGAATACTAGTTTTTTTTATAGAATTTTGTCAGTGATACTAGTCTATGACTGATAGAAGTCTATCAGTGATAGTCATAAAGTCTATCAGTAATAGTCATAAAGTCTATCAGTGATATAGTCACTGATTTTTTGCCATATTTGCAAAAGATTTTAAACTTTACTAAATTTGTAATTATTTTGGGCCTGATTACTGTGCAACCAGCCCTATATATATATATATATGAACAATATAAAAATAATTCAAATTTTATTTAATAAAAATAAGTCAACATCTCTCATCCCAACATGTTGTCAAAAAAAAAATATCTAAACCTAAAATGTAAAACACACGAAAATTAAAAAAAATTGTTTAAAATTTTTTAAAATTGAAGGACATTTTAATCAAATCGTATCGTAATATTTTAAGTCTATTAACATATATGATATAGAGTGAAAAAATTACCTTTTGCCATAATTTTTCGGAAAACTTAAAAGATCGAGCCATGAATATGATACGAAAATAACTCTAGTGGTTAATATATAACTTCCAATTGTACTTACCCGAAGATAAAAAAAACTCAAGCACCATACATTATTATCGACCCATAACTTAGCAATGTGTGCTACAAAATTGTATTTAAAGTGCTTGCTAATAGACTTTTAAACCTATACTTGCACTTAACGACCATAGTATCTTTGTTACATATAGATTAATTGTTGTTAATATTATTGTTGATTATGACTTGTAATTATATAGTAGGATGCTCCTTTTCAAGTACTAAAAAAAAAAAATTATATAGTAGGATGCTGACATCATCCTTGTCTGAAACCAATTGGAAGAATTTGTTGAAAAAAAAGTTATAACATTATGAACAGCAAACACTAAAATATTTACCTAAACATGAAAAAACATTATAGTAAAAAGTTGTAATCTTATTTTGACCTTTCATAAATATTTCAAAATTATTATTAGAGTAGAAATTCGTTACAATATTGAACATAAAAAAAAACGTTTACCTAGATTAAAGGTGTGTTTGGTTTAGATTTAATTTTTGAAAAAAGTCATTTTAGAATAAATTGAAGTGTTTGACAACCATTCAAAATGAATTGTTGAAAAATGAATTTATATTTTGGATGAAACAATATTAACTTTTGAAAAAAATGGTTTTGGGTGTTTAATTGAAAAACCTATTTAATTCTCATATTGTATTAAAATTACCAAAATACCCTCACATTACTCTTTTAAATTTTCTCTACCCACCAACTTCCTTCGACCACCGCCGACCCTCACCGACCATCTCCAATCGCCGCCGGCCGACTCCGACCATCAACAATAGTAAACGGTCATAATTTTTAAAATACAAATTTAAAATTTTTTGTTTTTGGAAAAAATATTTAAATTAATGCGGGATGAAGGGATTAACCCTAACCTCTTAGTTAATGGCATAATCTTATGCCAATTGAGGTAAGTTTAATTTGTTACTTCAATTGAAAAATATATATTTAAAGTTATTAATTCATATGGTTTATTAATAATTGTCCTTTATAGTAATTTTACCTTAAGAGAAACATTTTTAGTAGAGCAAACCAAACACTTGTAGATAAAAATACTTTTGAGAAAATGTAACCAAACATATGAATGTTTTAATTAGAAACATTTCTAAAAAAAATGTTTTAAAAAAAATGCATTCTTTCAAAAACATTTTTTTTTTAAGTAGTCAATCCAAATCCACAATAACGAAGCGCGTATGCTGAAGTAGAAAAATGTGGTTAAGATGGGAAGCAGATTAGTGCATAATTAGAAAAGGAAGAGACATGGAAAATGAAGAAATTTGAAGAGGAGGCAAATGCCCCATAGAAATTGGCTTTAGCACATGCCTTTAAGTCTTAAGTGTCCATGCAATGAACTTGTCCAATATCTTTCTTATTTTCCATCCACCATTATTCATAATGCCACTCCCCACTCCTATTCATATTCATAGTGCTGTCCATTTCACCAAAAAGTTCTTCTACCTATCCCCTCTCTTTTTCTTGGGCTAAAATATCAATATTTACTATAATTTTCTTTCAAAATAATCATGGGCGGTGTTGAGGATCCCACATTGGGAAGATGAAGAGGGACCTCAGCCATAATATAACACATATGAGCTACTCTTCCTATTACCAATTGGTTTTAGGATGAAACCCATGATGTCTAATATGGTATCAGAACCCACAATGTCCAAACGAGTATTCGGTCCAAAAATGGAATCCGACCCAAGATGGTGAACCCAAAGAGACACCATCTTGAGGGGCATGTTGAGGATCCCATTTTGGGAAAATGAAGAGGGACCTCACTCATAATATAACACTGACACATATAGACTATTCCTCCTATCACCAATTGGTTTTAGGATGAAACTCCATGATGTCTAATAGTAGGGAATTACAAACGTTAAAAACCATAAAAACCCATATAAAAAATGTTTAGATATAAGAAAATAGTCGCAGCTAATTACAAATCGCAAAAAAGTGTGAAAAGGAAATAAATTAGTTGAAAAATTCACAACCCGAACAAGTTTTATGGCTCATTTTGATAAAATTAAAACTTAAATGTTAAAATTCAGTTTGAAGTGTATACAAAGGTTGATAAAAGGAATTTGCCTTTAATTTAGAAAAAATATGATTTATTTTAAAGAAAAAATATGAATTTTTGCCGTGAACTAATTAGTAAGAATGTATCTATTTTTACTCTAAACTTTAAATTTTATCGCATGAATCATTTTTTATCTTAAACTCGAACAAGGGTTGCAAAGACTTTCAGTTGAAAATCTTGAATGAAAATATTTTATTTAATGAAAACAGAACATATATCCAAAATGAAATTAATAAAGCTTTATAGAAAATTGATACGTGTCCAACGCATTAATTTCTAAATAATGTAATTTTTTTAAAAATAAATTACGGATGGATTGTTATATTAAAAAAACGTTTAACTCATCGTTTTAATAAATCTAAATACAATGTAGCATTGGATTGAGAGTCTAATTTTTTTTTTTTTTTTCAAATTTGAGAATCAGAAGTTTAAAGAAAACCTAATCATAGATGTAAAATATATTTGATCTATAGATTTATGATTTTTGAGAAACATGTAGTATGAAAATCATACATTTGATTTTTTTTTATAGCATGTCAAACAAAGACCACTTTTAATTTAACTAACATATTAAGGGGTCGTTTGGCCCACGGAGTTGGGAGGAGTGGAGTTGTGGGGAGTAAACTTACTCCCCGTTTGTCCCAAGGAGTTGTTTAACTCGGACAAAAAATATCAACTCCCCAGACTTCTACAGTAATTACTATTCAACTCCCCAGACTTCTACAGTAATTACTATTCAACTCTCCTTCATTTTCCTTTCTTTCTCTCTCTTCCTTTTACAATATTTTTTAATTATTTAAAAAAAAAACATAATTTGTACAAAAGGTGTAAAATGACTAAAAATGCAATTCAACCTATTTTTTATTTTAAATATAAATTAAATTGTTGAATTAAAATTAAAATTGGTACTTAAACAAAATTTAAAATGTAGTATTCAAGAAGAAATAAAAATATAAAAATATAGCTTATTTGGATTCACTTAGATTAATGGATTAAAATCTTTCAAATTCACACGTAATAGTTAATCGACTATTGTACGACTATTTGTTTTATTTCAAAACTATCCAAATAAAATGAATAATTAATGTGAGTGATATTGAAAAAAAAAGGTGAAGTATGGTAGTCAAAGTTATTTTGGTTATCTTCGAATAAATTTGTAAAGGATACATAAAATAAAAAACACAAAAATCGTATTCTTAAAATTTATTGGAAGAAGTTCTTGATAATAAAAATATGAAAAATTATAGAAAATAGGTTCTAGGTGTAGTGCATATGAAATTATGAGTTTAAGTGGGTGGAAGCGAGGAAGAACGTGTTTGACACATAAATATGTTTATGTGTTGTTTTTTTTTTTCTTTAGAGAAATTTGTAAAATATACTTACACTAAAAAAAACAAAAACAAAATCTCACTTCTAAAATTCATAAAATTAAAAAAATTAAAGATTGAGTCTTTAAAAAATAATAATAAATATATATTATTGATAATCAAGGTAAGAGATTAAAAAATTAATGTGAAGTATTGTGTTCAAAATTATTTTTTGTTATCTCCAAAGAAATTTGGAAAGTAGATAAAATAAAAATAAAAAATTGTATTGTTAGAATTTATTAGGAAAAGTCCTTAATAAGGAAAATTAGAAAGTTTAAAAAAATTGTATCGAAAAAACTAGTAAAATAAACTCATATTTTAGAACTTGAGGTTCAACAACTCTCTGTCAATGGGAGACGGAGAAAGATGTGTTTGACACATGAATAGACTATACTTATGGGTAGACAATCTTATAATTCATAAAATTAAGGATGAGTCCTAACAAAATATATATATATATATATATATATATATATATATATATTTTGATAATTAATGTGAAAAAATAATGTCAAATATTGTGCTCAAAATTATTTTATGTTGTTTTCAAAGAAATTTGTCAAGGATAGATAAAATAAAAATAAAATATTTCATTTTTAAAATTTATTGGAATTGGAAGAAGTCCTTAATAAGAAAATTTTGAAAGTTTGTAGAAAAAAATTGTGCGGAAGAAAACAGCTAAAATAAACTCAGACTTCAGAACTCCAGACTAAACAACTCTCTGCTCCAAACACACCACAGACTTCAGAACTCTAGACTAAACAACTCCCTGCCCCAAAGAGACATACCTCAGAACTCCCCAGACTAAACAACTCCTCAGACTAAACAACTCCAGACAAAACAACTCCAACTCCCCCCAACTCCTTGGGCCAAACGCCCCCTAAATGATGATCATGCTTCAAAATATGAACCAAACACCCCTTTGAATTTATAAATGCAAAGCAAGTATTTATACCAATAATTTTTTTTCTTGACTTTTTTTTTTTTTTCTAAAAAATACCATAAAAGATTGTTGTTTTACCAACGGAAGAATGACGATACAATATCAATTAATAAAAATAAAACTAACATGAACATAACTTAGCAATAATTGACATATACTCTAATATCACAATAGTGAAAAATAATTATCAAATAATTAGAGATAATTGTAGAATTGAAATTCAAAACCATGATCAATTTTTCTTACATTAACCATACGGTTTTGAATATGTTAGAAAATAAAATAAATAATGTCACATAATAATAGTATATGACTGAAATGATATTCAAAGAAGTGGGTGTAAAAGAAAAATATGTACTAAAAATATAACCATAAGAACCAAATAAGAAAAGAAAGAGCCAATAATTAGAAGATACATTAACTCCTTTATAAAACTAGTGCTATTTATACCTAATAAATCTCTCACATGGGGAGCTCAGCAAAATTGGAAAACTAATGAAAATGTCTTCTGTCATATTGTAATAATATTCCAAGTTTTTTTTTTTTTTTTTTTTTTTTCTCTCCCATCTGAAATTTTTCCTCCACTTTCTGTCCAACCAAACAGAACCCAATTGGAACTTGGTAGGAAAACATGGCTTTTTTTTCTCGATTTATTTCCTCTCGTAATTACAACTAGTAAAAAAAAAAAAAAAAAAAAAAAAAGACAGAACTATGAAACGACGGCGTTTTCAGAGTCGCTGCAGCCGGATCCAAAAAAATCGACCAGCTTCTGCAAAATGACGACCTGGGTTTTCAATAGAACAATGTAATCGGCGGTTTCCTTGAACAACTGCTCCGTTTGGCGGGCCTCGCCGTGGGCGGCGGTGGATTGGGTCGGAATGAGGCTCTGCAGGACCTCCAACTTGGCCGAGACGTCGGAGGAGGAGCAGCAGGGCGATGGCGTCGATTCGCCATTGTTGAGGAGATTAGGAGCTCCGACGGCGGCGGTGGCGGGGCAATGACGACGGGGGAAGCGTCGGCGGGAATCGGGTAGAGATCTTTTGGTTCTTCTTCTGAGAGGATTTGGGAATGTGTTGGTTTTAGAGCTCATTGTTTGTCTCCAATTACTCGGAGCAATTTTGGTCGCCTAAGACGAGGAGGATGAAAGCCTGGTTTAAGTAACAGTACGCTACCACTTTGCCCACTCACTTCTTGTTTATTACCATATTGCCATTTCTCTATTTCAACCAAGAGTTTGTACATTTTTTTATTTTTTTAAAAAAAAATTAGTACTCAAATAATCAAATAGGACGTGAATTTAAAACTCCGATCTCAAAAAAAATTAGTAATTATTCTTCGTTAATTACTGTTACTGTTAACAACCAAAAAAAACAAAAAAGAAATTGTACAATTTGATTAAAGAAACAAAATTAATTTTGAAAATTATAATTCTAATAAGGTTAAAAATGAAAAATCTTAATTAGTGTTTAACTAAGAAAAATAAAAAAATCATTCACCCTTCTCTTTTGAGTACTTGTATCTTATTTTGAAGTTTAAATTTTATTCTAGTAGTTTCATTTTAGCTTGGTTTTAAGCCCCCAAAAGCGTTAGATAAATAATCCTTAATCTTTGTAATTACTTTTTTAATAAATTATTTAGCAACAAATTATATAAACTTTTTTTTCATTATCTTTATCAATAGATGTTATATGTACAAATAATTGATTAGATGTCGAGTTTTCAAATAAATTCAAATTTTTATTAAATGATAATGAAAAATTAGCGATAAGAATTAAATTATTCAATGAATCAACTAAAATAAAACATTTAAGATTTAAAGATTCAAAGAAAAGAGGAAAGAAACAGTCGGTAATTGAATGACTATATACAACATCTAAAAATTAAAGGACTAAAAAGCAAACAACAAAGTTTTATAGATTTAATTTAAAATAAGATTTGTATTTTTTGAAAAATTGGAAAATTGGAAGGAAAGTACGGCAATTTCTAAGCAAAAAAGCATGCCCGTCTGCGACGGCGCATGTGAGGTAATGAATTCCAAATTGAATCTTACAAAAACACCCTCGGAATGTCAGACAAATTACAAAAGAAACAAAATAGGTTAAATTACAAATTCCATCCCAAATTTAAAGTTAGATCTATCAAACTCTTCCAACTTTCAATTTTTTTTTTTTTTTTTTTTTTAAAGGTATTTTAATGAATCCAAAAATTTAACACATGACCTCTTAATCACGGACACAATTTTAGACCAATTGAGCTATGTTCGGTTTGACCTTGAACTTTTAATTTTGTGTCTAATAGTTTTCTTGTAAAAAAAAAAAAATATATGTCTAATGTTATCCTAAAATTTGAATTTTAAATTTAGTAGATCCGTGAATTTTAAAGAATTCAAAAGTTCATAAGCTAAAATTATAATTTTGAAAGTTCAATGAACAAATAGACACAAACTTCAAAGTTAATGACTAAATTTATAACTCAACTTTTGATTTATTAAAAATAAATTATGGTCAATCCGAACATCGCTATATCATCTAAAAAATCAATAGTTCGATCTCTAAAAAAAAAAAGATAAATTATAAAAGTATTTCAAATCAGTATCCAACTGTTATTGTGGAGAGTATGTATATTTATGAGTCTATATCTAACGATTATTCGGGATTAACATCCTCGTTGAATAATTTTTTGAAAAAATAAAGAATAAAACAATGTAATAATGATGTGGCGGCCTCGTAAGAGAGGGTATAGATGTAATTATGAGGAGAGAAGAGGGGCTAAAATGAAAAAAGGAAAAATGGAAATGGTGTGGGTGATCCTAATTGGGGGGATGTGGGTTATGGCTTCCCAAAAGGTTGCATGTGAATGTGATATGGGCCATCACAGCCAGCAAAGCCTGAGAGAGAAAGAGAAGGTTTTTTCTTTTAGAGGGAGAAAGAAGGCACATGGGGAAGCACATGCAAAGAGCTGATTTTGGAGGGTAGCCTTTGAGCATGTGACAAAAGAGGGACACTGCAGCACCACCATGTCCTACACATTCCCTTCCATGGGACCTCATCTCAACTTCCACTTTTCTCCACTCTTTCCTTCATTTTAACCGCTTTATTTAATTCCTAAGTTCAGTTTGATATCAATTTTGTTTTTGAAACATGAGGCAAATATGACGCTATTTGTACATTTTGTATCTCAATTATAGAGAGGATAAGAGACGGTGGTAGCTAAGTACGTTATTTCGTCTTAGTGGAGAGATGTTGAGGATCCCACATCGGAAAGATGAAAAGACCTCACTTATAATATAACATACATGGATCACTCCTCCTATCACCAATTGGTTTTATGATGGAATTCATGATGTTTAATATGGTATTAGAGCCCACGATCCAACCAGTCACCATTTTGAGGGGTCATATTGACGATCCCACATCGAAAAGATTATGAGACCTCACTCATAATATAACACACATGGGCTACTCCTCCTATCACCAATTGATTTTAGAGACCTCACTCATAATATAACACACATGGGCTACTCCATGTCCTACACATTCCCTTCCATGGGACCTCATCTCAACTTCGGAGCCTGCCCTCCCACTTTTCTATTTGAAATTTTATACCTTCAATTTTAGTTCTCATTTGATTTTGTCCTAATTAGATATAAAATTTCAAACGAGACCTAAATTAATCAAATTCAAATAGAAAAATAAAATAAAAAAAATTGATTTTTTTTCTTTTTTTTTTAACAACATGTGAGGAGGGAGATCGAACCTGAGACTTATTGCTCATAGTTTATACATTATGTCGGTTGAGTTATGTTCTTGACAAGTCTTAAATTTTATATTTTGTCTCGGTTCGTGAATTAAAAAAAAAAGGTCATGAAGAATAGAAAAAGATATACAAAATAAACACTTCGATTCGAGATATATATATATATATATATATATATAATGGGAGGCATGAAGAATGGGATGGACGATGGGTTTAAAGAGAGGTCATGAAGACACCCACCAAGTTTGTTTGAAGATATATTATAATGTGTTGAGTTAAAAAAAATAATAATAATAATAATAAGAATAATAATGGGACAGAAGATGTAATGCAAGATACTCTCTGTTCTTTAAACATTCTTTTCTAAACTATGACCCACTTGTTCTGTCTAATGCGAAACAATTTCTTGCTCCTTTCTTTTTCCATTTCTATTTTGTTCTTCCTTTTTCTTTTTCTTTTTCTTTTTTTTTTTACACTATATATATATATAATTCAATCTCTCTTGTTTATATCGTTTTTCAATTTCGTTCCTTGTCTTTTATGTATTCATTTTTTTTTTCATAATGTTTTTATTCTCAGTAAACGTTAAAAAAGAGTGTGACGGTTGTTAATTGTAAAATTTGTAAAATAATGATTTTATTAAGTTTATTTTATCTCCCATTAAACTAGATTGTAATGTGTGAGTTTGATAAATTAACGTGAAAATCATATGAAGTGACGAGATCTATACTATATATAAAGAAGCAGTCATTCCAAATAATATATATGGTTGCGTACAAGATCTCCACAATGGCATCAAGCTATTTATCATTCAAGCTATATATTTTATTAATAAAATTAATCACGTCAGCTTCTGTTAGCTACAATAACGAAATTTTGGACGAGAGCAAAATTATACTAAATTCAAACTTGAGGAGCTAATGTCGAATTTGAAATTTTAGAGACCTGAATGTTACTAATCAAACTTGAAGGACCAATAATACAAAAAAGAAAATAATAATAAAATATAAAATCAACATATTTTTTTTTTTAGAAGTTTTGTGCTTGGTTTTCATTTCCAAGTGAGTTAAATAACTACTTGTATCATAAAATTGCAGATTGTCAATGTAAATTGCAAATCTACAATCTACACATTACTATGAGCTTGTTCATTGTGCATGGTCTACTAAATTCAGCAACACAATTCAGATTCATCATATATGAAAGATTAAGAAAAAAAAAAGAAAAAAATTGAGCCCGTGACTAAGAAGTTATAAGTTCAATCATCGCATTAATTAAAATACCGTAAATATCAACAAGAGGGCATAGTTCAATACCGCCTAGTGATCATGAGGTCTTAAGTTCAATCCCCCACCCAACATGTTGTCAAAAAAAAAAAAAAAAAAACCTTTAATGACTATCTAAAAAAACATTTTGAGAGTATGTTGCATTACATCTTCTGTCCCATTATTATTGTTATTATTATTATTTTAACCCAACACATTATAACATGTGCCAAATCGAGCATAGTTCAATTGACATAAGGTTGTGTCTGTGATGCTCAATTGACATAAGGTTGTGTCCATGAGTAAGAGATCATGAATTCAATCCTCGCATTTATTAAAAAAAAAAAAAAAAAATAGCTGACACGTAGCTATCATCTCATTAAAGCATTAACAATCCTCTCAATCCTAAAAAAAAAAAACGCAATAGATTCAATCAATTAAAATAACATCTACGAATTTTTTAGAAATAAGGTAAAAAAGAAAAGTGTGCAATGCAATCCCTTCTAAAAATAAAATTAAAAGAGATTTAAAACATTTTATCACAAAATCTAAAGAATAAGAAAAAAAAATCCAGAAATGCGAGGGCGAGCCTAAATGAACTATCAACTAATATAAATGCGGAAGCCCTTGCCCTAGGGTTACTTTCTCTCCATGAATTAAGAGTTTAGTAATTGATTTAAGTGTAAGGGTAAAAATGAAAACAAAATAAAAGAATGAGATTTTTCATGATTCATAGTAGTAATATATAAAAAATACAATATTTTCGTGCGAATAAATTTTTAAAATGATGTAAATCAAATTAATAAGAAAAAGCATGTATAAAATATTGTTACGTAAATGGAGGGAGAAAAAAAAAGATAAACGAGAAGAAAAGAGAGAGAGAAAAAATAAATATTTATTATATAATTGTAATTTAAGACACAAGAGATAAAATGAATATTATTACGTGGAAAATATATTAACGAGAACATCGAGAACATAATGATAAAAAAAATAATAAAAAATGAAAATAAAAATTGTAAGACGTTTGAAAATATATTACTGATTATTTTGGAAAATTTCTCTTGTTTTGTTTTTAGTTTAAGGAGATCCAACCTCCAATTTCAAGTGAGAAGTATATATAAATTATAGCGTTTCTTAATTTTTTGTTTTTGTTTTTTTTAATTCAACTTTTGATAAGCAATTAACATACATGTTAATTAACTATAAATGTTGGCTATCTTAATTCTTAAATATAGTTTTTTTTTCTTCACTATATTTATAATTATAATTTCGTAGCTATATTTTTATATTACTTTAGGCTAGATTTTCGGCCAATCATAATCTTCTAAAACTAAAATTAAGAGAGATTTAAAAACATTTTAGGTGCAACCGGAAGAATAACTTAAATTAGATAGTAAAAATTGAAAAATAGCTACTAATTCCTTGAAAAATAGCTAAATCCTATAATTATAACATTTTTTATAATGTGGTGGGACGAAACTGTCCGACATTTAACGGTGCAGTTAGATAAATTATTATTTAGAGAGAATCCGGGAAAAAAAAATATTTATTTCTAGAGAATCAATAAAAACCATCTACATCTAACCGTGCACAGACAAATCTTCATTCAGAGAGAATTCGGATAAAAATAAAGTCAAGAGAAACAATATAAATTAAGATATAGTTAAAAAAAAAGGAAAAATCAATTTATATCCCTAAACTTTGAGGGTTGTATCAATTAAAACCCTAAACTAACAATTGTATCAATTTAAACCCTGAACTATTATAAGTGTATCAATTTACACCTTTTGTTAGATTTTATTTGAAAAAAAATTAATTTAAACGGGTGGAGACTTATGATTTTAACAATTAAACTCATAAACTTTCATAAATGAATCAATTCTATGAAAGTTTAAGAGTTTAATTAATAAATTACAAGTCTCCACACATGTAAAAACTTACATTTGTATACTAGAGGGTGTAAATTGATACACTTATGAAAGTTTAAGGTTTAAATTGATACAATTGTAAGTTTAGGGTTTTAATTGATACAACTCTCAAAGTTTAGGGGTATAAACTGATTTTTTCCCTAAAAAAAAATAAGGTAACAAACACCAATTAAATCGAAACAGGTAAACAAAATTCAAATTAAAGTCTAATCTGTAACATTAATAATTCAAATTAATTTTTAACTAAAATTTTCATAGACGGTTGTGAAAAAATGATAATAACGGTGCTCTCGATAATTTATAATGTGTGTGTATATTCGTAGTTACATGTACATGTAAGTATATCATATTAAGTATATGTATATACATAAGTCATTAATTCGTGAAGGTACATGTAAGTATAACATAGACGACTTATCATATGAAATATATGTGTATATACATAAGTCATTAGTTCGTGAAGGTAGATGTAAGTATAACATAGACGGTTGTAAAAAAATTACATAAACAAATTTCAGCATATTGATGTTTATAAAAACTAAAATGTTCATAGACGGTTGCAAAAAAATTATAAGAATGGTGCCCTCGATAACTTCTAGTGTGGGTATATATTCGTAGTTACATCTATAACAATGTACATATAAGTATATCATATGAAATATATACGTGTATATACACCATAAGTCACTAATCTCTGAGCATTGAAAAATGATACTAAAAAAATTAAAATGTTCATAGACGTTTGCAACAAAATTATAAAAATGGGTGCCCTCGATAATAGTGTGAGTATATATTCGTAGTTACATCTATAACAATGTACATATGAAGTATATGCGTGTATATACACCATAAGCCATTAATCCGTGAGCATTGGACAAATAATACTAAAAACAAATTAAAACTGGTATGCATGTTTAGTTTAGTGGGAAAACGTTCAATCAATTGTATCATTACCTGCAACATTGAATTAGGAGATTTGTAAATCTTATATTTTTCAAATCGATTTGAAACCGTCATCGATTCTCAACTTTGAAACCCTCTACCTTGAACAAAACTATTGAAAATTCTGACTCCCAAATCTTCTATAATGTATTTTCGGAGTGAGTAAAGAATCTTCGTCTCTCTCAAGTTTCGTCTCTGTACATTGTCGTCATTTCTGATGGAACTGAGGTCCTAAAACAACCAGAGACGCAACGGAAATAAGCCTAAACTGGCTGGGGATTTTCAACAATCAATAAGCAACAAACGAGAGAGAGAAAATAACTATCACATATATAGCTTAATTTATCTCTCGACCACCACCGGTAAAAAACAGACCGACTGGTAAAGGGCACCGATTAAAGTCAACCGGTAAAGGTTGACCAGTAAGCTTTTCAAGTTCGATCGGTAAAACCATACGAATAAATCAGTACCGATAAACCAACACCGGTAAATTCGTATCGGTAAAACCAGACTGGTAAGCTACCACCAGTAAATCGGTTCGGTAAGCTTACACCGATAACACTAAACCGGTTAGCAACCACCGGTAAACTGGTTCGGTAAACTTCATAAGTTTACACCGGTAAACCAGTGGACCGGTAACCATTACCGGTCTACTACTTCGATAAATCAATTACCGGTACACTCGACCGGTAAATATCGACCGAAGAGCAAGCGCCACACGCTATGACATAACGTTGGCCAAGCCACCGATAAATTTCTATCGATAAGCTTCACCGGTAACCCGACCGATAAGCTTCTTTGGTAAATTTACCAGAAAGCTTGAAAACACCAAAAAACGTACTTTTTTTGGATTTGTCTTCTTGTCTCCGCAACAACCACCTCTACAAAATCCTATGAAGCTCAGTCTGATCACGAGCAAGGCAAAGACCACCCTCAAAGGAGTCCCGGGTATCCTCAGGTTTAGTAGTGGAGTTGTGGGACTCATTTGAGCAAGGGAGCTTTGGCTAGAGGTTGGGGATGAAGAAGATGGTGTTGGTATATATGAGGAGGAAGATGAAGTTCAGTTTGAACTTGATGAACAATTCATCTTCTTCAAACCTTCATCTCTCCAATTCTCATATATCTTCAACAATTGAAGAGCAAATTAAAGGAGGAATAATGAACCTTTCACTTCTTCAAATCTTCAAAATAAATTCCTCAAGAGTTACACCATGAACCCAAGCTTCTTCTTCAAAACTTCTTCAACCATTAAAGAACACCCAAGGAAAAAGAGAGGTAATTTTCTGCATAATTTTTTCACGCAAAAAACTCGACTTACTCAAAAAGAAGCTTACTCCTTAAACTTTGATTAATCAAAAGAAGGAGGTCTCAAACATGCAAAACATGTCTTCAACCCACTTAATAAATATAAATTATTATTATTATATTTATTATAAAAATTAATTCAGAATTATTTTTTATAAATAAATATATATAATAATAAATATATATAATTAATTAAACTTGATAATTAATTTGTATTATTTAATATAATATCAAATATTAATTAAATAATAAAATTAATGCCGATTTTTTGAAAACCTATTTTTGCATATGAATTCATATTCATATTTTCCTCCGAACACATATTTAAATCATATTCAAACTCCGCCATGAGTGTTTGTTATTGGTACAAGTTAATGTAAACACGATTCACTTTATTCGATAACACTTTACTTAATAAAACTCAATAACACTTTATTGCTAAATAGATTGATTACAAACACATGTTAACAAACTACTAGTTTTAGGACATAAAATTCAACAATTTTAACTTTGAAAAAAAAAAAAACTCTTTTTTCTCAAAATGCATAAATGGTTGTTAGTTATTTGAATGAATTTGTTTTTGTTTTTTCTTTTTTGCTAATAAACATTTTCAAATTTAAGTTGTTGAATTTTTTTTTCCTCCAAAATTTATGAGTCTAGCGGTTAGAAACTAAAAAAAAAAAAAAAAACTACGTAAATAAGCATACATGAGAATATAGAGATGAAAATTGTTCTAACTATTTTCGAGAATTCCCCAACATTTTATCAAAATAATCTAAGAGAGGATGAAAAAAAATCCATAAATCTAACAGGCCCAGCCCAAATGAACAACTAATATAAAATGCGGCCCTTGCCCTAGGTTTACTTTTTCTCTTTCTCACACGATCTACTGCACTTCACTTGCTCAAGCATGGCGACGGCGAAGACTGTGAAAGACGTCTCTCCTCACGAATTCGTGAAGGCCTATTCGGCTCATCTCAAGAGATCCGGGAAGGTATTGATTTTCCATCTCTGATTGGCATTTGTTGATTTGATTGGTGGCTTACAGAAGTTGAATGTGGATTGAAGAGAGTATTCTTAATTCTAGATGTTTATTTTGATAATGGACTTAAGGCCAGGCTCGTTTCTCTGTATTTTTCCATGTTTTTCAGCTTCTGCGGGCTAATTCGAGATTTTAGGGTTTCGGTTGATCCCTTTTTGTCACATGTTATAGCCTTGACGTTCTTCTGATTTATATGAGTAACTTTGTAATTCGTTCGGTAAAGTTATCGTTGTTGCCATGAATATGTTTGTTCTTCTTATCTGTACTTTCTATTGTTCTTTATGTCCTTTGCACATGTTCTATATACCCTTTAGTGCTTTTGGGATCTAATTAATTTTGTGGACATGTTCTTCGTCTAAACAATTTCGTAATGTGAGCTTTTAAACTTTTTCGGAATCTCCCCAGTTTGGTTACATGATTTTGATTAAAATCCTATAAATAGTTGGCATTCTGTTCCTGATATGTTATAACTTTTTACATTGTATGTTCCTCGTTCGTTAATAAATCGAATAGGATGTGTTTTAACTTGCTATTCAATCATTGCCATTCAGGTTGAACTTCCCCCATGGACGGATATAGTTAAGACTGCTAGATTCAAAGAACTTGCTCCATATGACCCTGATTGGTACTATGTGAGAGCTGGTCAGTCCCCTCTTTTCGTCCATTTGTTTTCGATTTAGTTTCACTTGCTCTGAAATCTAGTAAAATAAATTGTCTCATGATCATCTTTTCAATCTTATTCAGCATCCATGGCTAGGAAAATCTATTTGAGGGGAGGTCTTGGCGTGGGGGCTTTTAAGCGGATATATGGTGGAAGCAAGAGGAATGGAAGTCGCCCACCACACTTCTGCGAAAGCAGTGGTGCTATTGCCCGTCACATTTTACAACAGTTGCAGGAAATGAACATTGTTGATGTTGATCCCAAGGGGTGAGTACAAAATTCTTATGGTTTCTCCAAGTTTAAAGTAAACTGATTGTATTTGATACTCCGATTTCAAATCATTTGAACTGAAGTTATAACTTGATCTGATTTTGGTTAGTGTTGATTGATGTCTTTTTCTCTCTGGATGTGTTCGCAGTGGAAGGAGAATCACTTCCAGTGGTCGACGGGATCTTGACCAAGTTGCCGGCCGTATTGTTATTGCCCCTTGATTGATGAATAGATATTTGTGTGTTTGCTGATGAGATACCACCGTGAAAATTTTGGATTAAGCTGTTGAAAGAGATTCAGAATGAAGAACAGCTTACTCATGTTTTCATGGGTTTTGGATGGTTTAAAGTTCATTTTCATTTCCTTGTCATTATTTATGGGTTGTTAGGATGAAGTATGTTTTTCAATATTACCAACAGTAGCCTGGATGATGATGCTTAGTTACGTTGTAGTAAATTTTGATATATCATATGAATAGAGTTTGCTTGTTTGTCTTAATCTTATTCTTTTTTTCCGTAATATATATCTATTGTTTAGATATGCAGGTCTCATATCAAATATTCAAAGTTTATTATATAATTGATAATTAAAAAAATTGTCTAAACTTAAATAATTGAACTGTTGTCAAGTAGTAGGACTAGTGCCTCGTGATGTATGATTTACGTTTTCTGTAATCTTTTTCAATTGCTGCTATTTTTAGAACTTCGGTCAACTTGGAGTAATCCAATCAGTTTTGGTCCTTCACATAGTTCTTCCTTTTGAATAATTTTTTTTTTGGTTAAATAAGTTTAGTAATATTCCTATGTTTAATTAGGATCTTGAATTTGGGAAGTGTCTAATAATAATATGTTCTTAAATTTTTAATTTTAAATCTAATAGGTCAAGTTTTAAAATTTTAATTAGTTTTTCAACAAAAATAAAATAAAATAAATAATTAATGTTTAATTAGTCTCTAAATTTTTTATTTTCCATCCCATAGATTTTAGAACATACCTTTAAAAAAAACAATTCATAGATATGTTAGATAGAAGAAGAACGTGAAAGATCGTTGGAAATGAATAAAAAAAGAGATCAATAGCAACTAACAAATAGTTGATCGTTCATAAATTTAGTTAACCTTGCTAAATTTAGTCTTGCCCAAGCACGCTTATTTCAAAAAAAAAAAACTCATCACGACATGGGTGAAGTTGAAGTATACACAAAAAAATGAGGGAAAGGTCTCGCCCAGATGTCTCCTAACTCGAACAAAGAATGTTCTTCTCTACAACATGAGTCAAAGAAAATGTTGTATGTATCTAATGCAAGACCCATTGTTAAGCTAAGCCTACGACATGGAGGAGCAAAAATCCATTCAATTTTTGTTTTGCCTTTGCCCTCCCGTGCACCCGCCCCTTAGGTGAGGCCGATCTCGCCACTATGAGAGTCGCGCCAAAGGTTGTTTAACCGCTTCCCGTGGAGCCTAGATAGCTCAACCTTAGAGAAAAGTTGAGTGAACATGAAAGTGAGACCTTTCACCGACAAATGTCTTCCAAGGAGTATCAGGTGGTAGAACAACAAATGAACCTTTTTGAGGCAGGGGCCGAAGAGCTAAAAAGCAAACGACTGCCGAGCTCGTAAGTTCTAGTTCCATTCATAGATGTGTTAGACACAAAAGTGAAAGATTGTTGGAGTTGGAGATGAACTTTGAGGTTAAACTAATAGATACTTGAATTTTAAGTATTGTCTAGTAAGGAATGTTTATATTGGATACAAAATTGATGGTTCCTGAAAACTATACAAAATTGAAATTCAAGATTTAGATATTTTTAAACTTCGGAGGTTTATTGGCTAGAATTGAAATCCTAGAGTTCTACTAAACACTCAAGGGACTTTCTAGACACAATCTTGAAACTGGACTTTCTAGACACAATCTTGAAACTGGAATAATATCAAACCCCAGTCCACTTGGCTGGCCACCTCACAGCTTTAGTTCAAAACTATGTCAATTTCTTTGTAAGATTTTTGTTTTTTTGTTTTGCAAAAATACCCCCTTCTGTTTCTTGTTCCTCCTCCAATCAAATAAGCCCCTGCTAAAGTTGGTTGTTGTGCAAAAATCTTAATATACTTGGGAGGAGAGGGAGAGCAGATTAAGCATATTCTCTATAAGCAAGCAACTATAATTGGTTGCCTCATTTGTCATTTATATATCAGCTTTGACAAAGAATACAATAGGCCAACAAAATTAAAAGAGAAGAGAGAACACTTGATAGAAAAATATGCTTATTTGAAGAGACAAGGGGAATTATGTCACAACTTTTAACAGAATTGTTTCTACAAGAGAGGGCCTTGCCTGCTCTCTCTTCTTCATGGTTGAAAGGTATAATGGCTCATATCATTCCAGGACATGCAGGACTTCATCTTTTTCTGCTGTGGGATATGGAACTTTGGTTCCCTAGGTATAGTTGGAAGCTTTGCCGACCTTTAAAAAACAAAAAACCATTCAGAAACAAACCAACATCATTTACAAATATCAAACCAAACCCCCAACGTGATATTTGTCTAAAGTTTCTCAAATAAAATTGAAATTAAATCAACTCTTCGAGCCTATTTAGAACGACTTTCTAAGTGCTTAAAAACATCGCTTAAAAAGTCATTCCTAACATACTCTTCTTATGTACCTTCTAGGGATGAAAGGCCGATCAAAGTAAGGCATTGGTTGTGCCTTTGGAACCAATTCCTTTCTCAACCTCCTTAGTTCTTCCTCCTCAGCCATCTGATACAGCCATGTGTGAGATGAAAAAAACACAAACAAACCAACACATGTATAAATTTGATAACCATTTCATCATTTCTTTTTTATACCTTCTGCTGTTTCTCTCTTTCCATCTTGTACTGCTCTATCATAGTCAACTTCTCTGCTACCTTCATTAACAAAAGCAAATATGGATTAAAATTTTTGGGTTGCAGGGCATATCTGCATACATAATACTTTTTACAATGATTAACAGAAGTAGGATTCTTAATTCTTTTTTGCAAAAAGATGAGATCAGAAAACCACCTGATGATCGAACTCGGCACGCTCTACTGCCCTTACATCGCTGTAGAGAACCAGATCCGCTGGTCTCGTAATTTCCTTAACAGGAGGTTTTACAAGGCACTGCAAATGGAAATGTACATTTTTCTTTTAAGCACAAATGATACATAGCTGAAATTCAGTTCAACACACATAAAAAGGCTTATAATGGAATTAGTTAGGAAATTGAAGATCTTTACTTCTGGTTCATCAGTTGTCCATGGAAGACCTTGAGCAATTGGTATTCTATATTTATCTTCCTCCATCATTGTTTCTTGTACCCTTTTCAGGAATTGTTCTTCCTTCTCCTTCCCTCTTTGCTGCAAAAATTCAAATGAAACAAAGAAAGAAAACGTTGTGAATTTGTTTGTCCATTAAGCTGGTATTTTCATGGTCTATTCCCATTTTGCTTACCTCTGTTCTGAGCTTAAACGGCTTTTGCCTAGTGACTTTCAGCTGCCTTTTCTTCCATCTGCTTCCACCAATTGTGCAAGCCGATTCAGTGCTCTGTAAAATCAAAACATCATTAGAAAGAATTACCAATCAGCTAACTCAACAGGTCATCATAAAAAACAATCTTCTTACAGACATATTCACTTACATTTCTTCTGCTTCTTCTACCACCATTGGAAGTTCTGCTAGAAATACTCAAGCTTGAAAGAAAACACCAAAGAGTTAGCTCATAAGAACACAATGACTTAAAAAAATGCACCAATGTGGTAAAAGTAACTAGCTACCAACCTTCCACGAGATCCGTCCCAAGAAGACGATACCAACGCTCGAGGATCCAAACCGAGACTTCCCGATGTCAAAAACAGCTCCGATGGGCAAAACGAAGAAGACGAGGCCTGCGTTTCGGAAACCCTCGGAGGAGGTAATCCTGGCAATGCCCATTTCATCAGCTTGCTCTTCTCTTCCATGGGATTCTCTTGGTTTTCTAATTGCTCCTCCTCATTCTCATCAGTCTCTTTTGCAACCTGTATAGTTCTAAGCTTCTCAAACGCCATAACCAAATGCTTTACTTTCCCAGATCCTGTTTCTGGAATACTATTCCTTGCAGTCTCCAGCAGCCTTTCCCTTCGCCTCTTGATCACCGAACTACTCACTTGTTCAGGCGATTCACTCTCTCCATTAACATCACGATTCTCTGCTTCAGCACTGTCTTCAATTTGAAGGTGGTCTTGAATCATCAATTTCCTCTCCATTTCTTCTTCAAGTTCAATATCAGCCCTAATAGAGTCATTCAACGGCTCCGATTCATCAATCTCCCCAATTCCACCACTCTGATTCTTGAAAAAATCCTCCTGAGAAGCCCTCAGAGTCTCGTACGCCATACACAGACACTTCGTCACATCACTCCCAATTTTAACTTCACACTTACTACAATCAGTCTTAGATTTCTCCTTCTTCGAATTCTTCTTCGCCACCACAAACTTCCTCTCCCTGATCTTGTACTTTGGAGAGTTGAAAACCGCATTAGGGTTTTTCGCGGCCGATTTCTGAGCCGCCTTTGCAGATTTGATCGAAGGAGAAGATTTCGAGAGCTTCGGAACCGGGCTAATCGAATCGTTGACATTCGGATTCGCATTCTCAGAATGCCTCGAAACTTCTTGAATCATCTTCGATCTAGATGCCGTTGAATCTTTCACCGGAGTCACCGTTCCACTGTTCTTGCCGATCGAACCCATTTGCCGGAGACTGAGATCAGATCAAAAAATAGGTAGAAAAATTCGCCGCCGGTGGGGGGGGGGAGGGGGTGAGATCGATTCGATCGTCTTCAGAACCGAAAGGGAATTGAATCGAAAGGATATATTCGAGAAGAAGAAGAAAAATTGAACGTTGAGCATAAAACGCTCTGTGTAACGGCTAGTATTTGTGGGCCGTCCGATTGAAACTTTTGAATTGTGTTTCGGCTCCCAGACCGTTGGATTAACCCTAGTGGAGCTTGATTTCGATGGATTTACTTACACTACTAACAACCGTTGTGGCTGGGCTACTTCCGAGCAAAGAGGCCCACAGATGGTACGTTATTACGGTTTTAGCCCATAACTATAAAAAATTCATCTTGTTATTAATTTGTCGTTAAATTACAACTTTAATTCCTCCGCATTTTTAAATTTACTGTTTGATTCATAAACTTTAAAAAGTATCTCATATATTCTTTCAATTTTTTATTTTGTATTCAATAAGTGGTTGAATTTTTATATTTGTATCTAATAGTTCTTTTCACCTATTCAACGTTTGAAGTTGTATACGAAATAAAATTTAATTTTATATGTAATATTTTTTTTTTTAAAGTAACAATAATTTGTTAGACATCAATTTTAAAGGGGGAAAGTTATAATTTTAACCCTATAGTTTGATAAAAACCTCACAAATAATTCATATTGTATGGAATTAAATCCATGACACTTAATTCTCTGAGTGTGAATAAAGTGGTTTTTGTGTTTAACTTGATTTTTTTTTTCTTTTTTTTTTTATAGCGGTTTAACTTGTTATACAACTTCTTTAAAAATTGACAATTAATTAATTAATTAATTATTATTATTTTTATCTATGTTCATGAGATGTTTTAGGCTAACAATGGATTCATTTTTCCGTTGAATATATAAATGGTTGGATTTAGATTATTTTTGTCCTCTCTTATGTTTGTAATGCTTTAAAGGGGTGATATGTATGTTGTTTTCTAGCTTTTGTGTTGGAGAACGAGAATGAAAACCTTAATACTAGAGAAGAAGACTTTAAAATAAAGTCAAATCGAACCTGACTCAATTGACATAAATTTGTGTTTTTAACTAAGAGATCCAATCCCCGCATTAATTTAAATACTTTTACTTCTAATATAAACCGAAAAAAAAAATCCTTTTGTTTCTTTCTCCTCCAATTGCAAATAATTCCTGTCTTAATTAGAAGCATGGCTGGGTTGGTTTGTTATTAAAAAATCTTAATACTTGGAAAGCAAGCAACTATAATCATATATCTATGAGCTTTGACAAATTAGGGATATTAGGGCCAACAAAATTTAAAGAGAAAGAGCACAGAGAACACTTGATAGAGAACAAAGGGAAACTTTTTGTCACAAATTTTAACAGATAATTCTAAAGTTTCTCGAATGAAATTGAAATTAGAAATGGCTTTTTAAGCACTTATTTTGGTTGTGTGCCTTTGGAATCAATTCCTTTCTCAACCTCCTTTTGAGAAATTCTCTTCTTCCTTCTTCTCCTTCCCTCTTTGCTGCAAAAATTCAAATGAAACAAAGAAAGCAGCGTTTTGTGAATTTGTGCATTAAGCTGGTATTTTCATGGTCTATATATTCCCATTTTGCGCATAGAGCTTAAACGTTTTGCGCCTAGTGACTTTCAGCTGCTTTAATTTTTCTTCCATCTGCTTCCACCATATATGTACATAATATCTCTTAAAAAACAATGTGTATAATATATATACTTCATTAAAGTATATATAACAAGCAAAAAAAGGAGCCAAAGCGAGCGTGGCTCAGCTAGCATATGTACGTACTTAATGACCAAAAGGTCTGTGGTTCGAAGCTCTTATTCACGGTTGTGTCGAAATCCTCAAATCTATGAGAGGATATCAGGAAGGTCCTGATCCTTAAAGAAGTCATAATCCTCACACGAATAACACTTCTTCGCTGATTCCATAAACCAAGTCACCTCAAATGCCCATAAGCTCATCCAGGGTAACGAATTGAAGACTTTTCTTAAACTCCTCCGTTAAGAACTTTGGATATGCAGTCTGCCACAAACATGACACGACTAGAAGACATAACAAGAAGACCGACCCATGTTAGGGTCGACCAAGGTTAAAAGAGGTTGAAACCCCACGAGGATCGACCAAGTCTCGAGGAGATCGACCCTCACAAGTGTTGGCTGAATGAAATGGAGACCGACTGAAATGGAGGTCGACCAAGGCAAGAGAGACCAACCCCCATAGGGGTCGACCAAGGCAGAAAATAGTGACCCGCTAGGGAGGAGTAACCCCCTCGGGAGGAACCAAGAAGAGTGACCTCATTAATTAGGAGGAGTAACCCTCGGGAAAAACTGAGAAGAGTGACCCTCGCAGAAGGAATCGAAAAGGATGCCCCCTCAAGAAGAACCGAAATGATGACCCCTCAATAGGAACCGAAAAGGATGACCTCCTCAGAAGGCTGAGAAGATTTTATTCCAACAAACAACTTAAGTTTTATCATGAATGAACTCTCAACTCGGATAAAAGCAAGTGACCAAACAATGAGTATGCCGCCAAAACTCATAAGACTCAGCTCGAGAGTAAGAGCAATTGTTGTAAGTGAAATTATCGATAGTCCATAAAGTCGGCAAAAGAGCCAAAAACCTAAGATATAAGGCATGTAGTGAGAGACCTAAGGTATGAGGCTGACCCCTTGAGGGGGCGGCCAGACAACATGGACTCATGAGGGTCGACCAAACAATGAGAAAATCGACCCTCATGGTCGATTACGCCACAATCAAGACCCCAATCATTTTGTAAGCAGTCATAATATCCGACTTAATAAACGAAATAGACAAATGAATGACCAACGACTATTTGTACGGTTAGGAGCTCATATAAAGGAAGGACAAGGAAGGAAATGGTAAGGTGATTATTTCGTACCAGAATTCTACTCTCGATATTTGAACCACTTTCATTACTGACTTGATCGTCAGAGATTTCGTGGCCTAACACCACACCAGTATTAGATCTCACCTATTTTATTTTGCAGGCACACTCCAGTCCCTCCAAATCACAAATTCACCGTTGACCAAAAATTGGTATCAATAGTTTAAATGAAGAAAGTAAAATCTTGTACGAAAGAAGACATGGTTTAAAAAGCATTTCAAACATGGGGTAAAACTGTCGGGTGGTTATGCAAAAAGCAAAGATGTGCTCAAAAGCTAATCAATGGGAGTAGTATAAATAGCTCCCTACCCTTCAACTATATATGTCTTCGATGTTGCTCATGATTTTCTTGGGCTCCTCTAGACCTTTTTATCATTGTTGAGCCGCCTCTTACCATCGCTCAACGTTTACATGATGAGTCTGATTGGTCCTTTGAGGGTTCTGAGTCTGATAATTTTTTTTTATTTAGAACCATCTATGCACATTGGAAATATTACATTCACAAACCACATAGATTTATAAAAATGATGAAATCAACTAAATTAAATACATATTTGAGAGTAATTTTGAAATGGTAAAATACAGTTTTTTTCATATTCAAAATCATTCTTGAAACGTGTTTTTAATTATTTAAAATTAATTATAAAAATGAGGTGATGTTCTTTCAAACTTAATCTAGTCTTCATCACCTCACTGTTACGTGTTTCAACATTTTATTGAACTTTTACTCCAAACATAGTTTCTAGGAGGGTGTAGTGAATTCAGATGAAATGAGGAGTTTAGAAGAGTGGAGGCGGAGAAAGATGTGTTTGACACATGAGTAAAACTATACTTATATGTTGTTTTTTTTCTTTAAAGAAGTTTGTAAAATATACCTACATTAATAAAAACAAAAACAACTCAAACTTAGAATTCATAAAATTAAAAAGAAAAAAAAATAATAATAATAAATAAATTATTTTTGTTGTGTTCAAACAAATTTGTAAATGATAGATAAAATAAAAATAAAAATAAAAAAATTTATTTTTAGAATTTATTGAAATTAGGAGGAGTCCTTAGCAATGAAATTTCGAAAGTGTGTAGAAAACAACTGTGCATAAGAAAACAGTTAAAATAAAATAAGATTTCAGAATTACAGGTTTAACAACTTCTCTCCAACTTATAAAAAAAAAGTAAAAAAAGTAAAAAAAAAACTTACCTCAAATACACCACAAACTTGGAAACTTCATACTAAACAACTCCCACCCAGACTAAACAACTTCAACACTCTCTCAAATTTTTGAGTCAAACTAACAACTCTCTCTAGTTCGAACACATATTTCACAACTCCTCTACTAAATAACTTCTATTGACTAAACAAATTCAACACTTCCTCAACTCGTTGAGTCAAGGTCCAGACTGCTTGTAAAAAGTCAAAAGTAATATTGCAGTTGTTAAAACTTAAAAGGATATTTTTTAAACAAATCACAAAGTTGAAACAACATTTTTTCTTCTTTCTAAAACTCACCAAAATCGAAACCCCTTTCTCAGCCTTCGTACACATCCCATCGTGGTCGTGGTGGCTTTTTCTTCTTGTTCTTCAGCTCGAGACCACCATTTTCCCCCAAACCCTCGAAGAATCTCCATCCTTTCTTCACTGACCAAACCTCAAGCTTCTAATGGCCTCTCATCACCATCCTCATCAACCCCATCTCCACCGGACCCATCTTCCCACCGCCTGTTGTTGCGGAGGCGATTACCACTCCTCTCCGCCGCCGCCGCCGCCTCCCTCCGACCCCCTTGTTCAAGCTCTTGCTTCTCAAATCCTTCAATCCGCCCAATTCCAGCACTATTCTCAGTACCCAACTCTTCGTACCCACAAATTTCAATCACATTACCAATTTCAACCCTTCAATTCCCAAAATCAGAAGCGCGTTCGTGAGCAAGAGCTTCCCCAAATCCTCCACCATTCTACGGTCTCCTCTCTTCTCTCTCGCATCGAAGCCCTCGAATCCTCTCTCCATCGTCATGTTCCTCCCCAATCTCTCCGACACGTTGCTGCCAGTACAATCCAGACCCATTTTCGAGCGTTCCTTGTTCGCAGATCGAGAGCACTTGGAGAGCTTAAAGACCTCGCCATCATCAAGACTAGAGTTGAATCGCTCCAGTCGTCGCTCTGCAATGAGTTCTACTTTGATCGTAACGCCATTTCTCTCGAAATAATGGATTTGCTTCTTCATCTCGATTCCATTCAGGTAATACAAGTTCGGTGGCTGCCACTTTCGTTTTTCTACTTCATTTTAATGTAATGTCCTTTGATATTTTTCTCAGGGTAATGATCCAATGGTGAAAGATAGCAAGAAGTTCCTTAGCAGAGATTTGGTTCATTTTTTGGATCGGATTGACAACTTTGCTGTGAAGAGGAACGCTCTCCCACTCAAGGCAATGAAAAATTTGAGGTTAGGTCAAAATGTTAGTAAATCTAGGGTTCCTAACCCTAAGCCTAAAAGCAATGAGAATCAGAAAGAGATTATTGAGAAATTAAAGAGCAGAGTTGAAAAGATTTGTGAGCGTTCGAGAATTTTCGAGAATGATGGGAAAGATTTGAATCTGCAAAGGTTTCACCATGTTGATGATCATGATGATGACGAGGAGGAGGAGTCACCTAGAATCATAATCAAAGACAACAAACAAACTCGAAATCGGAATCTTGCGAAAGGCCATCAAATTCAACCTAGAGTGAAGAAAAGTGTTAGATTTGTTGAGAATGGAAGCTTATCTAGGGTTTTAGGCAGCAACAGTCCTCATGAAGATTATGGTATTTTGGATGAAAGGGATTCAAGTGATGAGCTTGTGGAGGATACTTGCAATGAAGCAATGGAGATCAAGGAGTTTCCTGAGTTAGTAGCAGAGGATGATGAAGAAGCAAATGAAGATGGTGAGTCTCCAGAGGTCAGTGATGGAGAAAGAAACCACCACCCTAGAAGGAAGATGAGCAGTGGCAATGAAGGTTCTGCATTCTCTGCTCCATTGCCTTTGAAGATGGAGAACAAAGCTGATTTGATGAAGAACAGAAAGTCTCTGAAAATTCTGGGATGAGTATGTATTTTGTATTTTATTTAACCAATTGTTGTTAGTTTTTTTTAGATTTGGAAATCTTTTATTGGGTATGGCATCTGGTTTGAGTCAGTTCTAGAATGTGATTCTGTGGTTTTGTTTTGATCTGAAATACAAGCTGCTTAGTGCTTATTCTTGAGTTTAATTTCTGAAAATGATGCTTCTGCTGGAGGAGTTTTCATTTGTTTCAGGCAGCCTTTTGCTTTACCATTGGATTGGAGTCAATACAAACATGTTAAGAAGGCTATTCTCATTTGTCTGAAAATAGACATTGCTTAGCATGCGAGCATGATTCAACTTACATATGTATGTGTTGACGACCAAGAAGTCTGTGGTTCGAATCTCCCCACTCCAATGTACCAAAAAAAAAAAGAAAATAGACATTGCTTCAATTGATCAATCTTGCTAATTTTCAAATGATGGAGTGAAATTGCCATTGCTCCTTAGAAATTAGAGATTTTAAAGGTTCATTAATATAACATATAACTCATGTGGAGCCGTTGGTATGATAATGAACTGGTGTTTACTTGTACCGATTTTGTCCGGTGTTCACTTATACAGATTTTGTCCAAAAATCAATTTGAACCAAACCGTTTATACCTAGTTGAGTTTCAAAAGTGATATTTTTTACCTTTGAGGTCTAAAATTTGATTTTCAATTAGTCCCGAAGTTTAAAATTTATTTTAATTGACTTTTTAAGTATAAAATATATTTGCATTAAAAAAAAGTTATAAAATATATTTCAAAATTAGAACAATTAAAAATTAAATTCAAATATCGGAAACTAAAATCACTTTTAAATTTTAAAACTTTGTAGACATTTTTTTTTTTTTTTTTTTTTTTTTTTTTTTTTTTTTTTTTTTTAGTGGGGAGGAGAAATTGAATTTAAGACCTAGTTCATACTCATTGAGCTGGGTTAGTCTTGAATACACAGCTGGCCAAATAGAAATTAAGTTCCAATTATCGGGACCAAAAGTGTACTTTATCCTACAAAACATCCTTTTCTCCCATAACCTTTTTAGATTTTTTTTTACGTAAACCTAAGCATCAATTGAATTCATTCTTTGAAATGAAAGCTGATGCAGCCATAAAAATGGACGTACACAAACTGATGCAGAAGCTTCGAGATGATTCAAGTTTTACTTCTAAATGAAATCTCTTTATTTATAGATAATTAGGTTTAAGTTTTGGTAGATATATTTGTTGATACCAAAAATTGGTCACTGTACATTTGTAGTTAAGAGAGTCCAAGATGTGCCGAAAATAAATAATAGATGATGTGTAGGTGTGGTGCAAGGGTCTCTGATAAAGTCTGATAAAGTCAAGACAGGTAGGAGATGACTAATATGAAAACAATACTTTTGTATGAAATTTAGGGTTATCTTTTTCTTTGGTGATCTCCTCTATATGGCATTTCCATATGTGACCGTTATAATTTTTTTGTTTTTGTTTTGACAACATGTGGGGTAGTGGATTGAATGTGTGACCTCTTGGTCAGTAGTTTATACAATATGTTGGGTTGATCTATGCTCATTGGCCGTATAATTCTTAATTACCCGTTTCAAAAGTAGAAATGGTGTATTGATGAGCATTTGAAACGTCGATGTTTATTATCACGACATCGACCACCAGGGGAGATTTTTACACGCTTTGGCCGACTCCATAGGGGTCGGCGCTTCTAGTTCCTTGGGTCGAACCCTTCGAGAGTCAACTTTCTTCACCTCGACCGATCCCTCTCATGGGATCAATGGTTCTTTACTTTGGGCCGACCCTGCGGGGGTCGACTTCCCTTATTTGGCCGACTCCTATGGGGTCGGTTTAACTACCTTGGGCCGACCCCTTTGTGAGTTGGTCTTCCTATTCGGCAAACCCTTATTCTTCTGTCCGGTCGGCCTTTTTGGAGGCCAATTTTTGTGGTGTGGATGATCTCTTGGGTTAGCTTTTTGGACCTTTGGAGTTTGAACTATTATTTTGTCCATACTTTTTACCTACATATTGTTTTCTTTAAATACAATAGTTTAGCCGACCCAAATGCAATATAAAACGAAATTAGAGAATCATATTTCTCAAAGATCTCATAGAAGTAAATATTAATAGTTTTTTGTCGCATAAGTAAAGACTAATAGTTCAACTTTATTTTACTATTTAAAGCATTACGTTTTAATTCTCGAGTCTTACATAAAAAAAAAATTATTTTGCTAAATAATAATTATTTAAAAGCTTTAACCATTTTGTGTTTTTTAAAATTAAATTTATTTACTATTTTTTTCCCATTTCATAAAAGAAAATGGATTTTTAAAATAACATCTATTAATTTTGAAATTGAATTAAAATTGCGAAGGTCATTTTTAAAATTGAAAGGTAATAAATAATAATAATAAAAAAAAATTGTAATGAGTTTCAAAATTAGTTTCCAGTCAAACAAATAAATAATTTGTAAATATAATCATTTTTAAAATTTTTGGATCTTTCACGGGTCTATCATCATCGATATCACCAAGACTATTTGTATAGTTTATCAACGATAGACTTTTATCATAGAAACTATTTTATAATCTATTAGCGATAGACCTCTATCACCTCTACTATTTTTATAGTCTATTAATCACGTACTTCTATCACTTATAAAATTGTGTTATGGTTGTAAATATGTTTAGATTCTTCTAAATTTGCTATTATTTTGTTTTTTTTATTCTAAAGTAAGTTTAACTATTAAAAAAAGGAAAATTGTAGTAAATGACAATTTAAGACTTATTGTTTGCAAATATAGCATGTTTTTAAAATTTTTGCGGATATAGCAATTTCTATCACTGATATCTTATGACTGATAGAAGTCTATCGCTGATCACCTCAGCTTTTTATAGATTTTTGTCAGTGATAATAGTCTATCAGAGATAATAGTCTATCACTGATAGAAGTCTATCAGTGATATAATAAAGTCTATCAGTGATAGAAACGGGTTATTTTGTCATATTTGCAAAACATTTTAAAGTTTGCTAAATTTGCAATTAGTTTGGGCCTGATTGCTATTTGTGCAACCAGCCCATTAAAAAAAAATGTTTTTTGAATTTCTAAATTTAAAAATCTACCTAAATCCAAAATCTCTTAACGCCATTCCACTCCAAGTTATTATAAATATAAAAAAAGAAAACGTAAAGAATAGTGATAACAATAGCACAACTAAAATAATTCGAAGAAATAAATCAATCGAACTTATAATATTACAAATAATACAGAAATGAAAATCTGAGCTTACCAGAAAATGTATTCCTTTAATTGCAGTACACCAAACCTACTTCTTTTATTACAGATTCGCATACATTTTTACTTTATCTCCACTTCCGAGAAAATGATTTTTAGATCGAACCGATTCGTCGAGAGAAATCTCTTCGAGAGTGGTGAAATTGAGAAAAATATAGTTGACCCCCAATAAAACCTCAATTTTTCTTCAACATTTCGCAATTTCCCAAGTGGGTCTGTTGATCAATTGCTTTCTCCGATCATTGGGTGAGAATCATTCACCAATTGTAGCCTTAAACCCAACTGGAATCTGTTCCTTCTTGTTCATTGCGGTCTTTAAGAAGATCCCACAAATTTAAGATTCATTTTGGAGCAATCCCAGAAGAATCTGAATTTGGGTTTCAGAATTAATTGGTTGTCGGTCGATCGTTGATGGTTTTGGGATGGGAATTGATGGGCAGTAGTTTTAGACTGCTGGAGCTGGTTTCTGGAGCGACGAGATTCGATGGGTCTGTTTGGGTAGTGGTAATCTCAGGTAATAATAGCGTCGACCTGAAGAAGAAGAAGAGGCTGCAGAGACGACGATGCGGCTTTACTTTTCGCCGAGCATGAGAAGCATCACGGTCTCGACCAGTAATGGGTTTATTGACTTTATGAAGATCAAAGTTGCAGCTCGTCACATTTCTTATCGAACCCTTTTCCACACCATTCTCTTCCTTGCTTTCTTGTTGCCCTTCGTCTTCATTCTCACTGCTGTCGTTACGCTTGAAGGTGTCAATGACTGCTCCTCTCTGGGTACTGTCAAATGAACTTATTACTGTTTCTGTTTCGAAATTTTGTCTTTCTAGTTAACGTTTATGTGTTAGTGATATCTTTTTACACTGATTGTGATGGATCTTATCTGCTTTTTGGGTGTGCAATTATGAAAGTTTCATGTCATGATGTTGGTCATTTCAGAGTGCACTGCAGAAGCTGATTGTTTTTTTGTTTTTTGTTTTTTTTATCATGAGACGACCGTAGATGACAAATCCAATTTAATTTGATAAAGTTTTGTTCAAATTCTTATCTATGCCATAGCTGAGGCAAAGTTCTCTTTTGGATCCTCTTATGCTACTTGATTTTATAGTATACATCAATCTACATTGCTAATTTCAATGAAGTTTCTCAGTGATGCAAATGAGCTATAAAAAACTGATGATTAGCTATCAAAATAAGAAAATTAGGTCTGTCTTGTTTGAGCCAGTGCAGTGCAAACACAGTGGACAAGGAGAAGACAGTTGAGAGCAAAGTGAAGAAATTAGCTTAAACATTATACTGCTTCAAAATAAACTTAAATTACTCCTTAATCTCATTTGAGAACAAGGGGCTGTATTTATACAACCTACATAATCTCTTAGTCTTACTATATGAGGTTTTATCTAACAAGAAGCCTAACCGATTAGATGAAACTATGAAGCCACATAATCTCTTAGTCTTACTGTACGAGGTTTTATCTAAAAAGAAGCCTAACTGATTAGATGAAAGTATGGAGCTTTCTATTAAAACAGGAAATGACATTTGAGCAATACTAATAGAAATGCGACCATTTTGGACAAAATATAAAATATCTCACCGATTTAAAAGTCTCTAAATGGCATTACGTTATTCATTTCTATTAGTTATAGGGAATCTGTGTACTTAATTCCCTTCTTTTTGGTGCTAGACTGTTTGGGCAGGACATGGGGACCTCGCCTTCTTGGTAGGGTTGATGCTTCAAAGGTGATGACCTGATTCTTGTTTTTTATTTTGCTTTTCATGGCCTTTTGTTTCACAGTATTTACTTTTTGGACTGTTTCAAATTCTGTGTTTGTTAGAATTAAAGCTTTATTATTGTAATTGGTGATCGTATGCAGCCAAGGTTGATGAGTGACTTTTACAAGATCTTCAACCAAGTTAGCACTGAGGAAATACCAGATGGTCTAAAGCTGCCAGATTCCTTTAGTCAGTTAGTTTCGGAAATGAAAGACAACCATTATAATGCAAAAACATTTGCTTTCACCCTAAAGGCCATGGTATGTTATGTTTATTAATTTATTTCACTTTTTTGGTAAGGAGAAAGAAGTCAATAGGGGCCCAAGGCTATTTATATTTTTATACCCTGTGATATCTCATGTGGTGAAAGTTGTAATGGAATGATTGGAATAAATTCAATCAAACCTGCCAAAATTAGAGTTTATGTTAATGATAATTAATCTCATCTCTTAAAAGTTGATAATGGCCTATAGATAGGTAATGCGTCTGAGTAATCCTGCAAATATTGGTATCCTCACTTCTTTATCTAATATATGTATAGGAAACAAAAATTCTTTACTAGAAGCAATATGTTAATAAGTACTTCCACTTTTGAGAGGCAACAGTATATTAACTTTCTCCTTCCTTTGCAAAGCCCTCATATCAATTTAGTATGCACCCATCTTTTTTCTCTTTCTTTTTTAGAGAAGAGAAACAATTTCATTGATGAATGAAATGAGGAGTGAAAACTCCAAGCACCAATAGGTGTGTTACAAAAAGCTCTCCAATTAAAAATCAAAAGAGACTATAATGAGAGAAGGGTGTTAACAATTACACCAATACATAGCATGAAATAAAATAAAATCCATAAAGGGATCAAAGGTGGAGATAGATTTCTTAATAAACGTCCATTCCACGCTCCCCAAAAGAGATCAAAGAAGGTTTAGAGGTATCCAGCACAAAACTCGGGTATTGTTGAAGAGTTGACTTTTTAACCATGGCGCTTTTCATCCATGAGCCTAATCCCCTCACATTCCAAGAGAAAATAATCATTAATCCACAGTAACTCCCTCCGTTATGGCTAAAGCGGCTGTTTTATGAGAATGTCTTTCTTGAATCTTGATTTGCATTTTACCCTTTCATGTTCAAGTAAGTTATGCTTACTTCCAGATATGTATTCTATGCTTATTCTTCAATTCTTGATGTTTAACAACAACCTTCCCTTAATTATGCTTTTTAATATCCAACAGCCTAAAGTTTTTAAGTTGGAGGAGATAGGTGGAGGAAGAAGCCCTTGGTGGGAATATTTCCAAATTGAAGGAGATAGTATGAAAGTTTTCTTGGGTGAACGTTGGGAATGAGAAGATGGCTATGTCTTGGAAAGAGGGTTTGTGGCACGCTCGTTTCTTTGTTATTTTGTGGGGGGTTTGGCTTGAGAGAAACAATAGGATTTTTAGAGAAATGAAATGTGGGATTCATACGTAACATGCTGGAGTATTACAACCAGAAGAGATTTGAAGGAAGAAGAGGGTGTTAAAAATCAAGGGCTGAAGGAAGGACCCGGCGAGGGGTTTTGGTTGCTGGAGCTATTGGCAGTTTTTCAGTTAGGTCTTTAGTTCTCAAAGTGTTTGATGGTGGAAGTGTGTTGGAAAAAAGTCTTTGTTAAGTTGTTTGGAAAGGAACCTGTCCAGAAAAAAAGTGATAAGGTTTGTATGGATAGCTTGTCATGAGAGTCTTTATACGCTAGATAGAATTCATCGAAGGTGCCCTTCTTGAAAGTTGAACCCTCCTCATTGTTCATTGTGTCTGTGGGAGCATGAAGATATTGCTTGTTTATTTTCTTAATGAAACAGTAAAATTTCATTGATTAAATGAAATTACAAAAGACTGAGAGTGAGATCCTATCCAATGGTTTACAAAAAACATCTCCAATTGGTCATGAGAGTAGATAAACTGCAATTACAAAGGGGGCTCAATTTACACCAATTAAGGGATAAGTAGTTAATAGATGTGAGAAAAGATTGGAGGTCTTGTTCCTTACCTTGTGAAGATACCAGAGTTGTGTTTCAGCCAAATAGACCACAAAAAAACCCGAATGAATTTTTGTATTAGAAAACAAATTATACAAAAATGGGGAGGAAGATTTAGCATCTCCCCAGCCAATAGTTATATTAAGGCTCCCCAGTTTTCTCTTTTGATTGCTAATTGGACAGCCTTATTGTAATTCACCTTTGGGTGCTCGAGCTTTAGCTCCTTTTCATTCATCAATGAATTCGTTTCTTATCCAAAAAAAAAAAAAAATGGAGGTTACTAAGTTACTAAACCAGAAAACTCAAATTTTTAATGGATTTATTTCATTATTGAAATTTTGGCTTTTCATAAAATTTCTTGTACTTTAGTTAGAGAAGTTATTAACGATCTAATATTCTCATTAGCGGGAGCTCTTTTTTTTTTTTCCTTTTTTTTTTTTTTTTTGCACAGATGGAGAGATTTGAAAAGGAGATCAGGGAGTCCAAGTTTGCAGAGCTCATGAACAAACACTTCGCTGCTAGTTCCATTCCTAAAGGCATTCATTGTTTATCTCTGCGTTTAACTGACGAATACTCATCAAATGTTCATGCGCGCAATCAACTGCCTCCTCCAGAGCTACTTCCCTTGCTCTCTGATAATACATACCAACACTTTGTTCTATCAACTGATAACATTTTGGCAGCTTCAGTTGTTGTCAATTCTGCCGTGCAATCATCTCTCACTCCTGAAAAGATAGTTTTCCATGTCATCACCGACAAGAAAACTTATGCAGGGATGCACTCATGGTTTGCTTTAAACCCAGTCTACCCAGCTACAGTTGAAGTGAAGGGTACTCACCACTTCGACTACTTAACGAGGGACAATGTTCCAGTGCTTGAAGCTGTTGAAAACCAGGAAGGTATCAGAAATTACTACCATGGCAATCATATTGTAGGGACCAACCGCAGCGATACAACTCCTCGAGTGTTTGCCTCAAAATTGCTGGTTCGAAGTCCCAAATACATATCCTTACTTAACCATCTCCGCATGTACATACCTCAGGTAAGTTGGATGCAGTAGGGGAGTAAATTTTTCTCTCTGGTCTATTTATGAAATATATAACTCATGGAAACAAGTTATAAATGTCATCATTAGAGGGAATGAGTTCAAACTATGGTGGTCACCTACCTAAGATTTAATATCCTACGAGTTTCTTTGACCACCAAATGCAGTAGAGTCAGACAATTGTCCCATGAGATTAGTCAAGGTGCGTGCAAGCTGACCTAGACACTCGTGGATACCAAAAAAAAAAAAAACGCCATCATTACTACCACCCACCTTCTGTTCTCAAGCAGACAAATTAAAACTATCCATGACTCTGATTATCATAAATCTCAAAGATGGATTGTAACATCAGTCGACAGTTTCATACGTTATTTATTAGATCAAGTCTACCTGGAAATATTGTTCTCATACCATGGGTACCAGAAGCACTTTGAAGAAGTTTATGATAATAAACATTATTTTAGATGAATATCTAGCAAGTAATTATTCTGTTCTTTTGGCATTTTGGATGCTCCTAAATTGTTCCTCTGTCATTGTCACTGCACTTTAGATTGAGATTGATCATGCTTTGTAATTGTTTCTTCAATGCTTGCTTGTGCAATTCTCTGTTTTCCTGTATAAACATTCTGAATACATACGTTGTACAGCTTTTCCCCAAACTGGACAAGGTGGTCTTTTTAGATGATGATGTTGTAATTCAACGTGATCTCTCTCCACTTTGGGATGTTGACCTCGAGGGAAAGGTTAATGGAGCTGTTGAAACTTGTAAAGGTGATGATGAGTGGGTTATGTCAAAGCGATTCAAGATCTACTTCAATTTTTCGCATCCCCTCGTAGCAACGCATTTAGATCCTAATGAATGTGCTTGGGCATACGGCATGAACGTATTTGATCTTGGTGCCTGGAGAGAGTCAAATATAACAGAAACTTACCACTGGTGGTTGAGAGAGGTATGATACAAATCCATTAGTAAAGGATTAATTTTACTCCTTGCGTTTGCTTATTGTAGGCAATGTCATTTATCATGTGATATTCTATTTCATTCTGTTTGGTGATTGCATAATTGTCCATAGTCACTAAAGATGCAATTATGCAATGATCTTGGATCATTGGCTTCTTTTTTGTGGCAGAATCTAAAGTCAACCCTGACATTGTGGAGGCTGGGTACACTACCACCTGCTTTAATTGCATTTAGAGGTCACATTCATCCAATTGACTCCTCATGGCACATGCTTGGTTTGGGCTATCAGAACAAAACAAACATTGAGAATGTGAAGAAAGCTGCAGTTATTCACTATAATGGCCAGTCTAAACCGTGGCTGCAGATTGGCTTTGAGCATCTCCGGCCATTTTGGACCAAGTATGTCAACTATTCTAATGATTTCATCAGGAATTGCCACATTCTAGAGTCATAATTCACAAAGTACAGGAGGTAAAAGGTAGAGAGGCAATGCCAAAACGAAGCGAACTATGTTACTCTGGAACTGTTACGACCCAGCTTAAAAAATTTGGAGTTTTACACACATGGTAATGAGAGTAGACAATGAGGCGCATTTGCACAATGTTTTAGGTCGAGCTATATCATGGTATGCCCTATACGCCCGGAACGGGACCATTGTGCTTGCACGAGCATGGGATTCTCTCATTAATGTGTAATGTAGCAATTCACTTGGTCTTAGTTGCTGAGGAGTCTGGTATTAGTAGTTCTTCATGCAGGGATATCGCCTCGGCTCTCAAGAGTATATTTTGAAATATAGCGGATTGCATACGATCCCGAACATCCGATCACATAGCTGTTATCTATCGAGGCACAAACGGGGCTAGGACAGGTCCCTTGGTGAGTGCTTCTCCATATAAAGATTTGTCACCCTTCATCTTTTATTTTTCATAGTACCACATTTTCTGCTTTGTATTGATAATATATGATGACTTTGAGGACAAGGTCTGGGAGATTGATCGGCTATTGGTTTATTGGATTGAAGAATTCTTCTTAGATGATTATGTTTTATTTAGATTCGTTCTGTACGAGATACATTTTAAAATATGAAGAAAATTCTTTCCATTATTCTCTTCTTCCATTATCATCAAGGTTTAAATGTCAAAATTAACTTGGATTCTCTTAATTGGCTGAGTTAATAGTTTCATTCTGTAAAGCTGTAAACAGAGAGAGAGTTATTCGAATCTCCATTAGTTGTTTTTAGTTTTAGATGCTTCAGACAGAACACTACAAGATAAGATTAAACGATGCAAATATGATGCTTATCATAGAACTTCCTAAGTTGGTGATGACAAGAAACCCACCAAGCTTTTATGCCACTCAAAATTATCACTTTTTTTTTTCTCTTCCCTTTTTTCTTTTTAAATTTCTCATATTTCAATTTCGGCCACTGCTGCCTACGATTCTGTGTGCGGGGTGCTGATCGAAAATCTTTCCCAAAAAAGAAGGGCTCTTCAAGGTAAGCAAAGCTTTACTAACCAAATACCGAATGGAAGCAAACAAATTTTCTCAGTGAAGGCACTCTGGTTCGAAAGGGGCCGCTCTCTAGCCCCTCCGAACCGAACGTGAAGGTCTCCCCTCATCCGACTCTTTGCAGGGGAATCTCCACTCACTGCTTTCCCTAATATCCTCCCTTTGCCACATCATGGAGGTTTACAGGAGATCCCAGAGGCTCGCTCGGAAAGGCTGCTATACCATACCTTTTGACTCAACTCTACTCTAGTAGTCACTAGACTCACTATGGTAGTCCGTCTGAGCTCTCATATAGTGGTAGAGATTTGAACTTTTGACTTCTTGATCAATGATATAATGTTTTAACGAGTTGAGTTATGCTCTTGACAATCTATCTAAACTAGTGAAGTGGGACGATGAATATAATGCAAAAATGGAATCATCTATACCTTTATAATCAGAAATAAGAGTTAACATACGTTACTTAACTTTTTTAACGTTTGACTATCCCAAAGAAAAAAAGAAAATTATAAAGAAAGAGAAATCAACTTAGAAATGAATTGTCATCCACAAAACTAATTGAAGAGGCATAGCCCACATTGACATTGATTTGGACCCCTCTTGTCATTTTTCATTTCTTCAACATTATCTTATTGTAAATGAAATGATGAATTGAGTACCTAACCATGGATTAATCCCACTTAATCGCATTTAATAAGCAATTGATTGATTCTTCCAAGGCCCAACGGAGGAATCTAAAAGGCTCCTAAATTAATCACCAAAGCAACCTGTCAACTCCAACATGTTACTAAACAATGTGCAAAGCACCAACAACCTTAGGAAAAAAATATATAGTTTTATTCACTATTCTAAGGAGCCTTTTTGTTATTATTTTTTTTTTTCTCACAACATGGGGATCGAACCTTCGAACTTTCGACCTCTTCATCAATAATTTATAAATATTATGTCAGTTGAGTTATGTTCAGATAGACAACCTTCTTATTAATTAATCAATTAATGATGTTTTTTTTTTTTTTTTTGAGTACATTGGAGGTAGGGGATTCGAACCACAGACTTCTTAGTTGTCAACACATACATATGTCTGAGTTATGCTCGCGTTGACATTAATTGTATGTTACTATGTATGAAATGAGGAATAGAATTAAAATTATGTCAGGTCAACATAATTCACTAACGTAAAACATGTATAAAATGTCAAAAGTTCGAATCAATAGTGTTGGAAAAAAATATCTGGTTGACATCCATGGTACCCTCTTTTTGATGGGTGAAATTGCTGTCGTGATCGCATCATCACTCAATGTGATTCTTGTATTACCGACATGAATGATTTGGGTTTTGTGTTGTATGATTCTATCTAGAGGGAAAAAAGGGGGTTAAATAAAATTCAGAAGCAAAGTCAATTTCTTGTATATTTTTCTACTTCCTCGGAGCCTGTTTAAAATACGCGTAAATATTACGATTCGGTAATCGATTTTAATTTTGGGAATATCAAGAAATCACTTTTAAGAAATGGAGTCATTGACCCCAGATTTAGAAGACTTTGAAAACTCCGGAGGAGACTCATCTCTGAGTTCCTCTTTGATCTCTTCGACTGGTTTTTGGATTATTATTGAGAGGGCATCGGTTTTTTCTTCAGTTCGAATCTCTGAATCAAGATTTGTGCGAAGAGAGAACTACCCAGGTCAATTTCTCACCCAACTTCATCAATTTCAATTTCAATTAGCTGTTTTCTATTGGGTTTTCGCTAACTTATTCGAGGATCGAATTCATTTTGCGATTCTCAAAAATCCCACCTCTCGAAATCACTGTTTAAATCACAAAACCTTAGCCGCATGAGTTATTGTTCTTTAGTTTTACAGTGTTGTTCGTAATTCTTTTCCTGCTTCTTTCGTCTTATTATTATGAACAGATATCAATTTCTTTGTGGTGAATTTATCTGTGCGAATACATCTAGTCTTTTGGAACACGCAACTGATTGATTGCTTTTGTCGCTATCTTTTTTTTCCTTTTCAGAAATAAGTTTGAAATTCCAAACTGTATTTCGTTTTCATATGCTGCTGGCTTCATACTTCCGATTGCCGTATCTTCTTTTATGATTCACAACTTACAATGAAATTTACTTTTGTTTTTTGGGTTTCTCTCTTTTCTGCAGAATCGCCCTCTTGAGAATCGGAGCAAAAATTTATTTGCTAATTAACTGCATTCCAATACTCGGGTGGGGATTTTTATTTCTTCCTTGCGAAATCCAATTTATTTGTGATTGATTGAATACCCTAGTCAATATTATGGCTGGAGTGGGAGATCAATTGGAGATCAAGTTTCGATTGAACGATGGATCTGATATCGGCCCGAAAACCTTCCCTGCTGCCACAAGCATAGCAAACTTGAAAGAAAGCATTCTCGCACAATGGCCAAGAGGTTTGTGAAATTTAAGCATCTCTCTCTTTGTCTTAGTTTTGGCCTTTGGGGGTGGTTGATTGTATTTGAATTCTGTCCTACACTGATCTTGTAGCTCTGTTCGTAATTGAAGTATTAAGTTTAAACATTTTCAGCATATTGGCATCTGGTTTCGTCATTTACTAGAAATTGGAGAAATTCTTAAGACGAAACATAACACAAGCAAAGCTCAGATCTGATGTAGAAGTAGAACTCTGCATTTTCTTCATTCTTGCTGTTGCCATTTCAGAAGAGACACTACACCCTAATGGGGGAAGTTCATTGGTGCATAAAAACTCATGAATATTTGTTATATGTTGGATTCTTCATAAGCAATTAAAATTCTTTATTAGATTTTATGGCTCTTTGAATGAAATTCTACATTAAATAAGAATGTCCTTTGTTTTCCATTTGGTTTCTTTTCTTCTTCATTTTATCTCAAGTTGTAATATAATTCTGACACCATTCATTCCCAAATTGTTTTGTGGAGACTTTTGGATGTGAACTAGATCAGGGAAGCCTTTCTAGCCCTTCTACACTAAGCAATACCTTTATTCCATCATATTTCTGTTGCATTAACACCGGCTAGATCTTAAAATGTCTTTTTTCTTTGTTACCATCCTATTGTGAATGTAAGTTTCTTCTGATAAGCAATACGAGTAATCACGATTATTTGTTTGAGCAGAAAAGGAGAATGGTCCAAGAACAGTTAAGGATGTCAAGTTAATAAGTGCAGGAAAAGTCTTAGAGAATAACAGAACACTTAATGATTGCAGAAGCCCATTATATGACATTCCTGGCAGTGTAACAACCATGCATGTTGTTATTCAACCACCAAGTTTGGAGAAAGGTATAATCTGTTCTATAAAAAGTTCAATTATTAATGACTTAAGATAGAATGAATATTGCTTTTTGACATATCACTTGGATTGTCTGGAATTGTCTTTTGCTGTATTTTGAAGTTTCCTTTGATTCCACTTCAATTTAAAATACACTGCTGGGCTCTTCCTTTTGGATAAAAAATAGCTGGATAAATCTGATATTTGGTTGGGGATGACCAATTACTGTTAATTAGAGCTATATCTATATCTTTTAGGACTTAAAAATTATTCAGTACTTTTGAAGTTCAGCTGGATGACTTTGATCTGTCAAACTAACACTTTCCAAAAGCAACTGTTTGTATCTGAAAACCTTGTGGCTGTTGCTTCAATGGGATTACTGATAAAAGTTATATTCTTTGCCTGAGCAGAAAAGAAAGCAGGAGATCAATCAACACAAAACAAGTGTGTTTGTGTTATACTATAAACGGAACTCGTGGAAGTTCTCGACGCCATTTTTGAGTGCATAAAGATAGCAAATTTTCCTTTTAAAGTTCTGATGCCAATAACAGCTCGGAATCGGTTGAAGAAGCTTTTTCTGGAGCTTTTGTTATTGTTTTCACAGTAGAAAAAAGAAAAAAGAAACGGACAGAGGTAGTAAAGATGGCGAAGACGATGGATAATTTCTCGACACAAGCTAGCCAGTTGTAGATCCATGGCAGTTGAATGTCTGGTGATCTATTATGAAGGGTTGTTACCTTTTCAACATCCATTGTTAGCTTCATTTGTTGTTTAGATTGGTTTTGTGTAACTCTTCTGCTATCTCAAATGTTTGTGGTGAAAGCTTTATATACTTGAAGTTGCAGTTAGCCTTTTACTTTTGCTCCAAACTGTATCACTATATGGGTTCAGGCCCCAACTTCATGATACCTTCCCAAACAAGGAATGATGATATTTCTTTCCAATATGCTTGAATGAAAGAAAGGCCAAAAAATGTAAGCAAAAAATATTGGAGTTATTTGCACTTAGATTAAAAAATGAAAAATAAAAAAGAGGGGAAAATCATTTACCACTATGTTTTTAAATGAATACAACTATTAGTTTGAGATTTTAATCCACCCAAAAGTTTGGGTTATAAATTGATTTTACATAACTAAAAAAAAAAAAAACCAATACTCATAAAACTTAGGGCTGCAAGTTGAATTAAAATAAAAAATGGACCAAATCAAAAGATAGTTGGTTCAATTAAGTGAAATTTCTTTGGTTTCAATCCATTTAAATTAGTATAGTGAACGTGTTGACAAATGTCAATTGTGTAGTTTAGAGAAACACTTTTTTTTTAATTCAATTTTTCTACTTCTATGAAATTGTTTTTGTCTTCAACTTTCAAATTTTAAATTAAGTTTGAAAGTTTTCAAATTTGTACAAATGTTATTCTTGAATCTGTATTTAAGTATGAAAATCTTGTTTGATACTTCCAATGTTTAGAATATTTCCAATCTGGTAAGCTTTCAAATTTCAAATCGATTTCACCATAAATTTTGCATTCTATATGGCAGCTACTATATTTTCTATTCTTTCTTGCTTATCACATCTATATTATTTAGAGTTATTTTTTCTAGGAATAGATTTTCTGTGGAAAAAAAAAGTGTTCTATTATTGAGGATTAGTGACTCAAGGAAGTTCTTTTAAGTTAATATGAGCGTAGCTCAACGAGCATATTGTATAGACTAGTGGACAAAGAGATCACGATTTCGATCTCCCATTTCGATGAGATTCTTCCACAAGAACTTATGGAGATTTCTTTCAACCAAAGAAAATTCCACAACAAAAAAACTCCAACGAATTTCGTTTATATTTTGTACGAGTCATTTTGTGAAATATATATCTAGATCCATCTCCTTGGCATAGATTTGAGGAAATACAAGTTCCTTAATAGTTCACTTCAAAATATAAATAATTTCAATCATTTGGCATCTAGAACTTAGAACCGTATTAATACAACAATGATTGTTTAAGCCAACCTGAGGATAACTCAAATGGTTAAAGCATATGCTCTCGATCAAGAGGTCAGAAGTTTGAATTCCCACCGAACCCAAAAAAGAAAAAGTAGATAAGGGATTAATAAACGCATATGATATTTAAGAAAATATGAAAATATGAACTTAACCACTAGAATAGAAATGATACCAAAACGAGCTGACCAAATGAAATATAAAAAAATTCACAAGCAAAGGGAGTCGCAACTAAAAGATCCAAAAGTTGGCAGATAACTGTCAATTAAAAAACACATGAAGTCATGAGCCTACCCTTATTTTATGTGCAACTCACAAATCAATAACATCAATTCAGTAGAAGATTACCCTGAAAAAGATCAGCACAAACAATACTTCCTATCTGACTGTGTACAGAAATCTTCCTATCATTAAAAAGAGCAATCTATTTCTATGGCTAATGCAGTATCAGCTCGCCGAGTTCATATCCCTTTTCGACCCGAGGCTTATTTCCTTCCTACCACTCTATGCAGATCAGTTAGACAGTGTCAAGACTCAAGAGAAGGTTTTCCATCTTGCAGGGAGATCACTGTTTCAAATGCACCAACCAAGGCCTTAACCTTGCTCTTTCGAGTTTCGGCAAGTTTACTCGCAGTTTCTTCAATGACATTGTTAAACAATCCCTGCGCATCTTTTTTCCCCTGCACATCTTGGTGCCTCAGAACAACAGTTTCTTGAGTCGTTGCTGTGTCACTGTCAACTTCTTTTCCCATCTTGAAGTTTTTCCCAAGGCCATCTTCATCCCTTTGACTCGCTCCCAACACCCTTCCACGCCTAAATTTAAGCCTCCTCGGACTATTACGCTCAGAACGGATGTCAATAATTTTCCCCCTCCTGAAACTTAGTTTTGTAGATTGAGGATCCTTTTCTCTAGATTGCAACAAACCAAGATTTTGGGATCTTCCTTTTTCACCACCTTCACTTGAAACATTATCTGCTTCGACGCTGCCAATGTCACAGCTTTCAGAGTAAGAGGCATCCTCTGCTTCACTTTCTGTGTATTCAGATACATGATCTTCTACATTGGCCAAAAGATATGGAGATGTTGGCGGTGATAACGATTTAGGTGGTGATGATGGCAGTGGTTTCATGTTATCATCAGTTTCATTTTGATCAGATTGGTGGGGTATCTCCTCATTTTCTATCTTGATGACATACAAGGTTTTCTCTTGGACCTCTTCACTCCGGACTTGTTCACGTTCAGATATTTTGATCTTGTTATGAGTTTTAAGTGGGACGCCTTTCAACTTAACATGCTTTCTTGCACTTAAGTTTGCAGTTTCATAGATAGAGTTCGAGGATAATGAACCTGTTGAGGCTACCACCACTTTCTTTGCAGCTAGTTTGGATGTCCCAAAACTTTTTCCTATTTTGGAATCATTTTGTCTTCTCGAATTGTCCGGAGACACAGCAGATCTCAATGGCTTTTCTTTAATTGACTTTAATTTCAGAATTTTATCAGACTTTTCAGGTAACTTTCTCTCCTTGGCTTTAGCAACAAGTTCAACTACATGATCTTCTGAATTTCTAGTAGTTGAAGTTTCAGGCTTCAAAATTTTCAGGGCATTTGTTGTATGTGATCTTGACTTGGGTAAAGTTCTCGCCTCAGCCAACAATTTCTTCTTCCTTTCATTCAGGACATCTCTCTGCACTGGACTTGGGAACCTGGAAGATTCTACAGACAATTTAGGCCTTATGAAGGTGGTCAAATCAGCTTCAGATATTCTGGAAGTGGATGAAAATTCAGCCATCGAAGTTGTTTTCTTTCTCTCAGGAAGTACCACTCTATCTACCAAACTTCCTTCGTCAAGTGATTTTCTTGCCATACATTTGGGAATTCGAGTCAAAGTTGTTTTCTTTATCTCAGGAAGTACCATACTATCTACCGAACTTCCACCGTCGAGTGATTTTCTTACCACACTTTTGGGTATTCGAGTCAAAGTTGTTTTCTTTCTCTCAGGAAGTACCACACTATCTACCGACCTCCCAACGTCGAGTGATTTTCTTGCCACATTTTTTGGCATTTGAGTCATAGTTGTTTTCTTTCTCTCAGGAAGTACCACACAATCAACTGAACTTCCACCTGTTTTCTTCCTCTCAGGAAGTACCACACTATCTGCCAAACTTCCACCGTCGAGTGAATTTCTTCTCACATTTTTGGGCATTGGTTGCCTTGACTTGGTTTCAAAAACATGGTTTCTCCCATATTTGCAAAAATCATGACAAGAACCAGAAGATGCTCTTAGATAATTAGGCACAATTTTTTCTCCACTATTCCAAGAACTTCTCCTCGGATTAGTAGCTGCAGTCACACTCATTTCTAGGCTCACTGGCACATCAGCCTTCTCAGCCATCATAATTTGACACACCACCTGAACAAAAACAATTACAACACCAATAAAGAAACTTCACAGGCATAAATAGAAAGAACAAAAAGTAGCAGGAAGAATAAGAGAAATCAACCAAGGTCTAATCACAAAGGTAGTTTTTGATAAACTGCAATGGTCCAAAACAATTTCCACGAAGATCTCAGTCTGAAGAAAACAATATAGAAACTAGGCAGCGATTAGAGGTATCACATGAATTATATAGAAAAAACTACAAGAAAACGAAGTGGGTTAACAGTAGATACAAACACACAGACATGCTATGATATGACAAGAGAAATTGTATCAGACCATACAATCCACTGCACATATATATAACAAAAAGTGAGAAGGGGGAAAAAGAAAAAGTTATACGAGGTACCAACTAGCGACTACCATCATCCAAAATAATGCACCTTAACTCAAAAATTGAATTTGAGAGGCAACAGACCTTCAAGACACATACATATAAGGATAAGAGTTTATAGAAGAAGTCTTCCCTCATTTAAGGTTTTTCAATCTCATGCGTTTCTTCCAAGACAAAAGCTAGAAAACAAAATAGAAACGTCAAATTAATTAAACATGCATATCGCCCTTTAAGAAATTAAATGGAAAGAAAGCAAAACACGCATGAAAAATCTAAATGCAACTATTTATGTCCAAGGCAAAAATGAATCCATTGTTAGCGTAAAACATCTTATGAACATAGATGAAAATGAACTTTCTGAAAGATAATTCGTTCGTTCACCAAAATGTTCGATCAACAATGAGCATGAAACACTATTGCACTTTATTAAGACATCCATCCAACATAGGAAGCAAAATAATTGGAACACAAAAATACAAATGTCAGTGTAGAATCATAAGAAAGAAGACAAAGGTTGTCCCTGGAATCCTGCCAAGAGAGTGAACAGGTAATGCTGGAAGCAGACAAACTCGCACACGGGCCAAAACATCTCAATACTGCTTACACAAACTCAATAAAAGCTGACAAAATCAACCCATAATAATTGGAAACGTTGCCAATATCTTCCAATTCCAATACACTTATCTTAAATTGAAAACAGAGCACAACCCAGATCAGATAACAGATAGTTCCTATGGAATCTCATTTGCATAATCAATCAACATTGTAAAACATGAAGGAAACGATAGATATCCATTAAAAAAAGACTCCAAAAGGGCATAGTCTTCACACAAACCGGGATATAAAAGGAAAACAACGATTGATTAACAAACCAAACTGGAAAAGAAGAACGAAAACCACAACCCCATTTCAGAGATTAAGCGAAATGATACCTTGATTCGTTACAGAAGCGAAAAAAAAACTCGTCAAATAGGCAAAACTCAGAATCAAATTATGTGGGTTTTCGTTGTTGGGCAAGAAAATCTTCTGCCCTTGTCTTGAAATTACCAGGAATCAAAGAAACGAACGAATGAATTGAATAACGGCGGTGAAGATGGAAGCAAAAAGGGGTAAAAAGAAAAGGGTATAGTCTTTCAGAGTCGATCGATTCTTTTACATTCCATTATTTGATTATTGAGGAACAGAAATGTCGGTTTGGAATTGGATTCGCTTTAGAGATCGTGCAAGCAACTGTGTAATAATTCTTCTCCGTTGGGTAACCCTTTTGGCTTTTGCCGTTTGGCTTTTCCTCTCCCCGTTGGTTACACAGAATCTAACAACAAATTAAAAGCGAGAGAGAAAAATGGTCCACCTACCAAACCAAGCGGTTGCAGCGGGGAGAAAAAAAGGAAACTTTGCTCTGATTTTCGGGGAAGGAACGAACTGACTCTCATCAATAATTTAATATTCAATATTCGTTAGAATTATTTGTATCAAAAAGCCAAAACTTTCGTGGAAAATAATGAAGAAAACTCATATATTAATATTATAGAGAAAATAAAAAAAGGGGTTTGTTGGAAATTTAATTTTCATACATGGTATTTACTCTGTTTTGCAAAGAAATCTGTATGATATTAATGTTGTATGAGAAATTAATTTTCCCGCCAAGTTTTTGCGTTTTCTTTCTCTAACATATTTCTCTGTTCAACGTCTTATTTATATGATAACTATTTTAATAATGAACTTAAAAAAAAAAAAAAATAATAATAATAAGCGAAAAAATCAATTTATACCCCTAAACTTTAAGAGTTGTATCAATTAAAACCCTAAACTAACAATTGTATCAATTTAAACTCTCAACTATCATAAGTGTATCAATTTACACCTTTTGTCAGATTTTATTTGAAAAAAATTAATTTAAATGGATGGAGACTTATGATTTTAACAATTAAACCCATAAACTTTCATAAATGAATCAATTCTATGAAAGTTTAAAAATTTAATTAATAAATTACAAGTCTCCACACATGTAAAAGCTTACATTTTTATACTAGAGGGTGTAAATTGATACATTTATGAAAGTTCAGGGTTTAAATTGATACAATTGTTAGTTTAGGGTTTTGATTGATACAACTCTCAAAGTTTAGGGGTATAAACTGATTTTTTCCCTAATAATAATAATAATATAGAGTAGCCATAGTTCAGCAATAATTAATATGTACTTAATATGTACTGTTTTTTTTAAGTCATAATTTCAAATTTTCATATACATATTAGAAAAGAAACTTCTAAAAAAAAAATTACAAGTGTCAAAATTCAGAGTAAAGCAATTAAAAATATAATATTTTTTCAAAAAAATTGTGAATATAACAATTTTTATCAAGGATAGTCTTCGATAGTCACTCGCAATAGTTGATTGATGAGATAGTTAAGATATATTTCTTTCTCTTTTTTTTTTATAGAATTTTATCAATGGCTATCGGTGATATGATTTTTTTGCCATATTTACAAAATATTTTATATTTTGTTATATTTATAGTTATTTTGGGCCTGAATTTTATTTATGCAATAATCCTAACAAAAAATCATGTTTTAAAAAGTGAGATTTTCACCATTAATGGTTGTAAATTCACTAAAAAAAACCGTTTTTTTTTTAATGTTATAAGAATCTAGTTGATAATTTTTTCTTTTCTTTTACAACATGTTAGAGGGATTGAACATAGGATCTCAGGGTCATTAGGTAATATCTATCATGTCGAGCTATACTCTAGATTGAACCTAGGATCTCAGGGTCATTAGGTAATATATACCATGTCGTTGAGCTATCTGGATTGAACTTAAGATCTCAGAATCATTAGGTAATATATATCATGTCGTCGAATTATACTCTATTTGAGAATTTAGTTGATAACTTTCAAGGTTAATATTCTTGTTTATCAATATCATGTAACAACTCATATAAACTAGGGAAAGGAAGTTGCTACTTTGAAGTACACAATAAAGTGAAATGTAAAAATAAGTCCACTTTTAAATTTGTGAATAGATCTATTCCTATCTTGAACCACAAGAAAATAATAATAATGTGGGAAGCAGCTTTGGTGTCCCAATGACTTTTTATTTTGAAAAGATATATATGGCCTAGATTGTTGTCATGCACCATTCATAAACAAAATCAATTTAACATTATGAATTGGTAAAGTGGAATTTTCCCAATTCCAATGTTGGGTCTCTTTCCCACCCTCTCATTTAACTATTTAAGAAGGATAGATAATAATCAAAATTATTATAATTTTAATATAAAAAAAATAATTGAAAATCTAGAGATTACAATTCAAAATTAATAATTTAGAATAAAAAAAATTGTTGTAGAACTTATTTGAATGTTTCTATACCACCACCTTGACTTTCAATTTCTTAAGCATCACGGGTTTTTAATTGACAATAAGACACCAATTCATATATCTTCTAAAAATGATGAGATCTCCTCATCGTTGGAAGGTGTAATTTTCAACATGCTCTCTCAAAATAGTGTATCCTTAAGTTTGCTCTTCTTGGATCGAATCTCATTTAGATCAATTCCATATTCGAGTTTCATTTATATATAATTACTTATTTAAAGTTGGGTTGACTTTTTATTAAAAAAAATTGTGTTGACTTTTTAAAATAACACTTTTAATTTATAGTAAAATATATACATTGAATATACTCTTATGACTAATGACTATGAGATCCTATGTTCAATCTCCAAATTATATCTTTTTTAATTAAAATATTGAGAAATCGTAATCTCCCAACTTTTTAAAGGGATGGATGTGAATTGCTCAATTAGCAAAAGCATAAACAGATATGAAACAACTATGACTCATTCATCTTTTTCAATGGATTTACAAAGTTGTTTTGTGTGTTTATATTTTTTTTTTTAGCTAAATCGAATCAACCCAATTAGCATAAGGTTGTGCTCGTAACTAAGAGGTCATCGGTTCAATCATCGCATTAATTAAAATATCGTTGCAAAAAAAAAATTGACTCATTCAAGTTCCTTGTATCTATAAATTTTATTTTACATTGATGGTAAAAAAATGTGAGTAATTAATTACATAACCTAACTTGATTATGACAAAATCTTCCATTTTCGGTATGGTTGGTAGGTTGACCATCTATTTCCTCTACTTGCTTGCTTGAATGTTTTCCTCTATTTAGACTTTGGCCCCAAGGAAAGCTTCTAAATTACTAAAAAAAACAAAATTATTTTATTTGGTTCTTTATTTCTTTTAACAATTATTTATTATTATTATTAATTACATTAGATTTAAAATTTTGGCTAGTATTTTAGATTGATTTTAAATACCCTAGAACAAATATTTTCTTTTTATTAATATTTTGTGTTGGTTGATTTGATTAAGAAAAAAAAAATTACTCTTAATAAAAGAGAATGTCAGATGATCGAAACTTCACAATACTCAAACAAATTCCCATCGTAAACATCTCCTTATAGTCTCTTTCGATAGGAAGCCATCCTCGTCCCTAGCCAACACGTAGAGTATGAAGCATATAAACTTGGTCGCATGAGTTGGAAAGTGGGTGTATCTATAAGAGTACTTTGAGGGTGCTTGCAAAAGTAGATAGAGTGGTAGTTTTTCAGTCGAATTCGGATGAAAAATAAGTACTTTTTATTTCTTTTTCCTCCTAACAATACATTAAATTCTCTTACCGTTTTTTCATTTATTGTAAAACGTTTTTGTTAACTTGAATTTAGGATTTTTGGAAACGGTTTTTCTAAGTCTGAAACGTTCCGATCTAAAGAGGTTTGTTATTCTTAAAATTGGGGTGGCTTCGGTTCTTCATCTTCTTCCTTGATTTTCAACATTGTTTTACAACAATTCTGAACAAAGTTTATTTTTTATTCCAATCCTTCTATAACGAGTAGACGTTCGAGTTGGATGTTGTGTTAACCTTAAGGAGCAACCTACACAAACGTTTACGCCGAGGTCGTGCTGAATTTTATTTTCAAGGACAATGGTATTTTACCGCACAAAAATAGTTTTTGGTTCTCAACTTCTAACAGCATGCACTAGATTCATAACAAAAATAAAAAGCAAACAATGCAATAATAATTATATACAAGGAGGAATTAACATTAATATTAACGGCATTTCCCTCCTCATTTTGTAATTCCAATTTTCATCATCAATTTTTCACCAATATGAACATTAGAACAAAATCTCATTATTTATATATATAGAAAAATTGTAACATATGTCAATTTAGAGTAAAATAATTAAAAATATAGTACTTTTTTAAAAAAATTGCGGATATAACAATTTCTATCACTGATAGTAGTTTTTTTTTTTTATAAAATTTTGTGGGTGATAATAGTTTATTAATGATAGAAGTTTATCACTCATTGAAGTCTATAAGTAATAGTCATAAAGTCTATTACTTCATAAAGTCTATCAGCAGTGATAGCCACTGATTTTTTATCAAAAGGTTTTAAACTTTGCTAAATTTTTAGTCTGATTGTTGTTTGTGCAACCAGTTCTCTCTCTATATATATATTCATAAATACTTGTATTTTCATATTTGATAATATTCAACTGGTCAAGTCTATCTTTGTTCAAAAAGTCAAAATTTTGAACTTCCACCGTTAATAGGTTTGAACTCAAATTTGTTAATTAATTTTTAATTTACGAGTTTAGTTTATGATTTTTTTAACTGTGTGTCTATTTGAGTCTAAACTAAAAAAAAAAAAAAAAGTGTCTAAATGCCTCCTTTAAAGTAAAATATATTATAGGAAAGTGTTATTTATTATTATTTACCAATTTTAAAATTTTCGCTAGAATTTTAATTTCAAGTTGATTACAACATTTGTCAGCTAAAAAGCCTTGGCTTTTATATATGCATCAGAACAAATATTTTCTTTTTATTAATCATTTGTATTTGTCAACCTCATCATATACACTTAACCAACAGATTAGAGCAAATGTTTTATTTTTATTAATTATGTGTATTTACCAATCTCATCATAGCTTCATTGATTAAGACATTATACTTTGGTCGGATTAGAGGATCAAAATATTCACTCACATTCACACAAGGTGTTGAACTCGAGAAAGAAAGAAAAATATTTGTATTTATGGTTAGAATACACAACATCATCTCTAAGGTAAACATTATGTTTCCATCTTAATAAAGTCATTATGGAGAATGCATTCTAATCTTTCTTGTTGCAGTATGCAATTATGCAGATCATAGCAATATCATCTTGACCAAACCATTCAAAATTTCTTGTATTTTCTTTTACTTTCTTCTACAAGCAAACTAGGTTTGGAGGAACATATACAACTATGAATTGTGCACTATATTTTTTCTTCTGCATTTACTTTCAGCAGATGTTATAATTGGATAACAGATTACATTACCTTCTATATTCAAGTGTCAAAGATAGAACATTGGTTGGTGAATCTACATTACTCAAAGGTGTGCTAAATTTATCTGGTATCTTTGAGTAATCGTCTTTCCTAGGCTACCTTTTTCTGCCCGAGACGGTCTTCTTCACGGCTCCAACCGATACTAAAAACTGGTCAAGGGATGATAAGGTCTTCATATCATCTGGCGGAAAGTAACTCGCAGCCTTCCCCATGAGTGATGCAAAGAGAAGAGAGAGTGAAGGTCGGTTGACATAGCGCTCTCCCAGAAGGTCGTCGAGAAACCCGAATGCAGTTAAGAAATCGGAACTACTTGCATTTACTGGAGCTGCAAAGTGAGCAGGGATAATTCTCTTGAACTTCCAATCTCGGACGATTCTATCAATCCAATCCCTTACCTGAAAGCAGAATAAGTGTAAAAGAGTCAAATGTATAGATTTACAAAACTTTTGTAATCCTATTGCATACATAATCTTCAAGGAGGAAATCTGCAACATGTAGGTTAATTACCTTTTCAGGAACTTTACTGAAGACAAGAGTCTTTACTATAGGTGAAACAATGAGTTTCTGTGACATTTGAGCAAAACTAGCATTAGGTTCCAAGAGATTTGAAGGCCCAAGGAACAATATCTGAAGAACCATTCTTTCCCACCCTGCATCATCACATCACCAGTTACCATTCATCAGTTTCTTTTGAACAAACATGACTTATAAAATCATAATAGCACTAAAGTAGGCGATTAATCTCGAGGTCTTGAAGGCAGAGGATTGAACCTTTTTGACGGCTGATCTTGTTGTCAACAACTGGCTCTTCAGGGACTTCCTTTCCTTTACTTAGTAGTTTTACTGCCAAACCATTCTTTGCTGATGCCAACAAGGATTCTTTGCTAATGCATTCGGGTGGTTGTTTAGGGACAAAGATTACAGCATCTGTTACCAGTAGCGTTCTCGACCGCTTATGATAAAAAGCAACCTCCACGTATGGCCCAATCCCTGCAACAATCAAGCAAGTTACATTCCAGATTTCACTAGCAAGTAAGAGATTCAACTTAATACTATATGGGCAATTCTTATTACCAACTTCTGGTGAGCTTAAAACTTTCTGCTCAATCTCATCGGCCCATGGAGCTGATAAATCCTCATCTTTCAATGTTTTAGCTCCAAAAATTCCCAAAAACTCCAATGGCAAGTTCAATGGCCAACTCCATTGCCTTGGTGCCACCCATATCTGAGCGCGTGGGAACTTCCTCGAAAACGGCCCAACAAAAATTTTGTGTTCATATGCAAACGTTGGCAAAACAATATATTCCACAGGAGCCTCCAACTCTTTCAGAAGCTGTCAAAATGAGAAAATTTTACCACTTACATACACTCATGAATCTCAACAGCACACATTAACATATGAACACATGTAAATGTAAATTCTACTATCATTTTTCTTCTTCTTTTCTTTCTTGATAGTCGAACCTATTGGGATATTTGGCCAGATGCCCTTAAATTAACGCCCAGAGAGATTCACGCGCAATTTTAAAAATTAGTCAAAATGACATTTTGCTTACATCACTCTGATTTCTCTCGCTCTCGCTCACGTTCACGAAAGCAAGAAATTTTTAGTTATAAAATGGAGCCCCCAAGAACAAGAGCGAGTGATGTCAGCAAAAAGTTATTTTGACTAATTTTTAAAATTGCGCGTGAATCTCTCGACTGAGTCTTAATTTAAGGGCATCTCGCCAAATATTCCGAACCTTATTCAATGAGTAGAAGTAGAAATAGAAATAGAACCTGAATACACTCCTTGGTTGGAGCAATGGGCGCATGGACCCATAAGCCACCAGATTTGAGTTTGATGACTGTCATCCTAATGTTTGTTGAGACACTACTGAAGCCCAAGGCTTGTTCTTGCTCAAAAAGCCATATAGAACCTTTTACAGCCTAAAAAAACAAAAAGGAAGATTGAAAAATCTAAATAACATCTACCCAGATGCCCATATCTTCCGTTACTCTGATAATTTCTAAAAGATTAATCAGAACACCCAAATTTTGAGCAAATTCTATCAAATCAAACGGACCCAAAAGAAGTAAAATGGTTAGCGTTTACCTCAGTTCTTAGGGTGCGTCTGTTAAAAAAGGGGCCGAGGGGAAAAGGGAATCCGGTGAAATTGAAGTAGAATCTTTCACTGACATTCGTATCGCTGCTGCTAGATGGAGAGGCTGAAGCAGCGATTAAACCTAGAGGATGAAGTTTTGTCCTCGGTTTTGGCTGAAAACCGAAACCCTTAAGCGGCCGACTGAGAAAATTGAGAGAGAATGGGGTTTGGCCTAAAATGGCGGATTTGGGGTAAGGAACAGAAATGGCTACTGTCATTTCTCTCTTTTCTTGCTTCTTTCGTTTCCCTAACTTCGCTTTGTTCATTCATTGTTTCTCGAAGAAGATTCAGATTGAGTGGCAATTCCAGGTTCAACTTTTGACACGTGGATGATTGTTATTTGTGCGTCGTGGAATTTTTAATTTATTTATATTTATTTGGTTGGTTGGTTTTGGCGCAAAATCAAATATGTGGAATTAAATGAGAGAATAAGGCCAACAAGAGCATAGCTCAATGGCATGATGTATCACCTATTGGCCATGAGGTCTTAGGTTCAATTACCCACCCCAACATGTTGTCAAAATAAAAAAATAAAAAAAATGAGAGAATAAGAGACGAAGACAAGGGAAAGACGGTGACAGAGGGTGGCGTCGCGTCGATGGAAGGAGACGAGCAAGAGACACAAATGCGAGGGAGGCGATGATTCGAGAAAGTGTAATAGAAATGAAAGTAAAAAATAAAAAAAATAAACCACAACTGTCCAATTCATTTTTTTTAATTCTCAGTGTATCATATTTTTCTAGATAAATTCATTTTTTTTCTTTGAAAAAGTTTTCAACCTCAACTCTCTCTCTATAGAATATTTTAAATGGTACATATATAAAAAAACATTAACATTAAATTTGAAGGACAATTGGATCAAAGACATTGTGCTTGTGTTTGAGAGGAACAAAAGTAGAAAGAGGTAACGGCTTCGTAAATATGTCAGTATTTGGGCAAAAGCAGGAAGATGTTGTATTGCAAGCTTCTTTGGAAAACCGGACTAAAAGTCTAAGAATAATCAATATGGGAAACAGGACTAAAAGTCTAAGAATAATCAATATGGGCCTTTTGATGATACCCTTTTAGCAACAACCCTAGTCTTATATCCAGCAATTGAGCCATCTGGGTTTCTTTTTATTTTGAAAACCCATTTGCAACCTACAATTTTCTTATTGTTTGGAGTAGGTATCAAATCCCAAGTGTTATTTTGTAGGAGAGTATCATATTCATTTGTCATAGCTTGAATGTAGAGATTTTGGCAATATATAAGAAGGGTGATTGTCCCACATCGAAAAGATTCAGGTAATTCAGGTATATCATATGCTCTTAGGACTATAAAAGGAGCCTATGACTTTCGGTTTTAATCAGTTAGAAATATATAAGAAGGGTTGAGGAAAAGGATTTATCGTTCTTCGAAGTCGATGAAACCCTTAGTCGCCGGTGATTATCGGGAGGAGAAGATGAAGATGAATGAATATGATTATTTCATTCTTGGACGGGGTGCGGCAATTTTATTTTATATATGTTTTTATGCGCATTGCGTGTGTATGTATATATTAGTTAACTGCGTAGTCCCTGCCTGACACTCTTACACTAAATTAAATTTCAATCCCAGACCGTTTTCGACACTGAAACAGAGAGACTTTTACAAGTTATGACCAATCTGAAATCTTGAAATAGAGTCTAAAGGTTCCAAAACAGATTGTTACCTATTGAGCGTTGTCAAAATAGGAATTACCCAACCTTCCCTGATCGGCCCCTTATCGTGGATTGCTGCTGATGGACCAAAACGTGTGTGTTTTATTTGGTTCAATAACCTGCAATAGATATATGGTCAAGTGCAAGTATACACTGTCAATCAAGTAATAAAATGGAAAGTATTCCAAGTATCGTATCCCAAGAGACTGTTGAAGAATTTAGTTTTAGAAAGAATTGTTCTCCGAATGCAATGAAAAGTAACAAAAATAAATTGATAATGTTTGGTTGGTTTTGGGTTGAAAAGAAATAATAAAAACAGGGATCCAATCATGTTTCAGCCCTAAGTTGAGTTTACTTGACAGCCTGTGACCACAGAGTCACCACATAGTACCTTATGCTTTTGGATCGGATTCGTCTCCTATTCAGCCTCTTTGCAAGTACCTTTAGGAGTCTAAGCCATTATACTCACGGTCCAGTGGATAATGTGATCTTAGATGGTTAAGAATGCAATCCTATTGATCCTATAGTCTTTTGCCCCAATCATCAAGGACAATCGACGAAATCCTATTCCTAGGTTTTTCTGCTATATCACCTTTACGAGAGCCGTTAATTGCCCGACCTGTCCAGTATCGACATTAACATTTCATGCTAATTAAGTGATCAAATTAATATAACATTTTTGCATATATTCAGTAAAGGACGAACCACATAAGGCATAAGGGGTAAAACCGTAATTTACAGCTGTCAAGCTAACTCATTTCTTAACGGGCATTCACATAATTGAATCCCTTAGGAAAACTTAGCTCATAATGAGAACTAGACTAAAATACTTCATTGAAAAATAATGCATAAGTACAAAAATTGCTAAAAGGGCAAAATGGTAATTTTACTCGAAAATTAAAGATAAAATAAAAATGGAATAAAAATAGAATGTAAATAATAAATAGAGGACAAAATTGAAATAACAAAGGTTCTGAACTGAAAATTAAATTATAAATCCGAAAGTTGCTAAAAGGGTAAAATGGTAATTTTGTATGAAAAGTTAAGAACGAAAAGAAATGCGAAATAAAAACAGAATGTAAATAGAAAACGTGCAGAATTAAATAGAAAGTAAATCTGGAAATTTTCCAACTTTCTCTCTCTCGAACTCGTGGACAACGGATGAAGGGTCTCTACTCGCTCGATTCACGTCGTCAATGCAAATCGAATCCTCGCAGCACCTTCCTTTCGGAGCTGGCTGAAGTAGAACTATTACAGAGGAGTGGTCCGCTCTTGTTTGGAATTTCGGGAATTTGGGTGAGTTCTTCGAGAGAGAAAGGAGGTTGATCGATTATGTGGAGATTGATAGTTGTAAAGAAATGATCGATGATTTGAATGAAGGCTTAAGGTGCCTTTTATAGGCCTTGGGGTTTGTTTGGAGGTTGCTAAAATGAGGGAGAAATCTTTGGGAATGTTTGTTAGGTCAAATAGGGAGTAGGTTGGCTGAATCTTTGGAAGATCTTTGACAAAATATCTCAACCAATTCGTTTGACCAGTCAACTGCACTCTGTGGCCTCTTATGTGGCCACAAGCTGGATTCTGCACTCTGTGACTCCTCTGTGGCCACAAGCTGGATTTTGCACTCTGTGACTCCTTTGTGGCCACAAGCTGAAACTCTGTGGCCACAAGCTGAAGCAGAATACAGTTTTTCTGAAAATAATTAAAATAACATTAATTCTTATCAAAAATGACTCTTTTACCCTCTTAATTGCTTCATAATGACAAAACGACCTTGAGCATGTGACTTTCCTATTTTTATTCTTTTCTTATCAATTACATGCACAATTATCTTCAATTTAACTCAAAAAGTCAATTAATGAGTATGCTTTAAAGGGTAAAAACATGACATAAATGACGTTCATCACACCCCCAAACTTAGCTTATTGCTTGTCCTCAAGCAATTCAACACATAATAATAACAAGAATGTACAATTACGCAAATGTTTAACATGCTCTCAAACAAAGTTCGCTTATAAACAACCTTTCAGGAGAGGTCTCATACTCTAGTGCCAGTCATAATCCCATATGTAATTTCTCACATAAGTTTCTACTTTCATTTTGTAAACAAAGCTTTTTCTAGTCTATCCTAACCATATGCTTAATCTATCTAACCTTTAGTCACTGAGTCTAGGATAATCCCTTTCGTGAAATAAACTAAGCTTAGACTTTTCCTTCCTTGTGTGAACTTCTTAACACTTTCTCCCCCAAACTTGTGTTGCTGCTAGGCTTCTCATTTATTTTTCTTTCTCTTATTTTTTTTCTTTACCATTCTCTAGAGAATCTTTATTGCTAGACTCACCTTCGTTCCAGCTTGCCTGCAATTTCATTGCACAATGCATCTAGCTACGAGCAAGCCTCACAAACTAAGATAAATACTCACTTCCTAGTTACCCTTTCATGCAGTGACAACCATGGGGCCCATGATCGCTACTGGTTACTCAGCTAACTTAAGAAGGAGGAGTACCTCTAGAAATAAGGTTTTTTTTTTTTTTTTTTTTTTTTCTTTCAACTCTTCTTCCTTTGGAAGAGACATAACAATCAAGACCTAGCAGTCAACATATTACAAATATACTTCACCCCCCCAAACTTAAAGGAGGCAATGTCCTCATTGACTATTCAAGAGATTTTTTTCAAAAGGGATGGTGTGAGCATTAGTCTACAAAAAAACGTCAAGGCTAAACTCTCCTAAACATGTTAAACGGGTTAAACAAAAGGAAGTTTAGACTTGTGAAAAAGTTTTGCATAGAAAAGTACTAATGGAACCCTATGCTTTTGAAAAAAACTTACAAGCTATGACATGTGGCACTATTTGAGCAGAGATAAACTCTAGTTATCATCATAAAGGTTACTTTAAAGAAAACAAAAGAAAGATAGCATGCTAAAAACATTCTCATATTTGTGCAATCAAGTCATTAAGTTCAAGTAGGCACAATCCACAAAACGTCTATCCTAGCAGGAACAAGTACAACTACTACCCTAACAAAACAATGAAATAATGAAATAACAAAATGCAACTTCTACCCTACCAGAAAAACAAACAACTAAAAACAGAATCTTAACAAATAACAAAATATGCAGAAAATGAAGGAAAGGAGTAGAGAATAAGGAAGAACGGTACTCCCCTAATCTTCAGACGAGGTATCGTCTTCGGAATCAGTATTCGAAGGAATATTCAGGCAAATGGGAGGAAATGTCGGGAATACATGCATCAAGGTCGGAGCCAAGACATTAAAGAACCCTTGAATGAGTTCATCCCTCTCTTTGGCATACGCCCAGTAGGCCATATTCTGTTGGATCATATGATGCCATTGAGAAGGGGTGATGCTAGGAATATTTTCTGAACTGGTGGTAGGTTGTGACTGCTCTGTGGCCACAGAGGTGGAACAACCTTTTGGCTTGGGCGCATGCGACGTCAATGCTTTACCGGTCTTTTGGTTACGGAAAAATTGTAACTTGTGAACAAGCTGCGCAGTGATGGCTTACTTTGGCAAACTCGTCTCCTCACCTTGCCGAGGCTTAAGTCCTACGTTGAGGCAAAGTCGAGTGACAAGTGACCCAAAGAATAATTTTCCAGCCATCTTCTTGCCATAAGTAATCAACTCTTCTCTTAGAAACCTCCCAATATTGAGATCAAGACTGTTTTAGGATGCAATGCAGCAGCATCCCTCGTTCCAAAGAAATGGTTGTGTCATTTGCCCTTCCTGAACTTCTTTAGTATTTCCTTCAACCTCCTTCTCAGTTGAAGAAGTGTTTGGCTCAAATTTCATTCCTTCCGTCCAATACTCAAATAATCGGTCGAATTATTCCCCAATTGCTATCTCTTTTCCTTTTTTTTTTTTCTTTCTCTGATCAATGTTTTTCCAATCTTTCTTCAGCTTTCTTCATTTTTTTTTTTTTTACTTTTTTTTTTCTCAGCTTGTATCAAACTTTTGCTCTTCTCGTATTCTCTCATCTTCTTTCCTTGTTTGTTCAGCGATATCTCTTTGGATAGCTTGCTGCAAAGCTTGCTCTACCTCTTGACAACTCTTCTTTACTTGATATTCTGCTGCTAGCAAGGCTGCTTTCTCCACGGCTTCTTTCATCATCATCTCCACCATGATTGGGGAAAGAATTGATTCTTGCATCGGACTCCCAACCGTATCTCTTCTTCTTAATTCAAATTGGTGGTCGATTGGGGTCTCAGTTTGCTTCTTGGTGTGCCTGTACACTAAAGATTCTCTATCAGAACGTTCAAGAATTGGTGGAGGAATACTTACTTTTGAAACCAGAGGTGGATCTTCACGCACAGAACGCGATTTCGTTGAGGTCGCCCCAGCTTCTGGCTGAACTTCTTCATCTTCACTTGATGAATTGCCAACAGTTTCAGCTAGGGCTCGTCGTCTATGTTCTCCCATCTCTTTGATCATTTTACGCCAAGCGGTAGTTCGAATTTTCATGGGTTTTTTTACCGATCATCGATTCTTGGGATTGATCAATCGGGGGGCTTGGATTAAACCTAGGGCTTTCAGTCGCTGGGTTTTCCTTCTCTCCACCTTCACGCATAACAATGGTCGATTTTATGGGTGGTTTGGGTTCAACCTTCTTCTTCGAGGATGCTGGAGGTAAATCGACCATGAGTTCCTCTTGTATGGGTCTTGGTTGGACATCTTCGAATTTCCTCTAGCGTCCAGAACGCAATGGAGTACGATCAGCAACGACCACATCGGCGATCAGAGTGGGTTTTTCAGCCATGGGTCCCGACGGGTTTGAGCGTGCATGAGAGATAGGAGAATTTTCGTGAATGGACTTTTCAACTTGGAACTTTTTGGAATGACTTGTAGGTTGAAAAACAAAAAAGGAGAGGGTATCTTGATTTATATATGTTTCCAAAATAGGTCAACCCCTCTGACTTTTTAAATGACGTCATCGCCCTTCACTAGTGCACTATGTGGCCACATAGTTTTTTTGTGCTAGTCTGGTTTGTGGCCACATAGTTCTACAAATCTATGTTTTTGAATTTCCTAGTCAATCTCTCATCCACGAGAATCATTCCTGAAATACTAAGAAAAACATCAAAAAGTTCATAAACAAAAAATAACAAGCTGAATTATTTTGAAAACATTATTTTTTTTTTTTTTTTTAAAAATAAAAATAAAAAACATATTTTTTAATATTCCTTATAAGTTTCCATGGAGCGGTTTCATTCAAATCATCTCCCAGTTAGGTCCCCAGGAAAAGGTGTTCCCTACGGTCAACTTAAATACCTTTTCCTTGGCAGGACCAATCTACGCCAGAGTTGATTTTGCTTGAAACTACTCTACAAAACTTATAGTATTTTTATTTTTTTAAATAATGAAATAAAAACATGTTAAAAGAATACTTATCTAATCTCCAAAAGGGAGATTAATGTCTTATTCATTCTCTTTGGACCGTCAACTTTCATCTTGCACCTAGGTCTTGATAATGGACGAGATTTAAGCCTTAGTTGAGGTGCTTTAATCATGTTCGGCTTTGTTGACTTACGGTCGTCTTTGATCAGCACAAGAGATCTATGTATGCTTTTGTATGCAGAAATTGGGGTCTCAATTTCTGGTGCATTATCCTCCTCCATGATCTCCTCTTCTACTTCTTCCCTGGATTCTTTTTCTTTTAGTGTTTCCTGCAAGTTACAACAAGTAGAAATATCAATTAAACTAATAGCAGGAAATTCTTGGATTTTATCAGGGAAATTCAATGCTTGGAGAACATTGAATGTTTCTTTTTGTGAAGTTGTTGCCTCATGGCTCAATACAACTTCATTTTCTGGTTCCTTCTCTTTTTTGTTTTCTTCAAATGGATTTTCTTTAATCTCTTCTCTCCATTTTGGCTCTTTAATGCTTTCAATTGCCGGAGTGCTCATTGCTTTTTCTAGGAACAAAGGTTCTCTATCTTCAAAGTCACTTTCGAGTGTCATTGCCTCACATTGTTCTATTTCTTCATATTCAGAAGTCTCTCTGCCTTTAAGCAAGGTTTCTTGTAGGTTGATCTTCAAATCGTCCACACTCTCTTCTATCTGGATCTCATAATCCTGAATAGATGTTCCTTGGCTTTGCATCTCAGCATCGGTTTTCGCTCTATATTCTTTTATAAGTTCTTCGATGCTCTTGTCCTCGGTTGACACTTGTGGGATCGTTTGTTTTTTCACCTTTTCTTGATCTCCCCATAGAAAGTTGGAGTAATGTCTCCATCTTGAGTCGCAAGCAGTGTGGTAAGGAATTAACATACTTTCACTGCCTGGTTTTCCTATAAAAAATATAGAGTCTGGGTTATAAGGACAATTATCAAATTCATGACTTCCTCTACAATAAACACAAGAAATAGACAAATAACGATTAAATGGACAATGTTGGGAGAAATGCTCATCGCCACAATTAACACAAAAGATATCAGAAAGTTTGTACACAAGAGAAATGTAGGTATCATTTCTCATGATTGATTTTCTCAGCATGTTTGTTATCTTTGTTGTGACGTCTACTTCCATTTTGTAACTCGAAAGTGTTATGCTCTTTGTTTCTTAAATAAATAAACCTGAAAAGAAAACAAAACAAAAATCAGATTCTTTGAGAAAGAGATATTTTTTTTTGTAGGTTGGTAGGAGGATCGACTCCAGGTGGAAGATTTAGAAGTTTTTTTAGTAAACAAAACTTCTTATAGATTTCCCGTGCGCTCAACTCCTATTTTTCCTAACCGCAATTGAATAACAATATCTAAATAAAATAAAATTCCGTTAACAGTCCCCGGCAATGGCGCCAAAAACTTGATGGACCAAAACGTGTGTGTTTTATTTGGTTCAATAACCTGCAATAGATATATGGTCAAGTGCAAGTATACACTGTCAATCAAGTAATAAAATGGAAAGTATTCCAAGTATCGTATCCCAAGAGACTGTTGAAGAATTTAGTTTTAGAAAGAATTGTTCTCCGAATGCAATGAAAAGTAACAAAAATAAATTGATAATGTTTGGTTGGTTTTGGGTTGAAAAGAAATAATAAAAACAGGGATCCAATCATGTTTCAGCCCTAAGTTGAGTTTACTTGACAGCCTGTGACCACAGAGTCACCACATAGTACCTTATGCTTTTGGATCAGATTCGTCTCCTATTCAGCCTCTTTGCAAGTACCTTTAGGAGTCTAAGCCATTATACTCACGGTCCAGTGGATAATGTGATCTTAGATGGTTAAGAATGCAATCCTATTGATCCTATAGTCTTTTGCCCCAATCATCAAGGACAATCGACGAAATCCTATTCCTAGGTTTTTCTGCTATATCACCTTTACGAGAGCCGTTAATTGCCCGACCTGTCCAGTATCGACATTAACATTTCATGCTAATTAAGTGATCAAATTAATATAACATTTTTGCATATATTCAGTAAAGGACGAACCACATAAGGCATAAGGGGTAAAACCGTAATTTACAGCTGTCAAGCTAACTCATTTCTTAACGGGCATTCACATAATTGAATCCCTTAGGAAAACTTAGCTCATAATGAGAACTAGACTAAAATACTTCATTGAAAAATAATGCATAAGTACAAAAATTGCTAAAAGGGCAAAATGGTAATTTTACTCGAAAATTAAAGATAAAATAAAAATGGAATAAAAATAGAATGTAAATAATAAATAGAGGACAAAATTGAAATAACAAAGGTTCTGAACTGAAAATTAAATTATAAATCCGAAAGTTGCTAAAAGGGTAAAATGGTAATTTTGTATGAAAAGTTAAGAACGAAAAGAAATGCGAAATAAAAACAGAATGTAAATAGAAAACGTGCAGAATTAAATAGAAAGTAAATCTGGAAATTTTCCAACTTTCTCTCTCTCGAACTCGTGGACAACGGATGAAGGGTCTCTACTCGCTCGATTCACGTCGTCAATGCAAATCGAATCCTCGCAGCACCTTCCTTTCGGAGCTGGCTGAAGTAGAACTATTACAGAGGAGTGGTCCGCTCTTGTTTGGAATTTCGGGAATTTGGGTGAGTTCTTCGAGAGAGAAAGGAGGTTGATCGATTATGTGGAGATTGATACTTGTAAAGAAATGATCGATGATTTGAATGAAGGCTTAAGGTGCCTTTTATAGGCCTTGGGGTTTGTTTGGAGGTTGCTAAAATGAGGGAGAAATCTTTGGGAATGTTTGTTAGGTCAAATAGGGAGTAGGTTGGCTGAATCTTTGGAAGATCTTTGACAAAATATCTCAACCAATTCGTTTGACCAGTCAACTGCACTCTGTGGCCTCTTATGTGGCCACAAGCTGGATTCTGCACTCTGTGACTCCTCTGTGGCCACAAGCTGGATTTTGCACTCTGTGACTCCTTTGTGGCCACAAGCTGAAACTCTGTGGCCACAAGCTGAAGCAGAATACAGTTTTTCTGAAAATAATTAAAATAACATTAATTCTTATCAAAAATGACTCTTTTACCCTCTTAATTGCTTCATAATGACAAAACGACCTTGAGCATGTGACTTTCCTATTTTTATTCTTTTCTTATCAATTACATGCACAATTATCTTCAATTTAACTCAAAAAGTCAATTAATGAGTATGCTTTAAAGGGTAAAAACATGACATAAATGACGTTCATCAGCTGCCGCGCAAAACCTCAGATCGTCGCGCTGAAGTGTTAATGCCGATGCTGAAGTGTCGATGCCGATGAGCGGGGGTATGGTTGGATTGGTGTGACGATAGTGGAGGAATCTATTGACGGTGAGGGTTGGGCGTGGATCGAACACGATGGCCAATTTTTTACGAACGACGATGACCAATTTTTTACTTCGGCTGCAAAGTGCAGATGAAACTAAAGAAAAAGGGACATGGGAATGCTCACTATGAACGAAGAAAAACCAATGAAGAAATCTATTAACCATAAAGATAAGTTTAATAATATTAATATTATTACTTAAAAAAAAAGAAATTTATTTCTTTCCCACTTCAGTCCCTTTATTTTATTTTATTTTTTTGTATTTTAAAATATTACTTTAAATAAGTTCTAAATCTGAAATAACGATTCAATGCCATAAAATAGTGTACGCGGTGTTACATCTGATTTCCTTCGCATAACAAAGAGATGGATGAAACTCAAAAAACACATGTGCAGATTTATTTACGATTCTTTGTGTTTTTTTTACCTTCACATAGTAAAAGTAAAAAAAACTGCATAACTTGTTCATTAAGAATCAGGGCGAGGGCCCAGGGATTTATGCACAATTCGCAGGTGCAGAACCCTTGATTGCACCCGGTTGCATTTTTGTAGCATTTGCAATGCCTATCTTTGCAGCCCCTTAGGCAACCACAACGTCGTGGTGGTAAAGCAACGACATTTTGAACTGCAGCCAGCTGCAATGCAACGGGAGCACAAAATGGAAGAGCATGAGCTCCTGCAGCCCGATGCATAGGTACAACAGCAGCAACTTGCTGCACTGCAACAACTTGCTGCTCTAGAGCAGGCAGCACTGCAACGACAACTTGCTCTAGTGGTGGTGAGGAACAGTTGATAATATAAAAGAACCATCCACATGATAATACATGTGCAGATTTATTTACGATTCTTTGTGTTTTTTTACTTTCACATAGTAAAAGTAAAAAAAAAACTACATAGCTTGTTCATTAAGAATCAGGGCGAAGGCCTCAGGGATTTCTGCACAATTCGCAGGTGCAGAACCCTTGATTGCACCTGGTAAAATTTTTGTAGCATTTGCAATGCCTATCTTCGCAGCCCTTTAAGCAACCACAACGTCGTGGTAGTAAAGCAACAACATTTTGAACTGCAGTCAGCTGCAGTGCAACGAGAGCACGAAGTGGTAGAGCATGAGCTCCAGCAGCCCGATGCATAGGTACAACAGCGGCAGCTTGCTGCACTAGAGCAGGCTGCACTGCAACGACAACTTGCTCTTGTGGTGGTGAGGAGCAGTTGATAATACAAAAGAACCATCCACATGATAATACATGTGCGTGCAGATTTATTTACGATTCTTTGTGTTTTTTTACTTTCACATAGTAAAGGTAAAAAAAAAACTGCATAGCTTGTTCATTAAGAATCAGGGCGAGGGCCCTAGGGATTTCTGCACAATTCGCAGGTGCAGAACACTTGATTGCACCTGGTTGCATTTTTGTAGCATTTGCAATGCTTATCTTCGCAGCCCCTTAGGCAACCACAACGTCGTGGTGGTAAAGCAACGACATTTTGAACTGCAGCCAGCTGCAGTGCAACGGGAGCACGAAGTGGTAGAGCATGAGCTCCTGCAGCCCGATGCATAGGTACAACAGCGGAAGCTTGCTGCACTACAACAACTTGCTGCTCTAGAGCAAGTTGCACTGCAACGACAACTTGCTCTGGTGGTGGTGAGGAGCAGTTGATAATACAAAAGAACCATCCACATGATAATACACGTGCAGATTTATTTACGATTCTTTGTGTTTTTTTACATTCACATAGTAAAGGTAAAAAAAAACTGCATAACTTGTTTATAAAGAATCAGGGCGAGGGCCCCAGGGATTTCTGCACAATTCGCAGGTGCAAAATCCTTGATTGCATCCGGTTGCATTTTTGTAGCATTTGCAATGCCTATCTTCGCAGCCCCTTAGGCAACCACAAAGTCGTGGTTGTAAAGCAACGACATTTTGAACTGCAGCCAGCTGCAGTGCAACGGGAGCACGAAGTGGTAGAGCATAAGCTCCTGCAGCCCGATGCATAAGTACAACAACGACAACTTGCTGCTCTAGAGCAGGCTGCACTGCAACGACAACTTGCTTTGGTGGTGGTGAGGAGCAGTTGATAATACAAAAGAACCATCCACATGATAATACATGTGCAGATTTATTTACGATTCTTTGTGTTTTTTTACCTTCACATAGTAAAGGTAAAAAAAAACTACATTACTTGTTCATTAAGAATCAGGGAGAGGGCCCCAGGAATTTCTGCACAATTCGCAGGTGCAGAACCCTTGATTGCACCCGGTTGCATTTTTGTAGCATTTGCAATGCCTATCTTCGCAGCCCTTTAGGCAACCACAACGTCGTGGTGGTAAAACAACAACATTTTGAACTACAGCCAGATGCGGTGCAACGAGAGCACGAAGTGGTAGAGCATGAGCTCCTGCAACCCGATGCATAGGTACAACAGCGGCAACTTGCTGCACTAGAGCAGGCTGCACTGCAACGACAACTTGCTCTTGTGGTGGTGAGGAGCAGTTGATAATACAAAAGAACCATCCACATGATAATACATGTGCAGATTTATTTACGATTCTTTGTGTTTTTTTACCTTCACATAGTAAAGGTAAAAAAAAAACTACATAGCTTGTTCAGTAAGAATCAGGGCGAGGGCCCAGGGGTTTCTGCACAATTCGCAGGTGCAGAACCGTTGATTGCACCCGGTTGCATTTTTGTAGCATTTGCAATGCTTATCTTCGCAGCCCCTTAGGCAACCACAACGTCGTGGTAGTAAAGCAACGACATTTTGAACTGCAGCCAGCTGCACTGCAACGGGAGCACGAAGTGGTAGAGCATGAGCTCCGGCAGCCCGATGCATAGGTACAACAACGACAGCTTGCTGCACTGCAACAACTTGCTGCTCAAGAGCAGACTGCACTGCAACGACAACTTGCTCTGGTGGTGGTGAGGAGCAGTTGATAATACAAAAGAACCATCCACATTATAATATATGTGCAGATTTATTTACGATTCTTTGTGTTTTTTTACCTTCACATAGTAAAGGTAAAAAAAAACTGCATAACTTGTTGATTAAGAATCAGGGCGGGGGCCCAGGGATTTCTGCAAAATTCGCAGGTGCAGAACCCTTGATTGCACCCGGTTGCATTTTTGTAGCATTTGCAATGCCTATCTTCGCAGCCCCTTAGGCAACCACAACGTCGTGGTGGTAAAGCAACGACATTTTGAATTGCAGCTAGCTGCAGTGCAACGGGAGCACGAAGTGGTAGAGCATGAGCTCTTGCAGCCCGATGCATAGGTACAACAGCGGCAACTTGCTGCACTGCAACAACTTGCTGTTCTAGAGCAGGCTGCACTGCAACGACAACTTGCTCTGGTGGTGGTGAGGAGCAGTTGATAATACAAAAGAACCATCCACATGATAATACATGTGCAGATTTATTTACGATTCTTTGTGTTTTTTTTACCTTCACATAGTAAAGGTAAAAAAAAACTACATAGCTTGTTCATTAAGAATCAGGGCGAGGGCCCCAAGGATTTCTGCACAATTCGCAGGTGCAGAACCGTTGATTGCACCTGGTTGCATTTTTGTAGCATTTGCAATGCCTATCTTCGCAGCCCTTTAGGCAACCACAACGTCGTGGTGGTAAAGCAACGACATTTTGAACTGCAGCCAGCTGCAGTGCAACGAGAGCACAAAGTGGTAGAGCATGAGCTCCTGCAGCCCGATGCATAGGTACAACAGCGGCAGCTTGCTGCACTAGAGCTGGTTGCACTGCAACGACAACTTGCTCTTGTGGTGGTGAGGAGCAGTTGATAATATAAAAGAACCATCCACATGATAATACATGTGCAGATTTATTTACGATTCTTTGTGTTTTTTTACCTTCACATAGTAAAGGTAAAAAAAAATCTGCATAACTTGTTCATTAAGAATCAGGGCGAGGGCCCAGGGATTTCTGCACAATTCGCAGGTGCAGAACCCTTGATTGCACCCGGTTGCATTTTTGTAGCATTTGCAATGCCTATCTTCGCATCCCGTTAGGCAACCATAACGTCGTCGTGGTAAAGCAACGACATTTTGAACTGCAACCAGCTGCAGTGCAACGGGAGCACGAAATTAGAGATTGATATCCCAGAATGATCAGGCCGATCAACAAGAGAAAATCAAAAAGTCCAAAAGTCAGGCCGATCAACAAGCTAGAAATCGATATCCCCAGAAAATCAAAAAGTCCAAAGGTCAGGTTGATCAACAAACTAGAGATCGATATCCCAAAAAATCAAAAAATTCAAAGGTCAGGTTGATCAACAAACTAGAGATCGATATCCCAAAAAATCAAAAAGTCCAAAGGTAAGGCAGATCGATATCCCAGAAAATCAAAAAGTCCAAAGGTCGATCAACAAACTAGAGATCGATATCCCAAAAAATCAAAAAGTTTAAAGGTCCGGCCGATCAACAAACTAGAGATCGATATCCCAGAATGGTCAAGCCGATCAACAAGAGAAAATCAAAAAGTCCAAAGGTCAAGCCGATCAACAAGCTAGAAATCGATATCCCAGAAAATCAAAAAGTTCAAAAGTCGGGTCGATCAACAAACTAGAGATCGATATCAAAAAATCAAAAATTCCAAAGGTCAGGTCGATCAACAAACTAGATATCGATATCCCAGAAAATCAAAAAGTCTAAAGGGCAGGTCGATCAACAAACTAGAGATCGATATCCCAAGAAATCAAAAAGTCCAAAGGTCAGGCCGATCAACAAACTAGAGATCAATATCCCAGAATGGTCAGGCCGATCAACCAGAGAAAATCAAAAAGTCAAAAGGTCACACCGATCAACAAGCTAGAGATCGATATCCCAGAAAATCAAAAAGTCCAAAGGTCAGGTCGATCAACAAACTAGAGATCGATATCCCAAAAAATCAAAAAATCCAAAGAATCAAAAAGTCCAAAGGTCAGGTCGATCAACAAACTATAGATCGATATACCAGAAAATCAAAAAGTCCAAAGGTCAGGTCGATCAACAAACTATAGATCGATATACCAGAAAATCAAAAAGTCCAAAGGTTAGGCCGATCAACAAACTAGAGTTCGATATCCCAAAAAATCAAAAAGTCCAAAGGTCAGGCCGATCAACAAGCTAGAGATCGATATCCCATAAAATCAAAAAGTCCAAAAGTCAGGCCGATCAACAAAAAGTACAAAGGTCAGGTCGATCAACAAACTATAGATCGATATACCAGAAAATCAAAAAGTCCAAAGGTTAGGCCGATCAACAAACTAGAGTTCGAAATCCCAAAAAATCAAAAAGTCCAAAGGTCAGGCCGATCAACAAGCTAGAGATCGATATCCCATAAAATCAAAAAGTCCAAAAGTCAGGCTGATCAACAAGCTAGAGATCGATATCCCAGAAAATCAAAAAGTTCAAAGGTCAGGCCGATCAACAAACTAAATACCGATATCCCAGAATGGTCAGGCCGATCAACAAGAAGATCAACAATCAACAAGCTAGAGATCGATATCCCTGAAAATCAAAAAGTCCAAAGGTCAGGCCGATCATCCAAGAAGATCAACAAGCTAGAGATCGATATCCCAGAAAATCAAAAAGTCCAAAGGTCAGGTCGATCAACAAAAAGTCCAAAGGTCAGGTCGATCAACAAACTATAGATCGATATACCAGAAAATCAAAAAGTCCAAAGGTTAGGCCGATCAACAAACTAGAGTTCGATATCCCAAAAAATCAAAAAGTCCAAAGGTCAGACCGATCAACAAGCTAGAGATCGATATCCCATAAAATCAAAAAGTCCAAAAGTCAGGCTGATCAACCAGCTAGAGATCGATTTCCCAGAAAATCAAAAAGTCCAAAGGTCAGGCCGATCAACAAACTAAATATCGATATCCCAGAATGGTCAGGCCGATCAACAAGAAGATCAACAATCAACAAGCTAGAGATCGATATCCCTGAAAATCAAAAAGTCCAAAGGTCAGGCCGATCATCCAAGAAGATCAACAAGCTAGAGATCGATATCCCAGAAAATCAAAAAGTCCAAAGGTAAGACCGATCAACAAGCTAGAGATCGATATCCAAGAAAATCAAAAAGTCCAAAGGTCAGGCCGATCATCCAAGAAAATTACAAAAATTCAAAAGATTAAAGTTTGCATTTACATACACGACATAAAGATCAACAAGCACAAAAATTCAAAAGATTAAAGTTTGTATTTACATACACGACAGAAAGATCAACAAGCACAAAAATTAAAGTTTACATTTACATACACGAGAGAAAGCATTAAAGAATAAATATTATAGACTATAACACTTACTTATATAAAAATCAATAAAATTCAAGTTACGTAACAATTTTTAAACTTGTATTATTAGTCCAAGATTGTTATAGGCTATAACACTTATATAAAAATCAATAAAATTTCAAATTTATTTTCAGGTATTAAATTTTTTGTTTGTTGGTTTGAACTTATATTATTATTCAAAGTATATGACATTTTTCAGAATCTTTTTCCCTTTTCAGAATTTATTTGAGTATCGTGACACTGCCTCGATAAAAAGACGTTGGAAGATGTGAACCTTTTATGACGACGTTACAATGCCTAAATCTCATGGGATTGGGGTGTACACCCACACCTTTTTCTTAAAGTTTATTTTGAGCTTTATTCTCAACTTCAACTTACATTGTGTTCTCCAAGTCTATTCAATAGGAAAAAATTCATTACTTCCACAACCATTTATTTTGTGTAGAAGTTTTAGGTCGAAAATATATATCTTAACCAATTGAATTATATTTAAATTGACACTTATAAATTGTTATGTCGATTGATATATGTTATGAATATTTATAAAACACGTGTAGTTGTACTTGATTAATCCTTAATTCTGTTAATCCTTGGATTACCTAAACACAAATCATAATTAACTATTATTTATTAAACATTATTATCCATTCAAATATATTGATTCTTCAAAAAATAATTGAAATAATTCATTTTTTTAATTCAATATGTGTAGTGGCGGTTCCAGAACTTAAGTCAGGGGCTAGAAAATATTTTTATTGATGCACTAGTGTATATTAATAATAATTTATATATTTAAATATTTAAATTAGTTAAATAATAAGTAATTATTTAAATGATAAGTTTAGTCTTTAAGTTTTCAAGATTATGTTTAATACGTTACTAAATTGAAAAAAATTGTAATAAGTTTGAATTTTCAATTTTATGTTTAATAATTATCTAAATTCTAATTGTTTTTATCAAATAGATCTTTGAAAAAAAAATTATAAATTATAATAGAGTAAGAATCTATTAAACATCAAATTGAAAACTTGATAATCTATTTGATACATAATTATAAGTTTAATAATGAATGAGACGATTTTTTAAAATTCTTTGAATTTAATAAAAACATTTCTATAAATTTATAATCTATTCAATTAAATCAAAGTATAACTATTTTTTTTTTTTTTATAAAAAATAATGAAATTGTAAATTATTTACATTAAACAGCCTCAGTCTTTAAAGAAAAGAAAAAAAACACGCTCACTAGAATTTGAATACGGACAATGGGTGAAGATGGAGTTTACACCACTAAACCAGTGAAAATGTTAGTTTTTGGGTGCCCTTTGTAATACTAGGTTTAAGCGTTTTGCAAGTTCGAGGAGCTCCAGCCCCCAGGTCTAAATTCGCTCCTGAATATGTGGGGTGGGGGATTCAAATTTATAACCTCTTTTAATTTAGAACAATGTTTTAAAAGGCACACCCAAACGCGCCTAGGCGCAAGGCGCGCCCCTTCCCATAAAGTCCATCATATATTGGTTAGCACGTTAAGGCTTTTTCAACTATTAAAAAAAAACTTGTGTTTGGATTTTTTTTCTTTATAATTTTTTTAAAATATATATATATATATATATATATATATATATATATATATATATATATATATATATATTAATTCTAATGTTTTTTTTTCTATTTCAACTTCAACCATGATTTTACCTTTTTATAATTTTTTCTATAGATGAGGAAGAGGAAATCCATCTAACCCAAATGTTCTTACAAAGTACAAAAGCCTACTTTTTGGGAGGTGAGATTCAAATTGAAAATAAATATTTTTAGTTAAAATTAATCTTTTCAATTAAATTAGGTTAAATTAAAAGGTACCGGTATCTTAATTTAATTTTTTCAATTAAATTAGGTTAAATTATATTTTTTTTCTATAAAAGTGCCCCTAGCAAAATAAAGTATGGGCTCTATTGTGCGCCTCGTGTCACGGTCTTGCTTGTCCAAGGCATGTTGCATGTGGCCGCATGCCCATGACAACTCCCGTATTTGTTTTCATCATTTATTTTTCATGTCGCACTTTATTTTGTATTCACTCACCACTTTTCATGTGCAAGGGTGACATAACTAATTTGTTAAAAAATATATTATAGTGGGGCAAGATCAATCGTCAAAACTTCCTACCAAGAGTTGTATGCTAATATAGCCTTTGTTGTTGCCTTATTGCTTGCAGCTTACAACACAATGTTTTCACAAATCTTTTTAACTAAATTCTCGACCCTTCTCTCTAACCCCATTTTCTAAAACCATTTTCTCGAGAATGGGGTAGAGGTTCCGTGAGGCACCAGTTGTGTCAGCGACTTTGGATTTTGATTTAGCTGACTTGCTTGTGAGCGAGAGCAAGTGTCGCACAACCATGCTACAAGTCTCTAAGAAAGCCCGATCATGACAGCTCGCGCCTAGGCTCTAGAGCGTTTGTACGTCTTAGTGCGCTTCGAGTCTTTCAAAACACTGGTTGAGAGTACACAAATCACAATCATCTATATATTTAGTAAACAATTTTTGTTTTGTAAACTAGGGTTGCTAATTATTAAGGAATTTCCGTATTAGGAAATTAGTTAGTACTTAGTTAATATCTAGTTAGCATTTATATGTATTTTGGGAAGTTAGGGTTAGGATGCTCTGATACCATGCTAAAACATTTGTGTTTCTTGATAAACTTTTGTTTTTGTCTTGTATTTCACTTAGAAAAGGTTGAATTTATACAACACAACTCTAACCTTAACTTCCCAAAATACATATAAATGCTAACTAGATATTAACTAAGTACTAACTAATTTCCTAATACGGAAATTCCTTAATACTAATTTTCATATCGTGGATAGAGACACATATCACGATTTGATCCATCCCTATCCCCAACCTTACTCATGTGTCTTGGTCCTCTTTTCCAGCTTATATGTGTACATATATAAACTAAAAATGTAGACCTTTAAATATATATTTTTACTTTCCCTCACTCCTCTTAGCTCCATTTAAACTGTAATTATATATTTTAACATTTTCTTATTATCTAAAGTTTGCAGGGCATAATTAAATAGTTTACATTTGAAATGATGAAATTAGGAGTTATTAAAAAAATAGTAAATGAGAGTGAATAAATGATTTGTATTGGATAATGATTAATAGGAACCAAATTTTTTTTTTTTTTTTTTTTGAGTACATTGGGGGTGGAAGATTCGAACCACAGACATCTTGGTCATCAATACATACATATGCCCGCTGAATCATGCTCGCTTTGGCTAGGAACCAAAATTGTTGGTGATAAAAGACCCGAGGAAGAAACCAAAACATATTCATTTGGTTTAAGAGTAGGGAGGGACGGATGATTTAATAACCACATACCCAAATGAGAGAGAGAGAAAAAAAAATGTATTTATGGTTGAATCCAAATTGAGAAGCAAAATTGGTTCAAAATTGGTTCAAAACTTGTTCATCAACTTTTTCTTCCTTTCTTTACTTTTATTTTGCCAAACAAGAAAACAGGGACCCATTTGCAGGCGGGTGATGTGGATCTTCACGTGTAGTAAAATCTGATGAATCTAGGTCCGAATGTCTTGTTGTCCATGTGTCCACACCTCTTAATTTCTAACTATTGGGAGCTATGTTCTCACGTCTATTCTGGGTTTAGTGTAATCAAACTCGTTTGATAATCATTTCTATTTTTTATTTTTATGTTCTATGTTTTCTGTTTTTTAATAAAAAAAGAAAAAAAATTGTTTGATATATTATTTTTTATTTCTTTTAATGCTTTCTATAAATTGAATAACAAAGTAATTTGACTCAAATTGTTTTCAACGTTGAAAACCGACAAATATTTTATATGTATTTTTTAGGAATATTTTTATAACATTTAATTCGAAAAACAAGGGTTGGAATGTCAATTTTCAAAGTTTAAGTAATATAATTGAAGTTTAACCCATTATATATAGGACTAGATATATAGGACTAGTTGCACAAATAGCAATCAAACCCAAACTAATTGCAAATTTAGTAAATTTTAAAATATTTTACAAATATGGTAAAAAAAATTTGTTTCTATCACTGATAGACTTTATCATATCACTGATACACTATTATCACTGACAAAAATCTATAAAAAGCTGAGATGATCAGCGATAAACTTCTATCAGCCATAAGATATCAGCGATATAAATTGTCATATCCACAAAATTTTTAAAAACATGATATATTTTTAATTATCTTATTTTAAATTAACCTATGTTACAATTTTCCTTATATATATATATATATATTAATTATGACTAAATTAATATCAAACTTAAATCATGTCTAATAAGAATTATCTACTTGTCACATTGAATTAGCTGTCACTTTTTTTTTTTTTTTTTTATTTACATGATTAAGCTATAATTTTTTTTGTTTAATTTTTATCTCTTAGGTTAAAGATTCAAAAAGTTCTATATTTAAATATATTCAAAAAATGGTCAGCTTTTCAGATATATGTTCAATACTTTTTAATTCATACATTTAAAAAAAAAAAAAAAAAAAAACAATACATCAACTATTTTTTTCAATAAAAAACAAGTAACTTTAATCATTCCTCTTTCTTTAACATTAATTTGTGATTTTTTTTTTTAATTTCAATTGGATTAAATTATTAAACACATAAAAGTAGAAAAATAGTAAAGAAATTAAAAACAATACATGTAACTCATTTTTTGTTTTCATTTTTAATTTTTCTAAAGAATTTTAAAAATTAAAAATTAAATTGATTATCAAACACTAAATAAAAAATTAAAAAAAACTATGAACCCTTTAAAATTGTAATAGATGTATTTAAACATTAAACTATGTTCAAATGTGGCACGAGAATGAATTTTTTTAACTACACTTTAGGAATATTTAGACACCAACTCGAAGTTGGATAAAACATGATTATTATAACTCAATCGTAATCGCTAACAAGAGTTTTGCTGACATGATGTATGAATTAGCGTGAGTGTGAGATACTAACTTCGATCTCTCACCCGCCATGTTATTAAAATAAAAAGAAAAAAAAAAAAAAAAAAAACTCAATCGTTACCACATTAACTTTAATAGTATTTGTTAGAGTTTAGTCACTCTCAATTTGGCAAACTAAACCATAAAATAATAATAATAATAAAAACAACCGAACTCAAAAACTCAATCGTTACCACATTAACTTTAATAGTATGTGTACACGTGTCAGTATATGCACATTGCAAAATCTCTATATTGAATTAGTAAAGAGAAAAGATTAGATTCTCTCAAATATTGGATCACATGAACATTGACGATGATTTACATATATGATTAATTAATTACATAAAGAATAATTCCTTCAAAGAAAAAGATATTCCAATAATCTCAATTTTATTTTTGAAATAATAATAATAATAATAATAATCTCAATTATATATAAATAGTAATCAATCAAACATATACACTGTGCCCAAATGGCCCCCTCGCTTTCCAACTTTATTGTGGGGTATAAAGACAAGATCTTATTTTCTTTTAATTTAGTTATTTTTCATTTTAATTCAAAGTATACTTGTATAAAGTTAAAGGTTTTTCAACATTAAAATAGTTATATGTACGGCTGCGTCTCTATCATAAAGTTATCTTAAATCTTACCTACACCAACACCTACACTGCATAACTTAATATATATATATAGCAGTTTATTTTTAAATTTACAAAAAAAAAAAAAAAAAACACAATATTCACATGTTTATAAAATTATAATGTGTCTACCCAAATTATTTGGGTCTGTTTGATAAATATTCTCCCTTTTTTACTTTATATATATGTTTCTTACAAACATATATTTTTAGTAACCCGTATTTTAATATTTACTGTACCCTAAAAAACATCTCGATGTAAATAGTTTTTCAAAAGATATATATGTAAATGGTTTTTTAAGAAGACATTGTTGTCAAACTAAAATCTCTTTAGAAGACCATTCATTCAAATTTCAAACTATGGTCAAATTCAACATAGTTCAACGTTATTGGATATATACTTCTTCTTTGAGGTTGAAAGTTTGATCTTTTTCTTTCGTAATTGTTGAACTAAAAACAGAGACTTTATGTGACATGGACTAATTTAAATTTGTGCGGCTCATATTTGAACTATGTGAAAAATGTATCTTAATTCTCATACACGTAAAAGTTAGTGGAAAGTTTGAAAATCGAGTTTGCGAAATAATATTTTTCTTTTTTTCAAAAGTATTTAATTAATGCGAGAATTGAAACTCTAACCTCTTAATCAATGACACAACTTTATGTCAATTGAACTATGTTCGATTTGACATCCTCTTGTTTTCTTCTCAGAATATGATACTTATATACAATTTAAGCTAACCCTAATTTCCCAAAAATATATATGTAATAAGATAAATGCATAAACATAAATAAAATAACTTCTTAAGATAGATAAATCTCTAATACCTCACTCCAGTTTGAGCATGAAGTATCACAAATGCCCAACTTGAAAATAAAGTGAGAATAAGGTAAAAAAATTATGATAAAAAATATTGTAACCTCAAAATGCAAGTCGGTGTTGCAAACTTTAAGTCGATGCTCATTGCAAAGAATATGATGCTTATATACAACCTCAACTAACCCTATTTTTTCAAAAGTACACATGTAATAAGATAAATGTATAAATATAAATAAATAACATAGATAAATTTCTAGAGTTTGGAAAACTTAATAAAATTTATTTATATGTCTACTAAATGCATAAAAATAGTAAACTCAAGGAGTATGAGAGAAGAAACTCATATACTAATGTAAGGTTTAACCTTTTAAAATATTTTAGCTGACACAAACTCTCTGAAGTTAATGAAACAAAATGGTGCCAAAAAGTTGTCAATTCATGGTGCATGTTCTTTAGGGGCCCTTCACAATTGCAGCTTTTCATTTTTCTCATATAAAATACCAAAATTCTTTTTGTTTTTATTCCTGATTGGGATTAGATTCTCTTAAATCATTTCCCATCTTTGAAAAAGAAATAATAACATATATTGCAAATACATTCAACAAAGTTGAAGATAATCTCAGCCTATCACAAGAGCAAGGGCCATACATTCAAGGGCCAAATAATAACATAGTTCAAATTTTGTTTTATGTTTTTAAATTCATCCAGACTAGTTAATATGTGTTTTGCATGCAATATAAATTTATTTTTTAAAAAATATAGTCACTACAAAAAAAATAGTCTATTGCGACAATTTTTTTACAACGGTTTAGAAACTGCTGCAAAATTTAATAAAATTGCAACAATTTCTGGAAACAAATAAAAAACTGTTGCAAAATATGTGTATTGCAACGATTTTCTTGCTGCAATTTTAAAATGTGTTGCAATAGGGTGTTCATTTTTTTTGGACAATTGGCGAAGCCCAAATAAAAAAAAAATTCTTTAAAAAATTTAAAGCCCAAACAAATAAGAAAGTGTTGCAATAGGATGGGTACTATTGCAACGGTTGTGAGAAGTCATTCCAGCACTTTAAAAAGTGTTGCTAGATCCCTTACAACACTGGTTTAGCCAGGGGTATCTCAAGCGTTGCAAAAAGTGTTGCAGCAGTTTAAAACCGCTGCTATAGCTCAAAAAAACCTCTGCAATAGCCCTATTTTCTTGTAGTGAGTTTTTTTTTTTTACAAAGATATTTAATGAATCTTAGCCTCTTAATCAAGGGCACAACCTTATATCAATTCAACTATGTTTGGTTTGACACAATAAATATAGCTAGTATTTCACGTTATAAACTCAATTTATTTTTGTTAAATTTAATTATGTATAATATAATCTATCATAAATTATATGATATTGTAAATTAATAATTATACAAAAAAAAAATTAACCAAAAATATGTTCATAGATTAATTAATAATAGTTTATATTCAACCTAAGATTTAGTTGATAATTCCAAATAATTCTATGGTTTATAAATTTTTTATCAAATTCATTTCGAAAAATGAGTTAAATTGAGATCAAATTTCTAAATTTGCTATCAAAATACATATTTAAACATATGAAATACAATTTTGTTTTCATTGAATCCAATGTTTTCAAATTTATGTTTCAGATGGTTTATTTTCTTTTTTCAGTGTACTTCAAAAGAGAAAAAATAATTGATAAGTGCAAAGGAATAAATTTGTCTTTTGCTGATGACTGAAGTAAAGGATGAAAAAATTATATCAAGAAAAAGTGAATTATGAATATCTATTTTTATTCCAAATAATATTATATTTCTTTAATTGTATGGTAGTTCAATGAAATAAAGATTACCTATATTTACCCCCACATTTTTTTATTTTTTATTTTTGGAAAATAAAGAGATTGGTCTTAATTTGGAGAGAATGTTTAGAGACCTAATAATTGTGTTTAAGAAAGACAACAAAATAATAGAAAGTGTGGAAGGATTTCAGATTATGATAATCATGCCATGCCAAATTGCCAATAAATTAAATCATCTTTTCAAGTAATCTTGTACTTGAAAGAATAGTACTAAATTCATTTGCCAAAAAAAAAAAAAAATTCTAAATTTGTGATTGACTCACAAATTTGGAAAGTTTCATTTTGTATACCAGAATGGTAAACATTAGAGTTGTATAGTCTTTATTTGAATGGTAGGATTTAAATGTTTAGGAGTTGGAATTTAATTTATGTAATTTATATTGATTTTGTGGAAACAAAATTAATATAAATATTTACATATTGACTCGAATAAAAGGTATTTTAGTACACAAAGTTGAAGAAATTCCAAAATTAGAAAACTAAAGAAAGGGAGATGGTAAAGCGATTGGATGAAAAAGATAGGGTTTAGGGTAGGCCTAAAAGTGAATGAACCGATACCAAACGCCCTACAGAATTAGGATCACCCTATAGCTATTCTACACTCCGGCAAGCCCGATGGTCCGGACTCCAGTGGACCCTTTAGTTCTCCAAAATAATAAATAATAAATAAAAAAATTATTATTAGGTTGAAGTGAATTAGTATGTTGTCAAGCCCAACATATAGCTAATTAAAACACATGTCATCAACTAAGGTAATAATTTTATTATTATTATTTTATTTTTATATTTTGTTGATGATATATATTTTATTCAATTGAGTTATTCAAATTATTTAATATATTATTTTTTTTTATAAATATATTTTAATTAATGAACCTATCAACTCTTATTCATGGTCATAACATTATTTGACATTAATTTAATAGTTATAGTTAAATCATAACAATTTAATATTGATTTATCACACCATATAAAATAATCATATTTTTTTAATTTGAAATAAAAATTTACCGAATATTCATTCCCTTATGATTCGTCTTCTTCCTCTCTCTCATTTTGGTTTAGTTACTCACAAACCTTCACCATCCATCTTCTTCTTCTCCGGTGGCGTCCCCTCTCCGACGGAATCTTCTTCCTTGGCAACGATCATCATGTGTGCCTCGTATTCTCTGTCCAACCAGGCCACCCACAGAGTGATAGCCTACGCGAACCCGACCTCCGACCAGTGATAAAGTGCACCCAACACGAAGATCTACGCATCAGAGAGGGGACATCGCCGTTGATCTACGTACGCGCCAGGAAGGGGATGTCCCCGTAGAAGGAGAGTGACTAAACCAAAACTAGAAGAGAAGGAAGACAAATACGCGGGCCTCAGTTTTTCATTTTTTAATGACCACGTGTCATCATGCTATTGGGACATATTTTGGGGAGTAGCTTTGTGTTGTAGTCAAGGGAGCAACTAAGTATTACTCTTAAACAGAATCATAACAATTTAATATTGATTTAGCAAACCAAATTATTTTTTCTTCCTAATGCAAAAATGTAGTATATGTTAATTAACGATGTATCCTCATTTTGGCATCAAACCAAACTTACTATTCTTTTTCTCAAATATGTGTAATAGTGTAAGATCATCAGATATATAATTGGGGTGAGTTTAGTGGATAATGCACCAATTAGAATTTGAGCAAAACTTACTTGCATGTTGGGATACATGCATCTTTTGCCGTCACGTGTCACGATTTAATTGACCAAAGTTTATATTTTTATTCTTTTAAGTCATACTAAAGTTAGTCTATTTTCACTAAGATATATGTAATGGTGTATAGTAGTGAGCGGAATTAGTGGATATTCCAAATCCTCTTTTTAACTAAAATAAAAATGGTTCATTATTTGAGGTATCTCGAATAGTGTTGGATGGATACGGGAGAATAACCGCTTGATTCTGCTGACGAACTGTGAAGTCCCACCACACACAGTACCGCCTTTTCCTCTTTACATTCCGTGATTGATCATTCTTCAACCTCGATCTCCCATGGTGGTTTTCCCTCCTTCCTTCTCCGACCCTTCATCTTCTCTTCTCCCATGTCTGTACAAACCCCTTTTCCTTTTTCCCTTTAATTAACCCATCTCCTCTGTTTTTAACAACTTCTTTCTTTCCAATTTGCAGGTGGACCGAGCTTTGTCTCAGACCAACCGCCCCTCCGCCTCCGCCTCCGCCCGATGCCACCGATGAAACTCCCATCACCACCACCGTCGAATGCTACGCCTGCACCCAAGTCGGCGTCCCGGCCTTCCACTCCACCAGCTGCGCCTACGCCCACCAGCAGCCCGAATGGGAAGCCTCCGCCGGCTCTTCCCTCGTCCCCATTCAACCCACCAAGCCCTCCCCTCGCCGCCCCGCCCCACACGGTGCTCCCTTCGGCAGCGTTCTCGACCCCAGAACCAAGCCGGTCCAGAAATGGAACCGGGCTCTACTATTGGCCAGAGGAATGGCCCTCGCCGTCGATCCTCTCTACTTCTACGCGCTCTCCATCGGAAGAGGAGGCTCCCCCTGCCTCTACATGGACGGCGGATTGGCCGCCGTCGTCACCGTCCTCCGCACCTGCCTCGACGTCGTCCACTTGTGGCACGTTTGGCTCCAATTCCGCCTCGCCTACGTGTCCAAGGAGAGCATGGTCATTGGTTGCGGTAAACTCGTGTGGGACGCACGTGCCATCGCCTCTCATTACGTTCGTTCCTTCAAAGGCTTCTGGTTTGATGCCTTTGTCATCCTCCCAGTTCCTCAGGTTTACTTCTCTTTACAAATTAAATCTTTTTTTTTTTTTCCACTTTTCAGATTTGAAAGTGCTTTTATTAATACTTCAAAATTGTTTAAACTTTCTGTCACTGCTCTGTTCAAAAACAGTTTCTGTCATTCCTCTCAATTTATGTAATGTTCTTTTGTCTAATTACATCCTGTCATCGCACTTTCCCCATTTTTAAAATAAATATATTTTTCACATATGGAAACATAAACTAGTTATCAAATCATTTAAGGATAGTAATCGAGGGATGTTTTTTCACAGATGACTCATCTGTGCCTTTATTTCAACTCGATTTTTTTAAAACGCATATTTTTTATAACTTTGTTAAGCACGAACACGTGTTTGCTAAGAACGATTGTGAGAAAAAAGTCTACTAATACCTGCTGAGCACGACTGCGTGGGGGTACCTATAGTATCTTGATACGCAACAAAAGGTATTACAGACTTTTTACTCGCGATGAGCTCTCAGCAAAGTCAAAATGGGATCCAAAAATATTACGAAATCCAACAGGGATCATCCGTCAAAACATCCCTAATAATAAAACTAGTTATGGAATCTGTGAGGTGGCTATTTATGTCAAGGTTAGTTAACTTGAAAAATCACTTATTGACAGGGAATTAATTAAAACATAACTCCAATAATCACTAATAAATAATAGTTTGATGATAATAGAAACTATTTAGTTAAATGAATTAAAATCAATTAATAAAATTCTAATGTAGCTGAATCAATGATTTACAGTCAATCTACTTCAGTCTCAATATGCCCCACTGACTATTTTTACATTTATTTTATTCTTTGGCTATTTTATTTTTAAAGATATCGCTTCTCAAACCGCTTTATGTGCAAATACTCTTTTTAAATAAATAAATAAATAGGCTGGTTCAATAATAGAGTGATCATGGGTTTTTTTCTAGTTTTTTCTAACTTTTGAAAACATGGTATGAGCAAAATCCTATTATGACTCCTTTTTGTTCTGTTTTTTGTTTTTTCTTACTATTATTAAAGTGCTTCTTTTGTTCTGTTTGTGGAACTGAAGGCTCATGACAATGATCTAATGTTTACATGTTCATCTTCTCCCAATAATTGTAGAATTATTACGGTTTCGTTTGATAACTTTTGGTTTTTTATTTTTTGTTTTTTAAAATTGTACTTGTTTTCTCATTATTTCTTTACAGAGAATTTCATCTTTTTTAAAAGCGTTAGAATTCAATTCATCGCCAGATTCCAAAAACAAAAACTATTTTTTGTTTTTCTGTTTTTAGACTTAATTTTCAAAAACCAAATGTGAATTAAACTGAGTTCAAACTTCATTGCTTCAAAGGCATGCTGCCTAAATTCAATAAAATATCTACCTTTAGCAAACTGAATGTTAAAAAACAAAATGTACAAACATCTGCATCTTCCTTTGTTTAGCTCTCTGTCATTCATTCCATCTGATTTTGCTCTCTCTCTGCTCATCTTTTCTCACTGCAGATTGTTTATTGGTTTATTTTACCAAAACTGATCAGAGAAGAGAGAATCAAACTTATAATGACAGTAATCTTATTAATGTTCTTGTTCCAATTCCTCCCAAAAGTTTACCACTCCATTATTTTAATGAGAAGAATGCAAAAGGTCACTGGATACATCTTTGGCACCATTTGGTGGGGTTTTGGCCTCAATCTCATTGCCTATTTCATTGCCTCTCATGTAAGCCTGCCTTGTATATTTATCATAGTCAGGTCTTTAAACTTTGTTTTTGATCCTAAACCTGAAGTTTTCAAGCGGTTGTATTGTAGGTTGCTGGGGGTTGCTGGTATGTTCTTGCAATACAAAGAGTGGCTTCTTGCATCCAGCAACATTGTGAGAGAAACAAGTGCAACCTATCTCTGTCTTGCTCTGAGGAGGTCTGTTATCAGTTTCTCTCATCGGCTACGACGATTGGAAACTCGTGTGGTCGTAATTCGACATCGACATTTAGGAAGCCGCTATGCTTGGATGTTAATGGTCCATTCGCCTATGGCATCTACAAGTGGGCTCTTCCAGTCATTTCTAGCAATTCAATTTCTGTTAAAATCCTTTATCCCATCTTTTGGGGCTTAATGACTCTCAGGTAAGAAAAGAAGCAATATTGTTTGAATTCTGTGTTCTTCAGCTCCTGTGGAGAAGATGCAAGAGATTTCTGCACTATGTTTCTTGATAATATTATGATGCTTTTAAATGTTGCAGCACCTTTGGAAATGATCTTGAGCCCACGAGTAATTGGCTGGAAGTATGTTTCAGTATTTGCACGGTGCTCAGTGGACTGCTGCTTTTCACTCTTTTGATTGGTAATATCCAGGTGAGTTTGCTTGTTCAATATGTGCAAATGTAGCTGAAATATTTCTTCTTCTGTTGATAACAACTCTCCTTCCAATTTCTTCAAAAAGGTTCTTTTGCACGCCGTCATGGCAAGGAGGCGAAAAATGCAGCTGAGATGTCGAGATTTGGAGTGGTGGATGAGGAGACGACAATTGCCATCGCGTTTGAGACTACGAGTTCGACACTACGAACATCAGAGATGGGCAGCCATGGGCGGAGAAGATGAGATGGAACTAATCAATGATTTGCCTGAAGGTCTTAGAAGAGACATTAAACGCCATCTTTGTGTTGATCTTATCAGAAAGGTAACTAGAATAGCTGTATTCATTCTCTTAAGAATCTTTTTAGGATTATGGAAAGCATGTGGTTGAGCTTAGTGTTTCCTTATTTAACTGTCATCAATGCATAGGTGCCTCTGTTTCAAAACCTGGACGAGCTGATTCTTGACAACATCTGCGATCGAGTCAAGCCACTTGTATTCTCCAAAGATGAAAAGGTACATGTTCGAACCAAGTCATCGGTCATCCGCTATTTGCGTCGAAGATAGATTAATCTTGATGTTTCCATAAAACAGATTATCAGAGAAGGAGATCCTGTTCCAAGGATGTTGTTCATAGTATGCGGTCGTGTACAACGTAGCCAAAGCCTGAGCAAGGGCATGACAGCAACAAGTCTGATTGAACCGGGAGGATATCTCGGCGACGAGCTGCTATCGTGGTGTCTTCGGCGGCCGTTTCTGGAGAGGCTTCCAGCTTCATCAGCTACATTTGTTTGCATTGAACCAACAGAAGCATTTGCCCTGAAAGCAGACCATCTGAAATACATAACGGATCACTTCCGCTACAAATTTGCGAACGAGAGACTGAAGAGAACTGCAAGATATTACTCTTCCAACTGGAGAACATGGGCTGCTGTGAACTTACAATTTGCTTGGCGTCGCTACAGAAAGAGGATGAGACGTCCAGTGATAGCTGTGGTGGAAAATGGAAGCAATGAACGTAAGCTTCTGCAGTATGCTGCAATGTTCATGTCATTCAGGCCACATGACCATCTTGAATGAATAGCCAAAACTATTGCTTCCAATTCTTGAATTCTTTTTTAAGCCATTCAATGAACATCCAGAGTGTGTTTCTTCTCATTCAGTTGAAAAATGGGATGTATTTAGAGTGTGAACAGTGAGATTAGTGATTTTACTCTCTTCCTCTTACAAGAGAGATCATGTTTATATCAAGAAAGATATGGAATTTAAAATGAATGTAATGTCAAGAATGAGAATGAGAATGCATTATTTGAGTGTCTAGAATGAGATATATATATTTCTCTCTTTGATCTGATGTTTATCAAGAAAGACATGGAGCTGAAGAAAATAGATTTTGTTGGAATTTTGAGATGTATTCGAGTAACAAGACCAGTGAAATGCAACTCTCTCAATCTCACGTCTCTCTGTTAACTATTGTTAAACTTAAAAAAGAGGGTCATATAGACAATTTGTCTCACTACTTTTACCTTTAGGGTATATGAGCATATAAGTTTCACCGTCATAAGTGTGAAATAATAATCGAGAGGTCAAAAGTTTCACCCCACTCCACATTAATTAAATACCTTTAAACAAAAAAAAAATTTGAACCAATTAGCTATTATTTTCCTATGACATTTAAGTATCTTTTTTCTTAGGTACAACAATAAGTGGAGGTGGTGGTGGATTCGAACCTCTAACTCTCTTAATCGAAGGCATATGTTTTATGTTAGTTGAATTATGCTAAGTTTGACAACATTTAAGTATCGTTAGATTGTTAGTTCTCGAACAAGATGGTTTCAGATGAAGAATGCACGACATAAATTTTTCTAGTGAAATTATATGGTCAAAGAAAGTAGAAAGCCTACAACTTGTTGAGTAAATGAAACCATCTAGTTCGAGGCAAGATTATAAGATAGGCAAAATTTGTTGAACTCGTGACCTCTTAGTTAAGTGCACAACCTTATGTCAATTGAGTTATGTTTTGTTTGACACAAAACTTATTTTTTGGTTACCACTATTATGTATTTCACGGGTTTAGGAGAGGAGGATACGAAAAAAGGAAATCTATTTTTCTTTAGTAAAAATAAATAAATAACTGAATGAACAACAAAAAGATTTTCCTACGTAAGTTTTTTTTCTTCTCGCCTGATAAAATTATATTATGGTTATGGCATAGTAGGTGAAGATGAGAATTCAAACATTTAATAAAACCTAAATATTAAATGCAAAGTAGCTAACATAACTTAATCGTTAAGACATCTCTACTTCAGTTGTAAGTTTCAATTTTCAGACATGTGAGTAATACTCTTTATAGAAATGATAAATGCAACTAAGTTACACGAAATTAGTGGGCATTTGTTCTTTTCAAAATCAACAATATTCTATGAGAATGAGGATTCAAACATCTAGTCTTTTAGTTGAGAATGTAATATATATATTTTTTTTAATACGAGAATATAATCTCTTAACCTATTGCCTATTGTGCTCAGCAGTTGTAAATGGAAAATTGTTACATTGAGAAATAATAGTTTAAAATTTATACATTGGTTGGTCCAATTGGGGTTCACCAAACCTTTTTAGGGCCGACAAGGCCAAGTACTTCCTCCCAAAGGCCCAAACTTGGGACATCCATTCCAATGACAGTTGGACTACAAGCTGCAACAGTCCAATAACCAGCTCTAATTTCATCCTTCAATTGCTCCTTCTCCCACCCACAGTACCCATCAAAGAACCTGAAATCTTCGAGCCCAACCAGATTCCTCTTCACCATTTCTGATGCACACCCAACACTCTCTTTACTCCCATAGTACACTCCTTTCATTACTTCCTCAAAGATCCCACTCTTCCCAATCCCATCTTCTTCGCCCCTTTTCGGGCTCACCAAAAACAGACCCTCCTCCAATGGCCCACCAAAGTACAACGGCTGCTCTGAAAACGTACCCGCCACGTCCAGCGCCCTCGACCGCGTTTCCTTAATGGACATCAGCGACGGCCTGTTTAGTATGATCCCTAATGGCCCCAACGCCCCATTCGACAACACTAGGACCACCGTCCGCTCGAATATGTGGACTCCATCAAGCTTCTCTGTGGCTATCAGAACACATCCCCTTTCCGGCTCGTGGATTATATGGGCCCATTTGTCACCGATGGAGATGGACGGTGAATCATCCACCACCGTGTCCAGATCCTCAAAAGAAGATGAAATCTCAGGCGTTTGTAGCTTCTGAGTGGCAATCAACTTGGCTCGAAATGATCTCCAATCACCCTCGTCTACACGTGCCTTGCTATCATCGCCTTCTGGTAGTGAAAATCGTGAACCTAAACAAAACAAAAACCATCATATAATTAAATTCAACATAATCCAATCATTTGACATGGGTATCAGACCAAGATCCTAAACCCTGTCAGACCAGACCAAGATATTATGAGTGAGGTTCATTCATCTTTTCGACGAGGGATTCTCAACGGAGAAGACTTACATGATATTTTGAGAGATGGGGTTGGTGATTTTCTTGTATGAGATGAAGAGAAAGAAGAAGTGGGCTTGGAGTTGAAGAGAATTGTTGCCTTGATTTGGTTTTGAGGGACATATTCAATGGGTTTTGAGGTAAAACAACAAGCTTCCATTTTTGAGATTCAGCAGCTAACTTCCAACAACTTTAAGCTCTTTTTTCTTCTTCTTGTTGTTGTTGCAGAGCAGGATGATCTAAGAGAAGTGGAAGAAGCTTTATTTATAAGGATTGAAGAGGAACACTGGATTTGAACCACATAAAAGGATAAAGGCTTCTCCTTTTTCAGATCCATCTCATCCAAAACTTGGATTATTGTCCTTTATGTGCGTGGGTCCCAAAAGTTATGGGCAAATGGATATGGAGTGACACGTGGCTAGAAGTCAGAGTGCCATGTCACTCCTTTTATGGCTTGTGGATTGGTTAAAACCTTTTGGTGACGTGGCGTTTTCATTGCCAATGGACTGTTGTTGCTGTATGTAACTTTAATGTAATATAAGAACTATCGGAGTACTCTTAAATGCATTATTATCGTTTAAATTTTACTCATTCCCTAGATAGTTTAAAGTGGGAGTTCGATTCTGTCCTAAAATTTTAAAAATTATCGAACAATTACTTGATGTAACAAGTGAGCACATCGTCTAAATAGCTCAAAGTGAGAGTTTGATCCTGCACTTGTGTCAAGTTTTAAAAATTATCAAACAATCGCTTGATGCAACGGGTGAAGACATCTAGATAGTTCAGAGTGGGGGTTCGATCCTACACTTGTGCAGAGTTTTAAAAATTATCAAACAACCACTTGCAACGGCTGAGCGTATCACCTAAATAGTTTAGAGTGAGGATTTGATCTTACATTTGTGCAGAGATTTAAATGCATTATTTCAAAAAAAAATTGTTAATATGAACATAGCTCAACTGACATAAAATACGAGCAATGACCAGAGGTTTGAGGTTCAATTCTCCACTCCGCATTAATTAAATAAAAACTTTAAAGTTTAATTTTTAAATTTTTAATTTTGTGTTAACCATATTATTGTGATTAGATTTTTTTTTTTTTAAATGATCCTATAATTTTTTTTTTTTTCAAATCGGTATCTAAGAAGTTTATACATATGTATAAGGTAGTTTTTTTTTTTTTTTTTGACAATACGTGAAAGAGGAGGATAGAACCCGTAATCTCTTGATCATTAGCCTATACAGTATGTTAGTTGAACCATGTTGGCATTAAACTAGCGCAATTAAAAGTGTTATAATAAAGTTTGATTATATTAATTTTAAAGAAACAATTATAGAATGCTTCTTCCAAACGTAACCATGACTGAGGAATAAAAAAGGATAAGTTTGAAGAAACACCAATCACGGATCCCTTCAAAAGTTTTACGCAACGTAAAGAATGGCCTTTTATTTTTGTATTTTTTATTAAAAATAACATTAACCGAAAAAAACAAAAAGGTCCTTAAATATTAATTGTTTGTTTTCAGAAATTAAATATTAAAATTCTGGGTCTTAATCTTTATTCTTTTTTAATACTTTCAAGTTTCAACTGCGTTATGAAAAAAAGTATGCAGGTACAAATCAAATATTAATCTGTATAGTAATAAGTACTCAAAATAAGTTCTTTTAAAAAAAAAAAATTATTTTAAAAAAAAAAACTCAAAATAATAATAATAAGTATTAGTATACAAACAAAATATAATATTTTAGAAATTAAAATATAATATTTCAAAAACTCAACTAAATCGAAGTTTTCAAAAATATATATGTTCCATATTACTCTCATACATGTTTAACTACATCAAAAACATTTAAAAATAATGTAAACCAAGAAATAAACTAATATATCAATTAATTATATGCATAAACGTGAACGAAAAGATAATGTATTTTAAAAGTCAGATTTTCAAATCGAGTCTAGTTCAATTGATATGAAGTTGAGCTCTTGACTAAAGTCAGACATTCAAATCTCCGTGGTTAAAAATTACAAATTTGATCTCTATAGTTTAAAAAAAGTCACAATTTATTCTCTAGATTTTAAAAGTTAAAATTGTGTCCATATGATTTAATAAAATCTCATAAATAGTCCCTACAATTATAATTCACTATCATATTAACTATATGAGAGAAGTTATACATGTGTCAATGAAATAGTGGTCTTTTGTATTTAAGTGATTGCTTGGGTTAAAGAAGTTCATTGGATAGAAAAATTATGGGTTGAAAATTGGGAACTCTTTTTTTATCCAACTACTCAACTCATACAGTCAACTAAATACAAAAGACTACCTCATTGACATATGTATAGACGTCATGTACTCAATCTGTGAGTAACTTCTAATGGTAGAGACTATTTATGAGATTTTATTGGACAATAGAGACAAATTTTAACTTTTAAAACCATATAAACTAAACTCCAACTTTCTCAATACCATAGGGACCAAATTTACCATTTAACCCAAAAGTTACACTATCCAACCAAGAAAACTTCTAATATTAAGGTAATATGAAATTTTAGTATTCTCATTAATTGTTTGTGAACCATTTAAGATTAATGTAGGTCTATAATATATATAACTTGGAGTAGGGGACTCAAACCTCAAACTTCCTCGTCGAGAGCACATGTTTATGACAATTAAACTATGTTCGATTATAGAATGAACAATATGTCAAAAAGTTTAAATATTATTTTGGTTTACATACTTTCAAATTTAGTTCATTTTGATCGATATACTTTCAAAAGCTCCATTTTAATCTTTGTACTCTTGAAATATTCATTTTGGTCCACATACTTTTAAAAAGTGACTGTTGGGTCTCTTCATTTTCCTTTTCATCTCATTTCTTTCAATCACAATTTCAGCCTAACACTCCACCCAATAAAAATGTTTGAAAGGTAGCACAACAACGGTGTATTAAAGGTTCTAATGTGTAAAGAGTTTATATAAAAATCTTGCAAAGAACAATCAAAATAGTCTCTTCTAAAAATATATAGACTAAAATAGATGATTTTCTTTTTCGAGAAAAACTAAAACAGATGGTGTCGTCAGGTGATTATGTTTTGCAGACCGGGCTTGAATTTCGGGTAGAACCGAGCTCCAAATCAAGTCCCTTCTCGAAACACGTCGTGTTTTATATTCTAATGACATACGAGGAGAAGAATCATAGCATCAGTGTGGTGTTATGCCCAACACACTCCGATGCCTAAGTCAGTAATATTATCGGATTAGTCAAGGCCAATTAAGCTCAGGTTAAGACAACTTACCAAGCTTAAGATCCGTAGAATGAGACTCAGGATCAGAATCGGGATTCCCTTCTGAAGGGGATAGCCTTGTATTTATAAGTGTTTGGCATCAGAGGGGCACGTGTCGTCAAGATGAGACGTGTTCAACTATCATAGTAGTGCTTGGTTGTCGTTCTTGCCTTCATGGGCCGACAACCAAGGTCTCTGATTTATTTTGTCATATTTGGGCCTACGCTTAGGTGGGCCATTGGACAAGACATGGTTCGGGTGGGCTCAGGCTTGAGAGCTGGTCTTGGACCAGTCTCGTTCGTATTCATGACGGATACGATTCAGTCCGAGTCCGCGTGCTGAACTTGGTGCAAGACATAATATATGAACTAAAATGAAAATAATTATTATTAATAATAACAAAATAGTAGAAAAATGAATGTAAGTTAAAAATACATAAACCAACATAAATATTTTGAGAGTACTAATATGAAAATGAACAAAAAAAACATAAATTATTGAAATTGAAAGCAAACATAAATTATTTAAGATGGAAAAGTTGAATACGTTGGCTCAAAGTCCAACAACCCCAACTTGAAAAATTACTCCTCAGATCTTGATGGTGCCTTGTGGTTGTGGTAGGTATGCCATATCATATGTGTAATTCGAGTTAGGTGAAGGACGACTTGGACCAGCGGCGGACGGGAACGACCCACTGACCCACTGACCCCACTGCAATGAAAACTCGCCCTTTCTTCTTCTTCTTCTTCTTCTTCTTCTTAAATTCACCCTTCTTCCCATTTCCCTTCCTCTTTCATCTGGGTCTTTCTTCTCTCTCCCTGTAGATTGATTCCCCATTTCATCTTGTGTTTTCTCCTCTGTTTCCCTCTAAAATGGCGGCCAAATTGCTTTTTACTGCTCCTCCTGCAACTTCTGCTACACGTCTCTCCAACCTCTCCAGACCCACTTCCGTTTTTGCCTCCCATGCTGCCAAGAATCGTCAATTTTCGCCTCTCAATTCCAATTTTCTTCATGGGGCTGCCCTTCGTTCTGTCCAAGCCTCTGTAGCCTCCATTGGGTATCTTACTTTACTTCACACCCTTTTTCCTGCTGCTTCCATTTCTACTCCTTTCGATTTGTTTTTTGTTTTTTTGTTTTTCTGGGGCAATTCTGATTTTAGAACTTGTTTGATTTCATCTGCATCTTTTTTAACTTCTGCTCTCTGATGGGTACTGTTTACATACGACATTGCTTGCTTTTTTTTTGTATGGACACTTTCTTTGAAGTTTCGAATGGTTTTTCGTATACTGCAATTTGCTCAGTTGTGTTCTAACTAACATAGCTAGTTTAGGGTGCTGACAATATATTATAAACATTAAATATATGCTTCAAGTTTAAGTTTTTGAGTTAGGTGATAATTGATTAGGGTATCAATTTGTTTGAATTGTGAAAGTATCATGTACTCCCCAATTCAAATTGATAGTCTTCTTGTTAGGTTTCGTCCTATTTTTTTAGTCCACAATGATAGAGTACTAAGTTTTTATTGAAAAGATTATAAGGAGTAGTCAACTTGAACGTAAACATATATATACTTATGTACCTTCAACCTAGATGTCAAGGGTTGAATACTCACCCCACATATTGAACTCGAAAGATTATAAGGAGTATATGGGCTTAAACTAGAAACTTTTGAGTTTAGTAGTAGTTTATGGTAAAGATAGTTGAGATTTTCTGTTTAAAATTGTGTTTCATTAATCATCATGGGTTGACCAAGTGATCATTAAGGGTCTTGAAAATAATAATGGGTTTAGAAGGAATGGATTCAAACCATGGTGATCACTTATCTAAGATTTAATATCTTACGAGTTTACTTGGCAACCAAACGAAGTAGGGTCAGGCGGTTGTCCCGTGAGAATAGTTGAGGTGTGCGTAAACTGGCCCGAACACTCGCGATATCAAAAAAAAGTTTGTGTTTCATTCCACATACTCTTTCCTAACTGCAGTTTAGTTCATGGCATATAAACATATGCTGTACTTTGTTGTTAGAATTCAATCATTTTTTTTTACTGTTTCTGGTGGGACAAGCTATAATTTTAGAGGATTTGTTTTTGTATTGTAGATCATCCCCAAATGAAAGGGTGGACATCAGTGAGAACTTGACCCTAGAGGCAATAAGACACTCATTAATTTCTCAGGAGGACAGCATTATCTTTAGTCTTTTAGAGAGAGCTCAGTACTGTTATAATGGAGATACATATGACCCTAATGCTTTCTCCATGGATGGCTTCAATGGCTCTTTGGTGGAGTACTTAGTCAAGGAAACTGAAAAGCTGCATGCTCAGGTACTTGGACGTTCTAAAAGGAGAAACAAAAAAGAATGAAGGCAAATGTTATGTGTTTGATTGACAATAATTTTTTTTTTTTTACATTAGATGGGAAGATACAAGAGTCCTGATGAGCATCCTTTCTTCCCCGACGACCTACCTTCCCCGTTGTTGCCTCCGCTTCAATATCCACAGGTGAGCATTAACCTCCATGGTCACTGAGAAATGTGATCCATGACTTATATTTTCTTGGTTGTTCTTAAGAATGTTCAAAAAGTTTTGAAGTTGAAGTCTACCCTTAGAACTTAACTAAAACAACTATCCCAAAAGAGCACTTCATTGTTGGAATTAGAAAACTATATGAAGACTGATGTAACATAGGGTGGGTGTTTCAAATATATGAAATTTTTTCTATGAACTATCGTCTATCCACGTCAAACGTCACGTCCTACTACTCTATCTGTTGTGCTTTCTTGTGTGTATGAGCGAATGATGCATTGGATAATGTTGTTTAATCCCTGATTTTAATTGGAAACAGGTACTACATCCTGTGGCGGATTCTATTAATATAAATAGCAAAGTATGGAGCATGTATTTCAGGGATCTGATAACAAGATTAGTCAAGGAAGGAGATGACAGCAATTATGGTTCAACTGCTGTTTGTGACACCATTTGCTTGCAGGTCTGCATCTAAGTCTATCTCAACCATGTAGACATTTCTGCTGCAAAACTGACTTTCTATGAACATATGACAATTATGAGTTACCCCACGTGTATCACTAGCATGTGTTCGGTTGCATTTTCTTAATCTACGTGACCGAGTTTTCCAATTCGTTTGTTTCGATCATTGCAGGCTCTATCGAAGAGAATTCATTATGGAAAATATGTAGCAGAAGCTAAGTTTCGAGACTCACCAGAAGCTTATGCGCCTGCAATTAGAAAACAAGTAAACTTTCTCGTAATACTACTAATATTACATAACATGATTCTTCTGCGATCAAATGTCTCATGTGATTCTGGTGGTGGGTTTTGAAGGACAAAGAGAAACTGATGGATATGCTGACATTCCCGAGTGTGGAGGAGGCGATAAAAAGGAGAGTCGAAATGAAAGCCAAAACATTTGGGCAAGAGGTTCCTGTAAACATTGAAGAAAAACATGCTGCCCCTGTTTACAAAATACAACCCAGTTTGGTTGCTGAACTTTATGGAGAATGGATCATGCCATTAACAAAGGAAGTCCAAGTTCAATACTTGTTGAGAAGATTGGATTGATTTAGATTTATAGCCACCAGTCTTCAGTCTTCATAGTCAATGTCTAAAATGGTAAATATAATTAGAGCAACAAAAAGTGCTGTCATTGTTAGTGAACAATGGTAGAAGTTCACAAGTGTTCCAATAGAATAATTATGAAGTTCACAAGTTGAGTTATTATACTCTGTAATAAGAGATGTTCCCATGATTCTTTTGGATATATTTATAACAAATTGATGTTTGTTCTATCAAAGAGGTTGAGTGTTTGGTTCTTTTACTTTGCAAAGGAATCAAAATCAGTTTATTGAAATATTAAAACTTAAATAATAATAATAATAATAATAACCTTAAATATGTTTTAGTGGCAAGGGCTTGAAATGTCTGCCAAAGTTGGGTCAAAAAGATGTTTTAAGACTTGACTTTAATTTTCAAAGCTTTGGGATGAGAAATTTGAATTTGTGTCATCAATATGATTTTATAAGTCTAAATTTGTACAACTTATAGATACTCATACAAGTTTGTGTATAGTATAAGAAGTGGTCTTTCCTTATGTAACATGAGTTTAAAAGTCACAATATGAATACTAAAGCTCATGGATTTCCTTTAACTTGATATATACAAATTTAACCACTAAACCAAACACCTTTCAAGACTATCATTATTAGTAATTGATGGTTATTTTATCGAGAAGATTTAACTTATATACAAAAATTAAGGTAAAATTTGTTGGTTATCCATTCCAATAATTGAGTGAGATTTGAACTTCAGACCTCATGATAGGTAATATATGACAATTTTCGATGTAATTTTTTTTTTCTTTTCATTATGCTCTTAAATAAAGATATATTTTGTTGATACCAAAAAATAGTTAATCGTAAAATTATATGTTGGAAGAACGAAAGTGTGCCTACAAAATAAAGGAAACGAGATGTCTAACACCAGTGTGATGTTAACCACATAGACTTCGACGATCAAGTCAATTTTGGAGGAAATATAATAAATATCAAAATGATTCTCTCAAATAGAAGTAGCTTACCATTTCCTTCTCCAATCCCTTCTTATATATGTTCATCTTTTTTATAAGGTATATAAACTCATCATAAGTAGCCGTTATGGTATGTTTCAACTCATTTAAACAGAGTATTGATGAGTTAACACCCTGAATCTTGAACTTTATGCACAACCATCTTTAAAAAGTTTCATAATGATTTTTTTTTTAAATGTTTTAAAAAATTAAAAAATTGTTTCTTTGAATTTTTACTCCAAAAAAAAATTAATGTGGATAAATATCACTTATTTACATTTATTTATAAACCAAAAGTTTTTCAACTCCTCCAACATCCTAAAGATTTAAATATATATATTTTTTATTTAAAAAATAAAAAATATATATTTTAAATCCTTTTGTTTTATAATTTAAAAAAAAATATGAGACGGACATTTTATGGATATTTGATATTTCACATTTTAAATATTGATTCCAAGTTTTCCAACTAAATTCGAAATTGGGGATAAGGTATTAATCCACACTATCATCTCTTGCTCTTCAGAGATATCTCTGCTTCTTCTTCTTCTTCTTCTTCTTCTTCTTCTTCAATGGCGGCATCCATTTTCCATTCAATTTCGCTTCCTCCTTTATCCAAACCCACAACAATCTCTAGACTCCGAGCTCTCCACGTCCACGCAACGCCGCATTCAAGTTCTACGCTCTCATTTCAGAGCTGCAGAACTCAAGCCACCCGCTCAACGTCGTCCACCGCCGTTGGAGATGCTCGGGAATCTAACGACGGCTTAATGAGCATCGATATTCTTCACCGCTTCTTCGACCTCAACTCCGGGAACTGGAACGGTTCTTTCTTTGTGAGTCTTAATTTCTTCTGGGTTGTGGTTGCTTCAATTTGATGCGATCAAAGAAATTTCTTAGCAAACAATTGGTTGTTCTCTTGGTTTTATTTTCGGTCATTTTCTTTTCTAGAGTCGTTTCCAGGATTTGGGGTTTAGTGCTTTGCATCAATGTTGAGAATTGATTTATTTGTCCAGCAATTTGACGCTCGAGGGAATTTGCTGCATGAAATTAGTACGAAGCTAGCCGTCAGCTCTTATGGAGAAGATGAACTTATGAGTCTCATTCAAACGTAAATACAAATCACTCTTGCATATAAGGAAAAAAAGAATATCTAATCAAGTAAGGCACAACTACGTAAATCAGTGGTTGTTTATCTAATGATCATAGGCTTGCCGCTCTTTTCAATTTCACCCTATGAATCTATGATCCCTGAAGTTCAAATTTCATTTTGCTATAGATTTATCAGTATGTGCTTTCTGTTGAAATAATTGTGTGGTAGCTCAAAGATCATAATGGCATATCTGATACTTTTTAATTGCTGTAACCTGTGAATCTATATATATTCATACATAATTTTATAGATGAAGTTATGGCTTGATAATTAATCTCTGGGCTAATAGCATATTGTTGTTTCCCCTGATTCTACCACGCTTTATAGACTATACATTAAACAGCCATCAAGCTTTTCACTTTCTGGTAATGATGATGAGCAAGAGTGGGCAGAGTACAAAATAAAAGAAACCAACATGTTCACTGTGGACAAATATCAGCAGGTGAGCTCACCTCCCAACCCAATTATATGTGTTTATACACACATCTCGCGCAACTGTGTTAACTTGTGTATGTTTTAGGGTTTGTGCACACCCGTTCCCGTAAAAAGAAGGTTAGGCCTGTTTGGAATCACTTTCTAAGCTTTTAAAAAGTGTTTTCAAGTGCAACAAAAGTGTTTTTAAGCACTTGGAAAGTCATTCCAAATAGACCCGGAATCTTTTTTTTTTGTAGTGATATTACTGTTTCTTGAATATCCGATACAATTAGCTTGCAGATTGGCTTTTTCCCCAATGAGAAAGCATTTTCTCTAAGGTACCAGACGGCTGGGATGTTGGAAACTGTGCTGAGACAAGGGGTGCTGGGTGAGGATGATACTGGTGAAGAATTTCCCAAGTAAGAGTTCATTCATGGTCTTTCTTTGTATATAAATGGGTTAAATGCAATACTTTTATATGAACGTTCTTAATCATTCCGAATGATCACATTTTATATGAAGTCCTTTTTCTTGAACGTTCATAATCATCCCGAATGATCACATTTTACATCAAGTCCTTTTTCAATTTCAACCATGTCTCTAATGAACCGACGTGGATTGTGGATATTGCTCTACAACAAGCTTTAATTGTTAATTTGTACTTTCGTTCGGCCATTTTCTTTTCTAGTTCTGTGTATGAATTTTTCTTTTCAACTGTTTAAACTTATACAAAAAAATTATTTATAGTTTCTTTACCACTCCCTTAAACATGCAGAAACCTCAAGCTTCCTTCTCGACGACCTTCCATTGTATGCGAGAATTGCCTGTACATTCCAGACAAAGATCTGAGGGCAAGAGCTTTTCATATAATGGACCCAAAAGGAATTATAGAAATGCTTCTTATTTTTCTCGAGGAAAGGGTTGATGGGAAACTTTTTCATCCTCCTCTTAACTCAAATTTGGTAAATGTAAGTAGTATTATTGGTTGAGTAATGTGATGGACTTAGTTTTCACTATTTGTTTATACTTTTTTCTGTCTTTTTCGCGTTGAACAACTATCATATGGTTGCAGGGTGAGGAAAACAGGCTTCTCCCCTTTCTTGGTGACTGGAAAGGTCATTCTAGAACAAATAGAAGTGGTGTTTATGGAGCAACGATTGCTGAAGCTGACACTCTTTCATCCCTTCAAATGGATGACGATGGTCGGATTATCCAGGTATGAGGGTTTATGCTCAAAGTGGACAATATCATACCAATGTGGAGAAATGTGGAGGTTTCATTGTCCTTGACAGTCTTCAAATCCCCGATTCTCTCTTTTCCATTTAAATTCATTCACTCTTTCTTTTTTTCTTGTACTGTCAGGATATCACAACAACAACGATGAATGGAGGTGCCACGACAAACGTGCACTGGACCGGTACTAAATCAGAAAACTTGGTAAGGTTTGATGGGGGGTATCAGATAACATTATTGCCTGGTGGAATGTATATGGGATGTCCATGTGATGTTGCCAAAAATGTAGCAGAAGGTAAGTCATTCCACTTAGAGTTCTGTTGGCTTGAAGCTCCAGGCAGAAGACAGAGGCTGGTCCGTACCTACGATGTAGAAGGTTTGGCTGTCTCATCAACCTATTTTTCTGAGATTAAACTGTAAGTGTTATTTCCAACTCATTTCATCTAATAGTCTACTTGTTGGGCCTCGTGCTAGATTAAAAACTCGAGTCGGGTGGGTGTTAAAACAGCTTATAAGATTAAATATACCATAACCTATCCGTTGAAGCTAATGAATTTAATGGTTTAATGGTAGTCTTACGATGAGTAATGAATAGAAAAATGTATCTTTTAAGTTATTGAGGTACTGACTGTGGCTAGTAATAATGGTATTGCATCATGCTTAATATCATAATAGCATGACCATTTTTCTATATTTAGCCTAATATTTATATGATTTTGTATAGTCAAATAGAACTGCAATGCTATCATAATTAGATAAGGTTTTTTCAACATTTGCTTATAATGCTGTGACCATTTTCTTCTCTTTCATAAGTAAATGATAATAGCTCTCTCTTCCCACATGATCTTAAACTGTAATTTCTTTACTTAAAAAAAGAACTGTAATTTCTAACTCTGTAAAACGTTCTTTTTTTTGTGTGTGTGTGTGTGTGGTGTTTTGGGGGATGCCTCTCAAAAAAGAAAATAGTAACTTGTTTGTGCCATATAGTTTTAATATGAAATATGAGCATCTTAAACCTAGTAAAGAACATTATCGAAATTTTGTTAAAATAAATCGTGCGTGTTAGTATCAAATATTAGCATGTAAAACTTAACAAAAATAGTTAACATAAATATCAACTGCTTCAAGATTTTTGTTTTGTGTTTCTTTTTTGTACAACAAATGTGGGGTATGAAGATTTGAACGTTCGACTTAAGGAAATGATTACATGTCAATTACCGCTGAGTTATGCTGACAACTAGTTCAAGTTAATGTCTTTAATATGCTCAATCGATTAAGACATTATATTATAGACCAATATATTAGAAATTTGAATCGTTATCCACATGTTGTTGAGTAAAAAAAAGTCAGTGCCTTTAATATTAATTATTCACTTTTAATTAGAAATAATTAGTCTTAAATTTAAGATGAAATCTTTAAAATGTAATTATAAAAATAATAAAAAGTAGAATATGTGTTTTTTTTAGTACACAGGAAAGAAAACAGAAAGGAATTAAAGAAGGGAAATATCCCTTAAAACAATTTCAGACACCTACAAATGGTATTCTTCAACTTAAACACTGTCAGAATTGGTCTTCCTGGTGTGGTTAGCCAGATTGTGAGAGATTGTGTTGCATATTTGCGAGCATGAAGAAAACCTTTCACGAGCGCTTGCTAGTGATAAGTGCGAATTTTATTTACTATAAGTTGAATTTCATTGTAAAAAATGTTCTGTCTTACAAGAAGTTTTCACCGGATTAAAGAGTTTGTTTCAGCTCACAAAGATCGAAGTTTTGCCTCAAGAGTTGTCATAATACCCACAAGGAGAGCAATGGCTTCAACAAATTTCACTGGTCCGGACAACTTTTGAACATATTGAGTCGTTAGCATAGTTTCGTCAAATAAGATAGATCTCGTGCATTTATCAAACTTAATTTTGTGCATGTCTAATTCCTATTGAAATTGGTAAGTTCAACTTTTGAACATATTGAGACGTTAGCATAATTTTGTCAAATAATAGAATAGATCTTGTGTATTTATCAAACTTAATTTTGTCTATGACTTAATTTCTATTGAAATTGGTAAGTTCTGACCTATTTACTTTACTTCTTGTTGAAGTTAATAGGTACGAAAATTGAACCTATGACAAAAATTACAACACATGTTAGTTTAGACTTCAATTTGATGTAGGTGAAAGTTTACCATGAAAATTCACCATTTTATAAATTGTATTTTCTCGAATAACTCTAATTTTACATTCTGTTTTTTTTAAACAAACCAACTTTATTAACGAGAATCAAACTTGTCACTAGGACTACAACAAAGGTTAGAAAAATCGTTCACCAAACGTGTAAGCCAAGATGGAAAAGAGTTCAACAACAAGAAAGAGTTCTCGAGAACGCTCGAATTTATGTGCTGGCAAATTCAGTCTCTAGGGATAAAGGTGAACCTAATCTTAGAATTGAGTCAGAAATATTGTTGGCCCATCTAAGAATAAATAAAATTAGAAAGTGATGATGTGAGAAATATGATTGTTATTTGGCAAAAATAGTTTCACATAACCTAAAACATTGCATTAAATAAACCACAACACACATTACTTTATTAATAAAAAATAAAATAAAGTAACTGGAAATTTGTTTATTAAAAATTCTATGAAATATTTTTCCCCAATCTCATTTGTTGACTGCCAACAACTGCCCAACTTGGCTCATAGTTGAGCCCACGTACCATAGTCGCAACTCGCAAACACCCAAATAAAAAACACCATTGAATCATAACAACAAATGAGATTATTTATTACCTAAATCTCCCATTCATCATTGAATGACCTAATGAGTTTGATAGCTATCTCTGGGTAATCGTTATGCTCCTATTAACCGTATTCAAATTTATCTTTCATACATCTAAAAGTCTAAAACTGTAAAACTACTAATCACATTGCAGGAGCTTCCTCCAGGAGATGCGACGAAGCTCCAACATTGTGGCAATTGAACTCACCCGTCGAACCTCCAACACCGTCGCACAACTCTCCATTCATGCGAGACGAAGTCAACACCCTGCGATTTGGATCGAAGATTACCCTCTACTCCAACTCTAAATTCCTTTATTACATTTTTATGCTTTTCTATTCTTTTATGTACTAAAAAGAAAAAAAAAGTAAGAATGTTTGAAAATGTTTACATTGTAAATCTCTTATCTTTTTTCAAATCTTGTCAAAGTTCTATTCTGATTTCCTACTTCAATATTTTTTTTATGCCAATGAAATCATTACTTTTGTCATCTTGTTCTTCTTTTCATAAAGTAAACAATTTAATTTTCTTTTAACATTTTATCTTTTATTAGAAAAATCAAACAAGAAATGATATGATTAGCAACACTTTGTTTTTCCTTTTAGTAGAAAAAGAGAGAATATTTTTTTTAAGAAAAAAAAAAAAAAAAAAAAACTTTAAGGGGGATATTTAGAAATGCTATTATATTGAAAGAGGGGAAGATGACTTTATTTTCTTTTGGCAACTATGAAAACATCTCTTAATTCTTTCTTTATTTATTTATTTATTTTTAATTATTTTAAGACGTTGACTTAAAAACACAAAAATGCATGAACCTCTCCTTTTAAACCATCCACTTGAAATGGAACACTTTTTAACCTCATATTTCTAGTTAGATTCAAACCAATAAAGTTTTAGATTATAATTTAAATCTTTGGGTTAAAAATTTATTCATTTAAATGAAAATAGTAGATTATTGATTCCTTAAATCAAATTTTGGATCCACATTTAATTGTTTTTCCTGAATTTCTCAATTCAAAATTTAAATCATTCATAAGAGTTGTATTGTTTACATTTTTTTTTTTAATGGTTGGATATTCGAGAAGGCATGTACTAATGGCTCTTTAGTTGATGACATCAGGGAACATGTCCCTTTGAGCATATTCAATGGGCGTGGCTAAAATGCCTTAGAAATAACATCGAGAGACACATTACCAACTTAATTTATTCTTGATTCCAACCTCACTTCCAATCTTGAATTTTTTTTTTAAATAATTTATGTTAAATTATTTTATTTTATTTATGAATAATTATACATTATTTTAATAAAGACAATGGTCTCGAACTAATAAAGAAATGAAAATTAATTTTCTAATTTTTTTTGAATAAAAAATATATACTTATAAAGTTATTTATTTGTTAATTTTGTCAAGTTTCATTTTATTAAATAATTAAAATATAAAAATAAATGGTGGAAAATCCAATTCTTAATGGTATTTTTTTTTTTTTTTTTAACTAAGGATGTGTTTGGTTTAGGTTGAGTGTTTAATTTTTGAAAAAAGTCATTTTAAAATAAAGTGAGGTGTTACCCAAAATGAATTTTTTGAGAATGAGTTTTTGAAATAATTAATTTTGAGTGAAACACTTTATATTAACTTTTACAAAAAAAAAAAAAATGTTTTTGGGTGTTTAATTAAAAAACTTCATTAATTTTCATATTGTATTAAAATTACCAAAATATCTTCACACTACTCCTTCAAATTTTTTCCACCCACGATTGTTGTCGGCCATTTCCTCCGACAACGTCATCCCACTCCGGCGACCTCCTCCGACCACCGCCGCCCCACTCCTCCGGACGCTGTCGATCTCCGGCAGCCCCACTCCTCCGACCACCGCCGATCTTTATCTTTTGATATACAACTTCAAAAATAGTGAAATAGGTATCAAATTTAAGCTATGTGTGTTAGCTTTTCAACCATATCTTTTTCGAATTTTTTGAATATTTGAATAAAAAGATATCGATTTTTTAATGCACACGGCTCAAAACAACTTTTTCGTGGATGCAAATCCTCTCTTGAAAAGACGACATTTGTGGGGCCAGAAGAAGATCGTCTTTTGAAAAGACGATCTTCATCCACATGAAAAAGTATCGTCTTTTCAAAAGACTACCTCTGCTCGCGTGGGAGAACGACATTTAATAAAAACAACAATATTTTTAAAAATAGTTTGAAACATGCAATATTTTTATAAAAAAATTTGAAAATTACAATATTAAAAAAAACAGTCAATTATTTACGGTATTAAATAATTTATAATATATTATGTTATACGTGTTTTAATTTAAAAAAAGAAATTGAGTTTAGAACTTGAAATATTATATTTATTAATTTTTTAAAATATAAATCTAAATCTTCCTGCACTAAAAACATAAAAGTGTTGTTTTCAGAATTTCCATTATTTGGATCATAAATTTCGAAAACAATTATTAAAAACACCTATGTCAAACCAATATTTAGGTGAATTCGAAAACATAAAACTAAATTAGATTACTTACTAAACATTCTCAATATTTCTAATGTGTTAAAAATTTATGACGACAAAGTTCGAGTTTCACTCCCTTACATGTTTGATGATTAAGTAGGAGTAGATGTTAATTTTTTTTAGTTCAATAAATAATTGATTATGAGAGATGCGAACCTTCAAGCTAAGAAAGAAAAAAATATATATATCAATTAGAGACTTTATTTTATTTTATTGAAAAACTATGTTTTGTACTTTGGTGTGATCAAAGTCGTAGTTATTGGGTAACTTCATCTTACACCGGTCCCACGTGAAAGATAAATAAATATTGACTACTTTAGTCATTTAAAAAAAAAAAAACTATTTTGGTTTAGCCTCAATAAACTAAACAATAAAATTATAATTTAAAAAGAATAGTATCGTATTTAAAGGAATATATATATAAACATGTATGTGGAATTACATTGTTTTGATGACGCAATCAAAAAATCTGCGAGCCTCCGAACGCGGGTCGGTGCTCTTCATTACAGATTAAATCTCATGATTGTTGAAGAAAAAGACGAAGTAATTTTCACCTCAGTGTTCCCATCAGTAATTCGAATGAGAGGTTTTCGTCTCAGTGTTCCCTTTATTCATCGTCATCGAAAGAGAGGACAATTTGAACTCCCTCCATACACCTTTTAGTAAATCAAAGGAGATGAAGAATCAATTTGTCCTTAATGTTTCCTTCATACTCATACAAACGATCATGTACGTGTGCTAGAAACAACAAAAACAACGGAAGCAAAATCTAAAGTATGTTATTAGTAAATGCATAAACATAACTTCCTAAGATAGATAAATCCCTAACCTGATGAGATATATATCGATGACAAATTAAACTCAACTCATAATCAATCAACCCACCACCCAAAGTATTTGTGACTTTTAGTTGTGATAATTGTTATCCCAACTCTTAAAACAACAACTCTCATATATTAGGAATCTAATATTCTTTTAACATATAAAAAATAAACAAACAATTACTTCATTTATTATTATACCCAATATTGAAGTGTTTTTTTTAATCAAAAACTTAGGAACAACAACATGACACGTTTAGATAAGTTATCAAGAAATTGAAAAAGAGAAAAACATAAAAGTCAACATTGATGGGTTCATTTTTATATGAATACGTAACCCAATTAACATAATTTAGCTAAACTTATAAACAAATAGTATAATAAAAATATATGGTTTAAAATAAATAAGTGTCACTTCCAAGTAATTCAGCTTTTTTTTTTTTTTTTTTTTTTTTTTTTTTTTTTTGCAAGTCAAACCAATCTTTGTAATTAACTATTCATATCGCAGGCATAGTTGTTCTGAAATGTCACAAAAGAATATGAAATATTACAAAAGATTAAATAAATCTGAAAGAAAAAACTATGGTTTATAATAAAAAGTCATATACATTCGAACTAAAAATGGATATACTTTTTTTTTTTTAAAGAAGTAATAAATTATATTTATTGGATGCATTTTAAAATATGTAGAGAAGTTAGTCTTTTGATATATTACACGTAATAAAGATGATGTAAAAAGTAATTTTTGTTAGGAGAAACATCGTGGTATTTTTAAAATAGTAGTATTTAAAGTGAGTACGACTTTGTCAATAGTTTACAATATAACAATATAGAATTTATCTTTATTCATCTTTCTTAATTTTATTCAAAATAGTTAAAGTGGACATAATTCAACAATAATTAATATGTACTTGTCATTTTTGAGATCGACGACGGGTGACAACAATGATGACGATAGTAACCTTAAGTGGGAGGAGAAAAAAAATGAATGAGAAGAGAAAGGAAGAGAGATAAGAGTAGAGAGGGAGGTAGAAAAAAAAAATGTATAATTTTTGAAATTTTAATAGTTAAAAAATTAAAAATATATATTTTTCATAAAAAAAAAAATAGATGTCACTAGCTTTCCGTTAATAACAAAACAAAATTGTTGAGTTTGAAACTTGAGGATGGACTCAAGATGCTACCAAACTCAAATTTTAGGTACACAAATGTAATTTATCCAAATATCTATTTTAGTTTCTAGATTTTCAAAAAATAATCATTTTGGTCATTATTTTTATTTCATTTTTAACTAATTAATGATATAATTTTGAGTATGTGAACTTTGTTTAGTTCAACAAATGAACTAGGAGAGATTCAAACATGCATTAGATTTTTTTTTGCAACGATATTTAATTAATGCAGGTGGGGATCGAACCTTTGTTGTTTGGTAGTTAGTTAGTTCATCTTGGATGCGAGAGTTATGCTCATGTTGGTAAAATTTTAAGCGATAATAATGTATTTTAAATTGCTGCATAATCTATGATCGCATTGAAAAAGAATAGAAATCTCAAATTTAAAGATCAAAATAGAACCAACATGTCCAACCGAACATAACTCACTTGACATAAAATTATGTTTTTGATTAGGAAGTTATGAGTTAATCTCTCGTTCATCTTTAAGGCCAACTAAAAAAAATAAAATAAAAATGAAATTAGAGTTGAATATAAAAATAGAAAATATCAAAATTAAGATAGTAATGAATGGTTTGAAGAGAGAGCGTATTAAAGATGAAAAGAAATAGGGAAAGGAGTTGGGAGAATGTGGTTGAGATTTAATTGTATATCTTCTTCAATGCCGCCGGTCTTCAAGAACAAGTAATGGCCCCAAAAGTCAAATTTACTTTTTAACCACCACCAAAAATAAAAAAAACTAACCATTTTTTATTTTATAAATATATATATATATATATATATATATATATATATATATATATAATATGTTATATTTTACAATAGTGCATTAGAATTTTACCCTCTAATGCACTATTGTATTGGTATATATGTTATATTTTCTTTTGACATCATCTTTACTTTTGTTTAACATTTATTTAATTGTAGTTATGTTTAATAATTTTAAGCCTATAATTATACAAAGCACAATTTAATTTAATTTGATTAATTGTTTTTAGTCATTTTTGTTATTTGCTCACATTTTTTAACAAATGTTTTCTAAAAAAGTTTTGAAATTTTAGCCATTTTTAGTTTAAATTATAAAAAATGTCTATGAGTTTTTGTTTTAAAAATATTCATAAACTTTTAAAAGTTTAAAAAATATCATCAAACTATGAAAAAAATTTAAAAACTATCTTTGAACTTTCAAAAGTTTCAAAAATACCTCTAAACTATGAAAAACGTTTAAAAAATGAATTTAACGGTAACAACATACAAAGTTTTGATGTGGACAGTTAAACTCTAACGTGTACTTATGTTATATGGAAAAAATTAAAATGTGGATGTCTGATGTGTTAAAAAAATCATAAAAAGGTAGACATCTGGTATAGTCCTAATTTTGTTGTATTCTCTGATCTTTTGAATTGATAAAATATGATTTTCATGATTTTTTAATACCTTAGGGGTTTATGTTTTTCATTTTTTCTATGTTATACAAGTACATCTTAGAATTTAACCACCCACATTAAAATTCTGAAGTGTATTGTTAACGTTGAGAACATTTTTGAAACGATTTTTATAGTTCGTGAATATTTTTGAATTTTTTGAATGGACATTTTTGAAATGGAAGTCATAGTCCAGAAGTATTTTTTTTTTTTTTTGATAATTTAATATTATTTTTTTGTTTTTTAAACTTTAGTATATGTTTTCAAAAAAAAACTTTTTAAATAGTAAAAATTCAAACAAAAATAGCTTTCATGTAATCTAAATTTTTAAATTTGAAAATAAAATGGTTGTGAAAGGCCTTGAGTATGTTAAATAAATACAGCAAAATAAAAAATATAAGTTCAAAGCAAATTCTAAACTAAGCAAAAAAGAATATATATATATATATATATATATATATATATATATATATATATATATTCCTAAAATAAAAATAATTTAGGGACCATACAAGTTGGGTGTAAAGTTGGGTGTATATTTATGATAGGGTGCTATATCAATATATGTGATTGGAAAAGGGGTTGTCAAGCTTTGCATATATATTTATTTTAATTTGTTAGTTTAGTTCAATTATTCTTCTCTTTAGAAGTTTGATTATAATTTTTATATTGTAGTAAAACCTTCTTGTGGTTAAAATATGATAAGAGTCAAATAATTCACATTCAATTTAATTGGTGTGTCGTCAATTAAAAAAAAAATGTTGATTAATGATCATGACAAATAAACAGGAGCTCTCCAATAAGAGAATTTGGCTTCAGACTTCCACTCGATTTCGTGGTAGACTGCCTTTTTAGGCTAGGAGACTTTCGAGAACAGGACGTACTAGTTCTTGAGAGTGAAGACTAAAGAACCTACTAAAAAGATAAAGTCCTGGAGACTTATTCTGACGGAAACAAGGCCAACTGCAACTCGATTGGAGGAAAGGGCTGCGAGATGACCCCAAAAATCCCCCATAATTCAACCAACACAAAATATTAATTATTGACCAAGATATTAGAGGTTCGAATTCACCTCACGTATTAGAGAAGGAAAAAAAAAAGTTGAAAGATAACTAAAGAAAATTTAAATGAGGTAAAAGCCAATATAGAGGTACAAATTACAACGAAGAAATAAGGTTTTCGGGTTAAGAGAGCGAATCGATTATTGAGTGAAAGAATTTTTTAATTATAGAAAGAGGTGTTAAAATGCAATTTTCATACTTAAACATCTTATGAAAAAACAATAAAGCTCACATCTTTTTGTATACAAGGTGATAAAACCTACCCATTTTATTGACAAAATTGAACAAAAACTTGCCTTTTTTACTTTCTATTACAAAGTAAATTGTTAAAATTAATAACACAATTACCATAATCACTAAAAATGTAGCTCTTCAAACCAAATATTTTATTTACCATCGATTTGTTTCATTACTCATTTGTGTTATAAACGTATTACTTACCTTCAATGACAATTTTTTTTTTTAAAAGTAACATTAAAATTATTATTTCAACTTTTAAAAGTAACCATGAACATAACTAACTTACATAAAATATGTAACCTCAATTAAGATGTCAAAAGTTCAAATTAGGAGTATACAAATAACTCGAGAACCTGACCTACCCAACTCGAATTATAAGGATTGGATTGAGTTATTTTTTTTTATTGGGTTGGGTTAATTTTTTATCAACTCGAAATTTCGGGTCGATTCACGGGTTTAGCCATTTTCTGTTCGGTTCAACCTGACCCGACCCTTTTTTTTTTTTTTTTTTTTTTACAAATGATATCATCTTTGATTAATTTTTGGGAAATTGTAGTAAATGACAATTTAAGACTTATGGTTTGCAAATATGACATGTTTTTAAAAAATTTGCGGATATAACAATTTCTATCGCTGATATCTTATGACTGATAGAAGTCTATCGCTGATCACCTCAGCTTTTTATAGATTTTTGCCAGTGATAATAGTCTATCAGAGATAATAGTCTATCACTGATAGAAGTCTATCAGTGATATAATAAAGTTTATCAGTAATAGAAACGAGTTTTTTTGCCATATTTGCAAAACATTTTAAAGTTTGCCAAATTTACAATTAGTTTGGGCCTGATTGCTATTTGTGCAACCAGCCCTTAATTTTTTATATATTGAAAAAAGAAATTGAAAATGATAATTTGTAGAAATGTATTTTAAATAATTAAAAAAAAATATCAACCCAATCTAACCTGAAAAGGGAAGAGTTGTGAGGGTTGAGTTGAGAATCTACTAACCCAAAAATTTCGGATTGAAAACTCTTCCGACAAATCCAACCCAAAAATTATCCCTAGTTCCAATCTCCTACCCCATATGGTAAAAAATAAAAAATAAAAAAATAAATAATAATATATATATATGACTTAACTATTTAATTCTACTCACATTTGGCAATTTGTTGAAACTTAATGCCAACTTATTACCAAGTAGGAAACATGCTAAGCAATAAATTTGTCAACATTTTGTAACGACAAAAATATTGTTTTAAGAAGATGAAAAAATTTTACCTTTTAATTTTTTTTTTTTTTTTTTTTTGATGTATATAATATTTAAATTTTAAAAGGAAAAAATGTAAAAGTAAAACATAATGGTGAGCTAGGTAGGCGTACGTGGAGTTTGGAGAAATATGTAAATGTAAGAGAGGAGAAAGAAAGAAAGAAATTGAGAAGATAAAATACAGATTACACAAACAAACCAGAGCGAGAAAGTTGTAAGCTTCATCATCAATGGCTAACAAGGACGACTCTTCTGCCAGACCTCCACTCCAGCGCCCCACTATTACTCTACCTCCACGCCCTTCCATGGAGGCTTTTTTCGCCTCCGGACCTACTGGCCTTAGCCCTGGCCCCATGACTCTCGTCTCCAGCTTCTTCGCCGACGCTGGCGTTGACTCACCCTCCTTCTCTCAGCTTCTCGCCGGAGCCATGGGCTCTCCGATGGCTATGGGCTTTTTGGGAACTGGGTCTGGTGGCGCCTCGGAATTGGAATTTGGGATGAAGCAATCGAAGCCGCTGAATTTGCTGGTGGCTCGGTCTCCTTTGTTCTCGGTTCCGCCGGGCCTCAGCCCTTCTGGCTTGCTTAATTCGCCGGGGTTTTATCCTCCTCAGGTAAAATTACAAGTAGTAGTAGAACCCCAATTTCATTAATGGACGGCTTCTTGTGTTCTTCTGCTGCTCTGGGTTTTCCTTTGAATTTCTGGGTGTGTTTTTTTAGGTCTTTTGATGGTGAAATCTGGCTGTATGAACTGGGTATTAGTTAACCACTGGCGAAATGAAAGTGTCTGTGTTTTGTTTTCTAAATTGAGTTTCTTTTTTAGGGGTTTATTCAATTTTTGTAGAAATGAAATTGCCTAAATTTGCGGCAAATCTTGGGGATTTGGCTCTCTATCTGCCAAAGATAACATGTTTGAATTCATGAAATCTTGCATATAGGTAAATGTTTTAATGTGGTCATGACTTTGGTTGTCGGACTTGGGATTTCGAACAAACAAACGGTATCTATGGGATTAAGACACAGTCTATTAAAACTTAACTTTCAGATATCTATACTAATTCACAATGTTAATTTTAGTTTGCTTAAATTATATGTTTGGTCCCTCAACTGTTAGAGTTGTGTCTATTTATTTTGTCTACTTCAAAATATTTCTAACGAGTCTTTGATCTTTTAAGATTGTGTTTGTCGAATTCTTGTACTTCAAAAAGTTTCTAATTGATTATTAAGGCCATTTTTTATAACTTTTTGAAAATTAATCTTATAAACACTACTCCTACCTATGTGTTTCTTTGTTGTGCTTGTTTTCTCAAAATTTCTTAACAATGATCTTAATCTTTCTTAAGGAAACATTAGAAATCTTAGCCAAATTTCAAAAACAAGTTTTTAAATTTTTTTTTTTAGTTTTCAAACCTTAGCTTGGATTTTGAAAAACTTGTAAAGCAGAGGTAAATAACAAAACAAAGGAACCTATCGGTGGAAGAAGTGTTTATAAGCTTAATTTTCAAAAACCAAAAAATAAATAGTTATCGGTCGGGGCTGTAGTTTTTAAAAACTTGTTTTTGTTTTTGGAATTTGGCTTCAAATGTTTCCTTAAAAAAAATAAAATCATTGTAAAGAAATTTTGAGAAACAAACACAATTTTTAAAAACCGAAAAGTTATCAAATGGGGCCTAAATTTTTCAATTTTGTGTCTAGCAGATACATGTCATTAACTTCATCAGTTTGATGCTACATGACACGTTAACGGTATATTATTTAATTATTACATTGCCGGTTTAATCCGGGTTGGTTTAAGCGTTAAACAGATAGAGTTAGCAACAAGAATCTATTCGACATAAAATTAAAGTTTCGAAGTCTATTAGATTTTTTTAAAGATGTAAAGACACTGAGTAGACACAATCTTGTTAATTCAAGAACTTGTTAGAAACTTTTTAATATTCATGGACTCAACAGACAACTTTGAAAGTTTAGGGTCCCAACTTATAATTTAGCCTTTTTAGTAATAATATCTTTTTTAATGTGTGATAAAAGGATAATTAGATTTGAATGATTTTTATTGAATAAACTCATTTACTTATTAGGGAAAGAAATAAATTGTTTGTTGAAATTTTCACCAAATTTTAATGAAATAACCTAATATTAATGAAGGAATAGAAAACTAAAACTGAAATTACGTATTTCACAATTCCAATGGGAATAACAAGAGGAATAGCATTTTTAATGGGCAATTTGATAAAAGCCAAAAATTTGTTAATTAGATTTGAATGATGAGAATATGTTAAACTTCTTTAACTACCAACAAATGTGTGGTTGTGGGTGGGGATTTGAATAACGTCAAGGGAAGTGGTAGATGCCTTAAGCGCTGAACTATGCTCATGTTGGCGAGAATAGTTCAAACTTGCCATAAAGTTAATGACTTTTATTCCTTTTGTTGATTTGTTGATTAAATTCCTTGTAGAGTCCATTCGGAATGTCACACCAGCAGGCATTGGCTCAGGTTACTGCTCAAGCGGCACTAGCACACTCTCATATGCATATGCAGCAAGCTGAATATCAACATTCTTCGGTTCCAGCTCCTATGGAACCATTGACACGTGATCCATCATTTTCTCTTGATGAAGCATCTCAACAGTCAATATTACCCTCCACATCAGACACAATAAGTTTCATTGCAGAATCAACGGAAGTCTCTCATTCTGATAGAAAATACCAACCTCCTCCTTCCCATGCCTCTGATAAACCTGCAGATGATGGCTATAACTGGCGTAAATATGGACAGAAGCTGGTTAAGGGCAGTGAATATCCACGTAGCTATTACAAATGCACGCATTTGAATTGCCCCGTTAAAAAGAAGATTGAGCGCTCACCTGATGGTCAAATTACTGAAATTATTTACAAAGGCCAGCACAACCATGAACCTCCTCCAGCCAACAAACGTGCAAGAGATAATAGTGAACCAACTGGGTGTACAAATTCTTTGATGAAGCCCGAATGTGGTTCGCAAAATCAAGCTAGAATTTTGAACAGGTCAAGTGAAAATGTGCAATTAGGGTCTAGTGACAGTGAAGAACAAGCTGATACAGAGATAACGGATGACAGAGAGGAAGATGAGCGAAATCCAAAGAGGCAGTATGTGTGAATTTTTTTAATTTTTTATTTATTTTACTGTGTATCTATCTATCTTGCTTTGGCTGTAGTGAAAAAAAAAGGGAAAAACTAAACCTTTGTTGCTTTGCCTCATGAGTGCAGGAACATTGACGCAGGGACATCTGGTGTTGCCTTGTCACATAAAACACTCACAGAACCAAAAATCATTGTTCAAACAAGAAGTGAGGTTGACCTGTTAGATGACGGTTATAGGTGGCGCAAGTATGGGCAGAAAGTGGTTAAAGGAAATCCTAACCCTAGGTACTTTACTTTATCTTCTTTTTGTCCTAGTTCTTTTTTTCTCCAAGATAAGGCTATCCATAGTCCTTGGTATGTGGACGCATAAGCTCATGCCTTGACATATCATTACCCTAGAAATCACAATTATTCCCTATGATAAGCATGCTATCTTTTTTTCTCTCTCTGAACGTTTAAAAAATTTACTTCCGTGATCTTGATGAATTATGATTACTATAACAAAGATAGAAGTTAGATCTCGTGTCAAGTTTAATGTACTGTTATGAGGATGGCCTGCAGTTGACTTGAAGAAATGGTCGGTTTACCATTTGTTGCATTCATCAACATGTACTGAGTTCGTATTTTATACTCCCATGGCTCAGATTCCTGTAGGTCATAGATTATGGTTATTGACAAATGGAAGATGGTTTTGCTGTAACTTGTCATTACCTCTTTGCCATTGAAGTTTGACCTGCTTTTTTTTTTTCTTCTCAGAAAAGAATAGGTTTGACTTTATTGTTTTTAAGAATTCTGGACTCTCCTGTTGGACAGCAACTTGTTTATTGTTAATTTGAGCTATCTTTGTCTGCTGACTCTCCGATACCCCAGTTGGTTTACATTTTTTCTGTTCAATTAAGCTAACATTTTATCTCCAATAAATGGGAGAAAGAATAGCTAAATTTGTACTAGAGGTATATGGAGACAACAAAGCTTTTTTATTCATTGAACAGCACATGTTAGTTTTGAATTTGGGTTTTATTTTTTAAAATGTGGGTTTGAAGCTATTGCCTCCTTTTGCTTGTAAAAAATTATTAAATGGTGGTGGCATAAGGCCGTCGATAATTTGGCCTTATTGATGTTATCTGGTGAAAGACAAGACAGTCTTTATTCTGATTCATGGTATTTATTTTATTTTACTTCTTTTAAAGTTGGCCCATTTTCTCAAAATATATTTACCTCAACCCTTTTCTGTTTCAACTTGTCAACCTACCAATTGGTAATGGAAATGTTCTGATTGTATGTAAGCCTGTGTCCCCGAAAGTACAGTTTTACATGCACTGATAATAAGAACTTCTCAGTTGATTTTAAGTCTCTCTGGGTGGTTTTTATGGCTAAGATAGTTAAAATTTAGGAACATCTGCTTTCAGTGAGTTTTGATTATGTCATGTTCTCCAAGACAATCTTTTTTTTACTCTTTTCTTTTTCTATAGTTTCTGTCCTTAGCGTTTGATCAGCCAAAAGAAGACTTCTGGGACAAAGTTATCTGCAAAACTTTTTACACATAACCAAAGTTTATTGGTTATTGCAACTAGGATGATCATTTCTTCTGACACATTCTAACCTGTCAACAGGAGCTACTACAAATGCACTAGTGCTGGGTGCAACGTCCGAAAGCATGTCGAGAGGTCTTCAACAGACTCGAAGGCTGTCGTAACTACATACGAAGGGAAACATAACCATGATGTCCCTGCAGCTAGAAACAGCAGCCACCACACAGCCAGCAATACTATGACCCAGATCAAACCGCATAAAGTTGTAGCTCAGAAACATCCATTACTTAAAGAGATGGAATTTGGAACTAATGACCAGAGACCTGCCGTTTTGCGGCTTAAAGAAGAGCAAATCACCGTGTAAAGTGCTACGACATTACCTTTCGTGCAACCAGAAGGTCAGTAGTTGATTTTACTAACCGGTTACAAAAATGGAAAAAGGGGGGGGGGGGGGGTGGGGATTCAAAATTTATAGTCTGTGTTTGTGTTTGAGTTGAAAGAGCTCCATTTGCCTTGTGCAATTTACATCCCAAAACTGTTTTCTATAATGCTGATGCTAAGGGAGATACAAGGAGGAAAGCCATACTGATATTATGTGGTCACAAATAATGTTATTGCTTGTGTTTATCTCTGCTTCCTGAGGCTGTTTCACCATTGCAGCTGAGGTGAAAAGTATTTACTGCATCCTACAAGGTATGGGAAGTGGAGTAACCTTCCCTGTAATTTTAGAAACCTGTTGTGTAGTGACTTGCAAAATTCAAACTAGACATTGTTATGTACTGTAAAATTCCATTGTTTTGTAGTTCATCGGTTTATACCAAGATATGAACTGTACAAATTGTAGTTGTGTGTATAAAATTGAGAATCTTTATATTGTTTTGTTCAAGATGGGTAGTTGATACAGTTTATATATAACATCTCTGCATTTGGTTGTGAAAAACAATGAAAAGGTTGGATTTGAAGTGGGCCCTTGTTGCATTTTGCTTGTTTCTTTATGTTTCATCAACACAGATTCTATTATAATTTCTTTTTCCAATGTGGATCTTGTTTGTCTGATCTTACTTTGGATATTTTCATTGAATTACTGTTATCATGGACTCAGGAGTTAGATTTCTATAGTAAGGATGAAACCTATCATGGACTCTTTTTTTTAATTTTTTTTTGTATTTTTATGTCATTATTTTCTTTTATTTATTCTCTACTCTTTCAAAAAAAAAAAAAATTATTGGAAGATGGAACCTACGTTCGACGTTGTGTTTGCTTATTCTAAATTATGAGTTTGTCAATCTTGTAACATGATTACTTAGGGGCTGTTTGGCCCCCCGAGTTGGGTAGGGTGGGGTGGGCTTAAATAGCCCACCCCATGTTTGGAGCCCCAACTATATAAGTTGGGGCTGGGGGTTATTATAACCCCCGGGTGCTACAGTGTTTACTGTAGCAGTTCTACAGTAACACTGTAGCAGTTCTACAGTGTTTTTTTTATTGTTTTTTTCTTTTTTTTCTTTTCATTTTTCATTAAATTTTTCGGGTTTTTTTCTCTCTTTGTTTTTTTTCGAGTTTTCTTCTCTCTTTGTTTTTTTTTTTCTATTTTTTTTCACTCAATCTACCGATTTTTTCTCTCTCTTTGTCTTCCTCACCTCATCAATTTTTTATCTTCCATTTCATCCCAAATTAAACCTTTGTGATTTTCTAAATAATATTTATTTTTTAATTTTTAAAAAAATAATATGTAATATACATTTAACTATATAAATATAACAAAATGTTGTAGAAAAAAAATAAACTAACATAAACACATATTTCAAACTCCATGTTAAAGAAAACTGTATTATTTCTCTCTCCACCAGCCTCTTGTTATCGATTATTTGTGATTTTCTAAACAATATTTATTTTTTTAATTTTTAAAAAATTAATATGTAATATACATTTAACTATATAAATACAACAAAAAGTTGTAGAAAAAAAATAAACTAACATAAACACATATTTCAAACTTCATGTTAAAGAAAACTGTATTTTAAACCCACACTATTCAACTCTGCACCCCAAACACAGACTTACTAAACCCAGACTATACAATCTGCACCCCAAACACAGACTATTATAACCCACAGATTATTATAACCCACCAACTATAATAACCCACCCTGCGCCCCAAACGCCCCCTTAGGTTTATTATATCTGTAGCTACACCTTCACAAATCATAAGTCTTATCAATTTAAGAGAGTCAATGGTATTATTAATAATAACCCATGACCTTTTGGTCACCGGCACAACCCTATGTCAATTGAGCTATGCTCGGTTTGGCAACTATAATAAAAGTTGAAATGGTCTAGAATTTCAAATTGTATTATAATTAATGTAGCAATGATTTTTTTTAGAGAAAAAAAACAACTTTAATAGGAATTATTGTTGTAAAGCTATTAGTATCTAAACCTCATTAATCTCTAGGTAAAATATGGGCCCACTATTTTAGTGTCTCATTACATGGGTATTTGTAGGGATAGGGATGACAAAATTTTCAGCGAGTAGGGAATTCCCGGTTTGACCGGGTACGAGGTTAAATTGGAGATTTAATCCGGTCCCAAGGAGACCGGGAAGGGATCTCCGCCCCAATTTTTATTTTTTTTTTAATTTTTAAAAATATATAATAATTCTAATTATATAAAATTATATTAATATATTATATAATATTATTAATAATATTTTTTTTAAAATTATCTGTAACTACATCTATTGGATTGTCTGGATTTTTTTTTTCTTTCTTTTTCTAATTTAATTTGACTGGTTTTTATATTAAATTTCATTAATAAAAAACCTTCTGTCCAAAATTTTAATAAAATGTTAAAAAAATAAAAATAATTATCAACATTTAATTAATTTTAAAGAAAAAATATTTATAAAAAAAAAGGGAGAATTTTTACCCGCAGGACCCGATCCCCAAACGGGGATTTTCCGACCCCGACTCTTCAAAACGGGGAACGGGGATGGGGAGTGCATCCCCAACCCCGCCCGTTGCCATCCCTATGTACGGATGACCCCCTCGGAGAGCGTAAAGTTTTTTGACCTTCCCTAGAAAATTTATATTTTTTGACCTTCTCGTGATAAGCAAGTGCCTTCTCCGGTGAAAAAGTCATTTGTACCTTTCGCTTAGCACGAGAGCACTATAGTTGTATGTTCGTGATCGTGCTCAGTGAGGAATACTACAGACTTTGTGCACTCACTTATCGATCAAAAAACATAAATTTTCAAAAGTTGAGTTATAAAATCTCACGCACAAGATTATCCTTACCAATACCCCTTAGACATATCAGATTTTGGAGAAGTTTGCTTGTAAAGAGGACTAAGATTTTTCCACTCCCACTAAAGAAGAAGTTTGGTGGATTACAAACATCACATTTGATAAAAATTAATAACAAAAGAAGAAAATGTCATTTTGTCTGTTGGTTTCTTAGTCTTTGATTTTTTATCAATATTAATTGCTTTAGGGTAAACAATAAGCTAAATATATATTTAGTGGGGTCTTTTTTCAATTAAGTTTTTATCGTAAAAAAAAATCATACTTTATAAATGAAGTTTAAAATATTTTATATTTTGCCAACAAAAGCATAGTTCTATCATGATGTATCGACTAGTGACTATGATGTCTTAGGTTCACTCTCACATATTAAAAGAAAATTACTCAATATTTAAATTTTGATAAAAATAGACGGTACTAAATACCACTCCCCAATAAAATAAAATAAATTTATTCCCTTCATATGACTTCCATATAATAACTTACATGACTTAAAATTGCTTGTTGTTGTAATAAAAACTTGACCAATAAAAATATTCGCATACCAACATTTTAAAATTCATATAGTGTCACAATTTTTTTAACCTCTTGTAAAAAAAGATTGATACATAAATCATCGAATTGAAACCTTTAAAAGATTATGGATCAAATTATAAAAATAATAAAATAATAATTAAAAAAAAAAACTCAAACATTAGGGACTGATATATATTTAACCTAAAAAAATAATTAACAATTGTTTGTGGTCGTGAGTGAATTTAGGAAATGTGCATGTCATTTGCCTAATTTTTAGGCTACAAAACACGTCTTCTTAAAAAGTACGATGGTTGGATTACTACAAATAGATTTTTATTTATTTATTTTATAAGTCTGATATTAAGATTCTCCAAAATCTTTTATAAATACTCGTAAAACATTATAAAAATATCATCTATTAATCCTGATATGAATATACATGTTAATAATAAGATTTAAAAATGAGTTTGGAAGTAAAACTCAATTAATAATATATTTTTTTAAATTAATTTATATAAATATTCGTCAATATCAATATTACATTTCGATATATCTTTGAAATTGAAATTTTGATAAAAAAAAAAATTTGACAATGAAGTTGGGAGATTAAATCTAAGACTTCTTAGTCAATATCATGTCAATTGAGTTATAGTTATGCTTTGTTGGCAAAATTCTGATATTGATATCGATATTTTATCATTTGTTAAGATTAAGACCCCTCTCCAAGGCAACACCAAGATATGGAGTGACCTTTTTTCATTTTTTATTTATTTAATTCTTAATTGAAGTGGCTTTGATGGTATGAAATTTAATATAATAATTGTAAACATGCATATAATAAAGTATGAATCAATGATTAAGAAGTTATAAGTCTAATCCCTCACCCCGCATTAATTAAATATCTTTAAAAAATAAATGACATATGGTAAAAATTCCATTTATAAAAATACAACTTATTGGTTCGATAGTTTGAACGGGTTAAATTAGTTTAGCCCACTCAGTATAGTAAAAAAAATAAAATCATCGAAACTTCCAGATACATAATTGAAAAGTTGTGTTTGATTAGACACAAAATTCATTTTTATAATCATTAAATTCATGAAAATTAGAATTATGAAATAGTTCAAAGATTTATTAGATACAAAATAAAAAATTGTTCTTTATTAGACATTATTAAACTTCAAAAACCTATTAGACACAAAGTTAAATGTTTAAAGACATAAAACACTTTTTAAAATTCGTTTAGGACTATTAAACACAATTTTAAGATTTAGAGATTAAACTTGTAATTTAATTAGTTTTGCAGTTATTGACATACATTATTTTCCTTAGATGTGATATATTTTGATAAGTTAATTGACATGCATTCATTTCATTGAGGTTGGAGGTTCAAATTTTGATGATCGCTCTTATACTAAAAAAATATATATTATATATACACGTTTTGAGATTTTTTGGAGGGTTGGTGTAGTATTAGCAAATCCTTGGTATGGTTAATGACTTGATATGATAACCATCACTAACCCAACTCATGGTGCACATATTCCATTAAAGAAGAAAGGAGTAAATAATAAACTTTTGTGACTGACACGATGAATCGAGTAGTGATTATGAAGTCCTAGGTTCAATACTTCACCTTACATATTGTTCATCCAAACCCGTGAACCTTAACTCCTAAAGCATATTCAATTCAACAACAAAACAAAAAGTAGTCAATAGTTGAGAAAGAAATGAGAAAGATAGTTAAAAGAAAAGTAAAGTATAAATTAGAATGTAGCAATATGATTGTGTGAGAGAAATGAATGAATCTGATAGAGATAGTGAGGAAGAAAAGAAGAAAGGAAAAGAGAGAAATGATGAAGGTTTTGGATTTGGAGGGGTTTGTAATTCCAAGAAAACAAAAGGGGGAATGTTTCTGTTTCCTTCTTCCTCTGCTTTCGTTCTTCGTTCCGCGCAGATATAGCCGTCTGCGACGAGCAAAATAGGGGCATCGCCAAACCAACAACTTAACCCAAAAATGGCTCTCATCAATCAGATAATGCTGCAGCTAACCCTTTTCAGCTCTTGGATGTTGTAGGGCTTCCATTCCCTCTCCTTCCCCTTTCCCTCAGACCCCATTTCCCGATCCGCGTCGCTTCCTCTGATCGATGCTGTCGGGATTTGGTGGTTCATGGGTTGCATTAGCTCCAAGCAGGTTCGGAAGGCGGCCAGATCTCCCGTTCACCAACATCGCCGCACCGTCGCGGCATCCACCCATAATGGCTCTGCTGTGACCCTGGACCCATCGTCCAAAACTCATTCCGTGACGAGGCTCGAACATGAGAAGAAAGGGGAGGAGAAGTCCAAGAAAGAGGGCGATTCCCAAGGGGGGAAGGGTTCTTTTAACATCAGATTAGGGGCCTCTCAACGCGTCGAAGCCGAGCAAGTTGCTGCCGGCTGGCCTTCCTGGCTCAGTAGTGCCGCCGGTGAGGCCGTTCACGGATGGATACCTCTCCGAGCTGATTCCTTCGAGAAGTTGGACAAGGTACATTCATTTTTTGATTCAATTCTAATCTAACCAATATGAAATTCCCAGATCGGCATCATAAAGAGGATCAATTACATTTAAGTTTTGATGCAATTTGCAAACACCAAAATGATCCACCAATCCATCCCTTCTAGAATACTTGCTATCTTAGGTGAATGTGTATGTGTACAAGTTATTTGCCCCTACCAGACCCATTTATGACTCTGTCACTGCAATCATCAACAACAAAGTAGGAGCTACCCAAAACCTCACCTCCTAAGGCCGTTTCGTTGGATGTCATTGGGATGACCATAGAGGTGTGAGTCAATGACTTTCTAAATTCTAATGGTCATGTCCGACAATATGCCCTTCCAACTGTGAGTCAATGACTTTCTAATGATCATGTCCGACAATATGCTCTTCCATTTCATGACTTTCTTCAAACGACGGCAATATGCCATGACTTTGACAATATGCCCTTCCATTTATGACTTCGACAATATGCCCTTCCATTTATGACTTTCTTCAAACGTCTACATTGGGGTGGAGGGATTCGAACCACCAGACCTCAAGACATACAAGCTGAATCATGCTCGCTATAGTTAATACATAAGAATTGACTACTAACTAAAATCAATTCAATGTATTAATAAGTTGAGCTAGGCATGATGTATAGACTAGTGACTCTGAGGTCTTAGATTCAATCTCCCACCCCACATGTTAATATAAAACAAATAATAAGTTTCTTTGTGGGCGTCGGTGATTGACTTTTTTGTAATTACTTTGTAGGACTTTTATTACTTGACTGGACCCCTTTTATTTAAGGAGCGGTCATTCGACCTCTTCTTTTTTTGGATGTTCTTGTATTCTTTCATTTTTTCTCAATAAAAGTTTGATACCTTATAATAAATAAAATAAAAAAAAAAAAAAAAAAATTATATTAATTAATTAAAATTCCTACCACACAAAATACTGATTTAACATCTATTTCCAAGTCTCATGCACTACCAAACACATACATATTTTATTTCCAGCAGCAATCTAGCAATCTTATTCCCAAAACTCACAAATATCTTTTATTCTCAGGCATTTGCAAATCCTCAAACCAAACGGTCCCTTAATCACTAATTCATGTTGTATGTTTTACATTCCAAAGAACTTGTTACGATGTAATGATCTATGTAATGCATCTTCATCTTCATGTATGCTTTACGTGCTTTTGCATTTACCACAAAGTGTCTTTTTCTGCACACATTACCCAGAAAAAGATCAAGAAAGTTTGTTTTTGAATTAGATTGGACAAGGTACGTACAGCAGCGTGTTTCGTGCTCGACAAGTTGAGACAGGAAAGATGTTTGCCTTGAAGAAAGTTCGTTTCGACAATTTTCAACCGGAGAGCATTAGGTTTATGGCACGGGAAATAATGATTTTGCGCAGGCTTGATCACCCAAACATTATGCAATTGGAAGGCATAATTACTTCCAAAGTGTCTAACAGCATTTACCTTGTATTTGAATACATGGAACATGATCTTGCAGGGCTAGTGTCCTGTCCTGACATCAAGTTCAGTGAGGCACAGGTTAGTACTTGGTCTACTGATTTACTTGCACAAGCAATAGCATTGGAAATATATTATATACTCTTTTGTACTTCATCTGGTGCTGCTCTAAATCAGAAGAAACAAACAATCTCATTTCCTCTTCCCTTGTATATTTCAGGTGAAGTGTTATATGAGACAGCTTCTTTCTGCAATCGAGCATTGCCACCTTCGGGGTATAATGCATAGGGACATTAAAGCATCCAATATTTTGGTTAACAATGAAGGAGTTCTCAAGTTGGCAGATTTTGGATTAGCAAATGTCATAAACACGAGAAACAAGCAAGTCCTAACAAGCCGAGTGGTGACATTATGGTATCGCCCTCCCGAGCTTCTGATGGGTTCGACAGATTACGGATTAACTGTGGACCTCTGGAGCATAGGATGTGTATTTGCAGAATTGCACCTGGGAAAACCCTTTCTTAAAGGAAGAACCGAGGTAATGGATGATAAATAAGCCTTTTGTCTTTTTGGTTGTTTCACAGTGTTTGATCTGACATAAATGAAACAACAAAACAGGTTGAACAATTGCACAAAATATTCAAACTTTGTGGCTCCCCCCTTGAAGACTTCTGGAAAAAAACAAAGCTTCCTCATGCAGCTATGTTCAGACCCCAACATGCATATGAAAGTTCCCTCAAGGAAAAGTGCAAAGATTTTTCAGAGTCTGCAGTGAGCTTATTAGAAACTTTTCTTGCCATAGAACCTTCCAAGCGCGGGACCGCCTCATCTGCTCTCATGTCTGAGGTAATTCTTGCCTTCGTATTCAACTTCACAAACATCAGTGTCCAAGCTTTGGGTGGAGCAGAGTTATGAATTCTCTCAGGCATATCCTGTTTAAAACAATCATTAAATTAAATAAAGTCTAAGTTGAAAATGGGTCATCTCAGTTAGTTTGAATCTCCCCAATGTTCAACTTAAAATTTTAGGAGAAATGGAAACTATACTCAAATCACTTATGCTCAAAACACTTATTCTCGAATCACTCGCAAACATGCTTGTTTTCCAAAAAAAACTATTAACTTTGGGTTTATGTTTGCCTTATTTTCTTTCCAGTATTTCAAAACGGAGCCGTATGCTTGCGATCCATCTACCTTACCCAAGTATCCACCAAACAAAGAAATGGATGCCAAAAATCGTGAAGATGCAAGAAGGTGAGCCTTTCACTCTCTATCACTAACAAAGAAATGGCTCCAAAATCTAATATCCAACATATGCTGAAGAACTACACCTATCAAATATACTTGCAGGAAGAGGGCCAATGCCAGAGCAAAAGAGACTGGAGTAACACAAAGGCCTAGAAGAGTTAGAAGAAATTTCCAAGAGTTCAACAGCCAAAAAGTGCCAATAAAAGAAGTTTCTCCTTCTTAAACATTCCTCCCTTCCCACATTATTACTCCCAGTTCTAATACTATTACTAACTTTTCTGGAGATTTTTCTTTTACTCTGCAGGAAGCAGAAGAAAATATTCAACTTACTCGACGGAACAATGGCGGGAATACTGCCAATCTTTCCAAAGAACAAGGTGATGTTTTCCAAAGAGAGCAGCGTAAGCCGACATATGATACAACATCAGAGGCTGCCGCGACTGCACCAAATCAGATTGGAGATAGCGCATTCACAGCCCCAATGCCAGTCTCAGCATCTAGTGGCTTTGCTTGGGTAAAGAAGCGAAAAGAGGAAGCCACTTCTACGATATCAGATGGTCTTCAGAGCCAAATAAGTGCTCTGGATCCATCTTTTGCAAATTACACCATTGACTTGATAAAAAAACAGAATGGACATATGAACATTCCAGCCAATTCGGACAGGCAGGACCATGAAATTCGAAAGCAGCATAGAAGAAAATATGAATTCCCCGAGTCTTTTGATGCATCCGAAGGATACCCATTCTTAGATTCGTCCAATGAACTCTATCCAAAACCACAATCCCATGCCACAAACACCTATCTGGTAAACATGCCTCCATTTACTTACAGTACAGACTTCAAAAACTTCTTTTTTTCTGGACTGACAGTTGATGTTTGTGAACAGGTACAGGACAACGATGATATGGAATCACACATTGATTTCTCAGGATCTATGTTAACACAACCCCATAGAACAGACGAAATCCTGCAAAGAAATGACAGCCACCGTCGAGTGGCTCGGAAATCCAGGTTCCAAAGAGGTAAACAAATACAAAAGGGAAAATTCTGATTCCAACCCATTTCAAAGAAATCTTTCTTTTTCATTTTTCTTACCAATCAACAACAATTGAAGAGCTTTAGATTTCTTGTTTCCAGATAAATGAGGCGTGAATTTTTCGGTGCAATAGTCAGATGATAGACTGATAGACGTACATAAAACTCATACTTAGCAGCAGTTCCAACAAGGGAGCTCAGATTGGCATTTGCTACCCGACACCAAAAACAAGCCACAAGCAAGCAGAGAAGAAACAAGCAAGCTTCTACAAAAATACATACATTTATTTGAGATATTCAGACAAGTGAATGAAAAACACCGTCGGATGCAATTGATCAATTTTTGGAAACGTGATTTTTTTAAATTTTTCCCCCCATCTTTCTTATCATCTGAATGGAAACCCGAAAACATATACATATATAATACCAATTCCGATTTATTCTAGTCCGCCGCTTAACAAAAACAGAGAATACATTTTACAGTAAAAGAACAACCAAAATTCAGATAAATAAATAAGCAAACCCTAATTTCAAAAATGAATTCGGATCAGGAAATCGAATTATGTAAGAAGAACAGAACAGAAAAGAAAAATAAGGATTTGAATTTGAATGTAGGGCGAAACACATCGCTTTGACTGCGAAAGCTAGGGCAGCAAAGCGGCCGTGGAAGCCCCCACTAGAAAGTGATAATGTAAGCCCAACGCATTACTGAAAGTATGCGCCACAATTTGAAATAACCTCTCCCTGTGGAATACCACGCCACCCCTAACTCAAGAGGGAAGCGCTCGGCCTCGGGCTTTTTCTGCTCTCTCCATCTTCGTCTTCTTCATTTATTCGCATCCTCACAAACCCTAATCTCTGCACATTTCCATTTTTCTCCTTTGACTTTTATCTAATTTACCCATAAATCCTCGCTCATTTTTTTCTTTGGTTTGTCCAATATCTAAATTTTTGAAGTATTTAATAGGTTTTCAACTTTTTATTTATATATATATATATATATATATATATATATATATATATATATTTTAAAAAGTTTCTAAGTAAATTCATTTAGGAACTGTTTGGGAGCCATAAGTGAGTTATTATAGTCAGTAGCTATAAATTATAATAGTATGTGAGTTATAATAGTTGTGAATAATAAATTCTATTGAAGTAAATATAGTTACTTTATTGACGGTGGGTTATAATAGTGAGTGAGTCGTAGACTGAATTATAATAATCTAGTCCACCTAACTTCATGTTGGTGTCCCAAACACTCCCAACTTTCAATTTTATGTTCATTAGGTTCATAAACTTTTGAAAATGTATAATAGATAGATCATTAAACTTTCGATTTTGTGTCTAATAGTTTACTAAAATTTCCAGGTTTGTATCTAATAGATATTTGACCTATTTGACATTTTTTTAAAAAAATCACATATATACTAACACATCAAATTAAATTTTTATAACTAATAGAAAGTTCAATTGGACATCAACGCACCCTAAGCCCTATAATGAAAGAAGTTGTAAGAAAAAGATTATTTAAGTGGTTAGACATGAAGGTAATTTATCTGATTGCAGACAGTAGCTGGGACAATTACCGCAAATACTAAGGACGAACTTATCCCCATGCGCGCCATGATAGGATGCCGTATCTATATGGATTACTCCAAATTCGATGCACAATAAAGAAGATCATTTTTCATTGTCATTCATTGACCAAATGTTAGATCACTTAGTAGTAAGAGCCTTCTATTGTTTTTTGGGAGGATATTCGGGATATAATCTGACCAACCTTCACTTGTCCCTATGACACATTTGCATTTTGACACATGACATTTGGACTATGCAATGCGCAAGGAAATTTTCAACGTTGTATGATGACAAATTTCTCTGATTTCTTAGAACAATCAATGAAAAATATTCATGGATGACTTTTTAACATTTGAAGATTCGTACACAGAATGTCTAACTCACATGGACAAGATATTAATGCGTTGTGAAAAAACTAAGCTAGTGCTTATTGGGAGAAATGTCATTTCATGGTAGAAAAAAGGTATATAAATAATACATAAATTTTTTGTTATGGTTCAAGAAATCAGCAATTAATTTCCCTAACGCCTATATAAGCAATTCTAGTTCGCAGATCATTTTCTATCTTCCTTCCATGAATTGATTCATTTTTTCAGCGTGAGTCTTAAACCTACACGACGATCGGACTCTAAGTCTATTGATATCGAGACGAGGTCGTCAATATATCTACAACTTGTTGGTTGAATTAATATAAAGAAAACAGAACGAAGATGGAAAATGAACTGTGGAATTGGTTTTATATAGACATTAACTGAAATTCCCCGCCAATTTCTTGGAGCCTAATAAAAAAAATTGTGTATTATTATTATTGTTTTAAAGCTTATTAATCAATTTGAATTTTGTTAGAGTAGGCGTTGAAGCCCAAGTTTGAAGGCCACAGTTGAATGCATGGATTGAGGTTTTAAAGAGGGAAACTGTTAGGCCCCCAATTGTGAATACTTATGCTAGGAAGGGCAAAAAGGGGAAAGAGCACATGGGCTAAAACGGTTAGAGGGGTGGGACCTTTTGTACGACAGTTAGGGTTGGGGGAGACCCTTAGTATATAATCTATCTTTATGGCTTTGTTGTTTTTATGTTTTGATTGTAATAGAACAGTGTTCTAGAGCGGGAGAGGTTATCAGCACTCTCAGATTTGCTGGGTGGTTCTTGCTACTGTAATCGTTAGTATTTCCTTCGATCTTAATATCATTAGTAAGGGTGATCCTTACAAGTGGTATCAGAGCTCGTTCGAAGCTGGGGAGGTGGAAGAAAATGGCGCAAAAGGCCATGGAAGAGAGATTGACAGCAACCGAGACAGCCATCGGAGAAATGCGGAAGGTGTCTGAGCTGGCCTTCGGGGAAGTCCGAACAGAGCTCCAAAGGATCCCAAGGTTAGAAAAAACGTTAGACCGTATGAATGTGCTTTTCAATACCTTAGTTAAAGAGTTAGCGGAGGAAAAAATGCATAAGGTATCCGATTCCGAACTGACCGAAATGTCAATCGGAAAACAAAAATACAGGGAAGAAGAGGAAGGCGTTGAGCCAGAAGCAACCTTCGAAGAAGGCGAATCCTCTCACAAGAAAGAAGAGGGACAAGGAGAACGAATCAAGTTTAAAAAAGTGGAAATGTCGGTTTTCAACGGCATTGATCCGGATGGTTGGTTGTTCCGGGCAGAACGTTACTTCCAACGGCATCACTTGTCGGAGCTGGAGAAGCTAACGGTGGTCGTGGTGAGCTTTGAGGGAAGGGCACTACACTGGTATCGTTGGGCTGAGAATCAAAAGAGGATGAAGATTTGGAGTGACCTGAAGAAGAGATTGTTCGTACGTTTCAGACCCTTGCAGCAGGGTACGATTTGTGCGTGTTTCTTGGCGATTAAGCAAGAAACGACTGTCGATGAGTACTGCCAGAAATTTGAAGAATTAGCGGCGTCGTTACCCCATTTAACGGAAGAGATTTTAGAAAACACGTTTCTTAACGGACTTACCCATTTAATCCGAACCGAGACGTTGTGTTTCGAACCGATTGGGCTGGAAAATATGATGTGAGCGGCCCAACGAGTAGAGGATATAATGGAAGCTGCAAGGTCCGACCCAAATAACGCTAGCGTGAAGGATACGATTCCTCTGCCCCAAACGGTCAGATCACCGTCTAAGTCTATGGACTTCACTCATCAAACGATGAGAACGGTCACCTTGGCTGAGAAAATGTCGTTCGTCAAAAGGGAGCAACCCTTCAAGAGGCTATTTGACGCAGAGGTCCGAGCACGAAGAGAGAAAGGCCTGTGTTTCAGGAGTGAAGAAAAATTCTCCCCGGGGCACCAGTGTAGGAACAAAGAACTTCGGGTCCTGATAACGGCAGACGAGGTCGGGGATATGGAAATAGAGGTCCCGAGGAATTGGAAACAACTCAAGTGGCAGCTATGGAAGTCAGTTCGGAGATTCAACTGTCCCTAAATTCGGTGGTGGGACTTACTACCCCAGGAACGATGAAGGTACGGGGAATACTCAATGAACAAGAGATAGTTATGTTGATAGATTGTGGAGCAACCCACAACTTCATTTCACAATCCTTAGTCGAGAAGTTGAATCTGCCGATATCGGACACGGTCAATTATGGGGTGGTGATGGGCACTGGCAAGACCGTGAAGGGCACAAGAGTTTGCAAGGGAGTGGTTATTTCCCTACCAGATATGTGGATCATGGAAGATTTTCTTCCTTTTGATTTGGGTAACCTCGATATGGTACTAGGCATGCAATGGCTTAAAAAACAAGGAGCCATGATTGTGGATTAGAAGAACTTAAGCATGTCCTTTGTGGTCGGTGATACAAGAGTTATGCTTAAGGGGGATCCTACTTTGACAAGAATGGAAGTCTCATTGAAGATGATGGCAAAGACTTGGCACCCAGAGGACCAAGGTTTTTTGGTAGAATTTTGTTCTCTAACCACGACGGATGATGAATTGATCATCGAGACACATGTTACAAGATTGGACCGTTTGTTGACTAATTATGAAGACATCTTCAACATGCCAACAAGTTTACCTCCTAATCGGATGATTGATCATCAGATTCAGATCAAAGAAGGAACCGACCCCTCAAACATGAGACCGTATAGATATCTGCATGCACAGAAGGCAGAAATCGAGAAGATGATTGATGATATGTTGCTCATAGGGATAATTCGGCCAAGTGTAAGCCCCTATTCCAGTCCATTAATTTTCGTAAAGAAAAAAGATGGCAGCTGGAGATTTTGTGTGGACTACAGAGCATTAAATAAAGCTACAGTACCGGATAAATTTCCAATCTCAGTGATAGAGGAACTTCTCGATGAGTTACATGGGGCAAAGTACTTCTCCAAGCTAGATCTCAAATCAGGTTACCACCAAATCAGAATGAAGAGCGAAGATATTCAGAAAACAACGTTCAGAACGCATGAAGGGCACTATGAATTCTTGGTTATGCCGTTCGGACTCACCAACGCACCGACGACGTTTCAAGCCCTTATGAATCAGGTTTTTAGACATTTTTTACGTCGTTGTGTGTTAGTTTTTTTTTAATGATATCTTGGTCTACAGTCCGGATTTGCAGACACATTTAGATCATCTGGGGGCGATTTTCAATGTGCTGAGGGATAACAAGTTATTTGCTAATTACAAGAAATGTCAGTTTGTCAAAGAGAGAATCGAATACCTGTGTCACTGGATCTCCAATACAGGGGTGGAAGCAGATGGCGAAAAGCTACGAGCCATGATGGAATGGCCAGTGCCTCAAACACTGAAGGACTTGCGAGGGTTCTTGGTGCTAACCGATTATTACAGACATTTTGTCGCCAATTATGGCAGCATTGCGGAACCACTCTTGAATCTGACAAAGAAAGATGCATTCCAATGGAATGATGAAGCCACAACTGCCTTTGAACAAATTAAGGCAGCCATGATGACCCTGTCGGTGTTAGCCCTACCAGATTTCTCTATTCCTTTTGTTGTGGAGACTGACGCTTCAGGAACAGATGTCGGGGCAGTATTGATGCAAAATAAAAGACCAATTGCTTACTTCAGCCAAAAGTTGTCGGATCGTGGAAGGTTGAAGTCAACTTATGAGCGTGAGCTTATGGCCATTGTTCTAGCAGTGCAAAAATGGCGCCATTACCTCCTGGGATATCACTTCACAATTCGTACTGACCAGAAATCCTTGAAGGACTTCATGGAACAGACAGAGGTAAGACCGGAGTTTCAGAAGTGGTTGACCAAACTGTTGGGATTTGACTTCGACATTCAGTACGTACCAAGCCTGGAAAACAAGGCAGCAGACGCCCTATCCCGAATGCCAGAGGTTGTTCATTTGGCAGCTTTATCAGTGCCAAACATCATCGATGTGTTGCAGGTGCAGCAAGAGGTACGACCTGATCCTAAATTGGCTGAGATTGTGGCAAGTCTGGAGACACAAGCAGACAGTTAGGGTCGTTACTCAGTGCGACAGAGACAATTGTTCTATAAGGAACGAATGGTGATATCGAAGGTTTCCACGTTAATCCCAACGATACTGCACATGTTCCATGATTTAGTGCTTGGTGGCCACTCTGGTTTTCTGCGTACGTACAAACGAATCACAGGGGAGCTTTTTTGGGAAGGAATGAAGAATGAAATCAAATTGTATGTGGAAGCGTGTCCGATTTGTCAGAGTAATAAGTCGCAGGCTATGGCTCCGGCTGGACTGCTACAACCATTACCAATCCCGGACAGAGTGTGGGAAGATATTTCGATGGACTTCGTCGAGGGCCTACCCAAGTCAGGGGGAGTTGATTCCATATTGGTGGTAGTAGATCGTCTGAGCAAATATGGGCATTTTATACGAGTTAGCCACCCATTCTCTACGAAGTCTATTGCTTCGGTGTTCACCAGGGAGATTGTGCGACTCCACGGGTACCCACGATCCATCGTGTCAGATAGGGACAATATATTCATCAGTCATTTTTGGACAGAGCTCTTCCGCTTGCAAGACACCCGACTGAATAGAAGCACGACATTCCACCCTCAAACGGACGGACAAACTGAACGAGTTAATCGGTGTTTGGAGACATATTTGCGCTGTTTTTGCAACGAGAAACCAAAGGCGTTGTCTGAATGGCTACCATGGGCGGAGTTCTGGTATAATACCAACTTCCATGCTTCGATCAATCGTACCCCGTTTGAGGTAGTTTATGGTCGCACTCCTCCTCCTATCGTCTCATACGGATTTGCCAAGACAGCCAACGACACGCTGGAACAACAGTTGTTGGATCGTGATCGTAGCTTGCTCATTTTGAAAGAACAACTGACCCTAGCTCAAAACCGAATGAAGAAATTTGCAGATCTGAAGCGTAGGGAGCTAGAATTTCAGGTTGGCGACCGGGTTTACCTGAAGCTAAGACCTTACCGTCAGCGTTCCTTGGCTCGAAGTCGTTGTGAGAAGTTGTCTCCGAAATTTTTTGGACCTTACGAAATTATGGACAAGGTAGGGAAGGTGGCGTACAGATTGAAACTCCCCACAGAAGCATCGATCCACCCGGTGTTCCATGTATCCCAGCTGAAATTAGCTTTGGGACCCGGTACCAGCGTCCTTCCTAATCCGCCAAGGATCTCAGAAGAGTTTGAATGGGTGGTCGAACCACAGCAGCTGTTAGCGACTCGTTGGAACGCTCAGGGGAAAACGTGGGAATGCTTGATTTTGTGGAAGGACCTACCAGAGTGCGAAGCCACATGGGAACAGACAGTGTTGCTGCAGGCGCAATTCCCAGATTTCCACCTTGAGGACAAGGTGGCTGTTATGGGGGGAGATGTTGTTAGGCCCCCAATTGTGAATACTTATGCTAGGAAGGGCAAAAAGGGGAAAGAGCACATGGGCTAAAACGGTTATAAGGGGTGGGACCCTTTGTACGACAGTTAGGGTTGGGGGAGACCCTTAGTATATAATCTATCTTTATGGCTTTGCTGTTTTTATGTTTTGATTGTAATAGAACAGTGTTCTAGAGCTGGAGAGGTTACCAGCACTCTCAGATTTGCTGGGTGGTTCTTGCTACTGTAATCGTTAGTATTTCCTTCGATCTTAATATCATTAGTAAGGGTGATCCTTACAGAAACATCCCTTCCCTTCTCAACCTAAGCGATGTGGGGCAAAAAAAGTAAACTGTTTTGTAAGTGATTATGAGATTTAGACCATTTCAAACTGTAATCTTAAAAATTTATACTCCTAAGGAATTTATGGTTCACCTAAGCTTCCTAAACTCCATAGATTAATTCAACTTGTTCTATCATCCATGTAATAAAGTTGAGGTACATTTAAGTTCATTCACATAACAATAGTATAATTCAAACAATAGGGAGACGATTTTAATTTATGATCCAGAAGGTTGCTAATGTCTTGACTAGTTGAGTTATATGCTCAAATCAACATTGCTCATACCGGCATTGCATACAAATTCATTACGACGATGTAGTAAACATATACAGAGAGAAATGGTTGTAAATCTTTAACAGGGCATTGAGGCATTGCCAGTGAAGGCTTGCTTCTTTATTGGTAGAAGCTATGGGCAGGGAAGAAGAAAGAAGAGTGATTCATTGGACAAAAATGAAGGATCTTTTCGATTGTGTAGCAGGGACCAAAGGGTCGGAATTTCAGTGTGTTAAAATGGATGTCCTCTGCCTGCCTCCGTCGAGCTGCTTGAGTCATGACATGTCGTGCCAAATCGTGAAATGTACCATATGGTCAGTATCAGTCTTCTTCGAGGGTCACTAATGTGGGTAGTCCATGATCCATAAAATCAATCCTATTCAGCCTCACACAACACAGAACTTGCTCTGGTAGTTCTTCAGGTTTTTGTGCCTGATAACAACAGACAATCAATTAAGAATACGAAAAAAGAGACTTGGTTTGGCTGAATAACACTATTTCTCCCTACTCCATCAATGCATGTATACACAACTGCTTTCCTTTTCGGTTTTCAAAAAATGTGTTCAACTTCAAAGGTTTCTTCACTTTTCAAACATGATTCCGAAGATAACATTGAACACTTTGATGCACCAAATGAATGATTATGGCTTCTAAACTCTAGAACAGAAAGAGTGCAATGATGCCAAATATACCTGGATGGTTAGTCCGAGATCGAGTATTCCATTTTTTAAACGTTCTCGAAATGATTCAAGTCCCTTTCTTGATATGTAGCTGAAACGATGAATGTCCAGATCGATCTCGAAGTAGTTCTGACCCTGCATTTGTGAAAAGATGGTTGAAACAGTCAGAAATGCTTCTATATAACCTATAAGAAATATGGCAGTTGAGCATTACATTCTCCTTTCCTTTCTTTTATCCTAACATTTTAAAATTCAGAGTTTAAACGTACTCAGGCAACTTTACATAAGGCAGAGTTTGGTCTTTTACAAATGGAACTTTCAAACTTGTAGAACTAAAGATTCCTTCATCCATTGTTCTAAAATGAATCAGATTATTCAAAGGTCATTTGTTCTAATGTTTCTAACTATATATACCTTGTAAAAATTGTGCTGGGGCCGTGAAAGGACAGGTTTTTCATTATAAGCACTAACGAGTTTCTTTTCAGTAGAGCTCAAATGGAGATCCTCTGGATTAACCACTCCTGCCATAATCTTTAGCCTTTCCCTGAATGGAACAGTAGAATCTTTCGTAAATCCTTTGGTTTTTTCCATCTCATCATCAACCAATTTCTGTAGAATAAACAAAGAATATCTGTGCTGTAAGAAATATTGGAAACCCATATTGAATGGGGGACCCCTTAAGCAACTTAAGAACATAAAAATGGAGAAAAGGATAGAGTGAGAACTAGGGAAGAAAATCGTAGGGCAATCAAATTGAAAAGCTCAATGCTTTAGGTGATTGTGAAGAGTGAAGCAAGTGTATTAAAAGCCAAGGAACTCAGCTTACTAAATTGAATTTGATCTGAGTGCCGGTTTTCTCAGTGAAAAAAAAAAGTAAAAAAGGAACTTACCTTGATACTTTCTTGATAATGAAGAGAGATGTCCTTCTCAAACTCCTCAGAAACTTTGAAATACAAAACAAGACTCATTCCTTCCCCATCACTATCACCAAGGAACATTGCAGCAGGATAAATAGGCAACTGCAACAGATTAGAAGGCTTTTAAATGCTATAACATTTTAGCCTAAAGGAACAATAGATAAATGGAGCTTCAGTTTGTGGAAAATAATTTAGCATAAATGAATTTTACTCTTTAGGTAGCATCAAATTACCTGAATGTTTACAATGAGTAGTGGAGGCACTTTTGCATCAGATTTTACAAAAGGAAGCTCCAGGTGTTGAGCAATGTGATTGATTTTTTTGGGACACATAAATAAATCGACGCCAATTGGAACATAAGGACTGGTATTTGGAGCAGGGTATTTCTTCTTATCTCTACATGTAAAGATCAGAAGGAAATTATAAAATTCACAAACTAACAAAAGAAATCACTGACAAAATCTGGGAATAGTCAGGATGATATTGAGTAAAACAAAAATTGCATACTTGAAGAAGCTTTCACCACGGAGTTTAAAAGTTGATGGTGGAATCTCGGACCAGCTTCCTGGGGGCGTTTTCTCTCCTGAAAAACATGGAATATGTCCAGCTTTAGGACGGTATAGATACTTCTTTGATTGGCCTGTTGCATACCATAAATTAGACAGGTTGTTATTGCTCTCTTTCAGCATAAAATTTCACAGGGAAGAAAGCACGAAGCCAGGAAAGGACATTTTGTACTATTTCCCAGAACTACAGGCTCCCCAGTTCAAAACAAGCAATTGCCAGCTGACCATATAATATTTTATATATAATGTCTTAAATGTACTACCTCATGCTCTCTTCTAATTCTATGGGATCTTAGTTAAATTGAACTGCCTTTATGACTAAGGATCCAGAATGAAATTTATTTCTGATAATTGTATTTCAACTTTCAAAAACCAAGAAGACAAGTATTGGGGTCAAAAGGTTCACTTTTCCCCCTTTTTTCAGCTATGCGAGGTTTAAATTATACGAACACTTACATTTTTCTATGGTTTCTTCTCCATCACATGACCGTCTCTTAAAAGAAAGCCTGAAAACTGCTGACTGCTTTTTGTGTCCCTGAGGAGCCTGAGAATTCAGAATCTTCTCATTGAAACTTATAGAAGGAACCATACGAGGTAAGGCAGACTTAAACGTATTCTCTGGATTCATCTCTACAGAATTACGCCAATCCTCTTTTAGACCTTTGAAGCTGCCATAAGAAGGATCTAACATCGACCTCTTCTTGCTGGAAATCTCATTACCTTGGCTACTCATCAGACCAAATCCATATTCATCCTTGTTCTTGATATTTTCTGGTTTTCCTCCATCTATTTTTAGATAGCTTTCATGGTATTCTTCATATTTGCACTTATTTTCCAGAAAGCATGCCGATCTTTCATACTGAACCACTTGGCCACTTGAGAGGTTCCCGATTGCATTTCCCACGGATGGAAAACCATCTGCAAAGAACAGATGATCAAACAGTCAATACTCAAAAACTGAGTCTTAAAATGCTTAAAAAAAGATCAAGGAGAATAAAATCTAACCAGCCCAGTTAAAACACAAGACTTTGTGTGGTCGTAAAATATTTTCAATAGCCAAAGGATTCCGACACACTAGTATGTATGTTTAAGAGAAAAGTCTACCATTCATATTACCTCCATGCAAACTACTGAATTCATCGTCTGAGTCGGACTCCAGAACACTGACAGAGTCAAACCAAGCTTCGTCTTGGCCAATTGCTGAAACACAACATTTGAAAATCGAGTTCAATGAGTTAGTAACTTAACATTGTTCCTAAAATGATTGAGAGAAATGGCCTGTATTTCACTTCAGACAAAACAATGGTGAGTCAAACATGGGCTTCATTTTAGATCATACGATCAGGAAAAGGAAGCATAAAAAGAGAATATTATTATTTGTTTATTGATGTACTGCTTAATTATAAATTGTTTGCCTCTTTATAACTCAAGAGACCAAAATGCTGCATAGTTCCAAAACAGAGCAAACGACAGTTAAAAAGGAACTACATAGATCAAATAAATACTCGTAAGAAAGTGTCTCATGCATATGTCTTCAAGAAGAATGGTTGGCTGACTAATAAAAGTAAAGTTATGGTGCATTTAAAATCATTATTCACAAGTCCTTGATTTTCAAAAGAAGCACAACTTCAATTGTTAATAAGCTACCTTAAAGAAAAAACTGAAGGAGACCGACGGAAGCAAACAACTTTTAGAAGGAAAAAGAACCGCTCAAACAAGTTTTTACTAAGCTAATGTTCTCAACAGCGACAAGAGCTTTCAAAAACAACTCTCAAACAGCCTTAATCCTAATTTCAATTACACACTTAAAAGGTTAGACAAGATCGTATATAGATCTATGCATGGTGTAATGAGAAAAAGAAAGTAATAAATACCAGAAAGCCCAAATATCAATCAATTGCCAGATGCATTTTATAAGATCCTATCAGAGACCTCAATGACATAATATAATGTTCTGACTAGGAGGAAAGCATAAGTCTCATGGTAAACAGATTGTAGAAAATGGTTAAATTGGAGGGGGCATACTGTTTGCATCATACTGACTGTGGAGCCATTGCAACTGAGTGAGGTGGAATGTTGAATTAGAAACTTCTGATCTTCTACAAGTAGTGGTTGCACCATTCTCAAAATCCATATGAACAAACTCACTGACAGCATAATCCGTTACTTTATTTCCTGCATTGCTCTTTCTTTTTATGATAGCTCTTGGGATAGAACTGGAAATCTTTCTACCGTATTTTCCAAACTGATGATGCAGTTTTTTCCGCGTTCTAATCTTTATTGATGGTGTCGAAGTTGATACACAGCCTCCCATGATAGCCTTCCAAAACCCGAAAGGAGCAATGGTTCCAAATTTCCAATAAAGAAAAAGGATCTCCACAAGTTCGATTCACCTCACAAAATACCTGAAAATGGTGTGTTCAAAAATCAATTTTGGTTACATAGTACAAAGTGATAATGTAAATCTCTACATAAATTAATGTTACGAGTGTCTGAGCTCGAGCACATGAAAGAGAAAAAGACATATACATTAAAACAAAATTTTGGTAAAGTGAGTGCTAAAAGATTAAAATGACTCAAGTCTCTGACTGCAAAGCAATGTTCATTCCGAGAGGACCACAAAAAAAAGAGAGTAGAAACTTCATGTGGCTCTCTAATTTTATGGAATATACTGGAATCCATCTATTTACATGAACAGTTGCTCACAAGTTACTTCTCCTAAAGAAAAACCAGAGGATACAAGACACTTTTAAGTGTGAATAATCTGGATGAGATGAAGAAATTTCCTAAGAGAACATGCACAGGAAGAAGAAAAAACACGCAATACAAATTCTAAGAGCTTGGCAGAGAAAGAAAGATGGAAGAAAGAGCCCGAATCTCAAAACTAAAAAGTGGAAAAATCAGAGAAGTTTGAAGTTTCAACCTTGCTTCTGGAGAAATTGGAAACTAGAGAGAGAGAGAGAGAGAACAGTCCTCTTTCCTTGTCCAGGCCTTCTCAAAAGAGGAAAACCAAATACAAAAGAACAAATAAATATAAAAGGAAGTTTGAGAGAGAAAGTCAGAGGGTCCACTTAAAAGAGAATTGGAGGACATAATGTTTCATGAGTAAGAACTACAGAAAAGAACAAAAGGATGAAAACAACGTTGATGTGAATGTAAAAAAGAAGAAAAAACAGAACTATTTCACAGAAGAAAACAAAACCCAATTGCGTTTTACTGCTCCTGACGACGATGATGATAACGATTAACAACAATAAATAACAAAAACAAAATCTACTGATTCAGCACTTAACCAACAAAGGGTATTTCAAGAAAACATAAAGAAAATGCAGGAACGAACCAGAACTGATAAAAAGGGTTTACAGTTACAGAGAGATGAAATTCCAAAAACGATTCCGCGATGCCGGCCAGATCTCGGTGGAGTTAGCTCTGTTTCTCTGCGACCCAGAAAACAATACAGATAGAAGGAGCAGGGGGAATCGTGAAAAGGGTTGGTGGGTAATTGGATCGAGGTGCAATAAAATACCCAGATGGCGATTCTTCCTCGAAATGATAAATACAGAATCGTCAAAAAAAATGGTGGGAGATGAAAAGAAATGCAGAAGAAGAAGAGGGAAGGATTGAGAAGGTTCTATTTGGTGATGAGTGATCTTACTATCTTCTTCGCATCTTTTTCTCCTCCAATTTAGGATTGATTTTTGTCTCCGATTTCGTTGGCACAGAAACAGAGAGAGAGAAGGGTTTGTTGTTGTCTTCTTCCTAGAGCTTCAGGAGTTGTCTTCCATGGATTTCGGTATAACAAAATTTTCAGTGGTTGGTTCCGTGTTTTTTTTTCATTATATATTACTATTTATATTCCCAAATTAAACCATGAATATATAAACAACACCAAAAAGAAACTTCAACACGTTTTTTTTTAAAAAAAAATATTATATGAACGTATATATATATATTCTCATTTGTATAAAGATATGATTTTTTATGGGTACCTTTATGGAGTTATGGCTTCCGATGAAGTGGGCTTTGGAGTTGATTCATCGATCATTTGGAAGCTAGCTTTTGATACAACACTTAAATCAACAAAGGTACAACACTTAAATCTCAAAGCAGACAAGAAAAAAGTTGTTTAATTGATCAAAATGCATATTAGTATTATATACATGTTGAGATTTATAAGTATATATACTTGTAATGTAATGAAGGGATGAAGTCTCTTTAGCAAGTGAGTTTGGTTTAATGTCCATCAAGATTGAGAGAAAAAATAGGTTACTGTAAAAAGACAAAAAAAAATAGCCAATTTATCTATAAGAATAGCAGTCTGCACCCACTATTCGGTGTCATCTTTTGTCAGTATCAAGCATCGAGATTGTCTCTAAAAAAAAATTATCAGGTCTTGAATGTATACTAATCTTACACCAAGACTAGGATAAAAAAAATATTTGGCTGAATATTTTCTTTTATTGACAAATTTAAAATTAGTGACACGCATTTTTCTTAGAGAAAGGTTACAAAGGTTACAATATGGAGGAAATTAGGAAACAATCTCAAGATATGAAATCTTGTTTACTTTTAGTTTGGCCTGAGATTTTTTTCTAATCATGGAGTATTTGAAATATAAAAATCCTGATCAGGATTTGTATGATTTGTATACATTCTGATTGAGATCTCGACCCGACAATTTTTTTTTTTTTAAATGGATAATTTCGGTGCTCGATCCTAGTCACGATTGCACCGAGATATGCTAAAAAAGATAGTATGAAAAGAGTGTTATTCTTGATAAATAAAAGTTGAAATGAGTTGTTTTTTACAATACTCAGATCAAGATTAAATATATATTCTTAAGAAAATTTAAATTTAGCAAAATGGTTGAGGTGTTGTCTTGAATATTATATTTTACAGATAGTTGTTTCCTATAGTTTATTTTTTTGCAATATGATATTTTCTGTTGCATAGATAAATGAAAATGACTAGAAGGCACCTATCTAAAAATAGATAATGATGATATATTAGAAAGTATAATTATAGAACCTAAACATCAGAACATCAAAATCTAAATCGAAATCCATTTAGAGCTGGGTCAAAAAAAAAAAAGAAAAAAAAATAGTTGTATATATTGCTTAAAGGTGTGAACATCACGACACAAGTATAAGACAATTCAAAAATTGTTTAAAACATACAAGCAAGCAAGTACTTCATTTTTATTTCGATTTTCATTTTGACTTGGGACACTCCATAACTTTGTTTTATAACACTTTTGTCCATTTGTGCTATAATTTTTTATTTTATTTTTTATTTTGAATCAATGGCATAATAATTTAATACAAAATAATAATAAATGTAACCCAATCTAAAATATTTATAAATATGACACAATTTTATAAATAATAGAAATCTATCGTGAATAAATTTAAAAAATGATTTATCGAAGATAGATAATAAAAATGATCTCAGTGATAGAAGTAAGTCTATCAATTAAAAATATAGCATTTTTTAATTTATTTTTGCAGATATGGCAATTTCTATCACTATAGTATGGTCTATCGCTGATAGAAGTTTATCGTTGATAGTAGTATTTTTTATAGAATTTTGTCAGTGACAATAGTATATTAGTGATAGAAGTCTATCAGTAATAGTCATAAAGTCTATCAGTGATAGCCACTGATTTTTTTGCCATATTTGCAAAAGGTTTTAAACTTGGCTAAATTACAATTATTTTGGGTCTGATTGCTGTTTGTGGAACCAGTCCAAAAAGAAATGTCATATTTATAATTTTTTAATGTGTTAAATTTATAAATAAAAATAGTTAAATAGTCCTCCAATAAAATTTTCTTTTTATTTTTTGGTTTTAAATTTTGATTTTGATTTAATCTAATTTAGATGTTGATAATTTATAATAATCTCATTAAATAATTATGTTACGCCATAATTTAAGTGTGCATGATGTATCGTGATGATGAGGTCCAAAATTCAATAAAAAAAAAAATAAAAAAATAATATATATATATATATATATATATATATGTATAGAAGGTGGGTACAAACGAACTTTGATGAGTTTTGATTTTTTAATTGAATTCTTAATTAATTACACATCTCTTCTCTTGTACCGAAATCTTGAATAATAATTAGTTATTAATGCAATCATAATTTTCTAAGTCTGCGTCATTTAAACAAGGAATATGACATCTAGAAGTATTAATTAGGAGTGTTGATTTATAAATGTTAGTCCTTTTACATAGAGGAATTCAAATTTGTGGTAATTATATTTTTAATCACACGAGATTTTTTATATTAATAATGTACTTTAAATAAATTATTACAAAAATATGGTAGTTTTTTTAAAGTATTTACAAAACTAGAATGCCTAATCGTGTATCATAGACACGAGTTCGCTAAGTTGTGTCCATGGTACATGATGTAAGAGTTAACTCGTGTTTAGGGTATACGATTTATGGCGTAACTCATGTACCATGAACACGAGTTTTATGACGTGTCTGACACATGTTGTCACGTTAGAAGGAACTCGTGTACCATGTACACGACTTTTGTAAGCAACTCGCATACATAGTACACGAGTTTGGTTAATAACTCGTGTTCGTGTCCATGGTACACATAAATTGTATTCATGACACACGAGTTATCCCGTACATCGTGTCTCATAGACACGAGTTAACCCATAAATCATGTACCAGAGACACGATTTAGCGAACTCATGTCCATGGTACACAATTTAAGTATTCTAGTTTTGTAAATACTTTGAAAACTATCATATTTCTATAATAATTTATTTAAAATACATTATTAATATAAAAAAGGAAAATTGTAAAGATGTCAATTTAGAATAAGATAATTAAAAATATAGCATGTTTTTAAAAAAATTGTGAATATGGCAATTTCTATCGCTGATATCTTATGACTGATAGAAGTCTATCGCTGATCACCTCAGCTTTTTATAGATTTTTGTCAGTGATAATAGTCTATCACTGTCTATCAGTGACCTGATAAAGTCTATCAGTGATAGAAACAGATTTTTTTGCCATATTTGCAAAACATTTTAAAGTTTGCTAAATTTATAATTAGTTTGGGCTTGATTGCTATTTGTGCAACCAGCCCGTAAAAAATCTCATTTGTATAATAATTTATTTAAAGTACATTATTAATATAAAAAATTGTGAACACAAATAATAAAACAAATAGATACAACTAACAGGCCAAAAAAAAAATTGGGGAAATATTTTTTTTTTTGAAGAAAAATATTATCAACCTGAACATAGCTATCTAGTTAAGGTATATACTCCCGAGTAATATCCATCTAAAGAAAAATATGTATTATTTATGTTTTGAATCTTTCCAATAAATATAAAACTCGCTACAAATTTTCATTATTATTTTTTTTGGGTCAAACGTTATTATTATTATTTTTTAGTACGACTACAATATAAATAAAGTGATTCGAACCACGTACTTCTAAATCCTTAATATATATTTTATGTCAGTTACATATTTGACAAATGAGCTTCGTTATAATGTAATATTTTGTTTTATTAACATGAATGTGGTTTGACAACTCAGATTAATTCAACAATAAAAATATAAGTTGAATCAGTAATGCGAGAAGAATTTATAATCGAAAATATTTTTTTTATAAAAGTATTTAATTAATACGGAGATTGAACTTATGATTTCTTAATCATGAGCACAATCTTATTAATCTTATACCAATTGAACTATGTTGGATTTCTTACTACAAAAATATTTAAACCTATATAATTATAATATTTTTACGGAGACCATTAATATAGGCTTTTATTATTTATAATCTTTTAAAGTCTCGAAGTGATTAATTGATCATTATAATGACCATTGACTTTATAGAGTCAACAGTTGTATTGAGATTTGGTCACCAAATCTCTTTTTTTTTTCTTTCTTTATTTATTTTTTCAAGTTTTTAGTTTTTAAAAGTCATTTTATTTCATTCATATCTATTAGTTGGTAGAAAGTCTTAAAATTTGACTCATAGTTTTGTTGTTCCAACTTGTATTACTAGGAACTAAGAGATCATTAATTTAAATTTCTTTTTCTTTACATGTTATATATAAAAAAATAAAAAAATAAAAAACTCAAAAAATTGAAAATTAATTTTTTTTAGTAGGTATAAATTATGTTTAGAGTCACTAAACAGTACATTCTGTCAGTTAAGTTATGTTCATGTTGACATTTATGAAAAAAAATATGTTATTAGAAGTTGTGTAATATGCCTTTAATTTAGCATATATAAGTTAAATGTGAGTTTAATGAATATAAATTCATAATATAGTCAACATGATGAATATAATTCAATTGGTTAAATGGTACTTAATTAACTCCCTTTTAAAGGTTGAATATATAAGTTAAATGTGAGTTTAATGAATATAAATTCATAATATAGTCAACATGATGAATATAATTCAATTGGTTAAATGGTACTTAATTAACTCCCTTTTAAAGGTTGAATATATGTTGCAATTTTCATTACCATGTTTGAACTCAAAATTAAAAAACAAAAAAAAAAACATTTTTCAATCCTCAATTCATAAAATGGGGACATTGTTGTCTTTGTGTGGGATCATTTTCTTGAGTGGTGGAGTGAGAAAAAGCACTTTCCTAATTGATCTCAATTATTACAAAGAAATTTGATGAGAAAGGCCAATGGTTTTGTCTCAAAACACAATCTTTTTATCCACTATGATTGATATTTGATTTAATGGGAAATCAAAGTCCTATCTTACAATTTAACCAATCAATAAATTCTCAAAGCTGGAGTTGGAATGAGATTGGAGAGTTTTGATTTCACAAATATAAATGAATAAGCTCATACATGATTAAATAGGTGCATTATTCTGTCTTTTTTCTCACTCAAATTATCATATCAATATATAATATTCTAATCCAACCATATCATTGTAATTATGTATTCATAATTTTTCAAATCATTTTGAATTAGAAATTTTTACATCCTCCTAATTATTTATTTATTATTTTTTTTTTATAACATTTAAATTAAGAGTGAGTTTGATATAATTTTTCAAAGATCTCGTAATGTTCGAGTACTAAATGCAAAAGAGATTTTTGAAAATCCTAAAAATAATTGTTTCATTTAATTACATTTCTATTTCAAATGCAATATAAATTTTAATCACGTGATATACATGTGAATATCGTAAATCAAGGTCACACGATAATATAAGATGTCATAGAAAAATGAATAGATGATGTATTAGCCGATGTAATTGTCTCTCATACCGATCATTAAAAAAAAAAATGTCAAACCGAACATCTCTCAATTGATATAATATGTATTTTCGATCATGAAATTAAGAGTTTCACTCTCCACTTTTAGTTTAACTTTTAAAAAAAAAAAAAAAAAAAAAACATTAAATAGAGATCAAAAAGGTTTTGAAAAGGAGTGGGAAAAGGCAAATAATAACTATGTAGAATTCATCCCAAAAAGACATGCCATATGGTGGCAACACATGTAACACATTATTATTTTTAATCATATTATATATGGGAATGAAATGACACCCCAAAAAAAAAATTTATATGAATTTGAATTTGAATTTCGCAGCTTGTTCTCGATGTTGAATCTGCAGCTTCGCGTAGCGGTGAAGTCTTCAGATGTTTGAACTTGAAGTGGTGTTCAATGTTCAGGATTCAGGGAGTCTTGTGAATTCTCTCTGAGCTCTTAGGAGAAGAAATTTTCTGAACCTTAAAAATGAAGAATGAGCTCTCTATTTATAGAGTTCTCATGGGCCTGGATCCAATGGGCTTGGGCTTAGATCCAATGGGCTTGGGTCCAATGGACTTTTGGGTTCTGGGCCCAATGGTTATTTGGGCTTGGGCCAAATTTACATTTAAATAACTTTTAGCCCGATTCGATTTCGAGCCCAATTGAGCCATGACCGAATTTGCTCGGTTAAGTTTATTCGATCCGCCGGCCGAGATGAAGACATGTGGCGACCGCTGATTGGCCGAAATTTCTCGGTCAACAGCTTCATTCACAAAATAAGCCAAAATCCAACTTCAATATAGCTGTATTCCTCTTTTCCATTTATTTTCTTTTAAATAAATAAATAAATAAATTTAAAAAATAAAAAATCTAAATATACAACCCCACCATTTTCCACACCTTTCTTAAATTTTGAATTGGTATTATTTTGTTTGATTTGAAATGTGTTCTAATTTTATTTTCCAAAAGATGAACAAAAAAAGTGTTGAAAATTTGGTCAGATCCAATCGATTTAGGCCATTATTATTCAACTAGCAATAATTAATGTTGGGTGTTTCTTATCTTTTTTGGTGTCCAATCTTTTTATTTTTCTTTCTTTTGTTTTCATATTTAAGAAAAGTTAGTGAAAATACTTATTTTAGAGAGACGATTATTATTTGTAGCTATCTTTTTAAAAGGGAGTTTGACGTGTTTGACATTATGTTTAAGAAGTGTATTCAAAATTAATTAAGAATATTGCCTTTCTCTTTGTTTGTTCTTTTTTAATTAACATGAATATTTATATTATTTATCTTCATAATTTTGATTAACTTTATATATGAATTTAAAATTCGACGGTTAATCTTAAAGCTTAAAAAATCATATGATTGTCCACATTATATTAGCTATAATAATAGAAGGTTAACTCAACCTTTTTCTAAATTAGGTTTATATGAAAATATATTCATTGTTTACCGCGCCATCAAATAATTAATCATACCTGATTTTTTAATTATTAAATATTAAACTATTTTTTTTAAATTAATTTTTAAACTAGAGTATACACATCGATTGATGCGTAATTCCTTCGACCGGTGTGTGCTCTTTTCTCAAACTAGAACAACTCTGAACGTTAGAGAAGATAAGGGAAGACCATCTGAACGAACCGATCAAAGAGACTTGACTTATTCAAACCGAACGATATCAGCTTAAAACTTTAGCCTATCACGAATAGCGTCGCTGCTTGATCGGCAGGGATGAACATCTCAAAGTATGAGGTTAAATGATCAAGCGCTTTGACTTTGTCTCCCGGGATCCACCACAGGTTGAGTTTGAGAGCCGTGTGATGGGTGACTATCCAACACGATTCAGAGAAACTTTTAGTCTGCGTTGGTGAATAAAACCAATTTTTGTTTGTGAGAAACAATCTTCTTAACCTGACCCATAGAAATTTATTTTTGTCTTATTTTCTTTCATGGTGTCCTTTTTATGTACTTTCATAAATAAATAAATTAAAAAAAATATATATTTATTACTATTTTTTTTTTTGTTGACAAAAATAACAAGATAAACAATATGAAATGTGTTCAATCAATTAGAATTGAGAATGCAATATCAATTACAATTATTAACTTTACCATAAGTTATCTATCATTAACCATCCTCATCAAAATTCAAATTTGATTAGAAATTAGGTCAAAAAATTAGAAAATGCTGATTTGAGAATCAGCTCTTTAAAAAAAAAATCAAACTAAGCATTATTTATAAGTATATTCTAATTAATAAAAAAACTTAAAATTTTATTCTCCATAGTTCCCCATTCAAAGATTGGAAGAATATTTTTTTTTCCTTCATAAACTTTGACCCATTTTAAACAAGAATTTTCCATCCCCAACCCAATCTTACATCAACTTTTTCCATCCCAACCAATAAAGGACATTCATTCCATTAGAGATACTTTTCTTAAACTCGGTTGATGAAGTATCTTTGAATCATTTCTTTAGAGAATTTCTTGTTCCTATATATATATATTCATCAATGAAAAAAAAAAAAAAAGCAATAAAAACAAGTCAACAAAGAAAAAAATAAGAAAAAACAAGTCTCAAAAAGAGAACATCGAAGGAACAAAGAACAAAACACCACGATGAGCACTAGGACACCAAAACTCAGTATGGGCTCTCAACTGAGACAACACGACCTACACCGAAAGAAAAAAACTACTCCAAACTAGCACCTATGCGTGATCAAAACTCAATTCAAATTTACTAAAAACGTCAAAACAATCAAATCTATACATGAACTAACAAACACAACTATATTATATTTAAAAATTACTTTTATACATTTGTATTATTGAAAAACTTTGCAAATTAAATATCTCTATTAAATTTTAATCTAATTTTTTATTTTATTTTGATAACATGTTGGAGTGGGGGATTGAACCTAGGATCTCATGATCACTAAGCGATATAATGCCGTATGTTCTTGTTGGCAAATTTAATCTAACTTGTACCCAATGTTTATATTAAAGGTGAAATTTTATAAGAGTATATGATTTGCATATTGGACAACTAAAAGTAACTCAAGACCATTTTACAAATATAAGGTAATATGTTGAAACAATCAATTTTTGAAAAATTAAAATAGTTAAATGGATATATTTAAGGTTTATCTGATAACTATTTTTTATTTATTTATTTATGATTCTTTCTCACGATTTATGTAAAAAAAAAAAAATACGCAATTTTATTTTTTGAAAATTATTTTTTAGTTTTCAAAATTCGGTTTGATTTTGAATTTTTTTTAAAAGGTAAATAACATTTTTTTTTTTAAAAGAACAAACCACAAAATTCATAGATAAAAGTCATAAAAATAGTATTTATAAACTTAGTTTTGAGTAAAAAAATACCAAACAATTATTAAATAAATTATTGCTATTTGATTATCACACGTTGAGATTGTCTCTATCATTTAACTTGAACAAATTTATTTTGAAATAGTTTAATTATTATTGATTAAATAGAGTTTAGAAAATAGTTTAATTGTTATTGACTAAATAGAGTTCAAACCAATGACACATCTTAAACTAGTTTGAGAAACTAAGTTGAAAATCAAATTTAAATATGTGGAAGTTGCATAGCTTAACTGTAATTGATATGTAATCTTTTGGGAGGTTAGAATCTCTTACCTCAATTGTTATTGAATTAAAAAAAAAAAAAAAAAAAAATACATTAAATATAGAATTAAATTGTAATTAACAACATTTATTTATTTTTTAAAAAAATTGGTTATTCTACCTTTGTTGTATTTGAGAATGATAAAATTCAGTTTCACTTCCTCTATTTTTTTTAGTGAGAATTTCTTGATTTTCTATAATAAAAAAAAGAATAAAAAAAAGAGAAAAAAAAGAATAGAAGTAACATTTTTTAAGTACAAGTGAAAGCAAACATAATGTATCGCTTAGTGATCATGAGTCCTAGGTTCAATTTTTCACTCGCGGACCATGAATTCTAATTTCAATTTTCCACTCCAACATCATGTTGTTAAAAAAAAAATAATAATAATAATAATAAAAAAAAAATGGAAGAAGAAAACGGAAAAAATATTACAAAAGATGATGCAAATAAAAAGAGATTATTTCACCAAATTAAAACGATAATAAGCAAAGAGTGTTAGCATATGCGATTGAACTTTCTTGGAAATTGAAACAATATAATTTCCAAACAAACCAACTGCTCTTTTTCAATTATTCAATTTCTAGGGTTTGAAGAATTTAGTTTATATTTTATTATCATTAGTTTATTGATCGGAGCACTAAAACCAATATTTTGAAAGAAGGAAATTAATGAAGATGTCAATTTAAAGTAAAACAATTAAAAATATACTACTTTTTTCAATTTTTATCATTTATCGTTGATAGTAGTCTTTTTTTATAGAATTTTGTCAGTGATAATAGTCTATCAGTGATAGAGTCTGATAGAAGTCTATCAGTAATAGTCATAAAGTCTATCAGTGATAACTACTGGTTTTTTGCCATATTTGTAAAAAGTTTTAAACTTTGTTAAATTTACAATTAATTTTGGCTTGATTGTTGTTTGTGCAACGAGCCCTATAACCCAAACAAGATAATGTATATAACCCAAATGAGATAATGTCAGTGATTTAAATATCTTTAATTTCATATATTGTAAAAAAAAAAATCGAACATAGTTCTGTTGACATAAAGATATGCCTTCGACCATGAAAACTGAGGTTCGAATAAGGTTAGAAAAGAGTCGAACAATAAGTTAGCGTGATCATAGTTTAACTAGTGTACCTTTGATCAAAAGATTAATTTATGTTTTATAGAAGTTGAACCCGACTAAAAAAGGAGAACCAAACTATCATTATTAATTATTATTGATGGGGAATTTTAACCAAACTAATTGATTTGGTTATATTTTGTATTTTTTTTTTGTAGGACAAATTACTTTGAGCCTAAATTTCATTTAAATTTTTAAGCCAAAAAAACAATGTAATTTATTTTTAATTTTTAACAAGATGCTTGTACTTGTTTTTTTATTTTGTTTTTGAAAAAAATGAGTATCTTAATCTTAACAAGAACAACATTAAAAAAAATGAGTATGTTTTTGTTTTGAAATTTTTAATTACTTAAAAAAGGAAAAAGAAATGATTAGTTGGTCGGCCCGGCCCGGCCCAATGATGGTAAAAGGCTTGGGCCGAACTGGAATTGGAAGATCCAGAAACACAGTCTCCGGTGAGAAGTCTGTTGAATTGAATCCAGCCTCCGGTGAGAATTCTTCAACTCGACGACATTTCTCAGATTTCACGATCGATTTCGCATCGTCTTCTTTTGCCTCTTCTATTTCAGGTAGAAATTTCCCAATTTTTCCGTTCACAGTTGTTAGATTTCTATGTGTTTATTCCATTCATTTTACCTCTGATTGTATACAAGGAAAGTAGAAGAATTGTATATGGATGCGTTGAAATGAATTATTTAAGATACAAGTTTTTGTTAGGTTTTCATCAAGATTATTAAAGGTGATGAGAAGTTTACAATTCTCCAGGAAGATTTCTCCTGTTTGATAATTTCCAGTTTCTTGTTTCCCTGAAACAGATTGTAAACGATTCCGTTTGATTTCTCTGCTCATTTAGTTTCTTTGCTCGATTTTGATTGTGTTGGCTTTCAGGGGCCATAGATTTTGTTTGTGCTTCCAATTTCTACCCCCACAGTTGTGCTTCCCTTTCTCCTTCACTACAAATTTTGCAGCATTTCATTTCCCAGCTTTTCTCTTGTCTGCTCTGTTTTGGTCCTTCGTATAGGTTAGTTTGGCAGTGTACTCGCTCAGATACTCTCAGCTCCACTTTTCTTTGATGGGTTTTTCTCTGATTTCTTTGACTGTGATGAACTTTCCTCTAACAGTTGGGTTCATAAGGAGTTACAATTTGATTGGTGGGCACTGGTAATATAAGTTATAGTAATGGTTTAGAGAGAAGAACTCGTAGGGATGTCTTTGGCTGACTTGACTTGAACTCCGAAAGATGTCATGTTTCTGATTTTCCTGCGGGGTAATGGCAGTTGTGACTTCCTGACTTGAATGTGTGCTCCGAAAGGATAGCGGAATGTCACACATGATTAGCATCGTTAGGTCTTCAAACATCGATTGTGCAATGCTACAGTGCTAACTCCCAATAAATTCAAAATTCGATGCTTGAGGTCAAAAGTTCCCATCGATGTCATGTTTCCTCGGTTGGCTTTTGTTCTTTGATCCAAGTCATCCGAGAAGCCAGCATTTCGTGTACATTTTCTTTCAACTGCCAAGATAGCAAGTAATTAGGAAAATTTGTATCGAAACTCAATGAGTGAAGTAAGATCTTAGAGTCAGAGTACTAAGAATATTTTTGTGAACCAATTCATATCGGCTGAGGTGTTTTAGAAGTCTTCAATGAGTGAAATTTGTATCAAAACTTTCATTATGCATATAAGTACATGGTTGAGGTTGAATGCATGAGATTTTTTAAACTTTATTTCCACTTGTGCTTTCATTTTTCTCATATCAATTGGTGGGTGATCATATTATAGTTTATGTGCGGTTTTGAGAAGGGTTAAAATCAACCATCCCTGTTTATTATTGACACTCATGTGAAAATTATAATTTTTCATCCTCCTCCTGATGTTATTGTAATGGTATTTGATTCTTGATTTTAAAGGTGACGTAATTTAGTTGAAATTTGAAGACTGCATTCTTGATATTCGCTGTGATGACCTCTAGACGGAATGTTCGTTACAGCTCCCTTGCCACGGATGATAACAATCTTGACTATGATGGAAATCAATATGACCCTCGCTTTTACTATACACCAAAAGCTTTTGACAAGATCCCGTGGAAATCCATTGCTCTTGCTCTCTTCCTGTTATTTCTTGGATCATTGCTTATCTTTCTTTCGTATTTCGTATTAACTGGTCACATGGCAGGAGACAAATCACAAGCTTATGGTCTTTTAGCATTGGGGTTTCTTACCTTCCTCCCAGGTATTGATGAAATTTTCTGTTTCATAATTTCTTGAGTGCATTTCCTTATCATTTATTTCCATTGCATGCAAAGTGTCTACTCATCTGGCTTGTTGCTTCTTTTCTATATTAATTTTTTTCCGTTTCTTGTTGCTTCTTTTCTATGTTAATTCCGTTGAAATGAAAGAAGGAGAACTTCGTGCACTCTTTCATTTCTAAAATTATTACATACGACCTTGGTGTATATGCTTCGTTATTGAGACCTGTATTGATAGCGATGATTTGGTTTAACAGTTAGAGAAGATGTAATCCAATGGTGTTCTGGTCATGTATATTGTATAATAGAATATAAAAAAAATAAATTACAAATACACTCCTATTGGCACAAACGATGGTGGGATAATATTTTACTACAAAATTTTCAATATTTTTGTTTGTTAGGAAACTTGAAAGCATATTAAATTTCCACAAAGAAAGTGTGGTACTTGCTTCTGTCATCCTGTCTTGGACATTCTTGTCCCTAGAATTTTGATTCTTATTTATTTTCTTCTTTCCCCTTACACAATGCCAAATGTATCCAAAAATCTACATGGAGTGTTAATCAAAATTTTGCTATTATTGAATATGACATCAATAGAAGTGTTGTGGTCCTAGAAGTTTGTAATCTGAGCAACTTTTTCTTTGTTGATGCAGGCTTTTATGAGACTAGGATTGCATATTATGCTTCAAGGGGTGCTAATGGATATCGCTTCGCTTCCATTCCCGATTACTAGGTTTTTCTATCTTGATGGTGTTTAGGTTGTCTCATCTCTGTTTCAATGTAAAACTATCATATAAAGTGAAATAATGGTTTGTACAGAATCACATCTCTCGAGTTTGTAATGTATTCATCTTTTATTCCTCTTTCATAGCTTGTTTAGGTTCAGAAAAACGATAAATCAGTACTATTGTCCATATTTGAGCACAAACAAAAAAAACAGTTGTAGATTGAAGAATTGTTTTAGCAATGGACAACTTAAAATATTTATTCACTATCTAAGTCTTTAAATGTCTTGATGGGATCCCTACAATCTCACATATTTATATTGCAACAATTTTATTATGTTGTCTTTTAGGAAGCTGTTTAATGCTGGACGGGGAAGCCAAAGCAAACCATAAAAACTTTTATTAAACGAAAAAAAAAACACCTCTATGTCCGAATTTGCTCCACTTTTGATTTGATAATCAATTTCTTTATGTAAGAATACATTCTTTGCTTACAGGGGGTGACAATTATTCAGCTAAGCCTAATGAACATAGGCTTGAAAGTGTTTTTTTTTTTTAGTTCAAGGTGGGGGATTAGAGCCTCAAACATCATAGTCGATGACACATCTTTGTGTCAATTGAGTTATACTTGATTTGACTTGAAAGTGCTTGCTTGTGTCTTATTAAGTCAATTCCTTACTTAATCTAATCGAAGTCTCGCTATTAATAGAGAAAAACTAGAGAAAAACTATGGAAATTAATCCCAAAAAGGGGGAAAAAATGAAAAACTCTTGGGAACATTTTTTTTCTTCCCTTTTTGTATGTTTTTCAAGTTTTGTTTCTTCAATGTTTTGAGATGATCTAGGGTGGACATTTTATTTTTTCATCATGTTTTCGAGTGAACAATGTAATATAGAAAAAATTAGATTGAAAATTAAAATAAAAACAATTGGTTTGGTGGATAAAATATGAGTTTAACAATACATCCCAATTGTTCTCCATCCATTTATAGATATATGGTTAATTGTCAAATTATAGATATATATTTTAGACCTCAACTTTTCATCAAAAGAGCCCAAAACTTCTTTCAGGGTTTGCTGATGATCAAGATCATGACGAAGGCAACTCAACTCAGTTAACAAAGCAAATGGGTGGAAGATCTAGTGAACTCCAAATGGACAAGTCAACTTCACTGCTTGAAAAAGACTTGCAACTTTCCTCTTTATCTTCTTCTTCTTCCTCCTCCTCAATCTTCTTCTTTTTCATCACTTGCTGACACTCTTCTTCTTCTTCTTCTTCATTTGATAGGTTTCTGTGACATGCTTTTCTCAAGCTTGTAATGAGGTCAGAATTAGATCTCCCTTTCCCTGTGTTACCACTTGCTTCCCCAAGCTTCAATTTCAAGCACTCAGGTATCCCATTAAAGGCATAGAGAGAAGCTGAAATCTTCCTCTCATATTTCATCCTTTTCATTGCTTCTCTCAGCATTGAAGATGATTCATCATCTTCACTCCCTTCTTCTGCTGCCATTGGCTCCTCAATAATCTCCTCTGCAATCTCAAATGGAGAGTAGTAACATGGTGGCCCTATGTCATCTAGGAAATCAAAGTCCAAAACACTTATTGATTCTTCTTCTTCTTGTTGTTGTTGGACTTCATTGTTCAATTGGGTCATTCCCATTTCTCCACTACTATCATATTCATCTTTCTGATCAGTCAAACATGACTCAAAACTCCTACTCATTTCTTCGATATTGGGGTTGATGGTGGTGAAAACTTCATGGTCGTTGAGCAAATCACTTAGAACTTTCTCTGTAAAACATGTTGTTGCTGACTCTTCTCTGCATCCATAATGTTGATTTGGGTGTAATATCACCCTCTCTTGGGTTGTTGGTTGTTGATGATTGTTGTTCTTGATGGAGTTGTTTTTGTTTCTTGCATTGAGCCTTTGGATAAGAAGATTGGTGATCTTTGAAGGAAGGGCTGGTGATGAAGATGATAAAGGGGTGCAAGGCCAGAAGTTGGTTCTTGTGTTGGAGCCTCGGAGCAAGCAAGCTGCCTCATCATAAGCTCTTGCTGCTTCCTCAGCTGTGTCAAATGTCCCCAACCATACTCTAATCTTCTGTATAGTGTCCTTGATCTCCGCCACCCATCGCCCCGACGGTCGTTGTCGGACACCGACGAATCGCTTTCGGGCCCTCCGAGCGCCTCCTAGTGCAGCTGCTGCGGCTGCCTCCTTCACCATCTCATCCCATCCCATAGCTCCTTCTTGATCACTTGAGCTCTTGTGATGATCTTCCACTTCTTCAACAACCTTTCTCTTTCTTGCCATTTGGTTTGATTTGTGTGTGCTTAAAAGCTTGGATTGGATTGCTTGACTTCAGCTTGAGTTGCTTTAAGTGCCATATTTATAAGTGGGGTAGAGAGAAGAGAAGAAGTTTTATGGTGGTGAATTGAAATGGTCTTTCATGAACTTTTGGTCTTACATTTTTGTTTGTTTTTAATATTGGATTCATCTTGGAAGGCCACATGGCACTCCATGATCAAATTGCAAACTTCAAACCATGTAAGTTAGTGATGTGATTTTTCAAATGATTTTTCTGACTCATTCAAAAGGGTTTATTTGTTTCTATATATATACCTTAATTTTATTTTTCTCCATACCCTTTTAATAATTAATTTCAAGTATTTCTTTATTTCGTACTCGGAAAGAAGAAAGATCCGTTTAGCCTCTAGAAAAAGCCAAAACTTTGAAATTATCACTTTCAAAAAACAAAATAAAACTAAATCGACCATAATTCAATTGACATAAGGTTGTAACTTTGACTAAAGCATTAATTAAATACTTTGCAATAAGAAAAAGAAATAGAATAAAATGATCTATATACTTTGTTATTTTGTCTTGATAGAGTTGGAATTTGTTGCATTTTTTACTAACTAGCAATGGCTATATACTTGGGGTTAAAGATGTAGATGAGAAATTATATGTTTTAATTATACCGATATGATCTATATAATTTTAAAATAGTTTCATTTAAATATTTGTACTTCATTAAATTTTATCAATAATTAGTAATGGTAATTGATAAAAAGATAAATAAACCAAATTTAACTTGTCAACAAATTACCATCATATCCAACCAATATAATAAGTGGTAAAAGCAATGTAGGGATAGAAAATGCCTATTCAACAAGTTAATATAAGAACTCTCTTAAAAAAAATAAAAAAAAATAATAATAATACATATTGCAAGTTATTAACATTTGATTAGTAAGTTATTTGAGAAGTTTAGATTTGTCAATTGTATTTAAATTTTATAGAAGACTAAGATGATCTTAAAACTTTGTGAAATGAAATATAAAGTTTTAAAATGAAATATAACTCAATTGACATAAAAATATGTCTTTGACCATAAGGTCTGAGGTTCGAATCCCTCCATCTCTCTATATATTTTGACAAAAACATGAAACAACCTAAATTAAGAAGAGTGCCAACAAAAACATAACTCAATTGACATGATGTATCGCCGACCACGAGGTCTTAGGTTTAATCCCCCACTTCCAACATGTTGTGGAAAAAAAAAAATTGAAGTAGTAAAAGGAAAAAAGAAAAAAATTTGTCCAAACCCGAGTTTCAGAATACTAACACTCTTTTCTGATTCTCAGGCTTTCAAACACTGTACCTCAAACACTGTTTTCTAATTCTCAAGTTTAGAACCCTCCTAAACAAACTCGTTTTGAATCCTCAGTATTCTGAACCCAAAACAGTGGGCGAAACGACATGTAAGAGTTTCAAAAGCCTCCCTTTCTAAATTATGTACCTCATAAATTAGTAAATTCATGGTCTAAAATAAGAGAGCCTCTTTTAAAAAAAAAAAAAAATTAAAAATACCTTCCATACTAATTTTATTTAGTTTTTTTTTACAACATGTGAGAGTGGGGATCGAACTCATGACCTCTTAATCACTAATTTATACAATATGTGAATTGAACTATGTTCATGAATTGAACTATGTTCATGTTAGCTAATTTCATTTGGTTTTAAACTATACAAATTAGATTCAACGTTGTAAGAATAGAAAAAATGAAAAAGAAAAACTCTGATTTTACGTTTGTATAACAATAATATTTAATATTTACATGTCATCGTCAAGATGGAAGTAACCTCCCAAACATTTACTTTGGATGATTAACCATATAATATTATTTATGTTTTGGCAATGAACGTCAAACGAAAGCGATTTATCCAATGTCTCAATGTCATATCATATATTAAAAATTAGAATATTAATATTTATTAAAGATTCTCCAATTTCAGCCCACAAATGGTGACACCAGAATTTTAACTTCAAATCATTGGATCATCATCTTATTTAATTAAATTGGGGTAACGTCACTCTAAAAAGGTCGAGATGTTGACATTTTTTTAAAAAATAAATAAATAAGTAAATAAGGTTATTTAATGTTGCACAACGAACACATACAAAAGGTTAAAAATTCTGTACTAACACGAACATAGCTCAATTGATATAAGTGTGAACTAAAATGGTCATAGGTTCGATCTTTCACCTCGCATTAATTAAATATATTTGAAAAAAGGAATTTTTTTGTGATTTTCCATTTTTAACCCTCAATTTTAAAAATCAAGACAATGAACATATACATAAAAAAAAAGTGTTTACAAATTGTTTTACTGTTTTTTATTGGATAAATTTTAAAACAGTTAAATTAGAGGAAAACAAAACTCCTCAAATAGGTTATATATTTTCAAATTAAAGAAGAAAATAAATGAAAAACACAAGAGGAATTTCTCTCAAACTGTTTTTGAATTAAAAAAAACAGTAGAAAAAACACCAAAACAAATGATTTAGGAAAGAAGAACAATTTTGTTGATTATTCTAAAACAACATGCTCTCTATTGGCAAAAACTCCTCATAAAAGAAAAAACAAGAAAAAAAATACTTTTAAAAATAGTTACCAAGAAACAAACCAATAATTTAAAAAGTTAATGGGTCTTAAAAATGGCCATGAAAAAGGTTTAATTAATTATAAACGAGAGAGATTTGATGGGATTATATAGGAAATGTAGGGGCAGTGAAGTTCATTTAATTGACAAAACAAAAGACAAAGTTGAGGGATATGAGATTACATTGTTTCTAATTTATTTTTCCCTTGAAATTAACCAAAATAATCCACAACTTTTGTGAACAATGTTAGAGAGATTTGGATTTACTTTGTTAATTTTTGTGTTTAGGAGTTTGAATAAGTCAACCCCAAGCTAAGTACTGATTAAGCCAAATTGTTAAGTATAATTTGACTAAATCAACTACTCTAACTTATCCATCAAGAAATATTGATTTTTTAGACATTTGTTTCTTTATCCTTTTATATATATAATTTAAAGGGAAATTGTAGTAAATGACAATTTAAGACTTATTGTTTGCAAATATAGCATGTTTTTAAAATTTTTGCGGATATAGCAAATTTCTATCGCTGATATCTTATGACTGATAGAAGTCTATCGCTGATCACCTCAGCTTTTTATAGATTTTTGTCGGTGATAATAGTCTATCAGAGATAATAGTCTATCACTCATAGAAGTCTATCAGTGATAGAAACGAGTTTTTTTTGCCATATTTACAAAACATTTTAAAGTTTGCTAAATTTACAATTAGTTTGGGCCTGATTGCTATTTGTGCAACCAGCCCTAATTTAAATTGGGTCGAGATATATAATGGTTTTAGAGATATGGAATGCTTTTATATAAATGGGGTTGTGACGAAGAAGGGAGGAGAATAATTCCTCTCCTTGGTTCATTTTAATTTTTAAAAAATAATTCACATTTTAATGTTTTCTTTCTGATTTATGTACACGTAAGAAGTTAGAAACTAAAATTTTATAGGCTCAAGCGGCATACACTTTTATAAGTTTAGTAAATTCGTCCATTTCTTTCTCTCCAAACACATCATATGAAAGTTTAATTGAGAGCAAACCACGAAATCTTCTTAGCATCATAAAAAATGTGTCCCACAAAAATAGAAGCACGAGATCAAAAATATTATATTGTTAGGCACTGTCAAAGACAGATCAAAAGCATCTAGAATATAACTTGAGTAACCGAGAAGCAAACGAACAATGTGCAAATAAATGGTCAGGATTCTCTGTGTTGGAAGTACACATAATGCACCAATATTGGAGGGAGGTTGACATATAAGACATTCTCCTCTAAAGGCGATCATCCGTATTAACGACATTCAAGGCTAAGTTCCCAAAGAAAGATCTTAATCTCTTCTTAGGGAAAATATCTTTCCAAACCACTTAGTAAAGGTCACTCTTCAATGGATTCTCAACCCCAACAAACACCTCTAGAAGAGATTTAAATGTAAAACAATTTAGCCCATTCAGTTGCTTCCCGATCATTGAGGTTGTGACGAAGGGATAAGTCCCAAGCTTCAGAAGAAGACACCCAATTTTAATAATGGTCATTCGTTTATAAACCTAACAAGTTCTTTGGCATGATGCTTGACAATTTAAAAAATGTTAATATCTACTTTCTCACAAACTCGAGCATAGCTCAATTGGTTAAAATATCTACCATCAACCAAAAATTCAGAGGTTTGAATCATTGAACACCAATACTTTGTGTTATGCGTAAAAATGGACCAACGAGAAAAAGACCGAGAATAAAGCTAACAAGGATCTCGGACCAGAGCAAACTGGCCTAGATCAGCCCAAATAGGCCCTGAGGAAGATGTATGATGGGCCAAGCGTCCAATGCGTAAGGTCAACCCCCAATGCCGACTCTAGGCGGAGGCTGACCCTACCTTACGAGGTCAAACGATCCCAAGACCCAACTAGGTTCTCGAAGGAACTGGGCCAAAAGCCCAAGGTTTAGGGTCGGCCAAAGGTCGACCAGGCCGATGCCTACCCCACCCACGCTCACCGACTGTACGAGAGCTATCTGCACGAGTCAGTCAAATCTTCTGAGGTTAAATCCTAAGAGGAAAATGAAAGATCTCCATAAGACAGTATAAATACCACTTAATTCTAAGAAGAAAGTAAGTTCATCGATCTGGTCTACTCACTCAAACTTAAAACTCGCTACTATTAAACTATTAAACTCTCATCCGGACTTAAAGCATCAAAACTATTGTGACAGACACCATACCCGTATTTTTTTACTCCTTGTTTTGTAGGTCATCTCGTTCCTAAATTAACAAATTATTTTACTGTTGAAGTCACGAAAAAGTCAAAACGACTTTCTCCTGAATTTTGTCATCACACTGTGAAAAGACAATTTGGACTGTACTGTTTCTTTGGTAATTTGTAGAAGTCCATCTTTGCCTCTTACTCTGGGTGGTTTTCATTTTATAAATCTTCTATTAATTTAGACGATATTTGTAGACCTTCTAATATGTCTTTTCGTGGTAAATTATTAGAGATTTTTCATATTTAATTAGTATTCATATATATTTTGGGAAATTAAAGTTGTATAAATACCTATCATATTAGGGATTTATCTATTTTAAGAAATAGTTAGTATTTAGTTAGTATTCATATATGCTTTGGAAAATTAGGGTTGTATAAATACCTATCATATTAGAACAACAAACGGAGGATTGCCGCTCCTTCTCCCTCCAAAACCTTATATATTTGAACCTCCGACAGTAAGAGAGGGCCTACATGTGGACTACCGGTTTTTTTTTTTTTTTTTTTTTTTTTTTTTTTTTTTTTTTTTTTTTTTTTTTTTTTTAATTTAGGTGTTCTGTTCTCGAGCTAGGCTTAGAATTTTTGCAATTTTATTTTGTAGCTGAATAAGAATATTTTTGTAATGGTGGTATTGTTTGAATGAACATATATATTGCTTTAGATTATTTAGGTATTTCTTACTTGACTTTTGAATAACTTTTGCTTCAATTTTTTATTCTTGTCTTACAAAATTATTAATATTCACGTTACTAATATTCAATCAAGTAAAATAAGAATGTTTTAACTTTTGCTTCAATTTTTTATTCTTGTCTTACAAAATTATTAATATTCACGTTACTAATATTCAATCAAGTAAAATAAGAATGTTATAAATATCTAATTTGTTAACTTGAACTTAACTCAACTGGTTTAGACATATGTCATCATCCAAAAAAATTAGAGTGTGAATCTCTCACACTACATATTACATATTGTTCAACCAAAAAAACACTAAACTTAACTCAATAGTTGTCATAAATTTAAATCTTTACCTATCTAAATTGCAAACCTCATAGTTCATGTCTAACTGAATAATACAGTGTAAGATAAGATCTCTCCATTTTCACACATTCATCAAAATTGAGTCTTCCCTCTTGCTGACTTGGATTGGATTTTCATGAATTTCCCTTCCATGGAAACCTCAAACATTCCCTTTCCATCACTCTCATCTTCATTTTGATGGAATCATGGCCTCACATTTGCAATACTTGTTCAATTACCACCTCTCAACAATAACTCACCTCTTTCTCATTTGAAAGAGGCTCCAATGTCATCCTCCAAAACTCCGACGACTCGTCCAATTTTACGCCCCGCATTCGAATCGACTCCGGTACACATAAACAAACTCAAGAAAAGGGCATTGGAGTCAACATAATCGTCAGAAGAAGAATAACATTTTTCAACATATGCATACAAGAGAATACTGGTCTTGGCATTCTTGTGGAAGCAAGAGAATTATTAAGACAAAATAGGTTGGGAAATGTTGACAAAATAACTGGTAACATAACAAAAGTGAACATAGTTTCTTCAAACAAAAAAACAAAAAAAAACATAATCTTCTCAAAGCTTCAGCTGACAGTCATAATCTTCTCATAAACAAAACTGATTCTCTCTACTCTGATTTTGATTCAATGTTTTCATCTTCTTCCTCCCAGTCTTAGGATTATACAAGCAAAAATTGTCAACAGCAACCCTACACAATTCTGCAGGTGGGCAAATTGGAGATGGGAAGTTTAGAGAAGATTACCTTAGCAATATCCGGTGGAAGTTCCCGGCCCCAATTAATCCTCTTGCTTTTCAGCTTCTTCATCGTCAGTAACTGGTGGTGAGTGGCCAAGACTCAAGAGGAAGATCACTAATTAGGGTTTATGGTTTGGAAATTATTTAAATGCATGAATTTTGCCAAATTTGATTTCGCCATTTATTTCCAGTCAGAAAATTATTATACTTATTTTGTAATCTTCAAATTTTTGGTTGCAATCAATAATTTTTTTTTTTTTTTTTTTTTTTTTTTACAACATGTGAGGATGGACATGGAACCTAGTACCTATTGTCATTAATTCATATATATAATCTCAATTGAGCTAGGTTTTTGTTAGCGGTTGCAATCAAGGTAAAAAAAAATACGTGTTGGGTATAATTCTTTTCAATTTCTGTTGACCATAACCTCTTTGTTTGATATTTGATTTAAGTGATTCAAAATGCGTGTTTCGGAGCTCTATATACAATGAGAGTCATGTCAGATTCCACATCAACAAAGTGCCACGTGTCAACGTCACATTGAATTTTACCTCCAATCTTCTTTTGGTGATATCTTTCTTGTCAAATCTCCAATTCAAACAATTCAAGGTGCATTGAAATCATCCTTATGAGGTCTATGTTATGGACATTTTGAAACACTAAAATCATCAGTAATTTAAAAGGTTTATCATCAAAACATATAGTATGATTGAGGCTTATAAAACTATCAATATCATTTTCACCCCGGTAATCTAATAGGTGATTGACACTCATTTTGTTGTGGTACCCAAGGTCATTAATCATCGAATCAAGTTCATGAATACCTTGGAGTTACTTCATTTAAATTCATTGAGGCTACTTCATCATGCGAACAAATGTCAAAAATAATTTGATATGGTCTCTTGCTGAACATTTATGATCGTCCGCTTGCAAGATTGATGGCATAAAAAATATTAATCTATTATGGATCAGATTCTCCCAACTCATTGCCCTCTAATACCATACGGTAAAATCTCTTGTGGTAGTGCATCTTGAAAGTTCTTATTACCTGCATCACATGGTTGGATATTTTGTAGGTTTGTGTCGCTTGCATCTTTTTTTTTTCTAAGCTAGCCGAAATATACTCAAATGATGGCGTGAGTGTGTTCGATATTGTACCTCGATTAACATTCAAATAAACTGGTGCCACGTGTCAAAGCAAAAATATTTCCCTCTTCATTTCTATTTTTTTTTTATATTTAACTTTCAAATTTTCTTTTCCTTTTTTTCAAGAATATGTTTTCACCTACAATTTATGGTTTAATATTTAAGGTTTAGGGTTTAATATTTAGGCTTTATTAACATTTAAGGAAAAATACTAAACCCTAGACCATTATTCCTAAATACTAAAATCGTAAAACCTAAACCCCAGAAAAACATATTCTCCGAAAAAAAAGGAAAGAAAAGAAAATTTGAAAGTTAAATATAAAAAAAAATGGTAAGAAAATGGAAAGCATTCTTAAAATAAATAAAAAATATTGTATTGACACGTGCCAACCTATGGTTGAATGCCGGGCTACACATTTGGGTCGTAGCCTAACTAGCAAAAGTATTACTCTATGTATAATTTGTCTATCAATATATAGATCAGATTAGGATATAAATTAATAAACTATCATATATGTAATCATTAAACATAAAATTCAATTATACATTAAAATATTTTCATATATACCGTATATTATGAAAATATATTCAAACATAATGATTCATAACCCCATGTGTTGACCGAGAAATTTCGGCCAATCAGCAGCCGCCACGTGCCTTCATCATGGCCGACGGATCGAATAAACTTAACCGAGCAAATTCGGTTATAGCTCAATTGGGCTCGAAATCGAATCGGGAAAGCTATTTAAATGGCCATTTGCCCAAAGCCCAAAAACCCATTGTACCCAGAAGCCAAAAGTCCATTGGCTCCAAGCCCATTAGAACCATGAGAAACTCTATAAATAGAGAGCTCATTCTTCATTTTGAAGGTTCAGAAAATTTCTATCTTAAGAGCTTAGAGAATTCCCAAACAACGAAGACTCCTTGAATCCTTGTAAGACTAGAGATGTCCATTTGCCCCGCCCCGCCCCGCCCCGAATAGGACGGGGAATCCCCGATTACACGGGGAATGGGGCAGGGAGCGGGAAATTTTTTTTGCCCCGTTAACTAAACGGGGCGGGGGCGGGTAATAGCATACCCGCCCCGCCCCGATTACCCGCCCCGCCCCGATTACCCGCCCCGCCCCGTATACTTTTTATATATATACATATATACATTATTCATCAAAAAATTAACAATACACTTCTTTTTTTATCTAAAAAAATACACATTTTACCAATAAAGTTTCAAAAAAATACAAATCTTACAAATAAAGTTTATGAAATTAAATATATATAATATTAATCAACTTAACAAATAGCAAAACTTAAAAAAATGGATAAGAATAAATTAAAAAACTAAATTATTCGCGGGGAAAATTACCCGCGGGGAATATCCGTTACCCGCGAATTCCCCGCGGGGAATACCCGCCCCGTCCCCGCGAAATTAAACGGGGAATTTCGCGGGGACGGGGGCGGGGAAGGCATTACCCGGCCCCGCCCCGCCCCATGGACATCTGTATGTAAGACTGAACAATCCTTCAACATCGAGAACAAGCTGCGAAGCCCTCGATCTAAATTCAACATCGAGAACAAGCTGCGAAGCCCTCGATCCAAATTCAACATCGAGAACAAGCTGCAAAGCCCTCGATCTAAATTCAACGTCGAGAACAAGCTGCAAAGCCCTCGAAACAAACCCAACATCGAGAACAAGCTGCGAAGCCTTCGAGATACATTTACATTTGAGAGAGAAAGAATCAGAGGATAAACATTAGAGATTGTAATCCACTACGCACTGATACACCACAATACAAATACAAATTCAAATTTCATTTACACGTGTCGAATTTTCATCATTCGTTCGAAATCTCGTGTGAACACCATGAATATGTTATATTTGAATATGAAAATGTAAAATGTTTGAAAGAGAGGATTCGTCGGTGAAGAATATGTACCTATTTAGATTCAAAAAATAAGAAGAAGAAAACGTACCTAAAGAAATGATGGATCAACCAGTGGAAGAAGCTGAAAAATGAACTAACATGATGAATTGAAAACTGGTAAAAAATACTCCGGCAGTAGAAACTAGAAAATGAAGAGTTGTTGGGAAAAATTGCTTGAAAAATGGTGTGGTAGAACGAAGTAGAGAATAGTAAATAAAATTTGAAATAAAAAAACAAAAATGGTAAATTAACTAAAATTGTGGAATTTTTATAAGGGGAGAGAAATTGACTAAAAAGCTAAAAACCTATAAAATGTGTGATTCATTAATAGGGGGAGAGGAAGTAATTTAAGCGATTAAAATCCTAAAGTCGTAGAATTATGATATTTATAAATAATTAAAAAAAAATTAGAAAATGTAATTATTTATGGGCTGGTTGCACAAATAACAATCAGACCCAAACTAATTGCAAATTTAGCAAACTTTAAAATGTTTTGCAAATATGGCAAAAAAATCCGTTTTTATTACTGATAGACTTTATTATATTTAGCAAACTTTAAAATGTTTTGCAAATATGGCAAAAAAATCCGTTTCTATTACTGATAGACTTTATTATATCACTGATAGACTTCTATCAGTGATAGACTATTATCACTGATAGACTTCTATCAGTGATAGACTATTATCACTGATAGACTTCTATCAGTGATAGACTATTATCACTGACAAAAATCTATAAAAAGCTGAGGTGATCAGCGATAGACTTCTATCAGTCATAAGATATCAGCGATAGAAATTGCTATATCCGCAAAATTTTTAAAAACATGCTATATTTGCAAACAATAAGTCTTAAATTGTCATTTACTACAATTTCCCATTATTTATTAGGTAGAGAAAAAATATTTATTATTTATTGGTCTTCCTTTTTTCCTTCATCACCTGGTGATAATATGATATTGTCCACTTAATATGCATCGTCCTCATGACTTTATCTTTTGTTTCACCCTAAATGTCTCATACACATTGGTGATAGTAAAATACTTCGTTTAAATTTTTTTTTATATAAAATACTTCATTTTTTTATTTTTTATTTTGTGATATATGTATAGCTAAAAAGTTAGAACGTAACAACTGCTTGGTAGAATTTTTTTAGATTAATTTTTTGGGTTTAGTTGTGATGATTCAACTCTATTATTAGAGTCCGAGGTCATATATTTTTTCAACCCTTAAAATATATCATTTTATTTTCGATTAATATTGATTTCTATTTGTTTTTCCTAGATTTTAAGAGCGTGTATTTGGATTGACTTCTCAAATGTTTAATTTTGAAAAAATAACTATTTTAACAAAATTTGTAGATAACACTCAAAATATTTTTTTTTAAATGAGTTTGATAAATAAGTCATTTTTAGTAAAATACTTGAAATCAACATTTAGAAAAATAGTTTTTTTTTTTTTTTTTTTTTTTTTTTAGTGTTATTGAGAATCACCCTCTCACAATTTCTAATATATATGAAAATGATAAAAATACCCTACCCTCACATTACTCCTTCCAAATCTTTTCACTCTCACCAAAGTCACTACCAGCTACTACGACCACCTATTACTGCTGGAGCTAACGCCAGGCAACTATTGCCGACCACCACCAACCACCCACCGACTAGCGTCAGTCCCAAAAACGTCCGTCGACCACCACCCACCACCCACCGACTAGCGTCAGTCCCGAAAACGTCCGTTTTGGCATGGTGAATAACATTCTAAAATCTTTTTTTGGGCAAGTATGGAAAGTATATACAAGTTTGCAACTGTTATTATTGAAGATTACGAGGTGGTGGGTGAATAACATTCTAAAATTTTTGTTTGTCTTTTCTCCTATTTCTTTCATTCCGATTTTTTTTTTTCATATGTTGAGGTGTGGGATTGAACCTAAGAGCTCATGATCACTAGGCTATACACCATGTCATTGAGCTATGCTCTCATCCCGATTTAAGTTTCTACTTATGTTTTTTCCCAACTTGCACTTCATATATTTCCAATCTTCATTAGGTAACTAAAAAAAATAATTGACCAAAAAAAAAAAAAAAAAACTACAATAATTATCCAAATATTAATGAAAGTGGTTATATTATTATTGTTATGAGTGAAATAATGGAAACGAAAAGATAAGATGTTGGGATATATTGGGAAAAATTCAATATATGAGTATTCAAGAATAAATACATTTATTCCAAGAACAATCATGACAGAATTTTTGAGGATCTAAGCATGGAAGAAAACTAAATTAAAGGGATTAAGAATTACCTAGAAATGTGATGAATCCATAGCCCTGTAATACTCTGATGGTTTGTGGTCTTCCTCATCTATGCAACCCAGACCAATCATGGACAATCCTCTCTATCAAAGAATAGGAGGCTAAAGTTGCATGGTCTATTGGGGACCATAACCTAAACTATAGGAGGCTAAAGTTGCATGGTCTATTGGGGACCATAACCTAAACTATATATACGTTGATTCTAGGGTTTCCTATAATCCCCTAAGACCAACGGGCTGGTTTCTGCTCCGCAGGCCACACCACTAGAAGTCTTGGGCCCATAATCAAGATCACTCAAATGCCCATTAAATAGCCCAAATATAATTGCTATTGAATTTGTTACCCACATATGAATTAATTATTTAATTAATTCCAACATAAGACTCTAAGAATAAGTCCACTCCACGAAGAGCGACATATGAATAAGCTAGAAGGATCAACCCCTTAAGAGGGTCGAATGAGCTAGAAGAATCAACTCCATAAGAGTCGGATAAGGAGGGAGACAAGTCGACCCCATGGGGTCGGCCCGAGAGAAAAGTCAGTCGAGTCGCCAACCTCTTGAGATCGACCGGAACATGTCGAAATCGGCCAAATCGGTCAGTTACACAGTAATTACACTGAACGTTACAAACAACTCATCAATGTGTAAAATAAATGAATTGTAACGGATCACAACGCTCATCCAAGGTGAATCTATATAAAGAGGAGATCAGAGAAAGAACGGAGAATTCAAAGAATCATTCTTATATTTGATAAATTCCTTTCAAAGCTAACTCGATAAACAAAGCTTTTGTGGTTAGCATCACAAAGATACAAGATATCTAGTTGCTTTTATGTTGGCACACCTTTGTCCCTTCAATAAACAAATTCACACTTAATCATATTTAGGTATCTAACCATTTTTTTTTCCAATTATGTTTACAACGGAGTGGTTGTAAAATAATAATAATAATAAAAAACAAATTGTGGAAATAATAATAAAGAATAAAATTAGAAATGAAAAAATAAAGTGGCTAAATTCCTTAATAGTCGAGACGCCGTTGGCCATCGAAGCCTTCATTTGTCGACAACAAAGTTTGGTGGTTTGTGAAGGCCGTTCGTAAGCATTCCTCTTGACGTTTGATTGTTCCAATCGCTTAGCCACCAATTTTCTCCTTCTAACAATCCTCCCCTCTGGGCTTCGCCATCTCTGATCGAATTGGGTATGTCTAATTCTCTGAGTCTTTTCAGAATTTGGGATCGGAGTGCTTTTCTTAATAGTAATCTCGTTTGATTGGCTTTGATCTGTGTTTTTCGAGTAAAATACTGGTTTCGCTGATTTGGGCAATTTGTTTTGAAGGTTTGGGCACCATGAGTGAGGTCTTTGAAGGATACGAACGCCAATACTGCGAGCTCTCGGCGAATCTCTCAAGAAAATGCACTTCGGCTAGTGCCCTAAATGGAGGTATTTCTACCTTCTGATCTGTGAATTGAAATTCACGCGTATAATGGCAGATCCTCGATTCCTGTTATATATTTGTTTGTGGGTTTGCGTAATCGCGATGCTGAATGATAATCAATTTTGGGTGAAAAGTTTAACTGATTACTTCTCATTGGCTTCGATATATAGGATAAAACATTTATACACCTTGTTAAAATCTGGATCAATTACAAGATGTATTACTATGACGATCCTTCGTTCTTTATGATTCATTTGCTCAATTCTTGAATTGGGAAATAATTGTGAAAGAAGATGAGAGAGTCCACTCCGTAGGAATTCATTTTCATTAGAAGCAAAGAATGTTTTGTTTTACGGCCGTTCTTCGAGTTCCATCTCTTATTTAGAGTAGGATGGAAGCCAAAATCTCTCAATTGGTTCTTTGATGATAATATTTAGGATTATCCTATAAGCACTTTCTTAGTCTTTTTGTTACTTTTGTTGGTGGATGTTAATTGATTCATTTTATAGGTGACCATATGACCTGATTTTCTTAAATCCGTTCTAGTGGCGGTAACCTGTTATTTCACATTCAATTTATGATCATTGATTTAGGATATTGTTAGAACTTAGCATGATTTATTGTTGGAAATGAACTAATTTTATGTGTAAAATATTTTTCAATAGATGAATTTCAATATGTTTATTGTGGACTAATCAAACATATGGTTAGTTCTACTTCTATTACTACAGATCGTATAAATAATATTATAAATCCACTCCCTGTTGTTGCGATCCCCTGTTTAGCTCTTCCAAAAATTATGGAAAAGAAAAAAAAAATAACTTTCATGTGCTTATTAGAATAAAGTTGAAGTGTGCATCAAACTAAAATAACTTATTCTCTTTTTCTTTTTCTTTTTTTTAATAAGAAACAACATTGATGAATGGAATTTACAAGAAAGATGACATATCCATGAAAATTACAAAAGGGTTTCCCAATTGGTTAAAATTGGAAGCGTAACTATAGGATGAAAATAAGAGATTAGACAATTTACACCAAGAAATAGCATAGTAGACAACAAGATCGAAGAACACATCAAACAAATGCTCTTTATCCAAAAAGACTATATGGTTACATCTGTTTGCAATTCTCTGTGCCTGTCATTGATGGGTTAATCTTAATTGTGTGGAGCCAAATTTTTTCCTGTAGATTGTTTGATAACAACTCTGAGGAGATGAAGGTGAAGGGGTAAATTCCAAGGGCTATCTAGCTTTAGATTTTCTATAATCTTTTCTTTTCTTAGATGAAGATGAATATTATAATTCAGTTTTTTTAGTTATATTAGATCTTTCAAATTGAAGCTTGTTTTATATTATTTCCTTTAATATCAGAGAAAAAAATAGACTGATGCTATTTGCTACATGAATGTATCATACCTGCAGAGCAAAAGAAGCAGAAGGTTTCTGAAGTTAAGGGTGGAATTGATGAAGCAGAAGCTCTGGTACCTAGTTGATTTGTTCTTTTTGAGAAAAACACCTTCAAATTTCATCTTGCAATGTTAATGTTATATTCTTCATGATTTATAGATTCGAAAAATGGATCTTGAGGCCAGAAGTTTGCCGCCTAATGTCAAGGCTGTCCTTCTAGCTAAATTAAGAGAGTACAAATCTGACCTCAACAATTTGAAGAGTGAAGTAAAACGCATTGAAGCTGGAAACTTAAACGCAGCCACTAGAGATGAGTTGCTGGAATCAGGAATGGCTGATACACTGACGGTATGTCTGTATCCACTGGCACTCTAATTGTTTTGGATAGTTATTGTTACATATATGTTGGAATAACTTATTTTCTCCATCGCTGCTATCGCGATAGGATCATGGCAATTCCTTGAAGGTTTATAATAAAGATAGAAACAGATGCATTACTCACAAATTTGATATAGAAATGGATGCACATGCACTAAATCCAGCTGTATAAGACAATATCTTGGACAGTGGTGATAGATTGTCTTTGATAGTAAATATGTTATATCTATGTTTCTTGTAGTTGTCAAGGTTATAGTTTTTAAGCTATAAGGCATGCTCTCTCTTCCTGAATTCTTGCAATTCAGTTCCGAAGCACCAATTCTTATCCTTTGTAATTGTGTATTAGTTATGACTCAAACCTGTGTGCCATTTCATACAGGCATCAGCTGACCAAAGATCGAGATTAATGACCACAACAGAGAGACTAGGCAAGTCTAGTGATAGAATTAAGGACAGTCGAAAAACCATGCTAGAAACAGAAGAACTTGGAGTTTCAATTCTCCAAGATTTGCACTCGCAGCGACAGTCTCTCTTGCATGCTCATAATACGGTATGGGATTCTACTTCTCATGATATCTGGGTGATTATAGGAGTAAACGACACCGTAGGAACTGACTTAGATTCTTCCTATTGTTTCTTGTGATAATGATAAATCAGCCATTTTATTTCACGACCGCCTCTATGTTATTATTTGATATTTTGCACCCTTTGCAGCTTCATGGAGTAGATGACAATATTGGGAAGAGTAAGAGAGTTTTAACGAACATGTCAAGAAGGATGAACAAGAACAAATGGATTATTACATCCATAATTGTAGTCCTTGTGTTGGCCATCTTCCTGATATTGTACTTCAAACTTTCTAAATAGCAAGGTTATCTTCTTCTTCATTTGGGTTTGTCATATTTGAGTGTTGTTGAAACATGACTGTATTTTTCTGTGTCTATTGTGAGTTTGCATATGACTCATGTCATGATTAATTATTTCTTTTGCCTGCATCTTCAAGATTGTCAAGATTGTCAAGTGTCATATTAATGGTGTATAAATAAGGTTTGCCCAACGTTTTTATATATCCTATGGGATATCCTATTTGTTTACTTTGAGAATCTACAGAAATGCTTTGAGCTACAAAATATGGTTCTCTTATCTTTTTGGTTTATTAGTTGGATATTGTTGTCGACTGTCTTCTGCAAAACACTGAAGCCAGGAAATAATTCTTATTAAGGAGGGGTTATCTAACTTATTTTATTGAATAAATGGTTAAAAGATTTAATGACGGGTAAAAGGTTGCCTATTTACCAGCCCATTTTACTCATTACAGAAGAAAAAAAAACAGGCAATCTTTTGCCTTACATGTCTCTCATTGTTGGGAAGCAATCACAGGATCATGATTGTTATTATTATTATTATTATTAGCTTTTGTTAATTTCCTTTCTTTCTCCTCGTTTAATATCCAAAATTATAATTAGAATTGAAAATCGTTGGAGAACTGCACTGGTGAAACTTAGCACCATTAGAGAGTAACTTTTGAAATTACGGTGCTTCTTCCAACTAACTTTCAAAATTTTCATTTTATCCCTCCATAACTTTCATCTTCTCCCACGATCAATCTGTCCAAATTTTTTTTTTTTTCAAAAAACACAGTTAAAAGCAATTATTTTCAAAGTGACTGCAATCCTAAACGGAGCTTTAGTAAAAAAAAAGGTTTGATAGTATTGAGTTTTTTTTTTTTTTTTTGCAACGGTATTTTAATTAATGCGATGATTGAACCCATGCATGACCTTTTAGTCATGAGCACAACCTTATGCCAATTGAACTAGGTTTGACAGTATTAAGTTATTTGAATCAACCATACTAACATTTGCCCTGATTTTTTACACATATAATCTGATTTTTTTTTTGTTTAAATTAATCTCTATTTTTTTTTTTTTTTTTGCTCTTCTGATTTCTTATTTAAAAAAATATGTTACCCGAATCCTATTGGCTCAGTTTGCCAGTATGTGACATTTGCTCCCCTCTTTAATTTTTTTTTTTTTTTTGATAATTGATCTCTGCTTTATTTTTATTTTTATTATTTTTATTTTTTTAATTCTAAAAATCCATCTCTATATATATTTTTTTTCTGTTTATTTTTTAATTATGAAATTTCCCACCTTCATTTTACGGAAACAATTAAATATTTTTGATTCTATCCAAACTATTCAAATCAAACTCCTCCAAGTTTTTTTTTTTAAGGATTAATTGATGTTTTTTTTAAAAAATTAAATTCCTACATTATTTTATGAAACAAGAAAATAACACTTGAATATATTTAAAATTAAAATCTATCAAAAATAATAAAAAAAAAACTTACTCAAAACAATCCATTTGCTATAGTTTTCCAAGGAGTTTGCTTGTATGTTTGTTTTATAATTTTGAAATTTCTCACCTTAATTTTATGATACAAGAAAATAACAATAATTTAATATTTAAATTAAAAAGCTTACTAAAATATCTATTTCAAATTAAACTTAGGGTTTGTTTGTTTATTTTTAAATTTAATTTTGAAATGTCCCCATACTCATTTGTGAATAAAAAAAAACACAACAACGATCCAATATTTAAATTCTATAAAAAAAAAACACACCTAAAAACAAGATTATAATAAATTTGAATTTGAAATTTTATCAAATAATTTCTTTTATCTTTCTCTTTGCGTGTTGTACAAATATGATACTTGAAGATGATTAAAGTAACTCTTTTAGAAAACTCTCAAATCTAACACTACAAAACGAGAAAAAGAGAGAACCTATACGAATTATATTAAAGTTATGTTATAATATATGAAAAAATATACAAATTATATTAAAGTTATGTTATAATATATGAAAAAATATAACGATATAACATAATAAAAAAATTTATAAAAAAAACACTAATATAAAAATATATAAAACTAATCTTAGTTTGTTTTAAATTCCTTTAAATTTGTTCTACCTCATAGTATTGACTTATTACATGCAGCATGGTAAAAGCTAGTGTATATAAATATGTGTTATCAAGATATGCAATTTTTTGTTAAGAATTTCTGCTGGAGTTATTATTAGAAATGCATAATAAAATTAATGTAAAAGTCGGATATTTTTATTAAATAAAATTAAATCATAGAATTAAGATAGATTTTTTTTTTTTTTTTTTTAATACATTGGGGGTGGGGGATTCGAACTACAGACCTCTTATTCATCAAATCATACATATGTCAGCTGAGCTATGCTCGCTTTGACTAGAATTAAGATAGATTAATGTCCTTTGCAAAAAAAAAAAAAAAAGATAGATTAATGTAAGATAATGTTTTTTTTTTTTTTTCATTTTAAGTTTTCTGGTTTTTTAAGGAAAAATAAAAATGTTTTTGTTGGCCAATATAGTCTCATGTGCATCCCTGGTAGGATAATCTTACCAGCTATTGATGAATAAAAACAGTATTTAACAGGAAAATAAATTTTATAATATAGCTATAATATAGAAGTTGAGTTATTATTCAAACCCTAATTTTCTAATTTATTTATTTTAACTTTTTTTTTTGAGAAAAAAATAAATACTTATATATTGAAAAATATTTATTTAATAAAATAGATAATGTTATATAGTCCTATAGCATCTATACCCTAGTAGATAAATGAGAATATATGTCATGTGGGTAGAAGAAACATTATTTGATAAGATATATAATGAAGTTATAATATAGCGATTTATCATGATATTTATTCATAGAAGACAATTTGCAATGTATTAAATGAATAGTTTTAGTTTCGTCAATGATTTGTTTTTGGTATAAATCATGTGTCATCGACCAAGAGGTCATAAGTTTGAATCTCTCACCTCATATAATTTATTGAACTAAAGAAAAATATTGATTTTTTTATTATTATTATTTACATGTAAATTATTTTTACGAAACTTCAAGCCAATCCCCTTGGAACAGTTTTTTTTTAATAACTTTAAAAAAGTATCAAATATGTCAAACTTTTAATTTTGTGTTGAATAAGTTTTTGAAGTTTAAAAAAAATGTCTAATAGCGTATCCTAATCACACTTTCAACTTTTGCGTCCCATAGGTCATTCAATTTTTAAATTTGTGTCTAAAAAGTTCTAGACATATTCAATATTTTAAAAAATTCATAAACTTATTAGACACAAAATTAAATTTTTTTAGGATCTCATTAGATAAATAATTCAATTTTATATCTAATAGATCGATTAATTTAAAAAAAAACACCCAACATATTAAAAACTTATTCGACACAAAATTGAAAGTTGAGGAATTAAATTAGTAATTTAGCCACAATATTATGATGTGCTATATCATATCATGATGCACATATATAATGAAAGTCGTGCCAAATATAATCTATATAACATGTTGGGACATGCATTTGGTGAAAAAAAAAATGTGAACGTTGAACAAAGGTCACGATTAAAAGCATATAGGCTACTATAAGTATATAAAAACAACATTATTAAAAAAAGAACAAAAACAAAAACAAAATGCATAAAAGATGAAAGACATGAAGCATGATTTCATTCATAGACTACTTTGTTGTTGTTTGTTACCAAAGTGTCTCTCACATTTAAGCTTTACCTAAAAATAAGAAAACTCAATGAATATAATAAAACATCTTTTTGAGGTGCATAAGGTTGTACTACATCTTTTTGATAACAACATGTGCATCATATACGTATGCATATACGTACATATACATATAGGATGAACATTGAATGTCTCTAACGTTAAAAAGGGTATTTGGAGTATCAAAACTTGAAATTAAATGAACTGGTCCACGTTTGACCTACCGAGTCTTATAGTTTCTAGTCAATAAAATAACTACTGACTTCAATAATATTTATTATTTACAGGCTATATAAATAACTCACAAACTATTATACCTACCGATTATTTTAATTCATTCAGCGTTCTAAACTGTTCTTACAAAATTAATCTTTAGGTCGATGGTATAATATTTTAACCAATTGAACTATATTTAGATCCACCGAAATTCTCAATTTCCATCTCACCAATATTAATATTTAAATAAATGGTAATACAAAATCAAAATAGAGGATATGAAAGAAGCTAATGGTTTTGGTTGTTCTTGTCCAAATCCACCAAACAATTTTCTCCCTCCCCTTTACCTTTATTTTCTTTTGTCTAATATTAATATATATAGTTTATTTAGGTAAATTTTTTTTTTTTGCAACACTATTTTAATTAAAGCGAGAATTTAACCCATGACTTCATAGTCACGGGCACAACCTTATGCCAATTGAGCTATGCTCGGTTTGACGATTTAGGTAAAACTTTAATAGCTTATTTTTATAGGTAGAGAAAGTTTGAAAATTTCATGTTTTTTTCTCCATTTCACGTAGAAGCAAAATAAAGAAGCCCGCATTGTTTTTTTCTTTCTTCCTTCTTCTTTCCCTCTCATTTGTTAATATAATTGATTTTTTTTTTCTTTCTAAGTTAATAACATGTGGAGGTAGGAATTTAAAATCTGACATGGTCGAAAATATATATTTTAACCAATTGAATTATATTTAAATTTTGATATGAGATAAGATTTATTTTCATTTTTTTAAGCTAAGTAGAATAATACACCTACCTACCCTACCCTGTAGAGAAGGTTCGAAACCTACCGCACCATCGTTTTTACCCTAATTTTAATTTGCCACCAATTATGTATATATGTGTGATTTAATTTTTCTTTTTTTCTCCAATTCTTTAATCCCCAGCCAAATCCAACATAACTCAATTGATTGTTGTGTCTTTCACTAAGAGGTCACAGGTTCAATCCTCGCATTAATTAAAATACCGTTGCAAAAAAAAAAAAAAAAACTTTGATCACCATGAAAATAAAGTATAAATATAATATTGATTTCAACCAAAAACAACAATTTTCTTCTATTTCAAAGTTTTATTCCAAAAAGTTTGAAACAAATTCAATGTCCCACATACAAAACTAGTAATTAAGGGCCCGTTTGATAACGTTCTCGTTTCCTGTTTCTTGTTCCTGTTTCTCATTTTTTAAGAAACGGACTTGTTTGATAACTATTCTCGTTTCTTGTTTCTAAATTTTGAGAAACGTTTCTAAAAAAGAGGTCAAATTTGAGAAACTTCAAAAAGGTGTTTCTCCCTGTTCCGTTTCTCTTTTTATTAATCTGTTCTTAAAATGATGATAAATTAGTGTTGGCTCATTGGCAAGAGAAGCACCCAAATAAGCTTTTCACCTATGAGGTCTTGGCTTCAAAACCTCATTATAACACTTTAAACTTTGTAAATTAGCATTGCACTATTTTTAAATTAGTTTAAATTTCCCACTATTAAATATTAGGTTCACAAATAGTGATATTTTAGTTATATAACATAAATTTATCTATAATATAATTGAAATGTCGATTCACCTCTCATGTCGATATTGAGCTCATTGACACGTAGAAATGTCTACACGTCAACGAAAATTTAAAACATGACCCATAACAAACAATGACGAATGACAACGACTTCGAGATTTTAGAGCAAGGAAGACATTATCCTCAAGGTAGGGAAAAGTGTTTAACTATTGACATTTTTTTACTGTGAAATGTTATTGAACGTTGTTTTGGCGTGTTGGAGACTCGCTTCCCTATTCTTAAATAAATGTCTCATTACCCTGTCAACACACAAAAACATATACCAAATCAAATCAAATTTGGATAACATTTGGAGTATAAATACAATTTTAGGGTTGTTTTTAATTTTGCAGACTTATCTGTATTTTATTATGTAAACTTTAGATTTTTTTTTTTTAATTTATTATTTTTTTTAATGCATGTTATATCTTTTTTATATTATGTATACTAAATTTTATTTAAACTATAAAAAAAAAAAAAAAAAAACATAAAGAGAAAAAAGAAACAATTAACAAAAAATAATTATCAAACATGAATGTTTCTATTTTGTTTATTTTTTTCTTCAAGAAACAAGAAACAAGAAACGTTATCAAACAAGTTTGTGTTTCTGTTTCTTTTTTTTTCAAGAAACAAGAAACAAGAGTAGTTATCAAACATGTTTCTGTTTTTGATTCTCAAAAAACAGGGAACAAGAAACAGGGAACGAGAAACGGAAAACAGGGAACAAGAAACAGGAACGTTATCAAACGGGCCCTAAGTAATTAACTGAAGGAGAACTATTCGTGCCTCTCATTTATATACTGTTCTTAATTTTTCAATTTTTAAGAAATATATGTGTTTGATAATTAATCGTTTCCTAGTAAGAAACAATCCCAAAATTCTGCCTTTTACCGTACAAAGACAGGAACCAAAAACAGAAATATTTCATCCAAAAATTATATAAAAGCATATATATATATATATATATATATATATAAAAAGTGTGAAAGTTGTGCACAAATAATATTCATATGTTTAACTTTCACAATTTATAACAAAATGTATATATCATATGCTCGAATTACTTCTCTTCTTCTCCTTCCTAAACTCATAATAATCCTCAACCAATTTATCGATAGTTTTATTCTTCAAATCCTCAACCATTGCCTTCAAAACCTGTTCATTACAAAACACTAATTGTAATTAACAAACTTGTATGCATAAATCAATAATCAAGAGTAGTTTTGAAATCTTTTTTTTTAAAATGATTTTGATGGTGTGTTTACCGTCTCGACGATGCTCCGTAAAACGTCGATCGGAATGAAACTCAGAGCGTCCGGGATAAGAAAGCTGAGATTCATTTGGAGTTTAAACTTAAGGCGGCTTCTAGTTGTTCCTAATTTTTCACTGTAAATAGCTCCTCTAGAACAAACTGTGGCTGAAGATGGCTTGTAATCTCTATGGATGCCATTGATTTCCCAATTTGTCTGCCCAAAAAAACACCAAAACAAAACATTTTCTTCATAAATATATATATATGTACCAAATTATATGCTCATAATTTAAGGATTAATTTTAATGTTCAATAATTACCATTTCAAGGTTGAGAACTTTAGTGATATGATGAGGAACATCAGATGGGTAACCTTCTCCATTTGTTTTGTTAACTATTTTCATATCAATCGTTGGCCATACCTTCAAGAACAGCAACTGGATTTTTGGCGTCTCAATTCTCCACTCTTCCTCCAAAATATTAAAAATAAAAATATATAAAAAAAAAAGACAAATTTTGCTCTGATACTATGATAAATTTACCATTAAAACTTAGTAGTATTATTGTTGACACCATGTGGAAACATGTTATTAGGTAGAAGAACATGAGATGAATTGAATGGAATGGAAGAGAATGAAAAATTAGAAAACCTGGTTGAGCTGTTGACTTTTTCCTGGAAATGTTGCTTTGACCAATCTGGGTTTTTCCTCCAAGTACTGATCAAAAGAAGCTTTCTAGAGGGAGAATGAAAATCAATACCCAAAAAAAAAGAAAACAAAAGAAGAAGAAGAAGAAATCTTACCCCTGGAGATTCATAAAGTGGTATGTCAGTGAAAAATGTCAAAGAAAGTGGTAAAAAGTTATGATCTTTTGTTAAGTGCTTTTGTGTTTTAGACAGTGCAGCAAAGCACTTCCAGCTTGTAATTTTTGGGTTGTTGAGATGGGATTTCTTGAAGCTTTCTCTACTTTGAAAAGGCAAACATAGTCGTTGTTGGGCACTTGAAATGAACATCATCGTCGTCGTCGTGTGGCTAAGCTGAGATCTCAAAACTTCATCAATCCCTATTTGTTTTTGGTCTTTTTAAAGCTTTGTTCATTTGAAAATGGGACAAGTTTGCCATTATCAAAAAATAAAATAAAATATCAAAATATCAAAATATATATATATGTTTGTTAATTTCTTTTACTTTAATTTTTAAATTCTGAATGTTCAAGTTTAAGGAAATATAAAAGGCTGTCACGTTTCTGCATTTATTTATATTTTGATAACCAAGTTGCGGCTCTAATAACATCGGCTCACCCTGTCAATCCAAGTTTAATAATTGTCTAAACTATATTTTTTTTATTTTTTTTATACAAAAGTATTTAATTAATACTGGACGAGGATTGAAACTCTACCTTCTTATTCAGCACAACTTTATTTTCGTTATGCTAGATTTGACATTCACTTCCTAAACTTACTACATTATTAGATATTGTTTAATCAATTTTTTGAAGAAAGATAAACAAAAAGTTTAATTTCTGAACTTTAAAATGTATCGAATGGATCCTTGAACTTTTCAATTTTGTGTCAACAAATTTCTTACTTTTTCAATTTTGTGTTTAATAATTCTTTGATTTGTATTCATTGACCTACTAGACACAAAATTAAAAGTTTAGGGTCTCATTAGACACATACAATTAATAAATCAGTTATTTTTTTAAAATTTTGAATATGTAAGAGACATATATAAGATTTTTTTTAAAGTTTAGCCCTATTGGATACAAAATTGAATATTTGAAGATCTATTATACATTTTTTAAAGTTTAGGGACCAAATAGAGACCAACTTGAAAGTTCATGGACTAACCTTGTAATTTAACATAAACAAAAATTATATATGTATAATAATCCATAAATGTGAGACTTGATAACTTGAGTATAGTTCACTTATTAATATATTATGTTTTTGACCAAAATATTAGAGGTTTGAATTTCTACTTTTTACATATGTTGTATCCAAGACATTAAATTTTCATCGACATGCATGTCAATATTTCCATTGACATTTTCACATGTCCATGTGTTCGACATCTGACATTTTCACATGTCCATGTGTTCGACATCCACATAAAGGGTGAATCGACATTTCCATTATATCATAAAAATCAATGAAATATTAACAAAAATAGCAACAAAATGTAACAAAACTAAACATAATATTGATAATCATCTGATAATTGACATGTACTCCTCCCTACAATTTTAAGAAGATTTTTTTTTGGCAAGAAACATGAATACCAACATAAAAAGTAGCCGAGATTTGAATCTCGAAAAAGTTATTTGAATCTCGACTGGAAAACTGACGAGTATTCATGAAATTCGCCCGGAACACGCCAAATGTTTAATTATTATTTTTAACAAAATTCAGGTGAGCATTAATGATCTGAATCACGAAGGAGCAACACTCTATCGATCTGACGTCGTGTGCGTGGTGCTGCGCAACCACCTCTTGCACCGACACCGGTGGGATTCAACCTCATCATTGGGTTTGGTCGGTCGAGCTCGACCCAAAGAATCAAAGGCCCATGTTTGGCCCAAACTCAAACTCTTTGGGCCTAAACCAATGTTTAGGCTGTGCTTGTGGCCCAACACTTAAAACATAGGTTCATAGCCCAATTCATCAGCAATGAGCCAAAATTGGATCGTACCTAGATCCATCCTTTGCTTTGGATTGACCCCAATAAAATTAATATTTTTAAATATCAAATTAGCATTGGATTGAAACCTTATTTATAGAAAATGAACCTCTCTTCATTCTAAAAAATATGATTTATATTTTGCTCTTCTCTAAATTCAAGGTCACTCGTGAGCGCCAATATAAGCATAGCTCAACCAGTATAGTGTACGATCTAGTCCATAAGGTCACCGGTTCGATTCCCGTGTGGCCAATAGGTGTAGTGTAGTTGGACATGACTCATTAGTGACTTTTTCTTATCGATCTTTGGACTTCGGGCCCGATGATGAGACTGAGGTGGGATGTTGCTACTTCTCTCCGCACCACCGCCACAAGGAATGTGTTTTGCCGAGAAAGTTAGAGTTGAATTAAGATATTTGACCAAGGAGGACAAATAGGACTTTTCACAATCCACGGGTCAAAAAATGTTAGGTTTTTAAAAATGGGCCCATTTTCCAAATTGAAAAACAATTTTAGTCCTTTTATTCGAATTGCCCTTCAAATATTTCTATTTTAGTCTTCTTTTTCGAATTGTCCTTCAAATATGATTTTAAGTTTTGTATTGTATCATTTAACCACAACAGTGCCCACTCATTACCAAGATTTAAAACAATATGTGTAGGTGGTGGTGTTTCTAAGATTTATGTAAAGTGGGAGATTCCAACTTCGACTTACTGGTCAAAATGTACATAATATTTTATGCCCGTTGAGATATATACCTCATGTTGGCTTTTATGTTTGATATCCTATAAATATGTAACAACAAAGCCCATAATGAATTTCCATGTAAAACTGAAACACTGAGATTAAAATATAATAATTGAAAATGTATATAAAGATAAATAAAGTAATATGAAAAAATCGACAATACATGACTTGACATCACAATCTCAGGCTAGAAAAAGCCGTATGGATGAGTTTTTTCTAACGCCCCAGCAAGCAACAAATAATGTTCAAGATTTGGAGACTATTAACCTCAAGGATTAATTCCAAACCTTGAAAGCTTTAACATGCCATCCTTAAGCAGAGAATGGAATCCTCAATGCCATCCTCTGGCAAAGCCAAGGCTTCTCGACGTCGGGATCGATATATTGATGCAAAAGGAACTTTTCAGCTTCTTCATCTACTAATTCTTTTGCCCAACACACCCTTTCATTCGAGCAACTCCCTGGCCCGAAACACCTGTACCGAAAAACACAAGTTTCCTATCAGGGGATCTAGGCATTTGGCCATGTACACATTCATCATATAATCGTTGTCCAAAGTTCTAAATTTGTAATAAGCATATATATTGTGTAACCATAAGGCGAAAATCATTAAACACGTCATACTTGTACTCGTAAAAACAAGCAGTTCCCTCGTTTTCAGTTTTTCCCCAGTTGTCCCAGCCTGCTGGTTTGATACATGCATCTATGTATGTGTGAGCAAAGACCACCCTTGCAAACGGTCCCCATGGTCGCCCGAGATGAATGTCCGAAGTTCCGGCAACGCCTGTGATCACACACCTACATAATCACATTGTCACTTTTACATTCTTAATAACCTTATATAGATACAGAACTCAAAAAAATATATATACTCGTCCTAAGCTCAAAACTCAAGTAGACAGTTGTACAACCTATGGAACATATCATGTTGAAGTAAAGTCGCTATACTCGTCCTAAGCTCAAGAACACAACCTGAAATGACAGACACCAGTATTTTGAACAAGAACATAATTTCGGCCAACGCACCTCAAGAACACATAACCAGTCGTCTCTTCAGAAGATTTCCTGCTATGTGCTGTAACAAAGCCAGGTGCCTTGCAGTGGATATGACAATGCTCCAACAGAGCAGTGCTGTTGCCAAATATGAAGTCCACACTTCCTTCAATATAGCAATCATTCAAATATTGTTTTCCATGATGTAGGTAGAGAGTATCCTGCATCAAATTACATGGGGAAAATGAAAATGTTCAAAGCTATTTCCCAGACATCCAAAGTATTTCACAAGTAGAAACAATAGCAGGCAATAGAAGTACAGAAAAACTATCTACTGCGATCGCAAACGATCTGTGCTGATTGAACTAGCCAAAGGATAGAGCTAACGGACATCTCGACAACAGCATCAAACTGCAGATCCTAACAGTGTTATAGATAGCAAAAGCAAAGAAAGGTGGATGGCAAGTGAGCCAACTTAGCAATAAGTTGGATACTCGTACTCATACTCGTACTATATATAGCTGCTACGAGAGGAAATTCAGTCCCTCTCTTAAACTAAGTGGCCATTAATTAACCGAACCAAATGAATTAGATGATTGGAATACCTGCCAGCCGAGAAACCTGCAATTATAAAAGGCACAACGATCTCCTGTAACTCTGACAGCAACAGCTTGTCCAGAACCCTGTCGAAAACAAACACAGAAAACTAGATTGAACAAAGATCCTCATTGTACAGTTTCAAAATTAACCTCAAACTATGAAGTGATATGAGATGAATCCAAAATCCAAAAGGGTACCTGAGGGGCAGAATTCTCAAACGTGATATTCTCAGCAATGAAATCCTGTCCTTCAACAATTGTAGTCCCGCAAGCAAAAGTCCCAGTTCCAATGACACTAGAATCCTATAGCCAGAGCCAAGAACATTACAGTTTTGAAAAATAAACGAAAACCCAGAAATGAAATGATAAAATAATGATCGGAAACCGACTTGGTGGTGGTCAATTTTGGTGGCAGTATTGTCCCAAGTGATAACAGTAGATTCAGGGCTCGAACCGATGAATGTGATGAAATTCTTGGTCTTGGGCACATACAGGGGCTGCTTGTAAATGCCAGGAGACACACGGATCACAGTCCGGCAAGTGTTGCTTAATGGAACCGCGTCAATGGCTTCCTGAACCGTGCGGAAATCTCCACAACCGTCGTGCGCCACCGTGATCTCTTTGGGCGGGGCCGCCATTAAACCCTCTTTCTCGAAACCTCGGATTGAAGAAGATGAAGACCGATTGTAGTGGAAGGAAAACAAAAACAAAATCGAATGAATTTAATTTCTCCAAAAAACTTTATTTATAGGTTTCGAATTGGATTTTTCTGTAAACATCTGGGGTGGGGTTGGCTATTTTAAAGCTTGAACCTTTCAAATCGGATCTTCTGTCATTTTCTTCTTCCTTCCTTTTATGTGGTTGGAATCCGATCCTTCTATCAATTTTTCTTTTTTTAAATAGAATAATTGAATGCAAGATAAAAATACTTGGATATAGATATTAAATATTAATTCATTTCTCTAATATCTTTTATAAATAAACTTAAAACATAAAAAATTAAAATAATTACAAAAGAGGAATATGGAGATTTGAATCTCGAAAGTATGGCTACGACTTATGTGAATTAAATGATGAACAAATATGAAATTAGACGAGAAAAAAATTATCTAGATCGAGACGCAATTCAACTCCAATATGTACCAACAATTGGTATGATGTATTAACTAGTGACTATGACGAAGTCTTAGGTTTGATTCCCCACCATACACATGTTGTCAAAAAAAAAAAAAAAAAAAAAAAAAAAAAAATTAACTCCAACCTGTAAATTGAAGACAAAGTGTTGTAAAAAAATGAAGTTAAAGTAACACCTTTTCATTGAGTTAATATATCATTATACTATTTTACTATTTTATTAAATAAATTTCAAGAAATTAAAAGGAAAATAAGACATTAATTGTTTAAAATTTCTATAATGTGTCCTAATTATTTGAAGTCAAAAAACAAAAGCGATAAGCATAGGACAATGAAAAAATGTATTGATTTTGATTCATTCGAAAAACTGTAATTATTATATCGAAGAAGATATGTTCTCCGCAATTGCGCATCAAGGTCGCGCGATCTTATAATGCCAAGATCACATAGCTTGAAGGTGTGCGCGATCACGTGGCCTCGGTGCGTGATTTCGAACAACATATCTCCCTCCATACAAATTTATTTTAGCTAAATGTTGCGTGATTTATTGCGTACCGCAAGTTGTACGGGTCAAATTTTAATATAGTGATTTAAGTAAAGAGTATCGTCCACAAGATTGATTTTCTAGATCAATTGAGTACCATAGGTACTAACCACAAATTTTATGTAGAATAAAAAGACTGATTGAGTGAAAATTAAATGACTGAAAAATAATGGAAAACATTTTGGAGAGAATAACCTAGACAATTGATTTCATCGAATAAATTCATGCTTAATTAATCTATCCGTCCAAAAATAGTCATGCATACAATTATAAGCGAACAAGAATAAAATCATAAAAGACGGGCCAGAACTCAATTAATTCTCTTTTTTTTTTATATATAAAACTAACATGTCTGTAGTTTTTAATAGAAAAGAAAGGCATTATGCAACTTCTATTAACGGCCTCTAAGAGAATTTTTCATGTTCATGCAATAATTTACAAGTAGTCTTGTGTTTGAGTTCTACTCTAAAATCTATTTTTTCAAACTATAAGTTAAACAATCAACAATTTATATTTTGGCCAAAAGGATAAAAGCGTTAAGCAAACAAACACATGAATAACCGTTGCAATATGAAAAATTTAGATTAATCAAACATGAAAACTAAAACGATTACATCAATCTCCTAAGTAAGAGTCTAGCTACTCATAATCACTAAAATAATGCTTCGACAAAGTTTAGAATCCATCAAATAATGCAAATAAAATCAAAGGTAAAAGGAGAAAAACTCTTGTAGCGTGCCAAGCCTCGTTCCCGATGTGATCTGCACGTTTCCGAGCCTCCAAATCTCTTCTTCAGCTCTCTAGAGTGTCTCTTCCGCCTCTTCAATCAGTGTATTTCGAAATTAGGGTTCAAAACTCCCAAAAGTGGCTCCCTCGTCGTATGAAGAATAAGTTGTATATATAGGAAAAATTGGGACAGCGTCTCGACGCTATCCTTAGAAACGCGTTAAACTGATTTTGGAAAGCCAGCGTCGAGACGCTACGGACGAAACGACGTTGATGGGTCAATTCGTAGCGTCTCGACGCTACTGCTGCGGGACAAATGGCTTAAATGTGGAATTTGGGCGTCTCGACGCTCTGCCCTCGGGTTTTCAGGTTTGATCTCCTTATTCTCTTGACTTGGCTTCTTCTACCCATAAAGCTCAAAGTTGCTTCATTTGCTCAATTTCTACAAAACAAAGGAAATCAACGTGAAAGTACCCGTTAAGCAACAAAACTAGCGATAAAAAGACTCTAAAGATAGCACACTTTGTGTGCTATCACTAAATGATCACTCGTTTTTTTTTTTTTTTTTCAGGATATTTAAAACCATGCTTAGCAAAATTCTAAAGAGATGGAGAAAATGATTGATTGTGTTCAGAGTTGGTCAGCGTTAACCATTTCTTGCATGAGCAATTTCTTATGTTTGTCGATTGCAACTTATCCAGTTTGGTTTGAAGAGCTTCCAGGTTTACTAGGCAAGTGTTTTTGGGCTACATGGTCGCATAGCAGATACAATTGACCGTATTCTACGGGCTTATTTGTGGCGAGGGAGCTCTACTGGCAGGGGTGGTGCAAATGCGGCTTGGGAGGATGTTTATTTGTCGAGAAGCGAGGGGGGATTGGACATTCGTTATGTTCGCTCTTGGAATGTGGCAACTGTTATGAAGCTTTTTTGGATTCGTTTTATGCGCTCTGGTTCGTTGTGGGTTGTCTGGGTTGATGTTTATGTCCTTCGAGGTCGCTTTCTATGGTCTGTTGGGGAGTCGTCTAGCTAGTTGTGGTGTACTTGTGTCGTCTTCCGACTTCGGGAGTAGTTTCGTTCACTTTGTCTGGATAATCATTGGGAATGGTCGGCGTTGTCATGCTTGGGTGGACTCCTTGCTCCTAGGGGGTCCCATTGTACAGCGATTTGAGGAGAGATTGATTAGTGTTGTGGGAAGCTCGGAGTGTGCCCTTATGTCGAATTTTCTCCTTCTTTATTGGTTCTGGCATTGACATTGTGTGATTTGGGAGATGGAGGAGTTGTTTCCTTTGGTTTAGGCAGTAGTCCCCCACCTGCATCGTCCTGATCGAGTTAGTTGGGACCCTGATAGGTCTCAGGTCTTCTCAGTGGCTAGTGTTTGAGAGGTTTTACAGCCTCGTTAGGATTGTGTGAGTTGTGCGAGTTTATTTGGTTTGAGGGTAATATTCTTCGACACTCATTTATTGTGTGGTTGACGATTTGGGATCGTTTGTATACTATGGTCCGGTTTCATGTTTTGGATCCCTTGATCTCGTCAGGATGTGTGTTGTGTTCAAATGCTTTGGGGATGAGGGGTCATCTTTTCTTTGAGTGCCCGTTCAGTAAGTATGTGTGGACAAGACTTTTGCGGTGGGGGTGTTCCTCTCATCAGGTTGTTGCTTGGTCTACAAAGTTGATTTGGATTTGTGGCATGGGCGGGGTGATCGATGCAGACGTCATGTTTGGAGGCTTGCTTGGTGCGCGAAAATCTTACCATATATGGAAAGAACGAAACTATCGTGTTCATGGGGCTAATCCCCGTTATCCTCAGTATGTTCTTATTAGTGGAGGTCAATATGACTTATAGGTGTGCTTCGTAGTTAGGGGCGTTGTTTGTCCCTACTTCTATTAATGATCTTTCTTGAGACTTGTTTTCTTGAGTTGTTTTTTTTAGTGTCTTGGCTTCGGGTTGTGGGGTCTTCGTCGTTTGCTTTGCGTAATATATTATCATTGCAAAAAAAAAAAAAACAGAGATCTTGACTTTTAATTTTTTTTGTTTTTTTTGTTTTTTGGAAAAGAAACAATTTCATTGATAGTATGAAATTACAATAGAAAGGGATGTCTCCCAAGATTACAAAAGACCTCTCCAATTAGAAAGGAGGGTATCAAAGCTATAGTGATGGAAGAGGGGGGATCGTTTCGACCAAAGCGCAACCGTATTGACAATAGCTTCGAAGAACCTAAAATAAGAAGATTCTTTTTCTTGAAAAATTCGCTTGTTCCGCTCTTGCCAAATGGCCCAACAAAAAGCCCTTGTGAAATTCTCCCACAAAATCTTCTTCTTCTTTTTGAAAGGATGACCTCCAAGGATGAGAGCTAGAAAGAGTTTTGGCTCTTCCGGGAATGCCGTTAGCCAATTGAAGGATGCTAAAATATCGTTCCAAAACAAACGAGCAAATTTGCAAGATATCAATAAATGGCTTTGAGATTCTGAATGGTTTTTGCAAATAATGCACCATTGTGGAGAAAGAGCCATGTAGGGAAGCCTTCTTTGTAGTTTATCATTAGTGTTGATAGCCTTGTGTGATAGCTCCCATAAGTAGAACTTTATCTTCTTGGGATAAATACCTTTCCAAATCAAATCATAGAGTTTTGTTGACTCGTTAACTGATGGGGAGATGTCACTTAGAAGGGACCTTATGGTAAATAGACCATTTGGTTCCAAATTCCATGACACTCTATCCCTCCTATGATTAATGGCACAAAATGATAAACAATGGAGAAGGGAGACAAATTCATCAATCTCAACATCTTTAAGATTTCTTCTCGATCTCAAATCCCAAAATCCAAACTCAGTATTCCAGAAATCCTTTACAGCCCCCTGTTTTGAAATAGTCAAATTATAAATCAGAGGAAAGGTTCTAGCAAGTGATTCTTCCCCAATCCAAATATCATCCCAAAAAGAGATGTTAGCTCCATCCCCCAACACAAATGAGGTTCTGCCATAGATTAGATTTCCTTGCTTCATTATTGATTTCCATGGACCTTTGGCTTTTGTTAAAGAGATACTGCCCGGCTTCATGTTAAGGCTAGTAGTTCCATATTTAGCATCAATCACTTTCCTCCATAAAGCATTCGGTTCGTTTTGGTATCGCCAAATCCATTTAGCAAGAAGAGCTTTGTTTCTATTTTTGATACTATGTAAACCGAGCCCACCATTCTCGAGGGGAAGGAGAAGGTTTTCCCACTTGATAAGATGCATTCCCTTCTTGTCTTCATTTCCTTTCCACAAAAAGTTTCTGATCATTCGATCAAAGATGGATGAAACTTTGGATGGCATTTGGAATATGGAAAGATAATACGTTGGAAGATTAGTAAGTGTGGCTTGTATGAGCGTGTGTCTTCCACCTTTCGAGATGAAGGAATTCTTCCAAGATAGAAGTCGTTTTTCAACCTTTTCAATCATAGGATCCCAAAATGATAATGTTCTCGGCTTTCCATTGAGAGGGAGACCAAGATAAGTTGCTGGCCAATAACCAGCTTTGCAGCCAAACTTCTGTGCAATGCTGAATACCTCTTGGTCTTCAAGGTTAATGCCAAATAGTTCAGATTTTTTATGGTTGATATTGAGCCCAGAAGCCATTTCAAAGAACCTCACAATGCTGAACATATTTTCTAGTGCAGAATCTTCTTTTGTAGAGAAAAGAATAGTGTCATCAGCAAATTGAAGATGGTGGATGTTCAATAAACCCCTCTCCATAGAGAACCCTTCAATCATCTTTCTATTTGCAGCGTGTATCATGAGCCGGCTAAAACAGTCCATAACCAGTATAAAGAGGAAAGGGGAAAGGGGGTCACCTTGCCTAAGGCCTCTCGAGGCAAGGATTTTACCCCTTGGGCGGCCATTGATGATGATAGAAAAGTTTGGCGATGTAATGCATCCTCTAATCCATTTTCTCCATGTGGGGCCAAAGCCCTTTGCTACTAAAATTTCATCAAGGAAGTCCCAATCAACTTTGTCAAAAGCCTTTTCAATGTCAAGTTTAATGACCACCCCTTTTTTCTTTGTCCTCTTCCATTCATCAATAAGCTCGTTCGCTATAAGAGAAGCATCTAAGATTTGCCTTTCGGCAACAAAAGCGGATTGATAAGCTGTGATAGTATGGGGAAGGACTGTCTTGAGCCTTTCGGAAAGCACTCTAGCAATAATCTTGTACATACATGAGATAAGGCTAATGGGCCGATAGTCACCCACCCCTTTGGCATCCACTCTCTTTGGGATAAGGCAAATATAGGTCTCGTTTAAGCTTGCATTGATAATACCTTTCTTGAAAAAATCTTGGAACACCCTCATAATGTCAGCTTTGAGAATGTTCCATGACTTTTTATAGAATTCAGCGGTAAAACCATCCGGCCCCGGAGTCTTGTTGGTCCCCAAATCGTTAACAGCACATCGAATTTCATCTTCTGTGAACGGTCTTTCTAGATCTGCAGCTTGTTGGGATGAAATGGGATCCCAATTTAAAGGGGTGGGGAGAAATCTATCGCCCTCTTTTTTTTTATATAATTCTTCATAGAATCTCAAGAATTCTTCTTCAATCTCAGAATCATGAGTCAAACTTTTACCCTGTGTGGACAGAATTTCCAGGATGGAGTTTTTTCTCCTTCTGGCAGCCACGATTCGGTGAAAGAAACTGGTATTAATGTCCCCCTCGCTCAACCATTTCAGCTTACAACTCTGTCTCCACAAAGACTCCTCTTTCACAGCCATGGCTAGTAATTGAGCTTTGATAGAAAGTCTTTGTTGAATTTGTACCAGTTGAATATCCCCTGTTTCTTCAATAGAATCCAGCACCCCTAATTCAATGACAAGTTGCTCTTTCAGATTATTATTGATGCTATAAGTGACTCTATTCCACTCTTTAACAACTGTTTTCAGCCCCTTGAGCTTTTGTATGAAACCATGACCAGGAAAGCCTCTTAAAGGGGTGTTGAGCCACCAATATTCAAACATGTGGGTGAAACTTTGTTCCGATAACCAATGGTTTTGGAATCGAAAAGGGGTTGGCCCCCATTTGTCCACCCCGAATGAGAGTTGAATAGGATAATGATCTGAGGTAACTCTTTCAAGCCTTTTGGCCGCAGCGTTATGAAAACGATCCAAGAAAGCTTCATTTGCGAGGAACCTATCAATAAGCGAGAGAGTAGGGGACTGTCTAAAATCAGACCAAGTGTACAAGCCATTGGATAGAGGAAAATCAGTAAGTGCTGCTTGTTCAATAAAAATATTGAAGTTGTTCATATGCCTATTCGATCTTCTATAAACAGACTTCTCACTGGTCCATCGAATAACATTGAAATCACCACCTAACAGCCAAGCACCAGAACAACGAGTAGATAATCCCTTGAGCTCTTCCCAAAAAGGTTGATACAATTCTGTTCTTTTGATACAATTCTGATCTTGACTTTTAATGCCGAAAACATTTGGATCTAAGTTTAAATTTTGAGAGACCATAGTCATAGTTTTAAGTTCAGTTAACCAAATTGATTTTTTTGTTATTTTTTTTATTTTGTGATGTAACTTTTTGAGATTTACATGTTGGCAAGTCGTGAAAAGAGACTTTTTTTTTACCCTTCAACCCAAAAATGACAGTTTTGGCCTTCAATTGATTACACATTTTTCTTCAACATTTCATCTTTTTAAAGTTTGAAACCAATCCCTAAAGTTTTATGATGATTAAATAATTTAGATCTTCATTCACTTATATGAATGTACTTGGATCAATTTGTAATTGATTATAGATGAACGATAAAAGTGTTGAAAATGGGTCGCAATAGTCATAGTAGGATGAGAGAGAGGAAAAGAAGACAGGGAGCAAATTTCATATTTTTTAACTTTAGGGTAAAAATAGAATTTCACTCCCTCAAAATTAGAAAAAATAAAAATAAAAATGTTAGTTGCTAATTGTTAGTTATCTATTACTAACTGCATTGCTTGCCTCTCTCCACTGTATAAAATAGAGAAAAATCCATTCTACTTTTACTTTATGTGAATTTAACGATGAACAAGTTTGAAACCAGTAGAGAAAAAAATGACCTAGACGCACAAGAGGCAATTCCACTCCTACCTGTAAATTGAAGTCAAATAGCACATTTTCAATATGCTAATATATAATTATAATATTTTAGGAAAAATTACATAGTTGATCCATGGGGTTTGAGTTTGGTAACATTTGGATCCGTAAGCTTTCAAATTTAACAATTTTAGTCATGAGTTTTGCATTTGGTTTGACTTTTGTCTCTCCATCAAATTTGTTGTTAAATACTAAACGACAGGCGACGGGGGTCATGGTTGGGAAAATTTTGATTTAACTGACAATGATTTTAGGTAAGACTTCGTTAATTCCATAATGTTGTATTTATTCGTATATACGATTTTTATTTCATCACCAGGGCCCCAACATCTTGTTCATGAAAAATTTGACGGCTATCAGTGACTATATCACGTATAAAAATTGTCATATTAGCAAATATTTTCGAAATGTATTATATTTATAATTATTTTACACAAAATTGACACCCACATATATATATATCCCAGAATGAATTTCCATGTAAAACTGAAAACCCAGAGAGATTAAAATATAATAATTGAAAATGTATCTTTATATAAAGATAAATATAGTAATATGAAAAATTGGACAATACATGACTTGACATCACAAACTCAGGCTAGAAAAAGCCCTATGGATGAGTTTTTTCTAACGCCTCCCAGGCAAGCAACAAATAATGTTCAAGATTTGGAGACTCTCGTGGATTAATTCCAAACCTTGAGATTTTTGCTGATTTTTTATTTTGAAAGCTTTAACATTCCATCCTTAAGCAGAGAATGGAATCCTCAATGCCATCCTCTGGCATAGCCAAGGCTTCTCGACGTCGGGATCGATATATTGATGCAAAAGGAACTTTTCAGCTTCTTCATCTACTAATTCTTTTGCCCAACACACCCTTTCAGTCGAGCAACTCCCTGGCCCGAAACACCTGTACCCAGAAACACAAGTTTCCTATCAGGAGATCTAGGCATTTGGCTATGTACACATTCATCATATAATCGTTGTCCAAAGTTGTAAATTTGTAATAAGCATATATATTGTGTAACGATAAAGCGAAAATCATTAAACACGTCATACTTGTACTCGTAAAAACAAGCAGTTCCCTCGTTTTCAGTTTTTCCCCAGTTGTCCCAGCCTGCTGGTTTGATACATGCATCTATGTATGTGTGAGCAAAGACCACCCTTGCAAACGGTCCCCATGGTCGCCCGAGATGAATGTCCGAAGTCCCGGCAACGCCTGTGATCACACACCTACATAACCACATTGTCACTTTTACATTCCTAATAACCTAATATAGATACAGAATTCAAAAAATATATATACTCGTCCTAAGCTCAGAACTCAAGTAGACAGTTGTACAACCTATAGAACAGATCTTGTATAAGTAAAGTCCATATACTCGTCCTAAGCTCAAGAACACAACCTGAAATGACAGACACCAGTATTTTGAACAAGAGGAACATAATTTCGGCCAACGAACCTCAAGAACACATAACCAGTCGTCTCTTCAGCAGATTTCCTGCTATGTGCTGTAACATAGCCAGGTGCCTTGCAGTGGACATGACAATGCTCCAACAGAGCAGTGCTGTTGCCAAATATGAAGTCGACACTTCCTTCAATATAGCAATCCTTCAAATACTGTTTTCCATGATGTAGGTAGAGAGTATCCTGCATCATATGGGGAAAATGAAAATGTTCAAAGCTATTTCACAAGTAGAAACAATAGCAGGCAATAGAAGTACAGAAAAACTATCTACTGCGATCGCAAACGGTCTGTGCTGATTGAACTAGCCAAAGGATAGAGCTAACGGACATCTCGACAACAGCATCAAACTGCAGATCCTAACAGTGTTATAGATAGCAAAAGCAAAGAAAGCTTGATGGCAATTGAGCCAACTTAGCAATAAGTTGGATACTATATATAGCTGCTACGAGAGGAAATTCAGTCCATCTCTTAAACTAACTGGCCATTAATTAACCTAAGCAAATGAATTAGATGATTGGAATACCTGCCAGCCGAGAAACCTGCAATTATAAAAGGCACAACGATCTCCTGTAACTCTGACAGCAACAGCTTGTCCAGAACCCTGTCGAAAACAAACACAGAAAACTAGATTGAACAAAGATCCTCATTGTACAGTTTCAAAATTAACCTCAAACTATGAAGTGATATGAGATGAATCCAAAATCCAAAAGGGTACCTGAGGGGCAGAATTCTCAAACGTGATATTCTCAGCAATGAAATCCTGTCCTTCAACAATTGTAGTCCCGCAAGCAAAAGTCCCAGTTCCAATGACACTAGAATCCTATAGCCAGAGCCAAGAACATTACAGTTTTGAAAAATAAACGAAAACCCAGAAATGAAATGATAAAATAATGATCGGAAACCGACTTGGTGGTGGTCAATTTTGGTGGCAGTATTGTCCCAAGTGATAACAGTAGATTCAGGGCTCGAACCGATGAATGTGATGAAATTCTTGGTCTTGGGCACATACAGGGGCTGCTTGTAAATGCCAGGAGACACACGGATCACAGTCCGGCAAGTATTGCTTAATGGAACCGCGTCAATGGCTTCCTGAACAGTGCGGAAATCTCCACAACCGTCGTGCGCCACCGTGATCTCTTTGGGCGGGGCCGCCATTAAACCCTCTTTCTCGAAACCTCGGATTGAAGAAGATGAAGACCGATTGTAGTGGAAGGAAAACAAAAACAAAATCGAATGAATTTAATTTCTCCAAAAAACTTTATTTATAGGTTTCGAATTGGATTTGTTTGTAAACATCTGGGGTGGGGTATGCTATTTTAAAGGTTGAACCTTTCAAATTGGATCTTCTGTCATTTTCTTCTTCCTCCTTTTATGTGGTTGGAATCGGATTCTTCAATCAATTTTTTTTTTTCTTTTTTTTCTTTTTTTTTTTAGAATAATAGAATGTAAGAATGAAAATTTTTGTCTTACATGTATGTCAATATAAATATTAAAGATTAATTCATCTCTCCAATATCTTTAATAAATAACCTTAAAACATAAAAAATAATAATAATAATAATAATATTTATTAATACTTATGTAAATGTAAATAATAATATCTATAACCTAGTTTAGAACTAAAAATAATTTATTTATTAATTTAAATAATAATAAAATAAATTACAAAAATATTTATCTATATCCATATTTTATCGATATATCCATAAAATTGATATCTTGCGATAAACTTTTTTGTTTTGTTATATACATTTTCAAAGTGTTTTTAAAACCTAAGCCTGTTATCAAATAAACTAAAGATACTGAAAGATTGTGTCTGAATTTCTGTTGTACTTGAATAAAAGAGATTAGGCCATTAAATAGCCTTTACATATAACTGTATCAACATAAAAGAAAGGTTGTACTAACAACTTGAAAGACTAAATTCATCTCCAAAAATCCTATAAATATGGGGATGATTATTTGACTAATAGAATATTTCAACATTTCCTCCCTTAAACTGAATGCGTGCAAGCATCAGTTTACATCAGCTTCAGAACAAACACCTAAAGATGTACGCAACTTTACGAAAGCATCCAGCTTAAGTGGCTTTGTCATTATATCGGCTAATTGTTCACTTGTGTTGCAGTAAACCAACTCCACATAGCCATCCTTTGTGAGATCTCGAAGGAAATGAAAACGTACATCTATATGCTTACTTCGACCATGCATTACAGGATTCTTCGAAAGCTTGATTGCAGAACTACTGTCACAATAAATCACGGTTGTAGTATCTTGATTCTTACCTAATTTTTTCAGCACCCTCTTCAACCATATTGCTTGACATGCACAAGAAGATGCAGCAATGAATTCAGCTTCAGTGGTAGATAAACTTACTACTGGTTGTTTCTTTGATAACCAAGATACCGCTCCAGAGCCAAACAAGAACACATAACCCGAAGTGCTTTTTCTATCTTCCAAGTCTCCAGCATAATCAAAATTTTACCTTCTTTGCTTATCTTGATAAAGAGGGTATGTTCATAGTCACATTTCTCAAACCCTTCCTTTATAAAATAAGCTTCAATGCGGCTATACCAGGCACGTGGTGCTTGCTTAAGGCCATAGAGAGCCTTTTTCAATTTATAAATCTTGTGTTCATGTCCTTTTTGGACATAACCACTAGGTTGCTCCACAAAAACCTCCTCATTTAGCTCACCATATAGAAAAGCTGATTTAACATCTAGTTGATAGATAGTCCATCCATGTTGAGCTGCAAGAGATACAACTAAACGTATTGTTTCCATACGTGCTACAGGTGCAAAGACTTCAGTGAAATCCACCCCATGTTGTTGAGAATACCCCTTCACTACGAGCCTTGCTTTGTATTTGTCAATTTCACCCTTTTCATTTAACTTGGTTTTATAGACCCATTTCACTCCAATTACCTTCCCACCTGCAGGTAGCTCTGTCAACTCCCATGTGTTGTTTCGTTTTATCGCATCCATTTCCACATTCATGGCTTTCCTCCATTTCTCGCTTTTTACAGCCTCTTCAAAGTGAATGGGGTCAGAAGTTGCAAACATGGCAAATTGAGTTTCTTCTTCAGAAAGACCCTCCCCTGTTTCATAGTCTTGCATCCAAGTTGGTTGTCTTCTAATTCGCTCTTCATGTGAGCTCTCCTCATCAGGAGAATCAGTGGTGGGAATGGTTTCCTCCTCTTCTATATTAGCTTCATTTCCAGTATGATCCACTGCTTCTTCCTCTCGATCGCCCCACTCCAAGTCGCATGCAAATGCTTCTTCATGTTTTTTATCCCAATCCCAACTTTTATCTTCTTCGAAGACAACATCTCGACTTACTATGATCTTTTGTGAAATAGGATCATAAAGTCTATAGGCCTTCGATTCTTCACTAACTCCCAACAAAACACAAGTAAGACTTTTATCATCTAGTTTAGCACGTTTGTTATCAGGCACATGAACATGAGATATGCAACCAAAAACTCTAAAATACTCCACCGAAGGTTTTATTCCACTTCATGCTTCTTCTGGGGTCTTGTTTCTTACAACCAAAGTTGGACTTCGATTTAAAATATGAACGGTCCAGTTGACAGCTTCAGGCCAGAACAGTTTAGGAACTTTCTTTTCTGAAATCATACTTCGTACCATATTCATAATGGTTCTATTTTTGCGTTCGGCGACTCCATTTTGTTGTGGCGTATATGCAGCTGTCAATTGTCTTTTTATGCCATTTTCAGCACAAAATTTACTAAATTCTTGTGATGTAAATTCTCCTCCTCGATCTGTTCGCAAAGCTCGAATTGGTGTGTTTGTCTCCTTTTCCACACGAACCTTTAATCTCTTGAAAACATCAAAGGCTTCTGACTTTTCTGTCAAAAAGAAAACCCATGTTTTTCTACTGAAGTCATCAGTAAAAGTAAGTAAGTACCGTTTTCTGCCATTGGAAGTAGGTTTGATTGGTCCACAAATGTCAGCATGTAGTAATTGAAGAATTTGTGTGGCTCTCCAGGTGCTTACTTTTGAAAATGAATCCCTGTGTTGCTTTCCTACTAAACAATCTTTGCATAACCTCGAAGGAGTCTTGAGTTGTGGTAAGCCATTCACCATTCCTTTTTGTTGGAGAGTTTTAAGACCTGTAAAACTCAAGTGTCCATATCTACAATGCCAAAGCTGCACCATATCCTCTGTTATGGTATTAAAACAAACCGATGTTATAGGTTGAGAAATAGCTTCTAAAATAAACATTCGATTTGTAGACATTTTCATATCCATAATCAAACCTTTTTCTTCATGGAACACCTTACATCTACCATGTTGAAACATAATGGAAAGTCCTTTCTCCTGCAATTGGCCAATGCTCAACAAATTGTTTTTCAATTCGGGTACATAAAAAACTCCAGTAATAATTTGGATGGTTTCATTCACTTTCAATCTAATGTTCCCCTTTCCCATAACAATCATGCTGGAATTGTTGCCTAATTTGACTGATTCTCTAAATTTTTCATTTAAATCAGAGAAATACTCCTTCTTACCACACATATGATTACTGCAACCTGAGTCAAGATACCACACATCTTCTTTGTGATCTTTGCTCATATTTGAACAAGCCATCAACAACAACTCATCTTTAGGCAATCATAATTTAGTAAATTTTCTTCTTTACTAAATTAATAGTTCTTAAGCCTGAAATAAATAGTTCTTGGCTTTCAAGTCTTTCAGCTTTTGATCGTCGATGTTCTTCTTTTGTGCATCTGTGAGAACCACACCTTCCGCTACTGTAGGAAGTCCATCTTCTATCAATCCCCAATATTCCTTGGATCGTAGAAAATTCTCCATGAGCATTTCCCAATGATCATAATGCCCATCAAATTTTGGAACTGCTGGTTGCACAAAAGAACTTGAACCCTCCATGTGTTTTTTTTTTTTAAGACTGCTGCTTCAAATTTTGATCAGACCTTATGATGGCTCTGATACCAAATGTTATCAAATAAACTAAAGATACTGAAAGATTGTGTCTGAATTTCTGTTGTACTTGAATAAAAGAGATTAGGCCATTAAATAGCCTTTACATATAACTGTATCAACATAAAAGAAAGGTTGTACTAACAACTTGAAAGACTAAATTCATCTCCAAAGATCCTATAAATATGGGGATGATTATTTGACTAATAGAATATTTCAACAAAGCCAACTTTTGAATACTGAAAAAAAGAGTTTGTAAAAACTTGTTTCGATTTTTAGAATTTGACTAAAAATTCAAATGTTAGGACCATTGTGAGAAAATGGTGAAAACAAACATCATTTTTAAAAATTAAAATTAAAAAATAAAATATTTATCAATCCAACATAATCCAAATTTCTAAAAGACTTTTTTTTTTCTTTTACATTATAATTTATGAATAAGATCTTACTTCTTTTTTTTTTTCCAATGCTCTCTCTCCTCTCATTAATTTATCTTTCTTTTTTCGAACAAACAAACTCTATTGCAATAAGACTGCCACATTCGCTACATAACTATGATTCCCACATGGGAGCTCATTTTTCAGATGGCGTAAGAGCCATTCTGAAAACGCACTAAGCCAAATGCCAGATTGTCTAAGAGCACATCGTCGTGCTTGTTCATGTGCCAACACATTAATAGCTTTAGAAATATGAAAAGAAAAAAAAGAATATTGTGAAACCCCATCTTCATGGCCAAAATATTTGTAATGGTAGTATGAACTTCTTCAAAGATGTCAGAAGACCCATTAATCATTTGTATGTTGACCAATGAATCAGAATACACTAAAACCTAAGTAACACTTAACTTGTGTGTCAACCGAAGGCCTTCAAGGATTGCTCGGGCTTCAGCACAGAATGGTGTGACAGCAGTCGGATAGTACCCATACATAGCCGTCAGTGGATGACCATCTTGGTGTTTTAATATGGCTCCAAAACTTGTAGCATTCACTGGATCTCGAAAAGTTTCATCCACATACAATTTCACCACATTGCCGACCAATGTAGAAACCAGAGAGGAAGAATATAAGTTAATCGTGGTTGAATGCAGCCCATTAGCTCGGTGATAATCGCGCAGATAGTCTCAAACTCATTCACATCTGAGACGAACCTCTGGAACCTCCTCATTATGAATGAATTTTTTCCTGTTATTCCAAATGGCTCATACCCCAATACATACCACATTAAAATGGTCAGGTGGGTGATCGTTAGAAACAGTCAACCATCTATCCTAAATGTGGATATATGGGTTAAGGTTCATTTGGTAATGTGGGAGGAGAGTCTTCAACTTCCTTTGCTCCCTTGCATTGGAAGAGAGCATGATCAGTGGTCTCTGGCATAAGGCACAAAGGACAAGCAATATGCGTATTAATATTCCTATGATTTAGATTCACCTAGGTGGGAATGCAATTAAGAAAATAACGCCAAATAAAGTGTTGGACTTTAAAAGGGACTTTGGTTTTCCACAACTTTTTCCACCAGGCTTCACAATGATTTTCACTCGGTGCTCCCATCTCAGGCTTCCCCTTCCAAAACGCCTTGTATTCACTCTTAACTGTGTATTTGTCGTACCGGTCAAAATACCAAATCTAATTGTCATTCACCCTTGACTCGGTAATCGGAATACTAAGGGGATGTTTGGGGCGCAGGGTGGGTTATTATAGTTGGTGAGTTATAATAGTCTGTGGGTTATAATAGTCTGTGTTTGGGGTGCAGAGTTGTATAGTCTGAGTTTAGTAAGTCTGTGTTTGGGGTGCAGAGTTGTTTAGTCTGAGTTTAGAAAGTCTGTGTTTAGAATACAATTTTTTTTAACACGGAGTTTGAAATATGTGTTTATGATAGTTTATTTTTTTTCTACAATTTTTTGTTGTATGGTATAGTTAAATGTATATTACATATTAATTTTTTAAAAGTTAAAAAAATAAATATTATTTAGTAAATTACAAATAATCCACCACGAGAGGCTTTGGCGTTGTCGATGGAGAGAGAAATTTTGGAAGAAATAGAAGATAAGAAATCGTGAGGTGATGAAGACGAAGAGAGAGGAAAAATAAGTAAATTGGGTTAGAAAAAGAAGAAAATTTGATAAATTGGGTGGGAAAAAAATCCGCCAACGAAGTGAAAAAAAAAAAAAACTTTTACAGTAACACTGTAGCAAGTTGGGGGTTATAATAACCCCAACCTGGGTTCAATAACTCGGTGCCCCAAACGTGGGGTGGGTTATAATAACCCACCCCTATAATAACCCCAACCTGGGTTCAATAACTCGGTGCCCCAAACGTGGGGTGGGTTATAATAACCCACCCCACCCCACCCATGTTGGGGCCCAAACAGCCCCTAAGAATCTTATATACATTCACCTGACTAAGGGTCTGACAAAGTTTTTGTTAGTTCCACTATAGCGATAGGGTAATAAACTCTGGCACCAACGGATCGTTTGGACCCATGTTAGGCGAGATTACCTTAAAAGAAGTTTTTTTTTTGGAGTACATTGGGGATGGGGGGATTCGAACCACAGACCTCTTGGTCGTTAACACATACATATGTCCGCTGAGCTATGCTCACTTTGACACCTTAAAAGAAGTTGGCCTGGGTAACCAAGGATCCTTAAACATTCGGATGGACGCTACATTGCCCACTTGCTTCCTCAGCCCCACCTCCAAAAGTTCATGCCCCCATGTGAACCCCTTTCCAAAAAAATGAGTTGGTCGGCGTGGTAGGAGCGTCAAGCAGATCCACGTTGGGGAAGTATCGACCTTTTAGTAGCTGAGAGACAAGCGAATTTGGATTTTCCAGAACCCTCCACACATGTTTGGCAATCAAGGCTTGATTAAATCCTTGCAATTCTCGAAAATTAAGACTTTATTTCCTTCTTTGGTTTACACATCTTGTCTCAGCTCTTCTAGTGGATTCGACATTTTCCGTAAAATCCCACCAAAATCGTGCAATGAGTGACCTATAAACAAAAAACTTTAGGAAGCCGAAAACAACTCATTATGTAGGTTGGGATTGCTTGAGCAACACTTTTGATTAGTGTCTTTTTGCCTCCAACCGAGAAAAAATTACCCTTCCAACTTTGAAGAACTTTCCAGATCCGCTCCCTAATAGGTTGAAAATCCGATCTTTTACACCTTGAGGATGAAGATGGGAGACCCAAGTAATTCTCAAGATTAGGCACAACTTTCACCCAAATAATACTCTGAAGATATAGTTGAAATTCCTGATTAACGTTTGGAGAGAAAACCATTACAGACTTACCAAAGTTAACACATTGACCCAACACTTCACATAGGTAGGCAAGATGTTTTTAGTTCAACAAGTTCATGAGTTGTAGCTTTCAGAAAGATGAAACTGTTATCCGCGAAAAACAAAGGAGAAATGAGCATGAGTTTGTGATGTCTTGTTTGCTACCAGGAATTTGGAGATGGACATCAGGCATCATTTATGCTCATATACAAGGGTATTATATACCCTTGTAAAAAAGGTGGATTTTCTCTTTGTCCTCTCTCTTCTCTCTTCCTTTGTATTTGATTTTTATTTATAATTTCTTTATTATAATTAATTAATTAGCTAATTAATATATCATTATACTATTTTATTAAATAGATTTTAAGAAATTAAAAGGAAAATAAGACATTAATAGTTTAAATTTTCCGGATGATTTTAACTCAAAAGGTAAAGAGATTGACATACGTCAATAAAAAAATGTCTTAGATTTTGATTTATGTGAAAAACTGTAATTATCGTATTAGGGTGCGCGATTGCGAACAATATATTTTTCATGATACAAATTTGTTTTAACCAAATGAGTGCTCATAAACTTTAAAACAATGCTTTACAAAATCTTAAAAGATCTCGACTTTTAATGCCCTCAAAAACTATTTTGATCCAAGAAATTCTGAGAGACCACCTTCAAGATGCAAGTATAAACTTTGAGACTAAGCTCACTTGACCAAATTGGTTTTTTTTGTTTGTTTTCGGAGTATTAACTTTTTGAGATTTTAATGTTCGCGCAAAAAGCGACTTTTTTACCCTTCAACCCAAAAATGACTATTTTGGCCTTCAATTGTATGAATGTACAATGCAAATACTTGGATCAATTTGTAGTAATTGATTGTAGATGAACGATAATAAGAGTGTTGAAAATGAATCATGGTGGGATGAGAGAGGAGAGAAAAAAAAGATGGAGAGGAAATTTCATATTTTTTTTAATTTTACGGTAAAAATAGAATTTCACAAACTCAAACTAAAAAAAATAATAATAATACTTATTTTCCAAAACCACGATATTTATGTTAATTATGTAGTTTTTTTTTTTTTTTTTTTTAACAACATGTGGGGTAGGGGAATGAACCTAAGATCTCATAGTCACTAGTCCATACATCATGTCTTTTGAGTTATGCTTTTGTTGGTCGTAGAAGTTTTTAATTATAGTATCATTTAACCCACTCATTACAACATGAGCATAGCTCAACCGGTATATTGTATAGACTAGTGACCAATAGGTCAGGGTTCGATTCCCCATGTAATCCCTACCCCTGCATGTTGTAAAAATAAAAATAAAAATAACCCACACATTACCAAATATAATACCAAATTTTCTTCAAAAAAAAAAAAATATATATATATATATATATATATATGGTTTAAAACATACGTTCATATGGTGGTGCTTCTAAGATTGATGTTCCATATCCTATAATATGGTGGTGCTTCTAAGATTGATGTTCCATATCCTATAAATATTTAACAACAATACCTAGAATGAATTTTCATGTAAAATTGAAACAAAGAGATTAAAATATAATAATTGAAAATGTATATAAAGATAAATATAGTAAAAACTCAACAATACATGGCCTAAAATCACAATCACAGGCTAGAAAACCCCCTATGGATGAGTTTTTTCTAACGCCCCCAGCAAGCAACAAATAATGTTCAAGATTTAGAGACTTTTCTTCTCGTGGAATAATTCCAAACCTTGAGATTTTTGCTGATTTTTGTTTGGAAACTTTAACATGCCATCCTTAAGCAGAAAATGGAATCCTCAATGCCATCCTCTGGCATAGCCAAGGCCTCTCGATGTCGGGATCGATGTATTGAGGTAGAAGGAACTCGTCAGCTTCTTCATCTACTAATTCTCTTGCCCAACACACCCTTTCCATCGAGCAACTCCCTGGCCCAAAACACCTGTACCGAAAAACACAAGTCTCCTATCAGAAGATCTAGGCATTTGACTATGTACACATTCATCATATAGTCGTTGTCCAAAGTTGTAAACTTGTAATAAGCATAGATAGTGTAACGATAAGGAGAAAATCATTAAACACGTCATACTTGTACTCGTAAAAACAAGCAGTCCTCTCGTTTTCAATTTTTCCCCAGTTGTCCCAGCCTGCTGGTTTGATACATGCATCCATGTATGTGTAAGCAAAGACCACCCTTGCAAACGGTCCCCATGGTCGTCCGAGATGAATGTATGAAGTCCTGTCACTGCCTGTGATCACACACCTACATTAATGGGGGGAAAATCATTATAGATTTTCAAGGAGAAAAACAAAGAAAAGGATATAGGCACGTCGTAATGAACTTGCGTAAAAACGACAGAATCAGTATGAAACAGTAGGGATTTTAAAAGAAAATTATGAAAAAGTATTGACTTGCTTTGAAACTCTAACCAATGGCATGTATTGTAACCAAATATTGAGCGTTAAGAAACTAGGTTTCTGGCCCAAATTAAATGTTTAGTTCTTCAAAACTTATCTCAATCCTCAAAGTCAGGTTCATAGTAGCAAAGAACCATAAATTAGAGACTACAAAATCCAATATTCTTAAATAGTTCTCTTATATATATATACATGAACATATTTGCCCGTTTATGTATACCTCGACTAATATCACATAACAACCATTAAACTTTACAGTATAACTTAAACTTATAGGATTTTAATATCCTACCTAGACGATCATAATAGAGTTTGAATCATAATCACATTATCACTTTTACATTCCTAGTAACCTTATATGGATACAGAATTTTAAAAAATGGAAAAAAATATCTATACTTGTCCTAAGCTTCTAACATGTAAATGATATAATCCTAATATTTGATTGTTAGAACACTTATAGGATTTTAATATCCTACCTAGACAGCCGTTATAGAGTTTGAAATGATTTAATCGCAACTATGAATTATTACTAAAATTAACCACCACCAAAAGGATGAATAAATTTAACCATAAAGTTATTGTCCAAAAAAAGATGATCGATTCCGTAGAGCCAAACATAAATCAGTGTTTCAGTAATCTATGAGACACCAGAAATTTTGAACGAGAGGAACATAATTTCGGCCAACGCACCTCAAGAACACATAGCCTGTCGTCTCTTGAGAAGATTTCCTGCTCTGTGCTGTAATAAAGCCAGCTGACTTGCAGTGGACATGACAATGCTCCAACAGAGCAGTGCTGTTGCCAAATATGAAGTCCACACTTCCTTCGATATAGCAATCCTTCAAATACTGTTTTCCATGATGTAGGTACAGAGTATCCTGCATCAAATTATATGAGGGAAATGAAAATGTTCAAGGCAATTTCCCAGACATCCAAAATATTTCGCAAGTAGAAACAATAGCAGGCAATAGAAGTACAGAAAAACTATCTACTGTGATCGCGAATGGTCTTGGCTGATTGAACTAGCCAAAAGATAGAGCTATCGGACATTAACGACAGCATCAAACTGCAGATCCTAACAGTGTTATAGATAGCAAAAGCAAAGAAAGCTTGATGGCAATTGAGCCAACTTAGCAATAAGTTGGATACTATATATAGCTGCTACGAGAGGAAATTCAGTCCCTCTCTTAAACTAACTGGCCATTAATTAACCTAACCAAATGAAATAGATGATTGGAATACCTGCCAGCCGAGAAACCTGCAATTATAAAAGGCACAACGATCTGCTGTAACTCTGATAGCAACAGCTTGTCCAGAACCCTGTAGAAAACAAAGAAGCCATAGCATAAATGAGACAATAGCAACTTCAAAACGCTAAGGAAGTTGATCAGAAAAAACACAGCAAATTAGATTGCACAAAGATCCTCAATGAACACTTTCAAAATCAACCTCAAACTATGAACTAAAAAGGGGTCTTAGCTCTTATTTCCATCTCCATATATGAGCAATCCAAAATCCAAAGTAAAGATAAAAGGATACCTGAGGGGAAGAATTCTCAAACGTGATATTCTCAGCAATGAAGTCCTCTCCTTCCACAATTGTACTCCCGCAACCAAAAGTCCCATTTCCAATGACACGAGAAGCCTAGCCAGTAGCCAGTAGCCAGAGACAGAGAGACAGAGACACACACAAGAACATTAAAATTTTGCAAATTAAACGAAAACCCAGATAGGAAATGATAAAATAATGATTAGAAACTGACTTGGTGGTGGTTAATTTTGGTGGCAGTATTGTCCCAAGTGAGAAGAGTAGTTTCAGGGCTCAAGCCGACGAATGTGATGAAATTCTTGGTCTTGGGCACATAAAGAGGCTGCCTGTAAATGCCAGGAGAGACACGGATCACAGTCCGGCAAGTATTGCTTAATGGAACCGCGTCAATGGCTTCCTGAACCGTGCGGAAATCTGCAAAGCCGTCGTGCGCCACCGTGATCACTCTGGGTGGGGCCGCCATTAAACCCTCTTTGGAAGCGGATTGAAGAAGATGAAGATGAAGATGAAGACCGATTGTAGAGAACAAATGGAAGGAAAAGAGAAGACCCCCAATTTGACATCGAACCAATCACCCTTCATCGGTTGACCAGATTTTTTTTCTTTTTCTTTTTCTTTCTCATCTGCGTTTGAATGAATGAGGTGGCATCACCATCATGTGGAGATTACCAAGTAGACGGAATCTTCGATTAAAAAATAGAAAAATAAAATCTATGGAATTGGATGCTTCTGTCATTTTCTTCTCCCTTTTATACTGTTGTTTGGTTTTTATTATTTTATTCGTTTTAAATAAATTAATCTTATAAAGACTATCTTCCCCTATAAATTCCTCTCTTTTTTTTATCTACTTCCTACCAAGGTTTAAAAAAATCATGGATAATTTTAAAAACTAAAAAAAAAAAAAAAATTAAATATAAAAATTACATCAGGTATCAAATAAAATAATTACAAATATAATACTTTTTTATTAGATTTACGAATATAACCATTTTTATAGTCAAAAATTCATCTTTTAAAGCATGTTATTGGTCTTTATCTTTCAACAGTTTTGTTATTAAGGTAAATAAATCCTTATAACAATTTTCATACTTCAATTTTTTTTGTTTATGGTTTATTATGACTAATAAAACAAATACAACTTTAAGTAGAAGAATGACTTCATATATTTAAAAATATCATCTCCTCTGTCTCATGTCAAAAAAAAAAAAAAAAATATATATATATATATATTTTTTATTTTATTTTTTTAGTTCAATAGGGGTGGAGTAGGGTAGTCGAACCACAGACCTCTTGGTCGTTAACATATACATGTGTCAGCTGAGTCATGCTCACTTTAAAAAGAAAAAAAATAATAATAATAAATATATATATATATATAAAAATAAATGGTTATTCAAATTAAAAATATTATCATGTGCATATTTCCCTTCAATTAGTTGGGGTCAAATTTTCAGCTGCCAGTGTTCTTCAAAACTCACAACTGCTCTGCAAATTCATGTCCAGAATAAACAGTAGCATCTAATAGCAAAAAATTAAAAAAAAAAATAAAAAGGATTAAAAGAAATTAAAAAAATATATGAGAAAATAGAGAGAGGGAGAAAAGGTTTATATATGAGGAAAAAAATCAGAGCAACTTCTTGCGTTCAAAGAAAGTCTTGAGATGCCATAACTGTAAACCAGCCACTGACAAGCAAACTCCGAGTGATAGGAAACTAAAGGTGGCCATCTTTGTGTTTGTTGCTCTATTCAGGTTCTGCATTTCCTCCTCTCTGAAAAACCAATAACATAAAACAAAACAATAATACAGAATCATTCATCACATCAACTCAGAATCAATATCACATTGTACCAGAATAATCTCAATTCTTTCGACGCTCTTCCGAAACTTAGGGTCTGTTTGGAATAACTTTCAAACTGCTTTGTTTTTAAGCACTTAGAAAGTCATTTCAAACAGACTCTTAGACATAAACTCAATTCTTTACAGTGTACCTTTCACGGAGATAAAACATCTCATCGTGTATGGAGATGACAGTGTCGTACAACTTCTTCAACTCAAATTCCATTGTCTAGCATAAGAGATGATGAACTATTTCATCAGATGACCATGTGAACAGATTCTTCTATCAAACAAAAACAAGAGCACATCTTCTACATTCAAGTAGAATAGAGTTCAAAACAATCTCAAAAGATCCTTATTAAAGTATACATTGGTAAAAATATACATTCTTTAAGATATTTCAATCATGCCATACATTATGAGATCTACAAATGATCAAAATAGCGTATTGATGGACCATATGATGAAAATATCAGCATAAACTTCATAAAATAGAGGCCACTCAAACCCATAAATAATCATTATGTATGAAAGACTTGAGTTCCTTTTTTGCTTTTGTCCTTTTTATTTTTATCTCTCTAAGAAGCACCCCAGCTACTTTGATCCGCAAGCATGACCCTCTTAGTTTTTGGTGGTATTGACTGTACTTTTTCCATTAAGATTTCCCTTCCTTTATTTTCAGTTTCAAAAGAAGAATTCAAATGATAATCCTGCCTCCAATCAGTAGGGTAGTCCTTAAACCTATTCTTCTGGTTAAAAAGATCTGGACTTTGCACTCCTCCAGTATTTTATGGCTACTTTGCATTTTTTCCTTGAAGGTTCCCCTTCAATTTTAGCTTAAATGATAGTCCACCCTTCAATCAGTGGGGTGGTCCTTAGCGATAGTCCTCAAAATGAAAGGATTCGAATCTTCTATCTCTGGTGTTTTCTTAAGCAGCATCTTTCTTCTCTTTTTTTCTTTTTCCCCATTTTTCACACTTCATCTCCTCTCGCTCTTTCTGAAGGCCCCCATTTATTTTTGCCAAACTCTAGAACTTGAACATCCCAAGGAAGGTTACGAGTTCTTCACTTTGGTTATGCAAGAGAGAAATGATATCATTGAGACTAACTTGAGGTTGGCCTCCTTTTGCTTGATTCCATAGTGGTACATTCTTTACAAGCAAAAGGAGATTCTTGCAGAAAACATACTTGTTTTAAGGACATTGTAACAGAGCAAAAGGAGACAAAACCTGTCATACAATTGTGAGTTCTAAAAATGGGCAACTGAATGTATATCAAATCAAATTATGATCTAACACAAACACTATCTCACAATGCAGCCAGCACAATGTCTGTCCACAAGAGTTCAACAGAATGATTCAAAGAATAACATAATATGATGCAAGATGAGTTGTTTGAAGTTATCCTGAATGGATATCCAGTGACACAAGTACTCTTAACCTACAGAAAGCATATTGATTAGGAAGAACACCAAAACAATGAGCAAATGCATCCATGTTTATAAGCCAGAAACAAAATGACATACTTCAATCTTCCCTTTCTTAGCAACCTTGGACCAATCCTTAGAAGAAATACCGGACCTCCAATCAAATTCAATTGTAACTGCACCTGGGGGCTTTTGTTCCGGAGCCCAAAAGCAAGTAGTATAATCACCAGACTCGGCTGCAGTGAAGGCGAAATTTCCAGAATCAGCATGATCAGCATTGTGATACGTGTTGCCATGAGGCGAACTCACCTAATCAATACAAGAACCTCCATTAACACATATTAATCATCTAAACAAATCCCACAAAAGAGAGATCAAACACAAAATCGAGCAAATAAATACCCTGACAGTGAGCTTGTGAGAATCGGGAATGGGGAAAGCTTCGTTGTGATTAACAACCGAATATTTTCCGACGGTCATGGCATTGGTCTTAATGTCATCGGTAATGCATTTGGTGGCGCCGGATTGAAGATCGAACCGCATCGAATCGGCGACGGAGGACATGAGCACCAAGAGAATCGAAACCAGAAAACTCCATTTCGGGATCATATTGATTGGATTGGAAGGTTCGGAATCAGATTAGGTTGAATGCAACTCTGAAGAAAGCATCAAATTCAAATCTGCTGGAGATTTCGCGATTTGGCGAAGGAGAAACAAAGGAAGAACGACGGACTTCAGTTTCCTTTCAAATCCGTCTCTAAGAATTGAACTGACACGTCATCCCAATCACCCATAATAACAGAGATCTATTTTTTAAATATATACTTTTCGTCCATATATTTTCATTCAAATTACAATTCATACTTTAGGTTCAATCTACGCCTGTTTTTTTTTTAATATTCTAATTCTTCAAACTTTTTATAAAAATATTGGTTTTGAAACTATTTTTAAAATTAATGGAATCATTTTTTTTTTTTTTGTTTCACGTGGAGATCGTCTTTCAACGTGGCTTCCGACACATACAATGTACTTTCAAAAATCGTTATCTTTTTACTTAGATGTGCAAATGTTTTGAAAAATATATGGTTGGAGAGTTAACACGTAAACCTTCAATTTGATATGTGATTTCACTATTTTTGAATTTGTATATCGAAAGATAAAAATTGTCGAAGTTGAGCTACAGTTCTGAAATTTGCAGAACCATAGTCCAACTTCGATGTTTCATAGTTCTTAGTTCTTTTGAACAATGTTCCATATTAAAAAATTTCTAAAAAGATATTGTTTGACAGCTAACGAGGTTCAATTTATACCTGATTTCACTATATAGCAAAATAGTTTTTAATAAATTATCTAACTTTTTAAAGTTATGTGTATCTAAATTAGATCAACTTAATTTTACAAGTTTTTTTTCTTTTGTTATAAACAAAAAGAAAAAAAAGAGAAGAAAATGGAGACGCAAGTATCAAACTATGTATCTCTAGCATGCAAAGCGATCACTCTATTATTTGAGCTACATTTCCATGTTATTAAATATTTAAATTTTCTATAATATAAATTTATACAATTAACTTTTTGGAGAAAATAATTTTCACCCCTAAACTTGACAAGTTGTATCAATCTTCACTATAGGCCTAAACTTTATCAATTTCATTCATTTAGACTTTAAACTTGGATAAGTGTGCAATTTTTACCTTCTATTCAAATTTTGCTAATTTACCAATAATTTTAACAAATAATAATTTAAAAAACTCCAAAGACTCACTAATTTTTTTAAAAAAAAAATCAAGTTTTACCCAAAATTAAATTTGATTAATACACAAGATGATTAATTAATCCACCAAAAACTTACAAATTTCAATAAATAAATACTCTAATATTGTATTTGTCTAAATCCTAAAAGGCATATCAACCAAATATATGGTTTATAATTCATTTGACATACCACCTACCTGAGAATACTTTTTTCAACGATTTTTCAAATGAAAGTCTACCATAAGATATAAATTAAATTACAACCCTTTTTAAAGTTTGTGAAAATTGCAACAATTATCAAAGTTTAAAAAATATGTGCAATTTGATGAAATTAAAAGTTTAGGGTAAAAATTGATACATCGTGTCAAATTCAAGGTTAAAATTGATATTTTTTCTATAAAAAAGTTTTTTGTATTATTATTATTGACAACATGCAGGGTGATGGATTGAACATCGGACCTCTTAGTCACTAATTCTTACATTACGTCGGTTGAGCTATGCTCATGCTAGCACAAAAAAAAAAGCGTATTATTTTTTGCGCACTTTTTAATGCAGGTGCAAAACCGCAAGTGTACGGGTCAAGTAATAAAGTGTAAATAATTACGAATATCGTCCTCAAAACTAGCTTTCTAGCTCACTTAAGTACCCCGAATAGTAGTGTTTAATTTTATCTAGAGAAATAAAGTGCAAAGAGGGTTGTGACAACAATTACGAAAACAAACAACAAAATAAAGTAACGAATTAGACAAATAACGAGAAAAGTATCTTAGGGATATGATTTCACCAATTAGATTGACGCTTCAATCAATCAACTGCCTAGATTATTCATGCAAATTTCCATAAGTCTAGAAGAACAAAAATAACAATTGACTCTTACGAGCGCAATTGGTCTCATGCAAGGTAATAAAACTAATTGTTCAATCTAGTTTTTAAAGACATGCAAGGCATTAAAAACTCTTCTTTAAAACAACCTCTAAGAGAGCCTAATCATTCTCATGTTAGAACTACTCTTAGTCATGCAATTAAGATCTAGTCTAAATTATTCTCTCTCAAGCATAATTTTAAACCATGAAGACATACAACCTTTGGCCAAAAGATTATAAGCATTAAAAAGGTAAAAGCATGAATGGAAGATAAGCAATCAATCTAAACATTCAATTAATTAAAACATCAAAACTAAAAGGCTACATCAATCCCCAAGATAATAAGTTTAGCTACACATGTTCAATACTAAAAACGTCTTAAACAATGAGAAATCCATAAACAAGTTCTAAGAAAGGGAGAATAAAACTCAATGTTGTGCCGTTCTCCGTTCCCGGCTTGTGATCTACAATCTTTTGCTTCCGAATCTCTTCCTCAGCTTCAATCCTCGTTCTTCGCCTCTCCCAAGTGTGACAATCTCGAAAATATGGCTTTTTCTCTCTAAAAATCGGTCCTTAGGTCGGCTGGAAAAAGATCCATTTATAGTGAAAATCGTGACAGCGTCGAGACCCTAGGGGCAGCGTCTCGACGCTGTCCCAAAAATAATATCTTCCTGATTTGGAAAGTCAGCGTCTCGACGCTACGGACGGAGTTGGCGCTGGAAGACTTTCTGTAGCGTCTCGACGCTACTGCTGCGAGATTCTTGGCTTGGAAGCACTATTCAAGCGTCGAGACGCTCCAGGCGGCGTCTCGACACTCTGCCCTCGGGATTTTTGGCTTGGGCTTCCTCTTCAAATCACCCAATTTGATCACTTCTCATCATAATCCTCAATAATGCTCCATTTAGCTCTAATGGCTCAATTACTATAACATAAAAGAGAATCAACATTAAAATGCTCATTTACACGGTAAACTAGCGATAAAAAGGCTATAAAGATAGCACACTTTGTGAGCTATCAAGCTATGCTCATGCTAGCAAAAAAAAAAAAAAAAAATCGTATTATTTAAAGATTGTAGGTTGATTATTGTATATTTTATTAATTATATGGTTGAAGTTACAAGTAGTTAATATAAACATAATTCAATAGTTAAAAGTCTCGTTTGATAACCATTTGATTTTTAGTTTTTGGTTTTTGAAAATTAAGCTTATAAACAATACATTCACATATCAATTATTTGGTTGGGTTAACTATCTTTTGAACTGTTTCCAAAATTCAAGCTAAAAATTTGAAACAAAAAAAAAAAAACAACCTTTCAAAATTTTATTTTTATTTTTGGAATTTAGTTAAAAAGTGTAATGTTTTGTTAACAAAAATGAAAGTTATCGTAGAATTCGCCTATAAATGTATGATTTATAGACTTAATTTCAAAAACCAAAAATTAAAAACTAAATAGTTATCTAAAACATCTATACATTTGTTTAACGAGAGGGGGGAGAAAAAAAAACATAGTAAGAGTGGAAGACTAAACATCAGTCATATTGTGACTTTGCATCATTGGCTTGGTCATCACTTAGGTTGTTTGAAGAGTCCAAAATTTCTGAATATTCCATATAATAATTCCAATACTTTTACGTCACATATATTAAAAAAAAAATGTCATAATCATCCAGTTGTGGAGTATTTAAAGTAGTGGCCCATTGTAGTTGATATTTCATTAATGGGAATATAATCTTTGATATAACGTTTTTTTTTTTTTTTTTTTTTTTTTTTTTTTTTTTTTTTTTTTTTTTTATGCCCGAGCATGGCTCAACTGGCACATGTATGTGTTCATGACCAAGAGGTCTGTGGTTCGAATCCCCCACCCCCAATGTACTAAAAAAAAAAAAAAAAAACGTTTTGTTATTTTTCTAAATTGTCAATTACCATTTTCCAGTATTATTATTTGGAAGAAGAACAAGAAAAAAGAATTATAAACAGCATTCCTATAATATATGTTTTTCATTTCATTTACTAAGTCAATCAAAGCATACTTCAATAAACAAGACACCTATATATCTAAATTTCAATACAATATTTGTAACAAAGTATAGCCCCTACCATGTGTACCAAAATAATTATCTTTGAATAGTCGTTCATCATAATGATCTTCATTCAATCTTTGAAATTTTCTGTCTTGTGTAATGGTCAAGCTTGTATACTTTTATATATATATATATATATATATATAAATCAATAACAAAGGATAAATCAATAACAAAGAATAAGTAAGCGCAGAAGAAGAATGACACAGATTTACGTGGTTCACTAACGTCGTGTTAAGTTACGTCCACGGACAGAAGGGAGAGCAGTATTATTACGAAATATGAGACAATTTCAAATGATCCGATAAGGGCCGCTGAAGTCATTAGAAGATTTATATATGACACTCTTCTAATGACCTAATACAAAATGGGTCAAAGTCCAAAACAGATAAGTAAAAACTCAAATCAGATTTTTCCTTTAGAGGTGTTTCCCCATACCCCACATGACCTAATACAAAATGGGTCAAAGCTCAAAACAGATAAGTAAAAACTCAAATAAGATTTTTCCTTTAGGGGCGTTACCCCCATACCCCACACCAGGGCGCTTCTAGACCTCGACTCGCTGACCCCGTACCGACCAGTCGTAGAGGGTTATAACAGATTCAAGACATTCCAAGAAACTGATATGTCAGAGAGCTGTGATACCACTTATTAAGGACAATGGAACCCAAACATTTCCAAAGTGAATAGTATGATATTGTTCATTTTGGGCCTAAACCATCATGACTTTGCTTTTGGTTTCCTTCCTCATACCAATTGAAGATAATTGTCACCTATTGTATACCCACGATCTTTCCCTTTTCTCGCCAACGTAGGATATTGTTTGTATCCTACAATATATATATTCATTTTCTCAAAAAAATCGAGACAAATTTTCTTTCATAGGTTGACGTTGTCCAACTACAATGCATGCATACCATTAACTAATACACTGATGGATGTTGCAATTTGCAAACCTTATCTATTAACAACGCCAAGTTGTGTGTAGGACATCCTCATTCCAAAACCAAACTTTGTAGACTTTTCTCAACATGAAACATAAATTCACACCTTAACTAAAGGCCACGAAGCTCGGTCTTACGGACAGACAAATGGTCACGATGTGACTGCCTCTTTAAAACGGTTGAATGCAAATCTTAAAATTTGTATGCCTCTAATAACCATTTGATACAAAATCGAACAACTTACATTGTGGGGGTCTCTCCAAATAATTTCTCAGTCAGTAAAAAGGACGAGCTGTCTAGTATAATAGTGAAATGTCTTTCTCAATGCCATCTTCATATAAGGCAATACTCTCCTCATAGTTGAATGAAGCTTGTATAGGAGTAAAAGTTTCATCTGCAACTAATAACTGCAAAAAGCAGAGAATTTGGTGGAGCAAAAAATGAAGTTTGGGAAGGAATTGTTGTCTGAAATGGTACCAGAATGGGAAGAAGCGTACCTGGATTACAAGCATCTGAAAACAGTGTTGAAAGAAGTCAGGCGGTCGAGACAGCCGGAGGCATCAGACGAGGAGATGAGAAAGTTGAAGAGACGGGGGTCGTTGTACAGAGCTTTTAGTGGGCTGACAGGGGCAACACGCTCTCAAAAGATGCAGGAGAATGCAATACATACAAACATAATTCAGATGAGAGGAGGGTCTGAAGAGTGTTACCAAAGCATGTTGTTTGCTTCATCGCTGGAGCAAGGGGGTGAAAATGAGGTTCTTTTCTTCAACAGACTTGATGCTGAGTTCAATAAAGTGGTGAGGTTTTACAAGAAGGAAGTGGGGGAGCTGATGTTGGAGGCAGAGGAGTTGAGCAAACAGATGGATATTTTGATTGCTCTGAGGATTAAGGTTGAGAAACCAGATGTTGTTTTTCAAGATTCTAATCAACATGTCACTCTTACAGCTACTACACCTTCCTCCTCCTCAACTTCACCTTCAACCGGTAAATCCACCGATGCCAGAACTTCTCGTAAGTTTTCGTTGCAATTAGTCTCTGATTCACTCTTCAACTTTCAATTTTGTATCTAATAGATCTATGTAGTTAATTATGTTAGCTTAATAGTGCGTGTCACCTAAGCATTAAACTATATTAGAAACTTTTTCAAGTATGAGAACTAAAGATCTATTTGATAACGTTTCCGTTTCATGTTTCTTGTTTCTTATATTTTGAGATCTAAAAATAGAAACATGTTCGATAACTACTCATATTTCTTGTTTCTTGAAAAGAAAAAAAACAGAAACAAAAATTTGTTTGATAACGTTTTCTGTTTCTTGTTTCTTGAAAAAAAAAAAACATGTGTTTGATAATTATTTCTAGTTTATTTTTTATTTTTTTCTCCATGTTTTATTTTTTTTCTCTTTTTATAGTTTAAATAAAATTTAGTTTACATAATCTAAAAAACAATTATCCAAAGTTTACATAATCTAATACAAATAAGTCTCGATGCAAAATTAAAAACAATAATAAAATTGTATTTATCCTTCAAATGTTGTTCAAATTTAACCTTTTTTTTTTTTTTTTTTTGACAAGTTGGGGTTGGGGATTGAACCTAGGACCTCATGTCACTAGGTGATACATCATGTCGTTGAGCTATGCTCTTGTTGGCGTTCAACAAGACTTGCAATGACATCTCTCACTCGAGTCATTTTATCTTAAATGATGTCGACTTGAATCCAACTGAATTATATAACTTTGTAAATATCGTGGTTGTAAAATATTAAAGTGAGAATAAATGCATGTTTTAGTGAGCAAAATTTATATTTGTCAATGTACTAAAAATTAAAATAATATATAAATATACATATTTCAAAATTTTAAATTAAATTAAATTAATATATAAATAATACTAAGTTATATATTTGCAATTCAAAATTCCAAAAATATATAAATATACACCTTTTAAATTATAAATAAAATTGATGCAAAATTAAGGAAAAAAAAAAAATCTTCCTGCAATTTTGACCTAGGCACAGAATTGGGGAGGTTGAAATGGATATTCAATTTGACCAACAAAGCAACATCAGGATTTGTGAATTTGTAGGAACATAAATTTTATAAAAGAAACGAAATAGAGAGAAACAACATTTTGTAGTTTCTCAAAATTTGTCCGAAACTTTTCTTACAATTTAGAAACAAGAAATAAAAACAGTTATCAAACAAGTCTGTTTCTTAAAAAATAAGAAACGAGAACAAGAAACGAGAAACAAAAACGTTATGAAACCAGCCCTAAATAAACATAGTCTTGAAAGATATCAAAATCATTTTAAAGTATAAAAAACAAATAAACATAATTTAGGACATGAAAAACTTGTTAAAGTATAGAGACTTAAATAATAAAGGGCGTAGAGGAAATGAATTCAAACCATGGTGGTCACCTAGTTAGAATTTAGTATCGAGTTTTCTTGACAACCAAACGTAGTAAAGTCAGACGGTTGTCCTGTGAGATTAGTTGAGGTGCACGCAAGTTTGTCCGAACACTCACTGATATAAAAGAAAATAGAGACTACTTTCAATGTTCAGATTTTCAACTATCTAAAACCAGTAAAAAAGATCAATGCATTTGTAGAACATAAGAAATAAGGTTCAATCCTTTTTCACTGTTAAGATCATGTTTTTGAAGGATTTTCACGCTTGGAGGTAACTCAAGAAATTGAGATGGCTGAGGAAGAATCTTTGGAGGATGTGGATATGGAAACTAAAGAAACAAGAGGTTATCGCAGGAAGGCCAACAGAGGGATAAATCATCCTCCCAATCAACAACTCAAACCAGTTTCAATAGAATTATTGCCCCAACTGCGAATTAATGTCCAACCTGAAACACCAATATCAACTTTAAAATGCATGGTCATGAGTTCCACTTCCACTTCTCAATTGTCTTATAATAAGACAGAGTTGAGGAAGGCAGAAGAATTGATGACCCGTGCCCTCATTGAATTCTACCAAAAGCTTCAACTTTTGAAAGGCTACAGGTAATGCATGAATCTTTATATTATACTGAACATTATGTTACTTCATTGTTGAATTTCTAAAGCTATAAATCGAGTTTCTCCTTATGAATCTGCAGTTTCTTGAATAAATTGGCTGTTATGAAGATCATGAAGAAGTATGATAAGGTTCCTCTCAACAACCTCCAATCTATATATTTGAAATAACAATAATCTATCTTTTTAGTACGAAGTCCGACCTCAAGGGAAGAAGTACATACCAATTACCGTCGAGTTATGCTCACTTGGGCGAGTACACAATAATCTTTTTCCTTCAGTAATATTGATTTCTATCCATACAGATCACATCACGTAAAGCATCGAAGGCCTACATAGAAATGGTGGAAAAATCTCCTCTTGGCAGCACAGATGAGGTCTGCTACAATTCCTGAAACTGAACTTTGGTTTAAAGTCCATTTTTTTCCTAATGTTTCTGTACTACAACAGGTTACAAGGCTCATAGAAAGGGTGGAAGTTGTTTTCATTAAGCACTTTGAAAATGGAAACCGTAGAAGAGGGATAGACATTTTGAAAAGAAAAGTCAGAAGGGAAAGACATAGAATTACTTTTTTCTCCGGTAAGTAGACTGGTTACATCAAAAGCTAATGTCTTTGAAGCTTTTATTTCAATGTCTTCTCAAATTTGAATCAAATATCTTCAGGTTTGCTCTTTGGCTGCTCCATTGCACTAATAGTGGCCATCATTATAGTCATACACCTAAGGAACATCTTTAAGAGTGCAGGGCGTCACCAGTACATGGATAACATATTTCCTCTCTACAGGTAATTCGAGATGGTTACTTTGAATTCAACCGTTAAGCACTTGGAAAGTTATTTCAAATAGACGCTATATCGTCACATGATTGTTTCTTGTACATATATGTTGATACTAATGTTTCCTTTTTCAGCCTTTTTGGATTCATTGTGTTGCACCTGCTGATGTACTCTGCAAATATATACTTTTGGAGGCGTTACCGAGTCAATTACACGTTTATGTTTGGATTTAAGCAAGGAACAGAGTTGGGTTGCTGGGAGATCTTTGTTCTTAGTTCAGGTCTTGCTGTGATCGCATTGGCTTGCGTCCTCTCCAATTTGGACATGGAGGCAGACCCCAGAACCAGAACCTTTGCAGCCATTACTGAATCAGTCCCTCTGGCCTTACTCGCTGTAAGCACTAAGCAGTGCATGTCTCAAAGCTACAACTATTGCATTAAGAGTAAAAACCATGGCTCATGGCTGAACTGAACTCATTCTGCAGGTCCTTCTTTGTATAATATTTTGTCCTTTTGACATCCTATTTCGTTCCAGCCGCTCCTTCCTCATTCGCAGTACATTTCATTTGGTCTGTGCTCCATTCTACAAGGTAATTGGAGGAAGAGAAGGTTTCCAAATATGTATTTCTATTTTCAAATGCAAAGTGTGCAGTAAGTACTAATTTGAATCTACATTTTGTCTTCAGGTTACCCTCCAAGACTTTTTCTTGGCAGATCAGCTCACTAGCCAGGTTTGAGATTAATCTTCTCTAAACTTTGATATCTTTTATTCACCTGAGGAACTTCAAAGTCTAACCAATAAATCTAGATGACTGAAATCATATGCTTTTCCAAAGATGTCAAATTGGCTGTACAAAATTTGTACACAAAAGCTAATCCAGACACAATTTCACATCAGGTACAAGCCTTCAGAAGTTTAGAATTCTACGTCTGCTACTATGCATGGGGTGACTTTATACGAAGATCAAATAGCTGCTTGCAGAACGATGTTTACAAAGCTTTTTACTTTGTTGTTGCAATTATTCCATATTGGATCCGTACTCTTCAGGTAATCTGCTAGTTTAGCAGATGTTTTGCACAGCAAACTGTGAATGTCTCCACTATTGTATCAATTCTTTGGAGCTAAAATTGTTGGATGCTTGCAGTGCTTTCGACGGTTGGTGGAAGAGAAAGATGTAGACCATGTGTTTAATGGACTGAAATACTTCTCAGCCATTGTTGCAATTGCAATGAGAACAGGGAATGAGTTGAATAGGGGGATAACTTGGACAATTTTGGCGGCAATTAGTTCTGCTATTGCAACAATTTCAGGCACATATTGGGACATAGTCAAAGATTGGGGTCTTCTCCAACGAAACTCAAAAAATCCATGGTTGAGAGACAAACTATTGATATCCAACAAAAGAGTTTACTTTGTAGCAATTGTAAGGATATTACTGGCTATTTGTGATCCATTCTTAAAAATCAGGTTTCTGAGAGGAAACAATCTGTGTTGCAGGTACTGAATATCTTGCTAAGACTTGCTTGGATGCAATCAGTACTAGGCTTCAGAGAAGCTCCATTTATCCATAGACAAGCCTTGATTGCCATTGTCGCGGTGTTGGAAATCATTCGACGAGGAATCTGGAATTTCTTCAGGTATGTCCTACTTTCATTGATTATCCCAACAGAGGGAAACAAATTTAGTGAATTAAAAGAAGAAAGTTTGATGCTTGGTTGATTGTAAAAGAAATTTTGTTTGGGATTAGAGTAATGAGAGCTTGATTTTGTACTAATCAGGATGGAGAATGAGCACCTAAACAATGTGGGGAAGTTCAGGGCATTCAACACTGTGCCTCTTCCTTTCGAATACAACAAGAATGGGATGGGAACTCGGTTATGATTTATGAACAACATAGGAATATTGTTTGCTGTTACATATGGCTTGGTTTTCTCTGTGTGAAGTGAAAAGCTTGGTAAATTGTTGTTCCTTTGGTTTCAGTATAGTGAAAGAGAGAAATAAAGGTATTTTCAGATGTGTTTTCTTCCAAACAAATGGTGTGGATCTTTGCAAGTTGAAACAGATGAATTTATTTGATAACTCAGGTTCATTGGCAACGTAAAAAAATAGTGTGATTTTGAAACAATTTCGAAAAAAAAAAGGTTTGATTTTTCTGTCTGTAGTGTGCGTCTTCAACCGGCGCACTCGGATGGATCAATGATAGAGTAAACGGTAGTTCGACATGACCCAATTGTATGACCCACGTGTCACTTCAAAAATTGATTTTTTTTTTTTTTCTCTTTTTATGATTTTGGCTTCCCTCCCTACTTCAACAGAAGCAACAGTTCCCAAAAAATCAGTAGAAATAGTATATTCTAAAGTTCTTCTTAGGAGAAAGAAAAAAAAATGCATGATAATAATGATGTAGCTAAAAATTAAAGATTGATCTATTTCTTTACGTGCGAAATTCAAGAGGTCCTTACTTATTCATCATTTATATTAAGGAAATATAGTATTTAACATATTTCATGTATTTATCGTTTCAATATTGACTTGTGTCACGTGTATTATATTGGCTAATTAGGATGAAACCCTAATTCTAGAGTTTCATATAAATAAGATGCAATCCCTTCATTATTGTATTATTGAAATATACAAAGAATTGTCTCAATTACTTCATCTCTCTTTCAGGTCAATTCTCTCCTTCTCCTAGAATGAATAAGATGCGATATCTATTGTCGATAAACTTGTTTTAGGTTCAATAAGATATAATCTGAGACATGACATGACACTTGTGGATAGATTGTATTGTAAGAAAGAATATATCCTTTCCACATAGGTTGAAATTTGATGAAGAGAAAGGTGGAGATGTGTGTAACAACATTATTATTGTCAAAGACTTGGAAGAAAGGGAGAAAGATTGTGTATCATGTGTGTTTGGGATTATTGGAGAGAGTCTCTAGAAATAATAATGTTAAATAATAGGCAATGTTTTTTATATTTTTTTTATATAGGGAAAGTATGTATTGTCACTTTTATGGGCCATATGAAACAATATTGGTTTACAACTAAAACACACCTACACAAATTTGAAATTAGCAAATTGGAATCACCTGGAATTATTGTGCAATTATTTATGATTATATGAAAATCACTTTTATTATTAAAGTCACATATAAATAAGTCATTTTTCACTAAGTTTAAGTGATATTAGGCAACTAAAATAAAATCGGTAACAAATAAAAAACATTTTTTTCATATGAAAAGTGAGTTTAAGAAAGTTACAAGAATTAAAAGCATTTTAAAAAATATTTAAATAAGAGGTTATACCAAACTAATTCTAAAAATGGAAATGGTCATTAGGGATTTTAAAGAAAAATTTCACAATTTTATAAGAAATATATTTGCTTGCAAATATTGCGAGCTTGTTTGGATTCACGTTATTTTTCGAAAGCTTCTCGAAGCTTCTTATTTATGTATTTTGATGCTTGATAGTATATGACTTTGCCTATTTTAAGCTAACAAATCAAAATGTATTATAGAGAACTAAAAATTCAAAAACATATTATAACTTTTTATAGTTAAAAAACTATAACAAACCATCTAAAAAAAATTGAAAGAATAGAGATTAAATTAAATAAATTATTACATAAAAAAAAAAAAAGAAGTAAAACTAGTATCAAAGGAAAAACGATAAAATTGAGGAGTATTATATAAAGTTAATTTGTTTTATTATGTTTCAAACGTGGAAACAAATCCCCACCAAAACTAAATTATAATTTAATTTACATTAATTTGCCATCCTCAGCACCGCGTGAGGACAGAGTCAAAGATTCTTGACGCACGTGACTTGCACACGTATCATTTTAAAATTCACCAACCCCAACCCCATTGGAAAAATATTAATTTTTAAATTTCTTTTTTTACAATAAAAAAAAAAATAATAATAATCGTTGACCAATTAGCGAATTTGGAAAACTCAAAATTCATCCGTACATCATAAGAAATATTCTATGGTTGGAACTTTGAATTTGACATTTTCCTTCTCCGCCGTCACTCACTCAAATTATCAAAGCTTATGTTTTGAGTAATTATTTTTAGTCATTTGGTAATGTTCTACCGTTAACCAAAAAAAAAAAAAAAATTATCTTAAAAAATCACATATCTTTAACTTACTATATATATATATATATAAAACAGTATATAAAACAGATGTCAATTTAGAGTAAAATAATTAAAAATATAATATTTTTTTAAAAAAATATATCATTAATAGTAATCTACCATCTCATTTTTTTTTTTATAAAATTTTAGTCTATCAATCATAGTAGTCTATCAATGATAGTCATATATCAACGATAGCTTCTATTAGTGATAGTCACTGATTTTTTTGCCATATTTACAAAATATTTTAATTTTTACTAAATTTACAATTATTTTAGGTGGATGGTTGTTTGTGCAACCAACCCTATATATATAGTTTCAAAATGTTGCCTGTACAAATTACTAATTTAGATAAATTGAATATGTGTTTATGCGATATTCAAATTCACTAATCTATTAAAAAAAATTAATAACAATATCTAAAATGATATTTTATGCACAATTAACGTGAAACTTGATGATCAAAATAAGACATATCGACCATATATATTTTGACAGCATGCGGGTGGAGATATGAACTTCTAAATTATTGATTTTTTTTTTTTTTTTTTGACAATATGTTGGGGTGGGAAATTAAACCTAGGACTTCATGGTCACTACGCGATACAGCCGTTGAGCTATGCTTTTGTGGGTTAAAAGGAGTGTAACACGAGATCTGAACTATTGGTTAATAATTTATACATTATATCAAATAAGTTATAATGTATTGCCTAGTGACTATGAACTCTTAAGTTCAATCTCCCACCTCAACATGTTTTTAAAAAAAAAATTAAAAGAAAATTTGAGATTTTTTTTTTTTTTTAATTATTATTGTGATAAGAATGTTCTCCATGCGAAGTCACAAACATACGGCGGTGTGAGACATAGAAAAGTAGAGGTCCATCGTAGTTGTTTTTTTCAATAATGATAATATTGATTATTGATAATATCTTGTCAATCACCTCCTTGCCTTATTCAAAAGTCGCACGTTTTAATTTTCTTTGGTCGTTAGCAATAAAATTTAACAACAAATAAATAAAATTAATACAGAAAAAAAAAAACCAAGACTTGTTTGATATTGTATTTTTTAAAATTAATTTTTATAAACATTATTCGTATATGAATTTTTGCTTCCTATTTACTTTTTACTACCATTTAAAATTCAAGTTAGATTTTGAAAATTATAATATATATATATATATATTATTTTAAAATTTGGCTAAAAATACAAATATTCACTTAAAAAATATAAAAACTATGAAAAAAAAATTGGAGAAAGCAATAACCAAGTGTATATAAAAATGATGGTCTTTGACTTTTGGTCATAGTGCTATCTCATTCATATTAATTATCTCTTGGACTTTTGTCTTCAAGAGACTAAGTCTTATTATTTTCAATCTTGCATGCATTGTATTAGGTAATGTATAAAAGTCAAAGTTATTTAGGATTATAGTAGAGTCTAACCCACCAATTAAATGTCATTTATGCCTAAGTTTAATGTCAAAATAGCTTAAATGTAAAAATATATGAACATCCTACGGTCCTACCACTAAAAAAAAAACAAAATCGAGATGTATGGTGTCAAAGCGACCTATAATGTGGTATATACGTATAGAAACATTAAGCAAAATAGGTCTAGAAATCAACAATTTGGTATGGTAGGAGGATTAAGAGACATTTGAATTGAAAAGGTTGAAAACAACTTATAATTTTAAAGAAACATGTGACGAAATCTTTCATTGTTATATTAATTGTAAATTTTATTATGAGAGTTATGTGACATACAATTTTTATTTTTGATAGGACATGGGTCCAAACTACATTTTTTTTATCTCATTTTTATTATTATTATTTAGATTTGAATTTCATTTTTGTCTTTCATGATAGTTTAATTTTGATTTTTAAAATTTTAAAAAGTTTATTTGAGTTGTTTGGACGGTAAAAGAATAATCATTTTGGTATATTTAAAAAGACATTTGAATTAATGTTATTATATTTTCACTTAAATGTCCATCCATAAACGTTGCTTTAATTTGTCATAAGAGAAGTGATCGGTTGATTATTGAGAATTGAATAAATTTGATCGGTTATCAAACTGTTACAAGCGTTGTTACAACGTTACTCAAATGTAACGCAAGTAGTACGAGAGGTTTAATAAAGCTTATTAATAATGTGGAGATTCAAAGAAGAAAAAACAAAAAAGTCCTTCCACCTACCTAGTTAATCTACGTGGTTATGACACGACGCATATGCTCACATCGATATTTTTTTTTTAGGATGTTTGGAGCACCAACTTAAAATTGACTGGACGGAAGAATTATTATAACTCAGTCCACATTTGATACACGACTGTTATAACCTACCGTCAATAGTAATTATATTGACATCATTAATATTTACTAATCACACCAACTATTATAACCTACCATCAATAGTAATTATAATGACATCAACACAAATTATTCTAACCATCAACTATAATAATACACCTATCGAACAACCACTTGGTGCAGTGGGTGAGTGCTTCGCCTAAGATAGCAGAGAGTGGGGGTTCGATTAGATTTTTATAAAAATTATCAAACAACCACTTGGTGCAACGGGTGAGTGAGCGCGTGAGGTCATAGGTTCAATCCTCGCTTTAATTAAAATACTGTTGCAAAAAAAAAAAACTATAATAATACACCTAATATCCCAAACAACCTATTATTTATATGGAAAAAAAATCTAATATTAGGATAGTACCAATTTTGTTCATGATAATATATTTTATTCATTTTTTTTACTATATCAACATCTCATTTAATAATGATGTGAATCCATGAAATAATATATATATATATATATATATATATATTTCTTTTTTCTTTTTCAAGAGGTGTATCTTATTTTTTTTGATAACATATTGGTGGGAGATCTAAACCATTTATCTAATGGTCACTAATTTACACATCATGTTAGTTGAGTTATGTTCATGTTCACAATAAAATATGTATATTATAGTACATAAAATAATTTAAATGAAAATAAAGATTAAGATAAATTGCAAAAAAAAAAAAAAAAAAAAAAAAAAAAAAAAAAAAAAAAAAACTCGTGGAGTATGTGGTGGTAATAATTAAACCCTAAACTTTAATGGTAAAAATTTCTTATGATATAATTCAGCCTTAGTATGGAAATACCAGCAAATAAAATTTTATCTATCCAACTATCCAATCTCGATTTTGATTTTTACTTATACAACATATGGAGTGGGAAACGAAACTAGGATGTTTTGTTGGTCTCGAAATATTATTTTCCTTCTTTTGTTTTTTCTGTCTTTTCTTATTTTTTCCTTTATCGACTTCATCTTTAACATTCGATTAAACAACTTGAGAATAGAGATGTCTACGGATTGGGTTGGAGATGGGTAATGTCTTACCTGTCTCCATCCCCGCAAAATTCTCTATTTAATTTCGAAAGAAAATATAGTGCATATTGATTTTCACTACATGTAATATTTTTTTTTTTTTTAAAGTTTTAGGTTTAAGATTAAATTTTAATAAAAACAAATTTCAACGACTACCATAATTTTAAAAATTTAAATTATAAACTATCATAATAAAAAAACCAGACATAATCTTAAAAGTAAAAAAGTCTTCAATTTTAAATAATAATAACATATATAGTCTAAATGAAATATTACAATTATCATAATAAAAGTAAACATATTTGTCACAATAAAAGTAAACATATTTCATATACAAAAATATTAATAAAGTATAATTTCAAAAGTAAAAAATCTTCAATTTTAAATATTAATAACATAGTCTAACTTAAATGTTACAAAATAAAAAAAATCTTTAATTTTAAATACTAATACAACATAATTAAACTTAAATATTTAAGTTTATATATATGGAAAAATTAGTTTAATGGTTCTCCAGGCTTGAGTTTGGTAGCATTTGGGTTTGAAGGTTTTAAACTCAACAATTTTATCCTGAGATTTGATGGGTTTTTTTCAAGGTTTCAAACTCAACAATTTTATGCTGAGATTTGCCTTTAATGCTTTTTTTGCTCCTAAATTTCTGTTAAATCCTAGCGGATGTGACATCTATTTTTAATTAATTAATTTATTATTATTTTTTTCTAACTTCTTTCCTCCTCCCTGTTCCTTCCTTCTTCAACTTATTCGAGCTCACATGAAGCATGAATTTAAATGTATTATTACCGCCCAAAAAATGACTCAAAAAGAATTTGTTTTAAGACAAATCGAGCATAGCTCAATTGACATAAGGTTGTGTCATTGACTATGAAGTTAGTGGGTTGAGGTAGGAGGTAGGAGGTAGGAGGGGGAAGGGGGAAGGGGGAGGGAAGAAGAAGAAGGAAAAAAATAATTAAAAAATAATTTTTAATTAAAAATAAGTGTCACGCAAACATTTTGTTAGGATTTAACCGAAAATTTGAAGAAAAGACCAGAAATGCACCCAGTAAAATTGTTGAGTTTGAAACGACTCAAATGTTACCCAACCCAAGCCTAATTTATCATCATTTTAGGAACATATTAATATAAAGAGAAATGGAACCGGGAGAAACACTTTTTCGAAGTTTCTCAAAATTTACCTATTTTTTAAAAACGTTTATCAAAATTTAGAAACAATAAACGGGAATAGTTATCAAACAAGTCCGTTTCTTAAAAAATGAGAAACGGGAACAGGGAACAAGAACTAAGAACATTATCAAACAAGCCCTTAATGTTTCATTATTTGAGAAGGATGAAAACCATGGTAAATAAATGGTGAGAAAATAAACATAATTTTAAAAATTGAAAACAAAAAACCAAAAGGTTATTAAACAGAACTAAACTTTGAGGTTTGTATTAATGTGGTTTCGAAACTTCAAAAAGTTTTTAATAGATCTACGAATTTAAACTTTTAATTTTTTTTCTGTCTAATAAGTCTCTAAATTTTTTATTTTATGCGTAATAGACCATTGACTTATTTTATATTTTTAAAATTCAAGAATCTATTAAACACAAAATTAAAATGTAGAATCTTATTCAGAATTCTATTTTAGATTTTTTTAATCAGTTAATTTTAAAAAATTTGGAACACGTGAATTAGATATAAATTTAAAAGTTTAATCACCTCTAAGACAATTTTAAAACAAATAATTAAAAGTTTAATAGACACCTTCTAAAGTTGAACTATCTTTTCAAAATAAATTTAAAAGTTCAAGAATTGAGCGGGTAGTTTAAGCTATAGGATTAATGAGATATTTAATAGAACACTTCTCTGAACTAAAAAAAAAAAATACACGAGTTCTAATTTTCGCCGAAAACATTCTTCTCTCATTTTCCGGGAAAATTTCAAAAAGAATTTTGCTTTCTGGAAAAGCATCGCCATCGACAAAGCGCTGTTGACCGACATAAATGTACTGCTTGATGTTGCCAGTCTTGCAATTCTTATCCATACGCATACCAAGCCAACTTGTTCCTCTGGTTAGTATGTGGGTCTTTCTCCTCTCAAATCGGTCCCAGTTCCTCTTTTTTCACTGTTTTCCCTCGTAATTTTTTCTCACACTGTAAATGTTGAACGAAATCTGGCCGGACCCAAATCAATCCAGAGAGAAAACAACCCAACATTGAAAGGGAACCGCCATTTCTTGCTGAAAACGAAAACCCACGAAGCTTCTGAGCTCCGAATAAGTCAAAAGGTAAATCCCATTTGAATACTTTTAAAACATCATCGAAACAACAAAGAAGAAAATAAAAGGGAATGACAGGTCTAAAATAAGTGTCAAATGTTTTACCATATTTTGATATTTATATATATGGGAATTGGGACACTCCAAAAATAGCCATTGGTGATTCATCCTGTAAATTCACCCAACTTTTTTTTTTCATTTGAATTCTTTCAAGTTGCTTGCTGCAACTGCAAAAAGCAGATTTGGGTGATTTGGGTTTGGTGAAGATGAAGTTTGGGAAGGAGTTTTTGTCCCAAATGGTGCCAGAATGGCAAGAAGCATATTTGGATTACAATCATCTGAAAGTAGTTTTGACAGAAGTGAGCCTATCTAGGCAGCCTAAAGGTTCAGATGCCTCAGGCAAGCTAAAGAGAAAGGTGTCTTTGTACAGGGCTTTTAGTGGGCTTACAGGTCGGAGGCATTCTCCAAGGAAGCAGGATGATGCAATAATTACAAACATAGTTCAGAATGGTTCTGAAGAGAGCTATCACAGCATGTTCTTCATGTCATCAGATCAAGGGGGTGAAAATGAGCTGGTTTTCTTTAGGAGACTTGATGATGAGTTTAATAAAGTGGTGAGCTTTTACAAGAAGAAGGTGGGGGAGTTGATGGTGGAGGCAGAGGAATTGAGCAAACAGATGGATATTTTGATTGCTTTGAGGATAAAGGTGGAGAAGCCAGAGGTTGCGTCCGAAGATGCCGATGAACATGTCGATCTAGCAGGAAGTGTAGCCTCCTCAACTTCTACTTCAACAAGAACTCTAGGTAAGTTAACATTGTTCTTGTGAAATTGAAGATAAAAAGCGATGATGTTAAAACAGTTGGAAAAGAGATCTCTAGTTATAGAATGCAATGGTTTTGTGAAGTGAAGTTATATAGGAAAATGAAATTTGATTTTGTTTCTTGTACTGTCTAGATTGTGGGTTTGAAGGACGGTCGCGCTTGGAAGTAACTCAGGAAGTTGAGAAGGCAGAGGAAGCTGCTTTGGAAGATGAGGATATGGAAGCAAAAGAGGCAAAAAGTTATCGCAGGAAGGAGACTAGAGGAACAATTCAAGCCATTCAAGAACTCAGGCCAGCTTCATTAGACTTGTTACCCCACGTACGGATTAATATCTCTCCCGAAACACCAGTATCAACTTTAAAATACATGGTTGCGAGTTCCAAGGCTCGGTTATCGTATAATAAGACGGAGTTGAGGAAGTCAGAAGAATTGATGACTCGCGCTCTGATTGCATTCTACCAAAAGCTTCAAGTTCTAAAAGGCTACAGGTAATAGTAATACATGAGCCTTGATACCATAGTGAGGATTACATTTCTTTATTATTGAATTTGTCCAATTATAAATGGGTTTATTTCTTATGAATGTAACAGCTTTTTAAATACATTGGCCGTTTCAAAGATCATGAAGAAGTATGATAAGGTCTCCACAGCTTCCAGTCTATTTTACTTGAATACCTGATCTTTTTCCTTCAAGTAATTCTGAATCTCTGATTTTGTCAATACAGATAACATCACGTAAAGCGTCAAAGGTCTACTTAGAAATGGTGGATAAATCTCCTCTTGGCAGCCCTATGGAGGTCAGTTACAATTCTTGAAATTTCATTGTGGTATATTTAGCCAATTCTCACCTTAAAGTCTTTCTTCTTCAAAATGTTTCTGTACTGCCACAGGTCACAAGGCTCATAGAAAGAGTGGAGACTGCTTTCATTAAGCACTTTGCAAATGGAAACCGAAGAAGAGGGATGGACATTTTGAGAAGAAAAATCAGAAGGGAAAGACATGGAATTACGTTTTTCTCTGGTAATAAGACTTGTTAAGAGCAAAAGCTAATTTATTTCAAGCTTGAGCTCATGGATTTTCCCAGAGTGTTTATTAGAAACATAAAGGAATAATGATGATATTATTGCAATATATCTTATACTCTCAAATTTGAATGGAATATCTGCAGGTTTTTTCTTCGGCTGCGCTATTGCACTTGTAGTGGCCATCATTTTAGTTATACACCTAAGAAATATCTTTGAGAGCGAAGGGCGCAGCCAGTACATGGATAACATATTTCCTCTCTATAGGTAATTTTAGATGGCCACTTCGAAGTTGAGGCATTATACTTGTAAAAAACCCACTAGGAACTTCAGTCACCATTTTGATGTTGATATGATTGTTGCCTTTTTAAAGTACGTATATGTTGATATTCATGTTTACTTTTTCAGCTTTTTTGGATTCATCGTCTTACACATGATGATGTACTCTGCAAATATATACTTTTGGAGGCGTTACCGTGTCAATTACACATTTATGTTTGGCTTCAAGCAAGGAACAGAGTTGGGTCACCGAGAGGTCTTTTTTCTTAGTTCAGGTCTTACTGTGCTCACATTGGCTTGTGCTCTCTCACATTTGGACATGGAGATAGACCCGAAAACCAAAAGCTTCGAAGCCATAACGGAGTCAATTCCTCTAGCTCTATTCACTGTAAGTTCCATCATTCATTGTGTAGTGCATGTCTCAAATATTTCTATCTTCACTATTGTATAGTAAAAGCCATGTCTGAACTGAACTCATTTTTTTGCAGGTTGTTCTTCTTATAATATTTTGCCCTTTTGACATCATGTTCCGTTCCAGCCGCTTCTTCCTCATTCGAAGTGCTTTCCATTTGGTCTGTACTCCATTCTACAAGGTAGTCATGGGAAGAGAAGTTCTACAAATATGTATTTCTACTTTTGAACAAAAAAGTGTATGGTTATTAGTTAGTGCTAATTCAAATCCTCATTTTGTCTTTAGGTTACTCTTGCAGACTTTTTTTTGGCAGATCAGCTTACCAGCCAGGTTTGACATTAACCTTCTTTAAGATTTCGGTATCTTTCATTCTCCTGGCCAATTTTATACACCAAAGCTAATACAGTTACAATTTCACATCAGGTACAAGCCTTCAGAAGCTTAGAATTCTATATCTGCTACTACGGGTGGGGTGACTTCATACGAAGATCGAATACGTGCTCTCAGAGCGAAATTTTTGAAGCCTTTTACTTTGTTGTTGCAATTATTCCATATTGGATTCGTACTCTTCAGGTAATCAGCTGGTTAACATATATTGTGCTCAACTTCTCTAATGTATCAAATCATCATCTGGTTAACATATATTCGTACTCTTCGACACTACCGGAGACACCCACCCTTTATGATTTGTTTGTTTGTTGGGCTCCTGTTTGAGCTTGGTTTCGTTTCTTATCTTCGGAAGTGTTTTTTTTTTGGCTGTTTTGCACACTTAGAACACTCTTTTGCAACACATTTCATATTATCAACGAAAGGTTACCGTTTCTTATAAAAAAAAAATAAAAAAAAAACTTCTCTAATGTATCAAATCATCCGAGCTAAGGTTGTTTAATGCTTGCAGTGCCTGCGGCGCTTGATCGAAGAGAAAGATGTAATGCATGTGTTTAATGGACTGAAGTACTTCTCAACAGTCATTGCAGTTGCAATGAGAACAGGCAATGATTTGAATATGGGGATGACCTGGAGAAACTTGGCTCTTGTTAGTTCTATTATTGCAACACTTTCAGGCACATATTGGGATATAGTATGTGACTGGGGCCTTCTGCGACGAAACTCGAAAAATCCATGGTTGAGAGACAAACTACTGATATCCAACAAGAGTGTTTACTTTGTAGCAATTGTAAGAATACTACTGGTTATTTGGGATCTATACTTTGAAAAACAGCTTTCTGCTATTACTTTTAAAAAGCAAAAGTAGCTTTGAAGAAGAAACTATGGTGTATCTTAGCTGATAATTATCTTTGGAATCTGGGTTGCAGGTACTGAATATCTTGCTACGTCTTGCTTGGATGCAATCAGTATTAGGTTTTAGGGAAGCTCCATTCATCCATAGACAAGCCTTAATTTCCATCGTCGCCGTGTTGGAAATTATTCGACGAGGAATCTGGAATTTCTTCAGGTACGTTCTACTTTCTTTGATAATCTCAGGGAATGGATTAAGAGAGTCTCCTGAAAGGTAGTATAACATCCATAACAACCAAGTTTTGTGCAACAAAATGGTTGATTGCAAAACTCTGCGATCAAGTTCAACTAGTGTCTGCGTTCTAGTAGTGTCAGTGCTTCAAAAGTTTTTTTTCTTTTCTTTGACGATACTTCAAAAGTTCCTACTTGTGATAAAAGACTGGATTTTGTACTCTTCAGGTTGGAGAACGAGCACCTAAACAATGTGGGGAAATACAGGGCATTCAACACTATCCCACTTCCTTTCGATTACGACGATGGCGAGAAGAGGACCTTATGAAGAACACAGAAATACAATTTGGACTGATTTTTTAATTTTTATTTTTACACATGGCTTGATTTTCTTTATATTTGTAGTTCAGATGTAGAAGAGAGTAAATTGTTGTCCCATCATATTGAAAGAGAAATGGGGCTAGTCTAACCTGAGAATCTGTAAAAAAGAAAAAAAAGAAAGGTATAAAGATACTATTTCTTCCATACAAATGGAGTGGATCTATGAAACATTCATGATTTATTTGACAATTCAAGTTCATTTGCTATGTATAATAACATCAGATGAACGCATAACAGCTTGTCAAATCTTCACAAACATTCATAGATCATAGAATTTGTTTAGGCCACCAGATTCCACATAATTGGGTCAATCAGCCAATTGATTTCTATACACCGACTGTACAAAATTAGATATCTCATACAAATCTAATTTGTGTACAGAGTTGAAAGGTGAACTTTTGACAACAAAAGGAGATCAAAACTCAGTTATACAGAGAGGGAAGAAAGAAACTATTCATCATCTTCATCGCCTTTAGGGAAGGAAGCCAAAGAGTTTGAGGGGGAGTTCTCATCTGTCACAGCACCGGTACTCTCGCCATCCTGACTCTTAAAGAGAGAAGAAAATGACAAAGGATTATTGGTGGAACTTTCTTTTTGTAGGCCACGGATGGCTGTCATCGCAGCAACGATGCTTCGATACAAATCCTCACTTTCCTCCCCAAGATTTGAAGGTGTCTTGTCTTCAACAATGCTCGAGTTATCGAGTATAGGGTTCGGGTCAACTTGTACGGCTGGGGTAGGGGTAGATTCAACGACTTCCGCTTCCAATGGGAAAAGTAGCTCTAGGTTTGCTTCACACTGATGAACCAGACTTGTGAGAAGTTCCGTTGTGAAGAAAGGTTGACGTACTACGAGTTGCATGTAAGGCAGACGCAACAGTTCCCCCGTTCGTTTATCGTACTTCTTCAGAATTTTTATTAGCCCTTCAAAGCCAAATTTGAAAATAATTCAGTTAAAAAGCTCGTGACTAAGTTATAGATACATGAACAAAAGAATCTAAGATGCCAAAATTTAGTGAAAGTATTCTAAAGTTGGATATCAACTTACAAATTTCAACTCTCTTCCTAAGAAAAAAAATGCATGATAATAATGCTGTAACTAAAATTTATATAGATTGATCTAATGCTTTACCTCTGAGATCATTTACCTGCAAAATTCAAGGAGCTATAGTTTTTCAGAAGCACCATTCCTCCATGAATGGCAACGAAGTCCTTACGAATATTCATCATTTCTTCACTGAATTCATTCTCCGATGTAAAAACACCTCCCCTGCTGCTCTTTTCCTTGACATGATCAATTCTTTGCTTCAGCTCCTGCGCCAATTGAACTCAAGTATCATTAGAGAGCTATAGCAATATAACTGCTTGAAACCATTCCAATCTAGATACGAAATATAGTATAGTACAAATGTAATCAAAATCTACTCTGTTCCAATTGCTAAGGAAGTAAGTTAACAATTATGTAGCCTTTTGGGTTTAAAAGAACAAGTATAGTTTCAAACTTAGATAACTTGTTAACAAATCAGTAGAATCAAGAATGTCTTCTAGAAATGGTTTTCAAATAATAAAAAACTGATCAGAAAACAGAATCAACATTTTCCCACTACTCGATGTTTCTGAAAGCAATTATTTAGATACAAATACAATGATGAATATTATCTTTCGCTGCACACATTACAGAAAAATAATGTCTTTCCAAATATTTCTTTTGATAAGAAACAACACTTAATCTAGATAGTTTTTTGGAAACGCAAGTCCAAGAATTATTCCTGAAAACAATTTCCAGAAAACATACTCAACCAAAGCCTGAGACGAGAAGAACTAAACATCACATGGTCATCCATAAAAGAAGTTATAAGAGCACCATTATACTATCAATCAATATTGTGTTCTACCAAGCAGAACGACATATCTGGCCTGACTTTCCTTCTGCTTGACATTCTCATGCTACATGAGAAAAGAAATGATCTTAATTTGCGAAAGTTGAATTAGGAAAATAAAACACTAGAGGCAGAAGATCAGAAAAGTTCAACATTTGAAATAAAATGAACCTTCATTTTATTAATTTTTCAATTCTTTTCCAGAAGGGACTTGCAAAACTTGTACAAACTGTAGGCCGCCAACAAAACACATTACACTATTGATACTGACCAGTGACCATCCATAAAGCAAATAGGGTGACATTTTACCAAAATAATCTTCTTGTGATTCAATGAAATGGTCCAAAAGATAAAGACCCATCAAAAGGTGTTACAAAAGACTTCTCCAATTTGCTTTGAGAGAATTTAAGCTGTAGTTGCTAAAAGGAGCCAAATGTTTACACCAGTATAGAGCATAAAAAATAGTCGTGTTCATTCGTGGAGTGCGAAGACAGAGTTGGTTAAAGTACTACATTATAAGATGGATGAAAAAATGCACAAGGTGCAAAAGCAACAAGATATGCTGCTTGAGAACCAATGCAAAATTGTGATTTCAATTGAAGATAACCTTGATGAAGACAGGTGACAGATTTTGGTGCCCTTAACCATTAAATTTAAATCGCCTGGGCAGAATGATAAATCAAGAAAAGAGCAGGGATCGTCCTTCTGTGCTCAAAATTGGTAGGCTCTAGTAAAGGGTCAAAATGATGGCCATTTATTTGCATGTCTTATCTTGAAAAAATTTATAAGACGAAATTTAGAAAGTCTACAATCTACTCTGCCATTGCTAATCTTTAATCCAGGGAGACAGCAGCTGCAGTTGAGGCTCATTCTCATACATTCTCATTCTACAATCTCAACTAACAGGGCCAGGCCAATAAGACTGCAGTGATGAATGGTCCAATCCCCACTGTCATCCAAAATATCGGATGTGCAAACATGAGCATAGCTCAACCAGCTTAATGTATGACTTAGTGACCAAGTGGTGTCAAAGGTTCAATCCCCCGCCCCCACATGTTGTCAAAAATAAAAAGTTAGGTTCCTTGATTTCATAACAATTAAGGAGAGATTAATCTTTCAAATTCTGACTTTCACTAGCATATTCAGGTCTCCTTTTATGTCATCCTCTTCTTTCTTCTGATATATGTAGTCGTCTAAATCAGTTTACACACAGCTTGACTAATTCTATCGACTTTCTTACCCTATACTATTTAGCTTTAAAACGAATCAATGTTTTACATAGGTGCCCGTCAAATTGTCTTCAACTAATCTCACAAGACAGCCTACAACATTTGTTTATCAAGAAACTTATAGGATCTTAATATCCCAAGTAGGAGGCCACCTACCTACACTAATGACCACCAGACCAATCCAAGCTTAGAGACATCTAACTTTCTAAACCTGCCTTTATAATTATGACAACCGTTTATGATTATGACATCTAACTTTTCAACCTGCCTTTATGACAACCCTTATCGGAGATCCAAGAAAATCCTTCTAGTTCCAGCCTCTTAAATTTCCCTCAAATTGTCACAAGTGTAACACACATCATTCATTATAATCTTCCTTAGCACTCGAGATTTTTAAAAATATCAAAAACCCCACAAAAAAAAGTAATAGCACAGTAAACCCAAATTGGAAACACAGATTACATAAGTCAAATTCAAGAAGAAATCGCCAAAAACAAAGAAGGGGGAAAAGAAAAAAAGAACCTGAAACCGAATAAGAAACTCTTCCTCTTTATCAACATAAAAATCATTCAATTTTTCCAGCTCTTCATTGAGAATCCTAACGAACCAATCCTGAAGGTCAGCCAAAGAACCAGCACCAGTCTCACAGCGGCCATGAATGGATTCCAAGGAAGTAGCATCGGTGGAATCATCAAAAGAAACGGGGTGTTGAAGGGGAAGAAGAAGAAAATTAAGCGAATGGTTGGTGGGTATTGGATAAATGGTAGAAGGGAGATTAGGGTAGTGTTTGAGAAGCTTTTTGAGGGGCTTGTAACAGAGAAATTTGTCCCTCCACTCGGGAAGCGTCTGTTCCAGATGGGTTTTGAATTCCTTCCCAAATTTCATAGCCGAAAGCTCGGAAGATTGGAGTTGACGATCGGGTGCAAATGAAAAATTGAGGAGAATTGAGAAATGGGGAATTGAATTAGTGCTAATTTTAAGAGTTTAATGGGAAATCAGTGGGGGAAGGAAGCAAGAACAAGATGGAATCGGGAATAATCAAATGTGAATGGAGAAGAAAAAGATGGAATATAGAATAAATTTGTTTGCTGTGCCAACTTCTTTGTCAGAATCCATTTATTATTTTTATTTTATTTTGGTATCTTATGCTAATTGTGCTCTTAATCTAATCCAATTTGTGTTACCAAATTAATAGTTATTTGGTACGTCCAAAGTTAGTGTTTTGGGGTTATTTATTTGTTTTTTTTCTTTAAAATTCATGCTTATCTTTTAAATCTTATTTTATATTGTATCATAATTATAAAATTTTCAAATTAGTGTCCACAAATTTGTTTTTGGTTTGAAAACTAGCAAGGATTTTTAAAAATGTGTTGAAAAAATGAAAAGTGAAAAAATATATATATTTTAAAGGTATATTTTTTAAGCACCGAGCAGCTCAGCTGATATATGTATGTTTTGATGAGCACTGACATACGTATGTGTTGATGACCAAGATGTCGGGGTGAGATAATTTAAACCACAAATTTTTTATAGCTATTAAAACATATTTTAAGCGAATTACATCATGTTTATTTTGGATTATTTTAACTTATTTTAAACTTAAGTATGCCACAATTAGTTAAAACATGTCAACCTAACTCAATTAATATAAGGTCATGTGGTTGATTAAGAGATGACTAATAATTATCATAAATTTTTTAAAATTGAAAATAATTAATAATAATTTTTTAATGTAAAGGTATAACTGATAAAATCTAAAATTCTATATAAATAAAATGAGTATTTTTTTAAGTTCTAAATAAAATGAAAGTATAATTAAATATTATATAATAAAATTAAAATAATATATATCATGAACTGGAGATTTACTAAATCTTAACTTAAAACATTTATTTATTTATTAAAATAATTTAATTTAGCATTTAGTTTATATTAAATTAAATTGATAATTACAGTTCTTAATTTTAAATCATAATTATATTGCCGTTCCTCCCTAGGAAACATTTCATCGCCACCGTCGATTTCTAACGCCTTAGAATCTAAGCCATTGATTCAACTTCTGATTCCGCTTTATGATTAGGGTTGGGCGAGAGGCTCCCTTGCGACGATGCCCTAATTTCAGAGATCGCTGTATTTAAATGCCAATGTCAATGTTCAAGCAGCATCGTTCGACTTCCGGTGGCTGAAGATTTTATGCCTGAATAGCATAAATAAGGTACTTTTTAGACCTAAATTTGGTCTTTGATTCGCCATGAGAACGTATCTCTAGTATGCACAGTCCTTAATCTTTATGGGGAGCATAAATGTTGTAGATTTTCACGTTTTCTGAAAGGGATTTACCATATGCCTTTGTTGCAATTTTGTCATTTGAAAACGGAGCTGGATTAAGATTTTGAAGCATAGAATTTTATGTTTTCATGTATGTTTCTAGGGTACAGGGTATTCTGAAATTTTGGGATTTCTGCGCTTGAAAAGTTTTTGAAAATGTAAGTTGTGTCTTGTGTGTATGCATTAGCCAGGACGATTACAGATTTGTTGCCATTTAACTTCATAGCACTGGTACTGAGGCTCCTTGATGATAACTGTCTTTTTGGTGCCTAAAATTTCGATGTGCTACAACAAAAGGGATCCGCTTTGCAGCTTAAGCTTTTAAATGTTTTTGCTGCCTGTAATGCCCTTACATACACAAATGGCATTAAATATATCCTCCAATCTTTTCATTTCCACCAGTTTGATGATTTAGATTTCTGTGTGATCTTATGACATGGGTAGCTCAGGTTTGCAGCTTAATGGGTCTTAAGCCTGTGGCTGTCAATTGTTTCCCAAGATAGCTGATGCTATTGTGGGTCATTGTGTACTTTAGGAAAGGAAGATTTATTTTGTAAGTTTTAAGACCAATTCTCTTGATTACTGTAAACTCTATATATCATATAGAGTGATTACCACAAAGTTCCTAGCTTCCCACTATACATAGCTTATGGCTTTAAGTATTCAGTAGTGTTCTAATTCGTTCTGTTAAATCATTCAGTGTGGAGATGGCTGCTTATGTTTTGGTATTATTTGTTTAGACAGAAGTTTGTCTATAATTTTGCACGAGTACTGTGGCTCTATGGTATCGAATATCTAGAGCTTAGTATAACCGTGCACACATCAAAGATGGCATCCGCTTTGCAGCTCAAACAATAACATGCTTCTGCTGCCTGTAATGCCCTTATATTTTATAAACAACATTATGCCGTCTGCAGGTCATAGATCTCACCTAGCTTTAACAAATTTCTTTCTATTAGGGGGCAGAGTGATTAGTGAGGAAATTTGACCTACAAGCGCCTTTTTTTTTTTTGTTTCAAAGCTTTGGAGCGTTTGGGACACCAACTAACTTGGAGTTGGGTGGACTGATTTATTATTGTCACTACGTTTGGCCCACCGACTATTATAACTCATGGTCAATAAAGTAACCATACTGACTTCAATAGTATTTACTATTCACAACTATTATAACTCACTAATAGCCCTTTGAACTTTGAAGTTCATTGATCTGATTTTACATTGTCACGAAGTAAGGTTTAATATCAGTGATGGTTTATGTTCTATTATGGGAACTCGTGAATCAATGTTTGAACTTACTTGGTGGATTTTTTTAATATGCTTTTCTTTTTAGTATGAAAGAGTGTCATAAATGATGAGAAATTACATAAGAGGGAGAGGAAAGCCGAACTTTATGCCAAAGGAGAGTTCATAAAAACTCTTCCAATTGGCATAGAGTATTTAAAAATTGATTGTCACTTGTGAGTAGGAAAAAAATTACATAGAGAAAGAGTGACTTACTATTGTTGTTGAAGTTTCCTGCATAAGGAACGGTTGAGGAAGAGCTGAGCTTGTGGCTGCATTCATTTCCTTTTCGCATAAAAGACACCATCTTAGGGAAATGTACTTGGGGGGATGCCTAAACTTGACAATTTTTTAATGTTTGCCATGGCATATATCAATATTGTATATAGATGAGGGCTTGGTCTTGGTCTCTAAGTTCTAACTATTTTCTATCTGCCAATTTGAACGAGAATGACTCGGTGGACAAGGCACAAACTACTTTCTTAAAACTACATTCTTTCTTACTAGTTGCCATTGTTTATACATCATGCTAGAATCAGAAGATGCATTTGATTAAGTTATTACAATTTGGCAAATACATACTTTGTATACTCATTGTTTAATATTAACCTTATGGCCAAAATGCCTGAGTGTGTTGATCATCTCATGTCCAATGCTTTTACGCTCTGGTGCTTTCGTTTTATTTGCAAGTGCAATGGCCATTCTGAGACTTGAACATAGAATCTTGTATTATTTAAAGAATTTTACAAAGTTATGATAAGTTAATTCTGTTAGACATATACAACTCCCTTTTCTCTTTAAATTATGCTTTTGCACTTCATTTGCTACATTCTCTCATGGAGTCTTGCATTTTGAGCCTTTTAGGTAGCCATATTTTACAACTTCAATCGTTTCATTCAAATATCAAGATCTTTGAGGTTGATGGAAATATCAATAAAATATTATTGTTGACGAATATTTCTAAAAAATTATACATTATGTCAAGTCTTTTTATTTAATTGTGCTCTCTCTCGATTTGTTCTAGTACATCTTTGATAGCCAACCTAAGCAAGTGAACATAATTCAATTGGTTTCGACATTTACTCTCTACTAAGAAGTTGAGGGTATTGAACCTCTCCACCCCATATTTTCTTTTTGACATATATGTTGAAAAGAAAAACCATGATCAATTATATATTACAAAGCAATCATAGATAAATTCGTATGAAAGAATTCCAATACACTACACTTATTTACTTATTTCATTAAAGCCAAGGAAAGAAAAATAGTATATATTTCTAATTAAATTAGTATAGTTTCATTTTTTATAAATTAAATAATTAATATGTGTAACAGATGTCAATTTAGAGTAAAATAATTAAAAATATAGTATTTTTTTTAAAAAAAATTCGGATAGGACAATTTCTATCGCTGGTAGTAGTATGGTCTATCGCTGATAGACTCAGTTTTTTATAGAATTTTGTAGTGATAGTAGTCTATCAGTGATTGTATAAGTCTATCAGTGATAACCACTGATTTTTTGGTTATATTTGCAAAATGTTTTAAACTTTGGTAAACTATCCAATTTTATTTTTATTACAAGCCTTGTGTCTCTGCATAATCCATACATTATATAAACCAATCATTTTTTTGATTTATTCTCCGTTGATAAACCAAACTTAAACAAAGTCAAATTTAATTAAATTAAGCAAAACCACAAGCCTTTTTTTTTAAACATTCACAAGCAAAACATATGCCAAAATATTTCTAAAGTCATAGGTTTTATACTTTATATACAAAATATACACGAACTTGGAATGCTACAATATCTTATAAATTTCTTTATCAAGTTAGTTGAATTGTTTTGTGAGATTAGACAATGTGATTATTAGTTTCTCCTTATTTTTCCTTCCTCAATATTCAAGTATTGTTGTACCTTTTGGTTAAGACATCAGCAAAGATGAAAATATATGTCGATTTATCCGTAAATCGAAATGTTTGATATAGAGATGAACTTAATTATTAATTTAAATAATTTTTTTAAAAAAATTGATTTATAGAATTATTAGTCGATGTTGATATTTCACCGATATATCCATGGATATATCCGTAAAATTGAACTCTCGATATCGATATTTTCATCGTTGGGCATCATAAATTGCCTCTTTTTTTTTCTCCAACATTTAATGCAGTGTTTACTCAAGTTGAATTTGATGTTTATCTGCAAAGGAATCTGAATTTACTTTGCATTGATGTGCTATTGCCTTTTGTTCAAATAGAACATGCGAAACAAAATATTGGAGAATTCTTTTTCAGCTTTGGCCTCTCTTTCATATATATTAGTTTGGTGAAGATGTGAAGGTTAATTAATTACTCCTTTATGTTTGCTCATTTGTAATTGTTTTCTGAAAACAATAGCTTTAAATTATTGATTTGGTAACCACTTTACTTCCCAAGCTTTCAAAATAAATTATTTCTCATTATATTACACCTTTATCAAAATAATACGATAGACATTTTTTTATTTTTTATTTTTATGGATTGAACCTAAGACCTCTTAGTTACTAGTCTACATCATGTCAATATTTTGTTGGCTCTTAGACACTGTATATACAAATGTCTTATTTATAAGTATTTAGCCCTACATATAAATATGAAATAGTATTAATTTTTTTTTTTAAAAATGACAGAAAAAAAAGGTTAGGAATACATATTGGTACGAATGCAATTACTCACAATTAAGACTTTATTGATGAGTATTTGACCTATGAGGGTTCTAATAAGACATAATTGGTTATTGATTTGAAAGTCGAGTATAAATGTGTCTCTACTCAATTTTCTTCTTTAAAATATTTTTTAGATGAATTTTCAAGTGGATCATATAGTATTCAACTAGCAAAATTTTGAATTTGGAGTAATTTTTGGAATTATATAAGATTTTACAATAATCTCATAAAATGCAATCACAAATATTATTCAATAAACATAAAATCAAACTTGATTTAGTGAAATAAATGAGAGTTGTTAAGAGCAGAAGGCAATAAGATTTGTATAGTTAGTTCCACACAGTTCTATGCTTGTATTTTCTGAATTTAATATGTGCAGTTGGTTGCAGAGGAGCCATGTGAGGTCTCATTATAATTTATAAGGTGAAATAAATGTAATTTGTACCTTTTAATAATAATAATAAAATTTGGTATTAACTTCTATCACAATAAAAAAAAAATTAATAATAATAATTAAAACAAAACAGTTTTTTTTGTTCCCACATGAAAGACTCAGGTTTTTAGGTTTTATGTTTTAAAAGGCTCAAATAATATTCCTACTGAAAAAATCAAACTTGAAATACATCAAGTTTTCTAAAACAAAACAACCAACTAAAAAAAGTAGAAATACTCATTCATTTTCTTAATCGAATAATATTGAATAATGTCAACTGGCATAATGTATAAACTATAAGCAAGAGATCTCAAGTTCCAACCCCCGTTTTCATGTTGTAAAAAAAAAAAAATATTAAATAATTCTCATTTTTTATGGTGCCAAATAAAATATAAAAGAAAAACTAAATCTAGTTTACATCAAGATCAATTTATAACCTAGCTTGGACCCAAAGCTTATAAAACTTAATTAATGTGCTCAAACCTTTTTTTTATAGTACAAATGTGGATGTGGGGTATGAGGATCAGAACATCCGACCTCACTGGAAGACGTACATGTTAAATTATCGTTGAGCTAAGCTCACTTTGGTTACATGCTCAAACTTATTCTACTAAATTTGATCAATTTGTATTCAAAGTCATTACCACCCTCAAACAAAACAACTAAACTACCTCCTCCATTTTTTAAAATATAACAAAAAGTTAATAATTAGAGATTAGATCATATTTTGGTTCTTGAACTTTACATCTCACATTTTTATCGTTTCAAATATATATTTTTTAATATGTGGTGTTTCCATAAAATTTCATTTCAATTTATAATAAAATTCTTAAGCGGTACTTTAGAGTACTTCATTTAACCGTTTATATATCGTGTTGATACCGAAAAATTGTCAATTGTGAATTTGTATTTTTGTGGAACCGAAAGACACCTGCAAAACAAATGAAAGTGAAGGACTAGCGCCAGTGTGCTACTAACTACGGGTCGGACTCTGACGATCATGTTAGTAATCATACTTTAGGAGTGTTTAGAGAATAAGGTGAGAGCGATTTTGAACATACCTTTCCATTATGTTCCTCGTCTCTATTTGTAGTTGATAGTATAAACATAACGGAAACTGGCGTATTGATTGAGCCGTTAGGATTGTTACAAATTTAATATCGATTTGTGTAATGGTTTGATCTTGGATGTTTTTAGGTATGTTCGATCCCTATGGAGCTGACCGCCAATACATTTTGGGGTCGGTCTCCAACATACATGGCCGACCCCTGTCGAGGTCGGTCTCCAACACACATGACCGACTCCTGTCGAGGTTAGTCTCCATGGTACCCTGGCCGACTCCATCGGGTCAACCTCCATGCATGATGGGGGTTGACCTCAAGAGGTCGCTTTTGAAGTTTGAGTCGACCTAGTGGCCAACTTCCATTTGTTTGGGTCTTTTTAAAAGTTAGTGGAATTTAGAGTTTGTCTATAATTTCATCAGGCCATATCGAAATTGAAAAATAAGTGACTTAAGACCTATGTTAAATATCATTAAAAATTTAAAATAGACAAACATTTGAAAGAATATTCATAAGAGTAAAACTTGCTTGCTGCCTAGACTATAAGTATCTTTTGCAGCCCAGCCACCTGCCATAAATTGATTGGCTAATATTTAAAACATTTTTAAATAATAAAAAAATATTTCACGCCGTTTACTTTGTTTTTGTCCATAACTTTCTTTTTCTTATTCTAGTAAATTAACAACTTTTCCTACTCCCTCTCTCTTCATTTCTCTACCCCTCAAACTTCAAGGTCATGAAATTTCAATTGGGGTTTAGGGTTTAGGGGAATTTCTTTTTCATATAGGCATAAATTTGACTGTTAGATTCTTCTGAGGTTGGTAAAAGGAAAGGTTAATTGAATTTTATTTTTTTAAGAAAAATCTTAAAAAATAAAAATGGTAACAAAAAAAGATTTTATTTGTCTAGATATATTCTTTAGAGTATTACAAATCTTGTTAAAAAATAGTTAACCAACAAAAAAGAAAAAAAATAGTTATTGTAGAAAAAGGAAGAGAGAGTTGAGAGATGAAATTGAAAATATAAAGTGGAAAAAAGAGAGAGAAAATAGGGGAAGTTGTTTACGAAGAAAGGAAAAGTTACTGAGGAAAGAGAAAGTTACGGAAGAAAAAAAATTAAGTAAACGGCGTGAAATGTTTTTTTTATTTAAAATATAATATAAATATTTAATGAATCAAATCGTGACCCGTGTTGGGCTGCAAAATATACTTGTAGCCCGGACTGTAAGCAAGTTTTACTCTATTCAGAATAAAAATGGAACTAATAAAAGACCCCTTTGTTAATAGTTTTTCTTTATTCTCGCGTTTTGAAGAATAAAACTTATATAGGAATATTACTTATACATGCAGTATGTTTATTATAGTTTTCTCTCAGCTAAATAAAAGCAAAACATGTTGTTTAAAACTACTCCCTTATTTAGTATTATATCAGTGGCAGATTCGGGCCACAAGTCAATATAAATTGTATCTATAAATTTTCGATTCTATCTATTTGGTTGTCTGAACTTAAAAAATGTGTCTTATCAAATCTTAAACTTTCTTCAATACGTCCTTGAATTTTTAATTTTATATCTAATATGTCCTTAACTTATTTAACATTTTTCAAAATTTACAGACTTACTAAACACAAAATAAAAAATTTAGAGTTTCATTAGACATCAAATCCAATTTTATATCTATCACATCGGTTGATTCTAAAAAAAATAGAGACCAAATAATTGAATTGAAAATATATATATATAATTGAATTACCTAAACAAATATACGATAAGATGAAACTTGAAATATGTAGTAATATTTTTCTAAAAGCGAGTTAAAGTTCTTTGTGTGACTAATTTTCTAAAAACAATTTACTAAAATGTTTAAAAATATTTTTAATTATTTCTATACAATGGATAAATTAGGGTTAATTGTACAAATCATCCCTGAACATATAGAAGTTTGTTAAAATTAACTCCCGCACTTTTAATTTGAGTAATATAGAGAAAGACAAATATGTGATGTATAGAAAAAATAAACCAAAAGCATACTTGTTCTTCTTCCCTCCTCCCGCCAACCTCTCGCTGATGGCGGCCGCTGCAGCTCGCCTTGAAATGGTTAAGACCATTCTTTAGGTATGAAAATACCTAAAAATATTGTGAGATGAGTTTTGAAAAGCGTACTTGTTCTCCCCCAAATTCATGAATTCAGTCCAACACACATATATGTACTATGCCAAAAAGTTGGAGTTGTGGCCCAATTATCGTCAAATAAATTTCAATCTCTCCATTTTCTTTACCATTACACAGTCACAGAATACAAAGAGTTCATCCTCGTGTCATTTTGGGGAATGTGTATAAATGATCTGTTTGGTTAAACCGCCCAAAATAATTTGCACATCATAATTTTTTGGAAACCTAATTCATAAGAAAGCTGCAAAAAGTGATTCCTTAATTTCCACACCTATTTATTGTGTATGTTTGGGTCTCACTCTCTCCTGTGACCACAATTATGCAATCCTTCAATTCATATTTGTCATGTTTTTATTACATTAATTGCATTAATATATGTGATAATGTTTCCCCATTATTTTATATGAACATTATATTAATCATACAAATTTTAATATTAAAAAATAATGAAATGCTTATTTGTTAATTTATATATATTTTTTTTATAACTTTTTAAAAAAATATTCATAAACAACATCAACATTTCCTTCGGTTGACATTCTAATATATGGTGCATAAAAATAAGAGTAATATTATTTGAAGTGACCATTTGAGTGTAATTATATAGAAATAGAAGTATAATGTGATATTAAAAATATGACTTACCCTTCAAATTACTTAGATCATGTTTGAAAATCATTTGTTTTTTGGTTTTTAGTTATTGAAAATTAGGTTTATTTTCTCTTTTTTTACCATAATTTTCATCTTTGTAAAGGAAATATATGAATTCTTAGTCAAATTTTAAAATTAAAATCTATGTTTTTTTTTTTTTTTTTTTTTTTTTTTTAATTTGATTGTTGATAACAAAATAAAGGAATTCATGGAAGTAGGGTTTATAAACTTAAGTTTTAAAAATAAAAAAATAATTAATTATTAAATGGAGCTTAAAAATTGATTTTATAGACCGATAGTATGTGAGATTCATTAACTGAAATTTGAAAATAATGGTAGATATGTTGTTATAATTATAAAATAAAGTTGATCTCGTAAACCAAGAAGACAAATTAGGATTATGACATCCTCCCAAAGAGAAGCGAAGGAAGCTTGACAACTATTTATCTTAGGAAATAGTTAGTATTAAGTAGTTAGTAAAGTATCTCCTTAAAATTTATATGTATTTTGGCAACTCTTGATTTCTCATTAGAATAGGAGGTAAATACTCTAACACTAATTTTCTAAAATACATATAAATTTTAACTAACCGAATATTAACTATTTCCTGGATAGATAAATCTCTAATAGCAACCTCCTAGGAAATACTTGATTGTCCTCGATCTTCAAATAAAAAATAAAAAGAGAAATTACAAATGTACTTCAATTTTGTATTCAATGATTGTTTAGGAGCTTGCAAATCAATTTAAGATTTAAATTCGATAGTTTTAAAGGGAGAATCATTTTTTTTTAAATTTTTTTTTAATGATTGAAGCAACAAGCAAAATAAAAAAGAAATATTAGAACTTTTTTTTTTTTTTTTTGCTTATATGCATTTTATTATTTGGACTAGATAAACTTACTTGAGAATACCTTTCATCTCATATTTTCAATCGGGAAAAAAAAACACAACTTCACATGTTTAGTTTGCTTGAAATAAACTGACATATTAAGGATACATTTGTAAGTTTAAAAGAAAGGAAAAGAACAAAATTTAAAATACAATAAACACATTTGAAGCGGATATATATATATATATTTGTTATGGAAGAATTCCGATAAAGTTGAGGTAGGCATGATATCAGCCTCTAGCGTCACGCTTGCGTCATACTCTAACCCACAAAATCAGAAGTTACCAGATCGAGTTTGGGCCTAGCGGGCGACACAGCTGACCAGACGGTCACATGGACCATGGCGGCACCTCGACAATCATCGGGACGTCGCCACTGCAAACTGCTCGGCTACCCACCAATGTGGCCCCATGCATTCAGGCAGGCGAAGTGGCGCTCATCGATCCCCTCATCCTCATGAGGAGGACGACCAATATCAGTTGACACGTATAACTCACACGTCCCTACCATATAAGGAATGACCACTCTTCCTTAGGATAACTGAAATTCCCCACTCCTCGACAATCATCTCTCAACTCTACTACTCAGACTTCTCACTTGACTTAAGCATCAGAGCGTGTTGGGCTGAGCCCCTCACCGGTGCAAGTTTACCTCTGTTTTCTCTTTGCACATCCACATCGCAGCGTTGTCGGCCCAGCCAATTTCGATCAAGCAACCAGATTCTTGCGCCAACAATATTAACAAAATCATATATTTCAACACAATTTCATTTAGAGAATGTTTTTTTTTCCTTATAATTGTTCATATCCCTTATTTATAACATGTTTGATCTTATATTGTGGTTAGAAGAAGATAATATGATCATAAATTCACTATAGTGTTAAATATAGGTAATAAGGTAGCTATGTGTTTTTATAAGGGATAAAGAGAAGATACAATTAACTTGAAATTGTGTGAAGAAACCCTAGGATTCTCTAGTGTCTATATATACACACACATAATTTCAATTTAAATATAATTTTGATTTCTTAATTAAACCCTTTGAAATTATTACCTAAATTATTTTGGTCTCAAATTTTCACAAGTACTAATTTAAAATATGTAGGTATAAATATTTAATGTGTAAATCTTAAAAGCTACTCATTTTGAATTGAATGTGATAGTAGCTAGGCTTTACTTATACATGTAGCTTGAAATATATAAGCCCACATGTTACTTTGTACAAGATGAAATAAGTATGAAAGTTCAAGAACCGACATAGAACCATTTTTATTACACATTTACGAGTTAACAATTATGGATGCAACTAAAATCTTCAGAGTTTGGCCCCTTCATAATTAACCATTTTCCCTACATTTTTTTTTTTTTTTTTTTTTAACAAAGCTCTCCTGATAAAATTTGAAAAAGAAACCATCTAAATTCTTGAGGCTCACACAATATTGGAATATCTCTTATTTATTTTAGAAAATTGAAGAATCAGAGGGGGAAGAATTGACCAAATGAAGAATACTATTCCAGTAATTCTTGTTATCTTCATAATAATGATCACTTGCTGCACTCTCAGATTCATCAGATAGACTTCTTTGATCATCTGTGTTGTTAAGAAGAAGATTAGTGAATCCTTCTTCAACAATGGCATCTCTTGTTCTCAAAGATTCAGCTGTCCATGTTGCTTCAATGGACAATCTCATTTCATGAGATGTAAAACACATTGAATTATTATTATTATTCTCAAAACCCTCTTTGTATTCTGGTAATTGCCTTGATGAGTTTCCAAATCCCTCTTCCTTCCATTCTCTCTCACATGAACTTGAGCTCCCCACAAACTCAATCATCGCTACCGAATTCCCGCCTCCTCCTCCGCTGCCCATAATCGGCGCTACGTTCTCCAAGAAAGTCAATGTCGACGTGGGAGACTCGAGGTCTCCCCCAATTCCACGGTCCAGAAACCCACCGGTTCCTTCAGTGGATCTGGACCACCCTGCCAATAACATTAAAACAATTAAATATACTGTAACCCATCAGTTTAAGCTTTCAGGAGGTCGAGTGACAGGTTAACACAAAGTACACACCGTGATTCCAAGCTTTTAACGCGTCGAGCGATCGGGAAGCCGTTACGGGCTGGTCGGATTTGTTGAAAAGGTGAGGTGAAGTGGAAGTAGAAGAGGAAGAAGGTACAAAACAAGGAGGGTTTGCAAGTTGTTGGAGTGAAGAAGAATGTGAATTATTATTATTATTATTACGTAGCCTTGATTCTCTAACTAGCCTTGCTTCAGCTTCGAGACGAGCACTTTCCCATTGAGCTATATGGCTCAAATTAGCCGCACTTTTTGAGTGGCCATCACCGGTGAGCAAAGCGTCATTTTTGGGCTTGTGGGTAACTGGATCAATCCCCATTTTAGCCAATCTTTTCTTAAGATGTGTATTCCAATAATTTTTAATCTCATTATCAGTTCTCTTTGGCAAGTGAGTTGCTATGGCCGACCACCTAAGGAGCAGACAAAAAAACAACATAATAATGTCATAGAAATTGCCAAAACTACTTTCATAAAAAAAAGGCTTTTTGTTTGGTCGGATTCACTAGTGAAAATAAGGGTTTTGAAGACAAATTTTCAGACCCCATTTCTTGTTCCTGCAGAATTTTTTGCTGGCTGTGTTTTGTTAGCAAAATTTCACGTGTCAGATTAATGATGAAACCAATGACAAAAATCCCAGTTCAAAATTTAGAGTACACATCAAAATCTGTGCACCTCATACCATTTTTTTTTTTTTTTTTTTTTTTTTTTTTTTTTTTTTTTTTTTTTTTTTTTCTGTTGAATTCAATTACAAATCTACAATGTCTAATTTTTTTTAATTTTTTTTCAAGTATTACAAAACCGAAAGTAGAGGAAATCGAGAAAGACAGTAGCCCAGAACACGAGAAAAACTCAAGAGAAAAAAAAAAGTTTTTTTTTTTTTTCAGTAAAATTTGCTTACAGCCTGGACTACAAGAGCATAACTCAATTGACATGTATTGTTATAATGTATATATTATTTTTTAAATAAAAAAAGATTTCACCCCGTTTACTTAGATTTTTTTCTTCCGTAACTTTTCATTTCTTCTTCGCCAGATAAACAACTTCTCCTATTTTCTCTCTCTTTCCTCCATTATGATCTACCATATGATCTTTGTTTTCAATTTCATGTCTCACTCTCTCTTCCTTTCTCTACCATAAGTATTTTTTTAGACAAATAAAATCTTTTTTGTTACCATTTTTTTTTTTTGAACTTTTCTTAAAAAAAATAAAATCCTACATTTCCCTTTACCAACCTCAGATGAATCCAACCGTGAAATTTCTCATTCTTTTCTTCACTTTCTCTAAAAACCCACTTGAAAATTTATGTCTATATAACACAATCGGCCCGACAAATTTCAAATAACCCCAATTGAAATTCCATAGCCTTGAAGTTTGAAGTGTAGAGAAATGAAGAAAGATGAACTAGGAGAAGTTGTTAATTTGCTGGAATAAGAAAATGAAAGTTACGTAAAAAAACCAAGTAAACGGGCGTGAAAGATTTTTTTATTATTTAAAAATGATTTGGGCGGCAAAAGATACTTGTAGCTCAGCAGGTTTTACTTTTTTTTTTTTTTTTTTTTTATTTTGGAAGAGAAAATTAAAATATTTTTTATTTTTCTGAAGAAAAAAAACAAAAACAAAAACATTGGAGGTTGGTTGGTACCTGTTCCCTAAAAGAGCATGAAGTTGAATAATGGTCTGTTCTTCTTGCAAGGTGAATTTGCCTCTTTTAATATCAGGTCTTAGATAATTAATCCATCTTAGTCTACAGCTCTTGCCACATCTTTGGAGCCCTACATATATATAAATCCAAAGGGTTAATATTAAAAAAAAGAATTAGCATATAAAATATAGAAAAAAAGAAAGGAAAAAGAACCAGCTTTAGAAGGCAAGGCACGCCAGCTTCCATGGCCATGTTGTTCAATATAAGCGAGAAGCTTTTGATCTTCTTCAGGAGTCCATGGTCCTTTCTTCAACCCCACTTTGTCACAGCAAGGTGACCTTCCCATGTCTTTGCTGCAATTAGCTATCAGATTTGTGTTTGTGCACCAAAAATTTGAGAGAGTTTTAAGAAGAAGGAGAGAGAGAGAGAGAGAAATAAGTGCAAAAAGAGGAGTGTGGTTTTTGTATATGAAGAGATGGGAGGGAGAAATAAATGAACATATCATAATCATCATCACATACATGACAAAAAACTATTCTTTTTTCTTTTTCCTTTTTCCTTTCTGCTTAATTAACTGCCAACCACTCTATTTCCTACTCAATCTCAACCATTATTATATTCATTAACAAATCAAATTTGTTTCTCGTGTAACTCGACTATATAACTCAACTGGTTAAGAAATTGTATTCTCAAGCAAAAATTAGAGGTTCTAATAGTCACTCCTACATGTTGTTGAACTCAAAAAATAGAGGTTCAAATAGTCACTCCTATATGCTTTATATCCTCGATTTTTTGCTTTGACATTAAATAAATTGATTACTGTTCATGAAACTTGAAACTCAGAAATAGGTTCTTGGAATTTCTTCCCTCGAATACTCCTTTTCGATAGAAAATTGATTGTTTGGGTCAATATATCTACTGCTTGACACATTCCTTCTCCGATTGCTGGTAAGGATTATATTTTTGTTGGGTTCCTGATCAAAAAAGTCTTTTTTTAGTGAAATCTATGAGATGGTATCTTTCCAGAGAAGTGTCTCCTTCTTCTACAATACAAACTCAGAGAATCTCTGGAAGACTCTTTAACCAAAAAAAATGCAAATTCTTCCTTTGGACTGTGATTCACAAAGGTTTAAACACAACAGAGAAAATGCAAGTTGTCTTCCAGCGATACGTCTTATTCCAAATTGGTGTGTTCTTTGCAAAAGGAATGCAGAAACTATGGATCATATTTTTCTCCATTGCCCCTACTATGCTAAAAGCCTTTGGTCCACTCTTTTAAATGATTCTAATATGTTATCTATTCTGCCGAACATACTTCAGAATTTATATCTCAATGCCTTGCTATGTCGAGGTAAATGTCAAACATATTATGTGGTGCAACATCTTTGGGGCCATTTTATGGTATATTTGGTTGGAACGAAATGACAGAATTTTTTGTGATAAATCAAAGTTCATTCATCAGTTATGGGAGGAGATTATCATCAATGTTGCTTCATGGTGCTCCAAATCGAAGCTGTTTTGTAATTATGATACTTCTATTATAGTGCTTAATTGAGAGACTTTCCTCTTACCTCTCATTTGTACTCTATTCTGTCTAATCAATGAAGTATTTTTTTCAAAAAAAAACTTATATTACATTTTTTAGTCGGTATAATTCTCCTACTTTAATTTATTAATTTTTCTTTTAGGTATTTGAATTTTCTTCGAGGCTAAATATACCAAAGGTTACTATCTTTTAGGTCATTCTCTCAATTTGCTTCTTCGTGTTTTTTAAAGTTTTCAATCTATTGTCAAAGTGAGCATAGATCAACGATGATTGTCTCATGTATTACCTCCTTTGATGTCGAAGGTTTAAATCTCCATACATTTGTTGTACTAAAAAAAAGTTCTTAAATTTATTAGAAATGATCAATTATTAGGTTCTTCTATGGATAAATCTAGCTTACTAAACTTTGTTAATAAAAAGTTATTGTTCATAATTTATTATTTTATTAACGTATCTAGACACATGGACATGTCACTTGATGAAGATAGAATTTCATACATTCCAACTTTGAAGAAATAGATTTTGTAAATGTTCGGGTTTGGATTTTGTCGTGGACACGATAGGGTTTCATACATGTAACAAATCACATCGGAGTGACATATGCACATGTTTGCATTTGTTAATAAAACAATAACATAAAGATGAATCAACCTTTTATTTACAAGTTTTTTTTTTATTTTTTTTATGAAGGACCTAACTAAGAATTTTAATACATTAAACACCAAATTGAAAATTAGCTATAAGATAAGAAACCCTTTTGTACATTTAACCAAAATTTTCCATTTTGTGCTAACAAAGTAATTAGCATGCTGACTTTATTATTTAAGAAATATGTGGTGAAAGTTCAAGCATTTTGGTATCTAATTAAAAAATTAAGCTAGCTACAATAATTTATTAGACACAATTAAAAATATATTTATTAGAACATTTTTAAAATATAATGACTAAATAATAAAACACAATTTTAAAAATTTATAGCTTTATTAAAAACTTCGAGACAACCTTAAAAATTGAGAAGTTGAAACACCAATTTTATTATGTTAACAAATATAATATGCATGAACAATTATGTAAAAAAACTTCAAAATAACAAGATGCTCTTGTTTTAGGCCAATTACTATAATAACCAAATTTTAAAGATTTATTTTTATTACAACAATTAAAATATGGAGATTTGAACCTCCAACTTTAAAAGAAGAAGTACATGTCAATTACCATATAATACCTGTTGTGTCAAAATTTAAAGACTTACTTTCTTTGTATATGTGACATTTCTTTCATTATTTATGAACAATAATCATCATTTAATAATTTTCAATAATAATTGAATCCTATTCAATAATATGCTTTTAATAATTATTGAGTAAGATTCAATTTAATGTGATGTCCTCATTTTTCTCATCCTGCTATCAAGTTTATTTTTTATTTTTTATTTATTTATTGGTACAAGGTCAATAATCAATATTGCCGTTAAAGTGAACTTAATTCTGCGGTCATTAGTCAAAGCGAGCATGACATATGTATGTCTTGATGATCAAGAGGTCTGTGGTTCGATTCCCACAGTAATAAAATAAAAAACAAAAAACTCTTATTTTTCATCCTATTAATAAGGTATTTTTTGGGTACCAGTAAGGTCATGAATCAATGTCCGAGTTAGAGTGAATATAACTCTAACAATAATTCACATGTATGGTCTTCTTTGGAGTCGAAAGTTTCAAATCTCCATACATTTGTCAACACGAGCATAACTCCGTTCAAATTTTCTTCTTCAGTTGTTGTCAAAAAAAAAAAAAAAAAAAATCTCCATACCTTTATTTGTTGCAGTAAGAAAAAAGAAAGAAAAAAAAAATCAATGCCACAACGTGAAAAGAAATAAAATTGATTTGGATTTCACAAGTGTAGAGCACAAATTTTTGTTTATCCTTTTTTCTTCTTTTTTTCATAGAGCACAAACTAAAGTGGTGAAAAGTTTTATAATAATAATTTGAAATTATCATACAATTTGCCAGTGCTGAAAACATGTTAAATTATGAATAGATAAGTAGGGATTTCAATGTGTGTACCACAAGGTCAAACCTTATTAACTTTTGAAAAGTTACATTCATAATTTTGGAAGAAAATAAATAGTTTAGAAACAAAATTTCAGATATAAATCCTTAATTTCTCTAACATTTTATTTAATTAAAATTTGTTACTTTTATATTTTTGCTCCTTTGCATATTTTTTAAATGAGAGCATTTTTAAGGGTGGTTGTCAGTCTTGATTGAATTGTGCCTTTGACTTTTCATTTAAATCATTTACAAGGACAAAGAGCATTACAAACTTAAATATAAAAGGAAAATACATATAAAGAAAAGGAAAAAAGATAAGTTTTAGATCAATAAATAGGAATTCATACTCATTTCTTTTCTTTTTTTTTAGGAAAAAAAAGCTTTAAATAAATACTGTGAGTGGGATTTGAACCCATGATATTCATTAAATACAAAAATGTCTACTTTTATTTTTCTAAAAAAAATAATGAATGGACCCATGATATTCATTAAAATATAAAAATAGAACTTATGTGTATATATAAAACAACATTTTTTTGTTCAAAGGAAAACTACACCCTTATTTATTGGTTGACAAATTATTCCAAGCAGAAAAATTTCTCCTTTCAACAAGACTACAAAAGCATAACTCAATTTCAATTGACATGCATTGTCATGATATATTGATTAATGACTAAGAAATAAGAATCAACTCCTACTTGTATGTACCTCAGCTCCTATTTGTACGTATCGATAGTAAATACTGATTAAAGATAAACTTTCGTTAATGTGAGTCAGTAAAAACTCATTAATTCAAAACAATCTTAATTATACTTTCACTATGAAATCTTTTTAATTCTTTGGAAGATGCAAATGGTTTTTCAGAAAAAAAAAAAAAATATATATATATATATATATATATATCATTTATTAAATTACTTAATAATAATAATAAAAAAAACAGCAATTTTAAAAAGGAAATGAAGAATAAAAAATGCAGAAAACGCATAACCCTATATTTATTATTTTGCTAGTTTCCAGAAAAACAAAAACTATTGTGTATGATGTATCACGAAATAAATGGACCCCAAAATGTACCATAACTAGTAGCTATCTTACTTTATGATTATCTTATTTCTTTATAAATATTGTTTCAACGACTATTATAAACCCTTTAAAAAAAAAAAACCCGACTATTATCATATTATTACAAAATTACAAAGGAGATTACTATTTTTATGTGGTGACCCTCCATTTGACATGACTTTGTGTTTTTGTGTCTAATGGTTTTGTTTTTGAAAATTACTTATTTTCTCACCAATTCTTTACCACAGTTTCTATTTTTTTTTTTTTTTTTTTTTTAAGAAAACATGAATTCTTAACTAAATTTTAAAAATATATATTTTTTTTAATAAAAACAACATTTTTTAATTTTTAAAACCTAACTTAAATTTTGAAAACACTGGTAAAAGTTAGATAACAAAATAAAAGAACCAATTGGTAGAAATAATGTTTATAGACTTAATTTTCAAAAAAAAAAACAAAAAATCAAATTGTTGAGAATCTCACAACGAAAGGATGAAGGGACATCACTCACAATATAACATACATGAGCTACTTTTCTCTTATCATCAATTGATTTTAAGTTTGATATGGTATTAGAGCCCACAAAACCCAAACAGGTATTCGATCCAATAATGAGATTTGATCCAAGATGGTGAACCCACATATCGAAAAGATGAAGTGACGTCACTCACAATATATAACATAAAACTATGCTTGTATTTACTATTTAGTTATATATATAGGCTCCTCCTATATGTTTGGTCTATTTTGCAAATCATACCCCTAAATTTTAAAATTGACTTCAAATGCTTCCCGAAGCTTGTGAATTTACAAATCATATTTTTCTATCAATTAGATATATAATGACCCACCTAGGCATATAATAAGGGTGTGATTTGTAATCATTCTTTAATTTTATAAACAATAAATACAATTATAATAACTTCATGCGTCGACTCCAATCCAACCTAGTAATAAGACACATATTACCATCTCAATAGTTGATGGTCTATCTCACACTCATAATTGTTCTCCTCAAATATTTCTAGTTTTGCTTTCGAGAAAATTGTAAAAAAATTATCCTGTTTTTTTTTAGTTCAACATGTAAAGTTGAAGATTTAAACTTCTAACTTCTTGATCGAATTTATGTCTTAACCGGTCAATTATTCTTAAATTTCTTAGATTGGCGCAATTTTTTTATACTATAGTTTGTATGGAAAAGTTACATCCTCGTTACTACTATCTTGGTATCACCTTATATTTAAAAGTAAAGTACAACTCACTAAACAATTTAACTGACCACGTAACATGTAAAGTTTTGGATGGATGGTAAATATTGATGATGTGATTAAATATTAGTACGATTTTTAATTTTGAATGAACGCCCCAATTATTAGTCTACTCTGCAGCCTGGACAAAACTAAAATCACTAAAAACAATATAATCCAAGCAGTTTCTTTAATAGATGTAAGTCAAACTCTACAACACTATTATAAGGCTCATCTGTTTTATTGACAAAAATTATTACACAATAATTTCAATGAACTAACCTATTGTCTTCGAAGGGCTCCAAATGTATTCAACTCAGCTTTGACATTAGGAAATAATACCTGTTTGCTGGAAAAATGTAAGCAAAGATTTGAAGCCAACTTGAAGAGATGCTATTAATGATTGATTGAAATAACAGATACCGACCATTGTGACTAGATAATGCATCGAGTGCACTTACTCATTGACATGAGACATACTTTCCAAGCTTCCATTAACAATTGGGACATTCATGGAAGAATTTTTAGCTTTCAAAACACTGCATTTTCCATTCTAATCTATATTACATATAAATCATTATTGGTTTACATGTGAATTTAATAACATACTTAAAACGCAGCAGACAAAGAATTGACTGTATAAAGCACTGGAAGCATTCCTAGAAAAATATTTCAAGAGTCCTAATAAAATAATCACTTCAAAGCTAATAGCCTTTATTATGTGCTAATATTGCTGCAACTAACTCAGAGAACAAGGAAATTGGTTTAGGCAGCAAAAAAAGTCAGAGTAACTCTGTTTCCCTTGCAAGTGTTAAATGAATAGGCTTAAAAGACAAGGAGGGTACAATGGTCATTTGAAGTCCAACTTTATAATCCTTTCACTGTCATAGCTTGTATATGCCCTACTTGTTCCCAAATTGTAAATGCAAAAATAAATGAGTGAGTGATTGATGGAAGAAGTATGGACCTCAAAACCTGACCTTGCTAATGAATCCAAACCCCATGTTTGGCTTCTAAATAAGTACATATTCAATATAACATATGGATCCTTATTTCATCTAATAGTGGACTCAACTATGCTCTGCTTTCAGAACTTAGGTTGAACCATCCATTCTATATTCTCCACATGGAAAAAAATGATAAAAAAGAGCTCTAATTATTAAGGGGATTCTGGAAATACATCACCCAATGACCCAAGCATCCCTATAATTCAACTTTTCCTCATCAGCAATCCAGATCCGGCAAGCACTTTAATGAGAAATTGAGACCCGGGGGCTGCTTCTTTGTATAAGTTTCTTACAATAGTGTGGTAAAGGCTAAAGGGTACTTTCTTAGCTTTCTGAATGCGGAAGCAATTTACTGATTATGGATTCCGAGCTTGTGAAGGTGAATCATGAACGATTTGGGGCAATAGAAGAGGGTGGGGGGTCCATAAGAGAAAAGAAAAAAGGCAAAAAAAAAAAAAAAGGGGGCTTTTTGATTAGCTTAAATGCTTTTGTTTATGAGGTGTGAGAAGCAAAGCTTTACAGATCCGGCATTCATATTGTGGACAAGACCGTGGGGACACCTAATTTACTTCTATTTCATCACTGCCAACTTTAGCTTTGAATATGGTCCAACATAGAGTAAATAGCCCTAATAAATGTATACCATAACATTTGTAAAAAATATACAAGTCCACACATGCAATTTCTTTTCGAAATAAAAGAGACAGATCAAAGCCAAGCCAAGCCACAATAAAGAAACAAGAAAATGAAGGTGTAAGATCCGTAACCTCTGATTTCCCTGATCCTGCATACTGAGTTCAAGTTGTATAACAGCTTAGAATATCAGGATTTGCCCTCCTCTTCTCCATCCCTACTGATACAATTAACCAAATAAATCATAACCAGCATTAGATATGTAAATCAATATTTAAGGCAGAGTAAAATACATGATTGCTGATGTAAATTGCTGAAGTTAGTAAAAAGTTAACCAGAGCAGATCATGAAAATTCATAGATATGAGATAATTTAGTCATTAATTGTTACTTAAACTGTGATTTACAAGAAAGTAACAGATAGATGAATATTCTGGTATATAAATGCACATTTTGGGTATTGGATATTTTCTTTGCTTATCCTTTCATTTATTTCTGTCCTAGTTGCTGATATACTCTGCAACATTGTCATTGTCAAAGCTTGAATGCTTTTGACAGGCTGTTTCATGTCTTACAATTACATCCACACAAAACTTCTAAATTTTATACTACAGTAAATTCAAGCGATCAGCATAAATGTTTTGAGATTCATTGCACAGGTAGATAAGCAATTGTACTGTACAACCATTGGTTCATGCGAATAAGATATGATTAGAACTACAAAGAGAGTATCGATTGACCAAATTCATCTTTCATTTTCGGAGGAGCCATGGAATCGGTAATCTACTAATTAATACATTGAAACAATTGTCGAAAGCATCTTCCACCAATGGGATTGCGAATTTCGAATCCCAAAATGTCAATTGTAAATCATTTACAGAGCTTACGATCTTAATCCAAACTAATTAGCAAAGAATTTTGAAAAAAAATCGAGTAAATTCGACATTAATTCAAAGGTTAGGGTTTCTTGAATACCTTTATTTTTTCCGCCCAGCTGATCGCAATGAGTTCTTCGGGCTGGTCTCTATGGCGCGCAAAAGCAGTTCAGAACCAAAAAGAAGTTGAAATCTGAGAACTTTGGGTTGGATGATTTTAATTCGGCCCATTAAGTATTTTAAATGGGCCCTAACCAAATAGCCCAAAAATAATTATTAGAAAAAAAATTGATAACTATAACAATTTCATTAAATTGAATCTTAAATACGAATGAGTGGTAAAATAAAGACTTAAAATTAATTCAACTTTTAATAGAATACGGTGAGGTTTGGGCCCCGTGGTGCTAAAGACGGACTCTTTTCGGGTGTGTCAGTTATTCAAGGAAGATGGTAAAATTTTGACGGAAGTGAGAATGTTGATTGTGGATGTGTGCTCGTGGTTTCCTGGACCTTTTAGCGACCGTTGCAGCTTTATTCATAGAGAAAGGAACGTGGTGGTGCAAAAAATAAGCGCATATGAGTTTGGGTCTTCGACACCATGTGGTGTGGTTTGGATGGAGGACTTCCCTTTAGAGATTGAGTCTTATTGTTTGAGTGATTTGGTAGTTGTTTAGTGTTGTAATGAGTTTTGCTCCTCAAAAAAAGAAAAATAATAATTAATAGAATAAAATAAATCATCCCTTAACTATGTGGATTGTTACAATGACATCCTTAAACTTTTAATTTGATCAATCACATCTCTCTATTTTGTCATTTTCCAATTATTTTTATTAAATGTTCATATTTTAACTTTACTAAACAAAGATAAAAAAATAAAAAAAAAATTATAATAAGAGAAATTGCACTAGGTGTCAATTTAAGATTTATATTGAGCGGATATAACACATTTTGAAAAGATTTGCAGCGGATATAACACATTTTGAAAGGATTTGCAAATATAGCAATTTTTATAATGATAATCACTGACAATCGTCAATTTTTATCGATGATAGTCACTGATTTTTGACATATTTGTAAAATGTTTAAAATTTTACTATAGGAATTGCTATGTTATTTAGATAAAAAAAAATTTATTTTCAATAATGTTATATATATTATGCACGCAATAAAATAAATATTTTTTAAATTTCATGATTTCCCATTATTATTAACAATATATAAAGATACTTTATATTTCATTTAGTAATGAATTCTTGTTTGAAAAACTAAAATAGTTTAAATATGTGTAATTAAATTCTCAACACTTATCTATATGCATAAATAAACTTACACTCTTTTTCTTCACCCTTTCAGTTTTTAATTTTTGATTTTCTATTTGTAAAAAACAAAAACTATACATGTGTTTCACAACTGTTTTGGGTCTTTTGTCTTTAAAAAAAATAGAATATCAAACATATATATTTAATAACTATTTGTTCGTTTTTTGTTTTCTAAAAGTGAGGTAGAAAAATATGTTTTTTTAGGAGGAAAAAGTTAGAGAAAGTAACTTAACCTAAGAAAGATAGAAAAAAAAAAAAAATAAATAATAATAATAATAATAAAATAATAGAGAAAAAAATATATCAGTCAAAGAAAGAAATGTTGGGAAGAGAAAAATTAAGAGAAAAAAGTATAGTTTAGATAGAGAAACATTAAAAACAAGAAATTTTAGAGGGGGAAATCAAAGGAATGTCTAAAAATATGGAAGGTAAGATGAAAAATGTCTAATGTCTTTTTTCTTTTGAATTATATCTAAAACCTATATTTAGTAAGTTATTTACAACCCAATAGACAAAATAAACTATTAAAATTAATTTAATTTAAAAATAAATTAAACTAATTTTAAACCTAATATTTTTTTAAAAAAAGTGAATCCTAAAAGAGTATAATGGAGAAATCACTTAAATAGATTTGTGCTAAAAAATCTCTAGACATTCATTCCAAAGAAAACACGTACTTGAACATTTTTCATTAACCGTTTTTTATCGTAGACATTCCTCTGATTTTTCCAATTTTAGAGTGAAGATTTATTCGTAGAGTAAAGTATTTTTTTAGTATAATTTGGAGTGGAGGATTTGAACCACAAACTTACGGACGCATGACACATCTTTATATGTTAATTAAGTTACACTCGATTTGGCTTGATAGAGTAAAGTTAAAGAGTAAAAAATGACACAAAATATAAATATAAATATAATTTTTTTTTAGTGCAAAGATAAATTTAAGTTATAGAGTGTTAAAGAAATTTCAAAGAGAGGGGTAAAAAAAATGTGTGAACCAAAAGTGAAATAAAAGGAATAGAGATTTTTTAGGTGCGAATTGAGAGATAAATTAGAGAAGGTTAGAGCATAATCCAACCCACATATTATATAAATTAGGTTCAATTTTCCCCTAGATATTGTAAAAAGAAAACAAAAATGAAGAAGAAAAAAGAAAAGTTATCCTCTAAAATTTAGAGAGAGAAAAATGGAAAAGTATTAAAATTGTAGAAAGAGAAAAATGGAGAGATATTATTTGAAGAGAATAATAAATGAAAAATAATTGAGTAATGAAATTTTTAGAGAGAGAAAGATAAATTATTTTGAGGGGTTTGTTTAAAAAAAAAATTAATATTTTGAGAGGGAAAAGAATTTGAGGTAAAAATGTTAGAAATAAAGAAATATTTAAATATACATCAAAAGAAGAGCAAGTGTTAGTAGAAAAAAAATTGTTTTTCATTTTTATGAAATTTATTCTCAATTTCAAAAACAATTTTAAAAAATAAAAAAACAAAATTCATTACCAAACAATCCTAACCTTAAAAATAATAAAGAAAAACACAAAATACAAATTAAATGATTGTTTTTTTAAAACCAAATAGGTCAAGTTTATTAAGGAAGAGTGGAAACCAACTAAGCTACTGCCTCAACAACTAAGCTATACCATAAAAAATTGGCTTTCCTACTAATATGCCTCAAGGAAAAATGATGAAAACGTAGCCATAAGTAAAGGAGCAAATATTGGATGCCCAAACGCCATCCTTACTCAGAGAAAATGAATCACCATTGATAAGGTTAATGGCTGGGAGGCAATCAAACTCGAACATGACCGTCGTGTTATCGTGTAGCCCAATCGTGTTGCCAATCAAACTTCTTCGTGAATTGCATGAAGTTTCGCCTTATTTGAATTGAAGGGGAAGGAACAGGTTGCACTCATGACTACTAAAATTTTACCACGTTTGTTCCTACATACCGCACCAATAGCTGCACCACAAATTAAATGGTTATCGAACGAGTTCTTACCTATCAATTTGACACAATTGTAAAAATTAAATTTAAAATTATATTAAAAAAAAATCCCAAAATTTTGAATAAATTATGAGTGTTGAATTTGACACATTTCTAACTTCCTAGATTACATCACCTTAAATTTGATAGTTACCCAAATTGCGAAAGAGTCCTTACAATTTTGTTTTGTTCACATTATCGCACGTATATGGGAAAAAATAGTAAATGCTACCATTGAGCTAAAGCCAAATCATGAAGTTTCCCTCGCCCATCGCTAATATCTACAAAAAGAAAAATTAAGAAAGATTATTTCACATTTATGGCTTTTCTCCATCGTTGCCCTTTTATTTTTATTTCTCTTTAAAATAAATAAATTACCCTTTTGATTTTCGTACTTATTTCAATTGGGTAATTAATAGATTTGAAGTAACTATACATTTTAGGACCTATACCATTTATAGTTTCTAGCACCTAATGCTTGTAAATTGTAATTAATTTTATTGATTTTTTTTAATATTTTTCAAATAACAAATTTACTCCATCTTCAATAAGCTATAATTTATTTTTTTAGTACAATGAGTCGTTAATCATAAAGGATCATGCCAACGAAAGCATAGCTCAACGACATGTATCGCATGGTGATCATGAAGTTCTAGATTTAATCTCCACCTCAGTATGTAATAAATAAATAAATAAATAAAAAATAATTAAAAAAAAAAAAGTGTGACCCTTGCAAACTTGAAAAACTGGAATTTCTAATTTGTTTAGCTTTTCAAACTTTCATACTTTCTTTTTCTTTTTTTTATTTTATTAGCTAATTTTTTTTTTTAAAAAAATTATTAGAAAAAAAATAGAATTTCCTAGATGACTGTTTTATTAGTTTTAAATTTTCAGTTCAGATTTTTAAAATCTTTTGTAGGAATAGATTATAAAAGAAAATCCTAGTAAACATATATGAATTTTCAAAATAGGAAATTGAATAAAAAAATGTCATTGTCAAATGGACTAAAAAAATTAAATGATAAGAAATTAAAGTCATTATTGAATAGGACATTTATGTTTAGAGAAATTATTCATAACTTATCATAAAGTTTCAAATTAGTAAACTTTGTACTAAAAAACTAAATAAATAAATAATTAATTAGTAAACTTTGAAACAATGTAGTTAAATGAGTCTTATCTACATTTATGTATGGTTTTATTATTTTTAGCCAACATTTATGTATGGGATAATTGGTTATAAGTAACATTCCATTAGTAGGCTAGGGTGGTTATATTTTTTTTTTTCACATATTATTAAGGGTTGGTTGCACAAATAGCAATCAGGCCCAAACTAATTGTAAATTTAACAAACTTTAAAATGTTTTGTAAATATGATAAAAAAAATTGTTTCTATCACTATAGACTTCTATCAGTGATAGACTATTATCACTGGCAAAAATCTATAAAAAGTTGAGGTGAGGTGATCAGCGATAGACTTCTATCAGCTATAAGATATCAGCGATAGAAATTGCAATTTTTTTAAAAACATGCTATATTTTTAATTGACATCTCTTACAATTTTCCTATTATTAATAACTCAATTAGGTACATTAACAACCTTAAAAAAAAAAAAAAAAAAAAAAAAAAAAAAAAAGTACAGTAATTGTTCAAAATATATATATATAGGAACAATATTTAGATTAAATTTAAGAAATTTATCTCTCAAAGTTATTGAGTCTATTTCATGTAGTTGAATTTCATCAAATTAAATTTTAAATTCAAATAAGTGAAATTAGTTTTTTTTTTTTTTTTTTTTTTTTTTTTTTTTTTTTTTTTTTTTTAACCATAATAATAATAAAAAAAAACCTGAATTCATCAATACAAAATTTAAGCAATAAAACACCTTAAAATCAAGCCGCCAAAGTGAGCATGACTCAGCTGACATATGTATGTGTTGACGACCAAGGGTCTGTGTTTCGAATCCCCCACCCAATGTAAAAAAAAAAAAATTAGGGTGAAAATCAATTTACGCTCTCTCTTAAAAAAATGTTGTAACCTTAAACTAATAAATGTATCAATTTAAACCTCGAACACTATAAATTTACACTCTCTTTTAGAAAAATGTTAATTCACTTTTATAGGTGTATCAATTTACACTCTCTTTCAGAAAGATGTTAGTTTTTACACGTGTGTAGACTTATAATTTATCAATTAAATCTCTAAATTTTCATATAATTGATTCACGTATGAAATTTTAAGGGTTTAATTTCTAAAATGATAAGTCTCCACTCTCTAAGTTTAAATTAACGTTTTAAAAATAAAATTCTAACAGAAAATATAAATTGATACAATCATTAGTTTAGAGTTTTAGTTGATACAATTTTTAAAGTTTAAAGGTATAAATTGATTTTAAAAAAAATAATAATAATAAACATCAAACAAGTTTCATTATCTCTAGATAGAAGATACCTTTGACTAATCTACAAATCTTTTAAATATGGAAGTTGAAATTAATGGATAATTGAGGATGAGATATTTATTTGATTTTTCTATTTATTTCTAATTTTAATAAAAATATATTCTAATTCTAAATATTTAGATCTTTAAAAGGAAAAAAATTAATCAGAGACGCAAGAAATTGTGTATTACAATTTACAACAAGCGTCACATAAAATAGAAACAACTTTCAACATCAAAAGATATCCATCTCCATCCCTATCAAAATCTCCATTAAGAAAACAAAAATGAAATAAAAAAAAACTTAGACCCTGCTTCCATTGAGGTATTTTTCCAATCCAAAGTATACATTAAATTAAAATTAAATTACAAACATGAACACGTTTCAAAGATTAAAATATGAACACGTTTCAAAGATTAAAATATCTTTAGTATTTTCTTGAGTAAGATAGAGCTTAAATCTCTACTCCTATAATGGTTGAATTCTATATAATATATCATGTTGAACGGAGCACAACTCAATTGACATAAATATGTGTCATCGACCGTGAGGTCTGAGGTTCGAATCCCCCACTCTCGAATTGAACTAAAAATATATATATATATATATATATATATATATATCATCTTCATATATGATGTAATATTTTCACAAATTCCTCTTGATTCTTGTTTTACGTACACAATTTTATATATTTAAAGATTAATTAGTATATGGTAATATTATATACTAGAAACGATAATTGATATATACTTCTTCCATTTGAGGTTTAAATCTTCATACTCACATTTGTTGTTATTCTACCACAATCATACGAATGAGGTTGCATTTAAGTTAAAATACATTTTTAGTCATATATGGTAGATTGGTTTGGGTAACATTTTGGTCTTTGTATTTATTTTAAAATGTAATTATTGAATTCTTGTTGTAATCAAATTATGCAAACAAATAAATAGATAATTGAATCATTTTTTTTTCATAGTATTCAATATTTCATGTTGAAATTAAAGGAAAAATTTAAGAAGCAATTCAATCTATACTTTAAATGCGTATAAAAATTAAATGGTTAAGAATAAAAGTAGGAAAACCAAAACATAAAACGAGCTAAAAAAAAAAATACATGGACTAATAGTATATTTTTTTTTAAAATGATTGATTATTTTATTTTTATTACGAAAAGCAAACAAGGAGGACTCCATAGGGAAAGGGTAGGACACTCAACAATACATCAAAGAAACAAGGGGAACAACTCACAAAAATAAGTCTCAATGGGGAACACTAATAGAGGTAGAGGCCAAAAACACTCTCAACCACGAAGCACACACTAATAAGCTATATTTGTTTGGGCATGAACAAGAACAAACTAAGTGGAACAAGAACTAGCCCCATGAACATAGGAGTTCCGTTCTCTCCAGATTTGGTAGATGGCTGCACACCAAGCAAGTCTTCAAACTTGACGTCTGCGCTTGTCACCCCGCCCCTTGCAACATATCCAAAGTAATTCTCAGTAGACCAAGTAGCAACCCGATGAGAGGATCACCCTCACCGCAAAAGCCCCGTCCACACTTGTTTGTTGAACGGAAACTCAAAGAAAAAATGATCCCAAGTATCCAGAGCATCTAAGCATAACACACACCCTGATGGAATAAAGGGATCTCGAGCAGGAAGTCAGACCCAAGTATACAGTCGATCCCTAATCGCCAGCCAAGCAACAAAGGAGTGTCAGGGAATATTACCTTAAACCACAACAAACTCGCCCAACTCACACACTCATATCGAGGTCACAAAACCTCTCAAGGACTAGCCACTAAGAAGTCATAAGATCTCGTAGCTTCCCAAATAACCCGATCATCTCGATGCAGGTGAGGAACTACGACCTGAACTAAAGGAAACAACTCATCTGTCTCTCAAGTCACACACAACCAGTGTCAGGACCCATCTAGAAGGAGAAAATCCGACACAAGGGCACACCCAAAACTACCCACCTCACAAACCAACGTTTCACCGTACCGCTGAACAATGGAGCCCCCAAGAGGTCAGGAATCCATCTAAACATGGCAACGCCGACCTTCCCCAAAAGTTATCCAAACAAACGGACGAAATTGCTCCCGAAGTTGAAAAATGGCCCCGATCGACAATCGAACAGACCATAAAGAACGCCCTAGCAGAATATAAGCGTCAATTCAGACAACCCACGAGGATCCAAAGCGCGTAACCAAAAACCAAAGAAGCTTCATCACTGCAACCATATTCCAGGATTTGCAGATATTCCAGGACCAAACATGGCGAATCTTCAAGCCTTTCTCAATACGCGACAAACAAACATCATCACAAATCATCTTTGCACCCCTAGTCGTTAGAGCCCCTCCGCCACAAATAAGCTCAGAGCATACGGTCAACCTCGTTAGCTACCCGAGCAGGAAACACAAACACACTCATCTAGTAAACCGGAAAGCTCTAAAAAACAGATCGGATAAGCTGCAACCTACCCGCATATGAAAGGGCCATTGTCGACCAACACTTAACATGTTCAGTGATCCTCCCCATCAAAGGCTTACAGTCTTCATAGGTCAGTCGACTCGAGATTAGGGAAGACCCAGATACCAGATCAAAAGAGAATCGAGAGAAAATCCAATCAGACCCGCCAAGCCTACAACCATAAAGAGAGACCCCAACACAAAACATAGAGCTCTTTGTAGAGTTAGGACAAAACTCAGACAACCTCTGAAACTGGAGAAGCACAGACTGAATAAAAGCAAGGGGAGGCACAATCACCCCACTAAAGATCATCAAGTCATCCGCAACACAGAGGTGAGTCAACTGGATCCTCTCACAGCGGTGGTGGAAAGAGAAATCCACAAGAGGGACATTCAACATTCGGGACAGAACCTTCAAAGCCATCACAAACAAATAAGAAGATAAGGAATATCTGGGACATAACCTCCGTAGTCATCACAAAAAGATAAGGAGATAAGGGATCACCCCGAGGCAACCCTCAACGGCCTTGAAAGAACCCCTTCAACGAACCATTAACTAGAAAAGAGAACGTGGGAGCCGTGATGCACGCCCGAACTTAACTCACAAACTAAATTGGGGTACCGATGGCTAACATGAGGCCGAAGATAAAATCTTAATGGACCGAGTCATATGCCTTCTAGTGATCCACCTTAAGGACACACCGAAGGGCCTCCGATTAAGGTGATAGTCACTCATCAACTTCTGACACAAGAGAATATTATGTACACAATACTCCGACCTTTGATAAAAGCTGACTGATTTGATCCCACAAAATCGGGCAACCAGACACTCAAGCGCCAAGTTTTTCGTGCATGCACTTATACACCACATTGCAGCACCAGATATGCTTATAATCATCAAGGTCTTCAGGAAGAGTGTCTGCTTCTTAATCAGAGTAATCAACATAACATTCACTCTGGTAGGTAGGTAACAAGAATAAAAAAAATGACGCACAACAACACAAAAATCAAACCCAACAATACTTCAAGCAACTTTAAAAAAACTAACTGAGAAGTCATCCGACTTAGGAAGCCTTGCTACTACTCATAGCAAAAAGAACCTTCTTGACCCCTCACAAAAAATAGGTCGAATTAGATCAACTTAACATTCCTCAAACCAACAAAACTCAACCATCGAAGTAAACTGATGAGTAAGATCTCAGTAGTTTTTTACTTTTTATGAACATAAAAAAAGAACCTTCTTGACCTCCTCACAAAAATTAGGTCGAATTAGATCAACTTAACATTCCTCAAACCAACAAAACTTAACCATTGAAGTAAACTGATGAGTAAGATCTCGGTAGTTTTTGACTTTTTATGAACATAAAAATAGTTCGTCTCAATTAATTCTAAACTAATAACATGTCTGCAAAATATATAATTTTAAATACATTTATTTCTTAACACGAATTTAATTATACAATACTCTTAAAAAAAAATTAACATAATGTTTTATTTTTTAAAAAATTATATTATTATTTTTTTGCAACAATATTTTTCTAAATAATGTGAGGATTGAGCTCATGATCTCTTAGTTACGGGCACAACTTTATGTCAATTAAACTATGCTCGATTTGACAAAACTATAGTACATAAAAAATAACAAAATTTGTTTTATTCCCAACCTCACTCTCATTGATATTGAAGATTCCTCATATTAAAAAAAAGAAATAAATAAAAAAAGTGGACACCTTCATCAAAATAAAGTTGTAAAGACTATTATTATTATTTTTTGGGAAAGTCAAGTTGTACATAATTATTAAGAAGGTTTAGGAAGACGTTATTAATAGCCTCCATTAAGGAGACTTTAATACGTTAAATAAGAACCTAATTATTCCTTAAGGATATTTAAATATATCTAATAGAACAACCATCGAACTAAAATAAGGAAAAATAAATTACAGTAAAAATCAGAAAATAATAATCAACATTGGAAATTACCAAATTATAATAGGTTGAAAACATTCCAAAATTACAAAGAAATATATATATTTTTTGTTTCGAAAAATGGTCAATGAAATTTATTTTTAAAATTAGTTAACTAAAAGGATAAAAAATCGCAAATATTATTTTCATTTTTATTTTCAGACACCATACTTTTTTTTCTTCTTGAGTTCAACATTTAAATTGAGTATTAATCTAATATTAATTTTCTTGAGTTCAACATTTAAATTGAGTATTAATCTAATATTAATTTGCAGCCAAATATATAATATATAAAATAAATCAATCAGAGTTTGTTAAAATAGAGACTGGATTTGGTGGACATGAAGTTTCATTATTCTCCCTCATCTAGACTGATAACTTTATTTTTTATTTTTTATTTGAGTAAAATTTAGTTGGAAAATGGACTACAAGTATCTTTGGCAGCCAAACCATATATCACGATTTTTTTTATCTATTTTTTTTTAAAAATAAATAAAATATTTTTCACTTCGTTTCAATTGTTAAGGGTCGTTTTTATTTCTGTTTTTTTTTTTTCTTTTTTTGAAAGATTCATCACGAGATGAATTTGAAACGTCTTCCTTTTCAAAAAAAAAAAAAATTTGAAGCATTTTTTTTTTTCTTTCCTATGCTTAACATTTAACACGGTAAGTTTCTCCTTCAAACTTTAATAATCTCTTTTATCTTCTTCTCCCACCCCAAACCCAAACGTATCCATTTAAAAAAAATCTACGAATATGAAATTGTCCAAACTCCCATCATTAGTCATCAAAAAAAAAAAAAAAAAGCAAATTCTCGTCGTATTCAACCAGACTCTATTTCGATTTGAGTTTTTTATTTTTTTTTGAAAGATGAACGATCTCGGAGATTAGTTTCAAGTCCAAACTGCGTGAGGGTCAATCTTTGAAAAAGAAAAAAAAAAACAAAATAAAAAAAAGACGCTTAACAATTGAAACCGACATGAAAAACCAACTAAATCTTTTTTTTTTTTTTTCTTTTTTTTAGTTTAGATCAATCAAATCGTGACACATGACTGAGCCACAAAAATGTTTGTAGCCAACCTCCAAGTAAGTTTTTTCTCTTTTTATTTTATCATGACGGGTCTATTTGAGCGTTTTTTTATTTTTTAATATTGTAATTTTAAAAATTATTTATGAAAATATATAAAAAAAAAACAAAAAAACAAATGGTTGTTTTAAAAGATGAGGTGTCCACCGCCAACCCTCGTACTCAAAACAAGTATAGTTGAAAAGCTAAGAGATAGCTCCAATTTGACTAGATGGTTAAAATTAGGATATTGTTATATTTTTAATTTTTTTTTTTTTACTTTCACCAAATTATGAGGTAAGGAGATATCATTATCTATTAAGCTATGCTTGAATTGACTTTGGTAATAAAAAATAAAAAAAATTATTTTGTATTTTTATTTTATTTTTAAATGTAAAGAATTAATTGTGTGGTATAAATATTAGTCTGGGGTGCATTAGCTTTTACAACTTTTTATTTTTTATTTTGATTCTCTAAGAATTTTAAAACTTCACTTTTTTATCCTTGAGACTTATTTCCTCTTAGGTCAAAAGTTGATTTTAGTCATTCAACTTTTATTAAACTTTATAATAATAACGTAATAATTTTTGTTACCAAAAAGTTATTCTAACATTGTACATCTTTCATGTGTCATGTCCAAACTATTATAAAAGCTGGGGTGCTTAAAGATTAGTATATTTTAAAAGTCTATGGGCTAAATTTTCTTCAAAAATTGTAAAAGTTAAAAGCTAAAAGATCAAAGTTGATGTTATTTATACCATAAATGAATAAAGTTCATTGACCAAATGATATTTATACGATAAATAAATAAATAGCGATGTATATCAGGCATATTACCGTGTGAAAATCACTTTGACAGTCAAAGTTAACGACTAGTAGTAAAAAAAAAAGATTCGAATTTAATTAGAGTGAGAAAAAAAAATCAAAATCTAAGGGTTAGGTGTAAAATATTCCATACCCTTGTCTAAGAAAAGACACTGTATTTTACCTGGTACATTTTCGTTTTTTTTTTTTTTCTATTGTTGTTGAAGATCGAACCTAAGACCTCTTCATCACTAGTCTTTAGATCATATCAGTGACTAGTTCATATCAGTTGAGCTATGCTCTTAGGGACATGTTGAAACCTTTTAAGTACAAATTATCGTATCATAATTAATGAATTAATCATATATAGCTTATTGATAATTGATATATATTCCTTCTCTTAAAATAGAAGGTAAATATTGTTTGCATCGGAAAATAATAATAATAATACACTTATTTCTTTAACTCATTTGTTGAATTTAATTATATATATAATTAATGATTTGTTTTGGTAAACGTGGTTTGCATCTATTTTTTTACCTTAATTTTTTTTATAATCTTTCATTTTTCTAAATCTTAAGAAGTTACTGATATAATTACAATTCAAAATATCAATATAATGGCTAAAAATATGTAGAATTCAACAATAATTGATATCTATTCAAGTAGAAGCTCAAATCCTCACCTCACCGATTGTTTAACTATAATATATTACATCAAATGTTTAATTTTTACGGCCAACCAAAAAAAAATGTCCACATATATAATTACAAGTTCCTACTTTTTATTATATATAACAAGTTCCTACTTTTTATTATATATAAAAAAAAAGTTCATATTTCAAAAAAACGATAATCATCATTCATTTGAACCGGGAATGAAATAAAACCAAAGCTTAGTGCATTAGTTTAAAAAATTAGGGACAACAGAGAGAGATGTTGGTACATATAAATTTAGGCCATCTACAACAATATTCTTTCAACTATATTGAGATTTCATTTTCTATATACAAGTATATTTGAATCACACTAAATTAAACTAAAAAAAAAAAAAAAAAAACTAGCAACAAAAAGCCTAAATATAAGATGGAGCAGATGTTTGACCAGATATGATAATTGAGAAATCACTGCTCAATTTTTCCTTCCTCTAAAAAGGGTATAATATCTATGAACTTAAATCTAAATTCCCCAATCATTTTGATGATCAAGAATTTACAAAAAAAAAAAAAAAAAAAAAAAAAAAAAAAAAAATCAATAATTCCAAAGAGTTTCAAGATCTATTGGGTCATCAGAAGTTGATGATGGGTTGTGATGATCTTCCTCCATCATTCCAATTCCATAGCTAAATCCTTGCCCGTACTGTGGAATCTCCACCTTCGGATTCATCTGCTTCTCAAGCAACATTCTCACAATGGAATTTCCTGGCTGCTGCATCCAAAGGGAGTCTGCAGGGTTCAACGCCGGCGGATACGGCGGTGTAGGGTTGTGGAAAGAGAACGGCGGCGGCAGAGGTGGGTTGGTGGAGGAGGAAGACGACGAAGAAGAGAAGTGGTGGGTTTTGAAATTGTAAACCATGTCGTAGCTGGGTTTTGTTTCGTGATCCATTATAATTATCGGATTATTATTATTGGAGAAGCAGGTCACGCCTGGTGCACGTGTCTCGCCGGAGTACGGCGTTTGCGAATGGGAATACTCCATCAGCGGCGGTAGAGCCGCCGCCGAGTTCCGTTCCGTAACCAAGTCGGAGATGTGTGTTCGTTTGTCCCCGGAGCTCTTGTTGAAGATTCGGCAAATCACCCATTCGTTCTGTTGAATTAACATCAGAAAAAAATAGCATTCATTAAAAAAAATAAAATGCTAAATTATCAAAAATACCCTTTTAACTGTCAAAAAAAAAAAAAATTAACCCGAAAGTAAAAAAAGTTTCAAAAATACCCCTAAAAGTCTCAAAAATTTCAAAAATACTTTTGAACTATAAAAAAACATTTCAAAAATATCTCTAAAGTCTCAAAAGTTTCAAAAATACTTTTGAACTATGAAAAATATTTAAAAATAGCAATAAACAATCTACAAAATTCTAAACAGTTAAATTCTAACTTGTACCTATTTGATACGAAAAAAATAAAAACATAGACGGCTAATGTGTTAAAAAATCATGAGTATTTTTTAAATGTTTTTCATAATTCATGGAGTATTTTTGAAATTTTTGAAAGGTGGAGGATATTTTTGAAACAAAAATCATAATTCAAATGTATTCTTAATAATTTAGCCCAAAAAAAAAAGAACTTGTTAACAAACTTGTTAACAAATATGTATGATTTTTGTTTATTCAACTATGTATTTTTTAAAATTGGCATTCATTAAAAAATGAAATTGCTAAATTATGAAAAATACAACTTAAATATAAAAAATTACCTGCCAACTATTGAAAAAGGTTCCAAATATACTCCTGTAAAAAGTTTCAAAAATACTTTTGAATTATGAAAAATATTTTAAAACTCCACTCACCGTTAACAACACGAAACTCTAACATGTACTTATTTGACATGGAAAAATTGAAAACGTAGACGCGATGTGTTAAAAAACTTGAGTATCTTTTAAACATTTTTCATAATTTTAAGATACTTTTGTTTTTTTTTAACTTTTGAAAGTTGGGAGATATAATTCTTCAAAGGGTATTTTTTTTTTTTTTTGATAATTTAGTAAAAACACCTAAAAAAAAATAATAAATAATTTACCTTAGTAGTGGGTTTGAGAAGATGTGGGAATTTTGATTCCAAACGGTACTCGTGCATAACCCAATTAGATTTGTCCCCTTTAGGAGCTCTTCCTCTGTAAAACACCAAAGTTTTCTTCATCCCCACAATTCTCTTACCTCTAAAAATCTCTTTATCTTTCCCGGTGGCCTTCCAATATCCCGATTCCGTCGCCCTGTTTGTCCTCAGCCCCGTTGGGTATTTTCTGTCCTTAACGCAGAAAAAATACCATTCCTTTTCCCCCATTTTCGCCCTCCCTATAATCACAAACAAAACAACACACATCAAAATAACCCTAAATTCTCACGCTTATCAAACGGGTCCTTAGTTAATTTACCTGGTAAATCCCAGGGCTCGGATTTGTTCAAATCCGCCTCCCCGATGGCTATGGAGTTGAAACTGGCGTTGAGGACTTTGGGGGAGAGGTAGTGAGTTATTAGCTCCTCGTCCGTCGGATGGAATCGGAACCCAGGTGGCAATTCTATCTGCTCTTCACTCATCATCACCTGCAAATTCATTAACTTTGAAACAGAAAGTTATAAGAAGAAGAAGGAGGAAGCATGGCCCAACACCCAAACAGCTCTTAATATACACCTCTTTCCCAACTAACAAACGTGCTGCCTAAGACAACCTCAGTGGATTTTTTCAATCCTTTTTTTTTTTTATTTGTATATATTGTGCTCATCACCACCGTCACCACATGGATTCTATCTTAATTTCTTTCACCTTTTCTTTTTTGAATTACAGATTAGACATTTTTGTTCCGAGTTCGGATAAAAAGCGAATAGAAACAAATTCGAACATAACTTAATAGGTAATAGTATGTATTGCATCTTAAAAAAACCCATGTATTATTGTTGAACAAGACCAGAAATTTCCACGAATTAAAAGTTGGAAATTGAATGCCAGAAGCGAATAAAAACAAATTCGAACATAACTTAATAGAAAAAAGTATGTATTACATCTTCGGAAGAAAAAAAAAAACCATGTATTTCGAGTTAGGATAAAAAGCTAATAAAAACAAATTCGAACATAACTTAATAGAAAAAAATATGTATTGCATCTTAAAAAAAAAACTATGTATTATTGTTGAACAAGACTAGAAATTTCTACGGATTAAAAGTTGGAGATTGAATGTCATGTTTCATAGCACTACACACGAATAAATTATTTGAGGGAGCGATCACCATAATGTAACGGACAGTTTTACGTAGTTGAATATAAGAGATAAATTGTGTAAAGAAACTTCAATTTTGTATATAATGGTTATTAGAGTATTTTAAATATCTACCTCAAATTACATATACAGTCCCCTAAATTTATTTATTTATTGAATTTTGCTTTTTCAAAAATTAATAACAATCTACCAAAAGTTTTGAACTGAAAATCAATTTTGTTGTTTTTTTAATACAAAATTTTAAGAACGGGTTAGAGTTGTAAGAAGTTTGTGAAAATTAATTAGATTTTTTTTAAGGTGATGGTATTGATTTCATATTAATTATTAGGTAGGTAATATATTAAGAGGTATATATTAAGGATATTTATTGAGTGTATTAAGTAATCTAAAATATGAGACCATAGACTTTTTCATTAGATTAGTGTGGCTCAACTGAGTAATTAGCTAGCTCATTAACTTTATCCTAATGATGGTACGGAAACCCTAAAACTAAATTTAATTTATATATTGGAGAGAATTATATTTTCCAATATATTTTATATACTTCTTTGTCAATGTATTTTATTAATCACGTCTAGTGACCATGAGGTTCTAGGTTCAATCCACCACCTCAACATGTTGGTAAAAAAAAAAAAAAATAGTTCATCTAAAAAAAATAGGATGCTTATTATATATAACTAAGGAAAAACCAACCTAAATTATTGTAAGAGTTATGAATAACGTAGCTCTAAAAAAAAAAAAAAAAAAAAAAAAACCAATTTTTTTTTTTTTAAAATGAACTGTTTTGAAATGGAAAATTCACATATCAATTAAAACAGTATATAAATTTGTAAATTATAAAGTTTTATTTTGTAAAAAGTACATATAAATAATTGTTGTCTTGTGATGAGATTGATTAGTAGGTGAAGAAGCAGAGTTTAAGGCAATCAAAGTCATGGTGTTAGTTGTTATTTAATATATTAAAATAAAGTCATACGCGGTTTAAATTCATATTCAATGACTTTGTAGAAGTTGACTTCTTCATTTTTTTTCTTTAATATTATGAAAAAAAAATATCAGAAAAAAACACAAAATTACTTTTATGATATAATTCAACTTAATTTTTTTGAGAATACAAAGAGATAACGTTATTATACCCATCAAAATTATTTTTCACTATCTTATTCTAACCTTAAAAACATGTTTAATTAACTAAACATAGTTTCAAATATATTTTATTCTGAAAAGAAAAGAAAAGAAAAGAAAAATCAATAAATAAATAATTATTTATTTATTGGGGAGTTTTGTATGCTGCATGTGCCAACATTTGGGCAATCATGTTTGGTCACATGCATAATGATGATGATCAATGATTGAGTCAGAATTTATATTAGTTAGACTACAATATCAATTCATGTAATCAGTTGGATGAATTGATATGTTTCTTTTTCTTTTACTTTTCTCTCTAACAAATTTCATTATTTTAGAATTATTAATGTTTATTTTTTTAATATTACATCATCTCTAAAGTTTTGTAAATATTTATTTTAGTATTTAGAGTTGTTTCTTTATTATATCATCGTATTTTAATATTAACTCATCCTAGAATTTTGTAATCAAAATCTTATGTCTGGTTTCTTTTTCAAATTTAATATATCTTACACCCCCAACGATCACAAGGCCGTGGATTAAATTTCTCTACTCCACGGGTTGTTGAGTTAAAAATAGGATGTTAAAACTATACCCAAAAAAAAATAGAAAAGTATAATCTACTTGTAAGTTGTAACCACATTTGAAAAGAAGAAGACTAAAAGAAACACATAATTTTCTATTCACTCCTAGTAAGAGATTTAAATGTACGGACAATATTGTGTTATAAACTATTGATAAGGACAACATAATTCTACATATCTCCACATTAGTACGATGACTTTGCTTTTGGTTTCACCCAAAATGCCTCATACTAATGAAGATAATTGTCCTCACTTATATATATATCATGGATCAATCTCTCTCCTAACCAATGTGAGACTTTGTTAGCACTCCTAACAATCCTCCGCTCGAACAAAGTGCTACTTGGAGTCTCCCCTCGAACAAAGATCTACTCTTCCTATCTTCTTGATAAGGCCACTCCTTCTATCAATCTAGGGCGACTTGATAGAGTTATACTTCTTACTTGTCACTCAAACACTTTTTGTTCGATCCGTAGAGTTCTCTTTGTTCAGAATCTGAAGAACTTTCCACACAGCTAGGGTACCATGGCTCTGATACCAATTGATTAGAACAACGTAACTTGGTATCAGAGCTTTTAGGTTATTCACTACAGCACACATATATATGCTATTCTTTTTGGTCTTTGGTAAGAGAGTGGATGGCACCCGTGTGACTGGAGATTTTTTTTTAAGATTAGAATTTTTGTTCAGCCTTTAATTTTGTGTGGCAGAGAGTGATTTAATTTGAAGAATACAGTGTATATTTTTCTTTGTAATTTGAGTTTTTCTTCTTTGTTGTTTTATCTCAAGCTACCAGGTTGTGGTATTTGGAAGCGAATAGTTTGAGTTGAGCTATTTGAGAGAGTTTTGTAGCGCGAGCTTGAGGGACCAACTGTAATCTCCATTATAGTAGAACCTGCAGTTGCAGAAGACTAGACGTAGTCCCGAGATCGGGACGAACCAATATATCTCTCGGTGTGTTGTTATCTTTTTCCCTTATCTTTTTATTATTGTATTGTGTGACCGATTGTCTTTTGGATTCTAACCTGTGAAGTGGGAGGTTGAGATATATTTAGTTTGTTCCGCATTTAATTATATCTCGCTATTTTAATCCCAACAACTATGACATTAGATTAGTAAAAGTACTGAATTTTAATAAATGTGTCAACATGAACATATAACTCAAACCACATCTATTTTCGTAATCCTTCAACATAAAATACTATTCAAAGTGTATTGAAGACTTTTATTGAAGTTTAGTATTTTTTTTAGTATAACCCGAGGTTAGGGAAATCGTACCTCTGACCTCAAAGTTGATAACACATTTTATGTCAGTTGACCTATGTTCACTTTTGACATTAAAGTTTAATATTTAATCATTATTATATAAGTAATAAAAGTGGATATAAAATATAGATCGTTGATACCAGAATTTGATCAACCGTAGATTTGTATCTTTGGAAGGAACAAAAGTGTGCCTACAAAACAAAGAATAGAGTGATGTCTAAAAAACGATGTGGTGTTAGTCACATGGCTCCGATAATCAAGTTAGTAATCATATTTTGGGAGTGTTGAGAGAGTATTACGAGGGTGGAATTAGCTTATCATTCCCTTTGATGTGGTCTCCTACATATATATATGTGTGGTTGTTACAAGAGCATAAATGACGTATTGACGAGCCTTTTGAAACGACCGATATTTATGATTCTGTAACCGACCAGTTTGGCGGTTTCTATACATTTTGGCCGACTTTGAGGGGTCGGCGGTCTTCACTTCTTCAGTCGATCCCTAGGGGTCGATTTGGTTCCCTTTGGTCGACCTGTCGTTCTTAGTTTTGGCCAACCCCTAAGGGGGTTGACCTTTTTCACTTGGGCCTTAACGTATATTTCCGCCCATAACATAGATAATAATGATATTAAAAAATAAAAAAACACACACACACAATCGTAATACATTTTTTTATTTGATATCTGTAAGTGTCCGAGCCAACTTAGGCGCACCTCGACTAATCTCCCACAATAGATTGTCTGACCCTACAACATTTGGTTGTCAAGGAAACTTGTAGGAAATTGTATCCTAGGTAGATGGCCACAAAAGATTGAACTCATTCCGCGAGAGGGCTTTAATAGTCTCAAGAGCTTTGGTGACAACTAGGTAAACTCTTGATCTAAAAAGCTTTAATAGTCTCAATGTCCTTGGTGACAACTAGGTCAACCCTTGATGGTCAATCACAATTATATTGAAATGATATCGTTGTGGGAAACTTGTCTGAAAATTAATTCCTAGATAAGTGATCACAAAAGATTGAACTCATTCCTTCCAGATGGCTTTAATAGTTTAATGCTCTTCATGACAACTAGATCAACCTTTGATCTAAAAGACTTTAATAGTTTCAAGGCCTTTCGTGACAATTAGATCAAGCCTTTACTAATCACAATTATATTGAAAGTGTATTTTTGTAGTTCTTTAACAAAAAATACTACTCAAAGTTTATTAAAGAATTTCAATTAAGTTTAATATTTAAAACTTATTACATAAGTTGTTAAGGACAACATACCCATATATCTCTACAATATTGTCCACTTTGAACATAATTCTCATGACTTTGCTTTTGGTTTCACTCAAAAGATCTTATACCATTAGAGATAGTTATCCTTACTTATATACCCATGATCTTTCCTTTAGTAAATGTGAGATTTTGTTTATATCCTTAACAATCATCCCCTCCAACAAAGTACTATATTGCTTCATCTCTCTGAACTACAGGTTCACTGTGACTAATTATGACTATCATTTGGAGCCTCATCAATATCTTTGTTCGACACTCTATATTACTTGTAAAATGACAACAAACCCAAACATCTCCACACCATAGTATGATATTGTCCATTTTGGTCATAACTCTCCTGGTTTTGCTTTTGGTTTCACTCAAAAAGCCTCATAACATTGAAGATTGTTGTTCTTACCCATGATATTTTCCTTTTTAGGGTGAGATTTTGTTTGTATCCCAACATAGGTAATATGATCAAAGTGGATATGAAAGATGGATAATAATGAAAAAAAAAAAAAGGACAACAAATCACAATTGTAATATAGGATTAGACAGATATATAACCATATATAAGGATTAGACACGGTAGGAAAAGATAAACCCATAAGGATTAGATACGGAATTTATTAATAAAAGTTCTCAAACTAAAATAATTGAGATTTTAAAAATAAAGTATTAGTAGATAAGAAAAACACAAGTATATACAGGGGCGGATCCAGAAATTTATTTTAGAGGGGCACAATTCAAATAAGGTTAAATTACAAGTTTAGCCTTAAATTTCTTATTTGTGTATATGTGGTCCATAAACTTTAAAACGTACTAATAGGTGTATCTAACAAATCCATAAAGTTTTAAATTTTTATCGAATAGAAACATATTCTAAATTTAAAAAAAAATTAAAACTTTAAAGTTCAATTAGAGATAAAATTAAATCTCACTCTAATAGAACAACTATTTTTTAAAAATAATAATAATAAAAATGAAAGCTGATAAATCTATTAGACATCGTCGTTTAAGAATTTATTGAAACACAAAATTAAAACATTAAGAATCTCCTGAATTATTCATCTAAATAGATAAATAAATAATAAAATTCGAAATAGGTAAGTAAATAATGAAATTTGAAATAATTATAATTTTTTTAAATAGAATTTTTTGTTTCTCTAATTTTTTTCTTAAAAATAGAACAAAGACGCATATATATATATATGTATGGAATTAACGAAATCATAAATCCTAATTATTAAGGAAAGGGCGTCAGATTTAACTAAATCCTAAATCCTAATTATTAAGGAAGGCATGAGAAAAAAGTTAAAAAAAAACAAAGGCTGGGATCGAACTCAAGCCCAAAAGAAGATGAGGGTTGTGGGCGTGCCCCACAACCACTGTTCCATCAACATTTAACATTTAAATAACGCAGTTTATAATAAAAATATATAAACCAATTCAATTTAATTATGCATATTTATATACAAATATACAAACCGAATAATTCGAGGGGGGCACGTGCCCCCCCGGCCCCTACGTGCATCCGCCCCTGCGTATATATATATAGGGAAATTGAGATTTTAAAAATAAAGTATTAGTAGATAAGAAAAACACACACGTGTGTGTATATATATATATATATATATAGGGAAATGGTAACAAATGTCAATTTAGAAATAGATAATTAGAAATATAGCATGTTTTTAAAAAAACTTGCAGATATAACAATTTTTGTCGCTGATATCTTATGGCTGATAAAAGTCTATCGCTGATCACCTCAGCTTTTTATAGATTTTTGTCAGTGATAATAGTCTTATCATTGATAGAAGTCTATCAATGATATGATAAAGTTTATCAGTGATAGAAACAAATTTTTTTGCTATATTTGCAAAACATTTTAAAGTTTGTTAAATTTGCAATTAGTTTGGGCATGATTGCTATTTGTGCAACCAGTCCTATATATATATATATATATATATATATATATATATATATATATATATATAAATAAAGACAGATTAAAGTTTCAAAATTTTATTTTAGACCACAACTACATTTAAACCTATTAAATTACACCTTAATTGGAAATGATACTCATCAATTTTTATTTATTATTATTATTATTTATTTATTTTTAACAACATATGAGGTGGTGTTATACACCTCTTTATCACTAATCATTCCATCATATCAATTGAGCTATACTCTTTTTTATCAAATGATACTCATTAATGGAAGCGATAAAAAAAAATTGAAAATAAATATATTTCTACAAAAGGATATGAATGATGAGATGTTCATTTTTTACGATAAAAATCATTCACTACAACTAAATTAAGAAATTAAACATTCTCTTTCATTTTATTTTATATACTAAAAATATATCCTCTTGAGTTGAAACTTAATCATTATTTTTTTTTCTTTTTCTCATTTTATATGTTAAGAACAACGGAACTTTAGACATTTATATAGTGATATGATGCCTTAAAACATTATTTTGATTGTAAAGTAGGATGAACTCGTGACTAATTTTGTTTTAGAGGGCATAACAAATCATAGTTTTGCCTACATTTACAAATAACTTATGATGTAAAATTCCTTTAAAATGCAATAACAAAGATGACTCAGCAGTCAGCATCCACTTGGCGGATACTGATTGGTCAATTTGCAAAATAATAAACCAAACATCTTTGATTAATTACAAAAGACCCTATCCTAATTCCACGTGGGACCCTGCTTCATCGTTCCCGACAAGAACCTGGAAGAGAAGACATTGACGTGGCACGAATTGATTGGCCAAAAAAGTATTAGTCCAAACCTTGTAGATGATTTGATAAAAAGTTAGGCTTTTTTTAATTTTTAGTTTGGAAAAAATTAAAAGTTAGGTTACGCAATTAGATTAGATAATTATTGGAATTATATAAAAGGTTAAGCTGTGGAGTTGGGAAATTAGGTAAATAAAAAACGGCGTTGAAGATAGGCACAAAGCTTTAGTTTTTATTATTAAAATATTCAAGATATTAAATTAAAATGTATTATCCCTCGTGTCAAATTTTGGACAACCAGCTTGTGTTCACATTGGCCACAACGTCCAAGATTCAAATACTTTATAAAAAATAAAAATCCCAATTCAATTCGATTACGTAAATTAATTTGTTCAAAGAGAGAATCAGATTTCTTAAAAAAAAAAAAAAAAAAAAAAAAGTTTCCTTATAATTAAGAAGCATTAGTTTTAATGTACGTTGTAATGAAATCAAAGGTTAAAAACCTGCATGAGTTTATTAAATATTGGCTTCCTACATTTACAACTTTTGAAGATTCCTAATTTGAGAATTTAAAATATTTTACATTTTTTTCTTATTTGTTTTTCAAAGAAAAATTCAGGAACTATTTCTTTTTTTGTTAATGAATAATTAATATGGTCGGTGGGAAAACAAAAACGTCTCCCTTTTCATATATTTGGAACTTCTGAAAGTAGGTAACCGTAACCTTTCATATTCTCATGGTCAAAATACAAAATATATTTACACCACTGTATTTTCTTTTATGTTTATTTATTAATGTTCTTTACTTTTCAGGGTAAAATATTCTATTAACTAAGACTTTTCTATTTAGGGTTAACAAAATCATTTGTGTGTAATAATATACCATCCATAATATAAATTTTAGGTGTGGCCAAACCGAGCATAACTCAATTGATATAAGGTTGTGCTCTTGATTAAGAGGTCATGAGTTTAATCTCCTCATTAATTAAATACTTTAAAAAAAAAAAAAAAAAAAAAAAAATCTTCCAAATTTTGTATACAAGTTTTGGAATGTTCTTCCAAACATAAAAACAAAATTTTAGCTAATTACTAATCAATGGTGGGCACAAATACTATGCTTTGGAGGCTCCACAAATTATATTCTATAAATATAATAAAATTGTGTTTCAAAAAAAAAATATATAATAAAATTATTAGATAAGAATTAGTAGGTGTAGGTGTACCAAGAACATTTTCTATCCCAACAAAATTTGAATAATAATGGTAGTACTCTCATAATCTAACTCATCTCAATTTATTAAATAAAAAAAATACAATATGCTAAAGATACACTTAAAAATGTCAAGTACACATAAAAAAAATTAATTATACAAACTAAATTTTTGCTAAGATTCCTTCCTAGAACAAAAATCATTCTATAATTGTATCCGAACTAAAAGTCTTAGAACTTTTTTGTTTCGATGATGTAGATGCAAAGTTGTTCGGAAAAAAGTCTTTTTTTAAATTTTACATCAATTGTCAATGACTATTGATTAAGTTCTCTGCTAATTATTAATTGTAATTTTTTTTTTTTTACAAAAGTAGATAATTTACTAACAAAAGTAAATCTCAAAGCCCGAAGTCAAAGAATTGAACACCAACGTAACAAGAAAAGAAGACTCACAGACAAATTTGTATTGTTTAATGACACATGAGAATTTTAAATTAAAAAACCTAAATGTTGATCTATATGAATTTATATATAATTATACGATGGATTAAATAGTAAATATGTCAAACTACTATTGTTATTATTATTATTATGCGTATTCCATATATTTAAACCTAAGTTTATTGTGCAAATAGAAGTAGACAAATATGAAATATTACCTTAATATATCCGATAATAAGACAGAACAAAACTAAATTAATAAGCCGGTAATACTTTATGTTATACAAAGGGGGAAAGAAAAAGTATATAGTAGAGTGTGTAACAAATAAAATAATGTATAAATAATGTAATTTTCCCTATGATATTAAAGTCAATGAATACAATTGCATATGGGATAATGTTAAAAAAAAAGGGTATTAATTTTTGTCCGAGTGTATCGCTTAGTCACTGCCAAGTTGGTATATTGCAACGTTGCCATTTATTTAATTTCTTATGGGGCATGGTTTTGATTCGGTGGAAATTAATATTGTACACTGAGATTATGCTTGCATTATTTTATTTTATTGAAAAAATAAGACCAGCATATCAAATATCTAAATATAACTTAGTTGATGAGGACATTAGTAATTTCTCCTTATAAGTTGATGTTGAATATTTATTCTATATTTTAATTGTAATATTTTTAAAAATATTATTTGATAAACGTTTTTTTATTTTTTATCTTTTAATTTTTAAAACGAAAATAACTTGTTATTTACATTGGTTAAAGTAAACATAGTTCATATCTCAAAAAAAAAAGTAAACATAGTTCAACTGATATAAAATATGTCTTAACACGACTGAGATGTATGTGATTCGAATCTCTTCACTCTCGTATTATATTAAAAAAAAAAAAAAAAAAAAAAACTTGTTAATAGCATTTGAGAGTTTGATTTTCGAAAAAAAAATTAAATAATTTTTTTTTAAATATATATATGTATATTTTTTTTTTTGGTGTTGAATTACTATTTTTTAAAAAAACTGAAAAAATGTTTAAGTTAATATATTAAGCAAATTTTATATTTTTAACATACCATTTCTTCGCATGTGTGTTCATATATTTATTAACATAAAATCCAATACATGGATTGTTATATGAAATGAGAACAAAAGTAAAATAACTGTCCAAAAATTTGAGCTGATTAGATATATATTGATGTAAATTTAATTTTATTGATATATGTTCACATTTTGTTAGGTCGAATTCTCAAGTGTTTTTTAAAATATATTACTGAAAGAAATTTGAACATTTTTTTAAAGATAATATATTACGAAAAACAAACGTAAAGGACCTCCCAGTCCGAAGTCAATACACTCAAAAACACATTAAAGAAAACATATAGAACAACTCAAAAAATTAAGTCTCAAAGAGGAACACTAATAGAGGGGCTGGCAACACCCCCAACCACGAAGTACATCTAAAAGTCATAACGATCTTGGCACTAATAAGAACAAAATGAGGAGAATGAGGTATCGCCTCTCACATGGATAGAGTGTTTCGTTCTCTCCAAATAAGGTAAATGATCGCACATCAAACAAGTCTCCAAACTTGACATTCATGCAACAATGTGATGGGAGAAATTCCCCCACTGCAAAATTAAACTCCCGTCCACACATGCTTACTAAGCGGGTACTCAAAGAAAAGATGATCTCTCGTCTCCAAAGCATCCGAGCACAACACACTCTAACGGAATCAAGGAATCCTAGTCATGAAGTCGGACCCGAGTATACAAACGATCTCGGATCGCTAGCCAAACAGCAAAGGAATGTTAGTGAATATTACCCCCAATCCACAACAAATTCGCCTAACTAGCACAATCTTGAGGCCACAACACACCTCCCAAACACCAGCCACCGAGAAACTCATAAGACCTCCCAGGGTTCCAAATAACCCGATGCGGATGAGGGAGGACAATGCTAAGTTATCTCCTCCATCTGCCAAGTCACACAATGCTAATGTCAGGACTCATCAAGAAGGAGAAAATCTGACATAAGAGCACTCTCAGAGCTTCCCACCTCTCGAGTCAACCTCTCATCATACTGCTGCACAATGGGCCTCCCTAGAAGTCAGGAATCCACCCAAGCATGACATCACCGACTATCCCCAATGTTTATCCGAACAAACCAACGAAACTGCTCCCAGAGTCGAAAAATGACCCGAGTACACCACGACCAGCTAGACGACACCCGAACAGACCATACAGATCGCCCTCGCAGAAAATAAGGCGTCAACCCAGGTAACCCACATTCATTTAGAACGCGTAAACAAAATTCAAAGAACCTTCATCACATCTGCCATATTCCAGGACTGAACATAGTGAATCCTAACCCCCCCCCCCCTATGCAACGAATAAACATCATCCCAAGTCACCTTAACACCTCTCTTGCCTGCAGTGCTCCCTCGTCACAAATTAGCTCGAAGAACACGGTCAACCTCATTAACAACTTGAGTAGGAAGCACAAACACACTCGCTTATTAAACTTGGAAGCTCTACAAAAACAAACCGAATAAGTTAGAGCCTACCAACATAAGAGAGAGTCATGGCCGACCAACTATTAATATGCTCGCGGTGATTTTTTCCATTAGAGGCTTACAATCCCATAAGTGGATTCCTAAAGGAAAAACTTAAATACCAAATCGAAAGAGAATCTAGAGAAAATTTCATTAAATCAGTCAACCTTAACCCCACAAATAGAAACTTCAACTCAAAATATAAAGGTAGAGAAAATTTAGCCTATAACTCTTTTAAATTATTATATTAAAAACATCGAGTCCCTCTAACATTACCCTTAATTTTAACCATGGAATTACAATTCAACTTTCCTTATTTTAACAAACTAGTTTGTTAAAAATAGCTTTATTGACATCATATATATAATATAATTAATACAGCAATTAAAATCGATTATAATTTTAAAATTCTATTTTTTCTGTTACATCTGACGTGGTGTTCGGTGTCTTTACCCACTTTTTTTTTTCTTTTTTTCCCGTCATACAAACCCTTGCAATATAATTACAACTACACATTCTATTCATAAAATATTACGTCAGCAAGGAATATGCTCTTTTTTTTTTTTTTTTTTTTTAATCCATGCCTTTATAGTTACTAAATATTCGCATTAAGTTCTATACTAAAATAACATAAAAATAAATTTAAAAAAAACTGGGATTGTGAAGCCAGTTTTTAGTTTTTTGTGACTCTTTATTCATTACTTTACTTTTTTTTTTTTTTTGAGAGAATATTCATTACTTTACTTAACAAATTTCTAAGGATATATTTAATTATTCATCGTAAATGTTGAATGTTCAAAGTTTCATTTGATTGTAAAAAAATAAATCATTATTTTAAGGTTAAATAATTTTTTTATTTATTCTTAGCTTGTATTTTTTTTCCAACAATTACAAAGATGATAAATTCACCATCGATTTTAGAGATAGTAGTAAGTACTTTATTCATTGTTCCAATTGACTTATTTATTATATTGTAGTTTAATTCTGAGATTTGATTTGAGTTTAGTTTTAATTTAGAGTGATTTTAGAAGTTTCAATTTTTTTTTATAATTAGATTAAATCTGATAAATCGTCTTTAAAAGTTGAAATTCTTGAAAATTCACCGTTTTTTATTTTATTTTTTAACCAACATCTAAATTCTAATACATACAGTTCATTGCAACTTAAAAAAAATCTGCTAAAGTCAAAGCGAGCATGACTCAACGGGCATATGTATGTCTTGACGATCAAGAGGTCTGTGGTAAAACTTCATACATATAATTTTGATGTACTTAGGAAAAAAAAAATTGAGGAAAGAACATAAATGAAGTTTATTATTATTATTATTATTACTTTTTTTTTAGATTGTTATTTGTATTAAATTAGGGTATAAGTTTGGTTCGGGAACGTCCATCTCTTTAATCTTTATATTGTAAAAAAAAATTATAATGAGTTTCTAAGGTCTCATTTGATAACTATTTAGACTCTGGTTGATAACAATTTCTATCTCGTTTCATAACAATTTGATTTTTAATTTTTGGTTTTTGAAAATTAAGCTTATAAACACTAGTTTCACCTATAACTTTCTTTGTTTTTTTTATCTAGTTTCTACCCATATTTTAAAAAATCAAGTCAATTTTGAAAACTAAAAAACTTAACTTTTGTTTTCAGAATTTGACAAAAAATCCAAATGTTTCTCTAAGAAAACTGTAACCCATAATAAAGAAATTAGAAAAAAACAAGCCTACATTTTAAAACAAAAAAACTAAAAACGAAATGGTTATCAAAGCCTTCATTTCTTAATTTTATGTTTTTGAAAGTTGTGTTGTTCTCTCCCAAATGACTTATAATATATGGGGTCTTGATTTTTTGTGTTTTGATTCTTGAAAATTAAAGTTATAAATACTAGTTTCTTTATTTGGTTATCTACCCATTTTAAAAGTGTTTTCAAAATTCAAGCCAAATTTTGATAAATTAAAAAAAAAAAAAAACTTTTAAAACTATTAGTTTTAATTTGATTAAGAAATTGAAACAAAAAATCTATAGGTATAAATAATATTTATAAGCTTAATTTTAAAAAAAATAAAATAGATGTCAAACTAAGTTTAAATATTTAATTTTATATGTCTAAATAAGTTTTCATAGTTAACTTCAATGTTTTTTTTTTTTTTACAACATGTAGGGGTGAGAGATCGAACCTGTGACCTCTTGGTCACTAGTCTATACAATATGTCAGTTGAGCTATTGTAGTCTATAAATTACGTTCAAACCAACCAGTCACATAGTCCTTAAACAATATACAAATATTATGCCAGGTAAATATCAAATATATGAAATAATGACATGAATATATTAGACACAAATTAAGAGTTCAAGATGTATTAAAAATAGTCAAATCGAGCATAGCTCAATTGACATAAGATTGATTTCATGACTAAGAGGTCATGGTTCAATCCTCGCATTAATTAAAATACCGTTGAAAACAAAAATATGTATTAAAAACATTAATTTAATCTCAATACTAATTAAATAGATATTTAAAAAATTTATTAAAAATCAATTTAAGTACATGAACTTTTTTTTTTACAACATATTGGAGTAGATGATTGAATCTAGGACCTCATGGTCATTATACATGTTGAACTAGGCTTAAATACGGAGACTAAGTACCCTAAATATTAAAAAAAAAAAAAAAAAAAAAAAAAAAAAAGTTAATTTACCTTGCATCTGTTATGGAATAAGAGCTAGGAGTTATAGTTACAAAGACAAGTTATATGAAGGGACACTATTATTAAAAAGCATTTAAAAAAAAAATAGTTTTATTTTAAAGTTTTAAAATACATAATTGTGCCTATCGAAGAGATTATTTGGATTTTTCATGAAATTATTTCTTGAATATGTACGATTGTTTGACTTTGATACATAGGATTTTCTACTACATTACAAAAGAGTATTTTATTTTTGTAAAATTTCACACGTTTTAATCTGATTTTTTCTTTAAGAAAAATAAGCTACTTGCAATAATATATTATGAAAATTATGGTATTTCTTCATTGATGTGGCTGGTCAAACAATAAGTTTTAACTTCTCATAAAGTTTGTTGTTAAAGATTATTGGCTGAATGTATGATTTTACTAAATGGAAAAAAAAAAATTCCAATAATTCTTATACAAAATAGTTAAAAAACGTTGAACATGTCATTTTATTGTTAACACTATTTATTTGACTTTAACAAAACTAACCTATTTTTTAAAATATTTTTCAAAATTATTTAATATTTTTATTTATTAAAAGGATCACAAGCCCACGTAATCGAAGCCTTTCTTAAAGATGACAATAAGACACATGTGATAATTATATCTTTAACCATCATTATACAAATATGTATTTTCACAAAATTTTAAAAATTTAAAATACATACTTGCTAATTTTTTTTAATGAAATTAGTACGGACCTCATTTATCTAGTTGGTATAACAAAATACAAGAAAAGTCATATTGCTTTGCTCATTGTTTAAATAATAATAAATATTGAGGATATGAATTTGCTCGATATTTGATTTAGTCGAATACTTTGGCTTAAACCTAACAATATATATACAAAATTTCGATCCAATCAATTTACGTAGATATGATAATACATCTCTATCCAACAATATTCTCATCAACAAATTTCTTCTTCATATATATTTTAATGTATCAATCTATCTTCGACTTCATGAAAGAGTTCGAAAAGTAATTTAATCCTTAATTTCATGAATAGATATTTTTATGAGTCATTAGAGACATGCATCTAATTTAGTTTTTTTTTTTTTTTTTTTTTTTTGATAATCTTTTAATTATTTGGAACATGGTTTCTTAGAGTTTTATTAAATTGTATATTTAATCTAAATCGTTTATGGGGACGTATGAAAAAATTATCATAATGAAGGTATGTTAAATAATTTCTTTAAAATACTTTTCAAGAAAAAAATCTATAAAATATCCTCCAAAATTGGCTTTTATCATTTGGTTAGTGGGTTGGGCTTTTTCTCTTGGCCCAAGAAGAAGAGGGGTAGAGCTATTTGGGGGCAAGGAATTGAAGTTTGTGTTATGTTTGGATTATAGAGGATTAAATTTCAAAGAGTTTATTAAAAGATTTATTGATTTTAAGAATAAATTTTTTATTTTTATTTTATCAATGTTTTACAATTTTATTGAAATTTTAAGAATAAATTTTTTACTTTTATTTTATCAATGTTTTACAATTTTATTTTTGAAGATAATAAAAATAATTTTGAGCATAATATTTCACATTGTTTTTTCAATATCTCTCAATTATCAAAAAAAAAAAATATATATATATATATATATTCTCAATTTTTTTTTTTTTTAAGTTTGAGATTTTTTTTTTGTTTTTTTTTTTTAATTTATGTATATTTTACAAACTTTTTTTAAAGAAAAGAAAAATATAACAACACATGAGTATTGTCTTATCCTCTTCCATGTGTCAAACATATCTTTTTTCGCCTTCACCCATTTAAACTCGTCATTTCATCTGACTCCACTGCATTTTTTTTTTTTTTTACAATTTTTCTAATAATTTTTCATATTTTCATTAGTAAGGACTTTCTCTGAATAAATTTTAAGAATGCGATTTTTTCCTTTTATTTTATTTATCTTTTACAAATTTCTTTGAATATAACAAAAATAATTTTGACCAAAATACTTCACATTTTTTTTTTCAATATCACTCACATTGTTTATTTATTTTATTTTTATTTGGATAGTTTTGAAATATAAGGGAGTTGTACGTTAAATATTATACGTGAATTTAAAAGATTTTAAACCATTAATTTAAATAGATCTAAATAAGTTTATGTTTTTATTTCTCTCAATCTTAAGAATACTACTTTAAATTTTGTTTAAGTACCTTTGAATAACCTAATTTATATTTAAAATAATAAAAATAGGTTGAATTGCATTTTTAAAGTGCAAAACATTTGGAAGGTCATAGACTTTGTTTTATTTTTTATTTCGTTCACAATAAAATGGGTAAAGTAAATATTGTTGGAGTCTATAGAATAAAGTGCGAGAATTGTATGAAAGCCAAAATCTAAATCAACTATTTTTTCTCCTCGTCTCAACGCAGTCTCTTTTGATGATCCGAAAGAGAACAAATGACAGTAGCTCCAATTGCTTTCAACGGTCTAGCTTATGGCAGAAATGCACCAGCATTCGTGCTTTGAAGCAAGTCCATGCTTTTCTGGTCGTCAATGGCTTTAATTCAAGCCCATCTGCCCTCAGAGAACTCATTTTCCTCAGTGCAATAGCTATTTCTGGGACAATGGACTATGCCCACCAAGTGTTTGCTCAAATTACTGAACCAGATATCTTCATGTGGAACACCATAATCAGGGGTTCGGCTCAGAGCTTGAGGCCTGCAACTGCTGTTTCTCTTTATGCCCAGATGGAAAATCATGGGGTTAAGCCTGATAAGTTTACCTTCTCGTTTGTACTCAAGGCATGTACTAAGCTTTCTTGGGTTAAGTTGGGATTTGGGATTCATGGGAAGGTTTTGAAATTTGGGTTTCAATCCAATACATTTGTGAGGAATACTCTTATTTATTTCCATGCTAATTGTGGAGATTTGACCACTGCAAGAGCACTTTTCGATGCTTCTGCCAAAAGGGATGTTGTGCCTTGGTCAGCTTTGACAGCAGGTTATGCTAGAAGAGGGGAATTGGATGTTGCACGGCAACTGTTCGACGAAATGCCAATGAAAGACTTGATCTCGTGGAATGTGATGATAACAGCATATGCGAAGCTGGGAGAGATGGAGAAGGCGAGGAAACTGTTTGATGAAGCTCCGAAGAAAGATGTCGTGACTTGGAACGCGATGATTGCGGGATATGTGCTTTCTGGATTGAACAAGGAAGCTCTGAAGATGTTTGATGCAATGAGAGATGTGGGACAAAGGTCCGATGATGTGACAATGTTGAGTATCTTGTCTGCCTCTGCTGATTTGGGAGATTTGGAAGTTGGAAAGAAGATACATCGTTCTATTTTCGACATGTGCTGCGGAGATTTAGGTGTGCTTCTCGGTAATGCACTTATAGACATGTATGCCAAGTGTGGAAGTATTGAGAATGCTTTGGAAGTTTTTCGAGGAATGAGAGACAAAGACACCTCCTCATGGAATTCAATAATAGGAGGATTGGCTTTTCATGGACATGCTGAGGAATCAATAAATCTGTTTCAAGAAATGCTCAGGTTGAAAATGAGGCCAAATGAAATCACTTTTGTTGGTGTGTTGGTTGCTTGTAGTCATGCTGGGAAAGTACAAGAAGGGCGTATGTATTTTAATCTCATGAGAAACTCATACAAAATTGAGCCCAATATCAAGCATTACGGATGTATGGTAGACATCTTGGGGCGTGCTGGGCTATTGATTGAAGCATTTGATTTTATAGACACAATGGAGATTGAACCAAATGCCATCATTTGGAGAACACTCCTTGGGGCCTGTAGAGTTCATGGAGATGTCGAGTTAGGAAGGCGTGCAAATGAGCAATTACTCAAAATGAGGAAGGATGAAAGTGGGGATTATGTGCTCTTATCTAACATATATGCATCACAAGGTGAGTGGGATGGTGTTCAGAAAGTGCGGAAGTTGATGGATGATGGTGGGGTGAAAAAGGAAGCAGGTCGTAGCCTTATCGACACGGATAACAGCTTCCTAATGCATTTTTTGTTAGACTCAAAGCCGAAGTTTGTAGAAGAAGGCAGTTAATCTGTGTTTTACTATGTTCTCATGTTTCATCTCTTTTTTCTCTTGGTGAGGGAGGACCCCAAGGCACAAAGTGCATTCTGTTCAATTTACTGCAACAACCACACTGCTGCCTCAAAGCTTTAGAATGTTTTAGGATCTTTACCCATTTGGCTATGACCACAGAAACAAGGTCTCAGATCCAGCTCCTGACAAAGGCATATCTATGGACATATGGCTATAGGCTTTCTGAGCTGTATGTCCCAATCCCAGTGGATCTTCAACTTCTGGTTGTTGAACATGAAGCTAAAGTTTTCATGTTGGAGGATTTTGTGGTTTTTGTATTGATATGTTTATGGATGGAATCTCCAAAGTGGGGGTTATAATGGTTGTTCTCACTCAAGAAGTACCAAGTGATTAGAGTTCCATTAACCTTTAAGAATTGGCCCTAGCTTCTTCTGTTATACCTTAATGAATCACAGGAGTTGTTATCATTAGCCTTATTTTCTTGACTGCTAGATTCTTTTGGACTTCATTGGATAAAAATGTGATAGAAATAGGGCACTTAAATATCTATGGAGCATACTTTCTAATGTTCTCTACATGTTTTTTCTTTCCTTTTCATTCTTTTTGCAGTAATTTTTACACGTAAATTGGAGTGTTTTTACCATGTTTTCATGTTGAAGTCTATCTGCATTGTGGGACTAGCTTAGAGATACAATAGTATTCATTCGGTTTTCATTGCAAATTGAAGTTTTGCTTACATGACTTGGTAGAAATAATAATACACCACACACACTGACAGATTGGACCTCTAGTATTTTTTAGCACACTCAAATTCATATATCCATAATCATTTGCAGATAAAAAGACACAGATGTAGTTCTCATAAACTTGCAAGGTTGTGATGATGATAAACTACTTTCAACGACGACGAGACAGCGCGGCACCTGACAGGAAGATCATTACCATAAACAGAACAATTGCTGCAAAAGATCCGATCAAAGAGCCTGAGATCCGCTCGCAGAAGGAGTTGAATTGTTGGCAGATGGCTAACCAATTTGTCTTCGCATTTCCATTGTGTAATAAGTACACAATGGCTGCTGCTGCAGAAGCCCCAGATGTCAAAAGAGCCATCATTCCCTGTTCACAATTGTATAAAACACACGAGTAAGTGAACTTTGTGAGTTTTTTTCTTTTTTTCTTTCTTTTTTTTTTAAGGTTAAATTACGTCCTAAATTTTCAAGTTTGTCTAACAGGTCCTGAACTTTTAAAAGGGTGATATTTCCTGAACATTTATTTTTGTGTCTAACACGTCCCTGAACTTTCAATTTTGTGTCCAATCGGTCCCCGACATATTCAACTTTTTTGAAAATTAACGGATCCATTGAATACAAAATTGAACTTTATGTCTAATGGGACCCTAAACTTTTAATTTTGTGTCTAGTATGTCCGTGAATTTTAAAAAATGTTGAAGAGTTCAAGGACCTATTGGACACAAAATTAAAAATTTCATGATCTATTTGACCCAAAATTGAAAGTTTAAGGACTTATTACACACTTTAAAGTTCATGGATACAAAATTGAAAGTTAAGAGTTCTATTAGACACTTTAAAGTCTAGAAACTAAATAGAACACGACTAAATTTGTAATTTAACATTCTTTTAATTACCGCCAAAGTTTACATGTATATTTTAGGGTCCGTTTAGAATGACTTTTTAAGCGCTTAGAAAATCATTCCAAACAAATCCTTAAACTAGATTGGTGGTTTTTTAGAAGCGGCCGACATGATGGAAAATGATTGAGCTTCATAGAAATAAAGGAAAGTACCGCGTCTAAGAAGACCAGGACAACCCTTGTGCGATGTGCTCTGCTCCTCAGGATGTGGAATACAGAAAGAGGCAGAGAAAGAACCAAGTAGCCACTTACAATGGCGTTGGCTACAACAAAGAACCTGTTCAAACACCCAAAAGAGGTTAGTTAGTAAAACTCATGAGTTAATTAGTTTTTGAAATATAAATCAAATGCTTGGTTATGAGTGTATGACATACGTAAACATAGGGAGATCATTATATTCAGCTCTGAACCGAATGAACTGTGTGGAAAATGGAAGAGTTTGGTTGGTAGTTCCCATAGCTATGCCACTTCCTAATGTTCCAACGATGGCAGCCAACCTGAGGATGAAATCAAGTATCGACAAACCTCGGTTCACCCCTGGTTTGGTTTCGAAACTCTTTAGCTCACTTGACTCGTCGGTAGCTGCCTTCATATTTCTTTGAGGGGTTTTGTTTATGAAGCTTTTAGAAGTGGTTTTCTTAGGACTCTCAATGTGCATGGCTGCACCAAGGAGCTATTAATATGCAATACATCAGCTATGCAATGTTGTTTTGGTGAAGTTTAGTGGCAGAAAATCCTACAGGAGAGCATAACAACTCCACTCCAAAAACAGGGGGAACTTCATAGATAATGTACTTTAAATAAATAAAAAAAAAAGGAAAAAATCTAGGGTGGTTTTAAAGTAAACAAAAAGATACTGTAGTTTAAAGTTTTTTTCTTCTTCTTTTGAAACTAATAAGAAAAATAGGTTAGTTTTGTTGAGTCAAAAAGTGTGCATTCTAAAAGTAATTTATGGTGTTTATGTAGTTTTATATGATATCAACTTATGTGTAAAACACATACTATATATGATTCACATAATCAAACTACGTCCCTACGTGATATATGTATTTCTCATATCGAAGTTTTACCTAAACTTTACATTGCATTAGAATTCTAGTTTGTCAACTTTGGACACATGGGAAGACATATTACATTATTTTCAATTGTAATTTTGAACCATGATTTATCTACCTTATTTATGTCCTTCATATTTTTGGATTTTTTTTAAATAAAATAGCCATAAAGTACAAACAATGGAATCTTGTTTTGTTTTTGTAAAGAATGGCCAAGAGTTTGAAGTTTATCATATAGCCCATAAGCTAGGGTTAGAGTCTACCAACTCCATCCTGTGGCATAGACCTAAGGAAGACCAAAAATGGAAAAGAATTTGGAGTGCAGTTATGGCAGGTAAGAGAGCATCATCCATTCACAAATCAACAGATGTCCTGTGGAGAAGATGAGAGCAGTTGGAATTATGAAAGAAAATTGAGGGAAGTTGAGTTGGGTTCAGTATTGTAATTGGCTGCACTCTATCAACAACCATTCCACTTATATCCACTTTCACATATTATATGCAAGAATTAATGTGGTGTGTGGGAATACTGTGTTTTACAAACTAGGCATAATTCTCGGTAATTGACTTGTACTCCCTTCTTGAGGATGAAAATTCGATTCTTCATCCCTATTTGTTGTTGAACTAAAAAGAATGTATTTTTACACACTTTGATTCTGTTTGATAACGCATTCAGTTTTTTATTTTTCTAGTTTCTGTTTTTTATTTTCTGTTAATCATAATATATGTTTGATAACTGTTTGGATTTTTTATTTTTAAAAACAACAAAAGATCAAAGTGGTTGGAAAATTACTATTTGTTTTGTATTCCTTTTATAAAACAAAAATTTAATTTTTTAAAATAATGTTAATTTATTAGAATGTAAAAGTTGCAACATTTATCAAAATTTAATTAAGGTCCAATTATTTGATGAAATTGAAAATTTAGGATAAAAAATAATTTTCTCTAAAATAAAAAGAATTTGTGTCGATAGTTTAATATATTAGACAATCCTTACTTGATGTTTATCATCCCTAGAAAATAAAATAGATTGATTGTGGAAGAAGGATAGGAATAGTGATGTAACATCACAATAATATTAAAACATAATATACTAGAAATAAAATTATATTAATAATATTTTTATACTAAAAAAATATTAATAATATATTTTTTTAAAGAATATACTAATAATATTAATGACAATTTAATTTTAATTTTAATAATAAATAGATAAATAAATAAACATTTGAAGATAATTTCAATAATTATATCTCACTTGACAATTAAAAAAAAGTTGAGAGAGTGAAATTTTGATATCAAAAATTGTTTTTGAAAATATTTTTTTTCGTTTTTAGAATTTGTTAATGAATATAAAAAACGTTTTCAAAAATTTTAAAACAAAAATCAATTGATTACCAAAGAGACATGTTTTCTAAAAGTTAAAAACTAAAAAAAAAAAAAAACAAGAATTGAATGCGTTATGAAATGCTTCTTTTATTTATTTATAATTAAATTTAAGTAATTCATTTATCGTTGATAATTAATTATTTTTTTTATAACGATATTTTAATTATGCGATATTGAACCTATGACCTCTTAGTCAATGACATAATTTTATGTCAATTGAGCTATGCTCGATTTGGCGATAATTAATTGTTAACGATACAATTTGTAATTTTGTAAATAGTTATTATCGTATATTCATTTTTCTTTAAAGTTAATTTATTAATCTATATATTGTGTTCCTTTTTAGTTCATCTATTTTTTTTTTTTTTTTTTTTTGGAAAAGAAAAGCATAATAACATTAACAGCTCAAAGAGTTTTGTACAATCCCCAATCAGATGATGGACAAAGACAATTTTGGGGGCTGAAAAAGGCTTTCAACCCTCCAATCATAGTTTATTTTTTATTTTATTTTTATTTTAAAGATATTTGGGGATACCTCTTAATTATTAGTTCAACTTTAGGTCAATTAAACTAAGCTAAGGTCGACAACTTTTCCCATAAATACTTCGATGGGTCAATTTCTTGACTTTTTTTTAATATTGTAATTTTTAAACTATCTATAAAAGACGATGTGTATTCACGAAAAGAGCAGCACATTGTCTTTTGAACACCGTGCATTCAAAAATCGATATCTTTTTATTCAGAAATGCAAAAATTTCGAAACAGGTATGACTGAAAAGTTAAAACAGAAAAATTTCAGAATTGTAGCCCAACTTTGACGATCTTTATTTTTCGACGTACAACTTCAAAAATAGTGAAACTAGATATCAAATTGAAGCTCGCTGTGTTAGCTTTCCAGCCATACCTTTTTCAAAAAATTTGCAAATCTGAGTAGAAAGATATCAATTTTTTAATGCACACTGCTCCAAAGATGACGTGTTGCTCTTTTCGTAGATGCACATCATCTTCTGAAAGAACGATGTGTGTTCGCGTGGATACATCGTCTTTTCAAAAGACGATGTTGATTCAAAACAATTATATATATATATTGCTTTATTTTTATAAATAGTATAAAAAATTATCATATTAAAAAAATGGGTGGGCTGCATAAACAACCAGTCCAAAATAATGGCAAATATAGCAAAAATTTAAAACATTTTGCGAATATGGCAAAAAATGAGTGACTATCACGGATAGACTACTGATATATGACTATCACTGATATACTACTTTTAGTGATAGCCACTGACAAAATTTTATAAAAAATTGAGTTGATAGAAAACTATCGGTATCAGCGATAGACTACTATCCGTTAGGGGTGTTAAAAAAACTCGCAACCCGCGAAACCCAACCCAACCCAACTTTTCGGGTTGGGTTGAATTTTTTTTTAATATGGGTTGGATTGGGTTGAAATTTTAAAATACCGAATTTTTGGGTCGGTTTGCGGGTTGAGCCAACTTTGATTCGGTTCAACCCGAACCGAATTCAATATATTAAAATATATATATATATATATATATATATATATATATAAAGATTTTTCAGCTGCCTCATTCTCAAATCTATTTTTTCAGCCGCCTCCCATCTTTCTCACGCCTTGTGTCGCCTCCCATCTTTTTCTCTCGTCTCTCTATCGCTCTATGGTTGGGGTAAAAAAATCAGTTAAATTTTAAAACTATGTTTATGGTTCGGTAGTTTCAATAATAAATGAAACATAATTTTTTCTTGGTTTGAACTTGTTCTTTAAGTTTAATTTTAATTTAAATCATGTACTCTAAGTTTCAATTTCATCCCTATGGTTTAGTTATGAATTTCACAATTGCTACTGTATTTCACTTTTTTTTTTTTCCAATTTTGTTGAAATGTTCTTTTCATGGGTTGTTTCTTGTTTGTTTGCAAGCATTCTTGTTTCTGTCTTTTTTATTTTTTTTTTCTTCAATTTCAAGCATCTGTTTTCTATTTGGTAGTTAGAAAATTGTTTGGTAGAATTTTAGTTAGAAAATTGTATGGTAGAATTTTAGTATGAAATTTCTTAAAAAAGAGTTAGTGTTAGCCAAAGTTGTATATGAGAATGTGAATTTGCATATAAATTTTAAATAATTACAAAAATTAATTAAACAAAACAAGAAATTTTTTCAAAAATAGCTATGAATAAAAAATTGAATTGAAAAATAGCTAAGAAAGTTTCATATTTTCATCCCATGACTACCAAGTTTAGGGAATGAAGTTGACAATTTTTATCTCAATTATACCCCTGGTATATACGCTTATTTATGGACAACCGACCTAACTAATTTTTTTTTTTTTTATATTTATTTTAATTTCTAAATTCATTCCTCAGTTTTTGAAGAAAAAGTTTCTAACAACCAGATCCATAAATTTTGAAGGAAAGAAAAAATCTCAATAATTTAGATTTGAAAATGTTTACAAAAAAAAAAATAAAAAAAAATACAAAATTACCCTCCTATTTATGCATTTTGAAAAGAGGGGTTCATTTTTTTTTTTCCAAAGTTGAAACGAGGACAATGTACGAGAGTGAAGAGACTAAGATCCTTACTCACTTCGAAAATACGTCATTTTGGGAGTCGAAATTTTTCAGCCAAATTCAAGCGTTCAATGATGTAAAAGGTTGAGGTAAATAGTTTTTTTTCAAGGTAGAGAGTTTCAAAGTTGAGAATCGATGATTGTTTCAAATCGATTTGGAGGAGGGAAGATTTGCAAATGTTCTAATTCAATGTCGCAGGTAATGATACAATTGATTGAACGTTTTCGCGGGTAACCTCAACATGCATACCAATTTTAATGTTTTTTAGTATCATTTGTTCGATGCTCACGGATTAATGGTTTATGGTGTATATACACGCATATACTTCATATGATATACTTACATGTACATTGTTATAGATGTAAATACGAATATATATACCCACACTAGAAGTTATCGAAGACCCTCATTTTTATAATTTTATTACAACCGTCTATGAACATTTTAAATTTTTTAGTATCATTTGTTCAATGCTCACAGAGTAATGGTTTATGGTGTATATATACACATATACTTCATATGATATACTTACATGTACGTTGTTATAGATGTAACTACGAATATATACTCACACTAGAAGTTATCGAGGGTGTCATTTTTATAATTTTCTTACAACCGTAGATGAACATTTTAGTTTTTATAAACATCAATATGCTGAAAATTTGATTGCTTATATAATTTTCTTACGGGCTATGTTATACTTACATGTACGTTCACCAATTAATGGTTTGTATATATACACATATACTTCATATGATATACTTATATGTACATGTAACTTCGAATATATACACATTAGAAATTATCTAGAGGATCGTTATTATAATTTTTGTCACAATCGTCTATGAAAATTTTAGTTTAAAAATTAATTTAATTAATATTCCAGATTAGATTTTATTAAATTTTGTTTACCTGTTTTGATTTAATGGGTGGTTGTTATCCTTGGTTTGACCATATCTTAATTTTTTTTATTATTTTTTAGATGATTCTCTCTAAAAATAAATCTTTATTTTTCTCCCGGATTCTTTTTTGAATAAATCCTTATTTTTCCCTCTATTTTCTCTCGGAATAAATATATTTTTTTTTTTTTGTAGGGGTTTGTGTTCAATGCTCTAACGTTCACTTTTTTTAATTATAGAAGTTATTTATTTTTCAACACAATAATTAGTTTAAATATTTTTCATCTTACATAGTCTCATTTCAGCTATTCTTGTAGTTGCCCCATTAAACAAAACACCAACCCGATAACCCAACCCAACCCAACCCAATCCAACCCGAAATTGAAGGGTTGGGTTGACTGAAATGTTGGGTTGGGAATCCACCAACCCGAAATTTTCGGGTTGGGTTGGAAAACCCTCAAACCCAACCCAACCCAACCCAACTCATGTATACACTTACTATCCGTGATAGAAATTGTCATATTTATAAAATATTTAAAAAAAAATGCTATATTTTTAATTATTTTACTCTAAATTGACCTCTGTTATAATTTACTTAAAAAAAATATGTGAAATTTTAAATAATTTTTTTAATAAAATATAATTAATGGATAATAATAAGCTAAAATTACTAAATAAAATATTATATTATATAAAATAATAACTTTATATCATATTGATTTTTTTTTTTTTTTTTTTTACTTTTTAGTTCAATTTAATTAAAAAAAATAACAAAATGAAGAATTGTTTCCTAAAACTAATTTTTTAAAATAGAATATTATATTATTACGACATAATAACATTATATTATAGGAAAATTGTAACATATCTCAATTTAGAGTAATATAGAGTAAAATAATTAAAAAAATAGCATTTTTTTAAAAAAATTGTGGATATGACAATTTCTATCATTGATAGTATGGTCTATCGCTGATAGAAGTTTATCGCTGATAATAGTCTTTTTTATAGAATTTTGTCAGTAATAATAGTCTATCAGTGATAAAAGTCTATCCGTAATAGTCATAAAATCTATTAGTAATAGTCATAAAGTCTATCAGTGATCACTTATTTTTTGTTATATTTGCAAAAAAATTTAAACTTTGCTAAATTTGTAATTATTTTTGTCACTATCCGGTCTCTTATATTATATTATAGGCTAAATCTCTATTAATTTCATTTTTAGTTTGATGGTTATATTCGATACTTAAAGAAGAATATATATATATATATATATATATATAATTTTTTCAAAAAATAAAGTTGTGTCCGTAATATATATTTTTTTATAATAACATTTAAACAATTCATCTATTCTTGATAATTAATGATTAATGGCATATTTTGTAAATTTAGGAAGCAAACAAGGGCAATACATAATATGTCAAAAGCAAATTAATGTATCGAAGTGATGAAGAGTGTATTTTTTCTGGTGATGTTGGAGGTTGAAATCTAAAATGTTTAGTTTTTTTTTTCTACTCAACAATATTTGGAACTTTTAACTAGCTAACCCTTTTTTTTTTTTTTTTTTTTTTGGTGAGGTTATTATGCCTTAACTAGTCGAATTATACTCTCCAATATAGAGAGTTAATTAGCTAATTTTTTTGGTCGAAGGTATAATATCTTAACGGATCGAGTTGTGCTCTGCAATATAGAGAATTAACTAATTAACCTTTCGGTCGAGGGTATAATATCTTAGATTACAATATCTTAACTAATTGAATTATGTTCTACCATATAAAAAATTAACTAGCTAATTTTTTATGGTCGAGATTACAACGTTTTCATATGAACCAATTTTTCAAGGCAATATAGAGAATTAAATTGAATTTTGGAAGGGTGTTTGGTCACAGTACAAGCCTAGCTAAAAAACCTCTGCAAAAAAACAAAAGAGTACCAACAAACAGCTATATGTGTTCCCATTAAATTGTGAGGAGGTAGATGGTTTCTCAACCACTCACATTGATTTATTATTTGTTAATTCATTTTCTCGAAAAAAAAAATACTTGGTATATTCTCAAGTTTAATTCTTAATAGTAAGGGGTGTTTGACTTACCATCTTAGAACTAATTGGACTGAGTTATTATAATTTAGTTTACGTTTGACCCACCGATTATTATAACTTATAGTCAATAAAATAATTATACTGATTTCAATAGTATTTACTATTCATGCCAACATGAGCATAGTTGAACCGGCATAATGTATATTGTAATACATAGTTTAACGATTAAAGTATTATATCCTTTCTTATAAATCGAAAATTTAAAAACAACAATAATGAATTTAGGGGAGGAGGAGAATGTGACGGAGGTTCGAATGTTGGTAGCGAATGTGTGTGCGGTTCCTCCGTCCATTCAGAGAGCGTTGTGCGGTTCCCCCGTCCATTCAGAGAGCGTTGTTGTTTCATACATAGAGAAGAGAATGTGGTCGCACACGAGCTGGCGCAGATGACTTTGAGCCTTTGACAGCGAGTAGTTTGGTTGGGGATGTCCCTCTAGAGATTGACTCTTTTTGTTTGAGTGATTTGATCGTGGTTTAGTTTTGTATTGAGTTTTGCTAAAAAAAAAAAATAAAAAAAAAATAGTGATTTGAGCAAAGCAAAAGAAATCAATTTGTTGTGGAAAAATCGATATGGTAAAATGAGTTCGAAGTAGGTTGTTCGTATATTTAAATTTATGCCATCTATTGAGTAGGTTTCGAAATTTAGAAAAAAAAATTGATAGTAATTTTGAAATGGTTAAAATAATTTAAAAATATCTTTAATAATTCAATATAAATTTTGATGGTATAAAAGTCAAACACACAATTAATTTGAAAAGATTAAAGACATGTTTAAGATAGTTTTTCAACCTAACAAAAGTAATTTTAACTATTTTAAAATTATCTCAAACATGCATTAAATATATATAAAAAATAATAGAATTGCTGACATAATTAATTAAGAAATTTTAATGAATCAATTAATATAATGAATTACCTAATTTTCAGAACTATTATAATGAATTACCTAATTTTCAGAACTATTAAGTTTTTGAACTATATTTTTAATTAATTAAGAAATTTTAATGAATCAATTAATATAATGAATTACCTAATTTTCAGAAGTATTAAGTTTTTGGACTATATTTTTAGCATTTTAAATGTTTGATTAACCTCATTTAAAAAGGGAGCACCGACACATTGTTTATAATTACAACATTAATTAAAAGAAAAACAAGGGAACAGAAAGTACGTGTTTCGCCAACATTAAAAAAACCCAGACACCCTTGGCGTTGCGATAGCCTACCTCTGCTGGTCGTGCAAACATGTCCCCATTTTTTATTTATTTATTTATTATTATTATTATTATTATTTTAAAATTAAATTATAAATTTAGTTTTGAATTTAAATGTGTCTATTTTGTCTCAACTTTTTTAAACTAACAATTGTATCAATTAAAACTCTAGACTATAAGAAGTATATCAATTTACACCTTCCATTAGATTTTATTTGAAAAATGTTAATTTAAACACGTGAAAACTTATAACTTTAGCAATAAATCCCTAAACTTTTATAAGGGAGCTGTTAATTGTATGAAAGTTTAGGAGTTTAATTGGTAAATTATAAGTCTTCACACATATAAGAATTAACAGTTTTCTAAAAGTTTAGGGTGTAAATTGATTCACTTATGAAAGTTTAAGGTTTTAATTGATATAATTATTTATTTGATGTCAATCAGAATCGAAAACTAATTGTTGCGCCGTAGAACATCCTTGTCTTGAAAGTAAAATTCGGCACGACTTCGGTGTGAATCGTTTATGCCGGTTGCTTCCCAAGATTAACACAATATCCAACTCAAATGTCCACTCGTTAGAGAAAAATTGAAATCAAAATAAATTTTGTTCATAATTGTTGTCAAGATAGAGAAGAACTCAAGAAAAGAAAATGAAGTCTGATTCAAAATCGAGTTGAAAAAATATCAAAACATAAGAGACTATCTCAAGACTCTTTAAACAATAGTGACAAAATTATGATTTTTAATGTTGGGATAGTATTATGCACATTTAAAAGGGTTATTTTAAATAATTGTTGATTAAATTATCATTTTGGTTCATGTAGTTTAGGACTTGTTCTATTTTAATCTAGAGGTACATAAAAGATATTGTTCATACACTTTTGAACAATAATTTTAAGAATATGGTTTTTTTCCTCCATTTTATACATAATTTTTTTCTTCAATAAATGTGAAGATTTATCCATTTTATACATCTATATTTTTTTAATGAACAATTTACTTTTGAAATGATAATTGATAATTTAACAGGACATTATTTTTTACTTAAATAACAGAAAAAGATATTAATAAGAATATTGAACCGTGGTTTAGTAAACATATGTATGTCTGTAATAAAGTGGTCAGAAATAATTTTCTTTTGAAAAACGTTAATTTAAACATGTTGAGAATGATTTTTTCGATACATGTGAAATAATTATTCAAAGTAATGACTAAGCTCTCTACTATGGATTACAATAAAAGATTACAATAAAGTGATTTTATTTAGCTTCAATAAAAGCAATTACAACAACAAAGTTATGTAATGATTTTCCTTTTCTTTTTGACAATATTTTTTCCCCCTCTGAAGTTAAGACAAGTTTTGTTGATAATTATGTAGTAGAAACGAAGAGATGGGGTTGCCAAGTATTAATTAGGCCATAATAAGATGAAACAACAAGTGCATGTGCAAGTTTAGGTTGAAAATTGACAATAAATTGAAAGGGTACAATTTGGTGAAGTGCTTTTATAAAAGCATCCCCATCAACTTCCCCCATAGTTCACCAATTTGGGATATTTATATGTATTGTCATTATCCTATAACTCTCATTTTTCCTTGCTTAGCCCTCTCTCTTCTATGATACTTAAAATCACATTTCACCTAATATCCCAATCCACTTGCATTTGGAGGATAGTTTTTATCATGTCTCAGCTGACATTTTTTTAACTTATTATTACCTACAAGATGAACATTTTTTTTTTTTTTTTTTTAAGTTCATTTTTCACTGTAAATTTATAAGAAGGTTGAACCTTAATCCTAAAATTTTAATTTCATCAATTTAAATCTCAAACGATAGATTGTATCAATTTTAACCTTAAACTTTCAATTCATCAATTTAAACCTGTGTATCAATTTACACCCTCGATTATTTTGATTATTTTTTTTTGTTTCAATCACCGTTAGAAAGATTTTTCACGCATGCTCAAACCCACCTGTTGCTCTATGGTAGCTATTTGGTTGTTATTTTTTCTCAAAAAAAAAAAACTAAATCATTCCCGATGGGGTCACGACCATCATGAAAATCACAAACACGACTCTCGAAAGTAGGGCCCACACGAAAAAACAAACAAACTCTTGTGTCCCCCTCGCCTTCAGTGTGGTTACCATTGACAACGAGTGTGAGGAAGATTTCAGTGGTGACGTTGTTGAAGGCGCGGTGTCCATGGCGGTTTCTCTGTTTCCAATGGTGAGGAGTTTGAGCTTGGTTAAAATGCGGGTGTGATCATGGAAGGCGGTGATGGACAAAACACCGCCCATGAATATAATGAACTAGTTGTAACCGACCTTGTCAGCCCCGCCGACAGTCTCGCGGAGGATGAAGGCGGCACCGAGATGTCGGAGAGGAAGGGGACATACATGACGGCGAGGGTGCCTTCGAAAGTCTTGCATCCGCTGCGGCTGATGGAGGAAAAATCCGAGCTCGAGGTCGACAAGAAATAAAAAAACTACAAACCAATAATGACGCTTGATTCAAGAATATAATGATAGTAATAAATTGAGGGAAGATCTGGTGTAAATAAGCTTTGTTTCTACAAAAATAATCGATGAGTAGAATCATGCCCTAAAATTAAAAAATCTTCCATTAATGAAATGAAAAAGTATCAAAATCAAAGAATATAAAAAGTGAAAAAAACACTTTGTCCTGAAATTGTAAAACATTCCGGCGAGTATACATGAAACACTTTTGAGGTTTAAATTGATGAATTTGAAATTTTAGAACTCTAAACTTTTAACTTTATGCTTATCAGTCCGTAAATTTTGAAAATTGTCGAATAGGGCAAAGACATATTACAAAGCTAATTAAAATTCAAAGATTACTTAATGTATGGACACAAAATTAAAAATTTAAGGATAATTTAGACATTTTATAAAGTCGGATCAAATAAACACGATGAAGTAAATTTATAATTTAATAAAAAACAAAACTATTATCAACTAGGTATAATTGAAAGATGAAGTGAAATTTAAATTGAAAAAATTATATTGAGGTCGGTCGAAGGGGTGTTTAGCTCTCTTCAAACATGTTTGCGTTTTTATAAGTTTGAAGTTGAGAGGACAATGTATTATGCACTTTGTTTCTAGAGATTGTTGGAAAACAAAAGATAAATAAAAACATAATTTTGTATTGCCTACTTATGTATATTGGCTGGTTGCACAAATAGCAATCAGGCCCAAACTAATTGCAAATTTAGCAAACTTTAAAATGTTTTGCAAATATGGCAAAAAAATTCGTTTCTATCACTGATAGACTTTATTATATCACTAATAGACTTCTATCAGTGATAGACTATTATCACTGATAGACTATTATCACTGACAAAAATCTATAAAAAGCTGGGGTGATCAGCGATAGACTTCTATCAGTCATAAGATGTCAGCGATAGAAATTGCTATATCCGCAAAATTTTTAAAAACATGCTATATTTGCAAACAATAAGTCTTAAATTGTCATTTACTACAATTTCCCTATGTATATTGTATAACAACCAAAATTCCATATCCCCAATTTATGTAATCTACGTATCTTTCAAAAATCTATAAAAAAAAAAAAAAAATCTATAAAATGAATAAAATTGTGGAATGAGATAAATAAATTCAGAAAAACAAAACAATAAACATAAGCTTGAGTTGGAGATTCGAACCACAAATTTCTTGATTGTCAACACATATATATGTCAGTTAAGCCATACTTGTTTTAACATAAGTTCGAGTTATTAAGCAAGAAATAGAAAGAAAGGAAGAGGGATTAGAAGAGAAAATGACAGGGGGGAGTTTGTATGATTTATATATATATATATATATTTTGTTTGAAAAGTTATGATGAAATTTGACCTGAAAATGAATGTTGAAGCCATGTTACACTTACAGTTGTACCTGCGGAGAATAGATCAGAGGAAAATTCAGTATCCATCAACCAATTTCTGATTTGAAATCTGACTCCTTCTCCACAACTAGGGAACATAACGGCCCATATATTTCTTACTTATTCAACAACCTTTCGAGATCAAACAGGAGCGGATTTACCTTAAGTTTAAGGGACCCTATGTATGACAACATACTTATTAATTTGTATATAATATATGATAAATTATTTAAAATTATCTTTGAGCTTAGTGGTAAATGTATGTCTAGTTTTGTTTACCACCTAGGTTTAAGCCCCAATCCTTTCTTTTATATGGTTAATCTTATTTTAGTTCTCCATGTCTTAAAGTTTTGGATCCGCCACTGGGATCAAATCTAGGACATCTTAGTTACTAATTTATACATCATGTTTGAGTTATGTTTTTGTTGGCTACTTATTGAACAACCTAACGATCAAGAATGCGATTAAAGTAATACATTTGATTAGATAATGAAAAAACGAGATATATAAATGAAGATAACTAATTTTATTATTCTTAGACATTTTAAATGAAACTAAAAAATAAAATGATGAGGCTTATATCATACACTTGTGTGTGAAAAAAATATGGAAAATATGGATGAGTTGTTGTCTTGTCTCTAAATTTAAATTTTACTCCCACTTTTTTAACAAAACTATTGGTTTTTAATGAACAATACTAAAAAAAAAAGGTCGGTATATAGAAATGGGGTTTATGTTTGTTTCTCAAGATTTCTTAAAAAAAAATAAAATAAAAAAATAACAATATTTCACCCAATTTCATTGATTCTAATTCAAATCCAATTTTAATCCATGTACTCCCAAAAAAAACTTAAAAATTAGTCTTTATTAGTTTTCTCTCTATAAATTTTTATACTATGTTTACATAATTTCTTACATGAAAATTATTATTATTATTACTATTTAACCAATGTCAATCAAATTTAACTTCAAACTAATCGCATGAACCAATTTTAAGCTTTATTGAAAGTACATCGACTAAATTAGACATTTGAAATTGCATGGACTAAAGTTAAATGAAACTCAAAGTAGAGACACCAAATTGATAATTTAACCTATAATTTTTTATAATTTTTTCTTTTCTTCTCTAGCTATTTAGTTTAATTAATAATTGTTTATTACTTAAATTGTTAAAAATACAATATTATTATTCGATAACATATACAAAGTTGGTTATATTTCATCTCTTCAACAAGTTTATTAATGAGCATAACGGCCCTATTATTCCGATGGAGATCTACATTTTTCAATAATATTTTTTTCCAATAAAAAACCATACTAACTTTTGTTAGTTGTGATTTGGTTTTATTATAAATTATTACAAAATTTATTTAATTTTACTTAGTTAATACTTAGTACTAATTAATATAAATTAAAATATGATTTATTTTTATTAAATATCATAACAATAAAAATTTAATAATATTTTATACTAATAATTGTATCTTTAAATCCTTTTCAAAAAAAAAAAAAAAATGTTGATAAGCATATATTAATATTTTTTTAATAGATGCAACTTTTATTATTTGTTAATATTAAATAAATCGTTAAAATATAATTCATTCATAATTTTATTAGGGAAATTGTAACAGATTCTAGTAAAAGGAAGAAAAATATAACATTTTTTTTTTAAAAAAAAATTACAAATATGGTAATTTCTATTGATAGTATACTCTATCGCTCATAATAGTCTATCACGTCAGGATTTTATAGAATTTTGTCGGTGACTACTATCAGTGGTAGTCATATATCAACGATAGAATCCATTAATGATAGCTGATTTTTTGTCATATTTGTAAAATGTTTTAAATTTTGCTAAATTTATCATTATTTTAGATCTGATTGTTGTTTGTGCAACCAACAATTTTGATTAAGTATCACATAACAATGAAATTCAATAATAATCCATGTTAATAATGGTTATTCTGATAAAAATTAAATTAATATTTTTTAATTGATGTAATTTTTAAATTACAAATAAATTGTTAAAATAAATAATATTACTATCTAATAAAAGAAATTAAAACGTATTATCATTTGTTGTGATTTTCATTAAAAACTAGATTCACTTGCTATTTAGTCCATACGTTTTTAATTGGCTAGAAATATACAGTGGTATTGTAGTAATTACAACAGGTCGAGTTCTTATTTTTATTCTACACAATTTTAGAAAAAAACATCCATACATATTTGATTCAATGTGAATCAAATTCTTTAATAGATAATATCAAAATGATAATGTAAAATCAAGCATAGCTCTCATTGACATAAAGTTATGCTCTTAACTAAGGGGTTAGAAGTTAAATCTCACATTAATTAAATATATTCTTATCCGATTGATTTTTTTAAAAAATGTGTCTAAAACGATATAAAAAAGAGGAGTTGATGGGAAGAAAACAAGGTGTGGGCGTTGTAATAAATAAGAGAAAGAGGCATTTAATAATGCACATCAAATTGTAGAACATAGTGCATGTGCCACTCTACCCCATCACTGCTATCTCTTTCACCCTTTGCCAAACCAACGCCCACCTTTCACACCGATACCCTTCATAAATTAATACCACAATTGTTCAATCTTATCACTATGGCTTCATTTTGTTCACCAACAAAAACTTATATACAAATCAATCAAAATGACCTAATTTTACTAATATCCACCAGACATGCATTTACCACTAAATCTAAATATAATTTAAATTTTTTTACCAGATTTTATATATAAATTAAGTATGTTGTCATAGTTGAGAGAGAAGGGGATCCCCTGGGCCGAAGGTAAATCTACCCCGTCCACGAGTGATATAAACCTAATTCAACTGGTTAAGACATAATACGTCATCAACAAAAAAAAAAAAAAAAAAAAAAAGAGAGTTAGAGATTCAAATCTCTTAAAAAAAGATTAAAAAGAAAAAATCAACTCATTAAGATATCAATAAATTTATTTTATAAGTGAAAAATTCTCTTTTTAGACTCCATAGTTGACCTAGTGGTCATGAATGGCCTTGAGACTTCAATTCCCTGTTAGAGAAAATGAGTTCAATCCTTGGTAGCCACCTAGGAAAACGGGTTTCCTTGGCACCCAAATGTTGTAGGGTTAGGCAGTTTCTCCCATGAGATTAGTCGTGGTGCGCGTAAACTGACCCGAGAGTTCAATGAGAAGTCTAAGATAATAATTCACAACATGAATAGTTGTATAAATTAGAATTACAACAATGACAGACGAGAGGTGTCAGAAGTCGAGACAAAATTTAGTAACGAGTCCTAATAGATTCAAGACATTTCAACTATTAAAAAAAAATCATAATCAATCCAACCATCCTAAGAACTTCAACAAGAAAAAAAAATCACATGAATGTTGAACCATTTAAAACCCCCTGTTTTTGCAGCCATTCTACTACTGCTCCACGAAAGGGACGTAAAGAAAAAGTTCAAAATCTCCCCCATCTCATTCTAGTTTTCGAATATATTTTATTTTAATCTCTCAACTTTCAAACATGTCATATATCGTCCCGCTTATACAAATTGTGTGGTCGTCGTTGTCTCGAGGCATAGTATTATGAAATAAATTGTTATACAATATTGACAGTAATTTAAATTCACACATCATCTGATAAAATGTGTCCCCACTTGATGAATAACGCGGTTTGATGTTTAATTTGAAAGGTAATTTCATTTTCAACCCTTGAAATTAAAATCCATTCCTCCTCTATTTATTCCACTTTCAATTCCCCTTCCTTTCTTCATTTCTTCTCTCCTCTATTTATTCCCTTTGTTTTGGCAAAATCTGCAGGGGAATAATTAACTCAAAATGGCTTCATTGGGGATAATTCTAGTGGGGTTTCTTTTGTTAATCTCGTGTGTTAATGCCGATTATGGAGGTTGGATCAACGCTCATGCAACTTTCTATGGTGGAAGTGATGCATCTGGAACAATGGGTTTGGCTTTATTAACCCTCAAATTTGGCTTTGATTAATTAATTAATTATGGTAATTATAGTAATGAGAATGTGTTTTGTTTCAGGGGGGGCTTGTGGATATGGGAATTTGTACGGACAAGGGTATGGGACGAACACGGCGGCGCTGAGCACGGCGCTGTTTGACAATGGGCTGAGCTGTGGCGCTTGCTTTGAGCTACGGTGTGTGAATGACCCACAGTGGTGTATTCCAGGCACTATTGTTGTCACTGCCACTAACTTTTGCCCTCCTGGTGGCTGCTGCGATCCTCCCAACCACCATTTTGACCTCTCTCAGCCTATCTTCCAACACATTGCTCAATATCGTGCCGGAATCATCCCCGTCGCTTACCGGAGGTACACCCCGATTAGACCTAAATTCAAAACTTTCTAATATATTTTTTTTCATTAAATATGCAAAATGATTTATTAACTTCTTTCGTTGGCATACATGAATTTTGTCACATGGATGGATTAGGATTTGTTTTAATTCTCGATTTTGTTCTTTAATCTTTCAAAATTCTTAATTTCGTTTTCTATACTAAAAATTGTTCATTATGTCATTTAGTAAAAAAAAGATAGTTAAAATTTGTTGTTACAATAAATCAATAACAAAGAATAAGTAAGCGCGGAAGAAGCACGACGCAGATTTACGTGGTTCATTAATGTCGTTTTAGCTACGTCCACGAGCATAAAGGGAGAGTCGTATTATTACGAAATATGAGAGATTACAAAATGAACCGATAGAGGCAGCTGAAGTCATTAGAATGTTTATATATGACACATTTCTAATGACCTAATACAAAATGAGCCAAAGTCCAAAACAGATAAGTAAATAAAAAGTAAATTATGATTGTTTTATTAACTTATTTGGATATGGACATACCTACTATTAAGAAGAAACAGGTTTTGTTTTTATAAAGGAAATGAATAAAAGTGTTTTTATTGATTGGTGGGGTGGATCCAAATTTTAGGTTTGACAATTACGTTTCATGTTTCCTGTTTCAATTTTTTTTTTTTTTTTTAAAAAAAGAAAAATCTTTTCATTAACAATTTATAAAGGGAGACGAAATTGAACATATATATTAGGAGTATAATTGATTTTTTTTTTTTTTAAAAGATTGTCCCTTTAATAATGGATATATCTGTGATAATCACTAATACAAAATTAAAATATTTTTGCTAGCATAATTCAAAGTATGAACTAATGACTAAGAGGTCAGACTCTTTTCGACGTGCGCGACGATATTAATTAAATATTTTTACAAAAAAAAAAATATATATATATATATATATATATATATATATATATATGCCAAAGCGAGCATGGCTCAGCTGACATATGTATGACTTGATGACCACGAGGTCTGTGGTTCGAATCCCCCATCCCCAATGTACTAAAAAAAAAAAAAAATATATATATATATATTTTTACAATTTCTCACTTATACATCAAACGTGTGGGCCTCCTCTGAAAAATTAGGGTAGATTAGGCGCTACTTTTGTGTATTATTTAAGGGTAGTAATTGACAGGGTAAGTTATTTTTTGTGTGTGGAAATGGAAAATGCAGGGTGAGGTGCAGGAGAAGTGGGGGAATAAGGTTTACAATAAACGGGCATTCCTATTTCAACTTGGTGTTGATAACCAACGTTGGCGGCGCCGGAGATGTGCATGCGGTGGCGATAAAGGGTTCGAAAACCCGATGGCAACCGATGTCGAGAAATTGGGGCCAAAACTGGCAATCCAACTCTTATCTCAACGGACAATCCCTTTCATTTCTGGTCACAGCTAGCGATGGACGACAAGTCCTGTCCTACAACATTGCTTCCTCCGGCTGGTCCTTTGGACAGACCTATGTTGGCGGCCAGTTTCGCTATTAATTTTTTAAAAATTAACAACTTTTTAATTAATTACCTTTCTTATAACCTCTATAAAAAAACATGAAAGAAAATATGTTGAGAGAAGAGAGAATATATATAAATTCCTATCCCCCAAATGCCAAAAAGGGTTTATGGTTTAAAAGTGTTTCCCTTTTTGCTTTTGGACCTCTAAATATAAATATATCTATAATTAAAATAATAATAATAGACAGAAGAGAAAGAGAGAAAAAGAAATTGCATAAATTTGGAAGGGGAAATGGAAAAAAAAGGAATTTTGGGTTTGGTTGGGGACTGTAGAAGCATGTGCCTTTTGATTTCTGATAAAGTTGGCAATAAATTTTAAGTGTGCAAAATATGAGATGATATTGTTTCTAAATGAAACAGATCTTTTCCTGCTTCCTTCTGTTTTTTTCTACACTTTTCTCTACACTTTTCATGCATTTCTATATATATATATATAATTTTTAATTTATTTACTTTTTTACTTTGCATTCTAGCTTTATATTTTTACTCTTATTATTGAATTTCACATCTACTACTCCACATTGCAAAAATATTGTCTAAATACTCTGTCATACCGAGTTAAGATTAAGATTTTCTTATTTTATTTTATATTTTAGGACAACAAATGACATAGGGTAGAGGAGATTTGAACCTCCGATCATCGAAAGAGTTAATACATATCGATTATTATTGAAGGCGCCGTATATCTCGGCATTTACTTTTATCAATACCATGAATATATCTCAGAGTATATGGTTGTATATACTTCGTATATTTTAGCGTCTACCTTTATCAACACCATGAATCTCGGAGTATATGATTGTATATAGTCTGCCGTCAAAGATTTATTTGTTATATTTAACTTATTATGTTTTCTTGATTACTTGTATAAATATGCATAGCTTGGGAAGTAAATTTAAAAAATATTATATGTTAAAAGGCTAAAAGATTAAATGAAATAAAACTTCAAATGAATAAGTTAATATTTAAAACAAAAGAGAGAGAATGGATTATTAAATAACAAAAGAGTATAATGAATGAATTAATTAATTATTGAGTTGAGACATATACTTGGGGATTACGAAAAATTGGAAGCACCGACACTTGATTTTACAATTTACAAAATCAAAGGGAACAAGGCTGAAACAAATGTCCTATTCTCTTGGAGCTGTCGGTGTTTGCTTTCTCACCCTACTCAAAGATCCAGCTTCCATTTTTAACAGATCTCATTCTTGAGATTTCTTAAATTGACGATCATTAACCACCGAGATCACATTTTTTTTTTTTTTTTTTTATGATTTTTTTAACACATTAGATGTTCATGTGTTGTTTATGTTGAATGCATTTTTTAAATATTTTTCAATATTTTTTAAACTTTTTTCATAGTTAGAAAGATAAAATTTCAGAGATATTTTTTTTAAAAAAATTCATAGTTTGAAGGTGTTTTTAAATTTTTTTGAAAGTTCAAAGATATTTTTTAAACTAAACCATAGTTCAAAAATATTTTTATTGGCGCAAGTTAAGAAAGTTAGATCGATGTTAAAACTTGGTGTCGGTTTTTAGTAGGGTGTACAAAGAACCGACAACCCGGTATCTACCCAACTCGAATTGTAAGGGTTGAGTTGGTTTTTTGCCAACCCGAATTTTCGGATCGATTCACGAGTTGAACCAATTTTGATTCGGTTCAACTCGAACCGACCCAAATTACATATATTAATATTTTTTTTTTTTGTATAATGAACTAGGTATGCTTTTCTCAATTGATCTATTAGATATAAATTTGAATTTTGTGTCGAGTAGATTCACGAGTTTTAATAATTTTGTAATTTTGAAAGTTTAGGATCCAAATAGACACAAACATCAAAGTTTGTGTGCACCAAATTTATAATTTAACCAAAAATTAAATTCTTTAATCTATATGTATATCTAGCCTTAAGTTTTTTTTTAACTTAATCAACCTATTTTTTTATAATTATAAGTGATGCAATTAATATTTTCAATTAGTTAAGTTTGTTTGTCAACTAAGCACCATTTAACTGATTAAGACATATATCATCGATTAAAGGTCAGAAATTTGATCCCATATTATTTACTTATTTATAATTTGGGGTGAGCTATGCTTTTTTTCCCTCCATTTCCTCTTAAGGCACATTCATTTACTCGAAATAAAATAAGGAATGTGAATAAAAATTGTGTAACCCACTCCATTCCCTTTCATGAAACATGGAAGACTACTCTAAATTTTGCCATCCATCAATCTGGTTCTCATTTATTATTTTGTGTTATTCACACCATCTTTTTTTTATTTACTTTCCACCATGATCTTTTACTGTACACCATGATCTTTATGTCAAATTCACAAGAATATCTCTGTCGATTTTCTTATTTAATCATCATACGAGCAAACATATATAGCAAGGAGAATAAATCTTTATTCGAATCTCTCTATCTCAACACCCCTTTCAAGTTGGAGAGCAGGAAGGTCTCAAATGTCCAACTTGAAAGAAAAATTCTTCATCGAACTCTCGATTTTGTCACGTCTCACCGAACTCTCGATCACCTCACGTCTTCACCAAACTCCTGGTCACCTCACGTCTTCACCTAACTCTCAGTCACCTCACGTCTTCACCGAACTCTCGGTCACTGCCGAACGCAGAAACTAATCGTCGAATTGCACTCTTGTATAAGACCCATCATTGAACTCTCAATAATGGTCGTCAATTTCTTTAAAATATTTCACGCCAACTAATGACAAAATAATAACTATTTGAAAAATCATATTTTTTTTTTCAACCTATCTTAACAAAAAAAAAATATATCTATCTCTTCCTTTTTTTTCTATCGATTCTTTTTTTTTTTTCTTTCTCTTCACATCTAAAAATTGGAAAAAGTCACACAAATCTCTCACATTTTTTTCTCTCTCTTTAAGATTCTAAAACTTTTTTTTAAGCCTAAACCAAAAAAAGATCTCGGGCAAATCTCAAGTTGCCAAAACCTCTCCGACGACCAGCCACCACAGATGCCGCCGCCTATTCGCCTCAGATCCCTTCGCTTTGAGCTCTCGAAAACGTCTTGCAGACGCCACAAATTTCTCTAGTTTCTCACTATAATTCTCTCTGATTTTTCTTTTCAAATTGGGCGACAACCGAGTTTCTCACTGCAATTCTCTCTAATTTTTCTTTCGAAATTGGACGACGGTCGCCGCTGCCGCACGAGGATTTAGTCGCTTTTTTAAGTTTTTTCTAAAATAACCTGGGCTCTTATACCATGTCAAATTCACATGGATATCTCTATGGATTTTCTCAATAAATCTCTTCTTCTTGCATCTCTCTATGTCAACACTTTATCTCTCCTTTACCTCTTTCATGATTTATTATATGATTATTATTATTATTTTGCATTTTCTCCCATCTCTCATTCTCCCTTCTCATTTTCTTCTCTCTTACGAATAATGTATTTTTCTGAGCCAAATTATTGCTCGATTGTCTTCTACAAAATGTTATTGTTTTAAAAGTAAAATTCTGATCAACAATCCGATTAAGATTACAATGAAAAGAAAGATCTCGGATGGAAAAGAAGAGTCGACTAGGAGAAAGAGAAGAGAAAATGGTAAAGAGGCGAGAAAAAAAAGGAGCCACACCGGGGATAATTATTTATTTTATTTTAAAAGAGCATTATCGTAATCATCTATATTTCATTTTGATTCTATATGGAAGTAAACAACACTAACAACTTGGTTTCTCATTTCTATTTGATTCAATTCCTAGTAAGCAGATAAAATGAATACCATTCCATTCCGATTCCATCTCATTCTCATTCTCATTATATATAAGTAATCACGCCCTTAATTCGATAAATATTGTGTGGCGGGTGAAACCTTCCAACTTAGAAATAATATTGGAAATACTTGCATCATCGATTAAGCTATCCTAACAAACAGGGGCGGATTTACCTTAGGCCCAGAGGGGGCTCGAGCCCCCCCTCAACTATGACAGCTTACTTAATTTGTATATAATCTGTGGCAAATTTTTTAAAAGTACCTTTGAGCTTAGTGGTAAATGCAAGTTTAGCCCCCCCTCACCACCCAGGTTCAAGTCCCAACTTTGTTTTTTTGTGGTTAATTTTATTTCAGCCCCTCCTGACTTAAATTTTTGGATCCGCCACTGCTAACAAACATTATTAGTAAAATTTCATTTCATTTTATTCTTGTGTTGTTTTCTTTGCTGTTTGTTATGTTTTACTCAAAAAAAAAAAAAAAAAAACAAACAATAATAATAATTATAATAAATATGTGTATGTATATGGGCCAAATTTGAATTCCATTTACACCCAAAAACTAGAAACTATCTCAATCTTTGCTTCTTTACAACACAATACCAAAGGGGCAAAATGCTTCAATTTCGACCACACTAGAAGAATTCAAAGAATCCTTTAACTTTTAATTCTACAATAAAAATTATAAAATAAATAATAAATAATCGAATCCATAAAATAAAAAAAATAAAAATCCATCAAACCACAGACTCCATCAACTTGAGAAACTCCTGAAAATCAATTCTCCCATCTTTATTCTCATCAAACTTCTGAATCATCCTCCTGCAATTCTCAATCCCCTCTCCTTCCTTCAACCCCAAAACGCACAGCACTCTCTGCAACTCTCCGACGTCGACGAACCCATCGCCGTTCACATCAAACACATCGAAAGCTTCCTTCACCTCCCCCACACACGGCGCCCTTTTCTCGAACAGCTCCGACACCCCTTCAATCGTCCCAAACAAAGGAAGCGATTCCTCCGATTCCTCGCCGCAAAGAAGCCCCAAATTCCCCATCACCGATTTCATCTCCTCTCTGCTCACCCTCTCGCCACCATGGTGATCGTCGTCCTCCGATTTTAGAGTTTCTGAAATTGGGTAACTCGAATTCTTTCTCGAGGCGTAGCCGTAGAGCCAAGAGGCGAGTTTCTGGAAACGAAAGCAATCGATCATAATGAGGAATCGGAGAGAGGAATTTTCGATTGTTTTGTCATCCATTGAAACGTTGTAGAGACCGAAATCCATTGGAATTGAGAAGAAAATTGATGGAGGATTGAATTTGATTGAATAACAGGGCTTCAAACAGGGGTATTTGAAGCCCTGTTTGCGCGTGAAAGTTGAAGGAAACAGGGGATTTTTGGGTTTGGTAATGAAGTCAAAAGAAATTGAATTAAGAAATGGGTTGAATCAGCTGGGAAGGTTCGCTTTAGAAAGAAGATGGGTGGGTCGGTTTGTGTAATTTGGAAATTTTCTTGTTTGTTTTTCTGTTTGGATGGAGGGAAAGAAAGGGACTTTCCCGGAAACTCTGTTTTTCTTATTGCCATTGTTGACTTAATGGGAAACTTAAAAAGCTATTGATTATTATTATTTGTTTATGATGTTCTTGGAATTGGTAATTAGGTTGGATTAGTGGTCAATTAATTCAATATTTTATCTCATTTTTTAAATTATGGCATGCCCTCCTTCCCACTATATGGGTGGCTAATTAGATCAATTTACAAAACCCAACAAACAACGAAACTGATCAATTGACTAAAATTTGGTCAAGAGGTTCCAACGTTGAAGTTTTTTTTTTTTTTTTTACAAACATGTTGGAATGGAGGATTGAAATCTCATGATCACTACGTGATACATCATGTCATTAAGTTATACTCTTGTTGACTTTCGAAGGTTAAAGTTAAAGATTGAATTTATGGAGAAACTATTTGAAGAGACTACGACAATGTGACGAACATGATTAAACTATTCCGTGTGTGCAAAAAAAATATATAAGTACCTTATTTTTGTATATTAATTGCTAGGTGTCATATATATTTTTTCGATCTTACATCCAACTATTATTAAAAAACAATTAAACTGTCTGAAATAATTTGTGCTTAGTTTGTTTTAAGGAATAATTATGCTTATTTTGCTACTTTTTGTTTTAAAAAAAGATACTTCATTGATTAGACAGAATAGAGTACAAATGAGAGGTTAAAGGAAAGCCTCCCATTTAAGCGCTATAGTAGAAGTATCATAATTACAAAATAATTTCGATTTGGAGCACCATGAAGCGGCATTGATGAATTCTCATTTAAGCGCTATAGTAGAAGTATCATGATTACAAAATAACTTCGATTTGGAGCACTATGAACCGACATTGATGATAATCTCCTCCCATAACTGATGAATGAACTTTGATTTATCACTAAAAATATCCTGTCATTTCATTCCAACCAAATATACCATAAAATGGTCTCAAAGATGTTGCACCACATAATATGTTTGACATTTACCTGGAGCATAGTAAGACATTGAGATATAAAATCCTCAAGTATGTTCGGCAGAATAAATAACGTATCAGAATCATTTAAAAGAGTGGACCAAAGGCTTTTAGCATAGGGGCAATGGAGAAAAATATGATCCATAGTTTCTGCATCCGTTTTGCAAAGCACACACCAATTTGAATTAAGACATATCGCTGGAAAACGAACTTGCATTTTCTATGCTGTATTTAAACCTTTGTGAATCACTGTCCGAAGGAAGAATTTGCATTTTTTGAGTAAAGAGTCTTCCTGAGATTCCCGAATTTTGTATTTTGCTTATTTTGCTACTCAATCTTTTTTCTCTATTTTAGTGTTGCTTTTCAACTTACAAACATTTTACATTAATCTTATAAATAATTTATTATTATTATTTTTCTTTTATATATATATATATATATATATATTTTTTTTTTTTTTCACCACTTGGATAGGAGATTGAACTTAATTAAGACTTCATGATAACTATGTTCTTGTTGACATTTTTATTCTGTACTTATAGATTATTTAATATATACCTAATATTCATTTATAGAATAATGTATATTCGGGTAATTGACATGCATTTTTTAAAAAGGAATCACGGTAGAGAAATAATGATTAAATTAATTAAAAATAAAATAAAATATTTTGAAGTTTAGCATTTTTTTAATTTGGTTCATAATTATATTTTAGTATTATTTCAATTTAGTAATTTCATTCAATAATGAGTGTTAAAATTTGATAAACTTACGTAGCAGTAAATCACCAATCGAGAAAGGTACTGAAGAGCAAAAAATCATCATAAGAAAACTCAAAATAAGGAGAGAGTTTAGAGTTACAGTAATTAGAAACTCCTCACATATAAGCATGGATTACCTTTAAAAAGATGATGATATGATGAATTAAACTTTTGTTAGGAGGAGGAGACCTTATTATTATACCGATCCCATATGTGACGTCAACCATCATCTTCATTGATTTTCCTACATTTTCCTGACAAATTACAAACACAACAATAACCTCATCTAATCATCATACAAACAATCTCTTCATTGAATTTGACAAATTACAAACACAACAATACGCATTGGGGATCATTTAAAGTCCTCCATGCCATGGGTGACACTTTGGAACTTATGAGTACCAACTTCATATATATAATCAGAAAGATATATTCATCTCCTAATCACCCATCAAAATAAAGTAATATTATTTGTTAATGATGTTTATGGAATTGGTAATTAGGGTGGGTTAGTGGTCCATTAATTCAATATTTTATTTTGGCATGCTAGTTCTTCTTCCCACTAAATTGGTGGCTAATTATAGTATTATAAAATTATTGTACAACCCAGACCAAAGACTTTAAAAACTACTAACATGAGCATAAATCTCCCACGACCAAGGAGTCCAACGTTAAATTCCTCCATCCCATATATTTGTAAAAAAGAATTGGAAAAAAAAACCCAACAATGCCCCTTAAAAAAAAGTTGCTAATTCGAGTATACATGTGTGGTTAAGGAAAGATTGAAGGGCAAAAACCGAACAATCCCCCTAAAAAAAGTTGCTAATTTGACTATACATGGGTTGTTAAGGAAGATTGAATTTATACTTTTATATTCAATGGTTATGAAGAGAATCATTTATTGAATAATAATTTGTCCTTAGTACTAAATCTTTTTTCTCTATTTTATTTTTCCTTTTCAACTTTCAAACATTTTACGTCTTTTTACTATGTCGAATTTTAAAATCTCATGACAATGACAGAAATATCAACACGTTTTTATCCGTTTACATTTATCACCATGAGTTGTAATTAATCTCAAATGGATCTTCTCTATAAAAATTTCATCACAAACATAAATTCTTCCATACGAATCATAGATGGTCCTTTCTACGAAGGTTACAAGCTTTTTAATAAAGAACAAGACTTCTCGTATGGAAAAAAGTCTTTCATTGGGAAACGCACCCTTTTTTCTTGGCCTTAATTACGAAGTTGTCTTGCCTATTCTACTCGATTAACAATGCTGCTAGGAAAAAAAAAAAAAAAAAAAATCACTTGGGAGGTGTTTGACCATGGAAGTCACTTGGGAAGTGTTTGACCCAAGGAGTTGAGAGAATTTGAGTTGTTTAGTCTGAAGAGTTGTTTAATCTGTGAAGTTCGAAAGTATGTGTTTAAGACAGAAAGTTATTTAGTCTATAGTTCTGAAGGTTGTGGTGTATTTGTTAGTCTAAGTTTATTTTAACTTTTTTCTTTAATTATTTTTCTACAGACTTTCAAAATTTTAAGAACTTATTCCAATTCCAATAAATTCTAAAACGTGATTTTTTTTTTTTATTTTATCTATTATTTACAAATTTCAACAAAAATAATTTTGAGCACCATACTTTACATTATTTTTTAAAAGTGATTTTTTTTATTTTATTTTATTTTATCTATTATTTACAAATTTCAACAAAAATAATTTTGAGCACCATACTTTACATTATTTTTTTCACATTGATTAAAAAAAAAAAAAAAAAAACATATACAAAGTATAGTCTTACCCTGACCTATGTTTCTCCGTCCACCCGAAAATCAGCATCTCAACAATGACGATGACGGTTTATTTTAGTACGGTATTTTAATTAAAGCGAGGATTGAACCCATGACCTTTTAGTCACGGGTACAACCTTATGCCAATTGAGCTATGCTCAGTTTGACACCTTCACAAATTTCTTTGAAGATAACAAAAATAATTTTGACCAGAATACTTCACATTCTTTTTTCAATATCACTCACTAATTATTCATTTTATTTGGATAGTTTTGAAATAAAATAAAGTCGTACAATAGTGTGTTAAATATTACATGTGAATTTGAAAGATTTTAATCTATTAATTTAAACGGATCCAAATAAGCTGATATTTTTATTTCTCGTAAGAATATTACATTTTGAATTTGGTTTAAGTACCAAATTTGATTGAACAATCTAATTTATATTTAAAATAATAAAAATAGGTTGAATTGCATTTTGAGTCCTTTTACACATTTTGTTTAAATTACATTTTTTTAGATAATTAAAATTAGTGTGGGAATGAGGGAGAGTGAGAGTGAGAGGGAAGAGAAGAAAATGTGTTGCATTGAGAAACGGGACATAGTTGAATAGTAATTACGGTAAAACTTTGGGGAGTTGATATTTTTATCCGAGTTCAACAAATTTGTGGGTCAAACGGGAATACAACTTCTCCCCCAACTCTTTTCTCCAACAACTCCTTGGGCCAAACCCACTTGTCTTCTTAATAAGTTTAGATTAAACTAGGCTTTTAATCTCTAATTTTGGAGTATTGTATTTTATTTATTCTTCCAACTTAAAAAAAATCTAAATATGTTATTGGAATTGAAACCGATTTTTTTTCTTTAATATTTGTCCTTAAACCTACTGTTCACACGAGATTTCGACGAAGGATGGAGATTCGAACACGTGTAAATGAATTTGAATTTGTATTGATGTATTTATCAGTGCGTAGTGGATTACAATCTCTAATATTTGATCCTCTGATTCTCTCTCTTAAATGTAACGTACTCGAGGGCTTCGCAGCTTGTTCTCGATGTTGGGTTTGTTTCGAGGGCTTCTTAGCTTGTTCTCGATGTTGGATTTGTATCGAGGGCTTCTTAGCTTGTTCTCGATGTTGGATTTGTATCGAGGGCTTCGCAGCTTGTTCTCGATGTTGAATCTGCAGCTTCGCGTAGCGGTGAAGTCTTCAGATGTTTGAACTTGGAGTGGTGTTCAGTCTTCAGGATTCAGGGAGTCTTGTGAATTCTCTCTGAGCTCTTAGGAGAAGAAATTTTCTGAACCTTAAAAATGAAGAATGAGCTCTCTATTTATAGAGTTCTCATGGGCCTGGATCCAATGGGCTTGGGCTTTGGGCCAAATTGTCATTTAATCTTTCTGGCCCGATTCGACTTTGAGCCCAATTGCAGTTTGACCGACTTTGCTCGGTCAAGTCTATCTGATCCCCGGTCGTGATGGAGACACGTGACGACCACTGATTGGCCGAAATTTCTCGGTCAACACCTACTATTTTTCTTTTTTTCAAAGGTATTTAATCAATGCGGGATGATAGATTGAACCCTGATATTTTAATTAAAGGCACAATTTTATGTTAATTGAACTATACTCGGTTTGACTAAACCCACAATTGTTACTAGTCCTTAATTATTTTTCCTTTGTTTGAATGAAAAAAAAAATTACTCCACAATATGAGCATAATTCAAATGACACTCTCAGAAAGACTGCTTTTAGTGACGAAAATAAAACGACGCTAAAGGCAGAATTTAGTTGCCAAAGGTCGTTAGCAATTAATTTTGAATGTCACAGAAAAAGTCGTTGTACACATTTAGTGACGTTTTGTAGAAAACGTCGCATGAATTGCGACGACCCACTAAAAGGTCGTAAGCATGCAACATTATTTGTTTCGTCGCACAGAGTTTGCTACGATTTGATTTGTTCGTCACAATGATGTATTTTTGTCGCAAGAACTGTTGTGACGAAAATTAAATTTATGTTGCAACAGTTCTTACCACGAACAACATATTATGTCACAATGTTTGATGAGGTAGAATGAAATTGATTTTTTTTTATTTGAATGTACTTTATAGATGTTTTCAATGTGGTCTCAAAATCTAATAACTAAAATACTATACAAAGTGGTGGAACAATCATTCCTTGAATGTTGAAAAATTAACCTAGATCCAAAGCCCGAAGTAAACTATCTTGAATAAAGTTTCAAAATTACAAAATATACTATCCAAAAATTTGGAAAGAGTCAACCATTCATTTCTTTTTTGGTCGGCAAGTTTCACCTTAATCTAATTTTTTTAAAAGTTAGAGGCAATAACTTTGATTTTTTTTAACCATCAAGGGTTAACCCTATTGGTCATAAAGTAAGAACATTGAGACTTCAATACCCTCTTAGAGGGAATGAGTTCAATCCATGGGAGCTATGAAGGTCGTCTTTTCAAAAGACGATCTTGCTCCACATTGGATGGAGGTCGTCTTTTCAAAAGACAACCTCCATCGGTATGTACTTCTTTTATTAAAAAATTGATATCTTTAACCAGATATTCAAAAGTTTCAAAAAAGGTATGGTTGGAAAGCTAACCACGACAACTTCAATTTGATATCTGGTTTTACTATTTTTGGAGTTGTGTATCAAAAGATAAAAACCATCGAAGTTGGACTATAAATCTGCCAATTTCAGAACTAGATATTCTTTTGAGTAGTGCATTAAAAAATTGACATCTTATCTTTTTACCCAGATATTAAAAAAAAAAATTAAAAAGATACAGTTGAAAAGCTAACACAAAGAACTTCAATTTGATATCTAGTTTCACTATTTGTAGAGTTGTGTATTAAAAGATACAGATCGTCGAAGTTTAGCTACAATTTTGAAGTTTTCAGTCGTATCTTCAGTTCTGAGTTTAGTGAAGTTTTCATAACTTTGACGATATATATTTTTTGATACACAAAAATAGTGAAACTAGGTATCAAATTGAAGCGTGTTAACTTTCCAACAGTACCTTTTTCGAAGTTTTTGAATATCTGAATAAAAATATATCAATTTTTGAATGCACTCCTAAAAACAATCTTCAGTTCTGAGCAGAACTATAGTCAAACTTCGATGGTCTCTATCTTTTGATACACAACTCCAAACATAGTGAAACCATGTATCAAATTGAAGCTCTTAACTTTTCAACCATATATTTTTTGAAAATTTTGAATATCTGGTTAAAAAGATATCATTTTTTTAATAAAAGAAGTATAGACGACCTTCATCCAATGTGGACCAAGATCGTGTTTTGAAAAGAAAATCAAAACGACATCCATTTAAAACTGCAATATTTTTAAAAATAGTTTCAAACTTACAATATTTTTATAATAAGTTTTAAAAAATACAATATTATTAAAAAAACAGCCACAAAAAAATTACCTATTTCAACCATTTTTTATCGAAAGTTATAAAAAAAATTTGAAAAAAATTAGAGGTATTAAATATTTTTTGAAAAATATATACTTTTAGCAAATATCGTTATAAAAAAACCTTTGAAAAAAATTTACATTTATCGAGTTTATTAAAAAAAATCTTTGGAAAATATTTACTTTTTATCCGAAGTTATAAAAAATCCTTCGAAAAAGATATACGGGTATTAAAAAAATTCGAGAAAGATATATATTTTTCAAAAAGACATTAAAAATTTATAAAAAAATATATTATCTGTTATAGAAGGTATTTAAAAAACGTCCATTAGTCAAAAAAAAAAAAAAAAAAAAAAATATATATATATATATATATATATATATATATATATATTTTTTTTTTTTTTTTTTCAAAGATTTTTAATAACCTTCTATAAAATGTTGATATTTTTCAAATGACGTTCAAAATCAATGAAAATAAATAATCAATGAAAATATATTATCTTTTATACGTGGTAGGGATTTTTTCAAGGAATTTTTAATAAATTTGTTCACATATTTGTAAAATATATATAAAAAAATTAAAAGGGTAACTCCCTATCCCCTCATAATTCTAGTGTGAACAAATCTATTCCCTCGTATAATATATATATATATATATATATATATTATTATTATTATTATTATTATTATGAGGATAGAGAGTTGCACTTTTAATTTCAATTATGCATGAATTACACTTCAAACAAAGGACGTAACACTTAGAAAATTTAAGAAGAGACAAGAGAGAAAGAAAGATATACATTTAAGAGAGAAAGAGAAGTTACTAGGGACGGACCCTATAAGGTCCCCAAAATTTTTAATTACTAGGGGCGGACCGTATAAGGTCCCCAAAATTTTTAATTTTTTTTTATATAGGTAGGTAAAAATATTATCTTAAAATATTTTGTTTTAATATTATGTACATTGGTCTCCAAATTAACTATAATTGCACTTTGTCTTGGTGGTTAGAGGACCAGCCTTTTATCTAGGATACATGAACACAAATCCCACTTATAAAGAATAAGTTTCTAATAAATCATCGAACAACCACTTGGTGCAGTGGGTGGGCGCTCCACCTAAGATAGCAGAGAGTGGGGGTTTGATTCTACCCTAGGGCATCACTTAGATAAATCCTGCATCGTACAAACGGGTAAAATATTTAACTGCATTATATATCGCCCATAAAGGCAAATTTTTTGCCAAACCGAGCATAGTTCAATTGGCATAAGGTTGTGCCAGTGACTATGGCAATTTTTTTGCCAAACCGAGCATAGCTCAATTGGCATAAGGTTGTGCCCGTGACTATGAGGTCATGGGTTCAATCCTCGTTTAATTAAAATACCATTGCAAAATAAAAAAAAGTTTCTAATAAATCCCTGAATTTTAGAAAACATATATTCACATTATATCTGATTTTTCTTAAATAATTTTTTTTTTCAAAATTTCTAATAAGTATTTGAACATTTAATTTTGTGCTTAATAGATCCACAAACTTTAAAAAATGTTCACTATATTTTTCAACTTTCAATTTCGTATTTAATAGGTTTTCGAATTTTTAGGTTTAAGTCTAATATGCCTTTGTTATTCGACATTTTTTTAAATTCAAGGATTTATTAGAAACCTATTGTTTATTTATTTTTCTAATTAATAATACATCGAGATGGTTTAAATTATATGATGATATTAAGTTTATTTGAATTTAGTCAACTTTTGATTCACTTACCTATTTTTTATCATCAATAATTCTTTTTGAAGGTCAATATATAATATGTGAGTGTGAATTCAAACAATTTGTTTTTTGTGATAACTTTTTTTTTATATATAATTTTTTTTTTTTTACCCCCCAAATTCTGGATCCGCCTCTCGAAGTTACCCTTAGAATACTTAGAAATAAGGAGACAAGGTGAGTTACACTAATTTTAAACTCTCCATCCATACCTTTATTATTTTTTTTTGTTTCCCTATGTTTCGTATATGTGTAATACCTTCAAGATTCACTTCAACGAGTAAAAAAAATGTATATTTTTTTCATAATGATTTTAGATGATTATTTTAAAAAAAAAAATCTTAATAACGAAAAAATACTATTTTTTTTTTTTAATTAGCTTAAAAGCAATTTTTCAAGAAACTCTTAGTGAGATTATCCAAAAATTATTTTTAAGTAAATCAAGTTTTTTAGAATTATCTAATTTTGATCCATTATCTTTTAAACAAATTTGGACGTAGTTGGTTAATATTATATGGAAACTCCTCTACTCAGCCGTCTACATCCCAAAATCCGTTGAAATAAGACATAATCGATAATACCACACTTTTACGATATTTATTATTTTTCTATTCGAGTTTAAGTGGGGTATGTGGATTCAAACATTTATAGGTCGAATGTTATGTCTTAACAAATTTAGCTATGCTTAGGTTGACACGCTTTTACGATTTTACTTGTGCGGGTTGTATTTAACCTCAAATTGATCTATTCTATAAAATTTTGGTTAAAATATCATTTTTATCCATATATTTTTTATACTCATTCTATTTTCATCTATATATTTTTAATAAATTTTAAAATTAGTCATTTTTGTCATTTAAAGTTAAATTTGATGAATATTACCTTTTTATTTGGAAATTTCCTCCTCCAATTGGCCCTATATATATATATATATTTTTTTTTTCTTAATTTTTTTTTTTAAAAATAGAATAATGCATTAACGGGAAAAAAAAGTTTTCGAACTATATTGAAAATTAGTGTATGTAATTTTCTTAAAACTAGTGTATGTTTTAAAACTTTGAAGAATCATTGAAGATTCTTTTTTCTTAAAACTAGTGTGTTTAAAACGTTTGGAGTCCATGCATTTATGTAACATACACACTTAGAGTTGTGAGAGAGAGAGGGAGTTACACTTTTAATTTCAACTCCATAAATAGTCATATATGACTCAAGACAAAGAGAGTAACACTTAGAGAGAACTTAAAAAGAAAGATACATTATTTTTCAGTGCCATGCATGGTTAACTTATTACACTTGAGATAGAAAGAGAAGTTAGCACTTAAAATACTTATAAGAAATAGGCAGAGAGAGTTACACTAATCTTAAACTTTTGAGGCATGGATTGCCTTTAAAAAGATGATAGATATGATCCTTAAGCTTTTGCCGGAGGAATGAGACCTATCATACCTATCCGGCCAGGTTGATTAGGTCCTGCATCAGGATAGTCTTGTACCACATCAACCATCATCTTCCTTGATTTTCCTACATTAATTTCCTGACAAACAAACGCAATACAATAGTTTCAGCAACAACCACGTGGAAAAAAATAATAAATTTTTAAGTCATATTGTCCTTGTCTTTTTTTTTTTAACCTGCTGTCAAACACAACCGAGAGAGATGAATAAAACATTAATGAATTACCCTTTCTAGAGTAAGGGTGCGGTCTGGATGTTCCAAATTAGTTCTGATCACTCCGACTCCAAATCCTTAAAAATAATAAATTCAACATAATCGAATATTAGGGCATGGTCATCAAATAAAAATCAATGTAAAGAGAAGGAAATGAAAATAAGAGAGAAAAGTACCAGGAGATAGAAAGAGAAAGAGAAAGCATGAAAGGAGAAGAATTGAAAAAATTCTAGGGCTACCCATTAAACTTAGTTGCCTTTGGTATGAAAATGGTTTTTTTTGGCTTCTAAGTTCAGATCAAACACTATTAATTTATAATGCCCAACAATTGTAACGCACTGCCCTATATGTTTCTTCATCATTCTAATTTTCATACAAACCAAATGTTTGCCGGAAAAACATTGGGAATGTTTCATTCTGTTACAACTTAATGGATAAGATATATCAAGTCCTCCATGCATGGATGACACCTTGGAACTTATGAGAGGTATACGAGTGTTGGTGAAACCACAAAATTTGGAAGTCTAACTTTTCTTGAGAAAAACAATTATTTGTAGTTTAAATATATATATTTCATTTGTTTTGATAAGAGCATGTTAGATAACATTTATGAGTAAAACTTCTACAAGTATGTTTTGTAGCTGTCACGATTTGATTGACTGAATATTTATATTATTTTTTAAATAAAAAAAACATTTTCACGCCGTTTATTTAATTTTTTTCTTCTGTAACTTTTTCTTTCTTCATAAACAACTTCTCCTATTTTTTTCTCTCTTTTTCCACTTCCATCTGACCTTTGTTTTCAATTTCATCTCTCAACTCTCTCTTCCTTTCTCTATATTTTTTTTCTTTTTTTTTTTGTTAATTATTTTTTAACGCAGTAAGATTTGTAATACTCTAAAGAATATATCTAGACAAATAAAATCTTTTTTTTGTTACCATTTTTTTTTTTTGGGATTTTTCGTAAAAAAAAATATAAAATTCAATCAACCTTTCCTTCTACCAACCTCATAAGAATCCAACTGTGAAATTTTCCACTCTTTCCTTCACATCCTCTAAAAACCCACTTGAAAATTTATGTCTATATAACACACAATCAAAAAAAGAAATTCTCCTAAACCCTAAACCCCAATTGAAATTTCATGACCTTGAAGTTTGAGGTGCAGAGAAATGAAGAGAGAGAAAGTAGGAGAAACTAATTTCTTGGAATAAGAAAAAGAAAGCGTAATGGACAAAAACCAAGTAAACGGCGTGAAGAATTTTTTTATTATTTAAAATTGGTTTAAATATTAGCCAATCAATTCATGGCAGGTGGCTGCAAAAAAGATACTTGTAGACCAGGCAGCAAGCAAGTTTTACTCAACATTTATATGTGTTTTCGTTTTCGTTTCTAATTTTTGGAGAAATAGATTTGTTTGATAATTCATTCTGTTTTTTGTTTTTAATTTTTAAAAAACGTTTCTCAAAATATAGCTAGAAATTCCGAAACTATTAAATTTAGTTTATGTTTCTACTTATCCATCTATATATTCAATAATTTATCAGTCTATTTCAATTGAAAAGTTTAATTACTTACCTATACATTATTGAATTATTTTGAATCTAAAACGTGCTTCTCTGGTTTAAAAAAGAAATATCATCAAGAATTGAATCAGTATATTATAAAAAGCAGGTAAAGATTCAAAATATTGATGCAAAATCCAAATACTAAATACACACAAGTGCATTCCCCAAAAATATGACATGAAATATAGTCTCATACAAACATAAGCCTAAGACAAAATAAATCTTCATTACATTGAAGATTCTTTGGAATTCTTACAAAGAAAAACATGATGGAATTAATTAAATAATTAATTCGTATGTGGGTAAAAAATTCAATAGCAATTATATTTGGGTTATTTAATAGGCTTTTGAGTGATCTTGGTTATGGGCCCAAGACTTCTCATATAGTGGTGTGGCCTGAGCAGAAACCAGCCCGTTGGTCCTAAGGGATTATATGGAAAACACAAGAATCAACATATATATATATATAGTTTAGGTTATGGTCCCCAATAAGCTATGCTGCTTTAGCCTCCTATTCCTCATCTGATAGAGAGGATTGCCCATGATTTGTGTGAGTTGCATAGATGAAGAAGACCACAAACCACAGAGTGTCGAAGGTTATAGATTCATGACATCTAATGGATTCAGGTAATTCTAATCCCCTTTAATTTAGTTTTCTTCCATGCTTAGATCTTAAAAATTCTGTCATGATTGTTCTTGGATTAAACGTATTTATTCTTGAATACTCATATATTGAGTTTTTCCCAATAAATTTCCAACAAAACATGCATATCAAATGACAAATATCATAATATCAAATCGCGAAAGCTTGAATAGACTTAAGGTCTTCATATATTTGTCTTTTTCTTTATCCATGATCACTTTCTTTATCCATGATCACGTGGATCCACGATTTTATGCCATAAGGGCACAAATATATATAAATATAATTTTAGATGCATTGATATATAACATTAAGATTAAAGTAATATCAAGGTTAAATTACAATTTTAGTGCCTCAACTTTTTTTTTTTTTTGAAAATGATACTTTATTAGGTATGTGAGAAACATACAAAGCTTATAGAAAGGCCTTATAATTCAAAGAGATACAAGAGATACGATAGCTAGAGAAGAGTTTAGACTTTGAAGACCAAGAAGTCGCATCGATAAGAATAGCTTCCTTTAACAAAATATGGGAATGAGCTTTGTCGTTGAAAACACGATCATTTCTTTCCTTCCAGATATGCCAGATAGCCGATACCATAATGTTATGGATGAGAATTTTCTTGCAAGAATCCAAAAGAGACACATAAAATAGCCTCACACAACTCTTCTAAATTCCCAGGTAAAGCACCTAAAGAAATAAAAGGCAGAAAAACCTCCCAAATTTTAGTAGCAAAGCTACAATGGAGAAAAATGTGGTCTGCTTCTCCCGCTTTCCTTTGACAAAGAGAGCAACGACTGGGTTGGAGGGAGAAGTTGGGGAGGCGACGCTGCAGCTTATCATCGGTGTTAATACTTCTGTGAATAAGAGACCAAATAAAAAACTTACAAGTCCTAGACTTTCAAATTCAGTTTGTGTGTTTGTGTGTCCTTAGACTTTCAATTTTGTGTCCATAATTGATCCCTGATTTAGTGAATTTTGAAAAAAGTCTTAATATATCATTTTTTGAAGGGAGTCTTAATATATCATTAAACTATTAACTTCGTGTCCAATAAATCCTGAATTTTTTATTTTGGGTCTAGTATATTCTAGATTTATTCAACATTTAAAAAAAAAAAAATCACGAATGTACTAGAAACTAAATTAAATGTGTAAGGTCTCATTACCCATCAAATTCAGTTTCATATCTAACAGATCAAGACCTATTTGACACTTTTAAAAAGAAACTTTAAGTTTTTTTTTTTTTTTTTTCAATTAGTTTTTCTCAATAAATCTACTAAAATTTAAAAAAAAAAAGTTTATTTTTGGGTGCAGCAAGGATCGAATACATGTTGATCTCGTATATTGCTCTTTTTTGGAGGGGAGGCATGCCTCCTCTGGCCCGTACAGGGATCCGCCCCGGTCCATGATCACTAGGGGAAAAAGTCAACAATTTTATGGTTGAAAATAACATAAGTCAAAGCAAAAGCAAAAGAAAAAAAAATACCTTCTTCAATTAACGAGTCCTCATCCAAGTGTTTGTACAAATAAAAATCTATCAGGTTAGTATTGAGTCAATTTTAAGTGCATATAACAGCCTCAACTATTTTTGGAACCACTGAAGAACGAGAGAAAACAATTATATGTCCTCGCGTACTAAAAGCTGACACAAATGCTACAGTTATTATTGGAAGATATTGGAATTGTCAAATGATCTTTACTTATTGCACCACACGAGTCTCAAACTGATGATCATTTTGCTTCCACCACCAATGAAGCATATGTTAAAAGTATCCTTAGCAAGAGTTTTCTAGAAAATACATACCAATCTCTGACTCATTATCAAAAGTGGCAATATGATCAAGAATGAACGTGCAAATCCATATTTCTCATCCACATCAACATCATTTTTTTAATCTTATAACTTTAAAACAGGAGCAATATGTGTTATATGAATATGAACATATTTTAAATTTATACATTTATTTTATGTATGATATGGAATCAAATTTATGTGTACTTACCTTTATCAATATATAGTGAGAATATTTGAACGTTTTGGGATATATGTTATTTTGTCTTGATATTTTCTGCTGATATTGTTTGATATTTATATAATGTTTACGATGACGGACACATAACGCTATTGAAAGTAATTGAATTACATTTTCCAAATAGTATAAAAGGTTTTCTAACCTTTAGAAAGTAACTGTATAAATATTTATAGCATTTAGTACAGCTTTATAAAAATGCTATAAAAGTCACCTACTTTCCATAATATCGTGTAGAAACAAATGGTATGGAGTTTTTTTCTTTCTATATATATCTTTTCTAAGTGCTATAAAAAAAGATAAAAAAAGAAAAAAGAAAATAGGAATGTATTTTTTATAATTTTAATAGCCTTTTTAGTGCTATAAACAATGCTGTGGAATGTATTTTATGCCTTTGTTAAGTGCCATAAACAACGCTATGGAAGATCAATTATCATAACGTTTTTTTTATGATGCTTTGAAAAGTTTCATATTATTAAAAGATTATTATACCTAGAAAAGGTTACCCTTACGATTTTTTTTTCTTTATTTTAATAAACCAAAAAAGGAGTCCTAAATCCTAATATATATTTTTATTGCCTTATTTTCATTATTCCCTTGAATAAAAAAATTTATTATCAAACAATTCTCTTTTTTAATTCAACAATTGCGAAGTGGAAGATCGAATAACCAATAAATATTTTTGAGATGATAATTGGTGTCTTAACGAATGATCTATGCTTGGATTGACATGATTACCAAACTCTTTTTATACAAATTATTTAAGGGATTTGAAAAATGTGACCAACATTTTTATACCATAAAATACATAAGAAAAAAAATAAAAATGAAACTGAATTGATAACTACTTATCATGCATGTATATGAAAGAAAAATTTCGGGGCATGAAACCAACCGTAGGCTCACATTGAATAATTTTTTCAGAAATCAAAACAAAGTCTTAAATTGGGATAATTTCCCACCCTATATATATATATATCATCTCAAAACTCAGTGATTAAAGAAAATTGGACCAAAAATGAGAGAAAACAACACACATCCAGCACTGTATTATTAGTGTTTATTCAATTCAACTTCAACTCCATATATGCACATGGATTATTACATGCGTATCTTGAAGTTAATAGATCCATCTTGTGGAGGAGGATGGACAGACGACTTCACTACTTCCATCTTCATCTTCCTTGATTCTACAGCACTTTCCTGCCAAACAAACACACCAAATCAACTTTTCTCCAACATAAACATGATCATCTTAAATAGTGTTAAATTAGTCTAAAATCTCTCCTCCCAAGCAAACGTGGCTTCTATTATGATTGTAAGCTTGGAACGCAAACTTGTAAATCGTCGTCGGTAGAAGATAGAAACGACAACTTAGGATAATAATAACGAGATAGTGTCTTATCCATTAAACTAGGCTCTAATTAGTAACTTTTTATGGTGCCCTTATGAATGACCAAAAGTTTGTATTTATTTATTTAAAACATTGGTAGTGTTCGATTCAATTTTAAAGGGGTGGTAAAATGTGTTTTTTGAGCAATTAAAAATGATTTATAAATTTTTCGTGGAACAAAAATTGGTTTAAGAAAGGATTAAAGTATTTAAAATGCTTTTAGGGGGAGCATTTAACTAATTTTCTTCCAAAAATGTTTAGATAATAAGTATTTTCCTTAGAAACATTTTTTTTAAAGCATGCCAAGCATAGTAGGAACACGAAAAACTTTTTTTGTACCACGGTAGTAGTACATAACTCCTTAGCTTTTTATTCACTGCTTGTCAGGACAGCACCAATTTTAAAATGACGTAGAGTCTACCAGCATTCAAAAAAAAATATAAAGGCAAAATTATAGTGTGAACAAAGTAGTAGTACGCATAGAACTCGAAATTTCCTGAAGTTAAAACTTACTTTGATTGGAGTAACAAAGACTTCATCTTCCATAGTTCCCATCACTACTTCGGCTCCAAATTCTTTTTGAAAGAAAAAAAAAATCCAATCAAACAAACATGTATATGAAAATAAGGAAACCTATGAAAAGAAAAGAAAAGAAAATAAGGAATCAGAAAGAGTACCAGAAGAGACGAAGAGAACCAGAAAGCATGAGAGAAGAAAAACTGAGAAAATTCTATGGCTGCCCATTGTCTTTTCGAACTACAAGTATTCTGTTTTTTTGGTTTAAGATTGAAGGTAATGATTTGAGGATTTAGTGTTCAAGTCCAAAGCAATTTATTTATAGTGTGCAATGGTGACGCACTAATGCTATGTTTGGAAGCAATAAAACTATAGCACCATATTCTCAGAGAATTTGAATATCTCACTCCACAATTCACTCCACATATTATTGAACTAAAGAAAGAATGGTTTTTAATCCATTAAACTCTTTTTAAAGTTTTATCGTATTTGGCTACTCAATAAAGATATGATTTTAATTAAATAAAATTAAAAATACTTAAAATTTAGATTAAAAACAATTTTCTATGAGTAGGAATTTATTTCCTCAACTTTAGTTTGTAATGTAACAATTTAATTCATATAGTTGAATTTTAACATCTAATAATTGAGTCTATATACTTTAAATTCCTAAGGATTTAGTCTCTTTTATTAAAAGTATTATGAAGATCATTTAATGAAATTACACTAATCTCTGTCAAGTTTAATTAGCACCCATATATCTGTCACCTCAAAATTTTGGAAGTTCTCAAGTTTAATTAGCACTCATATCTGTCACCTTTGACGGACTGTTCGGATTGCGAAATTGGGTGGAGGTCAATAACTTCTTCCAACTCCAATTTTGGCTCAATGACATGCATTTCAAATCTCACTTGGGATCTTTGGTTTGGTGGGTGATTAGAAATTTTAAAATATGGAATTCATTGAAAACGGAATGAATTTAATATTTTGAGTGGTTCTAAAATTTTTTATGATGATTTTGATTGAGTAAATGAAGACTCAATTAACATCATTAAGGTCATGAAAAACATTTTGATTTATTTATATATATTTTTACTATATATAATAGATATATTTGAACTTATATCTAATATTTTTGTATTCTTGTGTTTCTATATCTTTATTTTACATTCTAGCAAACCCTAAGTTGGAACAACTGCATGCAACTGATCTTTTAAGTTATTACTTTATTATCAAATAGAACCCTAACTCTTAAAATATTGAATATAGTTCAAAATTACATTCAAAGTCAAATTGAAGTTTATGGTTAATAAAAAATACATATACACCATAAACTTAAACGTAACAAGATAATGACATGAGTTGAACAAAAGATACCATAAGTTTTTCCTTTCATTCGTTATTTTTTTTTTTCTTTTTAATGTTATGTTACACAGGAAATAAAATAAAATTCACTTAAAATAGTGAAATTTATAAAGTTTAAATAGTACTCATATTTGTGACCGAGTTTTTTTTTTTTTTTTTTACAACGTTTGGAGAGAGATTTGAAAATGTGACTTTTTAATTAAATCATACATCATGTCAGTTGACTATATTCGTATTGAGTATTTATCACCTAATTAGATAAAACTTAGATTAGAATTGTTATAGCTTCTAAAAATAATGGTTGGAAATTGTGCCTTTAAAAAAAATAGTTGTGAAATGAAGTAAAATAGCGTTTGATAAATTTTAATTTTAAATCAGATGAACAAGTTACTTTGTTTGGTAAATTAATATTAAATTGATGTGATTTAATTAACCAACAAAGTAGACATTCATTATTTTTATATTAATATTTAATTTCTAATTTATTATAAGATAGTCATTTTAAAAATGCATATGGTTTAAATTGCTGACAAATCATTGTTTTCACTCTTAATTTTTCCTATTGATTTATCATTAGAATAGGATGTATTTATATAAAAGAAATGTTAAACCTAATTTTCATTTTAGGTATGCAATCAAATAAAGACATCAATATAAAAACTACCTAGGATAGATATTTCTAATACCCTCCCTCAAGTTGGAGTATAAAGGATCACAAATGTTCAACTTGAAAAAAAAAAAAAAAAAAAAAAAAAAAAAAAAAAAAAAAACTCTATAGCCTCCGAACGCGGATCGGTGTTGCAAAAACTTCAGGTTGATGCTCATTGCATCTTTAATTTTTCAAGAGCTTCCAAACGCGAGTTGGAGCTCTAATCTTCAGGTCGATGCCCACATGACATCTTTAATTTTCCGGGGGCTTCGCATCATTGCTTTGACCACGCAATATCAAAAAATTTGTGAGCCTCTGAACGCGGGTTGGTGCTATTCCTTATGATACTCCATGGTTTTTCACCATATAAGAAGGAGAGGACGAAGTAATTTTTTTTTTTTTGAAAAGGATACTTTATGTGGAAAACATACAAACCTTATAAAAAGGTCTTCCAATTCAAAGAGATACAAGAGATACTGTAACTAGAGAAAAGTTTAGTCTTTGTAGCCCAAGAAGCTGCATGGACAATAATAGTTTCCCTTAATAAAAATATGGGAATGAACCTTGTCATTGAAGACATGGTCATTTCTTTCCTTCCAGATATGCCATATAGCCGACATCGTGATGTTATGGATGAGAATTTTTTTTGCAAGAGGACGAAGTAATTTCCACCTCAGTGTTCCCTTCAATAATTTAGAGTAGAGGTTTTCGCCTTTCAGTGTTCCCTTCATTTATCCATCAAAGGAGAAGGCAATTTGAGCTCCCTCAGTGTTCCCTTCAGTAATTCGAAGGAGAGGGAGAATCAAACGCCCTTAGTGTTCCCTTCAATTTCATTCATCGAAGGAGAGGGAAGACAAATTTTTGCTCCCTTAGTGTTCCCTCCATACATGTTCACTTCATACACACTATCATGTGTGCTAAAAAACTGTGGAAGCTAAAGTTCAGATACTATTAGTAAATGAAAATATCTATCATATTATTAATAATAAACTTTGGTCAATGGAAAAGAAGACCCTTCATTAATTTGAAGGCCTAAGTTTGAGCCTGGAGGGCTATATATATATCTTGTCATAACAACCCATTTGGGCGGCAACGACCTGGCTCCCATACCATGACAAATCCTTGTTTTCACTCTTAATTTTTCTTATTGATTTCTCATTAGAATAGGATGTATTTATACAAAGGAAATGTTAAACCTAATTTTCATTTTAGGTATGCAATCAAATAAAAACATCAATGTAAATATACAACGGATAGATATTCTTTAATAATTGCACCTAATTTTATTTAATCTAAATTATGTAATATAAATTTAAGAAAAATATTTTTTAATAAAAAATTGAATCAATCAAATTTAGTCGATATAAGAGAGAATAGAAGGCAAAAAAAAAATGTATATATGAAATGGAGAATGGAAATAAAATAAAAAAAATAGCAAAAGAGGGCAGATTTTTAGGAAAGCTAAATACAAAAGCTATTATCTAGATGACTTTGCACGTAGAGTAAATTGAAAAGTAATTTTTGATAAATTAATAAATAATTTGTTTTTGTCAAACAACTTAAATGGTTGAATTCTCACATAATTGTTTTTTTTTAAGTTCAAAATGTCGTGGAGATTTCGAAACACTTTCAAACGTTATTACCTTATATGAACAAACCTTAAAATACAATATTTTTTTAGAAGAAAAAAAAAATCAATTTTCACCCTAACTTTTAATTTCATCATATAGGATCCTAAATTTAGACAAATATTTTTATCCTCTATTTAATTTCTCTGATTTATTCCCTAATTTTAATAAAAGTGAAGGTAAAAATCTCTATAAACCCACTAATTTCATTAGTTTCATTAAGATATCAAGCTCCCCACAAAGTAAAGTTCGAAATGCATAAACTAACCATTAAATAACTTTTGTCAAAGATCATACCTCACTTTGTTGTACTAAAAAATTTAAAAACTTTACCAAAATTTAATTATAAATAAGAAATTTAGTTTTAAAGTCAATTTTCTCATTAATGTTATCAATTTTTGTGGCATCACACATGTATTATAATTCATTAAACGCGTAAAAAACTACTTTATTAAGATTTTTGGAACCAATAACTTATTGAAAGATTAAAATTGCCAACACTTTTTAAAATTTAAATTTACTTATCTAAATTTGGAGTACAAATTGATAAAATTAAATATAACCCGACAACTATGTTAGGTTTTGTGGAGACAAAACTCATATAATATATAATTATATTATATTATATATGTAAAGTAATTTTGACCAAAGTCAAAATTGAGAACAATCACACTTTTAAAGCTGCAGGTTGAATGTTGAAGTTAAAGTTGGGCCCAAGGCTCATCTTTATTATTAGGTTATTTGCCTAAGTTTCAAGTGCACACTTTGGCGGCAGAACAAAAAAAAAGAATGTGATCTGCGGCAGTAGCAAATTTGAATAAATAGTTTTGTACTTTTTCTTTTTAGCTACTGTGAGCCTTTTTTTTTCTAAAGTGAACAAAAGTTTGTTCCTTTTGATTAGGTTGTGTGTTTGTCTTTTTCTTTGTTTATCCCAAGCTACCGGGTTGTGGTACTTGGAAGCAAATAGTTCTAGTTGGGCTATTTGAGAGAGTTTTGTAGCGCGAGCTTGAGAGACCAATTGTAATCTCCATTATAGTAGAACCTGCAGTTGCAGAAGACTGGACGTAGTCCCGAGATCGGGGCGAACCAGTATATCTCTCGGTGTTGTTATCTCTTTCCCTTATCTTTTATTATTGTATTTTGTGACTGATTGGCTTTTGGATTCTAACCTGTGAAGTGGGAGGTTGAGATATAATCTAGTTTATTCCGCATTAATTTATATCTCGCTTTTTTAATCCCAACAAGTGGTATCAGAGCTTTTTGGTTCAGGAATCATGGGAGCGACGAATCCAAAAAGTTTCGAGGGAGTCACAAAATTTGATGGGGAAAATTTTGGTTATTGGAAGATGCAAATCAAAGATTTCCTAACCTGCAAGAAAGTGCACAAGGCACTGAAGGAGAGACCAGAAGGGATGTCAGATGGAGATTGGTTGGATATGGATGAACAAGCAGTTGCAAATATAAGGATGTGTCTGTCGATGGATGTGGCTAGTCTTGTAGCCAACGAGACTACTGCAATCAAGCTAATGGAATCGCTTACAAACAGGTATGAGAAACAGTCTGCCAATAGTAAAGCATATCTACTTAAGAAATTTTTCAACATGCAAATGATTGAAAATTCATCAGTTAATTCCTATATTAATGAAGTTACCACTTTAGTTAATCAGTTGAAGTCTGTCAAGATAGCATTTACTGATGAAGTGTATGCTATTCAATTATTAATGTCTTTACCTGATAGTTGGGAAACGATGAAGACAGCAGTGTCTAATTCGACTGGAGATAACACTCTGAAATTTTCAGGGGTTTGTGATTTAGCTATAGCTGAGGAAATTCGTAGGAAGGGGAGTAGTAAAGAATCTACTGTAGGATCAGCTTTAGCTTTAACTAAGGGTAAAGATAAAATTGATTATGAAGATAATAAATTGAATAGCAATAGGAAAAAGTGGAGTCATAGGAATAAGGAGGTAGAATGCTTTTACTGCCACAAGAAAGGTCACTATAAAAGCCAGTGTAGGAAACTAAAAGAGGATCATGAGGTAAACATAGTTGATGTTGCCTATGCATGTGTTGAGAGTAGCATAGAGAGTAGTAACCACTCATCTGAATGGATTGTAGACAGTGCAGCGTCAGTTCACATAACTTCAGATAGAAATTTGTTCACATCATTCACAGGTGGACATCATGGTTTAGTGAGAATGGGTGATGGTAGAGTCTCCAAGACATGTGGGATTGGGGATGTTAGTCTGAAGTCAGTATGTGGCAGTGTTCTGGTGTTGCGCAATGTCAGGTTTGTTCCTAGGATGAAAATTAATCTCATCTCTATTGGAAAGTTGGAGGATGAGGGTTACAGTTGTGAGTTTGGCAGTCGCCAGTGTAAACTCAAGTTAGGATCCCAGGTAGTGGCAGTTGGCCACAGAAATTCCACACTATATAGATGTCAGTTTAGTGTTGCCAAAAGATCAAAGAGACAGTGGATGCCAGTTAAAGCTGCAGATGGTAGGTGTAGAGGTACAGTTGAGCCAGCAGCAATGATAGCCAATTTCGATCAGTTAGATCAAGATCCATCAGTTCAGAAACAATTGGGAAGTCCGAGAGAGAAAGATGATGGCTATCGTCAATCCTCAATTGTCAGACATTCGAATGAATTGATGAAGTCGCCTAGGCGAGTAAGGGCATCGAAGTTGAAGACCAAGGCAGTTGCTATGGTCACATGTTTAGTCTCTAGCTTGGCAGCAGACTTGAATAAAGGAGTCAAGTCATTTGCAGAATATATCTTCTTCAGGAACAGGTGTTCAGGATCGAAGAAGATGACAGTTGTTACCACTTAGCTGAAGTGGGAGTACGTGACTGTCCTTTATGTTTGGGGGACAGTTCCACGTAGCGAGCCCATACCTCAGGGCGAGCACAGATGAGCTACAATTATTTTTCTGATGGTTGCTTGTTTTGTTAGTTTGTTGTTTTACAGGTTTTTGTTGAACCTTGGAGTTTGCCAAGAAGATCAAAATAACAGTTGTAGTGAGAGTAAAGCCTTGGAGTTTGCCAAGATGACCAGTTTGTTGCAGTGGGAGCCAAGATTGTTGTTTTGTCTCCAAGTGGGAGATTGTTAGGTTTTGTGGAGACAAAACTCATATAATATATAATTATATTATATTATATATGTAAAGTAATTTTGACCAAAGTCAAAATTGAGAACAATCACACTTTTAAAGTTGCAGGTTGAATGTTGAAGTTAAAGTTGGGCCCAAGGCCCATCTTTATTATTAGGTTATTTGCCTAAGTTTCAAGTGCACACTTTGGCGGCAGAACAAAAAAAAAGAATGTGATCTGCGGCAGTAGCAAATTTGAATAAATAGTTTTGTACTTTTTCTTTTTAGCTACTGTGAGCCTTTTTTTTTCTAAAGTGAACAAAAGTTTGTTCCTTTTGATTAGGTTGTGTGTTTGTCTTTTTCTTTGTTTATCCCAAGCTACCGGGTTGTGGTACTTGGAAGCAAATAGTTCTAGTTGGGCTATTTGAGAGAGTTTTGTAGCGCGAGCTTGAGAGACCAATTGTAATCTCCATTATAGTAGAACCTGCAGTTGCAGAAGACTGGACGTAGTCCCGAGATCGGGGCGAACCAGTATATCTCTCGGTGTTGTTATCTCTTTCCCTTATCTTTTATTATTGTATTTTGTGACTGATTGGCTTTTGGATTCTAACCTGTGAAGTGGGAGGTTGAGATATAATCTAGTTTATTCCGCATTAATTTATATCTCGCTTTTTTAATCCCAACAAACTATTTATTATTTTATTTTATTTTTTGGTTTGTTCCGTATTTGTATTGTTACTATATTATTCTCGTTATTTCATCGATATTAGGAAGGAAGAGAAGTGGAAGAAAGACGAATAATTTATTGAAAAAACAATTCAAATACAATACTTTAACTTTCCATACAAAAGAAATATGTGGCTGGCACGGCAGTGGCATCGTGTGAAAGCAAGAGCCTCGAAAAATGTAAATTTTCCGCAAAAATATTGGGATAACTATTTTTCCACCCTATTTATTTTTCTTAAAACTTAAGAAAAATGGAAATTAAATACCAATTTGAGAATAAGACAAAAAGGAAAAAACCTGCACTTCATCACTTTCACTTCAACTCCATGGATGAATTACACTTGAACTTAAGAGAGATCTTAGAAAAGAAAAAAAAGAAAAACAGAGAAATTAATTAAGCTGGTGGAGGAGGAGAAAGACCAAGATATCCACTTCTTGGATTGGTATTTGGCCCTGGCTCTGCATAATCCATTAATTCAATCATCATTTTCCTGGATTTTCCTCCACTTTCCTGCCAAACAAACACATCCCCAAACCTTTAATTAATAATTTTATTCCAACACAATTTCTAGTACACATCAAAATCATACCTTTAATTAATTTTTGTAAAAAAAAAACATACCTTTAGTGATGTCCTAACATAGCTTGTATGTCTCACAGTTTCCATCGCTTCCACTCCAAATCCTTCAACAAAAACAAAAACAAAAGGAACTTTGAGAATCAATCAAATGAAAAAGAGAAAAGAAAAAAATAGAAGAAATTTATATTTTGAGTACCATGAGAGATAGAGAGAAGGAGAAAGGATGAGAGGAGAAGAATTGAGAAAATTTTAGGATGATCCATTATTTCTCTTTACCAAAGGAAAGGGAGTTGAGATCCAAGGGAATTTAATGCACAATTGTCAAGCACTGAGGCTTTGAGAGGATAAGATTTTCCCTCAACCAAAATGAAATCCACTATATACTTTACTTTCTTTTTCATTTATCTTTTCATTTAATTCATGACTGTTTAATTTTTTCTTTTTCTTTTTCTTTTTTTTAAGAAAATATGACAATATTGTAAGAAACTAAAAAATTATATTTCCATTTTTTTTAGTATTTTGTTGAGAGATACACAAAATTACAAAAAGGAAAAATAATTAAGTATTTTTCTTTTAAAAAAAATTGTGGTGCGAAATTTCAGGCTTTCTGCCTTGTTGACAATGGGGTTTATTGATGTTAGTGCCAAAGTCAGCTGAGAGAGAATATAACTCTTTTGATTACTTAATTGTCATGTGGGTCACACTCTTTGAGGCCAACTTTTTTTTCTTCTCCTAAAAGAAATAGATTGATAAGGGCTTCAAAGTTTACTTAGATATAAATATGGGAATTTCGAGAACACAATTGTATTGTTAATATTCATTGACTTAGTGTTTGACGTGGACGAATCTTAAATTAAAGATGTAGGGATGGCAACGGGCAGAAGGGGGTTCGGGATGCACTCCCCATCTCTATTTTCGTAGGGAGTTTTCATCCCATCCCCGTCCGTCTCGTTCTCCGTTTCGAAAAATTGGGACCGGAGTCCGGGATGGGATCGGATCCCGTAGAAAAAATCTTGTTTCCATTTTTATTTTTTAATTTTATTTTTTTAAAAAAATAATTAAATATTAATAAATATATTGATATTGTTTATACTATTTAGTTGAAATTCATATTATTATTGTTTTATTTATTTAAAATAAATTAAAAAGTATATTTAACATTTTTATTATAAATTTAAGAAAAATAAATTATTATATTTAACATTTTTATTTTTGATTTTTGAAAATTAAACCTATAAAAAATACATTCACATATGAATTTTTTGGTTGTGTTATCAGTGTTTTCAAAATCTGAGAAAAAAAAAAAAAAAACTTTAAAAAATTTACTTTTATTTTTAGAATTTGGATAAAAGTTGTAATGTTTCTTTAATAAAAATGAAAGTAATTGTAGGAATTTACATGAACAAATATGATTTATAGGCTTAATTTTCAAAAATTGAAAATCGAATAGTTATAAAACCGGGTTAGAATTCTGATTTTAGATTTTGTTGAGTTGTAGTAATACTTGTTTTGTTTTTATATTATCTTCCGCATTATTTTAAGATAGCCTGCAATAGTGAAGAATATGCTAAGCAACTCCAATTAGAATAATTGACTGTACCTAATAATTCTTATTGCCTAACTTTAGATTACTATGACACAATCATCAAAATATATCTAAAATCAATATTTAGAAGAGTATTGATAGAATAAAATCTCACTTTAGAGTTTGATTGGCATGCTTAGCTTATATTCATTTTTATATGTTAGGGAAAGTATCCATCACTTTAACCACTTTGTTAAATTAAAAAAGTGACATAATTTTCTAAAGAAGTATATAATTAAGTTTCCATTTCAATATACCTAGCCTATATTATTTATAGCTGATAAGATCTTATCTTAGTTCAAATTCCCATGGTAAAGTTCAAGATGTTTTCTACCATAAAATTTAGTTATTGGAATCATTTGTTTGATAAGTTATTAAAATATCCCAGACGAAAATTAAGATTTAAATAAACAATTGTGGAGTATTTAAAACAAAAAACTTTGAATGAAAATCTCTAACTCGAAATTTCACTAATCTAAGTATTATTTGAACTAACAAATCCAAAAAAAATAAAATAATAATAAATAAATAATACAATGTAAAGTTATAAAAGAATACTATGTATTTGCAACTTAGAGACATACAACTTAAAGATAGACAAAACTTACACTTATTTGCAACTCAGAGAAACTACAACTCAACTCAAGAGACAAAACTTACACTGTATTTAGAAAATCTTAAATGAAAGACGAAACTTACACTATATTAACCGGCATAAATCATTCATATATCTTCAACACAAATAACTCATACAAAACCAAGAACAAATCATACAAATTATAGTGTATTTTCAACAAAACAAAGATATTTAAAAATGTTACCCGTAAAATACATAAACAATAATCAAATCAATTTTAAATCTCCATCTACCCTATGAAAGCCTAATCATATTAAAACATGCACACTCATAACAACATAAAATAATTTTTCACCTTCCATCTCAGATAATTTAAAGGAGGGTGGTTTTTGAAACTATTTAGAAAAATAGGGTGGTTTTGAAACAAATTCGAAAAATTGTTTTCTTTTTTTTGTCTTATTAGAAGTGCGCGGGTTGAACCCGCACACTTGGACCAGTCAAAGACTGTCACCTACCGTCTATTTGGAAAACGTTTGGAATGCGCTTCTTCAAGAAGCGCATTGCCTTTCGAAATTTCAGACTGGTAAATTTACCAGTCAGTTCAACCCGATCGATAAATTTACAGATGAGGAAATTTTAGGACGTACATGAAAATATAACACTTAAAGGTGGTCGCTCGAGACAATTTCTCTAAAAAAAAAAAAAAAAAAAAAAAAGCTTCTATAAATTTAAGCAAAAAGAATACCTTAAAATATATCGTATTAGTATTTTATAATAATGTCCCCCAAAATTAATGAAAGTTTATCATGTTGCAATAGCTCTTGTACATGTTATGCATTTACGTGTTTTTGAAATCCATCAACAACTCTTAGGGGGTGTTTGGCCCCGTAATAGGGTCAGAACCTTGGGAATCAAAACCCTGTGGATTTTTTTAGACCTAGGAATCAGAAAACGGTGTTTGAAGTGCAGTGTTCGGAAGTCTGGGAATCATAAAACAGTGTTTGGGGTGCAGTGTTGGAAAGCTTGAGAATCAGAAGTCAGTGTTTGAGGTGCAGTGTTTTGAAACCCGAGTTTGGACAATTTTTTTTTTCTTTTTTTCTTTTTGCTACTTTTTCTTTTTTTCATTTATTCTTCTTATTTTTAGTGGATGTTTTGTGAATTGTAGAATTTTTTATGTAACATGTGACTTTTTTTCTAGACGTTTGAATGAACCATTTAATTTATGCCATAGTCTAAGAATAAAAAAATTAGTTTCAACAATCGAAACATTGCTTACAAGAATCAAATATATATTTGGATAAGGAATTAAAAAACTTAATATTTGATTCAAACGTCTCAAAAAAAACATAACATGTCATGTCAATCGGTTTGATTTTTTTTTTTTTTAAATACATATTTAGATAAATAATTAAAAAATAAAAAATAAAAAACACACAAGGAAAGAAAACCAGAATTAAACAACAACCTACTATTATATTAGGATAATATTCTCATGTATCCCTTAAATACAAACTGAAATTTATAATTTCAAACATTTCATAAAGTTAAGTTTCACATGAATTAAAAAAAAATAATAATAAAAAAAATAAATCTAATTTTATAATTAGAGAAAAATCACATTCTATTTTAAAATCAATTAAATATTATTAATAATAATTATTTTTTAATTTTTAATTTGTTAATTTAAAAATTAAATATTATTTTTTAAAATATTAACATCCTCTCAAATATTTTATTTTATCTTACAACTAAAAAAATTAAACATATTTTGAGCTTTTGTTAATTAGATTAAATATAAATGAAATAAAAAAATAATTTTATTTAGATAAATATAATTAGAAAGTGTGAAATTGAAGAAGAAAAAAAATGGTGAGATCCACCATAATAATGAAAAAAATTGATTGAAAAATGTTGGACCCACCCTAATTATGAAAAATGTGGAGGAATAAATGGTGGACCCCACCAATATAGTGTAATTTTAAGAAAAATCATTAATAGGGTTTGGGAGGTGTAACCCATGAGTTTGGTTTCCCAAACTCGGGGTTCCCAACCCCATGCCCCAAACATGGTTTTGGATTCTATCCCAACCCATTACGGAAGTCAAACGGTTTTTTTTTTTTTTTTTTTTTTTTTTTTTTTGGTGTGTGTGTGTGTGTGGAGTATATACATTTTTTTTTCTTTATTTTAATATTTGTTTTTGTTTTTTATATATTTATAAAATGTAACTATTTTTATTATTTAACACTATATAAAAATTAATTCTTAAAAGTAATTTAGACCTCTATTTTTTTTTATATAAACATATAGCTTTTGAAGGCAATGAACTCTTCAAACCCCGCAGCGTAAGCGTTTGGAATCGATTCTTTGGTTTATTTAGAATTAAATTAAAATACAAGTTAAAGAATAAGATTTTGAGAGAACTGTTCTCTCTACCAGGGAAATTGACTGTTTTTTGCCAACCTTTTTGGCTAAACCTAAATGTCTTATATTTACAGATTTACACGACTTTTAGAAATTAATTTTATTTAATAAACTATATTTTAATATCTATTATATTAAAATATGTATATGTATTTTATATTTATTTGAATCTCATTCAAATATCATAAAATTAAACTTTTATAATATACATTTAACCAATTTGAATGTCATCTAAATTTCATATGTATATATAGTTTTAAATATTAATGTATCTAATACATAAATCATTTTCCTCTAATATTTAATGTATCAAATACAATAAATATATTTTTCTATTCTACATTTAATATATAAAATATATTAAATATTAATTTGGATATTTCAAATTTTTCTTTCAACTAAATTGATTAGTGTTACTATGAGCTAGCAAGGGGACCTTATGGAACTACAGATTTATAAGCTCCAATGATACAAAATTAATTAATTAAACTTATTAATTAATTAACTTTCATTCATTAAATCTAGGTCACTCCACTATAGGTCTAAAGTTGTACTTCTATGCACTGTAGGACAAGTTGTGTGTCCATGGATATAACCATTACATACAAGTCGATCTTTCATGGGTTGTTCGTAGTTACAGCTAGGTCAAAAGTCCGTTTTACCCCTATAATTGCATCTCTTACACCTTAAGTACCATTGATTCTCTAATGAACAACATGTTTATGATCCAGCCATAAACAAAGTCCCTCTCGGGCTAGTGAGAGGGTGGGGCCCCATTGTTCAAGTCCTGAAATCAGCACTTAAGGGAACTACTCTCATAATTTCCCTATATGAGAAAAAGTGAATTCCATATTGTGAAACTTATGTTCCCAGCTCCCTGTTTGGTCAAGTCCCCAAAATGGTAGGCTAATTGAATCGGTTATAAAGGTCATTCTCACCCATACAAATCAAAAGACGAGCCCTCACAGACAGGAGTTCATAACTCACTCAAGATTAAGATCGAGTCACATATGATCATCCTGTGAAATATTAATCTTCTCAAATAACGAATTTATAAAGAAAGATTATATATTTCGTGGTCCAGTCTCTACAAACTCATTGTATATGTACCTCACTCACATGTCTCTACATGAATGCATGATTTGGATCAAATCATTCGTAACAATTACAAAGTGGACCGTATCAATAGTGTTACCAGGATAAGGCACCAAACCTTATCCATAGACTATAGACTATTTAGGTTATTTCTTGAACATGATCCTCTCGTATGTCAACTACATATTGTTCAAGATTACACTAATAACCTTGGATTTTTATAAATAATGAATATTATAAATTGTAAAAATAATTATCAAATCATTATTAATTAATTACGAGGCTTTAGGGCATAAATCCCAACAATCTCCCACTTAGCTTGCACTAAAGCCGGTGAGACATATATCTTAGAGCATACTCTACACCCAACAATGTTCTCTCACTTGCCCTAGTGAAGATGAGATAGGTCTCATAATCCTAGACATTCTATAAGAAATAATATTTTTTATTTATTTTCTTTATTATATATGTGTATTAAAAACAATATTGAAATATTCTTTTAGTCTCTGTATTTTTAAAATTATTTTAATTTAGTTATTATAATTTCAAATGTCTAAAATTTAATAATTATACTTTCAATAAATCTTAAAATTAATCTTTTCTAGGAGTTTATTGGTTAACTTCTCCGATCTAAAAGTAATTTAGTCTATATATTAACTTCCCTTCTATAAATTTTGGAAACATATTCACATTATATTATGTTTCTTTTAAAAAAAAAAATACAAAATGTGTATAATAAGTCTTTAAGCATTTTTTTAAAAAAAAAAAAAAATACTTCATTGATCAGACAGGATAGAGTACAAATGAGAGGCTAGAGGAAATCCTCTCAATTAAGCGCTATAGTAGAAGTATCATAATTACAAAACAACTTTGATTTGGAGCACCATGAAGGAGCATTATTGATGATAATCTATAAGTCCATTTAATTTTGTGTTTAGTAGATCCATGAACTTTAAAAAATGTTCAATATATTTTTCAACTTTCAATTTTGTACCTAATAGATCTTCAAATTTTAAATTTTAAGTCTAATAGAACCTTGTCTTATTCGACATTTTTCTAAATTCAGGAATTGATTAGAAACAAAATTAAAAGTTTAGAGATCTATTGGTTAAAGTTTAGAAACTTATAATATAATATATTCAAAGTTTAGGGACCTATTAAAAGACTTTTTAAAATTTAAGAATCTAATAGACTCGAGTTTTAAAATTTATTTACTAAATTGTAATTTAACATTTTTTTATTTGATAAGACATTAGATGGTACTAAGTTTAGTTTTAACTTAGTCAAGCCTTTGTTACACATATTCTTATCACTAATAGTTTTTATCGTTATTGTGGCTTAGTACTTAGTTTTTATCGTTATTGTGGCTTAGTATTTGAAATTTCCCCCTCCAATTAGCCCTATATTATTGTTTCTTAAAACTGTGTTGTGCTTATAAGGTTTCGACTCCATGCATATTTACCTAACATACACTCAAAGAACGAGAGGTTACACTTAGAACTATGAGAAAGATAAAGTTAAGCTTTTAATTTCAACTTCATATATAGTCATATATGACTTGAAAGTAACACTTAGAGAGAGAGAAAGATACATTTTTCAGTGCCATGCATGGCTTATTACACTTGAGAGAGAAAGGGAAGTTACTACTTAGAATACTTAATAAGAAATAGGGAGAGAGAATTACACTAATTTTAAACTCTCAAGACATGGATTGCCTTTAAAAAGATGATAGATATATGATCAATTAAGCTTTTGTAGTAGGAATGTGACTTATTCCTATCCGGCCAGGTTGATTAGGTCCTGCATCAGGATAGTCTTGTACCACATCAACCATCATCTTCCTTGAGTTTCCTACATTAATTTTCTAACAAAAACAACACAACAACTTCAGCTACAACCACAAATGTATATACTAATACGTACAACTACGAGCAAAAAATAAGAAATTGAGAGATTAATAAAGCACTAATAAATTACCCTTTCTGGAGTAAGGGTGCGGCTTGCGTCTTCCAAATTAGTTCCCATCACTCCAGCTTCAAATCCTTAAAATAATAAATCCAACATAATCGATGTAAGGAAAATAAAATGAAAAGTAGCAGGAGAGAGAGAGAAAAAGAGAAAGCATGAAAGGAGTCGAATTGAACAAATTCTAGGGCTACCCATTAAACTTCAAATGCATCTATTTTATAATTTTTTTTTGATAAAATACTATTTTTTTCTCGATTATTTTTAGACTCATTCTATTTTAGTTTAGGTACTTTAAAAAAAAGTTTAAAATTAGTCTTTAGTTCGAAGTTAAATTTTATTGATATTGTGGCTTAGTACTTGAAATTTTCCCCTCTCCAATTGGCCCTATGTTATTGTTTCTTAAAACTGTGGTGTGCTGCTTAAAAGGTTTTGAATCCATGCATATTTACCTAACATACATTCAAAGAACTAGAGGGTAACACTTTTAATTTCAAGAATATATGATAAGAATGACATAACTTCACATTGGTATGATATTGTCCATTTTAGACATAAACTCGCATGACTTTGTTTTGGTCACTCCAAAAGACCTCATACCAATGGAGATTCTTATCCCTCCTTATATATCAATGATCTTCCCTCTTTAACCGATGTGAGACTTTGGTCGCACTCCAAACAATATAGCCATATATGACTTGATACAAAGAGAGTAACACTTAGAGGGAACTTAGAGAGAGAGAAAGATATATTTTTGAGTGTCATGCATGACTTATTACACTTAGAGAAAGAGAAGTTACCATTTAGAATACTTGATAAGAAATAGGGAGAGAGAGAGAGTTACACTAATTTTAAACTCTTCAGGCATGGATTGCCTTAAAAAAGATGATAGATATGATCAATTATGCTTTTGCAGAAGGAATGTCACCTATTATACCTATTCGACCAGGTTGATTAGGTCCTGCATCAGGATAATCTTGTACGACATCAACCATCATCTTCCTTGATTTTCCTACATTATTTTTCTAACAAACAAACATAACACAACTTCAGCTACGACCACGAATGTATATATTAATACCGTACAACTACGAGCAAAAACCAAGAAATTTTTAATTCATATTGTCCTTGTTTTTTTATTGTTCAATCTGCCGTCAAACAAAATCGAGAGATTAATAAAGCACTAATGAATTACCCTTTCTAGAGTAAGGGTGCGGTCTGCTTGTTCCAAATTAGTTCCCATCACTCCGGCTTCAAATCCTTAAAATAATAAATCCAACATAATCGATATAAGGACATTATCATCAAATAAAAATCCATGTAAGGAAAAGAAAATGAAAAGTACCAGGAGCATAATTGAAAAAATTCTAGGGCTACCCATACCCATTAAACTTCAAATGGATCTATTCTATAAAATTTTGGATAAAATCTCTATTTCCGTCTGTGTAGTTTCTTAGTACATTGGAGTTGGGGATTCGAACCACAAAACCTTTTGGTCGTCAACACATACATACATATGTCAGCTGAGTCATGCTCGCTTTGGCGTGTAGTTTCTTAGACTCATTCTATTTTAGTTTAGGTACTTTTAATAAAGTTTAAAATTAATCTTGAAATTTCTCCATGCACAAATTGGCCCTACATTATTTTTTTTTTTCTTAAAATTGTAGTGTGCTTAAAAAGTTTTGACTTCATGCATATTTACGTTTACTCAAAGAATGATAGAGTTACGTTTAGAACTATGAGAAAGATTTCAACTCCATATATAGTCATATATGACTTGAGACAAAGAGAGTAACCCTCGTCAAACCAAGCATAGCTCAATTGACATAAGTTTGTGCTCTTGACTAAGAGCTTATGGATTCAATCCTCGTATTAATTAAAATATCTTTGCAAAAAAAAAAAAAAAAAACTTAGAGAGAGAAAGAAAGATACATTTTTCCATGCCATGCATGACTTATTACACTTGAGAGAGATAAAGATAAGTTACCACTTAGAATACTTCTAAGAAATAGGGAGAGAGTTAATTACTAATTTTAAACTCTCCATGCATAGATTGTCTTTAAAAGGATGATAAATATGATCAATTAAGCTTTTGCAGGAGGAATGAGACCTGTTATACCTATTCGGCCAGGTTGATTAGGTCCTGCATCAGGATAGTCTTGTACGACATCAACCATCATCCTCCTTGATTTTCCTACATTAATTTCCTAACAAACAAACACAACACAATAGCTTGAGCTACACCACAAATGTATATATTAATACGTACAATTATGAGCAAAGATTGTTCGTTCTGCCTTCAAACACAATCGAGAGATAGAAAATACTAATAAATTACCCTTTCTAGAGTAAGGGAACGACTTGTATGTTCCAAATTAGTTCCATCCACTCCAACTCCAAATCCTTAAAAATAAATCCAACATAATCAATATAGGGCATGCCAAATAAATATGATTGGTAAAGAAAAGAAAAAGAAAATGAAGATAGAAGAGTACCAAGAAAGAAAAAGAGAAAGAATGAAAGGAGAAGGATGGAAGCAACTCTAGGGCTAGCCATTAAACTTTGTGGTCGTGGGGTTTGGTAGGATTATGAAAATTGGTTTTTTTTGAGATATAAGTGTAGGATAAACTAAAACTATTTATAATAATGTCATATTGTAACGCACTACCCTGTGTTTCATCATCGTTCCAAATGTTTGGCTGGGAGTGGCATCAAAGCAAGAGCCTACAAAACTGTAAATTTATGTTTTTTTGGAAAAACATTGGAACGATGTTTCATTCGGTTTGAATTTTGTTAGAACTTTAGTGGATAATGTATTAATTTGGAGAAACAAATGAGAAACAGACAACTTTTGCATGCATTGGATCATTACAAGTCCTCCATGCATGGATGACACCTTGGAACTTGTGAGACACAAGTGTTTGGTTAAACCAAAACATTGGAACTCTAACTTTTCTACACACAAGAATGCCCTTATTAATTATCTACATTTATACGATAATGATGTTACTTTACAGCTGAATTGAGTAGCAACTTCATATTATATATACCTTAATCACCCATCAAAATCAAAAACTAATCTTTTTATCATACTACATTAGAAGAATTGAATATGGTATTATCTTGTATGATTTTTTTTAAATAAAATTTTAATTTCATCCGAACAAATCGTGATTTAATTAAATGTTATAATTTGTACCTCTATTTAATTTTCGTTAATTTATCCATTAATTTCCAAAAATATAATTTAACTCTAATATCGTTTTCATGAAATTTTATCAAATTAGTACTGTACAAATATTTTATAATTCATTAAAAATATATAGAAATATCTTTTTTAATAATTTTTTAAATGAAAACTTATTGGAGCATTAAAAAATGCAACACTTTTTTAAAGTTAAAGTTTAGATTGAAATAATTACCTAAATTGTTAAAGTTAAGATTGAAATAATTATCTGAATTTAGGGTGCATTCAATCATATTAAAAATTTAGGTACACATTAATTTTAGTTTTTTTTTATGGATTTTTTATATTAATAATGTAGTTTAAATAACTTATAATAGAAATAGAGTAGTTTTCAAAGTATTTACAAAATTATGGTACCTAAATCGCGTACCAAGGACATGATTTTCCTAAATCGTGTCCATGGTATACAATTTAGGGGTAACTCATGTCCATGGTACACGATTTAAGGAGTAACTCGTGTAGCATAGACACGATTTACAACTTAAGTTGTGTACCATTGACACGAGTTACTCCCTCAGCCGTGTACGATGGACACAAGTTACATGTGACGTGGAAGATCATAACTTGTGTCCATGGTACACGAGTTACCCCTACATCGTGTATCATGGACACGAGTTACTCATAAATTATGTATTTAGGAAAATCGTGTCCATGGTACACGATTTAGGTATCCTAATTTTGTAAATAGTTTGAAAACTAACTTATTTATGTAATAAGTTATTTAAACTACATTATTAATATAAAAAAAAATCTTTTTTTTTTTTTAGGGATAGATAGTACTTTTTCTTAACTTAATTGTATTATTAATATAAAAAAATCCTTTTTTTAGGGATAGATGGTACTTTTTCTTAACTTAATTGTATCAAATATTCTGAACTTTTAATTATTGTTTTTGTATTTTTTGTTAATATAATGCATGAAATATCTTTTAAAATAATATATACTAAATTTTATTTCATATATCCTAGTGGCTATGGAGGGAAATTTTACCTCCCCATTTTGTCTTTGAAACTCTTACAAATTCTCATTTCGTCCTTTAAATCTCCCTTTTTCTTTCCATTTTGTCTTTAATCTTTCATATTTGATCCCCTTCCATTCCATTCATGAGGTGCCCTTTAGTATTTCATCTCCTTTAATGTTAGAATTATCTTACCAGGAATCCAATTAATTATGAATTTAAAAATTTGTTCATTCAACTCTCCTTTTTGTTTACGAAGGTTATAGAAGAGAATTTGAACAGTTCAAAATCTCTAGAACATTCAATTGGTCACTGGTAATTAAATGGCGAATTACTGCAAAATGACATCGTGTTTTTCAATAGACTGAATATAAATATTTTTTGACATTTTTCTTTTTTTTTTTAAAAAAAAGAGTACTTCATTAGTATGTGAGAAACATGCGAGGGCCGAAACCCAATTACATGAGCGTTATCCAATTCAAAGCGATATTGAAAATATCATAGCTAGAAAAGAGAGGAGATTTTTTAGAGAAAGAGGCCGCTAAAACAATAATATCGTCCCAAATCGATTGATCAATAGGAACAAAGTTGTTGAAAATATGATTGTTTCTCTCCCTCCAAATGCTCCATAGAGAGGTCACCAAGATGTTGTGGATGAGAATATTTTTCTGAGATGTGCAATTAAAGCTCAGAGCAAAAGCACAAAGCTCCTCAACTTTGTCTAAATGAATCACTGAAGCAAAAGGACTCCGCTTAATTCCAAATAAACTGGGAAAGATTGTAGTGTAAAAATAAATGATCGATATCCTCAGATCTAGAATGACAGAGAGCACACCAGTTTGGTTGGAGAGAAGCATGAGGGCGACATTTCTGAATTCTCTCGGCGGTATTGAGGGCGGCATTTTTCTATTAACCAAACAATATTGTTGGGAGTGCGAGGAGGGCGACCAAAGTCCCACATCGGTTAGAAGAGGAGAAGATCATGGTTATATAAGGAACGACAACATTCTCCATTGGTATGAGGCTTTTTGGGGTGACCAAAAGCAAAATCATGCGGGTTTAGGCCCAGAGTGGACAATACCATATCTATGGAGATATGCGTGGGAGTTATGTCATCATTATCAAGTGGTATATTAGAGTCATGCCCCTAACTCAACCGTGGGAGATCAGTGTTGCCTTCGGCTGTGAAGTAGGGCCTCGATAAGAGTATCTAGACGGATATAGATGACTATTCGAGGGGATGTGAAGTAGGGCCTCGATAAGAGTATCTAGACGGATATAGATGACTATTCGAGGGGATGTGAAGGAGGGCCTAGATAAGAGTATCTAGACGGATATCTAGACGGATATAGATGACTATTCGAGGGGATTCGGCTGTGAAGGAGGGCCTAGATAAGAGTATCTAGACGGATATAGATGACTATTCGAGGGGATTCGGCTGTGAAGGAGGGCCTAGATAAGAGTATCTAGACGGATATAGATGACTATTCGAGGGGATTCGGCTGTGAAGGAGGGCCTAGATAAGAGTATCTAGACGGATATAGATGACTATTCGAGGGGATTCGGCTGTGAAGGAGGGCCTAGTTAAGAGTATCTAGACGGATATAGATGACTATTCGAGGGGATTCGGCTGTGTGAAGGAGTATCTAGACGGATATAGATGACTATTCGAGGGGATTCGGCTGTGTGAAGGAGGGCCTAGTTAAGAGTATCTAGACGGATATAGATGACTATTCGAGGGGATTCGGCTGTGAAGGAGGGCCTAGTTAAGAGTATCTAGACGGATATAGATGACTATTCGAGGGGATTCGGCTGTGAAGGAGGGTCTAGTTAAGAGTATCTAGACGGATATAGATGACTATTCAAGGGGAGGGCCTAGATAAGAGTATCTAGACGGATATAGATGACTATTCGAGGGGAGGGCCTGGATATAGATAACTATTCGAGGGGAGGCTCGGCAGAAGAACTGCTAATGAAAACGTTGTTTTCAGGGTTTTCTTTCATTTTTTATTTTTACTTTACAAAGTGGGCCCTTATTTTAATAACAAAATTTTGGGCTGAGTTTTTTTAGAGAAAAAACGTGGGTAAAAAGAGGAATGACATTTTTTAATTAGGTCATTTTGATTAGGGGTGTAAGTGGTTCGGGTTGGCTCAGTTTGAGCGTCGAACCGAAATCGATAACATAAATAATTGAAAATCGGTTTGAACTTGAACCGATAATGGTTTCAGTCGATTTGAGCGATTTTTTTCGATTTGTACCGAAATTAATGGACATCAAAGTAAGAGTTATTTTAATAACAAAATTGTGGACTGAGTTTTTTTTTTAGAGAAAAAACGTGGGCAAAGAGAGGAATGACATTTTTTAATTGGTCATTTTGATTAGGGGTGTAAGTGGTTCGGTTTGCCTCAGTTTGAGCGTCGAACCGAAATCGATAACATAAATAATTGAAAATCGGTTTGAACTTGAACCGATAATGGTTTCAGTCGATTTGAGCGATTTTTTTCGATTTGTACCGAAATTAATGGACATCAAAGTAAGAGTTATTTTAATAACAAAATTGTGGGCTGAGTTTTTTTTAGAGAAAAAACGTGGGCAAAGAGAGGAATGACATTTTTTAATTGGTCATTTTGATTAGGGGTGTAAGTGGTTCGGTTTGCCTCAGTTTGAGCGTCGAACCGAAATCGATAACATTAATAATTGAAAATCGGTTTGAACTTGAACCGATAATGGTTTCAGTCGATTTGAGCGATTTTTTTTTATTTGTACCGAAATTAATGGACATCAAAGTAAGAGCCCTAACCCCTATTTGGAACCCTCGAATTTAGAAGAATTTGAAATTGAAAATTAATTTGAAATCATTTCTGTATTTACGCGTATTTGGGTATATATATGACAATAGATGACACATGCGCAAGTCAAAAAAGTGAAAGAGACGAAAAAAATTGTCGTTAAAAATTTGGAGCGCATTTTTTTCAGGAAAAAATGGAGATTTTACTATTTCCGAAAATTGACGATAGTTTTTTATTTATACGTATTTTTTATTATTACATTTTATTCACCTGTATTAAAAAAAATAAAGTTAGATTTTTAAAATCTTCTGTCATTTGTTCGGATAGAAAATGAATATAGGTTTTTAATTTAAAACGAGAATGAAAATTGATTAAAAAATAGGCAATTAAAAAGTAAATGAAAATTAAAAAGTAGATGAAAGCCCTAAAAAGAATTTTAAGAAATTGTTTTTTTTTTTTTTTTTTAACTTTACAAAGTGGGAGATTCCTAAAATAAAAATAGGATTTTACGAGTTTTCCTTTTCTTCTCGATTTTTTCCTTTCTTCCTCTCATCCATCTCTCTCGGTTTTCCTCATCCCCATCTCTTTCGTTTCTTTCTCGCCGATAGGTCCCACCTCCGTTGTTAGGCGCGTGCGACGACAATGGGAGAGCAAAGATGGCGTTCCAAGCGACGAGCATCGTGGCCATTAAGGATTTATCTATCTTAGGAATTATGTTTATGCATTCACTACTAGAAATCGGGGTTATGATGACAAATAAAAACTGTCATAAGGACTTTAGATGACAATTTTTTTTCTGTCGTTATAACCCCTGTCTTCTTTACTATATAGATGACACAAACCGAAAACTGTCATCATTCAAGGCTTTGTGACAGTTTTTTTCTGTCTACATAATACAATTAATGACAATTATTTTATGTTAAGAGACGTTATTTTATGAGACTTAAACATTAGGGTTAGTTTAGCTTGTATATAAGCATCCTATTCTAATGAGAAAATAAAGAGAAAACAAAGTGTGTATGAAGTGAACATAAAATGAAGGGAACACTGAGGGCGTTTGATTTTTCCTCTCCTTCGAATTACTGAAGGGAACACTAAGGGAGCTCAAATTGTCCTCTCCTTCGATGACGATGAATGAAGGGAACACTGAGGCGAAAACCTCTCATTCGAATTACTTAAGGGAACACTGAGGTGGAAATTACTTTGTCATCTACTTCAACAACCATGAGATTTAATCTGCAATGAAGAGAATCGACCCGCGTTCGGAGGCTCGCAGATTTTTTTTATATATTGCGTGGTCAAAGCGAGATGCGAAGCCCGTAGAAATTTAAATATGTCATGTGGGCATTGACTTGAAAATTGGAGCACCAACCCGCGTTTGGAAGCTCTTGGACATTTAAAGATGCAATGTGGAGTATCGACCTGAAGTTTGCAACACCGACCCACGTTCGGAGGCTGCAAATTTTTTTTTATTTTTTTACCATCATATTTTACCTTATCCTCACTTTATGTTTAAGTTGGGCATTTATGATTCTTCATGCTCCAACTTGAGAGAGGGTATTAAGGATTTATCAATCTTAGGAATTATGTTTATGCATTTATTTTATTACATTAGTATTTTAGGAAATTGGGGTTAGTTTAGCTTGTATATAAGCATCCTATTCTAATGAGAAAATCAGGAGAAAACAAAGTTTATCCAAGAGGAATATATTGTGTTTTAGCAGTGGCATCTTCAACAACCTTCGACAACCACAACGCTCGACTCGACCATGAACGGCACCTTTTTCGACAGCAACCTACACCACGATGGGTTTCCAGCAGCCTCAGACCTCTATTGGCGGTGTTTCTTCTTCTCCCATGGTATCGTTTGGGCGAACAGCAACCACGACTCACACGTTTGAAAAAAAATAAAGTTGTATATTAAATGTTAGAAAATATTTAAATTATAGTTAGATCATTTAATTTAGAATTTAATTGTTTATCACTATATTTAATTTTAAATAATTAAAGTATGTTAGTTTACTTAATCTCAATTTTACTTTAATAGTTTTATATTATATTTAATTAAATTTCATGTAATTACTTTCGTATATTAGGAGTTATAAAATATTTAAAGTGTGGTTTATAGTTTTTTATAGATTTGTTTTAATTGTTTATTACTCTATTTAATTTTAAATAATTAAAATATGTTAAACTCAAATTTTCTTTAATAATTAGATATTATATTTAATTAAATTTCATGCCTAATGATATAATTCAAATTACTTTTATTTTAATTGTTTATCACTATCTTTAATTGTTTTATTACTATATTTAATAATTACACTTGAGAGTCATGAATTAGTTTATGAGACATTGTTTAGGGTATAACGAATCGTTTTCTCAAAATTGAATAGATAAAAAATATATATTATTTTTGCTTATAGTGCCAAACTTTATGTATGAAAACAATATTTAACTTTAACATAATAGAAAGGAAAGGAAAAATTTATAAGTAAGTTAGAGTTTGAATCATATGAGGAATAACATACGAAGCATAGGAAAAAAGTAATAATAATAACAAACGCAAATTAAAGATGATAGAGTACTAAAGAACCTATCTTAATAAAGACTACTCATTTTCATCTTTTTATTTTCGTATATGTTGTCGTCTTCATCCTACCAAATACACGTATAAAAAAAACCAAGAAATGAAACGAAAGAAACCAAAAAAAAAGAAAAAAAAAAAAAAAAAAAACGAAAATATAGTACCCACTCCACTCATAATAAAACGATGTGTCGTTGTCTTCATCCTTTAGATTTTTCTTCCAAAATAGTGTCTTTGCAATTTTTTACTCATTTCCCTTAAGATAGGTTTTTTTAGTACTCCATCATCTTTAATTGCTTTTGTTATTATTATTATTTTTTTCATATGCTTCGTACGTCATTCCTTGTATGATTCAATTCATCAAACTCCAACTTGTAAACTTTTCTTTTTCTTTCTATTATACCGTTAAGCTAAATATTGTTTTCATACCTAAAGTTTGGTACATTTCACTATAGCCAAAATTTATCTATGTTTTTTATTTATCCAATTTTGAGAAAACGGTTAGCTATATTTGTTCCTTTTGTGGCTTAAAAAGCAACCGTTTAAGTTATTAGGTTTTTTTTTACAACAAAGGTGAGAAAATGAAGGATTTTGGTCAATCCCCACTGAGTTATGGTCACTCGAACACTTTTTTTTATTTTTCACTTAGGGCCATATTTTTATTATTTTTTTTTTTTTTTTTAAATGAGTGGTACTTCCATTAACAAACCAAACCAAGAGCTACATGAGCAAGAATAGATTTTTTCTCTTATTCCAAAACAGACAAAAGCCATACAGGAAAGCTAGAAAGCCAACAAGAGGAGTAGCCCATGTATGTTATATTGTGAGTGAGGTCCCTTCATCTTTCCGATGTGGGATCGGGATCCTCAACATGCCCCCTTGGGTCGGGATCCCAGATGATGCCTCTTTGGGTTCACCATCTTGGGTCGGGATCTCATTTTTGGACCGAATACCCGTTTGAGTTCGTGGGCTCTGATACCATATTAGACACCATGGGGTTCCATCCTAAAACCAATTGGGCGGTGTTGCAAACTTCAAGTCGATGCTTCGAAACATATATTGCATCTTTAATTTTCTGCAGGTCTTTGCATTCATTACTTTGACCACGCAATATCAATTTTTGCGAGCCTCCGAATGTTGGTCGGTACTTCAATCTTCAGGTTGATGTTTCTAATGGCACATATTTTTCTCGTCTGGTTTGGAGAACATTCTGTCTACAAACCCAAGTTTTTGCGGGCCTTCAATGAGAGCAACATTGCTCATGACCACACAATATAAGTTTTTGGGAACCTCTGAACGCAGGTCAATGCTGCAATCTACATTTTTCTTAAAAAAAAAAAACTCAGAATGGACAGCAAGAACCCAACTTAACACTGAAACAAAGACTAAATGGAATTGAACGCAACCAAACCTGAAAGCCAAAATTGAACTCTTAAACCAAACCAGCTCAAATACCAACCCGTCAAAAATACCAATATGAAGTAGATGGATACAATAACTCCGTGCCCCTAAACCCTAAACAACTCTCCGGACTTCAAAACTCTAAGTTCAACAACTCCCTGTCCCAAACACACATATTTCAGAACTCTCCAGACTAAACAACTCTCCAGACTAAACAACTTTGAACTAAACAACTTCAACTCCCCTAATTCCTTGGGCCAAACGCCCCCCAAAATCCACACACTTTCTCTCATGTTTAAACATTTGGACCATCCATGTCATTTCCACACGTTCCAATACAAATTAATATAATTACCCTTCTTGTCTCCATTTACATCATTTCTTCCTCCAATTCACATTCTCTCATTTTTTCTTCCTTTCATTCCAAAATGGGTTTCTTCTTCTTATTCATTAACACCTTCTCACCCCTCTATTCTCTCTAATTTACAACCTAACAATCTTTCTTTTCCTTTTAATTTTTCTTAATAAGTACTTGTTTCTCTTTAACTCAAACTGAAGAATTGTTTTAGGTATTACAACCTCACTATTTAAGCTAACCCCCTTTCTTTCTTTTCTTTTAAAAGAGAGCATTCTCTTCTAAAATACATCTTTTCAAAATAACAAAAACTTTAAATTTCATTTCTTTCCTTTCTTTCTAATCAATTGATACCCCCACAAAATTTAATCTCTTCCTTCATAGTTTGAACATCCATATTAGATTCACAAAATTTAATCTCTTCCTTTCTCTCTTTCACAATTATGCGGAAAACCCACTTTTAGTTTCCTTCTTTCCTCTTTATTTTCTTATTTTTTCTTATTTTTCTTATTTTTTTTATTTTAAAAAAAACAAACTTTAACCACATGTCCATAATCTAAGATACCCACCAACATCACACGTGCCCTAGCCTTAAAAGCCACATTCTCACCAATTTCCTTTCTTTTCTTTTCCAAACATCACAATTTTGGTTTCTTTTTCTTTTATTTTTCTTTTATTTTTTATTCTCATTTCCAACTAATTCCAATTTTTATTCTCTTTTCTTCTCTTTTCTTTAATTTCCAAACAAATCTATTTTTTTTTTCTTTTTTTTCCTCAAAATCAGGTCCTCGCATTATTTGATTTGACAGAGAATACATGAAAATTTGTATAGAATTATGACATCAACCTTAATAAAACGTGAACAATTATTAAACAGTAGTCAAGATACATAGACAATAACATAAAGTAAATAACATAATATTAAAATATTCTAACCATCCGAAATATGAAATTAATTAAGTGGGTGGAAGAGGACTAAGATATCTTGGATTGGTATTTGGCCCTGTCTCCGGATAATCCATTACTTCAATCATCATTCTCCTAAATTTTACTCCATTTCCCTGCCAAACAAACAATCTCAAACTTAGGGATGACCAACATCAAATCGAAAACTGTTCTGATCGACCGAACCGAGGTCCAAGGATCAGTTTTTTACCATCATCTGTCGAAATCGATTTTAAAAATAAAAAGAAAAAACAATTTTTGGTTAGTCAGTTTACACCATGCTGTCGATAATCCAGCGATCGACTTACACTTTTTTTTTTGGGTAAAAAAAAAACTTTTTTGGCTTCCTAACCAAAAAAAAAAAACCATTTAGAAAAATGTAAAAATTATAATTATAATAATTTTAAAATTAAAAAATATATATATAAATTATTAAATTTTATTCTGATTAAAAAAAAATGACCGACTTAGTCGGTCAGCCAGCAATTTTTTTCAAAAAAAAAAAAACTGTAGATTTCGAGAAAACGGACTTGTCGATTTTTGGGGTCGACTTAAATATTGTAATTCCAACACAATTTATACATCAAAATCATACCTTTAATTAATTTCAATTTTTTGTTTTTTTTTTAAATCATACCTTTAGTGACGTACTAACATAGCCTTCATCTCCTCCACTTTCCATCAGTTCCACCCCAAATCCTTCAAAAATAAATAAAAATAAATAAATAAATAAAGGGAGAAATTAAAAGTATTAGAATAAATCATGAAAAAATAAAAGAAAGAAGAAAACAAAACAAAAATTGAGTACCAAAAGAGAGAATGAGAAGGAGAAAGGATGAAAGGAGAAGAATTGAGGGAATTTTAGGGTGACCCATTATTTCTCTCTACCAAGATTGGGGTATGAGGAAAAATAATATTTTGTTCAAGTGAGAGAGAGAGAGAGAGAGTTTTTGAAGTTATCAAGGAAATGAAGAGGAAAAGAAAACTATGGTAATTTAATGCACAATTGTAAAGCACTTAAGGCAGTGACAGGATAAGATTTCCCCTCCACCAAAATATACTTTACTTTCTTTTTTTTCCTTTATCTTTTCATAATTTAAGTCTTTTAAGCATCTTTTAAATATATATATATATATTTTAAGTACAGTTTGATAACTATTTTTATACATCGTAAAAAATAATTATTTACTATTGAAATTAGGATTAAAATATAATTTGAGTTCAAGAATGAAAATATTGATATCGAGGTTTCAATTTCACAAGTACATCAATAGATATATTGATGAAATATAGATATCAACATATATTTTTGTAAAGGCTTTAAGGTTTTAAATGTTCGATTTTCTATTTTAAAGCAAATGTATCATTCTCCTACTTAATGCACACAAAAATATATACACATAGCATGTTGTGCAATTCATAATTTTATCATATTGCATAATAATCATGATGAACTTTTTAGTGAATATATACTTGAGAATCAATCGTAAATTAAGAATAAAATATGTTGCATGAAATGCGATCTTTGATAAACTCCTATTGAGATGAATGTGAGTCAAATCAACTCAACAAGCATATGGCTAGCTCAAGTGAGAGGTTGAATTGTTGATCAACTTTCGATAGCAAAAACGACTTGTACTTCCACTTTTATGAATTAGTTTGGTTAAACATTATGAACATTTTTATTATTTAATATTATATCAAAATTAATATAGTGATGGTTACTTGTATTTTTTCGACTTCTTTATTTTTAATAATAGTTTATTAAAAGACAAATTAGATAGAAAACTATAAATATAATTTTATAGTTATGGTAAGATGGAAAAAAATTTGTAAAAATAGTTGGATTTTATTTTTATTAAAAAAAAAACAGTCATCAAATTTTCTTTTTATTTTTTAAAAATTAAAATATATATATATATATATATATATATATATATATGTATGTATATTATATATATAGTTATCAACAGTATGATTTTTTAATTTTTAAAAAATAAGAAACCAAAAATAGTTGTCAAACATATATATATATAATTTTTAGGAAAATTGTAACCGGATCAATTTAGAGTAAATAATTAAAAATATAATACTTTTTAAAAAAAAAATTGTAAATATGACCATACTGATATAACCTCTCACCTCAATTTTTTATAGAATTTTGTCGGTGACTATCACTCGCGGTGATAGTCATATATCAGCGATAATTTTTTGTCATATTTGCAAAATGTTTTAAATTTGATCATATTTGTCATTATTTTGGATATGATTATTGTTTATGTATTAGGGAATTACCGGATTAGGAAACTAGTTAGTGTTTAGTTAGCATTTAGTTAGTTTTCTTATATGTTTTGGGAGTTTAGGGTTGTATAAATACATCCTATTCTAATGAAAAACCTAAGACAAAAACCTAAGATTATCAAGAAACACATTGTGTTTTGTCATTATGTCTTAGTTTTTATTTTTTAAATCATAATTAAAAAAAAAATATATCTCTATTGAAAACTTAGTCGATGAATCTCTCGCTTTTTTTTTCCATGTTTTTCTCTTCAATAATTAACCGGAGAATGTTAAATGAGAATAATAATTAGTCGGACAACGAGAAGGTCGGAGCGGATCGCACAGCGAGGATGTCGGAGCGGCGAGTAGAGGGGACAAATCGAAGACGAACGACAAAAAAAATCTAGTCGAAGACAGATAGTCGGTTTGAGACCTTTGGGTTTCAGAGGAAGACTGAACAAGAATGATAGGGGAGACGCTTCCTATTTCTTGTTTCCTGAAGATCAAGCCAAAGGCCAAATCAAATTGAATCCCATCCACATTATTTTTGTACTTTAAAAAGAATAAAATATTGAGATTTCGGTATTTACTATTTCATGAAGATCAAGTCAAAGTTCAAATCAAATCCAATCAACATTGTTTGTGTACTCTAAAAATAATAAAATAATAACATAATACTCAGATTTCTGTCGGTCTATTTTCGACCATCTGACCTAAACCGACCGACTGACATTCGATTTTCAAAATTTCAAAATCGATCGTGACTAATTATGGTCGAAAATTGACCAGCCAACGTCGATTCGATCGGTCGTGTCGGTTTTCGATTTGAAGTTGGCCACACTTTCTTCGAAGTACTTAATCATCTAATCCTGACCTCCATGATATAACTCATACCCTGTTATATTTAACAAACACAAACACGATGTCAAAACACCTTGTTTATATAAATCATACCATGTTATATTTAACAAACACTGTTTATATATATCAAAAATTATTTTTATAAATCAGTAATACAACGACGGACGGTGGCGTATATAACCCTAACCTGACGACGTTGCAATCACATTGAAGAAGACCTACAACGACGACAAATCCCCGAAGAGTGAAGACGCAACAATAACAACAACATCGCTGCAATCTGGAGGAGGAAACTCAGGCAACACTCTGTTTTACTTCACCGGAAGATTAAGCCGACGATTCTTGTTCTCCAAAAGATGGAAACCCCCGGCGTTGCAATTTGGTGGAAACAAAACCCACAACAGAGTGCACAATTTTTTCGAAAAATAATTTTGGGAAGAAGAAGATGTGTTTTACATTGGGGTTAGAAAGGTGAATCTAAAGCCAAAACGAGCATGGCTCAGCTGACATATGTATGTGTTGATGACCAAGAGGTCTGTGGTTTGAATCCCCCACCCTCAATATACTAAAAAAAAATACTCTCACACTACCTGTTTAAATTTTCTCCACCCATGGTTGTTGCCAGCGATTACTTCAGGTGACCACCTTCGACCCCGCGTCCATCTTCGGTGACCACTCCAGCAACGACCGTCGACGACCTCCAGTGACCCCTTCGTCCAACCTCCGGTCGACCACCAGCGTCGACCTTCAGCCGATCGCCGACGACCTCCAACAATTATCGACGACCACCACTACTCTTAACTTTTTTACCGACCAACAATTATCGACGACCACCACTACTCTACCACCACTACTCTTACCTTTTTTACCGACCATCGACAATAATCAACGTTGGTCATAGTTTTTAAAATACAAATTTAAACTTATTAATTCATATTGTTTATTAATAGTTTTCCTATATAGTAATTTCACATTAGCAGAAACATTTTTAGTGTAAAGCAAACCAAACAAACTTGTGGATAAAAACAGTTTTGAGAAAATGTTACCAAACATATGGGTGTTTAATTATAAACATTTCTATAAAAAAAAATGTGCATTCTTGAAAAACTTTTTTTAGTGACAACCCAAGCAAACTCTTGATATTAACTTTTAAAAAAAAGTTTTTTTTTTTTTTTTTTTTTTTTTTTTTTTTTTTTTTTTTGGTGTTTAATTGGGAATCTTCTCAAATTTTCGTAGTATATGAAAATGACCAAAATATTCTTACATTATTCTTCTCAAATCTCTTCACCTTTACTTTTACCATTGTTGTCGTTGGCGTCCACGACCACTGCCCACTACCAGCAACCGCCGCCACCCACCATCGGCGACCACCGCAAGCATCCTCCGACTGACCACTACCGCCAATCACCGACGACTACCTCCGGCCGATCACCTTCGACGACCACCGCCGACTACCTCTAGCAATCACCGACAACTACCGACGACCACCACCACTACCCTCACTCCGTTACCCGACCATGGTAATAGTCTCGTTTGTAGTTTCTTAAATACAAATTTTAATTTATTAATTTTTATTGTTTATTAATAGTTGTATTTTAGAGTAATTTGACATTAATAGAAATATTTATAATATAGGGCCAATCAAACAAATTTTTGTATAAAATATTTTTTTAAAAAAAAAGTGTAACCAAACAAAAACTTATGGTTTTTTTTTTTTTGAGTACATTGAGGATGGGGGGATTCGAACCACAGACCTCGTGGTCGTCAATTCATACATATGCCAGCTGAGCTATGCTCGCTTTGGCAAAACGTATGGTTATTTTAATTATAAACAATTCTATAAAAAAAAAAAAATTGGGTGGGGATTGAACCTAAGACCTCGTAATACATCATGTCATTGAGCTATGCTGTTGAAAAAAAAAAAAAGAAAAAAAAAAATCTTCCTTTAAAAAATATTTCTTTTTAGTAGTGAACCTAAAACTAGCTTTTCGTTTAAGTCAAAGTTTGGTAGTTTTACAAGTTATTTATTTTTTATTATTATTTATTTTTCTGTTTATGAACAAAAAAGCATTGCGTTTGGGTTTTGAATTTTGATTTGGGCTTTTTTATTTTTTTTAGATTTAAAAAAAAAACTAAATTAATTATCAAACATATGAGAGAAGAAAAAAAATAAAAAAATTATTGCTATCAAACAAATCCTTAATAATTGAATTTTATTATTTGTGTCCATTTAGTTAAAAGATTCATTTATATTATTATTTTTAGTTTCTAATTAACTAATAAAACAATGCAATTAGTATGTAGTGAAAAATCATCACTAGTTAAATTTTTTTGATCCAATTTGGTATGACACACGTTAATAGGTTAGTTAAATAAAGTAAAAGTGAGTTGCTCAACATTTTAAATAAAATCAAAGTTGGCTTCTATAGTATTTATTTTTAGCCAATTTTGAGAATATAAAAGACTGCTACAACTAGAAGTAGTATTATAATAGTTAGAATTAATTTCATAAATTTGTAGTGAAAAATCATCATTCATTCAATAAAAATATTGAGAGAATTTTATTCGGTTTTTTTTTTTCAAGAATATATCAAAGTTATCTTCTTATAAATTTAATAACCACGTTTTATGAAAACTTAACCGATACAAATTGAACTTTGATATAAAAACTTGATTGAGATGAGACAGAATAAAATAAAACTTATAAAGGTAAAATTATATATTAAACTATTTAGCAAACAAATGAGAAACAAATAGGGATGTTTTTTAATAATATTGTAATTTTTAATTTTTTTTTATAAAAATAGGGTAGTTTTGAAAGTATTTTAAAAATTAATGTTGTTTTAAAGGGAGATCGTTTTTTAAAAAGACCATCTCTTATCAACTAAGTTCCTTTCATTAAAAAATTGATATATTTTTAACTAGATATTTAAAATTTTCAAAAAAAATATGGTTGAAAAACTAACACACAACTTCAATTTGATATTTGGTTTTACTAAACCCAGAATTGAAGATATGGCTGAAAACTTCAAAACTATAGCTAAACTTTGATGATCTGTACTCCAAAAATAGTGAAACTAAGTATCAAATTGAAGCTCTCACCCTTCCAACGGTACACTTTTCAAAGTTTTTGAATACCTAGGTAAAAAGATATAAATTTTTTAATGCACTCCTCAAAAAAATCTTCAGTTCTAAAATTTGCATAACTATAGTCCAACCTCGATGATCTTTATCTTTTGATACTCAACTTAAAAAAAGTGAAATCATATATCAAATGGAAGCTTTTTTTTTTTTTTGAACAAATATCAAATGGAAGCTTTGTTACCTTTTCAACCATACATTGTTTTGAAATTTTTTAATATTTGGTTAAAAAAATATCAATTTTTTAATGTAAAGATATAGATGTAGAAAAAGATCGTCTTTTTGAGAGACGACATTTGTTCGGGTGGAGAGGTCAAGACTACTCCCTTTAAAACAATATTATTTTTAAAAATACTTTCAAATCTGTAATATTTTTATAAAAAAAAAAAAAAATAATAACAAAAAAAAAAAAAAAAAAAAAAAAAAAAAAAAAAGTCAACAAATGGTATCTAATTATGAACTTCAACCTTTTGAAATATCCAAATAAAAAGTTTTTTTTTCAATAAAAAATAAATTTTAATCATTAATTTAAATTTCAATGTTTCAAAATTAAAAGACAAAGCAGTCACAAAAATTTAATCATTAATTTAAATTTCAATGTTTCAAAATTAAAAGACAAAGCAGTCACAAAAGTTATTATTATTATTATTTTTTAAGTATCGAAAGTTAAAATAATATCATGCCTCACATAGTCCTTTTTCCCTTCCTAAGAATATTCTATTAGATAATTGGTTAGCTAGTTTATTTTTAATTATCAAAACACTTTAATTAATATTCATCTATCCAAATTATTACTTGCACAAATGGGGAATCTCAAAAAAAAAAAAAAAAAAAAAAAAAAGGTGGGGTCTTAAGACCATACTTTTTCATCCACTTTTTCTGTGTAACTCGAAAAAACAATTAAAATTTATGTGATATTTTTTTAAGTTGAGAATCTTTTATTTCGGATCTTAATAATTATTTTATAAAAGAATTATATCTATAATTTTAAATACATATATATAGTTTGTAAGATATAAAATTAACATTTTATTAATTTTTTTTTTTTTTAAAACAAAAATTTCTAACATAATTGATACACGTAACTTATTCTACTTATTAAGTATGTTGGCATATATATGAGATTGACATTATATATTACATTAAACTATAGAGATATATATAACTTTTTAAAGTTTTTAATTGGTTAAATAGTTAGTAGAACATTTTGGAATCTTGTTTGATTATTTAATGAAGTTTAGATAATGAATGTTTTGAGTTAGGTAGAATATTCAAGATAGAAGTTTCAATTAGTTTATATTATATTAATAATGGAGGTTAATTGTTTTTTTATATATAAATAAAAAATAAGGTGGGCCAAGCCCATTGAGTGTCCCACCAAATCATTCCAACATCATGAAAGGAGAAATCCAAAGCCCATAAGCCATAGCCCACGTAAGCTTCCTTCATCCTCTGACTTAGCCGATCGCCATTTCCTAAATTCTTCTTCAATCTCTCTCTCTTTGTTCTTCCTCGAAGAGATGTGGCTTTAAAGCTCCAAATCACGCTCTCTTCACTCTTTGATTCTTCATTTTCTGTCTCCACTCCTTTGGATTCAACCCGTTTCGCCGATTTCTTTACCCCCATTTGCTCTTTTTTGGGTTTGATTACGCTTTCGATTCGATTGAGGAGTTGGAATTGGTTTAGGCGCCGACAAAATTCTGGGTTTTCTTTCTCATCTGCAATTGATAATACCCTCTTTCCGATTGGGATTTTCCCCTTGAATTGTTCGATCTGAATTGCTGGATTATTTGATTGAATCGGGCAGTTTCAATCGCAGCTTGATTGGAATTTGATTTGAGATGGTCTATTTCCCATACTCGATCTCGGTCTGCAAGTCCGTTGACCAACCAACCGTCATGGCGAGCTCAGTGAATTTAGCCGATCCAAGTTCCAAATCAAGGAACAGGAAGATGGCTCTCTCCTCATCGACTTGTTCGAAATTCCCTGTTTGTCATCGGTCTCGATCGGCCGTAATCGATATTGTGATTTTGATCGCTGTGGTTAGTGCTTGTGGGTTTTTGTTATTTCCCTATATGAAGCTTGTTATCGTTGAATTCCTCGAGATTTTCGGTGCGATTCTGTATTTAATGGGAGAGGAAGTCTCTCGTTCTCCTTGGATTTATGGATCCATTGGACTTGGCATTTTCTGTGCTTCATTAGCTGCCTGGGTTGTTTTAATATGTACCAGCAGGAAATGTGGAAATCCCTATTGCAAAGGGCTTCGAAAAGCAGCTGAATTCGATATCCAATTGGAGACAGAGGAGTGTGTCAAGAACTCTACTCCATTGGTTAAAAATGGAGTGAAGAAGGGCCTTTTTGAATTGCCCCGCGATCATCACCGCGAATTAGAAGCTGAACTTAAGAAGATGGCACCTCCTAATGGAAGAGCTGTGCTTATTTTTCGAGCAAGATGTGGCTGTTCTGTTGGTAGGTTGGAAGTTCCTGGGCCTAGGAAGCAGCTCAAGAAGATCAAGAAATAGTAGTATTAATAATAATAATAATAATAATAATGATAATAATATTGTTTAAAGCATATAGATAGGATATGATCATTACAGGTTTACTCAGTATGCAGAGAAGATTTTTCTTACTCTTGTGGAAAATTTGTTGTCTCTAAATAAGCTCATGGCAGACAGGTGTAAGGAACATATACAGTTTTTAAGTAGGGAATATACAATCCTTTGTTGCATCAACTCGATGTGCTCTCTTAGATCTTTATTTCTAACTCTTTAATATGATTAACTTCTTTGATAGATTGAATTATTCATTCTTTGCTTCTGATCATACACATTACCTAAAATGAAATACACTTTCAGCAGAAAGCTATGCATATGCTATTAGATCAAGATAGCTACCTTAAGGATTATCAGTTAATTACAAGCTTTTGTTGGATCTCCTTCAACAGAATTTTAATCACCATCTTTCTTTTCTTGCATGTATACATATGAGCGTGCACTATGTGTGTTATCAAATATGTTAGATGAGTGTGATTAAGTACTATAGATGTACTGCCAATGTATATTATTAGATGATTTAAGTATTGTGTGTGTGTGTGTGAGACTGTCTGTTTTTTTTTTTTTTTTTTTTTTTGTGTGTGTAAGAAACCGATCTTTTATTGAGAAAAATGTGAGACTTTCTTAACATAAGTGTTAGCTTGTATTAGGAAGAAGATCAGGCCTCTCTTCTAGATTTAGACTTTAGAGTCTTTGGAGGAGTACTTGGTTGAATAGAAACTGTAGAATCTTTTTGAGTTCTGAAAGTCCTTGATAGGAGGTTTGGGATTTGACACATTCTAACGCCTCTTTCTAAGCTTTCTTTGTAATTACCATTTATTCTTGATTCCCAATAGCCGAGCCTCTTTCTTTCATAATTTTTCTTGTGAACCCTTGTTTGGTTATCAAAAAAATTAGTGGGGTGCAGAAACTTTGGAAGATTAGGCTTCTTCTTCTAAACTAGTCAATGCACCTCAAATTGGTAACCTTGCTTCGTAACAAGCAATTCACTATATGAGGAGTTGCATAGGCAAGTGATTGCACTACTTTTTCTTCCAGCTTTCTGTTGCAAAATTTTCAAGCTACTTGGATTCAAGGTTTCCTACATTTTTTATGGAAATCTTGAAGACTTTATCACTTTTCATGTTCATATACCTGGCTTATTTCATAACTGGTGGGTCTATCTATTTGCATCAGTATGACGTGTTGCGCTTCTTGTTTCCATATCTTTAAGAAGACATGACTTTCTTGCATAATTTGACTTGGTATTTCTGCAATAGGCTTTCTAAAAGATGTGTAGTCATTGTTACAAGGTGAAATGAAATCAATCTATCTTATCAGTTGGAGATCTAGCATTTAAGCTTGCTGATATGGTACCTTTCTTATCAAAATGTTGTAAAGAGCAGCTAGTTACCGTAACCTCGTGTGACATGGTAACCACTTGTATTATCCTATTCTATTAATTTCTGAGCAGGCAAGTCCTGATGACTCTTTTATCTTGAACTTTTTTTTTTTTTTTAATACAGTCTATCTTGAACTTACATGCTTTGCTGCATAGATTCATTCCCTACATCATGCTGTAAAAATCCCATCAGTTTTTTCTTCGTTTTTTTTTCTTCTCCAAAACTTCTCTTCACTGTTCTAAGAATTGACATTCTGTTCATTTATACCTGCCTTGTGAAAAGCTGTGATCTATATGATGTATCTATCTCTATTGTCTTTTCGGGAGAAAGAAAAGTTTTTTTGGCAAGCGGGAGTGTGTATTGTGTTATGAGATTTTTGGAAGGAAAGAAACAATAGGACTTTTAGAGGAGTTAAAAGACATCCTTGTGTTGTTTGGTTCTTCGTTAGGTTCCAATGTTTCTTTATGGGGCGTCGGTGACGCAATTATTTTCTAATAATTCTCTTAACAATATTTTGCTTGATGAAGCTTCTTTCTTAATGGGATTCTCTTTCTGGACTTGTTTTTTTTTTGTATGTTCCTTGTATTCTTTCATTTATTCTCAATGAAAAAAAAAAAAAAAAAAATCTGACACCAAATCACTTTGTACATCTTAGTTCATAAGAAGCTGTTTATATATAATATATATGTAGTGTAGATTTGATGATGCACTCAAGATATTGCTTCTGTACTACTAACAAGCTCATATTAAATGGCTGGAAGGTTTTATTTTCTGCTATTACATTATAAAACTAACAACTTTTTTGGATCTATGTTCTTTGATAACTTTTGACTCCTGTGCATCCAACTAGAGACCAAAACTAAATGGTTGAAATGTATAGTTGTGATCCGACACGAAAATAGGGTGAATATTTGATGGTCGTGTTAGGTTTAAAATGCTTGGAGATTCTTAATTCTCGGAAGTTCGTAGGATTGTCGTGGTTGGTTAAGGTTATTGAGAATTCATATCTGGAAATCAAATATTACAGGGATTGTCCTGTAATATTTGATTTGGCAGGAGAAACAAAGAAACTGAGATTTGAATTCTCATTTCCATGCAAGATCATAGGTTATCAAAACTCAAGAAAAGGAAGGTTTTTGAACAGTATTGTATCTACTTGGTCTATAATATGTTTTAATCTTATCATATCCTTAATCTTCACTGTTTACTTGGTCTAATATATGTTTTAATCTCAAACAAATAAAAAAAAAATATGTTTTTATCTTCACTATGAACACGGGTTGATGGAAGATTGATGACGTGACATTTCATTAGATAAAATTTTGACGAAATAATGTGACTTGATAGTTAGTTGCATATCATCTCTCCTCATACTTTCATCTCTTACTCTAATTTCTATACATATGAACTATTGACTAAGGCTAAAGCGAGCATGATTTAGCTGACATATGTATGTCTTGATGACCAAGAGGTCGTTCGAATTCTCCATCCTCAATGTACTTAAAAAAAAAAAAAAAAAAAGGACTAAGAGGGCAAAAATTTCTTTTTTTTTTCGTCCATGTGGCCACACACGACACGAGGGATATGAGATGTAAAAAATAGATCCAAATAGCATAATCATATGAAATTCAAATATTATATATATTATATGCTATATTTAAAAATAATGAAAAGTTGTTACATTTTTTAAAATTCACATTAAATTTATGCTATATCTATTAAATCTTCTACTTGGTCATATTTCCTATTTAGTTGTACTTTATAAGAAATTAAACTTATTTATTTATTTTTCACTTTCTTTATTGCTTATGATTTTTTTTTTTTTTCAAATAAACCTAAGTTCTAAAGATTACTATTTAGTTTGTAAAATTGGACAAGTTTTAAAAAGTAATATTTTTTTATTCTCGTGTTAACTTTTGAAAAAGTAAATTACAAAATAAAAACAATCTAAACTTATTCTCGTGTTAACTGTTGACGTTGATTTTTCAAGTATGAACAATTTTAAATTTTTTTATGGGAAGAATAATTTTAATTAAATGCTAATTAATGTTATTAAATATAGGAGTTAGAGATTTGAGTTTTGAATGAAACGTTACACTAATTAGACTTTGTGAATTGATCAGTCAACTTTATTGAATGTCGAATCTTTGATTAATTTACTAATTTTACAAGTTAAAATTCGAGTTGAATTAACCACTTAAATCCTATTTTTCTTCGATAATTTTCTTAAGGATTTAACTACAAGTTTAATCACCGATATTAAAAAGTATATGATAGGTACATAAACTTTCAATTTTATAGCTAATAAATTTTAAAATTTGTGTTGTAAAAAAAAAGAATTAAATTAAAATAAAATTTATTGATAGATTATGACCCAAAATTGAAATGTCAACACACTAAAAAAAAATGAAAAATGAAAATGTTAGGATCTGGTTTGATAACTATTTGATTTTTAAAAATGTTAAGGTCTCGTTTGATAACTATCAGCTTTCGCATACACGTGAGCGCCCGAACATCCAATCACGCTCCCAAGTCCCACTCATGCATCCTTCTCGTCAACACGCAAGGCCACATCCATGCTTTCTACCCCTACATTAAGAACGACCCTTGCTTTTTAGCGCCTCTGATCACCAACACTTAACGTGTATAATCCTTTGCTTACCCAATAACCTCCATTATACTTGAAGAAATAAATGGGTTTGATGTGTGGAGAGAGACGAAGGCCTCGATCTCAGTGAATAGTGGCAACAAGGTCACTTTGTCACTTACAATATTTTGTCGCGTATTTAAGTCGTCTGGAAAAGATTCTACCCGTCGCTCGGTGGAAATTACGTTACAAGGCGACCCCCGTGACTCATCCGTCACGAGGGCTTAGTCAATGACACGTGCCTTTGGGGATCGAAAGGCTCCTACTGTTGATCAACAATTGAGCGATGGGCGCATGCGTCACTTCTAGCCCGGATTCCGACTTAGAGGCGTTCAGTCATAATACAGCGCATGGTAGCTTCGCGTCACGGGTTTTTCAACCAAACGTGATGATCAATTGTGCGAATCAACAGTTCCTCTCGTACTAGGTTGAATTACTATTGCGACACTGTCATCAATATGGTAAAACTAACTCCACTGTCATCAACGGTGTTTTTAAAAACTACTTATAAAAAGTAGGTAACACAACAAATGATAGATGTATTGTTTATAAGCTTAATAAAATTGACACGTATTAACTCATTTGAAGTCGAAAGTTCAATTCTCATTTTGTACTAAAAAACAAAAAATGATGGTCAATAATTTTTTTTTTAATTAATAATAGTAAAAAATGATCGAGCATTCTACCATTTGGGCTACATCCCCTTCTGCCATAATTAATATCTATTTTACTTTCGATTTGAATCTCCATACCTGCATTCATCGGTGGTATTAAAAGTCATTATTCGTGGTGTTTGAATTTGGTGTAGACTGAGCCTAATTTAATCGACATAAAAGTTGTGTATATAACTAAGAAATTCCGCTTTGAATTCTTGAGTCTGCATTAATTAAATAAGTTTGCGAAAAAAAGAAAAATAAAATAAACGAGGCTTTATCGTTGAAATTTCAAAACCTAAAACCCCGGGTTCGTTATTGTTGCAGAGGAGTTGAAGTACCAACCAAAAAACTGGCGCTGGCGGAGTAGTCGATGCTCTCTTTTGAATCCAGATGCCTTCTTCTTTCCGGAGGCTGAACCAACACTAATCAAATCCACTACTATTTCATCTTTGAAATCAAATCAACCGCGTTTTCTCCTCCAATCCTATTGTAATTCATCGAATTTCAGCAGATTCATTCATTCAACCAACCAACCAACTTCCCAATCTCTCCAGGTAACTTCATTTGACGCATCTCTTTCAATTTATGGCCATGGAACTCCCTCTAACCCGCTATCAAAACTATCTTCATGATCGCCTTCAATGTACTACCTCCACTTCCACCTCTACTTCCCACTTCTCCCTTCGTTTCTCAGATTCCAATCTTTTCAGGAACCGATCTTTGCTTTCTGGGTATTCTCTCTGGTCCAATACTACAAAATTTCCTAATTCGTTTTGTTGGGTTAAGTGTTCTTCGTTTGAACAAGGGCTACGGCCTCGACCCGAGCCTCGACCTTCCAAAATCGATCCAGATGTTCGTAAAGGAACGTCTTCGAAGGAGCCCCACATCAGAAAATCCAGTGTAAGGATCTGTAGTCAAATTGAGAAGTTGGTTTTGTGTAAGAAGTACCGAGATGCTCTTGAGATGTTTGAAATTTTTGAGCTGGAGGGTGGTGGTTATGATGTTGGTAACAGCACGTTCGATGCTTTGATTAATGCGTGTATTAGCTTGAAGTCTATAAGAGGGGTGAAGAGGTTGTGTAGTTACATGATTGATAATGGGTTTGAACCCGATCAGTATATGAGGAACAGGGTTCTACTTATGCATGTGAAATGTGGGATGATGATTGATGCTTGTAGATTGTTCGACGAAATGCCCGAGAGGAATGCGGTTTCGTGGAATACTATAATTTCCGGGTATGTAGACTCTGGACACTATGAAGAAGCGTTTAGATTGTTCGTTATGATGTGGGAAGACCATTCTGATTGTGGTCCTCGCGCGTTTGCCACAATGATTCGAGCATCGGCTGGTTTGGAGCTCATTTTTCCTGGTAAGCAATTGCATTCATGTGCGATAAAGGTAGGTGTGGGACTGGACATTTTTGTTTCCTGTGCGCTGATTGACATGTACAGCAAGTGTGGAAGCCTTGAAGATGCTCATTGTGTTTTTGATGAGATGCCAGAAAAGACAATAGTTGGATGGAATTCAATTATAGCTGGTTATGCTCTCCATGGCTACAGTGAGGAAGCTCTGGATCTATATTATGAGATGCGTGATTGCGGAGTTAAAATGGACCATTTTAGCTTTTCTATAATTATAAGGATATGTTCGAGATTAGCCTCGGTAGCACGCGGTAAGCAAGCGCATGCGAGCTTAGTTCGTAACGGCTTTGGGTTAGATGTAGTAGCTAATACAGCACTTGTGGATTTCTATAGCAAATGGGGAAAAGTAGATGATGCTAGGCATGTTTTTGACAGGATGTCCTGTAGAAACGTAATATCATGGAATGCTTTGATTGCTGGATATGGGAATCATGGTCGGGGAGAGGAGGCCCTTGAGATGTTTGAGAAGATGCTTAGGGAAGGCATGATGCCAAACCATGTGACATTTCTTGCTGTTTTATCTGCTTGTAGTATTTCAGATTTGTTTGAACGTGGATGGGAAATTTTTCAATCAATGATTAGGGATCATAAGATTAAACCGCGCGCTATGCATTACGCGTGCATGATTGAATTGCTAGGTCGAGAAGGGCTCCTAGATGAAGCTTATGCCCTTATAAGGAAAGCTCCATTTCAACCCACAGCAAATATGTGGGCTGCCTTGCTTAGAGCTTGTAGAGTTCATGAAAATCTAGAACTTGGGAAATTTGCTGCTGAAAAACTTTATGGGATGGAACCCGATAAGCTTAGTAATTATATTGTGCTTTTAAACATATATAACAGTTCTGGCAAGTTAAAGGAAGCAGCTGATGTTGTTCAGACACTGAAAAGAAAGGGCATAAGAATGCTTCCAGCCTGCAGTTGGATTGAAGTTAAAAATCAACCCCATGCTTTCCTCTCTGGGGATAAACACCATGCCCAAATAGAAAAAGTTGTCGAAAAAGTGGACGAGTTAATGTTAAAGATCTCGAAGCTCGGTTATGTAGCTGAACAGAACTTCTTGCTTCCAGATGTAGATGAACATGAAGAAAAGATACAGATGTACCACAGTGAGAAATTGGCAATAGCTTATGGACTACTCAATACGTTAAAGCAAACGCCATTGCAAATTGTGCAAAGCCATCGCATTTGCGGCGACTGCCATTCTGTGATTAAGATGATTGCTATGATAACTAAACGTGAAATTGTGGTAAGAGATGCTAGCAGATTCCATCATTTCAGATATGGGAATTGTTCTTGTGGAGACTATTGGTGATGATGGTAAAATCTATTTTGTTTTTTATTTGTTTGTTTTTGTAGGAACACTGATATAGATATTGTACATTCTTTTTCAAGGAGGTTCAATTCAAATAAATTCATGATATTACTCGTCTGAAAATTACATTCTTTTCTCAATCTTGCATGTATTGTGCTAAGATATAGATAATCTGTCATTCAAATTCTTAGCATTTTAATATCCTAGATAGATTTGAAGCTGGTTTCATATGTTCAATTGGATGGAGGAAGACGAGAGAATTAGAAGAGAGATTTTCATTATAATCAATCAAACTTCATGAATTGATTTCATTATCTACAACTTCAAAACTTGCCAAATCCCAGAAGAAAGAAGAAAGAATGATCATTGTCCTAATCTGGACTTTTGAAGCTGAGGTTTGTGGTAAGTAATTTGCAGCAAATAATAAAACAATTGACACTTCCAGAAAAGCCTATCAAAAAAACTAGTTGAAAAAAGACGAAAATGAAAACGAGGAAGAAGAATCTTCAGGACTCGGATCTTGTTCTTGGGTTGATGATGCATCATGAACTCCGACCATAATTTCGTCTTGGGATTCGGAATCGGAGTCCTCTGATCCATGCCCCAAGCCGGAATCCACCTCCATCGGTTCACCATCGTTAACCCAGAGATTCACTACAACTACTCGGCCTTCTTCTCCTCCTGATCCTCCTCCTCCTTCCATATCTTCATCCTTCCTCCCTTCCTGATCGTCCACCGGCATCTCGAACCGACAAACCGGACACGTTCCACGAACCCCCAACCATTTCTCGATGCAATCCGAATGATACATATGTTTGCAAGGCATCTCTCTGGCCTCCTCACCGGTTTCAAATCCATCCAAGCAAACCGCACAATCTAACCCCAATTCGGTTACCCGGACCCTAGGCATGGCGTCGATGGAAGCCTTGGAAGCCGGAAAGGGGCCGGACTTGTCCGATAAGTCGCGGAGAAGAGAATCGAGAATGTGACCTTCAAAAACGACGACGGTTCGGGCAGCATGGTCGAGAACGACGATCTGATTGAGGTGCGATCCGTTGGTGGTTCGGGCAAGGCCGAGAAGAAAGGGGAGAAGCATAGAGAGGTTGCGAGGTGGCGGTGGCAGTGGCAGTGGCGGAGAGGAAGAAGAATCGGAATCAGACATGGTTAAGGAAGAAATAGGGTAATGGAGAAGAGGAAAGGGAATTTATTAAATGGAACGGAGGAAGAAGGCGGCCATGGAAAAGAGATGAGAAGATTCTGGAAGAAATTTGATTGATTGATGATGACGACGACGACGATGATTGATGATTGATGATCAGGTCAGGGCGCTCGTAGGAACGGCGACCGACGTGACGGCCCACCGGCGGCCTTTGAAGTCGGTCCCATTATGATGCCCTTCCAAACACGGGAACTCTACGCTTTATTCTCTACGCTTAATATAATATATATATATATATATTTATTTATTTATTTATTTTTAGGAAATTGTAGATGATTGATTGAATGGTTCCTCAACTTGCAATTTATTAAATTATATTGAACAACATTTTGGGCGGATGATATTGATAATGTTAATGTCAAACCATTTTCTAAAAAAAAATATATATTTATATTAAAACATTAAACATTATTAAAAGTTTTTAATTTTCAGATGAATAAAAAATATTAAATAAAAAAATGGAAGAGAAGGGGGCTTTAAGGAGAATAAGAGCTATAGAAAAACGTAGAAAAAAACGAAAATTGATTTAAAAGAAATGGAAACTGGTTTTCAAAATTCTTTCACAATTTTAAAAACGTTTTCAAAAATTTTAAAATAAAAAATTGAATTAATTATCAACATCCTACTTTTTTGTTTTTAAAAAACAAAAATGGTTATACTGTTTATTTTTTTAAAATTTTAGAATTTGAATTTGGTTTCTTTTAAATTTTAATTTGTAATTCGGTGTTATATTTGTTTGCTGTTAATATTCTTAATTATAGACTCGGGTGAACAATTTTACTTGTAAAAACAAAGCGTTTTTTTTTTTTTTTTTGAAAACAAGGAGTGGTTAAAAATAATATGGTTTGTAAGAGAAAATGAATATGTTATTTAAATAGATGGTGTATTAAATGAATAGCTCAATTGGCATAAGGTCATAGGTTCAATTCTTGCCATAATTAAAATATAATTAAAAAAAAAAATTGTGCCTATTACACCTACCTATATTAATTAAATATTTTATATCATTTAGTTAATAGTGTTAATACGAGAGCATAGCTCAACGATGTATCGCCTAGTGACCATGAAGTCTTAATTTCAATTTCTCACCCAACATGTTGTAATAATAATAATAATAATAATAATTAAAAATAATAAAAAAACGAAGCTAACACATTACATAGATCAACCGTTAAAAGTTTAGATATGTAGTTGAACTCTAAATTTATAATTTAATTAAACTTTTTTTTTTTTTTTTTTTTTTTTTTTTGTGAATTGTTATATTTTTAGCCATTCTTTTAAAATAGTTATTATTTTTAGTCATTTTTTTTTCCTTTATTGGTCTGCGAGAATATTTCCAATACACTATTCTAGTGTCGACTTTTAGTGAATCATTGCTGACTACTATTTTTGTTCATCCAAATTCAAGACTACAATAAATAAATAAATGGTTACATTATAAGAACGATGTTAAGTTTTAATTTAGAAAACAAAAATTGTAATTATTTTAGAGATCAGAGTTATTCTAAGTGTATCATATAATTGATTAACTTGACTTTATAAGTTAATTTGAGCATATCTCGCCTGATTAAGACATTATATCTTCGATCAAAATTTTAATAAAAATTTATCATTCTTATGGGTAGAAGAAGCAATTTATAAGCAAAGAAAAAAAAAAGTATTGTTGGATGTGGAATGTATCAAAACACAATCAAATAGGTAGTTACATTTTCAAATGAGTCAAAATGGAAGTAAAAATATAGAATTAGAAGTTGATTAAATGACTAGTAAGGTATTTATTTATTTATTTATTTATTTATTTTGTATATTCTAGTAAGTTTTGGATTTAATCCAATAAAAAGATGGATAAATGGAGATGCATAACTTTCCTAATAAAGATTTTACCAAGGAGAAGAAGGTGAAAGAAATTAACTATATGTTTCAATTATTAGACTTTTTGAAAGCCTAGGGTGGATATGGTTTTCAAACCTAACTTTTTCAACATTATTAGCAGTATCCTAGTGGGAGATAAGGTAATGGAAGCAACAATAAAAAGTAATTTTTTTAGTTCAACAATTGTAGGAGTGGGAGATCAAACCATCAACATTTAAAATAGTAATTGATGATGTTTATGTCATCCCAACAAAAAAAGTTACATGACCTTCACGTGACTTCAACTCTAAAATTTATAGACTTGAAGAGAACGAGATCAGCTGTATAAAACAAAGATTGAAAGAAACACCGACGAGGCGTTTGCCACGATGACTTTGATGTTTAAGTTAGAATCAGAGCTTTGTAACATCAAGCTTATTATTTAGTGAGTAGATTAGAATGAACTTACTTTCTCCTCGGAGTTGGATGATATTTATAATGTTTTTTTTTTGTGGGGGGTTTTCTTCTCCTTCTAGGTTTGACCTAGGAAGACTTCCCCAGGCTCGTTCGGATTCCTCTAGTCTATATGGCATGAGTCGACCTCGACCAGACTGAGACCATATCATTTGGACTTTTGGACCATGGTGTGTGTTCCTTCTGGGATATCTCATTGGGCCATGAACGATCGATAATATCTTTATAAGGTGGGGTCGACTTAGGTTGCCTTAGGTCGACTCTGTTTGTTTGAGGCTTGGTCTCATCATGGACTTCTCCAAAGTCAGTTTGAGCATTGAGTTAGTCTATTGTAGGTCAGTCTCTTACTCTCTTCGATCAATGTAGGTCTTGACCGATTTTATATTCGGTCTTTGTTGTTGGTCCATTTTTACCTACAATAAGTCTCTTATCTATCGGAGAGAACAAAGAAATAATAGTCTTGTTGATTAGTGCATCTTTTTATCAAATTTGGTGCTTTTTGATCTCTAATTGCTAGGGAGAAAAAAGAAAAAAAAATGGTTTGCTTCACTAGGCTCAACATGGTGAAGGATTAAAGCAAAAGACTATGTTGGATTTTCTGATAAGGACTATGAGAATAGACTATACTGAGGATTAAATTAATATGATAAAGATGGATATGAAATATGTCAACCATATGTGAATTAGTGGTAGTGTAAAAGAGAATTATTGATTTTAAGTCCATATATCTATTTTTTATTGGCGCTAAAAGACGTTTAAACTTTGTATAAAATGGTGAAAAATATAGGTAACATGCCTAAAATTACAATTGCAACAGATATCTCTTCTTCCCATGTTCCGTTTTTCCCTAGCTAGTCGGTGATAATATGATTATATTAAGTTTCCTAAGAATGTTCATAACTTGTGATAATGTTTCTTTCTTTCTCTTTCTTCCCTCTACTAAAATCTTTTGTTCACTATTTTATATATGTCATTTGAGTTATGCTCTGGTTCACATGTAGTTTACTATATATGTCATTTGAGTTATGCTCTGGTTCACATGTAGTTTACTTAATATTTTGCTTAGCAAAAATTATTTCAAAATAAAAAAAAAATAAAGTTGTCTTTTAAAATACTAATTTCATGTCTTTAGATGGTGAATAGCTTCATTAATTAATTTTTATTTTTAAAATATATGATAAAAACCTACATTGGTTACCAAATAAAATTATTCATTTTTTTTTATATTTATATAATTTCTTTTTGTATGGATTATTGAAAGAAAAACAACTACATTAATTATATTTTTCAAACTTTTTTTTTACAAAGGTAATTTAATTAATGTGAAAGAGAGGAAATCTGCTTTTATTGGCAAAAAATAATTACGACGTTTGAAATTATTACACAAAGTTCAATAATTACAAAATTGAGCTCCCACTCTAAGTTAAATTAGACTATGCATCGAGTGGTTGTACCAAATGATTGTTTAATAATTATTCGAATTAATTATTGAAATACGAATAAAATATTAAAAATGATTTAAATTTCCTTTTAGTTCTTAAACATTGGGAATTTATTCAAATTGATTATTGAAATCCGAACAAAATATTCAAAAATGATTTAAATTTCGTTTTAGTTCTTAAACATTGGAAATTTCATTTATTTTACAATAGCGGAATAGGAGATTGAAGACTTGAACCTTCTACCTCAAAAAAGTAAAAATGACTTTATCCCCTAAGTCACAAATTAATGTCAAATACTTTTACAATCATTATTTTGCTATCAACAAATCCACTCCAATGAATATATCAACACATCAAATATGTCTATGTAAGTGTGTTAAGACACTAATACATATATTCGAAGTCACATCTTCCGTATGTTAAGGTGATTTTTTTAATACAACAAAGAGTGAGAGAATTCAAACTTTCGACTTTCAATAAAGATCAAAATGTAAGAGTGAAGATTCAAACCTTCGATCACGGCCAAAAACTTGAAATACAAATTTTAAAGGTTAAATAACACTTTTGATCCTTAACCTCACATGAAAGTAACAATTTGGTTTATGAACCTTAGTTTGTAAATGTTGTATATTATAATTTCTCAAAAGAAATAGATTACAACAAAGTATTTATAGATAATCTTCCTAATAATATCAGCATAACAGAATACCTAACTTAAACAAGACTTACAACTATAACAAATTCATAACAAATATATAACCGATTACCCGACTTAGACTTTGTAATTTATAAATCCTAGATTCACTTTATTCATATGCATAATGTAAGAAATTCAATTAAATTTAATAGTATTTTCACGACAAAGACTAAATCTTTATAAGTTTTAAAAAACAACGATTAAATTGGTCTATATTAAAATTTATGGACTAAATTGGTATTTTCACGAAAGTTTAGAGAGCAAAATTTTTTTATTATTTTTTAACACCTTTTCAAACTTTCCTATGAAATTTAGGATTAAAAAGGAAAAAAAAATCAAAACCCGGTCCGCATGAAAAATGAATCAGTTTGGGCGGTTCAGTTAGACCGATGGCTTTGCATCGACTGTTTAGTCTGAAACAAAGAATATGTAGAAAAATTGCGCTGAGATAATAATGTGTGACAGTGAAAAAGCCAAACAGAAAGAGAATCGAAGAAGAAGAAGAAGAAGAAGAAGAAGAAGGAAGGGGGGAAGATAAAGAATCTTGAGAGCTTCCTTCTCTGTTTTCGAGTTGGGGTCTGGATTCTTCTTCTGCTCCTTGCCCCCCAAACAACAATCTTAATTTCTTGCAAATGAATCGCTTCGATATCGTCCAGATTTATCGTCAATACTCTGGTAACAACTCTTCCCCACTGCTTCCAATTTCCGATTCCGTCCGATATCTCTTCTATCGATGATTTCCCACTGCCAATTCTTAGTAAACATTTCTTAATCTCTCAATATTTTCTGCCCTTGGATTATCTGTTTTCAGATGATTTTTTTTGTGTTTTTTCATAGAAATCTATGTCTTCATCTGCTTGCCGATGTATGTTAGTTTTGAAGATATGGGTATGTTCAATATTGGATGTATTTTTCTTTTTCTTTTCAAAGATGGGTTAGTTGCTAAATGCTTAAGAAGTTGAGATGTATTTGCTCGGAAGAAATGTAGGTGCCCTTATTTTTTGGGACCTGCATTAATAGTTTGGATGATAAATAATGTAAAAGATTCAGTTTATCATGTCTTCCTATTTTAGTTTGAATGTTTTCCTTCCTTTGTTGTCAAGGTAAAAAGATCACAGTTCTGATTTTTGAAACCCCCCTCATTTATTAGACTATGAATTAATCGAAATCCAGTCTGATGTGTGTATTGCGTTAGGAACTCGAATTAGCAATATAATGGAGTCTTAACTTGTTTACTTACTTGTTTATAGATATTCGATCTCAAAATGGCTTTTGTCATGGGAATGAAGACTCTGGACATGTTGAAACACAAATGGCTAAAAGTTCAAAGCAGGCACTTGCAGAGCTCTTAATCTATGTGCATTCATCACTGCAGATGGGGTATATCCCTCAAAAGTTAAAACCTATACTATAGTCTATAGGCCTTGTGGTGTTTTCTTAGTTATACTCTGTGTCTAATGGACCATGATAGACTTGGATATACAGAGTTTACTCTGTTTTATACAACTCAATATTTTTTGTCCTTCCAAAATAAGATTTTTTCAACATTTTTTAACTGACAGATGTATGAAAATGAAACTAAGATAATTTTTAATATTGTAGACATAGTTACTTCAACTTGCTAGTTTGATTTCATTTACTTCTGGTTTGGTCTAGTATTTTCTAGCAGTTCAATAAAACATGGAAAAACATGGATAGTTTTTAATTTTGCAGGCATAGGTGCCAAATTTACAACTTGATAAATGAGGCCATCCGTCATTTTTGTACTTATGTAGCTTTACATCATAAGAAATTGCAGTTGATTGCATTATAAAAGTTTTTCTTATATTAATCTAGGTTATCTGAAAAGCATAAATTACATTTGCAGGAACTCAATTTTTTATGAACTATCGAAGCTAATGTCATATCTCAGCTTGATGGTAAACTCTTCCTTCCTATCAGTTTTCCTGGTTTCCTACTCTACTTTAGTTTCCTTTAATTTGACAAGCTTTTGGTATTAGCTGGTGGCAATATTATATTTTCAGTAAGCTCTATCATGTTTTATTCATGTGCTTCAGTTAACTTTAAGAATTATGATTGGAATTTTTTCTGGTTTGTACTTTGAATTTGACAATTTTATTTTGTAGGTAGACTTCTCGGAATTTTCACGCTTCTACGAGTTTGTTTTCTTTGTGTGCCGTGAAAATGGTCAAAAGAATATCAGTAAGATTCCTTCTTTTGACTTGGATATAAAAATATGTTTCAGTTTCCTAATATGCAAGATATCATGTAATGTGCACCGGGTAAGTAAAAGTTTCTTTGACATTCTGATAATTTATTTTTTCTTATTTTATTTGAATTACAGCTGTTAGTAGGGCAGTTAGAGCATGGAGATTAGTTTTGGATGGGAGATTTCGGTTACTTAATCAATGGTGTGACTTTGTTGAGGTACCCTTTCCCCCCTTCTCTTTCTTTCCCTTTTCTTTTTAAAGAACTTTAGGACATAGTAATACAACCTATAGAAAGATCTCAAATAAGGTATTTTCCTTTTTGTTGAGGTGCCCTTTTCCCCCTTCTCTTTCTTTCGGTTACTTAATAAAATGTATAATGATAATAATCAGGAAACCAGAGTTTCCACCTGAAGCTATTTTCATCAACTTGGGTTTATAGGGCCTTACAATTATGAAACGTACGTATTATCAATGAATGGTTCCGGTTTCCTATAAAAAAAAAAATATTAGGAAACGTACGTACGTGCTAAATACGTATGAATGAACATTTCTATGTTGTTAGTTGCCATCTGCAGACATGTTTGGATACACGTTCATATGTATTTAAAAAAATGTATGCATTTATCTCAATTTTTGAAGGAGATGAGTTTGGGAAAATTTGGGGTATTTTTATACCAAAGGTTCTAATCTATCAAATTTCTTCTATCTAGGTTTATGTATTTATGTTATTTTTTGGGGTTTTATTCTTCAACTCATTCATTGAAATAGAAGTGCAATGTAGTGCAATTTATCTCAAGGGTTCTGATCTATTTAAGTTCCATAGAATGATCAGCGACACAATATTTCTGAGGATACTTGGCAGCAAGTCTTGGCTTTCAGCCGTTGTGTACATGAGAATCTGGAAGGGTATGATCCTGAAGGTATTTGTATTTTTATGTTGTTTTTTAATGGAAGTATTTTTTTTTTTTAGATATTTAGTTGTGTGGTAAACCTATTTAAATTACAAATGTCAAGTCTTGGGAACTACTTCAAGTAATCCGTCTCCTTAACTGTTGAAGTTTTTTCACTGATACAATTGAAACCTATCGTAAGAAAAAGTATATTTTCTCAATTTATATAAGAAAATATAATACTTCACTTTCATGTTTAACCTTCTGTTTTGGTTCTTCTATGGATGCAAATATTATGAGAATACAAATATTTATTGATCTCATTATATTGTTAATGGTGGTTTAGTATTGTTATTTTGTTTCCTCAAGTGTGTATGGCTAATGCTTAAAAAGGTTTTTGAGGCTTATGTAAGAGTCATAGACTTCTATGAGAATACATTGAGATTAAAAAGTTAAATAGTTATATGATGGCTGGAATAATACAACTAACAGCTGTATGCATATCCTTCAAATATGGAAGTCCACTTTTGAATGCAATATATATCTACAACACCGGTTGTGGTAATTTAGCCCTTGACTACCTTTATCACTTAAGCTTATGAAAAATACAGAAGGCAAAATTTTGAAGTGTAGGTTGATCCCATTAGCTATAGGTTAAAGATGAGCTTCATCCCATTAGCGGGGTTCCTTCCTTGATTGGGGCTATTGTGTTTTTTTGTATGCCCTTGTATTCTTTCATTTATTCTCAATGACAGTTCGGTACCTTTTCAAAAAAAAAAAATGAGCTTTGTCGTCTTTACGTAAAGAATTGACAATGGATGGATACTTGATTTTTTTCCGGTACTTCTATATTAATCATTGTTTAATAATTCATAGTTCTGTCAATCCGAGCATAGCTGAGTGGATAACCAATTGGTCGATGGTTCAATCCCCCGTCCCCATATTGTTGAACTAAAAAAAAGAGAGATAATAATGCATGGTTCTATACTTTTCTGATTTTATTCAGTTTTTTCCAATTAACTTGAGGATTATGCCTCCTTAGTCTTTTGGAATGTTGGGTATGCTTTTAGATAAGCATAATGTTTTTCTTTTTTTACTGTAATGTTTAGGTTACTCAGTTGCATTTCTTCTTATTAGGTGCTTGGCCCGTCCTAATTGATGACTTTGTCGAGCACATGTACAGGTTTGTTTGTGGAGGTTTTTACAGATGCAATAAGTTTGAAGTTGAATGTAGTTGAATAACTCTGGCTTATATGTAATTTATTTTAATTCTAACGTTTTTTCCACGGTTTAGCCCTGTACCCACACTTGATACGCTGATAACATGTAATTATTATGCAGGAAATCAGGATCTAATAGAATCTCAAACTTGCACTGTAATTGTCGAGACTCAGAATCGCATTCAGGTGTATTTGAAGATTCTCTTCCTGGTATAGGTTATGTTCAACTGTATAAAAAAGGGGAGACTTCCATGTCATGCAGCATCTAATATTAAGTCGTGTATTACTGGTTTGGATTGTGTCAGGATTGAAGCTTTTGCCTGGTTTGAAGAGGAAATTACCGGAGGACATGCAAATGGACGGAATGGTGTCTCCGAGTGATCCTAGAACCGGCTCCATGGAGCTAAGTCCTGTTATGAGCGTCAAGAAAAGTAGATTTATGGCTTGCAAGCCATTGGACTTGGAGAAAAACTTACCTTCTTCATGTACTGCAGATGAGAACACAGAAATGGTTCGACATAATGGTGCTGTAGGCTGTTCCAAATCTCCTTGTGCTGTCGAAGGCTGTCTATCAAAAGGTTTTGCTGGGCTTTTCTCGACACGTACGTTCCTAGGATTGGATCAAGAAAGGAAAGCGTCATTCACGTGAGCATGGGCGATTTAGCTATTATAATTTTTACAGGTTGTATGTTCTATAATGTGGTTAATCTTTCTTCATTGTTGTGGCATAGCATTTTTAATCGGATGAGTTGATTTGGCAGCAAACTAGAACAAAGGATTGAATTTTTCTAATGAGAAAAGAGAAATTAATGATTTGGCATTACATGCAATTGGAAGAATGAATAAAAATCTACATAGTTATGTTTTGTTTTTTACCCTTCTTTTCAATCCTTCAAATGAGATGATTCAATTTGTAGATTGTTAAACTCTGCCCTCACTGTCTTCTCTTTCTTTCTTTTTTCTATCTGTTCCAAGAAACGAGTTTGAATTGAAACTCCGAAATCACTCCTCTCTCTCTCAGTTTTAACCGTGTTGTAATATCTTCGAAAGTGAACATCACAACCGAATTTCTTTGCAGATCTTGGAGTGAAAACTGTCAATACCCATAAATAAAACACCAAAAAGTTCATACATAGGAGAAACACAAATAAGTGGGGATTGTTTTTGCTGCCATTACAGAGTGTAACTAAGAGAGTTGAAAGAGTTCATAAGGGAAAAGGATTGCTTGGAATTTGCATCTTGTTATTTGGGGACAATCAATAATTTGAATGGAAGTAGCAGTGTAGTGGAAGCAAAGGAAGATGCTGGAGAGCAGAGGAATGCCTTTGTATGACTTGCATTCCACTTGTGGACAGTGGCCCGTGGCACCTCTGATCGCATCACTTATGTTTTCTAAGCCGTACACCGCTCCAAATGGAAATATTGCTACAATAAACCAAACAGTTTATTTAACACGAATGTCAATTTCTCAGGAAGAAGGAAAGAAAAAAAAGTAGCAATCCTATCTTTTAACTCATCACATTTAAAACAGGAAGAATTATGAACTACTATGGCTAAAATGGAGTAATTAAGAATATTTTTCAATGAAGATCAAAAGGTTCGAGAGACACACACCTCTGCTTGCTAGCATATTGAAGAGATCATAAGTTTGTTTAAGCTTGAGTGCAGTTTCAAAGAATACATGCTGAGTGAAGATTGGTTCAGAACAAATTCCATGGCTTTCCCACTCTTTCTTCCACATTACCTCATTCTCCTCCTCCTCAAGAGATGGCCATTCTCTATCCAACTCATTTTTCAGGTCCAAAATCTATAAAAAGCCAATTACAAACAAAAAATCATAATGAATTTAAATCATTAAATCCTCTCTGTCTCTCTGATATCCAAATAAAATACCTTTGATGGATCAAAAATGGTTCCCATTTTGCAATTGGGAATCCCAGAAGAACAAGAAGGCCAGAAACCATAAATGCTGAAAGTGGGTATTGCTGGTTTTTGACAAGGCCTCAAATTGCATACAGAAATTTGCCACTGATGTTTAACCAAATAGCCACAAATAAGAAGAGAGATCATGAGAGATAATTAACCAAATTATGGGATACAAGCAAAATTTGATTACCTGTTGAACAAGGTAAAAGAAGTTTCCATTTCCACTACCTTCTGAGGCAGGCTGGACAGGTAAACAAAAGGAGGTGTCAATTTGTTCAACTTTGAATGGAAAATATAAACAAGTTTGAATAGTTGATTAATTACCTGTGGAGGAGATTGTGAAGAGTTTTGTGATGCAATGTTTTGACATGATACGGTTCTCCCAAGAAGCTGAAAAACAAGAAAGAGAATGAACATTGGAGTTGGAGAATTGGGATAGATTGTTTTCTTCAAAGTTTGCTGATAAAACTTCATTTGGATACTCAAATTTTGAAGGCAAAAGAGATAGATAATAAAGTTTGGGGACTGAAATTTATAGGCAAAGCCTCTTATTATGTGGAAAGGAAACCAACCTCTTTTTTTTTTTTTTTTTTTTTGAGTACATTGGGGATGGGGAATTCGAACCACAGACCTCGTGGTCGTCAACTCATACATAGGTCAGCTGAGCTATGCTCGCTTTGGCTCCAACCTCTTAAAATTAGACCTAATGTTTTGTAGGTTCAATTTAATGGCCAGCTGATTGAACTTTAATGACAAAGGAGGGATAGGAGGGTTTGCTTTATATTAATCATTGCAGCAATTACAATTAGCTCCAACATTTAAGAAAAATGGGGTAGTTTTATTTTATTTTTATTATTTTGAGGATGGAAAGAAACTACCAGACAACATCATTAGAGTGTAAAGCAATAATCCACTCAGAGGAAATGAAAGAAGTAGATATCTAGTCCTCCAAAGCCTTTTGCGAGAGAATGCGTCAGAACATTGTACTTGCGCTCTACATGAGTGAAGGAGACTTGTTCATGGCCCCGGGCCAATGACTTTGAATCATCAATGAAAAAGGCTACATTCGTTAAGATCCACTTAACCTCCTATCTATGTATCCACACGACCAAAGAAAAAGGCTACGCCGCTGTCGCCTTAGGGTTTTTGTATATTTTGAGCTTCTTAGATCTTCGCTCTGATATCATGACAAATCAATATGTTTTCTCTTAATTTTCATTTAGAATAAGATGTATTTATACAACATAATGTCTAAACCTAATTTCCCAAAATACATATGGAATAAGATAAAAGCTAACTAATAAATATTTTCTAACTAGATAATTCTCTAATACCATATGTAAAGTTATTATAATTTATTTAAAAAAAATTATTATAATTGTCGACACAGTAAATTAGAATTCAATCATTTGAGGAGCATAGCTCAATGATAATTGTCGTGTAGCTATAAGGTACCAAGGTTCAAATTTTCTCAAACTCCATTGGTTGTACTAAAAATAAAAATTAAAAAAAAAAAAACCCTTGAAAGTAGAGTTTTGTAACCATCCCAACCAATTTAAAGACTGTCTTTAATTTGGTTAATTTAATGGCATCTAATTCCATGCATTGCAAGCTAAGCTATAGGGTTCTTGAGATTTTTGTTACTTTGCCAAGAATGGAATTGGAGATGGTCACTTCATATATGACATTACACTATTAAATGAGGCTATTAAAGGGATTTTTTTTGTAGCTTTTAAATAAAATTTATAAAATATAAGTACAAATTGGACTAATGAAGAAATTTGAGTAGTTTATGTCCATATTAGAACTCTTCAGTTAGGATAAAAGAGTACATGTCAATTACAGCTGAACTAAGCTCACTGAACTCTTCAATCTTCTATTAATCCTCAGAGACTTAAATTACTCCTGAACTAAGTTCACTTTGGCGAACTCTTCAATCTTCTCTTAATCCTCAAAGACGAGTTAACATTTTTTCTTCGGTTACATTTATCTTTTTTACCATATTTTTTGTATAACGTCTATAAAATAATCGCAGGTTTCTTTCATCAAAAAGAAAAGTAAGGAGAGTTAATATTTAATAAGGATGAGTTTTAGAAAGAAGAGATTTTTTTTAGCCAATTAAAAACATTTTTCAAAATTTCGTGATGTTTCACCTACACAAATAAATACTTAAAAAGAATACCTATGCTTTAGAGGAAGCACTTTATCAGCACTCCTAACAAAAAGCATTATAAGAGTACTTTTTAAAAGTCATTCTATCTTATGTGGAAAGTAAATCATACTGTGATAATTTACGTTGCCTGAGATGAAATCAAGATGGTGTTAGTTTGAACTGTTTTTTTTTCTTTTTCGAGTTGAACAACATATGGGTACGAGATTCGAAATTATGACCTCTTAATCAAAGATTATGTGTCTTAACCAGTTGAACTATGCTTAAGTTGGCGGTTTGTACTCGTATAAATTGGAGGATTCGTGAAATGTAACACAAAGTTTTAATAATGATGAGGACTAAAATGAGATACAAACTAGAAAATAAAATATGTATATGATCTGTTTGACAGGAACTGTAGGAGATTGATGAGAATTGGCCTAAAAAATCTTCGAACTTTGTTATAATTGAAACTCTATCACTTTCAATTTGAGCAATTAGTTCTTAGAGCAACCAAATTTTTTGAAGTTAAACCCTATTAATTATAACATTATTGGTTGTTAGATTTCATTAATTATTGCAACAATTTCGTAAATTTAAAGATATAATTGTAAAACAACTCTCATAATTCAAAGAGTGATTTAGGTTATAGTTGCAACCTTAAGTATATATGTAGCTTGTGGTTTACACATTTTTCAAATTTCAACTCACGAAATTATAGTCATAGCCTAGTGGATATAAGCCATCAATTACCATCTCAAATGTAGATGATTCAATTTTTCACTCTCCTAATTTTGTTGAACTTCACAAAAAAAAAAAATGTCAAGTTATAACCAAGGATGAAAATATCGGTTGATATGTCGATATATCCGTAAATTGAAAAGTTCGATATAGATATTAATAGTTAATAGATATCTCCGATATCTTTTATAAATACCCATAAAACCTAAAAAATATCATCTATTAATCTCAATATGGATATAAATACTAATAACAAGATCTATAACTTAGTTTGGAAGTAAAATGAACTTAATTATTAATTTAAACATTTTTTTTTTTAAAAATGATTTATAGAATTATTCGTCGATATCGATATTTCACCGATATATCCATGGATATATCCGTAAAATTGAACTCCCGGTATTGATATCGATATTTTCGTCATTGATAACAACATGATTTAATTGCAACAATTTTATTGTAAATTTTAGATAATTATATTGTTTGAAATTAGTTTGAGATTATGTAGTTTTTAAAATAATGGTTAGTATTTTTGCTTTTACAAAAATCAATTGTAATATGAAGTAAATTAGTGTTTGGTAAATTTTAATTTTAAACTTGAAAATACATTATAGTGTTCAAAATATTTAATTAATGCGGAGATTGAACCCTTGACCAAAATAACACAACCTTATCAATTGAGCTATGCTCAATTTGACAATCATTTTTATAGATATTTACTATCTACTTTATTATAAATTTATATGGTTTAAATTATAAGTTATTTTGTTTAATCTAAGTTATTTGGTAAAAAAAATGGGGAAAAAAATTGTTATAAAAAATAGACTCAATCGAAATTCCATTTATATATGATGAAATATAAGGGAAAGAAAAAAAAAAAAGATAGTTGAAGGATGTGATTGAAATTGTTTTAAAATTTTAACAAGAGAATAGGATAGATTTGTAAGAAATTTGCTTTAAAAGATAAATTAAGGAATAATCAGCATAGTTCAACCATAATTGACATGTACTTATCTCCTTAAGAGTTTCGATAGCACAACTTAAAAATAGTTAAACGTTTTGGTTAGCCTAATCTTTAAATTGACTTAGAAGAAAATATTCAGCTGACATTTATACTTTTAATCCTCCAACCAAAATGTCTATAGAAAAAAAAAAAAAACAAAGATTTCTCAGTCAAAAGAAAAGAAAAAAGAAAAATAAAAGAACGAAGAAGATCTCGAGAGAAATATATGGTCAAATAATCTAATAAGAATCCCCATTCATCCTCCCAATTCAAACTCACATCGTTTGAAGAATCTCTTTTTGAACAAGATTTAACGTTTCATCAAGTATCCCAAAACATTAATAAAAAAATTCAACGAAAGTAAAATTAGTGTACAACTTAAACATTAATCCAGCAACAAAAAAAAAAAAAAAACATCAGTCCAAAGAATTTCAAATTGGAGAAAAATGAACAAAGTAATTTAGGTTTAGGTCGAAAGAAATCTCAAAACAGAGAAATGAAAATGGAAAAAGAATTGTATACATCTCGAGAAAAGAGATATCGATTGACGACCTAGTTGAGAGTTTCATTAAGGGATTCACCCGTGGTTGGCTATACATTTTTTTATAATTTTATATATAGATCGTGTTATGTATACATTTATATACATCTGCTTTTGTGTGTGTAAATTTATGAACATATTAGATATGTAGCGCATGAGGAATTTGTTTCATTGTAATTGTTGTTATATGTCCCTCCGTGTTTCTCCGATGTATGCCCTTGAAGATATTTTGGTAAAATGTATTTTATGTTGTAAAAAATATTTGTGTTGTGTGCGCATTTTAAAGATAATTCTTTCCCAGTTTTAATTACATGCTAGCACTCACACAAGGTCCCTGTCTACATAGAGCCTTGATCAACGATTTCTCTTTCCCGTTCCTAAATCGAGGCAAATGTGAAATTCTTTTCTTGGACATTTAGTGTGAGAAGTTTGATCATGAAATTGTGGAGTAGAGCAAGGGTTGAATCACAGGTACATGAATAGTGAAAGACTTGAAGTTGATGTAGATATTTTTGCCATCCCACACACCATCGAAAGCAACAGTAATTGCAACCATTAATTTGGTGGTATTAACAAAAGAATCTAGTGTCATGAGTAAAGTAGAAGAAATCTATATATTTGTACTCAGAACATTAAAATGAGTCTAAGAAATTGATTCTAGGAAATTGTTCGATATTCTAGGATGAGATGCTTTTTGGTTGTTGGAAATTCTATTAAACTAATGGAAGATTTTAAAAAAAAAAATTATTTGATTACGTGGGTTGACCATAAATATTCATATCTACTCGAATATAATCGAATGAAAAATGATTCTCCTCTCCTAAAAAAAAGAAGAAGAAGAAAAAGAAAAAAAAAAAAAAAAAAAATTGAATAGCATAGATGGGTGATGAAGGGTCCAGCCCATGAAAGAACATCCAGTAAGCGCACTCTTATTGGGCCTTGAATGGGCCTTGAAAAGAGAGAAGGAGCAGGGGAGGACCTCCGAAACTGTACGATCTGATCTGAATTTTACCAGAAAAAAACTCCTTTTTTTTTTCTTTTTTTTTTTTCTTTTTCTGAGAGTCCAATAATTCAATGTCCCCCTCAAATTCCCTCTCCTCTCATTTTTTACCACTCTGATTTTACTTTTAGAATTTTAAACTGAAATAAAGAAAAAATGCAATTTGTATTGATATTATGTTATTTTCTAATTGAAAATGAATTACAGTTTATATATATTTATATAATTGGACATTTCATATTTTAAAATTCTCTTCAAGTTCTTTCATTTTGAATGCTCGAGTTTGAAACCTGTTAAAGCCATTTAATTTTAATTTCAATTTTGTAATATAATATTATATATAAAATATAAAAAAACAAATATCAAATAAAGCTCCTTAAGATTTGTGAAGAGATGCCAAATGTTGATGTGTTGGCGTTCAAAATTTAGATAATAACATAGTATAAATTAAATTAAATAGCCTTAGCAAGTTTCAAACCCATATATTCTGAACTTAGTTTGAAGTAAATTGTTTTGACCACTAAGTCCAACAATTTTAACAAATAGAATGTCAAATTATATAAATATATATAAAAATGATAATTTTGAGACCTTGACCAATAGCTACTAATTGGTGTGTGGTGTAATGAACTCGTGTACCATGCACACGAATTACATGTGGTAGATGATGCTATTAAACATCATGGAGTTACATCCTAAAACCAATTGGTGATAGAAAAAGTAAAACATGTATGTTATATTGTGAGTGAGGTCCTTTCATCTTTTCGATGTGAGATCCTCAACATGCCCTCTCAAGATGTGGTGCCTCTTTGGGTTCGCCAACTTGGGTCGGATTCATTTTTGGACAGAATATCCGTTTGAATTTCATGGACTCTAATATCATATTAGACATCATGAGATTCTATCCTAAAATCAATATCCACGATTTAAGAAATGGACTTGAGATGTTTTGTCATAGTAGGAAAAAATTGTGCAAATTTGAGTTCATAATACTGCAACTTGAAGTGTCACAGCACTTGGTGTCTTGCTTCCTTTTAGTATAAACACAAAAATAATGGATCAAATGTTAGCCAACTATAAAGTCTAAATTTAAGAATGCAACATGTACCATATGATTATTAGTAGTTGGTTGTGGAGTTATGAAGATGACGGTAATATTTATTATCATTTTGACCCATAATTTAATTAAAATGACTACTATCTCCACACAATTCATTTAATTTTATTTTGAAGGTACACATTTCATAATATGTTGCCTTTACAAAAAAAACCTTACTATTTAAGTGATGATTTAAAGCAAGGGTGAATTTACCTTAGGTTTAAGGAGGGCGGAGTCCCCTCAATTATGATAGCATATTTAATTTGTATATAAAATGTGACAATTTTTTTTTGACCTAATACATGTCATTTAATTAATCATAATTTCGAATTATATATATATTTTTTAAAGAGAAAATCGTTTGTCAAACGAACCCATAATCTAATTGTTCATCACATTAGTAATCTACATTAAAAAATGGTAAGTTTGAACTTGTACTTTAATATTTGAATTAATTACCAAAGAAATACCATATATAAATTTTCAATTATTCAGAAGTTGCGTGTAGAAATGGCTTTAGTAAAGTGTGAAATTAAGAAATAATAAATTGAACTACAAAATTACAAAAATTGCTAGACTGAAATTTGATTGCACATTGAATATAATAATAAATCAGAAACTGACCTTGGATGTAGTAGTCAAATTTATTGATAAGTTAATATATCAACTAGAATTGACTATAAATTTAATCAAAAAAAAAAAAAAAAAAAAAAAAAAAAAAAAAAAAAAAAATTCAAAGGTACTCATAATTTCATAGTCAAAGTACAACTTTATGTCAATTAAGTTATGTTCAGTTTGACAAGATTCACGTTTTTAAAATGATAAAAAATGATAAAAAATTCTAACGAATTTTAACACCGTGTTGACCGAGAAATTTCGGTCAATCAGCAGTTGTCACGTCATCGTTCACAAAGTGATGACAAAACCTACATTTGGGACGAATTTTAAACTGACACGTCGAAGACAAAATTGGCGATTCTCGAGAAGACGCCACGTCATCATGACCGTTTGATCAGATAAGCTTAACTGATCAAGTTGGGTCATATTGCAATTGGGTTCACGATCAAATATGGCTCAAAAAGTTATTTAAATGACAATTTGGCTCAAAGCCCAAATTCATATGGTTGGGCCCAAAAGCTCATTGGGCTCAAACCCATTAGGCCCAAGCCCATTAGGTTCCCATGAGAATTCTAGAGTTCATCATTTATTTTCAAGGTTCAAAAAATTTAATACTCCTAAAGAACTTAGAGAGAATTCACAAGTAATGAAGATTCATTGAATCCTTGGAAGACTAAACGTTCCTTGAAGATCAAACACTTGAAGAATTAAGACCTTCGAGAAGCTGAAGATTCAACTTCGAGAACAAGCTGCAAAGCCCTCGAGTTAAATCCAACATCGAGAACAAGTTGCAGAGCCTCGAAACAAATCCAACATCGAAAACAAGCTGTGAAGCCTTCGAGACACATTTACATTTGAAAGAGAAAGAATCAGAGGATAAACATTAGAGATTGTAATCTACTACGTATACAAATTAATACAAATCAAATTCATTTACACGTGTCGAATTTACTTCGTCGAAATCTGGTGTGAAGACACCAATTTCATACTGATTTATAACTTATAACTTATAGTTTTCCATCTTAAAATCAGTTTCATCAAGGGACACCTTTGTATTCTTTGAAAAGTTTGCTATATTTTGTTTTTGGTGAGGAAAAGAGTGAACTACATAAAGAATTAAAAAATGAAATGAATGTAAGAAAAAAAAAATGGAAAGGAATTAATTGTATTAAAAATATGGTAGGATGATAGGAGCACATGTGTAAGGAGGGGCCATGCCCTTAGAATTATGGGGAAGGGGCTTTGTTTGAGTGAAAAGGGTTCCAAAGTGTGTATATATTTCTTATTTACATATTTCTTATTTACCCATTTTCCCAAAATTAAATTTAATTATCAAATCTTCCAAACTGTGTATATCACATACAATCATCTAACACCATTTATTACGCTTACTTTTTCCACCATTTTTAATATTAATTTCACTTTGAGTTTCTTATTCAATTTCATCAAATGAATTTTTTGTTTTTTTTCTAATATATGGGTTTGGAGATTCAAACCTCCACAACTTTTTAATCACGTGAGAAAATTTACTAACTAAAAATTTATAGGTAAATAAATAAGGGTTGATTGCATGGATAACAATCAGGCTCAAATTAAACTATTTGCACTTATAACAAATTGTAAAATATTTTGTAAATATAGCAACAAAAAAAAATTAGTCTGATCCATGTAAAAGATTAAAAAGTCCAAATATCCCAAAATCAGTCATTAAAATCCTTAAACCCTAAACCCCAAACTCACACTTCAATGCATAGTGAACACTGAAAACTCCCAACCTCTAAACCCTAAATCCTAAACCCTAATAGGACACTTGAATGCCTAGCGAACGCCGAACTGAAGATAACCTATTTTTTTTTAATTCTTCTTATTTATTTATTAGGGATAATACAGAAATAAAAAAAAAATCATTTTAGAAATTTGCAAAACTTTTAATAAGTTGTTATATCTCTAATTATTTAAGTCGAAATTGACATCGGCTACAATTTTCCAATAAATAATAAGGTGTGAACGGCTCGATTAAATAACTAATTCAATACGCTCCGACCGATTAACATTAACGGTTTAGTCAGTTTGTCTCGACAATAAATTATAAATAAAAACTTACATTTCCGTGCCTCAAACTCATTCCCTCCACGAATGTAAAAATCAACTCAACCACCAACCTTACTTGATATTCAATCAATTTTTTAAATATTAAACCTATCAATCAGTTTCAAATATGTTTAGTTTAGCTTTTAAAAATTCTAAAACCGAATCGTCAACCGGCTCATTTGAACCTAAATTGATGGCGAATTTGATCGATTTGAGTAATTTTTTTTTCTTTGGGTATTTTTATTTTCACTTGTACCCCTAGTAAATAGAATGTGAATTATATATATATATATATATATATATATATATATATATATATATATATAGTGGTTGATTTAGAGGACAGAGTCATTATTGGGAGAAAAAGAAATAATTGAGTGAGAATGAAAGCACGGAAAAGCTTGTTTGGGAGTTTCGATGCAGAATGGTGTAATGTACAAACTCTGTTTGACGATAAATATAAAAAATAAAAATAAAAAAATAACCCAACTGCTATATGATTGCCTAATTTAACCCTAAAACAAATATGTTCTTTTAGTTTATTGTAGAATTATGGAGTTTTACTTCTTACTTTTACTATCTAAATTATAAAGAACGGATTTTTTTTTTTCTGTTTTGGTCAACTAATTTTTTATGATAATTTTGTTTCAGTTTTTAAAATTTTAAACTTTTTTTTTAAAGATTGTAATTTTTATCCTTAATTTTTTTTTTTTTTTTTTTTTTTTTATAAACTACTTAGAATAAAAAAAATTGATGTAGGCATGTCTTGAATGATTTGTCTAGGAAGTAGATATTTATGTGGAAAAATGTCTAAAACTAAGTGTAGAGTAGAAGGCCTCAGTGTTGGATTTCCAAATGAAACAATTTCTTTTTTAAATGGTTAATGAAAAATTAAAGTTAAGGACTATTTTTTTTATTTATTTATTTTTTTTTATGTAAAATTTGAAGACAGACAAAATATTAGAAATTTTAAAAATTAAAATGAAATAAATAAATAAGATCATTTTTTTTTTTTGGGTTAATGTCTAAATGTCCATGTCTATAAGTAAATTAATATTTAGTTTAAACATAGTTTTGATCCCATAAGCAAACTCTATTTTTAGAATTTATAGGTTTTTGTTTGGTCAAACAAAGTCTTGTTAGATATCTTTATTAGTATGAAGTTTTTTTTTTTTTTTTTTTTGAATGAAACCAAAAATAAATTATTTTTTTGACAACATGTGAGGGTGGGGGATCGAACTCGTGACCTCTTGATCTAGAGGTCACTAGTCTATACAATATGTCAGTTGAGCTATGCAAATGTTGACCAAAAATATTACGAGATTTTTATATTGAAAATGAATAATATCATACTAATATGGAGATAGGTTGATCGTCCCTTGTCTTTATCATATTTTATTCTAAATAAAAAATAAATAAAAATAAAAAGATTAAACAAATAATTAAATCTTAGACCAATTATAATCGATCAAGAGGTCAAATTCATCACCTCACATATGGTCAAAAAGAAAATATTACGTATAAAATTTTAAATATTCAAGTTGATTAAAAAAAAGGGGTTAATGTTACCTATTTATATATGTAAAAATAAAAACAAAAACAACCGGTCAAATAATGTATGTGTTATGGCTACATTTAAGAGTCTCGAACCGAACTTGAGAACTGAGAGCACTAAAAAGATCAGTAGACGGGCTGCGATAGAAGTCTAAAGCCCATGAGATAGACTTAAGGCTCACGAAATTCGAGAGTAGAGTTGATCATGAGACGACTCACCCAAAAGGCCTTTGAGGCTGACCCATGTGAGTCGGCCTCAGGAGGGTGGTCGATCGCAGTGGACCGGCCGAGTAAGAAGAAGGGCCAAAGGCCCTTGAGGTCGACCCATGTCGGTCAGCCAAGGGAGGGTGGGCGGTCGCAGTGGACCGGCTGAGTGAGACCCATGTCGGTCAGCCAAGGGAAGGTTGACCATTGATCGATCCATCTAAAGAATCTTAAGGTCGACCCTCATGGGTCGATCTATGAGAAAACTCAACGAGAGAAACCCATGTTGTTCGGTTGAGCGAAGTCGTTAGAGTCAAGAGGAGTCAAAATTAGCGTTACAAGTCCAGAGCAATACTCATAGGAGGCAGGATACAAGTTCTTGATGGTCATGGTCATGAGAGCCGATAAGTCGGTCCCTAAAGTGTAACTGATTGAAGTAACCGCTTGATTGCCTCAACAATAACGAGACGCTAGAAGATTAACCATGGTAATAATGGTTCCGATTGGCGATTACAAAACGACGTGGTTATATAAACAACTGTGGACAGTAGCTTAAGGTACGCACATTTGACTAAGAAAAAATTACAACTAGCTAAGTTTATCAAGAAATCTAACTTGAGCACCAGAGTGCAATAACACTAGAGCTCATTCGCATTTACGAGATTTTTTCAACAAACAAATTCACTGTTGCCGTCATTTTTCGACAACAACATTATGGCTTAACAATAATTGACTTTTACTATTAAAAGAAATAATTAGTAATGAATAACAAAATGTAAAACTAATAAAAATTATACCCAAAAAAATATTAAAATTTGAGAAAATATTAGAAAATGAACCATGTTAGCCAAAAGGTTGACCAATATCTGATTAATTTGTTCAGAAAAAAAAAAAAAAAAAAATTAGAGGTCTGGGAAATAAGACCCAAAAATTGGTAGAAAAGATATTGTTTTTCAAAAGGTGTAAACTGAGAAGTCAGAGAATGCAACGTGTCATTAAATGATTGCGTGAAAAAGGGACCACCCTGCTTTATTAAGTCTTTAATTCTGATTAAGGTAACCAACTTTTAGTTCATAACGTACGCTTAAGAAAAGAAAAGAAAAAAAAACACGTAGCGCTGATAGCATCGTAAATAGTGCGTGTTTTCGAGGCTATTTTCGTCAATCTCGAAAAAAAGACATTTCCATTTCCAGTTTTACGGTACGATTTCAATTTTTTTTTTTTTTTTTTTTTTTTTTTTTTTTTTTTTTTTTTTTTTTTTTTTTTTAAATAAACCCTCTCTAAATCAGGATTTGTGAAACCAAAACATAATTATTCAACTGGTATGATGTATGATTAGTTGGTGCAGTGGGTGAGCGCTCCGCCTAAGATAGCAGTGGGGTTCAATTCTATCCTAAGACAAATTTTTAAAAAAATTATAAAACAACCATGCACGAGCCATGAAATTAAATGCATTATTACCGCCCATATTTTGTGGGTGCGATCATAAACTCCGAGCGTGCTTGGGCGAGAGTAGTACTAAGTTGGGTGACCACTTGGAAAGTTCTCGCACCTTTTTGTTTCTTATATAACTTCATTTTGGTCAAACCGAGCATAGCTCAATTGACATCATATTGTGCTATGTACTAAATTGAGTGACCACTTGAGAAGTCCTCGTGTTGCACCCTTTTTTGTTTCTTATATAACTTCGTTTTGGTCAAACCGAGCAGCTCAATTGACATCATATTGTGCTATTTACTAAATTGGGTGACCACTTGAGAAGTCCTCGTGTTGCACCCTTTTTTATTTCTTATATAACTTCGTTTTGGTCAAACCGAGCAGCTCAATTGATATCATATTGTGCTATTGACTAAGAGGTCATGAGTTAAATCCTCACATTAATTAAATACATTTGCAAAAGAAATGATGTATGACTAGTGATCAATAGGTCGGTCCTAGGTTCGATCCCCTCTCCTACATGTTAAAAAAAAAAAAAAAAAAAAAAAACCTTCAATAACCTTCAATATAAATTTTTAAAATGGCATCTTCCCAAATAATGATTGAGATACAGTTTAAAAATTCAATCTAAAACATTTAAATATGTTGAAATAAAATTTTGGTTGGGGGAAAACCATTTAAAACATAAACTTAGTGTAGAGATGTTCACGGGACGGAATGGACGGAGTCGAGTAATGTCTTCTCCACCTCTCATTTTATTTTTCATTTAATTTTGCAGAAAACGGGACGAAATTCTCACGAATATGGAGTTTTCTCTCTACCGATAATTTTCTCCGTTTATTATTATTATTTTTTAATTTATTTTCAACCAATTTTTGTTTCAAATGCTCTAAATTTAAAATTAAATAATTTAAATCTAGTAAAAGCAATTTCTAACTTTTAAAAGTTCAAAATTTATAAAATATCTCAATTACAAAATATCATAACAAAAGTAAAAATATTAATAATGAAGTCTTAAAAGTAAAAAAAAAAAATTAATTTTAAATACTAACAAAATAGTTTAACTTAAATATTATAATCAAGTCATCAACCATATTCTAACTCTTAAATGTAATTTTTTTTTTAAATTTATTAAGTTAATTAATATATATATATATAATTATTCGGAGCGAAGCGGGGCAGGACATGTATGGTATTATCCATCCCAGCCCCGTTTAGCAAACATGTCGAAAAACGATCTCCGTCTCCGCCCCATTCTTCGTCTCGTTCGGGGGGATGATTAAATGGACATCTCCACTCAATAGATCGTAGCAATTTTAATCCTAAACTTTCAATTTCATCACATTGAACTAATTCAAATTACTTGCATCAGTGTTGCAATATAGACCTTGAACTTTCAATATCATCACATTGCACCCTAAACTTATATAAGTATGACAATATAGACCCAAGGTTAACTTTTCGTTTGAATCTGTTAATAAAACACGCCATCATCCACATCGGTCTGGCAAATCAACTCCAATTACTCGAACAAATCATTTGAACCGTCGGTTGCTCGATCGCCTCCTTCATTGAAAACCACTTCTTCTTCGATGCTTATGTTTGATTCGAATCGAGTGTCTACTCATTTAACCAACAAAAATCATAATAAAAAACTCTGGAACCATTCAACTCCTCAAATTTTAAAAATCAGAATACATAATGTGAGGGGAGATTCAAATGAATATCGCAGGCTTCATATAATAAACATTTTTGGGGATTGATTCTAATTTTAAGTAGAGAATGTTTTATTTGAAGTTCAAATGAGGAAAATGTTGAGATTTGGTAAAAATAAAATTTTCTCTAGTGTAACAACAAAAAATAATTATGAGGCCGAGATTGCAAGTTTGATTAAAGAAAGAGAAAATTGGTTTGAGGAGGTGAGTGGTTCCACAAGTTCATATAAATGAAGACACTTGATTTGGATAAAACGTAAGCGTCGAAAAAATAGAAAAAATAGTTTTCAATAAAAGAAACAATCGAACAACCGACGATTCAAACGATTTATTTCAAAAAATTAGAAATCTAGATAGATGATCACGTAATTTTAACCAATTTAAATAAAAAGTTAATCTAAGATCTATATTACAAGATTTATGGAAGTTTAAGTTTCAATTTGAGAAACTTGTGATTAAAACTATATGATCGGAATGGTTTTTTTCTCTAAATATTTTTTTGAGGTGGAAGCAGGAGGAAGTCTGCACTGTGCAGAGAAACTCAAAACGGTGTCGTTTAGCATGACATTAAAATGTGGGTTTTTCTTTAGACAAAACCCCCGATTCAAGTTTCAACGTCCTAAAATTCCTTTCAAGCCGACATAAATACCTTCCACTTCCAGCCGTAATATCCAACCGGGTTTCATTAAATCCACGCCTCCCCCTCCCTAGAAAGACAAATCTACCCTCCCCACTCCCTCCCCTAAATTCCAAATCCAACACCAACTTCGTCATTACGCAAGAGAGTGGCATGAATCAAAAAGCAGCATACAAGGGCTGCCAATATCAAAAAAAAAAAAAGTAACTTTAAAAGCGGTCCAGTCCTTACTGCAAGTTGGCAAAAAATTTAACATGGGGTTGCAGTGTATTGTCTCTGGTCCTCCATCAGCTATAGTTTAAATTTAAAAAATAAAAAAATAAAAAAATAAAACTTTATAATTTATATACTTTCCCGGGTCAACTCACCCCTGACCGAGTCATAATTGTCCAAAGACCTTCAATCTAAAAGGCCTAATAAATCGGAACTCTGACTCATTAATTCAAAATTAAATTTAAATTAACTACACACAGACTGTGTTAAAAAAAAAAAAAAAAACATTACTTCCTAGTTCCTACTACCTCAGTGGTTTGTATTTGAATTTTGAGGTATATTTATTACACATGCAACAACTATCCTCAAAATGGGTCCCACTCAACTTAACCACAGATTATAACTAGGGTTAAAATCAACAAGTCTGGGTTAACCAAGGACAACCACAAAAACTCTGATTTTTTTTCTCTCCTTCTTCTTCTTCACTTCACAACTACACCCAATTCTTTATTATTCAGTTTCTTCCTTAATTTTTACAGAAAGGTTAATGTTTTTTTTGTTTTTATTTTATTTTATTATGTGTTTTTGTAGCTGTTTAATTGTCGATGTTTAGAGAGGTTTGTGTTTTTGAGAGAGCCATGGATTTAGCTGCCATCACTACTAGTAGTAATAACACCAAATCTCCCGAGGCCGACAGTGATACTCCGACGCGGATAATCCCGCCCTCCTCCGTCAAATCTCTTCCGTTCACCAACGGCGTTCTCAAGCGCCACCTCCATCACACCCACGGCCGTCAACCGGCGGTTCAACCGCTGGTGCTTGTTACTTACAAAGAATGTCTCAAAAATCACGCCGCCACCTTAGGAGCTCATGCTTTGGACGGATGTGGGGAGTTTATGCCTTCCCCTTCCTCCACACCCACCGATCCCACCTCCCTCAAGTGCGCCGCCTGCGGCTGTCACCGCAATTTCCACCGCCGTGACCCGGAGGACCCGATTTCGACTTTGGCCTTGAATACGGCGGCGACTACTCATGTGATCGAGTATCAGCCGCACCACCGGCACCACCCACCTCCGCCTCCACTGGCAGGCAACCGGAGCCCGAATTCGGCGTCGCCTCCGCCGATCTCGTCGTCGTACTACCCATCGGCGCCACATATGTTACTGGCGCTTTCCGCCGGGTTGTCGGCTGGTCATCCGCCGGAAAACGCTCACGGGAATAATTCGTTGCTGATGACGACGCCGAGCCCGAACGCGAGGAAACGGTTCAGGACGAAATTCACGAACGAGCAAAAGGAAAAAATGCTGGAATTTGCAGAACGAGTTGGATGGAAAATGCAAAAGAGAGATGAGGATTTGGTTAGAGATTTTTGCAATCAAGTTGATGTTGAAAGAGGGGTTCTCAAAGTATGGATGCATAACAACAAGAACACCATGGGAAAAAAACCCGAATCCAATGGCAACACCGTCACTGCCACCCCCACCACCGCCACCACCGCCGTCATCGCGGCCGTCAACAACGACAAAAATGAAGATGGAGCAGATGGGGACTTGCAAATGCATGTTGGCTCAAATGGGTCATCTTCTTCTTCTTGATCTACTACTTTACTCCCAAGTAATTAATAATAAAACTGCATCATCATCATCATCAGCTGATACGCAAATCCAAGCTAGGTTAGCTCTAGTTTTTTTTTTTTTTTTTTTTTTTTTTTTTCTTTTTTCATTTTCATTTTAGCTTAGTGTTGAATTGAATCAATTAATGAGATGACCACTGAGAAGAAGACCACCCTGTTTGGGAGGATTATAACATGGAATTATTAATTAAGAAGAGAGATCAGGACAAAGCATTAATCACTTATTTATCTCCTTAATTTCTTATTCATTCTCTAATTTTATATCTTTCTCCAATAATAACACATTGAATTTGAGTCTCATTCGAATAAGTAATCTAATTAATCTAATCTGCTTAATTTGTGTATTTTCCCTTATTTTTGCTTTCATATGAACTGTAAATTTAATGAATCTAACGTCTCATCACAGCGACCAAAAGATTTTCCCCTTATCTTCTGTCTCGGAGAAAGCAGCAGAAAGTAGAATATTGCCTGAACATTAGATTTTGTGCACATTTTCCAAATTCTCTATTACATTAAGGGATAATTAACATTATAATTTAATTAAAAGTGTTTGTATATTTACTATTTTCAATCATTGGTCGTACTTTGTATTATTGTTTTTTGTTTTAAGAAGCAAAGTGCAAAGGGGCAGTCATCTACCCTGCTGCCTTTCCTAGTACATTATCTATATTTAAAAAAGAGATTACAATAATGTTTTTAGATTTAATCATCATAATCTAATACCCTTTTTGCATGTCTAATTTTTAATTATGGCTCAATGCCACTTTCCTTTAATGGGAAGCATTCCTCTTTGGTATCATTAATATTTAATTAACAAAAATTAGGAAGGAATTTAGGATAGATCAGCTGCCAAATCTTGGGGTGACGTTTCAACCATTTCCCCATTTTGTTTAGGGTTTCACTATTTGTTTTTCTCTCAACCCCCTTTTCTAGATTAAGTAATTTGTTTTTTTTTTGTTTGTTAGTTATTTATGAAGTCAGTTATCTTGCTTTTTTTCAACAATTTTGTGTTTTCTTTTTATTTTCAAATAAATTTATAATTTGTTTGAATTCTGGTTCAATTTATAACTTAATTGGAAAATTAAAAAAAAATAGCGCAAGTATGTTATATTGTGAGTGAGGTCTCTTTATCTCTGATGTGGGATCCTCACATGCCCTTTCAAGATGGTGCCTCCTTGGGTTCACTATCTTGAGTCGGATCTCATTTGTTTTGGACTGAATACCCGTTTGGACTTCGTGGGCTCTCATACCATATTAGACATCATGGTGTTCCATCAAAAAACCAATTGGTGATAGAAGAAGTAACTCATGTATGTTATATTGTGAGTGATGTCCCTTCATCTTTCCGATATGAGATCCTCAACAACAATGACATACTAGTTAATTCCATAACTTTACCTCCAATGGATAAAAATTAGGGTAAGCTTTTATTTTTCTTCTCTTTATAGCTCCACAAATCTATGTTTTTTTATTTGAAAAACAAATGAAAATATGTTTTCTTTTTCTAAGATTTCATAATTTGGAGCAAAATTATGAGAATAGAATTGAAAGAGTTGGCTCAATAAATGAAATCTTGAATAAATTTTAAAATTTGAATACCTTTTGAGAGTAAAAAAGATACTGGGACCTGTATGACTCATTTTTGTCACGAATGCTTTTATATCAATGGTATGCTTGTGTACTTTTTATGAGTTGTGAACCTCCCTACTTGTCAACAATCTAACTATGAACACATATTTCTTCTTAGTCCAAATTTTGACTTAAGTAATTCAAACCACAAGCAAAATTCATTGTATATTAGAATGAGAATTAGTTGGTGACGATTTATGAGACACTCCCTAACCCTATCTTAATTAGAGTGAAACTTAGTCTCTGTTTGAGATTACGGTAGTTTTTAAAATAATTGCTGACAGCTGTGCTTTTAGTATCAACTGTTATATAAATATAAAACAACAGAAACAAAATTAATGATTTAGCTATAATAACAAAAATAGACAAACATATCATTTTAAGGCATTTGTACTTACTTCGCCGTAAAATTACTATCATTTTACAAACATGTACCAAGATGTCATTTATTTCACAAATGACTAAATACATTAGGAGTATTTCATAAAAGTTGGTGATCAATTACATTCAAACCTTTCAATATATAAATATTGACATTTTTATGAAATAAAATATAACCATTTAAGATATAAATCAATAATTTAATATAATTGTAAATCCCAAAATATTAATTTATCATTTACTCTTCCGTCTTCACCTCAATCAAAACTCTCCCTCCAAAAATGACACACACATACATACATATATATTTTGCATATAAACATTATTATGCAAAATTCTCTCAAAAACATATATGTATGATATAATCGAATATAAATTAGTATATTATTATGTTAAAAATATGTAATTAGTTATATGTTCAATTAATGTTAAAAACATGTAATTAATTATAGGTTGAATATATGAATTATTATAAGTCAGTTAATTTAGGAAAGTCTCAGAAATATGAGGATATATCTAAAGTTTCTATTAAGTAACCTTTTTTTTTTCCAGCGGTTTAAATTAGTTTCTGTTAGAAATAATAAAAGTGTTGCTTAATTAGGTAAATATAATCTGTGCATTTTGTTTAGCTGTCTTTTCTGTCCCATAACATGCACTAATACTATAGCAAAAATGGACACTTAATCTATGATTTAAAAGTTGAACCTTTGAACTTATTAGATGCCAACTATAAATAATTTAAGTTGTCAATTTCAACTATTATATTGAAAAAAATAGCTCAACTCCTTAATAATTAAGAGAAAAAAAAAAAATTCTTTTTTTTTTTTTAATATTGAAAAATCTCGTTCTGTTTATGGCTCTTTTAAAAATATTATTGAATTTTGTTTAATTAAATTTCCTCTTTTTAAAAAAATAAAAATAGAAAAAAATTTAAAGAAAAAAAAAAATACAAGAACCTTCAAATAAGTGAAAAATTGTTTTTTTTTTCAATAAAACTTTAAATTGTTAGGGTTAGAGTCAAATTAAGTATAGTTCAACCTCAAAGTTGAAGTTGGAATCTCACCTCTAAATTTATTGTACTAAAATAAAACTTCAAATGCTTAGTACTCGTAAATAATTTTATCTTTTAAGCTATAATAAAATTAAATTATTTCCTAATAATTTTTAATTTTTAGAATAATATATTTTTTCAAAATGTTACTGTTAGCAACTTATATTCAGTCATCAAGAAGTTATTTTTAAGGAAAGTTGTAAAAAATGTCAATTTAGAGTAAATTAATAAAAAATATAGCACTTTTAATTTTAATTTATTTTTTTTTGCAAATATGACAATTTCTATCACGGATAGTTTGATCTATCGCTGATAGAAGTCTATCACCTCAATTTTTTTTATAGAATTTTGTCCGTGTCTATCACTGATAGCCATATATCAGTGATAACAGTATAGTAACTAATTTTTTTTGCTATATTTGTAAAATATTTTAAATTTTACTATTTTTGTCATTATTTTGAGCGTGATTCCTGTTTATGCAACGAACCATATTTTTAAAGTATTATACCTGTAATTATTTTTGAATAAATGAAATAAAAATCCATAATAGACAGAATGATTAATAAATGGACCTTAAAAATATAAAAAGGAAATAGTCCCTTAGGTAGAGAAAAATGGTGGAGAGGAAGAAGCCATGGAGAGTTTGGAGTTATGGATATGATGTGAAGTTTATCAATTTGATTGATTTTGAGAATTAGTGAAAAACAAATAAATGGTCACTATTTGGCCATTTGTAAGAGCATCAAACTCTATTTTCATTGGATTCTAATGGGAGAGAACTTATCATCAACCTAATTACCAATAAATGACATTTCTTTTGTCTCATTATTGGAGCTACTTTTGCTAATTTTCTTCTACCTAATATCTATAATTCAAATTATTAATAATAATAAATAAATAAATAAATAAATAAGGCACCTTGAAGAAAGCTCCAACAACTAGGGAAAGCCCTACCCAAGTCCTCTATTTGAGTTTGGATCTCACTCCATTGTCCTATTCTAAAATTAGGGTTATTTCTTATGCATAATAATTGAACAAAAACCAATGTATAGGCACCATTTTCCAAATTGATAAAATTTATATCTACTCATAAAAAATTACACATAATAGGTTGAAATGCCTTGAATCTATTATGGCCCTTTACGACGGGTTCGATATGAAGTCTTATAGGTGTCATATATAAACCTTCTAATGACTTTAGTCGCCCCTAGTCTGTCATTTATATTCTCTCTTATTCGTAATAATATTGTTCTCTCTTCTGCTCGTAGACGTAGTTAACACGACGTTAGTAAACCAACCACGTAAATCTGTGTCGATCTTTCTTTTGTGTTTATTTTGTTCTTTGTTATTAGATTTATCGTAACATAATATTTTTTCATATATATCATATATGATGTTTTAACTAATTATTGAATGCATGAGACTCAATAACCAACCCTAAAGTTTAGAGTTAGTTATATTTCTTGAATGTAATAATTGAACCAAAACTCTATTCATATAGTGCTTGTTTCAAAGATGACAAATTTTATGTACAAAACTAACAATAGAAATTGCAAAAAAAAAAAAAAAAAAAAAAGTTTCTTTATTGAATTATAATCGATATCATGCTTTGGTTAATTATTGAACATGATTCAATAATTGTTTAAATATATTATTAATACAATGTCAAATTATTGTTGATTGTTTGTATAATTTAAAAAGTGTTATTTAATTAATAATTTGTAAATTTGATGAAGAAAAACCAATATATGGTGAAGGTCATACTTTTATATATATTTAATATATGAATGAATAATTTATTGAATAGGATTGAATAATTATTGAAACATTATTGAAAAGGATTCAAATAATTATTGAAGAGTAGATTTACATAAAACTATGCTATTTGTTATAATTTCTCATGTACCATACAAACAAAAACCCTAGCACCAAGCAATCTTGTTGAATAATTTGGTTGTTGCATATATTTGAATTAATACCCTAAAAATGTAAGTGTAACTCTCACTATATATGAACTCAAAACTTTATCTCATTTTTTTTTTCCTTCCTTAGTCAAACATGAATTTAAAAAGTTGGGTGTTGGAAATAATTGGGAATTAATGTTTTACCAACCAACCTTTAAAATTTGGTAAATTAGAAAGGGAAAAAAAGTTAAATCTTTATTCCAATTTTTTTTAAAAAAAATGAAGAAAATGAAATGGAAGGGTGTGGAAGAAAAGCCAACATATGTGTAAGAATGCAATAGTGAGACATTAATGCAAAGAAGGACCACAAAATAATTTGCAGCATAAAATTAGGGCATTTTGTAAATGCTGTGGTCCTATCCTAACATATTACATTGCCTACACTTCTCTGTCTTTAGCATTTTCAGGCATCTCCCTTACTTACCACTCCCTTTACACTTTATCCTTCAACATCATCAAACAAGATGATAATATTTTTAATTATTTCTGACCCTTCATTTTCCACTCCAACTTTACCTACCTACCTTTGGTTCTACCTATGGTAAATAAACGACGGTCATGTTTGAGAGTGATTTTGATTGTATGAAAATTACTTTTAAAAATATAAAACCAAACAATAAATTGATTTTGAATGATTAAAACTTAAAAATATATTGTTTGTGACGACTGATTTTGAAAATGTCAAATTCACTTCTAGATAATGTCCAAAGAAATTCAGACCTATAACTCACGAAGAAAATATATAGTAGACATTAATATCTGACTACTTGAGCTATAGTGTAAAAAATGAATCAAGTTCTCCCGCATGTTGTCCAAAAAAAAACTCATCAACTATTATTTAACACTTTTTTCTTTACAATCTTGAATTTTTCGTAGTGTATTATATTATTTCATCGTATTTATAATTATATTTTGGCTAAATTATAAGTGTCTAATAAGTCTCTAAACTTTCGAATTTCGTGTTTAATAGGTCTCTCAACATTAAAAAGTGTCTAATAGATCTCTTAAGGTCTCATTTAATAATCATTTAGACTCTGTTTGATACTCTTTGATTTTTAGTTTTTGATTTTTTAAAATTTAACTTGTAAATACTACTTTCATTCACGATTTTTTTTAGTTTTTCATCTACTTTCTAAAATTGTTTTCAAAATTCAAACCAAAATTTAAAAACTAAAAAAAAAAAAAAAAAATAATAATTTTTAAAAACTTGTTTATGAAATTTAAAATTTGGCTAAGAATTCAATAAAGACAACAAAAAAACGAAATGGTTATCAAAAGAAACCTTATTTTTTATTTTATTTTGGTTTTAAAAATTAAACTTGTTTACTAATAATTTCTTTATAATAGTTTTCATCTCTATGCTATAAAAAAAAGTTTTCATCTTTATTGAAGAAAGAATTGATTTTCAATCAATTTTTCTTTCTTTCAAAATTTGACTTGAATTTTGAAAAGATTTTCCAAAAATAAATAACAAAGAAAAAATCCCATTGATAGAAGTAGTGTTTAGAAGCTTACTTTTCAAAACCTAAATAATTATAAAGCGGAACCAAAATTTTTAATTTTGTGTTTAATAGGTTCATGAACTTTAAAAATATGTCATATGTTCTGAACTGTCAATATATTGTATCTAATAAATTCGGACATATACAAGAATTTTATAGTTGTATGTTTAAAGGGACCCTAAACTTTCAATTTTGTCTTGTTAGGTCCGTGTGAATTTTAAAAAATATCGAATAGGTCAAGGTTATATTAGACACAAAATCAAAAGTTTACTGACCTATTGGACAATTTTTAAAGTTTAGGAACAAAATGGACCACATGAAAGTTGATGACTAAACCTATAACTTAACCTTTTATTTATTGGGGCAACAAGACATATGACTAATTTTAGTACCATTTCGATTGAGGTTTCTATTTTTTAAAGTTTGATATATGTCATTTTTTTAAGTTCAATCAATTTTGACTTCAAAAGTTTCCACGTGAGCCAATGTGCGCCTGAGGAGGAGGGGTCGAGATAGGATCAAACTGGAAAACATGCAGAGGCATCGACATTACGAAGCACGGTGGTAGAGATTATGGGTCGAAAAAGGAAGAGATTTCTAGGTTGAGGGAAAACAATGAGTGTAGTTTGAATTCTATTTCTAACTAGGAGAGAGATGTAGGAGGATTGTTTATTTGAATTTAAAAGATTTAAGAAAATTTAAAATATCCAAGAGTAAAATGGGAGAAGAAAATAATAGAACAGAGAAACTAAACGTAAAAAGGGACATTTATCCCACTTTCCAATTTTGAGACATTTATCGATTTCGATACCTAGAAAGGGTCATCTTACCCCGTTTCCTTTTTTCTATATTATCGAATTGTTATTACATGATTTTGGGGTGGAGTTTGGTTGGTTACTTAGGGGGTGTTTGGCCCAAGGAGTTGTTGGAGAAGGAGTTGAGGGAGAAGTTAACTCCCTGTTTGGCCTACGGACTTGTTGAACTCGATAAAAAAATATCAACTCCTCATATTTCAACAGTAATTACTATTGAACTCCCCAGACTTCTACCGTAATTACTATTCAAGTCTGACCTATTTTTCAAGGCAGCACATTTCTCTCTCTTCCTCTTTCTCCCTCCTTCGTACAATATTTTTAATTATTAAAAAAAAACGTAATTTAAACACAAATCTGTAAAAGGATTAAAAATGCAATTCAACATATTTTTATTATTTTGAATAATTTTTTTTTTTTTTTGAGTACAAATAGAAAATCTCTGGTTTCGTAGATTTTGAATATAAATTAGGACAATCAATATTGGTACTTAAATCAAATTCAAAATATAGTATTCTTATGGAGAGAAATAAAAACATCAACTTATAAATGTTTTAAATTCACAGGTAATATTTAACACTATTGTACTACTCTCTTTTATATCAAAATTATTCAAATAAAATTAATAATTGATGGGAGTGATATTGAAAAAAGAATGTGAAGTATTGTGGTAAAAAAAAAATTTGTTATCTTAAAAAAAAAATTGTGAAGGATACCTAAAATAAAAAGCAAAAATCGCATTCTTAAAATTTATTGGAAGATGTCCTTAACAATGAAAATATAGAAAATTTTAGAAAAAAATTGTACAAAAAAATAGCTAAAATAAATCGTCATTGCTGAGATGCTGGTTTTCGGGTATAGTGGATTCAAATGAAATGACGAGTTTAAGAGGATAGAAACGGAGAAATATGTGTTTGACACATAAGTCAGGCATTTTTTTTTTAAAGAAGTTTGTAAAATATACCTACATTAATAAAAAAAAAAAAAAAATTAATATTAGAATTCATATAACTTAAAGGATGATTCCAAAAAAGAAAATAAAAAATAAATATATATATATATATATTTGATAATCTAGATGAAAAAAAAGAAGTGAAGTATTTTGTTCAATTTTTTTTTTTTTTTTTTTGTCTTCAAATAAATTTGTAAATAATAATTTTTTTATCTTCAAATAAATTTGTAAATAATAAATAAAATAAAAATAAAAAATTTAACTTTTAAAATTTATTGAAATTGAAAGAAGTATTTAATAATGAATTTTTTTTTAATTTATATAAAAAAGACGTAAAAAAAAAAATAATAAAAAAAAAATAAAAATAAAAAAATAAACTTAGATTTCAGAACTTACACAACTCTGTGCCTCAAACACACCACACACTTTAGAACTCCATACTAAACAATTTCTTACTTCAAACACACATAGATCGGAATTCCAAATTAAACAATTTCAACTTCCTCTAACTTCGTAGGCCAAACGCTCCAAAGATAAAATTGACGGGCTCTTACATTTCTCTTTTTTCAATAAACGGATTGGGCCTGGGCCGTCTAGTGTTGTGTGCTAGTGGGCATGTTTGCAGATAAATGGCCCAAAACATTTGACAAAAATACATAGCAAAGAAGATGACCGCATAGGCCAATCCCACAGCCCACCCAGCTCAAACTCATGTCACTCATCAAATATAAACTAAAATATCTAACATTATTTTCAAATAGAACTTCTCGAGTATAGCAATAACAAATAATCACTTTTGTTAATCGCTTTAAAAGAAAACTGTTCATCATGTTTAAAAAATTCAATTCACATGAAAAAAACCTAAAGAATGTAGAAGTTACAAAATTGCCAACAAATTTAAACCTCATCCTCTTCTCTTTAGGGTAATTTGTGCCATTAAACAAACTTGTGATAAACATCACTTTTAAGAATATGTAACCAAACACACAAGTGTTTAAATTAAAATCACTTTAATAAAAAATATATTCTTTCAAAAACGGCTTAAACTCACCGAAAGAAACATATACCATCCTTCTTTCTAAATCCAAATAAATGTATGAATTAACTATTTGTCATGTTTTTTTTAAATGTCTGTCGACATAGTAAAATTGAGAATTTTACATTTTTGACATTAGATTTTGATTGTTTGGTAATGTGTACCTCCTAGCCTAAGTAAAATGAGGTAGTGTTAGTGTAGGTATCTTTTACTTGGAAAGAATCTCATTTTGGCTCATTTCCCTGGTCTAGTTTGTTTGATTTGGTTTTTTTTTTTTAAATGATTTTAAAATAACTCTTATGCATGGCGTAATATTATGGAGTGCAAAATCGCAAGTGTACGGGCATGTTTGGGAGTGATGATTGAATTATTGATTTTAAAGGAAGAGATTTAATAACAATTGATTTTGTAAAATTGATTTATATATAATCATTTTTATGTTTGGTTGGGAGTTATTTTCATATAATTAGAAGTGATTTTGAATTATTATGTTTGGTTCCAAAGTGATTTTAGAATTATTAAATTACTAAAAAAAAATAACATTGTATTTAGAAATGATTTAACTGATAATTGAAAATTAAAATTAAAAGGTTGTCATAAATGAAACAAAAACTATTTGGAAATTATATACTATTGGCATATGGTTGTGCCGGTGACCAAAAGGTCATGGGTTCAATCCCCGCATTAATTAAACTACTGTTGCAAAAAAAAAAAAACTATTTGGAAATTATTTACTATTTAAAAGTAAAGTCATGAAAAAAAATTCTTGAAAAGTCATAAAAATCAAAATTAAAAAGTCATGAAACTATAATAAATAATATATCATAAATGAAAAATTGAAAATTAAAAAGTTGCACAACATTGGTTTCGAACCTTGTTATGGGTGAGAAAAACAAAATTATTTCTTCTTTCACCAACAAACCAAATTCAAATTTTAGTAAATAAGTGAACATAAATTATATTTATATCCAATTGATATTTTTAATTAAAAAAAATAGTCATTTTTAAAAATAAAATATCACAATCACTTGAAAAAAATCACTCCAAAATCACCTCTCAAGTGATTGACCGGGAATCACTAAAAGTGATTTTCAATTCTTCCAAAATCACTTTTATACTATTGCCAAACATCACCATTTTGAAATATAATTGATTTTGGGCATGTAAAATTGATTTTGGTGATTCCAAAATCACTCCCAAACATGCCCTACGAGTCAAGTAATAATAAAGTATATGTGAATACAAATATCGTACTCTAGATTAGATTTCTTGTTCACTTAAATATCACAAATAATAACGCTCAATTTTATCTAGAGATTAGATTGAGAGATGAGTTGTAACAAGTCAAAGAAAACAAAACAATAAAATAAAGTAAAGATTGAGACAAACCAAGAGAAAAATATCTAGGGACGTGATTTCACCAATTAGATCGATGTTTCAATTAATCAAATAGCCTAGATCATTCATGCAATTTTTCATAAGTCTAGAAGAACAAAAAAATAAAAATTGACTCTACCGAGGACAATTGTTCTTATGCAACGTTATAAAACTAACATATCTATCTAATTTTTAATAACATGCAAGACATTATGAACTCTTCTTTAAACAATCTCTAAAAGAGTCCAAATCATTTTCATGTTAGGACTACTCTTAGTCATACAACCAAGATCTAGTCTAATTGTCATTTCACAAGCATAGATTCAAACCACGAAATCATACAATCTTTGATCAAGAGATTATAGGCTTTAAACACATAATTGCACGAATGAAAGATAAACATTTAATCTAGACATTCAATTAATCAAAACATCAAAAGTAATGGCTACATTAATCCCTAAGACAAGAAGTTTGGCTACTCATGTTAAACTTTATAAACATCAAGCTAAGGTTAATAAAAATCGCATGAGGCAAGCACAAGTTTAGAGAAAAGAAGAAATAAAACTCTGATCCTGTGTGGCTCTTTGTTCCCGTTGTGATATCCACGATCTTCAGCTTCAAAATCTCTTTCTCTGCTTCAATGGCCATCTTTTCCTCTCCAAAGTATGACGAATCTCCAAAATAAGGGTTTTTCTCTTCAATTTTACCTCCTCAAGTCGGCTGGAAAATGAAGTTTAAATAAGTCTTTATTCCGCAGCGTTGAGACGCTATCCAAAAAACGCGTCTAACATGATTGGAAAGCTAGCGTCTCGACGCTACGAACGTAATGACGCTGATGGGATGTTTCGTAGCGTCTCGACGCTACTGTTGCGGGATAAATGACTTGAAAGTTGATTTTGGGTGTCTTGACGCTTGAAGTAGCGTCTCGACGCTCTGCCCTCGGGTTTCTAGGCTTGGTTTCTTTCTTCTCTTGGTTTGACTTCTTCTATGATCACCTAAATGACTCATCTTTTCATTATTCCTCATAAAGGCTACAAGTTGCTCCATTTACAAAATCTCTACAAAAACAAAGGAAAATCAACATGAAAGTACCCGTTTTAAGCAATAAAAACAGCGATAAATAGGCTCTAAAGATAGCACACTTTGTGTGCTATCAATGCCCAAAAAGATCCTATTTGGAGAAGGGAACTATTGGCCAAAGGTGTGAAGGTGGAGAATGAAGGACAATGTGAAGTGGATATAGTAGAGGACAATATAATCACTTGATTCACATTTATGACGATGGAGTGGATTCCACAAGAGCCCCTACTTTCAAAGTAACTTCAACTCTCACCTTGTTTCAAAAAAAAAAAAAAAAAAAACTTCAACTCTCACCTTGGATAAGTTGGTTCATGCAACCTAGCTCTCTCCTAAATTAAAACAAGACCTATAAGGAAATATGTTATTAGAAATAGAGAACAACCCTGAGTAGTGAGTATGCCCTACAAAATAGGACTCTCAAGTTTGGCATTTCCATCTCAAAGGGTGTTATATTGTCAAGAGTGCCTATGCTGTTTTGTGTGCACTTCTTTGAACCCTTGTCAAGTGGGAAAAGGTGTGGAAACTAATGACAAAAATAATTTGGATTACCTTTTCAACTGTTTTTCTTAAAAAAAAAAAAACATCATTTTAATAAAGTTTGTAGTTTTTGACCAGAAGAACTACCATTGGGACCGGGAGACACGGACCCTTCAAATTATTAATTTTATATATTTATATATTAAATTAAAATATGTATAATATAATATACATTTAGGATATGTTTAGAATACTTTTTGTTAAATTAAAATATGTATAATATAATGTACTATAAATTATATTATATTATAAAATAATAATCACACAAAATTTATAACAATAAATCTATTCATAAATTAATTAATAGTTTATAACTAATATAATATTTAGTTGGTGGTTAGAACTAGTTTTATGGTGTATAAAAAAAATTAAACACATTTAGAAGAATAAGTTAAATTTGAGATCCAATTTCTAAATCTGTTACCAAACATATCTGAAAAGATGAAATACAAATTTTGTTTTCAATGAATCTCTTATTTTTAAATTTATGTTTTTAAGCACACCAACCAAACAAACCTAAGTTATTTGAAGTAAAACACTCAAAACCAAATCTTAGGAAAAGAGTTTTGAAGTGTTTTGAGAACTCTCAAATTTTCATGATATATGAAAATGACGACCAAAATATCCTCACACTATCCCCTCCTAACTCTCTCAGTTTTTCTTATTCTCCCCTACCTTCCCTTCCACTATGGTTTCTATCGCCTGCCGCCGACAACTACTTTCGACGATTTTTTTTTAAATACAAATTTGAACTTAATTAATTGATAGTGTTTAATAGTCGTCTTTTATAGTAATTTAACATTAGTAATTTAACATTTAGTAGAATCATTTTGAAGTAGAGCAAACCAAATAAACTTGTGTATAAAAACACTTTTGAGAAAATGTAACCAAACATATCAATGTTTAATTCTAAACAGCTAGATTTTATAAAAAATATTTAGAAAATGTATTTTTGAAAAATACTTCAACTAAAAAATATTCCAAACATGCCCTAAATGTACCTGACAAAATAAAACTATCCGTCCAAACATTTTGCCGTTTCGAACTAATCTCAAATGTAAATAAATTGATCTTAATGTTTAAGATGGTATGCGGTATATGTTATATGCAAGAAAAGTAACCACTACCTCTCACAACTTCTATATCAAAATTATGTGAGTTGTGTTGGAAATTTCATGTCGAAAAGATGAAGGGATCCTCGTACGGAATATAAAATACATGAATTACTCCTCTCACAACTAATTAATTTTAAGAAATAACCTCATGATATCATAATATGATTTCAGAGCCCATGAAGCTCAAACGCGTATTTGATTCAAAAATGGATTCCGACTCAGAAATGATGAACTCCATTTTAAAAGAGTATGTTGAAGATCCCACTGAAACGTGTGATCTCACACTCTTTATAAGATACTTATATATCTAAAAAAAATAAAATATACTTGAGTTAATATCTTAATTAAGAGACTAATGAGTACTAGTGAAGTCTTCGATAAAGAAAGATTTTAAAAGTTAATAGTTTTAAGTTTAACTATTTGAATTACTCAAGAGCAAATGTAAATGTAAATAGGGTGGACTCCTCATTCAACATTGATAACAAAGTAAACGTGATGCAACTTGGGATCTATCGAATAAAAAAGCTAGTTGTGATATATTATCAAACAAATTAAATGTGGTTTATGGTCGTGAAGTGATACTATTTACTCATGACCTAGAGTATAGAAGTATTATCGTCTTACTAAATTTGTTTGATTATAAAACAATTGTTTAATGCTATCGTTGGTCTAAAAACAATTTATTTTGAGCCTATTTATTCAAGATATATACGAAAATATTTTCTTCAAGTTTCGTTAAAGTTTAAATCTTCACATACCTCCTTTGTTAACCGACAGATTGAATGATCTAAAAAATAACATTGCGTTATAAAATTAAAAAAATTAAAAAAAACTCCTTTTGACTTGAGTTTTTAAAAATATTTAGAGACAAGTGAAGAGAATCAAAATATTATAGTGTTGGATTGGAATAGTGGTTTATCACATGTGATCTTGAATAATATGTAGATGCCTAAGAAAGATTTGAAACATTTTATTTTTGGGGTATTTTATAGTGGTTTCACATCTTGGCAATTGTGTGTCAGCAACTAATAAACTTTGGGAAACATAAGGGGTCATGACATGAAAATTAGTTTGGTCGGTGGGGTTTACTACTTTCTCATGTCCAATGCATATTATCTCAAAACCAAAATGCTAATTGTCATTCATTATCTCATTCAATTCTGCTCCAATCAACCTCATTTTTTTAATTTTTTTTTCATAACATACTATCCTGTGGAGAAATCGAATCTCTGACTTACTAGTCATTAGTTCATACATCATGTCAGTTGAGTATATGTGGAAAAATTGAATCTCTGACTTACTAGTCATTAGTTCATACATCATGTCAGTTGAGTATATGTGGAGAAATCGAATCTCTGACTTACTAGTCATTAGTTCATACATCATGTCAGTTGAACTATACTCATGTTGGTTTTTCATCCACTCCATTTAAATTATATCTCATTGAATTAGATTATAAACTTAGATGTGTTAAGTTTAGATTTTAAGATGATGAGATAGGATAAATTTAATTATATTTGAAATTAAACCTTCTTGAGAATTTCACTGTGTTTGTTGACCCTTAAAAGGCAAAATCCAAACTATGTCATTTCTCTTTTTTCCTTGGACCGAAAGAGAAATTTGTTCGATCCTTTTCCATTGGGTTAGGATCTTCCAAATATTTGTCCATTTATAGGATCAAACCATTCCCAATTCTTTTTGTAGGAGTTAGTGAAATATTATTCTTAACTGATAAGAAAGAAATAATGGGAAAAACTTTCCTCCCCAATCTCATTTTTTCTATTAAAAAGTATTACAAACTTGCTTTATGAACAGTGTGTAAAGACTTGAAAAGCCTTGGACTTCAATTTAAGAAGGTAAATTCAAGTGTATTGAAGGCAACTACAAAGTTTATGTATTACCCATAACTATTTCTTAAAGTTATTGGGAACAATATGTACAATAATCAAATGCATTATTGGTTTAGCATTAAAAGTAAAAGAAGAGAGGTAAAGGAAAGTTTATAACTCTTTTACCATGTTGACAAATTATTCCGAGGTTGAGACACTAACTCTCCTCATGCCATATTAAATTTATACATATGGTCGAGGATTCCATATCGAAAAGATGAAGACCCAAAGAGAGAGCATGTTGAGGATCCCACATTGGAAAGATAAAGGGACCTCACCTCACAATATTAACATACATGGCCACTCCTCCTATCAGCAATTAGTTTTAAGATAGAACTACATGATGTCTAATATGGTATTAGAGCTCACGAAGCTCAAACGGGTATTCATCCCAAAATTGGAATCCGACCCAAGATGATGATTCCAAAGAGGCACCCTCAGAAATGAAACCCCATGATGTCCAATACATATTTGGATCATTTTAATTTGTAGCACAATATAGTATTTATACATATTTGGATCATTTTAATTTGTAGCACAATATAGTATTTATACATATTTGGATCATTTTAATTTGTAGCACAATATAGTATTTAACAATAGAGGAACACAAGTCAAAGCGAACATAGCTCAGCTGACATATGTATGACTTGATGACCAAGAGGTTGGATCGAATCCCCACCCAATGTACTAAAAAAAAAACAATAGAGGAACACAAAGCTCAAAAAGATTAAACAAAATCAAATCTCTCAAGGATTATGAGAGAGACATATTTTCAACAAAACGTGGGCTTCTTTTGTGAATTGTTGTCATTTGGAGTAGTTGAGTTCTAGTCACTCGGTTCCTTAAAACATATTAAAGATACATATAAATTCAAACAACACATTATTAATTAACTTTACAAGCTAGCTAATACGCTTTTCATGAAAATATTAGGAATTTTTAATTGAAAAAAAGAGAATGAAGAGAAAACAAATATTCGCAATAGACACACTAGCTCTCAAATATGGTATAATTAATATGCTGGTCAGTGAATCATCAAGGTTGGCATTGCCAAAAGAAACTATTTAATGCCCTAATGCCCTCTTAAAAGAATGAGTTCAATTGATCACCTACTTAAGAATTAATTTTCTACGAATTTTCTTGACAATCAAATGTTATACGATCAAGCAGTTGTGAGATTAGTCGAGGTGCACGTAAACTGGTCCGAACAATGCTATTAAAAAAATTAAATAAATTAAAAAAAAAATTTAACTAATATTATTAAAGCGAGGATGAAACCCATGATCAATCACGAGTACAACCTTATGCCAATTGAGCTATGTTTAAATATTAACTTTGAGAAAAACTCCTTTTTAACTTAGTGTAACACTATTTACTAATTGATGAACTATACTATTATATATTTTGTTTACATTTCTTTAATTTCAAGTTCAAAATTTAACAACTTGGTTTTATTCTTCATCATAACATTTTCTATTAAAGGTCCAAATTGGAACTCTCTTAGCTATATTTAGTTGTTTTTGCCGTTAGTAATCGATTTTTTTTTTTTAAAGTTTGGAACTGGCTTAACCCGATCAAATATGATAGCTAGTATAGAATTAAACAATTTTTAATTTTATATGATTTATATATCTGCATTATTCTAGGTTCTATTATCATCCATCTTTTAGTCTGCAAGATCTTAATTATATAATTTAACTATAGATAAACCCGTAACATAAAAATTCATTCACGTGCAATGTTTAACCTAACACATTATTTTATTGATAACATGAACATAACTCAACTGACATGATGTATATAAAGTTCAATGTTCAATTATTCTCCACCTCTACATACATGTTAAAAAAAAAAAAAAAAAAAAAAAAAATAAATAAATAAATTTGTTTGATGTAACAAACAGAAACAGCAAAAGAAACTAATTAAATTATACTTCAGTAGAAAAATAATATGCAATGGACTCATATACACAAATTAAATTAAATTATGTTTTTTTTAATAAATTAAATTGTGTTTCAAAACATATAATTATAGTAGCTTTTATTAGAGAGAAAAATAATAAGAACCTAAAATTTTATTTGGTCTTACATTATTGGCCTACCAATAAGAAGCCTACTTCGATGCATTGATTTTCATGTGAATCGGTGGGTATCATATTATAGGCTCTCTTTAAAAAATAAATAAATAAATAAAACTAACATCAATGCTACTATATAACCTTGTAATATACTTTATAAAAGATTTCAAAGTTCCTAACCAATTTTAGAAATTTAAAGCCTTGTTTATACCCTTTTTTTTTGTTAATTTTTTTTTCTTTTCACCTTGTTAAATTAATTAAACACATTTGATTAGTTAAATTTCGAAAGAAAATTTATTTCAAAATTTTATTTTTAGGTAGATTATATATTATATATAAAACAAACAACTATGAGCAATTGTTATCAAATAATTCTATTAAAGGATCTTTCAAAAAAAAAAAAAAAAATTGAATCTAATTTAGGGTTGATTGTATAAATTATAATTTAAGGTTGATTGCATAAATAACTATCGGACAAAATAATGACAAATATAACGAAATATAAATATTTTACAAATATGGCAAAAATAAGTGATAACCACGGATAAACTGCTATAATGATAGACTTATATTTATGATGGGAGTCTATCAATGATAGTCATTGAAAAAATTCTATAAAAAATAGAAGTGTATCATACTAGTAGCTATCACTAATTGACCTTTGGTGGAATATCCCTATAATTTAAATAGAAACAATGAACTAAAGAATTTTTAAGTAAATAAATCAATTTTTTTTTAAATAGAAAATTAAAAACAAAATCAATATTAAATTATTTTTTTAAAACATCATATTAAATAAAAATCTATATTATGGAGATGTGGTAAAAATTGTTTAGAATACAAACAAAGTCTCACATTGACTAGATAAGGGAGAGATCATGGATATATAAGTGAGGACAACTATCTTCAATTGCATGAGGTCTTTTGGGTGAAACCAAAAGCAAAGTCATGAGAGTTATACCTAAAGTGGACAATATCATACCATTGTGTGTAGATGTTTCCGTTGTCTTTAACAAAAAGAATTTGTATAATGTAACTTCAATTGTTTAATTTAATAAATAAAAGAAAAATAAAAATAAAATTTTGAGAATACTAAAATGATGGTTTAACCACTCGTTTATATAAAATAAATGTTAAATTACAAATTTAGTCCATGAGCTTTCGAACTACTTAAAATTTACGGATCTACTAAACACAAAATTAAAAATTTTAGGATTTCAATTAGACATAAAATTCAAATTTATATCTAATAGATCAATTAATTTTTAAAAGTTTCGAATTTATCATGGATCTAATTAGACACAAAATTGAAAGTTTAAAAACAATATATTATATACTTTTGAAAGTTCATGGACAAAATAGACATAAATCTCAAAGTTTCTAGAACTATATTTGTAATTTAACTTAAAATAAAATTAAAAAAAAAAAGTATGGTTGAACCAAAGAAAACTCTAGTGAGCTAAATTAGACATTTGAACTTTTTGAAAAACTTTTGAAAGATTACTCCTTATTGCTATGGGGATACAAATGAGATTGAATTGACTAAAAAAAGCTAGCTTCTAATTAATATCTGCCCCCTGCAAATGCAGAAATTATACTTTTTATGTTCGATTATTAAAGCAAATTCATCATGGTTAATAATTTTGAAGAATTACCATTCAAATAATGGAGTAGAGATTATTAATTTTTTTTTTTTTAATTAGTGGGTGTGAAAATCAAATCTACAACCTCTTAGTCACTAATTCAAACATTATATAATTGAACTAGGTTCTTGTTGACATGATTAAAACTTACAACATTATATCAATTGAACTAGGTTCTTGTTGACATGATTAAAACTTACAACATTTAAAATAGGTTGTTAATGTCTTATTCAATCATATGTTATGTTAAAGTTTATAAATTAGTACAAAATTCTTGAAGGAAAGTACTTGGTTAATGAGATTAAAATTAATATATATATATTTATTTAATAATTCTAATTCTATAAGAATAAAAAAGATTAATATGTCCAAAACAATTTTATTTGGTCAAATTGAGTATAGTTCAATTTTGTGTCATTGACTTCGGTCATGAGTTCAATCTCCATATTAATTAAAACATTTTTGCAAAAAAAAGAGAACAATTTTATTTGATTCGACATAATTCAACTGTCATAAAGTTTGAACTAAGGGTCAAGAGGTCAAAGGTTTAACTCCCTCATCCTGCATTAGTTAAATGAAAAAAAAAACGATTATATTTGATGATTAATTTTGTTTTAATTTTCTATTTTAAAAATATATACTAAATTATTGTTTTAATAATTGTCCCTTTTGTGCCAAGGAGCATAATGCATTGGTAATTGTCATTATTTATTGAGGTCAAAAGTTCAAATTCTCATACATCCATATTTGTTGTATGCTATAAATAATTTTTTTTTTTTTTTTACACAATAAATGTTTAAATAGAAACCATATATATCTTTGAAAACTATATATACATTTTTTTAATTATAAATAAATAAATAGTTAGATCTGTAAGAATGATGTTAGAAGTATTATATTATTACAAAATAGTAAATAAACATGATGTTTTAAAAACAAATAACTAGAACTAAGATTATGATCAATTTTGGCTCTATATAATATATAGCTAATTTTTTGTTCAATTAATAAAGAAAATTTGAGAACGAATAGCTTTATTTTCTAAAATGTTTATGTCCTTTTTAGAAAAAAAATATTATATATATATATATATTTGTTTTAAAAAAAAAAATAGATTTTTTTTTATATAAAAAACATTTATAAATCATGATAATGGTATCAAAATAATTTTTTTATTTTATATTAACATCGTTCTAATAACAACAATCACCGATTTAATTTAGATATCGACTAATGATAATTATACTAAAAAAAAATTTAGTTCAACAACGTAACATGTGAGGTGGAGATTTGAACATCATCTAACCTTTTAGTTTTAGTCGATAATATATATTTTAACCAGTTGAATTAAGAATTATGGTTAAATAGTTATGTTTTAAACAGTTGAATTAAGAATTATGGTTAAATAGTTAAGTTATGTTTAAGTTGACACATATAGTAATAATTCATTTACCAGCCTATTTTGTGTTGTATATAGAAAGTTGCAGCTAATTTTCGTATGTTCTTCTATATGAAACTTCAAAAAGCTATTTTTGCTTCCTCAAATATCTGGTATTTTGAATAATTAAGCTAGCAACCAAATTTGTCGGACTAGAAAGGATTCTAGTGAAATTGAAGGACAATAATTGAAATTTAGAAACCATATGGAACAAAGCCAAATTTTAAGGACAAAAATGGGAATTTAGTCTATATTCAGGATGAAGGAAAGCAATATGTCATGAGAAACTATTTTTGTAATTTTTTTATACCAGACATAATAAAATCTTGTATTATTGAATATGTTAACCCTTCATATATTTTTACAGAAAATAAGAAATATATTAAAATGAAATTACCATAACTTGTGGGAGGAAGATTCGAACATGTAACATCTTGATCGAACATGTGTCTTAATTAGTTAGCCTTAGGTCCACAATTTTACCATAACTTGTTAGCTTAGGTTTCTAGATGAAATGATGATTTAATGTGTTATCAAATTAAGGGGTCTTAATGTTAGGCCTTAAAAAAGAAAAAAGAAAAAAAAAATGTTAACACTTTATATAAGAAAGAATGTGAATAATATATTAAAATTATAAAATTTATCCTAACCTATCATGTTAGACTCGATATTATAATATTATTTTCTGAAATTGAAATAGAAAGTTATAAATGTAATATGCTAGTTTTCTAAATCCAAAGATTCAATATATCATGACGTTTGTTGATGACTACACATTTACATATATTACATAACCATTTTTTTACAATAACATAACAATTCTCGCGAATTAAGTATAGCTAGTTTTTTTTTTCTCTCTCCGTGAGTGTTCGGGGGACAGACCGTCTGACCCTACAACATTTGGCTGCCAAGAAAATCCGTAAGAAATTAATTCCTAGGTTAGGTGGCCACACAAGATTGAACTCATTCCCGAGGACATTGAAGTCTCAAAGTCCTTTATGATCACTACGCACTATAGCTAGTACTTTTTTTTTTTTTTTTTGAAAGGATGGCTAGTAGTTAATTAGACGAATTATAAAGGAATGATGAGTACAATTCGGGCTACATAACTATTTTTCCTCTAGCCTCTCCTTTATATACTCTATTCTCTTATCAATGAAGAAAAAAAAAAATCTTCGGGTTGCATATACTATATGAAAATTAGTGTGCTAAAATGTAATGAAAATTTATAACCCATCAAATTAGTTCTTTAGATCCCATAATAACATCCAAATTTTATCTATATGAAAATTAGTGTGCTAAAATGTAATGAAAATTTATAACCCATCAAATTAGTTCTTAGATCCCATAATAACATCCAAATTTGATCTAATAGAGTAGCACGTTAATATTAAAACATTTTCCAATAGATAAATGCAAAGCTTATAAATTGTGCAAATATGTGTATAAAAAAGTTGATTTTATGCAAAGTAGGAGATGTACATAGGCGCCAAAATGGAGCATTATTTTAGGGCAATACGCCCCCACAAAAACAAGCCACTTTTACACTCATTTAAGGGCCACAGTACATATTAGGCTCAAAAGCCAACTTATTACATAGCTGTTCAATTCTATATTAAACCAATCAAAGTAGCTATGTGGATACCAAAACTTTTCTTAACATCTTTAAATTTTGCCTTATTTACATCTCAATTATTATTATTATTTTTTATTTTTTCCTTATGGTGAGTTGTAAATCTCCTCATTTTAAACTAGTAGGTCACACCCATTATATTTCAGGGTTTTCCTCTTAAAGTCATCATATTATTACAATTAATATACTCTCTCATTCTTTAAATTTTTAGATAGAAAAGAGAAATGTGGGCTCTGTTTATAATTCTTGTAATTAATTAATTAATTAATTTGTAAGAAAGAAAACAAAAAGATATCTAAATATACATGAGAAGACTTGAAAGAAAAAACATGTCTCCTCACAATCAAGAGCAGCTGTTCTTGACCAAATCAAGTATCCTTTTGTTTTTCCAATTAGATTAATGGTTATTATGATTAATAAAGAAAAGAAAAGTTTATATCATATATTATTATTAACAAATGAGAAAATGACATGTCATAAAAGCTATTTTTCCCATGAAACTTTTTAGTCTATTTAAACAAGTGTTTTGGGAGTTAGGGCTTCGCCAAGAAATTTTCAAATTGTGATCTCTTCTCCCATTCATCCTTTTTCTTAAAACCCATTAACAAAAATTGCATATTTTCTCTTAATTGCAACAAAAAAGAAGGATTTTATTTTTCTTTGGCTGAAAGAAAATTATGAGGAAGCGTCAAGTTGTGCTTAGAAGATCAGAAGAACCCTCAAGAGACACTGTGGCTTCATCTTTCACAGTAAGGAGTGTTAGATATGGGGAGTGCCAAAAGAACCACGCAGCCGGTGTCGGCGGCTACGCGGTCGACGGCTGCCGAGAATTCATGGCGAGCGGCGACGAAGGGACCACCGCTGCAATGACTTGCGCCGCCTGCAGTTGTCACCGGAACTTCCATAGAAGACAAGTTGGAACTGAGGTAGTCCGTGATTGCTCTTCATCTCCCTCAAATGGAACTTAAAGACTACAGTTACACCATACTATAACTTCATTCTATGCTGAGGATTTCTCTTTTCTTTTTCTTTTCTTTTTTCTTGTGCTGAATAAACAAAATTTCTCTACATGGGATTGAAATTTGAGATTCAGCTTGTTGTGTTGATTTTTTTTTTTTTTTTTTGGGAGTGAATTTGAATTGAGCTGAAATTATGTGTGTTGAACCAGCGAGAGGAGTGTTTTTTTTTTTGTTTTTTTTTTCAGGTTCATTTGAGGATTAAAAGTTATGTAAATTTTTCCATGATATCTCTTTTGAATTATATCTGTATGTGATTCGAGTGTATCAATCTTTTGGAGGTGAAGTAATGGACCAAAAAACTTTATTGCACTATTCTTTCAGTTCAGTACTTATAATCTCTGCCAAAATTCAATTCAACTAATTATTGACACTAATTCTATGACATCACAATACAAATATTGTACAAATCTCATCAAATTGATCACAAAACCCTTGAATGAAAAAGGGTCAGCGATTTCTTCTCTTGTTTTTCTATAGATGGAGAAGTTAAACTCTAAATATAATTTGTGTAAAAATGTCGAAAAAAGGTTTGAATCCTCCGACCCTCGTTATAAAAATTAGTTTACTAAAAAATATTATATGGTCATTTTAATTTGCAATTGTAACACTAGATGAGGTGAGAAGGTGTCGTTTATTTGCACATAATACATAGCTTTTATATATTTAGAAATGACCTTTTTTGATAGAGCTAGAATTATATCCCCTGTTTGTGGAAAATTTTGTTTGATAATATTACTTAGTATTCAATGTGGAAGGCCCACACATCCAATCATGTTGGTTGTTATAGTGGAAAGTTTCTTTAACAATGTACTTAAAAGTTGATTAAAGCTTAAACTAACACACAACCCACTATTGAAGGGAAGTAGTTGCCATCTTTTCTGGTTGGTTGATGCTATTGATTAGCTAAGACCAGATTTGAGACATTAAAGAGAATGCTAGAAAGAAACATTGTAGCTAGATTTTATGGAAAAAAAATAGAAAAAGAAAGAAAGAAAAAGCTCCACGAATTCGAAAAATTGCAAAATGGGTCAATGCAATTATTTGTAAAAATGAACAACAAAGAGTTAAATTATTGAAAATTGGTTGAGAACCGGAATGACTTTCTTAAAAAAGTGTTTTTAAGTATTTAAAAAGTCATTCTAAACGAGTCCTAAATTAATGAAAAAATTAGGGAGAAATGGGATATGTTTAGATTCATATGGCACAAAAGGGATATTTGAGAAAGAAAGAAAAAAGTGAAGATGATGAGCATATGGTTAGCCAATTTTGCCATGTGAAGTGTTTGAAAGTGATTAAAAGTTAGGCTTTGAAGTTTTGGAGGTAGCTATGAGGAACAAACCTTCAGGTATACGTTGTATTTTGAATGAGGGTAGATGTCAATTCGGAAGACCAAATATCTCACCACCCATACAAGCTAAGATATTTGTTATATGGGATTTGCATGGAATTGGGCTTAGTTAGGTTTGCAACATCCAAATAGTTCAATCACTTGATTTTAAACTACAACCCCTATATTCCTTCTTCAGCACTTGGTTTTTGCTTTTCATTTGCTCAAACTTTGCATTATTGTTCCAAAATATGCCTAACATATCAATAGCTTCCTTCCTCTTTCTTTTGGTAATTGACGAGTTGCGATGAATTTTTTCAAAGATAGATAATAACGTATGAAGATGACTTAAGTCATAAGCAAAGATTGTGATCTTTGGTGAGTCATGTATTTACTTGTCATGTACAATTTTTTTTTAAAAAAATTAATCAAAGAGAATAGAGTACAAAGGAGAGGGTAAAGGAAAGTCTATCAATTAAATGTTATAGTAGAAGTATCATAATTACAAAACAACTTCGATTTGAAACATCATGATGCGACATTGATGATAATCTCATCTCATAACTGATATAGGAACTTTGATTTATCACTAAATATCCTGTCATTTCATTCCAACCAAATATACCATAAAATGACTCTGAAGATGTTGCATCACATAATATGTTTGACATTTTACCTAGAGCATAACTAGAGATGTCCATGGGGCGGGACGGGGCCGGGTAATGCCTTCCCCGCCCCTGTTCCCGTCCCCCATTTCATTACCCGTCCCCGCAAAATTTCCCGTTTAATTTCGCGGGGACAGTGCGGGTATTCTCTGGGGCTAATTTTTTCCGCGAATAATTTACTTTTTAATTTATTTTTATCCATTTTTTTAAAGTTTTGTTATTTTTGAAGTTGATTAATATTATATATATTTAATTCAATAAACTTTATTTGTAAGATGTGTGTTTTTTTGGAACTATATTAGTAAGATGTGTATTTTTTTTAGACAAAAAAAAGGAGTGTGTAGTTAATTTTTTGATGAATAATATATATGTATATATATAAAAGTATACGGGGCGGGCGGGTATTCGGGGCGGGACGGGTATGCTATTAACCGTTTCCGCCCCGTTTAGCTAACGGTGCAAAAAAATATCTCCGCTCCCTGTCTCATTCTCCGTGTAATCGGGGATTCTCGTCCCATTCGGGGCGGGGCGGGGAAAATGGACATCTCTAAGCATAACAAGGCTTTGAGAAATAAAATTTTCAAATTTTTTCGAAAAAATAGGTAACATATTAGACTCATTTAAAAGAGCGAACTAAAGACTTTTAGCATAGAGACAATGGAAAAAAAATATGATCCATAGATTCTGCATTTCCTTTGCAAAGCATACACTAATTTAAATTAAGAGACATCAATGGAAATAGATTTTGCGAACATGGCACGAGAAAAAACACATTGTAATGTTGACAACCAAATGTTGGCATTTATTTATTGGTAACTAGTCCATTTCTTCATGCGCAAAGAATAATATATGTTATCATGCACACATTCATAATTAACAAAAGGGTCAAATCTAGCAACTGACTCAATATTGACATTTTCTATTTGGCATAACAATGCTGATAGTTTGAAGAGACACTTAAAATATGTTAAAGAATATACATTAAAAAGATTAAATATATCCTAATCTAATTAACTTGAAGTTTTTTTTTTAGTTTAATGGTGATTTAATGTAATAATAAAGTATAATCAAATTTCTACCATGTCATTTGCTCTCCCAAAGTTGAAATTGTTACTTTATATATGTTTGGCCCATCTCTAGCCAACCATACGTAGTACTCAAAATCAAGATCGACACAATATTTTCTTTTCTTAGACATAAATTTTTACACCATTCTTCTTATGGATTTAAGAACCAAAATGATATTTTTCTTTTTTATGTGATAGAGTGGTTTTATATATAGTATTCACTGTTATATCTATTTCTATTTGAATTTTAGTAGTTTCTTGAGTCATATGATATAAATATATATATATATATATATATATATATATATATATATATATATATTTGTTGAGGATAATAAGGATGACCTAGTAGTTTTGACACATTTAAAAGGTAAAATTCATAGATTTTAAAAATGAAAAGTAAATAAAATAAAATGGTGATACATTAGCTCAAAGTTAGCTTGTCAGCATGTACGCATGTATGTTATATATGTATATATATATGAGAATATTGAGATGTTAATTTTTTTTAAAAGTAGAAATTTCTAGCCAATTGATGGCTTGATTATATTAACGAAATTGACATATAAAAGAGAATAGATTACTGGGGCCAATAGAGTTTATGCAATAGTTCATTTCGGTTGTAAAAGAATGACTTGGTTGGCCACTCAGATCAAATTAAAAAAAAAAAGCTGATTTCTTTTAGAAAAATTAGAATAGTTTTATTTTTCTAACCCATTTTATCTTTCGGAGAAAAAAGAATAAAGAATTATCAACTATTTTTTTCCTTCATTTTATTAATCCCTAGTCTAGGGCTTAGTATGTAAGACTTTAACAATTACTTATCATTGTCAAATCGGATAGCTCAATTGATATAAAGTTGGTGTCCTTGACTAAGAGGTCATAAATTCAATCTCCGCAATAATTAAAATATCTTTATAAAAAAAATTTACTTGATCCTTTAATATATATATATATATATATCAATAATTAAAATATCTTTGGAGCTCGATATATATATATATATATCAATGAATTATTCATATTAAGCAAAATTCTTCTTTAAAAGTTTCAAGGATCAAGGTGCTCAAACAGTAGTGACCTAGTTGAGAAATATAGCAACCAAGTCATTTTGATATTTTCTCTATTTTATCCAATGATTTAAATGTCAGGTCTTAATTTTATGGAAATATCGATGAATATTTCTAAAATATTTTTAAAAATATTTTTAAAAAAATATATATTTAAATTAATAAATAAATATTTTACACTTTTAAATGAATTAAAATACACTTGTTATAATATTAATATTCATGTTAGGTTCTATTTTTTATTATTTTTTTTTAATATTTCATCGATTTTCTACAATATGATGTAAATGTTGATTCATCCTTCATGTCGATGTCAAACCTGTGGATACGTAGAAATGTCGATGGAAATATCGACATGTTGACGGAAATTTAATATCATAATTCTACCAGATAAAATTAAAGAAATCATTCAATTATCAACACTTGAAAAGAGAAAAATGATAAATTCAAGCATAGCTCGGTGTAGAAGGACACCTAGCTACTATTTTTCATAAGATGGTAGGTTGAAATCCTCACTCTTTATTATTTGTTTAACTAAAAAAAAATGAATGTATTTCACAAATATCATGTTAGCGAATTTGTGAGAATATCATGTTAGCGAATTTGTGAGGTTGCATATCATTGCAATAAATGCTACAAGATTATTACAGATGAAATATTTTAGAGTACTAGCTCACAACTTAGAGAGAGCGTGAAAAGTTGTAAATAACTCACAAAGCAAAGGAAAAGTGTCAATATCAGAAATGTAAGATTGGTTGTGAATAATGATTCTAAGCAAAGTATAATTTATCAATACTGTCAAACCGAGCATAGCTCAATTGGCATAAGGTTGTGCCATTGACTAAGAGGTTATGAGTTCAATTTCTGCATTAATTAAAATACCGTTGCAAAAAAAAAAAAATCGACACAGATTTATGTGGTTCACTAACGTCGTGTTAGTTACGTCCACAGATAGAAGGAAGAACAATATTATTACGAAATATGAGAGAATTACAAATGAACAGATAGGAGCGGCTGAAGTCATTGTTTATATATGACAGACTTTTAATGACCTAATACAAAATGGGTCAAAACTCAAAACAGATAAGTAAATTAGAATTTTTCAAGGCATTGTCCCCATACCACACCAGGACGATTCGCTCCTGAACCTCGACTCGCTGATCCTAGAGGGTCATAACAGATTTAAGACATTTCAACAACGTCCACCATTGTGATTTGGTGGTGGTTTATTTTTTTGTTGCTTACCAACCGGTGTCCCCATTTTTTCATATATTCATTTAACCTAAAGTTACTGCTGAAAATGACATCTGGGGTCCTATTAATGTATGATGTCAAAGCGAATAAATTGATCTCCCATTTCATAATCATACAATCTTTTATAAGATCGTATAACTCAAAACAATGAGTAATCATGCTATCAAGAGGGTGGGATTAAAATGAAAATGCCCACTTCAAATCAGGAAATTGGTATCTTTTTGTTTAATTTACTGCAAATTGCAAAGATTCCTCCTCTTTTTCTTTTTAACCTTTTTTCACCATTGGGAATAGAAGACGTAGGGTCCGTCTCTGAAGTTTCTAAAAGGATAACATTGCTATATGTTTGCTCCATCTTCATGTTTGTCTACAAATTGAAAAGGCCTTATTTAACCAACATACATCATCAATTATGTTCATATTTACGCCAAATATCAATGTGTAAATTTAATTTACTGGTTTTGTCGTTGGTTTATATAATGGAAACCCTAAATTCTACTATTTCACACATCAATTCTATATGTTGATATTTACTGCCAATATCAATTCGCTAAATTCTACACTTAACAAAACATGTCAGTGCTGACTCCTGACATGCCTGCCCTTAATTGTTTACTAGTTTATATGATAGGAAGATGTCTAGCAAACTGTCAATCCGACCATAACTTTAACGATAATTGACATGTATTTATTCTTGATATATTTGAAATTTTTTAAAATTCAAGATTTATTCTGCACAAAATTAAAAATTCAGTGAATTATTAAACATTATTCATAGACCAAATAGACACAAACTTAAAAGTTTAGAGACTAAACTTGTAATTTTACTCCATTATTTTTAGAGAAATTCTCTTAAATGACCATCTTTTTAAGGTGGTTATTTTCAAATATGTCTTAAAATCTTAAATTTTTCATTTCTATTAATGTATTGCTCTCATTTGTGTATCATTCCCGTAATATTATTCAATTTCTCTATTCATTTTGTGTATTAAATTTCAATTTATAATAAATTCTACTTTTCTCTCACCATTTATGTAATAATATTTTATACCTTAAGGTGGTTAATTTTGATTATCATTATACTCTCATTAATGTATCATCTCCATAATATTATTCAATTTATATATTCAATTTATCATCTCATTAATTATATGACTATATACTCATATATACTTATAGATAATATGTATTTATTTTTTTTTATAAAATATATGTAATTTTTATATATACCCATCATATATACTAATATATACTTCATATATGGGTATATATGGTTATATACTTCATATATATTTATAGATATTGTGTACTTTTTAAAGAAAATATATGTATTTCTTTATATATACCCACCTTATATATTTCATTTATGAAAATATATATTGCGGAGAGAAAATTGTTTAGGTCTGGATAGAAAAGACAATTTAAATGAGGAGAGAGAAGACGATTTTAATGAGGAGAGAGACATGATTAATGCGAGTTTTATGATTTCAATTTTATAATTTTTAGGCTTTGCCAAAAGATGGATTTATCTTGTCATGAATTGTGTGGAGACGATTCGGTTTGCTACTCTCATAAATAGGATTCCTTAAAGGCAACATTATTCCAACTCGGGGTCTTCGACAGGGAAACCATTTGTCTCCATATTTGTTTCTTCTTTGTGCGGAAATATTTTTCTCAACTCTCCTGAATAAAGAGGAGAAACTTCATATAACTTATCAGGTTTGCAAATAAATAAACATTGTCTTGTTATCACTCACTTGTTTTATGCAGATGACAACTTAGTGTTATTCATGTTGAGGATCCCACATCGGAAAGATGAAGGGACCTCACACACAATATAACATACATGAGCTACTCTTCCTATCACGAATTGATTTTAAGAAGGAACCCCATGATGTCTAATATGGTATATACATGGGCTACTCTTCCTATCACATGGAACCTTATGATCCCACATCGGAAAGATGAAGGAAGAGACCTCACTCACAATATAACATACATGGGCAAAAGGGAGATTGTGGACTCTCCGAATTGCCTCGCTCAGGGCTAATTTATAGAAAATTCATACGCGGAAGAAGCTCTGCATCCCAAAAGATAGACCTTTAACCAAGCCATGTTAGCAAAACAAAGTTGGAGGTTGATTAAGAATCCTAACGACCTCCTTCAAGAAACTTTGGGTCATAGACTCCTCACCTATAGCGGTTCGGTGTCCAACTTTATCTCGTTTCTCCATCACCATTTCCCAGAAGAAAAAATTGATTTTATTATGAACATTCCACTATCCAGGTTGTGAGATGTCATATGGGCTTTTGACAAGAAAGATTTATTAAAAGTCAAAAGTGCGTACAAGTTGGGATTAAAAGATAAGGACTCCCACCAAGCTTCTTCATCCAGTTTTGATGATGAGCGAGCTAGATAGAAGCAGTTTTGATGATGAGCGAGCTAGATAGAAGCAGTTTTGGTCCACCAATGTGTCCCTCAAAGTTCGTATTTGTGGGTGGAAGGTGTACAATAACCTCATCACTACCCGTGCCAACCTCGCCACGAAAAAATGTGAATTTCAAAGTGATGTATTTTCTGCAATCGTTTTGAAGAATCATTTATTCATTTAATGTGGAATTGCAAATTTACCAAACAATCTTTGGTTGAAGATTCTTCCCCCTAATTTGAAATTTTCTTCTATTAATAGGAAAACTGGAAAACAAATTGTAACTGGTTGTGGGACAAAGTGAAGGACAAAGATTTGGGAGTTCAGAAATCAAATTCTTCACATCAATAATACCCCTCAAATCCAATCCTTGATTAGCTTTGACAAGAGTTTAAAGAACTTGGTACCTGGTTCGATCGATAACAAGAATGCTCCCTCTCGACCTGCGGTAGCTCGGGATGGGTCTAATGCGGAACGATGCACGGATGCTGAAGGTTGTATTCGTCCCCCGGTGCCTTGCTACAAGTTAAATTGTGATGCCTCTTGGAGCGAGTCTCTCCATCACGGGGTTATTGCCTGGATTCGCCGTGATGTAGAGGGCTCTCTTGTCTTTGTTGGTTGTCGATCATCGAAGGAGCGTTGGTCGATACACGTTCTGGAAGCTCAAGCAATCTGTGTTGGAATGGATTCCATCTCAAATTCCTGTGAAAATGGCTTCTCATCGAATCAGATTGCCTTCAAGTTATCAAAATTATTAGACGTGGAGATTGATCTTACCAAAGTTAGTTTTTTCACCAATGAAATTAATCGCCTTGCTTCAATTCCAAGGTTCTTGACGTTCACCCATATATCCCTCGGCAGCGCAATGGTGCAGCCAACGCTTTGGCCCAAAGATCGTGGACGTTGGGTTTGTCGGCAGACTAGGGAGACAGTCCATCGGAATGGCTCTCCAATATTCTTTCAGCAGACGCTTCGGATGCATAGCCTTGGACCTGTCACTTTTATTTTTGTATGTTCGGTGTTTTTATGTTTTAAAAAAAAATGGATTTTGAGAGAGCAATTTGAAGAGTTATGACTAAAGAACTTAGAAATTATGTCAAAAGTTCATGTATTTGATTTATGAAGAGGTACAAAATAATTAAACCAAATATAGTTTAATTGACATAAAGATATGTCATCCATGATAAAGTTAACGTTGACATCCCCACCACCAATAAAAAAAGATGAAGAGGTGCAAAATGTTTATCCATAAGGATAAGTTGATGGTCATCACACAACAAACAATGTCAACGATGTAGGGCACTCATCTGAAACTTTGACAAGGTATATTATTACAATTAATTTTGTGGAAATAGACATCAATTGTGGGTCCCTTTTATTTGACAGAGACAAATATATGCAATCCTTCTTATTTATTTATTTTTTTTAATAGTTAAATTACAAGTTTATCCTTTCAAATCTTTAGGTTTATATCTATTTAGACTTTGAATTTTTAATTTGTCTCAGACACTTTTTCAACTTTAGAATTTGTCGTCTTTCTAAACACAAAATTAAAAGGTTAAAGTCTTTATTATACATACAAAAAAAAAAAAATATATATATATATATAAAAAAAAATATATATATATATATATATATATATAAAATATATAAATTAATATTTATTTGGTTTTTATTTGTAACTAGAGGTTCCCTATAATATACTTTAGGTCCACAATATTTGGATTAGGTTTTATGTCATGCATCTTTCATCCATAAGATTTAAGATTACATTTCTTTCTCTCATTTGTTTATCCTTTTCTTTTACCTATTCTTCTACATTTTGCCTTTTATATTCATTTGGTAGAATGCACTTTGTACATTTTTAAAATGATATGTTGTTAATTAATTTGGACATAGCTCAGTGAATAAAAATACTAATCATCATCCAAAATAGTGATGGTTCTAATCTTCCATCTTTAATATTGTTAGAACTAAAAAAAAGAGTTAGATGATGGATTGTTAATTCGAGTATGCTCAATGGATAAAGACATCAATTACTATTCCAAAGTTCAATAGTTCCCGTCCCACGTTTGCAATCGTTTAGAACTAAAAAAAACAATTAGATGATGTTTTTTTTTCTTGATATTATAAATAATTATTGATTTAATACATATTCTCTAAGGTTACAAATAGTATGTCCAAAAGAGAAAAATAAATTGTCAAGAATGGGATTTGAACCCATGCCCTTTCGGACCAGTACCTGAAACTGGCGCCTTAGACCAACTCGGCCATCTTGACATTTTGGTGAGCAAAATGTGCATTTCTTATCTATTATATTAATGCAATAATTTATAATTACTATTTTACAAGTATGTTCATATATATATATATATATATATATATATATATATATATATATATATATATATATATATATATATATATATATATTCAATCATGAATTCACCCCTATACTTGTAACCCTAATTTTCATGTGTATCTGATCTTAATCATATTATTCGTAATAAATATATTTTAATTTTAAAAAGTTTCAACTTTCGAATTTGCGGTCTTTCTAAACACAAAATTAAAAGTTTAGAGTCTCTATTATACAACAAAAAAAATATATTAATAAATAAATTTAATAGATCAATTATTTTTTAATACGAAATCTATTTGAGACAAAATTGAAAGTTGGATTTATTAGATATTTTTAAAGTTGTGAGGATACTTATTAGACACTTTTTAAGGTTTATGATCATTTTTTTACACCAACTTAAAAGTTCAAGCGATTTAACTTGCAATTTAACCTTTTTTTTTTATTCCTTCTAGTTCTTTCATTTGTGTCAGCTTCGTTCTTACAAGGTAGATGCAATTAATATTTACTACATACTTAAAAAAAAATCATCAAAAAAAAATCATCTTTTTGGAGGTGTTATAAGTGAATTTAACAAGTTGGGTCGAGCCCAAAAATCGTGGAGATTTGGAGCCCAAAGACGAAGAAGAGATGGTTGAAGACCAAAGTGTTTAGCTCGTGTAGTGGTTGACCCAATGGGTCGGCCAAGGCCTAGATGGCCGACCCACATAGGTCGGGCAAAACTCCATGCGAGGTCGGCCTATGCATGAGACGACCATGGCCCGATCCATACATCATACATGCATGGGTCATTTCAGTACATTGTTCTCAAGAGGGAGTCGGATATCGGTCTAAGTCCAGAGTTACGCTTAAGGTAAGAGTGACTCAAATTTTCAACGGACAGTTCCATGAAGGGTTATCGTGGAGAATTGATTGACCAATCTATTAAAATTCAATTATATATAGACTTAAGTGAGGAGGGGATCGAGTAACCGCCTGAATAATAATGATTCAACCGTTCGGAAATCTGAACAGATTCCAAAGGGCAATAATAAGCTCGAATTTCAGTTACGAAATAGCGATATTATATAAACGAAGATCGTCATTTGTCAAATGTACGCTGAAAAATCAACATGGACTTCATACATTTACAAATCTGATTCTAACTTAAGCGTTGGACTGTGCGTGATTTACCACCATACCGGTATTCAATTTTCTCTTGTTCTGCAAGGCATTTATAGAATTTTCCGGCAAGAAAATAAATTCATAGTTATCCATTTTTTGGTATTAGTAGGATGCAAAAGAATGATTCTCATATGGTTGTTTAAACAATATCATATATCCTTCTCCCACAAATTTGTTAGTTTTTAGAAATGTTAAATTAGGAAAAGACCAAAAGAGTGAGAGTACTTATGCATATCCCAAGGAAAAAGGAACCAAATCACCAATTTAATATGCTACATCTTATATTCTACTACGGTTCAACAAAGTTCACATAATACACTTTGAATGATGAATCTCATACTCAAAGAATTACTACAAAAATGTTTCTCTCAAACAAATTTTCAAAACTCCAAAACACAAGTCTATTGAGTTTAACGCTTTTTTTCCAATTCAACCATGATAAAGATGGACATCGAACTACCGACTTTTGAAATGGTAATTAGTATTTTATTCACTAAGTTATGTTGGAATTGACGGGTTGAATTTTACCCTTGATTTAAAGTACACCAAAATATTAACCAAACTATATTACACCTTTAATGGACATATCATTGAAACTTTTCTTAAAAAAAAAAAACCAAAGTACTCTAAACTAGGTAGGCAAATGATTCTTAAACATTGTTTGTTTGAGTTGAGCCCTCATAATTAGTTATATCTCTTGATTTTTTTGAAAGTTGAGTTAGTACACATGTAAAGTCAGTGTGACATAGCTTTTAAGTGGGAATGTGTTGTCACTTTGGCAATCCCAAATTGGCTTTTTGTCTTTACATAATAATCCACATGCAGCACTTAATGACTCCTGAGGTGGCCTTACAATAACTTGTCCAAGAGCCACATGACTTGGTCTTTCCCAAACTACTTCCAGATTGGCAAACCCTCCTTTTGCAAATACCAAACATAACAACCACAAATAATATAAGCAAATTAACATATATATATGCATTGGTATATATCAAAATTTGACCATTCATTTTGAAGCACACCTCAACCAACTGATTATAGCTAATTCTAATTTCTTTAGTGTGTGATAGAGACCAAATGTTTTTCTTTCTCTTCAAACTAGGGCGTCATGTGTTTGTGTATAGCTCCACATGCAATAATCACAAATTCGTTATAAATATATATAACTACTTGTTCCTGTGCTAAAAGTCTTTGGTCCACTTTTTTAAATAATTCTAATATATTATCGGGTTTAACCCTTCCCATTGAGTAGGCATGTAATCCTTCCACCGATAGGAACTGGAGGTAACAGTGCTCTGTGAAGCCAGCCTCCCACAGTTCCCTCCAATCTAGGTGGCAATGAAATATGGGCCTTCGTCCAAAGCCCATGACCCAAACTCCCTACTTGGAACGGGCAGGCCAGAGATAATCTCGGACAACTCTACTCAGTGGGCTGAATCAGACTCCAACCACATTAATACCCTCGTTTGGGTTACAAAGCTCGATATTCTAATATATTATCTATTCTGTCGAACAGACTTGAAGATTTTATATCTCAATGTCTTGCTATGCCCCAAGTAAATGTCAAACATATTATGTGGTGCAACATTTTCAGGTTATTTTATGGTATATTTTGTTGGAACAAAATGATAAAATTTTTAGTGATAAATCAAAATCCATACATTAGTTATGGGAGGAGATTATCATCAATGCTGCTTCATGAGGCTCCAAATCGAAGTTATTTTGTAATTATGATACTTCTATTATAGCGCTTAATTGAAAGACTTTTCTTTAGTCTTTTATCTGTACTCTATTCTTTTTCAATAAAAAAAAATTCAAATATATATATATAACTACGCTCACATGCTACTTTATTAATTAAATCAAACTACATGTGAACACGAGCCAATAAAACACTATCGACATATCTAAACTAAGTTAAATGTAAATTTTTATATGTAGACAAGAAAAAAAAAATGTTCAAATTCAGGATTAAAATATCCAAAACAAGCTAAGAAGCATCCAACACATGATCAAAAAAAATCGATGTGCCCACTTCAAAAAAAATGATCATTTTGGTGATCTTATATTTCATTCTATCACTTCAAATTCGTTAGAAAAATACATAATTATGCTCACATGTTACTTTATAAGCCATAAATGAAGCTACATGTGAACACACCAACCAATAAAAATACTATTGAAATACTTAACTCCACCCATGAAAAAGGTTCGAAATTTAAAAAACAAATGTTCAAATTCAGCTACAAAATATAATTAAAAAAAATTAGCACACGAACAAAAAAAAAAAAAAAATGAATGGCGACTTTTTTTTTATTATTATTATTATTATTATTATTTTATAACATATTAGGTAGGAGATTGAACCTAGAACTTTATCATCACTAAGCCATACATCATGGTTGAACTATCCCAGCCAACCGCCACTTCATTCATTTTGTTGACGTTATCTTTCATATGGTATGAAATCACTTTCATATTGTATGAATTGATTGTGATAATTAAGCATGTAATAGCAGTAAATGCGATGTTATTTTGAAAGTAACAACTTGACTTTAGAGAAATTTCTTTTACTTACTTTGTGACCTTTAATTTTTATAAACCTGTGGTGTCCAATGTCCATGCGAGCAACAGCTCATTGAAGAAGAAAGTGCAAGAATGAATTTATGGCTTCCATATTCAACTTGGGAAAATGTGACAAATCCCCAACCTCTTTTTCTCTAAGTTCTAAACCCAATTAATTGGCAACAATTCTCATGAGATCTTATGCTTCTTTTCAATGCCTTTACACCACCTAATATATTTATATGCTCTAGGTACCATACCATACTTCTTTTCCAACCTCTCAAATAATACAAATCAATCATTCCATTTTTCATTTTATGTTTATTTCAAAATTAAAAAAAAAAAAATTTACTTTTTGTAAGAACATTAGAGAATTACGAGGTTTCGAAAATAAAGATGAATTTTAAAAGTTAATAGACTAATTTTGTAGATTGAAGTTGTTTATAAAATATTGGGAGAATTTCTAGTATACATCCGTGGTGGGAGAATTTCTAGTACATCCGTGGTATGGAAATTCTCCATACCACTGCCTTTAAAAAAATGACACGTGACAAGATAATTGTTTAACTGGGACCCACACTATTAAATATATTATTTTTCTAAATCATTTCGCCACGTGTCATTTTTTTAAAGGTAGTGGTATGAAGTTTTTCCATACTACGGATGTACTAGAAATTCTCTCCATCCGTGGTATGGAAAAACTCCATACCACTGCCTTTCAAAAAAATGACACGTGGCGAAATGGTTTAAAAAAATAATATATTTAATAGTGTGAGTCCGAGTTAAACAACATTTCGCCACGTGTCATTTTTTAAAAGGCAGTGGTATGGAGTTTTTTCATACCACGGATGGGAGAATTTCTAGTACATCCGTGGTATGGAAAAACTCCATACCACTGCCTTTCAAAAAATGACACGTGGCGAAATGGTTTAAAAAAATAATATATTTAATAGTGTGAGTCCGAGTTAAACAACATTTCGCCACGTGTCATTTTTTAAAAGGCAGTGGTATGGAATTTTTTCATACCACGGATGGGAGAATTTCTAGTACATCCGTGGTATGGAAAAACTCCATACCACTACCTTTCAAAAAATGACACGTGGCGAAATGGTTTAAAAAAATAATATATTTAATAGTGGGGTCCAGATAAACAATCATTTCGCCACGTGTCATTTTTTGAAAGACAGTGGTATGGAATTTTTCCATACCACGGATGTACTAGAAATTCTCCCCCACGGATGTACTAGAAATTTTCCCATAAAATATTATTTTTCTCCCCTACGAAATAGTAAAAGAAAATGGAAGCTAGAGAGAAATGAATTGCCTACTCCAAAAAAATTAGGCTATAAAGCTATAATATTCCAAAACTATTTTTTTTTTTTTCATTGGAGAAACTTAGATAGTAATAAAGCATTTTAAATAGTTGCACATAAATGTTGAATCGAAAAACAAATTTGAACAATTTTTTGGTCGGTAATAATGCATTTAAATTGGTGCACAACAAATGCAAGATTAAACTCTGAGTTATCTAGACTATATGCGTTCATCCGTTATAATATTTTAAAACTATTTTATCCAACTACTATCAAATGACTCATCAATTATATATGTTTCAATATTAATTATTTTGATCCTAAATTTTAACTTTCAAACCTCAAGTCGGCAAATCGAGCATAGCTCAATTGTCATAGATATGTCTTTAACTATTTTTTTTGAAAAAGATACTTCATTGATTAGACAGAAAAGAGTACAAAGTTGTAAAAAGATATGTCTTCAACTATGAGGTCTGAAGTTTGAATCCTCTCCGCCTAAGTTGTAAAAAAAACATTAAAAATAAAAAATAAAAAACATCAAAAGATTTTTTTAACAATATCTTGGGGATCGAACCTAGAACCTCATAATCACTAAGGAATACATCATGTCATTGAACTATGGTAAGAGTTTTTTTTATTTTCATGGTGAATATTTCAGCAACCGTATCAATCAATAACATAGCTTGAAATGTGGGTTAACATGAGATGTGGAGATGTATTAGAGGCACCCAAATAGGTTGAGACGAACCACTATTTGGTGACAAAATTAGAACATGAATCCAATAGAGTTTAGATACTAAATTTGTTGGAATTTAAACCTTAGAAACAAGAGGGAAGTAAATAAAAACATGAATAAAAAGAATTTACATTCTCTATAATATTGCTAATAACAACTCTGAAAATCTGAATGAGTTAAAAATAATTTAAAGGAGATATGAAAAAATAGTCCCCTCTCCCTAACAATAAGAAAACCCCTTTAGATAAAATCATGATCATGTTCTTCATTTTGATCCATTCCAATATTATCATTAAGGCAATCTCTTCCTTGATTTTGAACACCATTTTCCTCAAGCAGCCATTTTTCAAGCACAGAAAGTGGCAGTTCATCACAATTCAGATCCGGCTTGGTCTCTTCCATAGGCTGATCAGAAGATAGAGATTGAGACAAATCCGAATTAGAATTCGAAGTTTCAAAACACTCAAATCTGAAAAACGACGACCCGAAAGCCTCCGATTCATCGCCGCCGCCGTTACCGTTCGGGCAGCTTTCCGCCGCCGTCTTGGGTGGATTTTTCATCCACCCAGTGAGCAATTTGGCTATGTTTTCAGTGCTGGAGGCATAGGCTGTGGCTTGAACTTGAGCTTGCTTTGATGAGGTATAAGAGAAGCAGTCAAGTGATGAGGGCTTTATTTCTTCAGTGAAATTAGGAGTTATTGAATTTTGTGGTGTGAGGGCTTCCCATAAGGCTTGTCTTGCCATTCGAATGTCAGTTTGAAGCCTTTTTTCCCATTGTCCTCTTGGCATTGCTTGTTCTGATGATGATGATGTTGTTGAAAACCCATGATGATCATCTCCACAATCTCCCATTGAGCTCGCTTGAAGCTTCCTTAGCTTCTTTTTCAAATGCGTGTTCCAATAGTTTTTTATGTCGTTGTCGGTTCTTTGTGGAAGGTACGAAGCTATGGCAGCCCATCTACATAAATACGACGACATCCACATAATTAGACAAAATTGCAGTAGAACAACGTGACTGACAGTTTTATATCTGATTTCGAGAGAAGCTAAATGATTCGATCGAGAAGAAGTTATTGAAGGAAGTCGTTATCAAAGTGTGACTACCACATAATAACTGAATCTATCTCACTCGTAAAATGGAGTGAAACTGTTAGTCACATTGTTCTAGTCCTTCAAATAATTTCTCGAGATATGTACCTATTTCCCAAAAGGGCTTGAAGATGGATAATCATCTTCTCTTCTTGATCAGTGAAGTTACCACGTTTGATTCCTGGTCTGAGGTAATTAGTCCATCTTAGCCTACAACTCTTGCTACATCTAAGCAACCCTGCAAATTCAATATTTAACAAGAAATTATTAAAATTGAACCACAACCCAGTTGGAATTTTTCAAAAAAAAAAAAAAAAAAAACCTGTATGAGTAGGAACAGCCCTCCAATTTCCAGGGCCATGTTCTTGAATATAAGACACCAAAATAATATCTTCCTCAGGAGTCCAAGGACCTTTCTTGACACCTTTATCACAACATGGAGGTCTCCCCATATCAGCTTGCTTGACCTAATTTTAAATTTTTCTCTGAATTTTGAAGGTTGAAAGACTAATTTCTTGGGGTTGAGGGAGAGTTTAAATAGAGAAAAACAGTGGGCTTAAATTAGAAAGGAGAAAGGGAAGAGAAAAAGGGGTAGGCAAAGAGTCAAAAGGTGACAGCAAGAGCATTAAATTATAACCCCAAGTCAGCTGTGTATTGAAAAAAACTACCACTTTCAATTTCTTCTTTTCTGCCTCTCAAAACCGCGTTATATTCAATGTGGCAGCCCTCTCCATTAATAATTATAAAATAATAATCCAAACCCTTGATAATTTTTTTTATTTTTTTTTTATTTTTTTTTTTTATCAAGCTCAGTCCTGTATGTGTAATGTGTAATAAATAATGGCCCTTTTCTTAGCTGACTCTACTATAAAAGCTAAATAATGAAATTTCCTTGCTTGCCTTCAAAGATGTCTCATTTCATATCTTATACGTTTAATGTAATGTACAATAATTTCTCTTCATATACATATTCTATGAAATGAAATGAAATGAAACCCCATCTGAAACATAATGTTGCAGAAATTTTAATGTAATGTCTAAACCCTTTTATTCATCTGTCACATTCCATTTAAACCATTCCAAGAAGTTGGTGGAAACCCTTTTGCTACGTCTCTCACGTCTTATATTTGGCCACCAACACATTTTAATTTCATCCTACCCTAACAAATGATGTTACGATAAATCAATAATAAACAATAAGTAAGTACAAAATAAGAACGACACAGATTTACGTGGTTCACTAACGTCGTGTAAGCTACGTCCACGGACAGAAGAGAGCAGTATTATTACGAAATAGAAGAGAATTACAAATCAACGGTTAGAAGCGGCTGAAGTCATTAGAAGATTTATATATCACACTCTTCTAATGACCTAATAGAAGACCTAATACAAAATGTGTCAAAATTCAAAATAGATAAGTAAAAATCCAAATCAATTTTTTTCTTTTAGGAGCGTTGTTCCTATACCTCCATCAAGGCACTTCGCCCCTAAATTTCGTACCGACCAATCGTAAAGAGTCATAAATGATAACACTTACAAAATCAAATAGTTAATGAAGGGTCTGTGTTATTGGAAAGATTTTTTTAAGTGCTTAAAAAATGAAGCACTTACAAAATCACTTCAGGTGAGCAAGCAAATCACAACTACCAATAGATGGAGAATATATTTGTAAATAATATTAGGATTATATTAAGGAGGAGCAGAAAGACAGAGTATTGAAGATAAGTTATTTGAAATGTTTGATGATTAATATCGGAATTGTTTTTGAATTTTTGAAGGAAAGATTATGCCTTTTATTTTTTTAATTAAATGATAAGACGTGTCAATTAAAAAGGTTATATATATTTTTTTATGGATTACTTATATTATTTCAGGAATAGTTGTACTTTTTGTTATGAATGCATGGTTGCTTGTTATTTTCTCATGTAGTCCTTTTATTTTATAAATAGTCGTTTCTTGTTATTAATAGTCTATCTCCTTTCATAAATATTCTTCGTCTTTGATCTATTATCTTTTCATCTTTTCAAAAAATTATGTTCTTTCTTTGTCAAAAAAAAAAAAAAGTGCGAACTCCCCATCTTCGTCATTTGATTATTGTATTTTTTTTTTTTTTTTTACTCTAATCTTGAATCGAATGATTTGTTGTAGCAAAATGTAATCTAAATCCATCTCTGCAGTTCAATTGGTGTGTTCTTTGTCAATCAAGATCGGAGGATATTAATCACCTATTTTTGCATTGCAATTTATCTCAGATCATTTGGAACAGACTGAGTTCTTTCGCTAGTGTGGTCCATTTTGATAAAGTTAGAGATATTTATGTCATGTCTTTGAGCTTCAATCGCTTTTCTCGGAAGAACATTCTCATCCACAATATTTTGGTGGCCTCTCTTGGGAGTCTTTGGAAAGAAAGAAATAATCAAATTTTCAACAACTATGCCTATAGTTTTCAGTCGATTTGGGACGATATTATTGTTCTAGCGGCCTCTTGGTCTAAAAAATCTCCTCTCTTCTTTAGCTATGACATTTTCCAATATCGCTTTGAACTAGATTGCGTTCATGTAATTGGGTTTCGGCCCTTGTATGTTTCTCACATACTAATGAAGTATTTTTTTTCAAAAAAAAAAAAAAAAAGAGGAATAAGCTCTCGAGATTATCACAACGAAAAACGTTCACACTCAAACCATAAATCAAACAAGATACGATTGAAACTGCGACCAAAGTCTCACGTTGGTTAGAAAATGTGAAGATCATGAGTATATAAGTATGGGATGGAACAACTTCATTGATATGAGGTCTATTAGACGAAACAAAAAAACAAACAAAGACTTTTGTCCAAAGTGAACAATATCATATCAATGTAGAGATACAAATAACCAAATTCACAATTTGCAATAGAAAATCTCTGTGACTAACCGATGGGGAGAACACTAGTACACATTTTGGCTTTGCTTTGATACTCATTTATATATATGAACAGAACTTGATTGAGCTGTTTAAACTCGAGTAAATGTAATCCAATCTTATTTTTGACACACATCAAGTAAGATAAAATGGCATTCATGTAAAAGGGTAACCCATGATCAATGGAAAAGTGGCTTCTCGAGGAAAATAGATTTCTAGATTAAATGGAAAGTGGGGGTGATTTATTAAAGGGTCGGCCATAATTTAATCAATTACTGTGTCCTTAATTAAATTGTTATTATTTATTAGAATCCCATAACCTTTTGATCGAGAGTACATACCTTAACTAGTTGACTCAAGTTTAGATTAGCAAGTACAAATTTTTTTATTCATAGAATTGATAGTGTACATGGGGCGATATTGAATAAGCTAAGGTAGGGAAAATAATATTGCCTTAATTAGAGAAGTTTGAGTGTTGGGCGTGATGGAGGTAGGGAGTAACTTTAGCTTCGGCGTCTGGAATCTGTTGTGACTCGCTACTATTAGCTTGGTACGAGAGTCTCGCTGACCAGATCAAATTCAAGGCATTTGTATTGAGTTTTGACTCATTATGTATTAGGTCATTAAAATGGTGTCATATATAAACATTTTAATGATTTATGTTGTCCCCTAGTCTGTATTTTGTAATCTCTCTTATTCGTAATACAAAAACTATTTTCTCATTTCTACCTACGGGCGTAGCTAACATAACAGTGAACCACACATAAAATCTGCGTTGATTCTCGTGCTTTTATTTATTTTATTTTGTTTATATCATAATAATACCCAATAATTTTCACATTACATTTATTCAAAAAAAAAAACTATATAATTTAAATGAGATACAAGTATTATCGTGGATTAAAAAAGAAAGCGAGTCCAAACAATATTAATCCCTAATAGGATGTTTTTGTTCATTTTTTTTTCTTTTTTATTTTATTTTTTTTTATTTACATGTTGGAGATTGAACCTAAGACCCTCATAGTCACTAGTTCATACATCATGTTATGTTTTTGTTGACACACTGATTGATTTTAAGTTAAGTTTATTTGAATTAGAGTTGTTTTCTTTTAGAATTATTAGATGTTATTTGAATTAAGAGATATATCTCATTGGAATTATGATTTGTAATTAGATATATTAATATTTTATTAGTACAAATTGACTATTAGGTTGATGTATGCAGCAATTCATTATTCAATTAAATATCTAGTAGCATTCATTCTCTCTATTCTTCCCTCCCTAAGTTTAAGTGCTTTGATAGGTGAGGTTAAAAGTTATACTAAAGAAAGTTGTGCCCTAACCAAACAAACTTGTGTACTTGAAAATTGAGGTTTTATTAACACCCCAAAGCCATCAACTTTTATTTGGAATGCCAATTCACACTCGTATAATTTTTTTTTTTTTTTTTTTTTTAGATTTATAAATATATTGTTGTCAAAAAAAAATTATAAATATGAAAAAAAAAAAAATAATAATAAAAATAAATAAATTTGATTTCCGTTTTTTATTATTACAATTTTATCGAATTGAGTACAATGACAGATAAATCATAGTTACAAAATAATTTAGATTTTTGAGCACTACGAAGTAACGTTGAGAATGATATCGTCCCAAAGTTGAAAAAAATTCTTTGAACTATCATTGAAAATTCGGGTGTTACATTTCAACCATAAGTTTCATAAAACGACACCAAAAATGTTGCTCTCAAGATTCGGTTGGTAAGTTCCAACCATTAAGTTCCATAAAATGGCACAAAAAATGTTGTTCCAAAACATGTTTGTGGCAAATGTCTGAGATATTACAATTTTATCCAATTGAGATATGTTTGTTACGTTCCAACTATTTTTATTTCTTATATATTTCTTGAAGAAAAAAAGAAACAGAAATTTGTTTGATAATTATTTCTCGTTTTTTGTTTTTTATTATTTTTTTTTTTTATAGTTTAAATCAAATTTAGTTTTATAATATAAAAATATATATAACATGCATTAAAACATATAAAAAAATAATTATCAATGTTTTATAAAAATAAAAAAATATCAAAAAATTACATTATCTAATACAAAAATAAGTTTCATTGAAAAATTAACAACAATAATAAAATTGTTCTTATCCTTCAAATGTTGCTCAAATTTCATCTACAATGTCATCTCTCACTCGAGTCATTCCGCTTTAAATTATGTTAACTCAGATCAAACTCAATTATATTACTCTGTAAATGTCGTTGTAAAATATTAAAGCAAACATGTTTTACTAAGCAAAATTTATATTTGCAAAATTCTAACACGTTGGAAATGTACTAAACAAAAATCAAATAATATATATATATAGTCAACTTCAAATTTTAAATAGATATATTATATTGAGAAATAAAATAAAAGAAAACTAAAATGCATTTACTCTGGTCTCAAAGCTAGGAATTAGAATGAGGGAAAGAAATAATATACGTATAAAACAACGAAACAAAGATAAATTACATATATATATATATATATATTATCAAATTTTGATGTAGTTTCTTTAATTTTATCTCTAATCTCTCTAAACATTTTTCAAAGTTTAGAAATAAAAAATTATAATAATTATCAAATAAATTTATTTCTTATAAATTAAAAAACGAAAACATGAAACATAAAACGAAAATGTTATTTTGTTAAGAGATGAAATAAAAACTAAGTTAACATAGCTTGAAAAATTAGAGCTAACACACGAGCAAATGGTTAGCAATTGGACATATCTCTCGTCCCTCCTTATAAATCATTGGTTCAAATCCGCATTGAATTTTTTTATATATAAACAAATCTACATTGAATTTGTTAGTATTATAGTATTTTTAGATGTGTATAAAAATAAGATTTGGATAAGCTTCACAATTAATGCAATTTGTAATTTTGGGTAGGAAGAAATAATTTTAATAATGGGGAAGATTAAATGTGAGAATATAAGAGATGGGTGCTTCTAAAAATATATATATATATATATATATATATATATATATATATATATATATATATAAATAAGAGATGGGATTCATTGTATTGTATCATATGTGTATTTGTTTATGGAATATGCATGTATCTCTCTGCTCAAACTATTCAAAATTAAACCTTGTGATCTGCACACCAAATTAATATAGCTTACTATTTCCAAATGAATTTTCATTGTAAAATTATAAAATAGTAAACTACTGTATTAGTCCCCCATTCCATAACAATTTTGGATTGTTGGATCAAGATTTTTTTTTTACATAATCTCATTTAGTGTGATTAGATATATGCTTCATTCTATTATTAATCACCATGTTTCTCTTCCATTAACTTAAAAAGCTTTATTATTGTGTTGAGATTCTATTTTATTATTTTTTGGTTCCTTCTGAATAAGTATGATTTTTTTTTTTTTTTTTTTTTTTTTTGAAAAAGAAAAACTTCATTAGAAACCAACACCCAAACCACAACCGACCTCATAAAGAGCAGAGACAACCCAGTTCCGAAAATCCGAACGCCAAAAGAAATTTTCTTCTCCTTTAACAGAAAAAGAAGAGCAAGGCAAACTAAAAGAGTTCTCAAGCGCAACTCGCGCTAAACAATGAGCGGCAAAATTACAAGTTCTATTACAATGAGCAAAAGACACACGACCAACCTTAAAGGCTTCAACCGAAATACCTTCAAGGATGTTTTTGGTCTCCGTAAGGTCAAGTCCCGGGCACTTCAAAGCTTCAACAACCTCCGCCGAGTCAGACTCAACAAAAAGGTGACAGAACTCCGACAACTCGCAGCGACTGACCAATTTCAACCCGACGAGAATAGCCTCGCTTTCTAAAGCCTTGATAGACCACTTCCAATGGAAGATTTTGAACCCGGCACAAATAGGAGATCCCCGGGAGTCACGAATCACCCAACCGATGGCGCCCCTGTTCCTTCCCTCCATCCAGGAGGCATCAGTGTTCAGCTGTCTCCGTAAGGTCAAGTCTCGGGCACTTCAAAGCTTCAACAACCTCCGCCGAGTCAGACTCAACAAAAAGGTGACAGAACTCCGACAACTCGCAACGACTGACCGATTTCAACCCGACGAGAATAGCCTCGCTTTCTAAAGCCTTGATAGGCCACTTCCAATGGAAGATTTTGAACCCGGCACAAATAGGAGATCCCCGGGAGTCACGAATCACCCAACCGATGGCGCCCCTGTTCCTTCCCTCCATCCAGGAGGCATCAGTGTTCAGCTTCCAACAGCCTGGCGGCGGCGGCTCCAACTCGATCTGACTCACGCGGCTCTCTAATCTCGCCTTTGGATCATTCCCTCCAACAAACTCTTGGAGCTCCTCCCAATACTTGCTAATGGACCTCGTAACGACCCGGACATCAACTAAAGGAGGAGGAGGATCTGCTCTAACTATATTGTTCTTGTAAATCCAAATGCACCCGAAGGTAATAATCACTTTGGCCACGTCATCCTTGTTGAGATTAGCATCCATCCAATCCCACACATCACGAATCGTCCAGAAATCCCTGCAAACAGCAAAAAGGTTCCATAAGCCCGGAAGGATCTGTAACCATACCTTTTTTGCGAACTTACAACTCCAGAGAACGTGGTAGGCTGACTCAACATTTTCCCTACAAAAAGAGCAAACAACATTAATATTGATCCCTCTTTTTTGAATGTTAACTTTCGTGGGAATGGCGTCATTTATCAACTTCCACACACAAATTTTCGCCCTTGGCAGCCCACTACACTTCCAGAACCTAACCCAACACGGATCCTTCCCCCCAAGATTCGACGACCCCTCTCTCTTTTGATCTTGCATCCAGGTTGCAAGGTGGTAAGCACTTTTGACTGAGAAGACACCCTTTATTGTCCCAACTCCATATTATCTCATCCTTTGAGTTGCTGCGACCCACAGGTAGACTCAGGATATCATCTTTGTCGAGGCGGGAGAAGTTGTTATCAATGACCTCCTCGTTCCACTTGCCAAACTCATTCATCAGAAAACTCACTCTCTTACCCCGAACTTCCCTTCCCACCCACCTAGGCAGTCGACAACCCTTTCCCTCCAGCCACGGGTCTTTTTCGATCAGAATGTTTTTTCCATTCCCAACTTTCCACCTGTAGCCTTCAATAAACAGTTGTCTTCCCCACACGATACTCTTCCAAGTAAGGGAAGCGTTTGCTCCAACAGCCGCACCGAGGAAGTCTCCATTTTTGAAATACCTTCCTCTTAGCGTTTTTTAGAGGAGACTCTCCGGGTTCCTTAAAATTCTCCAGCTATGCTTTGCGAGCATGGCTTGATTAAAACTGGTCAAATGTCTGAACCCCAACCCTCCAGAGTCTTTGCTCTTACACAACTTCCTCCAGCTTCTCCAGTGAGCTCGATTCTTTCCAGCTTCTCCAGTCGTACTATGTAGTACCAAAGACAGGTAGTGATTTGTATATTGACATGTTTTATTTGATCATCAAATTGTCAAGATGGCCGAGTTGGTCTAAGGCGCCAGTTTCAGGTACTGGTCCGAAAGGGCATGAGTTTGAATCCCATTCTTGACATTCAATTTTTGTTCTTTTTGTTCTTTATTTTCTCTTGTACGAGAAGAGAAAGTAGTTTTTTTTTTAAGTTCAACTTCTTTTTCTTGTATTGATTTTAAAGAAATTATGTTTGCATTGTATGTAAGCAATAATATGATTGTTATCCAGATTCAAAAATAAAATTGCTTTCCTATTAAAGTATAGGATAATAATAATACAAAGCATCTTAATAATCTAGGTGGCTGAATATCCTAAATGCAAATAGATGGAATGATTTCTTACTTGGGATAAAATAGGCTTTTGACAAATATTAATCTCAAATTTAGTCTTAAATTTCAATAGTTGAGTTTACTTGGTCAATAATTTTTAAGAAGGTTTAATTATATCTTTAAATTTTTTAATTGTAATCTTGCATGTTTTAAATTAAATGATAGTGTAACAAAATAGAGTACTATAACCATTAAAATATAAATATTAGATAATAATAGCATAGACATTGAAAAGTTTCATTTTTAACTTTTAACTTTTAAAATGTTCGAATTTTTTCTTAGTTGTGGCCTGTGTGCGAGAGTCGGCGTGTTGCGAACTTTCATTTGCGTGTTCTTCAGGTGACTTGTTAACATTGGAAGAATGCTTTTCTTCATATCCGTGGTTTCATTCTAAGATGAATTTTAAACTTATATGAATTTTAAACTTATCTATTGTCTGATTAACTTATATTGACGAATTAGACTATCATTAGGTTCTTAATTGATATGGACTTGTGCCCAAGGTAGAAATTGAAAGATATGATTATGTAAATAATTTTATGAGTAATTAGCATTATGTAAATAATTTTATAAGTAATTTGCATCTACTCTTACTTTTGAAATTAGATTTGAAATAAGAGATTCAAATCTCCAATCGAACTTACTGAACTCAGAGAAAAAAAAACCTTAGCAATATCTTCTAACGATTTTAATCTTCTATGCAGTTGCAAACTTGCAATAATATCATGTACATTTCTTAGTCGGTAATTTCCATCATTTATTTATTTGAATGGAAAAGATAAGATATTTTTTACATTTATAAGCTATAGAACTATTAAAATGAGAACAAAAGGTCCTAAAAATTAATCATTATCAAGATGGGCACAAAAATAAACCAAAAGGTAACCTCATAAACACTTAATTAAAAACAATAAAATTAAACTCCATCTAATCAGCTACATTCCATCCTGATGCCAAATCCACCAAGCAAGATCGTATAAGAATCAGCAACACAATACAAAAAGCTCTAGAAGGGAGTTTAAAACAGCATCCCAACATTGTCATATGATATGATAGATACATAAAATAACAAAACAAGACCTCTGGAATTGATTTGTCAACAAACTGAAGAATGAAAATGTGATGATCCAATTAAGCAAAGCAGAAACACCTAATCACTATCAACACTAAATTTCGAAAATTCAAGGTAAAATACTGCAAAACCACAGGGCAGTTCCATGGTTTTTCTTTTCCTTATTTTCTCCTAATCATTTTTAACTCTTGGAGGCTAACTTTTCCTTTGCCTTTTGGATTTTCAATACCTTTTTCACAATCTTCTGTTCTTCTACCAGAAAAGCTCGAATAATCCTGCAATGTTAAAATACTCCTTAAGTTTGGCTACTTTGGTTACAGTAGAAAAACGAAAGAAAAATCAGGATTAATTCAATGAGCTCATACCTCTCTCTAACTGCACTGCCAGACAACACACCACCATATGGCCGATTTACAGTTCTACGGTTCCTAGCCAGTCTAGACCTCTTGTATTCAGCAGGTCTCAAGTGCGGAATCTGTTAAAAAAGCAAAATTTAAAGAAAATACATTTACATTAACATTCAGGCTTTAGCTATAAGAAAGAAAGATGACTAATATAAGAAAGAAAGATGACTAAAGGCATGTTTGGGATTGATCTTAACCATGTTAAAATCACTGTTAAAATAACTTTTGTCACGTTCACATTCACTCCAAAACATACATTTAATCGTCCAAGCTACAATTTCACAACTTATATTAAGTCATGTCAACAGCCAATAAGCTTAAAAACTTAACAACAACACCATATCTGCTAAGTCCAGTACTTAAAAAAAAAAAAACAACAACAAAAGCAAGTGAAGTATTGAAATCTAAAAGAGGTGTGGCATTTGAAATATAGACTACATACATCCTAGATTGAGTGATGTTTGAGAATGATTTTGAAATGGCTAATATCACTTTTGTCATGTTCAAACTATACCCAAAACATGTCTTTATAATCATTCAAAATCAATTTGATGTTTGATTTCACACTTTAAAATGATTTTTTTCATTACATCAAAATTGATTTCAAATGATGAAGGGAATGTTTTGGAATGATTTTCAATACAACTCACTCCCAAACATGAACACCTTTGAACCACAACCACGCTACTTCTACTTTTCAAGCTATTAACAAACAAACAAACGCATATCCCCATCAATGTGAGAACATGAGACTACGGAATATCAGAGCTTCAAGAAGAATGAATATCCCATATGGACATGGCAATTATAAACACCCAAAAATTGAAGAACTTCGAATCAAGCTATAAATAAGAAGTAATGATAAACAACAACCCATTGATCAAACGCATAAAATCAGACATACCCCTTGGATTCTCTTGCCAGTAACAGGACATTTAGGACCGCTGGCTCTCTTCTTGGTGGTTTGATAGATCAACTTTCCACCTAAAACGCATCAACACGAAACCCATTATGCGATTGAGACTAAAATACTACAAAATGTTGATGAAATTGAAGGGGGGAAACGGCTTATAAGAGCTGGGATTATACTGAGGAGTTAGATAAGAGTGGAAGAAAAATACCAGGCGTCTTGACAACGCGGTGCTGATTGGATTTGGTGGCATAGCTATGCCGCTTACGGTAAGTAAGTCGCTGCACCATCTTCGATTAACTTTGATTGAGCTGAGTTCTGCTCGTCTCTCAGAGAAATCGCGGCAAAGGGGGGCTGCAATTCGGCAGAGGAAGTTGGATAAATAGGGTAAGGTTTAGGCTTTTGAAGCCCTAGATCCAACGGCTGTTGTACGATTCCAATTGACGGTTGAGATTAGGAGTAAAATTGGTAATTGGATATCCACGTGTCACGATTAAAAATAATTAAAGTTAAAATATTATTTTATCCTTCTACGTCCTGTCAATTTAAAATTAATTCATACTTTTAGTTTTTTGATAATTTTAAAAAAAAAAAAAAAATAGTATGTAATTATTAATAAATTTTAGAAACATATTCACATAAAAATTATTATTATTATTTAATTAATTTTAATAAATAAAAAATAGACTAATTTTAAAATTATTAGAAGTATTTATATTAAAATTAGACATTTGAAAAAAATATGAATTAAAAAGGTTCCATAGACCAAAAGGATAGTTTAACCAAATATTTATTATTTTGATAAAAATAAATTTTAGTCATTTACTTTGAGACTCGTTTCCATGTTAGCAGATGTACTTTTCAAACTTGTACTCAAAAAAAAAAAAAAGATGTACTTTCAAACATCCTAATTTAGTTAACGCACTTTCAATATATCTTAAAATTAGTATCTAAGCTTAGTTTATGTTAACTTTTTCTAAAAATATTTAGTCTTTAATAAAAAAATTCTGAAAAATGGTTCGATCCTATATTGTCTCGTTGAACTAAAAAAAAATTAATTTTTTGGTAAATTACCCTCTTAGTTTATTACTTAGAATTCTATTTGATTGATACTTCGAATAATTTTAAATCGTTTCAAATAATAATAATAAACTTTCTGAAAACATGTTAACCCTTGCAAGTAATGTATGTATTTTTTTAAATGGTAAAACAAACATGCATTACCTAATTGCCTCGACCTATAAATTCAAGAATCTTTGGATGTTAAGACAGTGAAATGTGAAACTAATTAAGTTGAGATTTGTAGAAGTGTTTGGTTCACTATTTTGAGGGTGGTGAAGTATAGATTAGCTTAGCCTAACCCATATTTTCATATCTTAATACATATTTGGTTCACAATTTCAAATTAGCTACAACCATTTGATGCAACGGGTGAGTGAGCGCATCACCTAGATAGTCTAGAGTGGGAGTTGATTGATCATGCACTTGTGCAACAAACCACGCACGGAGCATCAATGATTTAAAACCTGCACACATGTGCAACAAACCACGCACGGGGCATGAATGATTTAAAACCTGCACCTGTGCAACAAACCACGCACTGGACATGAATTTAAATGCATTATTATCATCCAAATTGGGCCCACATTTTAATCGAACAACCACTTGGTGCAGTGGATAAGCGCTCCGCCTAAGATAGTAGAGAGTGGGAGTTTGATTTTGACCTAAGACATATTTTCAAAAAAATTATCAAACAACCACTTGGTGCAACGGGTGAGTGAGTGCATCACCTAGATAGCCTAGAGTTGGGGTTGATTGATCCTGCACTTGTGCAACAAACCACGAGGCATGAATGAGGCATGAATTTACATGTCCACTTGGTGCAACATTATTACTGCTTAAATTGAGTCCACATTTTGTCAAATCGAGCATAGGCAGAGATGTATGAGTTATGTTGTCCTTAACAGGTGGTATTAGAGTCATGCTTCTGACTTAGTCATGTTTGTAAAATCCTCGAATGTCGAATAAAGATATTGATGAGTCTCCCAATAACATAGTCATAATTAGAGTCATAGAAAATTCATGATTGCTTGCTCAAGTGTAATTCGGATGGATGGCTATTCTCCCTCTGATTTTGTGTTTTGCCCCCGCTAGGGTGACAAGTCCATGCAACCGGACTCGGCCGGATGGATGGCTATTTAGTGATGGACAAAGGTTCAAATTCTCACCATGTATTAATTAAATAGATTTGCAGAAAATAATAATAATAATAATAATAATAAATAATGATTTATATCCATTAAAAACAAAGGAAGTCAAACCACTTGTTTTCAACTATTATTTAAATGTTCGGTCGTAGAGCTTAGTTAATAAAAGTAAAATAAAAGCTATATTTAAAAAGTCAATCGTTAATGAAAATGACGGATTATAAATGGTGGCCACAACCATGCCCTTCGACTCAAAAAAAAAATAATAATAATAATAAATGTAAAACAAAATTACAAAAATTTATTTTATTTTATTCCATATAAATTACATGATATAATATCTTTTTTAGGCTTAGAAATCTTATTATTTTGTAGAAAATAAATAATTTCCATGTTCATCAAATCAGCCTGGCTTCCAGAAATTCCCAAAATTTCCTAAACGATAATTCCTGGGAATCAAAAACAAGATTCAACTTTCCCAAATCGTATTGACTAAGAAAGCTCCTCAAAATTTCCGAAATCTTCAACCTTTTGTTACAGAAACATGTTCGTTTCCAATCATTCAGGTTTCAGAAACATGCTCTGTTTTCTCTTCAAAAGAACAGAGGAACCAGTTTTACGAATGGATTTTTTGTTCAAACCCCAATTTTCTCTTTCGGAGAATGGAAATTTGTACAACATTTTGCTTCTTCTTTTAAAATCCCTCTTGGTTTTGTTCTGTGCTCTGTTTCATCCTCTTGTCAATTTCTTCAGATACTATAAAACCTCTGCCGATAAACAACCTCTGTTTGAAGAAGATTGTAATGAATTTGATGAAATTGAAACACCCTTTTCAGCTCTAAGCTTCCAGTTTCCAACTTACGAGGAATTTTTGAAAAACACTTCTGATAATGTTGATTCAGTCAGTTTCGATACTTCAAATGAGAAGGAATTTCTAGAAGAAAATTGCTCGATTTCTTCAAATCCTGACCCAGAAAATTCTCCCCCAAATGATTTGAATTGCTCCAATGATATCCCAATCGATGATTTAAGCATTAAGGATACTGTCAATTTTGATGAATTTGATGATTCTGTCGTCGAAGACATATCCGGGAGCTTGGAAAGGAAAATTGAAGATTCTGATGAAATTGAGTTTGAAGAAGAGGACTTTATTAACGAGATACAAATTGAGATAATGAAAGGCAAAGCCAAAGCCAAATCCTGCTTGCCCTCCATTCCTGAAGAATCAGAGTACCCAATAACAACAGAGGAAGAAGATTTAAAGCCATGGAAGAAAGAAGAAAGCTTCAATCACAGAGACAAAATAAAAGAACTCCACAAACTCCACAAGCTATACACTGAAAAGATGCGAAAATACGACACTTTAAATTACCAGAAAACGTACGCAAGAGGTCAGTTTTCTAGTTGTAAAAAAAGCACAAACTTCCATCATCTTGTTTCATTAAACGAATCTGTTGTAATCTCTCACTTATGTCTGTGGACGTAGCTAACACAACTGTAAATTCTCGTCGTTGTCGAATTCTGTCATAACGTAATCTTCTTTCAGAGTTGAAGATGATGCAATCGAAAGAGACGGCGGAGACTGTTTTATCGAAAGGGTTGTGTGGGTGCAGGGTTGATAAGAAAGGGGATGGTACTAAAACAGGGGAAAACAGAGAGTTTGAAGGGGAATTGGAGTTGGTTTATGTGGTGCAATTGTGGGTTTCTTGGGATTTTATTGTGTTGCAATACAAGAAAGTATTGGAGATGTGTGTGAAAGAAGGTTATGGAAGTTGTAGTAGTTACAATGAAGTTGCAGAGAAATTAGTGCATTTTCAAGTGCTGATACAGAGATTTATGGAGAATGAATCGTTTGATGAAGGATCCAGAGTTGAACGTTTTGCTAGAATTCGACTTGCTAGGAGAAAGCTTCTGCAAGTTCCTCTTCTCAAAGGTCACTAAAATGCTCTTTCATAATGTTTTTGGTTCTTATATTTTCTTTTCTTTTGCTTCTTTATTTTTGTTTTTTTTGGGTAGAGATTTGAATCTATGAATTGTTTGACGGTTAATTTAACCGTGATGGTCAAAGTGACCCCAATTTGAAAAGAAAAGAAAAAAGGCAAACCGATATTTGCTGACATCATCAGTTTTTTTTTTAATATTATTTTCTAGCTCTAGCTGCGGGCGTGGGCTGATCTCGCTCTAGCTCGGGCGCGGGCTGGTCTCGCTCTAGCTCTAGCTTCATTTAAGATCTGAAAATTTCAAGATCTTGAAGCTTCAGCCCGCAGCTAGAGCGAGATCTGTCCGCGCTCGTAGCTAGAACTATAAAATAATATTAAAAAAAAAAAATGATGATGTTAGCAAAGGTCAATTTGACTTATTTTTCAGATCCGGGTCAGTTTGACAAATGGGCTAAATTAGGGGGTCAGTCGTACAATTCTCCTGCACATATTGACAAAATATGTTGTGTAATTTATTGTGCATTTCATAGTAAAAAAAACATAGATCAACTTGCATACATGTATCATCAATCAAAAGTTTCAAAGTTCGAATACTCATTATTATTTAGGTTAAATTACAAGTTTAGTCGTGTCTATTTGGTCTCTAAATTTTAATAATGGTTTAATAAATCTTTGAACTTTCAATCTTGTGTCCAATAGGTCATGAACTTTAAGAATGTCCTATAAGTACTTGAACTTTCAATTTAATGTCTAATAAGTCTTTAAACTTTTAATTTTTATGTTCAATAGGTCCTTTAATTTTTAATTTTGTACCTATTAGGTTATTGACATATTCGACATTTAAAAAAAAAAAAACATGCATCTAATGAAGACAAAATTGAGAGTTTAAAGTCATATTGAACCTAAAATATCTAATAGATCATTAATTTTAAAATATTTTGAATAAGTTAGAGACTTAGGTATATAAAATTGAAAGTTTAAGAGCTTATTTTTAAAGTTTAAAGACTTAGACACAAAATTAAAAGTTGAGGTACTTCTTAGAATAAAAACTTGAAACTTTGCGAACTAAACTTATAATTTATTCTTTTATTTATATTTTTTAAAACTGTAAATTAGAGAGGAAAGAGTAGGGTTTTTTTTTCCCTTCTAAAATGTGTGTTTTTTTTTAAAAAAAAAAATTGATATCTTTTCATATGGTTAGCTACCAATTAAGAAAGAACCTAACTATTTGTAAATTTGTGTTTGATTGTAGAAGATGAAGTGAAAGACAATAAGAAGAAAGGAGGAATGGAGGAGGAGGACAAGGAAAATGCAGTTAAAATCCATAGGCTTATTAGGATCTTGCAGGAATCCATAAGAATTTTATGGCAGTTCATTCGAGCTGATAAACTTGCCCATATTTCAACTTTAAAGTATTATATAGAACCAGAACGAGGATCTACAACTCCTGCACATTCCAAGATTCTAAAGCTAATTCTTTTAGATCTCCAAAAGGTTAGTTTTTTAAGGTTAAATTACAAGTTTAACTCTCGAGCTTTTACAAAATTGAAACTCCAGGCGTCGAACTAAATAGACACAAACTTGAACGTTCAGAGACCAAACTTGTAATTTAACTTCATTGATATGCATTCAAAACTTATTGATCATTAAATACTCACATTGTTTAAGAATTTTTTATGTTGTAGAAGGAGAGAAAAGTGAAGAAGATAATGAAGAGAAAAAAGTGCATGTTGAAGAATTGCAAAGAGAGTTCAGAAGATGACCCAAATGATGATGAACTTTACTTCTTAGCAATGGTGGATTTGAAGTTGGTGTCAAGAGTGGTAAATATGCAGAGGATTACAAGAGACCAATTGAGTTGGTGTCACCATAAATTGAGTTGCATTAGTTTTTCAAATGGGAAGATTAAAATAGAGCATTCATCATTTCTCTTTCCTTCTTGATGAGTTTTTTCATTTTTTTTTTTTTTTGCTTCACAAAGTTAGTACAAGTACATAAGGATAGGTTTCATAAGTTCTGATTTTTGTAACCCAAGTTTTTAGGAGATGATAGAAATTATTTATTTCATTTTGAGTTTAACAAAGAAGGTGACTCATGTCAAACCGAGCATAGCTCAATTGACATAAAGTTGTGTCTTTGACTAAGAGTTCATAGATTCAATCTCCACATTAATTATGTAGTCTAAGATAAACAAATTTATATATGAAAGATAATTTTGCCACTTTGATTTATCTTTTTTTAACCAGATTATTTTTTTAAGATTGTTTAGTAACAAAATTATTATTATCATTAATAAAAAAAAATTATAAGGTTAAAATACCATTTTTTTTACAACATGTAGAGATATATCGTGTCAGTTGAGCTATGCTCTTGTTGAAATATTGTATGTCTTATGTTTTTTTTTGGTTTCCTTCTATTTTAGAAAAAATAATTAGAAAATAATTAGACTTAAGGTTAATTGAAAGTAAGGACTAAAATGAAATAATTGAAATGTCAAGAATGAGATTTGAGTTAATGCCCTTTCAAACCAATACCTCACATTGACACCTTAGACCAACTCGACCATCTGACTTGTTTATTAATATCCTCAATATCCACAAAAATTCAAGAAAGAGAATTAGGATGAAGAGTTCAACAAGTTTATGGACATCTTTAAGCAACTACACATCAATATACCAAGTATTGAACCCCAAGAGAACAATGTTAATAAAATTGGGTGTTTGTAATGAAAGTGTGCAACCAAGTAACAAAAGATCTAATAATAATGGAGCATAAACAATAAGTAAATAAAGAGGCAAACAATTGGTAAATAACGATGAGATAAAAAGGAAATTCAAAGTAGTTTCAACCCTGGTCGGGAGAAATGGCGCCCACACTATGTGCTTGCAAATTAGCTTACTCAATAAGAGGAACGCAAATTAATACCACTGCCATGATGCATCTGCGAACAATCCTTTCAGATTTTCACGTACGTAGGCCATACAAGATATTAATTTGCGCCAACAACCTAACCTCTTAACAAAGTGACTCAACTTAACCCCCAAGACCCTACAAGTTGCCTTATGGTATGTAGACTCAAGATGAAATCCTATGGTATGTAGACATTTCTCTTATATATTCGGGGAGTAAAGGATGAATCTATAGACATGTCTTATATGGTAGGTAGGTGCAAACAAGTCCTATGGTATGTAGGTACTTTCTCTTATATTACTTTTATGAAAACGAGTTTTTATCACCCATCCCTTTCAGTATTGGATTTTTACCTATATGTTTTTTTTAGGTGATCAATAAAGAAAACACAATAAAATTTATACTCAATAAAAGTAAACAATGTTAAGCGTCAAACAAGACTACTCTTAGAATATATAACCAGGTTTTCTCTCATTTTATAGGGAATCCACATACTTTGAACCTCTTGAGAAATAAACTCCATATTAAAATAACTTGAATGAATACAACTTGAGTTTGTAAAGTAAATGACAGAATGTTCAAAAGACATAATTATAAAGTGCTAGAAAATGTAAAGGAAAACGATAAAGGCTAACTTTAGTCACCCTTTGATCCTCTATCTCCTCTAACTCCTAAGAGTCTTTACACTTCTCTTTCTATGATAGTGTTCGAGATAGGTCAGAACAAAGGTAAGAACCTTAGTATAACACTACAAGAATAAAAGAAAAACAATAGGGAGATACAAGATGTTTGTGTAGAAGTTTCACGAACAAGTATCACTCTTGCCCAAGGAATTTTTTTTTCTCCCTTTCTTCTAGTCTTAGTCGTCTTTATATAGACCTCAAGGTCTAAAGTTTACTATCGAGATCAATGTGAGGAGTCACCATATTCAACTACCATGATTTGGGGAAGATAAAATTATATCTTCAAAGAATTTCCGAGTTTTCTACGATTCTATCAAAAAGCAAATTGCAACCGCATTCTTGGGCGTATTTCCAACATCTTAGACATTCTTTTCCTTCATCTGGCCAATATGTGGGCACATTTCCAACACATTTTAGGCCTGAAATGACTCATTCATAAAAACACTAGAAAACACATAAAAACTTAACAAAACTTGACTCTAATATGCTTAAAAACTTATACTTAGCAAAATCATGGTATGAATGATCTTTTGCCTTTGACAAGATACAAAGCTATGAACACACACTCTTATAAGCAATAAGTATAGTTTTAGAGGCTAAATAATTCACAAATTGGTCATCACCGTCCCTACTTTGGTCGCCGGCTATAATAGCACTTGACGACTATGACAGACCAGGGGTCAACGTTTGCCCACAGAAGAGTCATTGAATTTTTTGAGTCATTGAATTTTTTAATTTTTGGTTTTTATTTGTAACTAAGGTCCCTATAATATACTTACATCAATTACTATTCCAAAGTTTTTTACTAGGAAAAGAGAAAAATGAATTGTCAAGAATGGGATTTGAACCCATGCCCTTTCGGACCAGTACCTGAAACTGGCACCTTAGACCAACTCGGCCATCTTGACATATTGATAAACAAAATGTGCATTTTGTATGTATGATATTAATGCAATAATTTAAAATTACTATTTTACAATTATGTCATATTTTTTTCTTTGGATCATGAATTCACCCCTATACTTATAACCCTAGTTTTCATGTATATCTGATCAAGTAATATTCTAAACTCTATACCCATTAATCATATTATTCGTAATAGATATATTATAATTTTGATTTCTAAATCTTTAAGGTCGTGAGTATTCATTGTTTGTACATTAAAATGTATTTAATAGATCTACATCGTTATATGATTGTGCATATATAGTCTATGTACCTGATTTTTTTTAATGTGTATGAACATTTAATTTTGCATCTAATTTACTATTGAGCTTTCAAATTTCTAATAGATTTTTGCCAATCCCTATTTTAGACATGAATTTAAAAATTTATAGACTATTCAAAATTCTTTTAAAGCATAAGAGCTACAACTTAATGATTTATTAAAACCTTTTAAAATACATGAGATCTAAAAGTTTATGAACAGACTTATAACTCAAAACACTATAGATTTCAAAATCTCACTTTTACAATCTCTATTACATACCAAATATTAACTACTTTTTTTCGGCAAACAAGCACTTCCTTTCGAGTCAAAGCGAGCATGGCTCAGCTGACACATGTATATGTTCATGACCAAAAGGTCTGTGGTTCGAATCCCTCCACCCCAATCTAAAAAAAAAAATAAAAAAAAAAAAAGCACTTCCTTTAGCCAATAAAGCAAACAAGCCACATACTATTAAATTAACTTGAAAGCAATATGTTGGCCCAACCCAACATCAAATGCTTGTACATTTTTTTCATTAAGTACAATTGCTTGTACAGATTTGGCATGAAGTAAATTTGGATGATGCTTTTGTGATAACATAAGGTACAAGTACAATATCTTTTTCATTTTCACAGTATTAAGTAAACAGGTAATTAACATATACTCTCTTTTTTTTTTAGGTCGAAAGTTTAAATCGTCATCCTTCATATTATTGAATATTAGGTTTAAAAAAGTCTCACTAGTCTCGATAAAACCATAATCTCAATCATCATCTTCCATATTATTGGATATTGGTTTCAAAAAGTCTCACTAATCTCGATAAAACCATAATCTTCGAGAAGAAGAGACCAATATATATATATATATATATATTTTTTTTTGTAGACGGGTGAAGGATTCGAACCACAGACTTCTTGGTTATCAACACATACACTTTGAATCATGCTTGCTTTAACATATCATTTCTCTTCTTTTCTTCTTTTTATTAGGTTAAAATAACATTTTGGTCCCTATACTTTGAATTTCATTCGAATTTCATTTACTTTTAAATGTTCAATCTTAATTCATGTGCTTTCAATAAAACTTAAATTTGGTTTCTACTCTTAGTTTGTAATTAAATATATATTTTTTTTTTAAAAATAGCCTATATTAACATTTTCACAATAAATTTTAAAAATATGTTTACCTTGTGTCTTTTCACATAAAAAATATTATTATTATTTAACCAAGTTGGATAAAATAAAGAGAAATTGTAACAGATGTGAATTTAGGGTAAAATAATTAAAAAATATAACACTTTTTAAAAAAAATTGCAGATATGACAATTTCTATTACTGATAGTATGGTCTATCGCTGATAGAAGTTTATCGCTGATAGAAGTCTATCGCTGATAATAATCTTTTTTTATAGAATTTTGTCAGCGATAATAGTCTATCGGTGATAGAAGTTAAGTCGTAAAGTCTATCAGTAATAGTCACTGATTTTTTTGCCATATTTACAAAAGGTTTTAAACTTTACTATAATTATTTTTTTGCTTAATTGTTGTTTGTGCAACCCGCCCTAAAATAAAACTAATTTTAAATAGAGGTAATTTTTAAACTTTATTACTAAAATTAAACTTTGACACAACATTATATCCAACTATACTCCATTTGACACTAAAATTAAACTTACACTTTTAGAAATGCAACCATATTATTCTTAAATATTATTATTATTATTATTAGAGAGGGAGAATTGGTTGATCCTTGATGGTTGGTTATTATAAGCTTAGTTTTCTATTAAAAAAAAAAACAAAACTTGACTGTTCCATTCCATGGATGAAGAAGAAATATAAAAAATATACTGAGAAATCCTCTTCTCCCATTACTGAGTGGAGCTGTTGCTGTTGCTCCTTCAAGCTCATTTTCTCTATAATCTCTCGCAGGCCCTATTGGGTTGTCTCTGATTTTGCCGCATCTGTTGAGAATTCATCTTCAGGTTAGTATTTAGGCTTTAATGGGGTTGCTTAGCATTTTAATTTCTCCCTTTTCTTCTTTACTAATTCAATGACGATTTCTGAGTGAGAAACCATTTCGAAATTGTGAAAACTTGTTTAGAAATGCAAGTTTTGGCATGCAATGCTCCGCAACTACGAACAATGGTCAAATCTGGTGTTTCGAATTCGACCCATTTCTTGGGAAGGCGAGAACTGTGCTTTGATGGCGTGTCTTCTGTTTGTTCTCCTTCCAATTCCAGCACTGCCCAATCCATTTCCACTCTAAGGTTGTTTTTCTCTCCTTTTTACTCTGTGTCACTACCATTGTCTGATTAAAATCTTTGTTCATCGTTTACCCAATTGATATGCATTTAGATGTTTTAGTTCTGAGTTTTGGATTTTGGGTTTTGGATTTTGTGTGAAGTTTGTAAGTAGTTTAGCTGATTATTCAGGAGTACTGCTGGTGATGATGACTCTGGGGATCTGGGTTCTGTTCCGAGCAGCAAATTTCTTTTCACAACTCGGCGGACGTTATTTTCTAGTTTGTTTCTGAGTTTGTGGCCTTATTCTTCAAGGTACTTGACTACTTGTCTCACTGTTTCAGCTTTATGCTCTGCTCAATGAACTTGCATTTAGTTCTTCTAGACTGGTCTCGCGCTGTTATGTAGGAGTAAACAGAAAAATAACCGAGAAGTTAAACGATTATGTTATTTTCTATGTCATGGATGAAATATTGTGGCATTTGTCCTTTTTGTAAGTGAAAATGAAATGTTGTGGTTAAGTAGCAAACTTGTTAGAAACTGAAACCATGTATAAATCTTCCCTCCAACATGAAATGTGCAAATTTCTGATCTGAGGGTTCTAAGAAGCATAATTGTTAATTTACACCAAGTAGCTTTTATAACTTTATATCTGTTCATATTTTGTTACACTTGTGAGAAAATAACTTATTTATAACCAAGTTGTGTAGTGTATTTACAGCTCAAGCTTTGGGCGATCCATCTGTAACCATAGAGGAAGTAACTCCCACTATTTCTCCTTCTGGAACCCTTTTCCCTACGGAGGTTCTTTTTTCTCTCATTTTATACTTATTTTTGCCTACATCCTAATTGGTTTGTTTTGGAAGTTTGTTGCATTATTGTTGTTATTTATCATGGTGTATGAATGAGAAATATGTGATTGACAGGAAAGAATTGTCCAATTGTTTGAGAAAAACACATACTCTGTTGTCAACATTTTCGATGTGACTTTGCGTCCTCAACTCAACGTAACTGGCATGGTTGAGGTAATCAGCAATAAAACTATGGTTCATGTTGTTTTAGCAACTTATAGTGTTACTATACTTTTGGCCAAGTGGAAATCATTTTTTAATTCCATTTTGGGCTCGAGGATGTTTTCTTTTCTCCATCCTTTTGTATATTTCATATTATCAATGAAATACCAGTTTCTTCTATGAAAATGTTGTTATAGCAAGCTTGACATATTACAAATTGGCATATCCCAAGCTGTTTATTGTTTTCCTATTTTGATAATCTTCATGTAAGATCATCATTTTGTAATCATTACCATGCCTATTTGCAGATTCCCGAAGGAAATGGTTCTGGAGTAGTCTGGGATGATCAAGGACATATTGTAACAAATTATCATGGTGAGATCTTTTTTTTAACGGCCTTGTAAAATGGTCACCACATACAACTAAAAACAACTATACATTGAATGCCTTCAGAAAGGATCATCTGAATTTTGCAATGTAGTTTTACCAAATTATGACATTTCTAATGCCAAGCCTAGTATTCACCTAATCAACTTTAGACTGTCATTCAAAAAGTAGTGCAACATTCCCTTATAGCCTTTGCCTTTTATTACTGAACAGTAATTGCTAGTGCCCTTGCAAGAAATCCGAGCTCCGGGCAGGTTGTTGCACGAGTTAATATTCTAGCATCCGATGGGTGAGGACACTTGAAGTTAGACCAATATAGTACGGTGATAAACAACATGGTTCTGTTTCCTCAATTTTCTAAATCTTTGAATAGGATACAGAAGAATTTTGAAGGCAAGCTCATTGGCGCAGACCGCACAAAGGATCTTGCTGTTTTAAAGGTAAGGATTTTCAACTTTAAATTCTTCTACTTTATAGTTTATCCAAGAATTTGAACTTTTGGATGAGTATTGGTATTTCTAATGTCAACAATCAATGAATAATTTTAGATTTATTAGTTCAAGCATGCATGATTACCGTTGTCATTCCAGAGAACAAACAAAATATCGCTGGTTGTGAACTCTGAGACTATTGCTCATCCATTCTCTGATTTGTCTCAACACAAAACCCCTCAAAAGTCTATGTTTGTTCGTTGATATTCTAAATGAAACTAGGTTTCTTATATATATATTTATAATTCCTTAAAAGTCTAACCGAATATGGGATAAAATCTTTGTGTCCTTGCAGGTGGATGCCTCGAACGATTTATTGAGGCCAATCAAGGTGGGGCAGTCATCTTCTCTTAAAGTGGGGCAACAGTGCTTGGCAATTGGAAATCCTTTTGGTTTTGATCATACTCTCACAGTTGGAGTCATTAGTGGACTAAATCGCGACATTTTTAGTCAGACCGGCGTCACCATTGGGGGTGGAATCCAAACAGATGCAGCTATCAATCCCGGGAATAGGTTAGTCTAAGATTCATCCTAAATGAATACCCCCACATTAATTCTTTCTTCAGGGAAATCTTGTCTTTCTTATTATTAATTTCTTTGATTGCTGAATGTGTTACCACTTACCACCATATATATATATATATTTGACATCAAGGGAGCTTAAGTTTTCCTGTATCTTTGACAGTGGTGGTCCTCTACTAGATTCGAAAGGAAATTTAATTGGTATCAATACTGCTATTTTTACTCAAACAGGTAACGTCCATCTTTCTCCTACCAAGTGCCTATTCACCATCAATGCTCAATTTTATCTTTATAACACTCAGTTGCATCCCTGCTGTAACGACATGCTAGTTTTCGTGATTTTCATATTTGCCTCGCCCTACTCTTCAACAATAACATTAGAAATGTGAGAACATTACTCTGTACTATTATGGTTGCAGGAACATCAGCTGGTGTTGGTTTTGCAATCCCATCTTCAACCGTAGTCAAGATTGTACCACAGTTGATTCAATTTGGTAGAGTAAGTCATCTTGCATTTTAGTCAATTATGGTGTAAGATTAATTTTGTTGCTATACAAGATTATGACTTATCTTAATCAAGTGTGTGTGTATAAACAAATATATACATATATTTTTTTCCAAAACCAGCCTATATTTTTAGTTGGTTATGTGTTGGCTTGGGTTTTTTTTAACAGTCAGATTCTACATTTTCTTTTTACGGTATAAACCATTACAAAGGCTTTAAACCATTACAAAGGCTTTAAACCATTCATGATTAAGATCCTGGTTTTTCATATAGGTCGTTCGGGCTGGCATAAATGTAGATTTTGCTCCCGACCTGATCGCAAATCAACTCAATGTTCGTGATGGAGCTCTAGTTCTGCTGGTAGACTCTCCCCAGACTAATTTCTTCTTCTACATTATTGTTTTTTTTTCCTTCTAACATGCATCGAGTTAGTCAATTTAAGATGATTTATAGTCTTTTTTTTTTTTTTTTTTTTTTTTTTTTTTTTTTTTTTTTTTTTTTGTATGGTTTTACTCCTTAGGTTCCTGCAAATAGTCCTGCAGCCAAAGCCGGACTATTGCCCACCACCAGAGGTTTTGCAGGTAATATAGTACTCGGGGATATCATCGCTGCCATCGATAATAAGCCGGTAAGCCCTTTCTTTCTTTCCCAAAAAAACGTTGTATTTCTAGTCACTGCATTAAACAGGGAGAACATTTCTGTATAATCTTATGAACAATGAAATGTCCCTCCAAAATATTTAAGAAAGTTAGCATTGATTCTTAAGATCAATATAAGGTTTGCATCTCTTTACAGGTAAAAAACAAAGCAGAATTGTACAAGTTATTGGATGAGTACAACGCCGGGGACAGAGTTATTTTAAAGATAAAGAGAGGAGAGCAAAGCTTGGATCTACCTCTGATATTAGAAGAAAGTCAGTAGAAGCTAGAAAGTATCAACAAAACCTTGCGAATAACATGCTAACCATTTCGACATTCTACTCGGAATCAAATGGAGAAGAGGATTAAGAGAAGCAATAATGGAAGCAAATCTTTGAGGTAAAATAAGCAATCTTTTGTTATAAAATCTAAGGTTTCCATGAAAATTGTTGAGTTTCTGTGAGATATTGAATTGTTTTGTCTGAAATTATAACAGCAAGCATGAAATGTGGTGAGTTTTCATGGGGTGGACTCAACTTTTCAACTTGAGGCCTTGATGGTAAGGAAGAGATGGAAGAATCAACTATTAGCTTTTTTTTTAGTGATTGCTGTAAATGTTTATGTAAAGATAAAATACCACTGATTAAGGTGAGTGATGCTCATTATGATTCAATTTCAAGAGTCAATATATGCTTTTGTTATCTGGCATAAACTTCATCCTCCCTCTTTTTGCGCTATTCATAGTTCATATCTCTCTGTTTATTATTACGATCCTTTTGAAAAAACTTTGTTTATTCTTATTGTTACAATGTTACTGTGATCTTAACATAAATATCACTTGTTTATTGTTATTATGTTGAAGTAACATATATATATATATAAACAAGAAAGTTGAATAAACAAACTGTTACTGGAATTATAACAAAAATCATTTGTTATTATATGTTGAAGTAACATGATTTTTTTTTTTTTTTGTTTCTTTAATATTGTAATATAGACCCGAAAATGAATGTCATCACTGTATTACTTGAATTTATAAATGAACAAAAAATCTATTTGTTTTACATAAAAAAAAGAAAAGAAAACTACAGTCCATTTTAACCATATTGATTGCGAGTCTGTGACACGTTTTGATATTTGGAAAACTTAAAACCAGGAAATTTTCATATTTGTTTTAAAAATCTTTTTATATTTATGATTTCAATCAGTAAAATCATGAATCCGTGTGAATGGCTGAGAGGTGAACAAGTTGGTATGGACTCTCTTATTTTGGATTGGGTCATCCATGGAGTCTCACCAGGTTAAATTTTAATTGATATATAAACATTCATCTTGGTACAATCTCACCATATACATATTTTGTTCATCAATATGATGGCCACAATCTGGCTGACTCTTAATATGTGGATTTGAAAATCTACACGTCCCCTAGTAACTATTGGATACAAACTCAAAGTACTTTTTAGATTCTCTCTCATTCATCTTATGTAAAACTATCAGTCACATTGTAGTGACTTCCTTACAAAATTTATAGCCGAAGGGTAACATGCAATAGTAAATACCTTGTCGATGCAAGATTTTAGACTCTCTCTGATCGAGTTTCAGATGGGATGTGCAACAGTCTGGTCCGGGACCAACCTACAAAAAGAGAGAGATGGTGTGAAACTGAGTCCAACACACTATGATGCTTAAGTCAACCAAAAGATTGTAGACAGTCAACCTTAACTGGAGTTATAATATATTTTGTTGCGTACCTTGTATTAGACGGGATCCTCATATTTATAGGTTGGGGCACACTAGACGTGGAGCCAATGCCACCTAGCCCGTCGCGTCGTGGAAGTAGCCGATGATGCGTCAACGAATATTCAGGGTTAGAGGTCGGTTGCGCCGCCTTCGAGGGAAAGGCGGCTAGCGACCTTTACTCGATAACGGTCGTTTCTCTACTAGGGAACTGCTCCTTGGTGGCCGACCTCTAAGGCTTTTTTGTCTTTACTTTGGTAATAGGGCCCATGGGCCTTTGAGAACTGGAGCGGATCCGGACGTCAGCGTCCAGAACATACTTCAAAAGGGTTATGATAATCTCCTTTGTTGATTGGGCTTCTTGAGGCCCAAAATGGGTCCAGCCCAATTCACGATCCAAAGGACATATCTAAATTCTAAGCAAATTAAGAGCAATAACAATTTTGAGTTCGCCAAAGCGAGCATAGCTCAGCTGGTATATGTATGACTTGATGACCAAGAGGTCTGTGGTTCGAATCCCCCCACCCCCAATGTACTCAAAAAAAAAAAAAAAACAATTTTGAGACCAAATTTATAACAAAGCTTCGAAGGTTATTTCTTCTTATAAAAATAAAATAAAATCAGAATTAGTTTTTATTTCCTTTTTTAGTATTTAAAAAAAAAAAAAAAAAAAAAAAAAAGTAAACTGAGTCGGACGTCGTCCCACCATATAAATACAGAACAACAACATTGAGTCTGAAACTACCACTTTCAAGTTTACATATTTATATTTTCCCTCTCTGTTTTTCCTTCGCTTTTTCCTTCTTCCTCCCCAACCTAGGTTTTCGCCTCTAAAATGGTCGCCGATAAGCCTAAAAAATCCAAGCCCGCCGCCGACAAGCTTGAGGACGACGAGGCTGATCACATTGACATCGAGCTCGTTCATTATATCGAGAAGTTACAGGAAGTTCAAGACGAGCTCGAGAAGGTCATCTCTTTTCCTCTCTCTAGGTTTCACTTTAATTTCTTCATGCATTTTCGCCATCACTCTAGGTTACCGTTTTCTCTACTTTAATTGTGTGTATTTCAGCTTCCTCAACTTGAACGCCATTTTTATTCATTGATTCATGCTTATTTTAGCTTAATTACCTAGGAGAATGATTTTTTCTTTCTTTCTATTGTTTCTTGCTTCTTCAAGTTGTGTTTTGTCAACAGATTCAAGCTTCCTTTTGGACTTCTTACATATTTACTGTGACCAAGGCTTTCGTGGAAGCCATAACTTTTGTTAATGCTTTCTGTGTTTAAGTCCCAAACGGGTGGAATCTCTTGTTTGTTGGCTTCTGATTCTTGTATCGAATGCTGGTGGTTTAGGCATTGGGAATTGATTTGTTTTGGATGGAAAATAAGATTTTTACTAGGATTTCTAGTTAAGATGTGTCTTGGTTCGAATATCCAATACTACAACTTTATTTCAATCTTCTCTCCACCGTTCAAAAGTAGTTCGGACTTCTGAGCTCGACTCGCTCTGAGTTATATATCATTGCCTTTCCTCAATTCCTTGTATTTAGTTCGCAAGGATTGGACTCTGCAAAACAATTGCAAAGAATCAGGCTGAATAGTTGTTCCACAATGGATCACTTCTTATATGTTGCTTGTGGTTTTTTGAAGGCAAGTCATAACCATATTACCATATTCACCGTGTATATACTAATCTGAAATGCACACAAAGACAGTAAGCATTATTACCATTAAAATGCTGCAATCTTATAACCTAAATAGATGCTATTTTGGTTGCATTTAACCACGCGCCAGATTCTCCTTTCTCCTGATGGTTATGTTTTCCATTTCTTTCTTTGTTATGCATTTATAAGGTTGAATTCAATTCTCTCAAACATCAATCATATCCCTACTTCTTAGTTTCCTAAATTGAGACGATGCATGTAAAAACTAAAAACTAAAAACCTTAAGATGTAAGCAATGAAAATAGAATCATAATGTCGAACAGGGAACATGTCAATATTACGTACTTGATTGTAATTTAATTTATAAGTTCATGCTCGGGAATTCCATTGAACTTGACTGCCACGAAATGCTTCTTGATATTCTAATATGGAGTGGCACATCTTTATTGTTTTGCATTCTAATATTGAGTTGCACATCTTTATTTTTATGCAAAGGAGTGGTATAACTTTTTCAATATCCAGATGTAGATTTCCCCTACCCCACCTCGTTTTCTTGTTGAGGTTTTTGTTTTTTCTTTCATTTACCTTACTAAAGTGTTGCTTCTTATCGAAATATATACACATATATCCAACCCCAAGGCCCAAGTATAATTTAGTTAAAGCATTTAGCAAGAATTCAATTATTTATTTTCCTTCCTCTATTTTGATATTCTTTTCCTGCTTTCAACTTTGGCCAAGTAATCAGGTTGGTTGGTGTGCATACTTGTAGATTGCACTTATTAGATAATATAGTTAGATTTATACTCTTTTTTATGTATCAAAGTTCCATGTGCGTTATCACTATTAGTGATCAATATGATTCTCAACTTCTATAGAACTTCTTTCCAATTCAATATCATTAATTTATAAGCGGTCCAGTATTATTCAGCAAAGGATCTGAGTTCTTGTTTTAGTCATCTAATAAAGAGTATAAATCTAGGACTTGATAGACAATGTGTACAAGACATTCACCATGGCTGAGTTCTGTCAATGCTTGATCCATATGGAAATTATGCAATTTTTTTTATATGATTCAATATTTAATAAATAGACTCAGTACTTAGCCTTGTACTTTTGACTTCCAACAGGTTAATGAAGAAGCGGGTGACAAAGTTTTGGAAGTTGAACAAAAATATAATGAGATAAGATGGCCCGTTTATGTGAAACGGAATGAGATCATCAAAACTATTCCAGACTTCTGGTTAACTGCTGTTAGTGATCTGCTTATTTATTGGCGTTTTATGTCTTATCTTTGTGCAGCTACTTAGTTTACAGTTTATTTACTTTTTTTTTCTTTGATACACATGACTAATGCATGATTTTTGCAGTTCTTGAGTCATCCTGCACTTTGTGATCTTTTGTCCGAAGAAGATCAGAAGGTTTGTTCCTTTAATCTATTTGATTTCTAATTGTGGCTTGGATGGAAAATGAATATTTCTGCTAGTTTTTTATACTAAAATTTATTTTGAAGTCCTAGTTCAAAGTGACTTTTTATTATGTAATAATCAACTGCGAACAAGTATATACTCTCATAACTGTTGATCTCTTATTCTTGGCGCAGATCTTTAGGCATTTAGATTCTCTTGAAGTGGAGGATCAGAAGGATGTAAAGATGGGTTATTCCATCATATTTGTAAGCTTAAACTAACTTGTTTGACTCATACTGTATCTGTGCATTTGCATCATTCACATGTTACTGTTTTTTGGCATATTTTATATCTTCCCTCAATTGCAGAATGTGATAATGATATGTTACTAAACTGCTTAAAATTACAGAATTACAATGAGAATCCTTATTTTGAAGATAGAAAGCTAGAGAAGACATATACATTCTTTGAAGATGGGGCAATTAAAATTACTGGAACAACAATCAAGTGGAAGGATGGCTCGGTAACAGTTATTTCTATTAAAACAATAATTTATGTGGTTTCTTAAATTAGATTAATGACTAATGATAATTTTTGTAGGGTGCATCAAATGGAGTTAATGGTGAGAAGAAAGGGAAGAAGCGACCCCTGGCTGAAGACAGGTGCTTCTGTACCCCTTACTTATTTAATTCCATCTTAAACAAAATGAAAGTCATAGAACCTCAAGGTTTGACAATGAAGTTGGAACCTCTGGCAAAAACGTGATCATACTATTGCAGTTTTAAAACTCGAAATATTTAAAAGATTTTTTTGTTATTTTAAGAAGTTCATAATGAGTTTAATTAATGGATGAAAGCTTTCCGTGATTGAAGTTTATTTAACGTTTAACACAAATGTAAAACGAGCTAGCCTATCAATTAATGCTTCTTCTTCCTAAATTGTGTGGGGAAAATTGCATTTTTTTGTTATGAAGCTTGCCCCTATTACGATTATGTTAAAAAAAAGTCTCTTCAGCTCAACCGCAAAGCTAAGGAGAGAGGGGAAAAGGGTGTTGTGCCATTTATTTGTTTTATATGTTTCTGATTTAGTTTGGCGTGGAATGATGATTGTTACGCCATGATTGAGGAGGTGCTCCTTAGCTCGCCTTTTCGGGGGAAGGGCAAAGTTTTGTGGCATGCTAGTGTTTTTGCTATTTTGTTGGGGGATTTGAATTGAGAGAAATAATAGGATTTTTAGAGAGGTGGAGCAAAAAACCAAATCCAAAAATAGTAGTTTTTTTTTCTTCTTTTCCAAAAGGATCATCATTAAAGCAAACCATCTAGGTATCAAATGAAGAGTTATTTTTCTAACTAGAGAAATAATCCTATGAAAAATAGAAGAATACTATGATATATTTTAATTTATTATTTTATAAATAAAAAATCTATTTTTAAATAAATAAATTTCATAGTATTGATTCTTATGGATGTGTACTTGTTTTATAGGATTAGTGAATTTGCTTTACTCTTGACTAGTGAAATTAATTATTCAAATGTTTAATAAATGAATAGTTTTATGTCAACTATATAGTAGAATAATATCAATTAAAAATTTCTAAATCCTTGTATTGCACAAAAGTTTAATTTTTATATTGAAAGATATTTGAGGAAGAAACTTTTGATTTTCAAAAACGTGCTGATTTAATGTGTTACCATTATGCCGTTACCTATTGGCTATTGCAATGATTTCTGGTTCCATATTCTCAATGATTTTTCTTTGTTTAATAGAAAAGTCAAGTTGTAACATTTTTTTTCACTTTTCTCTTCCTCCAATGGTTTCTTGTTTTAATTTCAATTTAGCATATTTACTCTCCATATTGCTTATCAATATTTATGTATGCAGCTTCTTCAGTTGGTTTGGTGAAACCGAACAAAAAGATATCACTGAGCTTCATGATGAGGTAAGTCTGAACAATGATTATATGAATGCCCAGCTTGTAAATGTAATAAGGTGTAATCTGTTAGTTTTTCTGTGTACTCTTGTTAACTAGTATAATTCCCTTTCTAGTCCTTTGAATTGCTACTCCAATTAGATATTACAATTGTGCCAACCTTGTGGAGAAAAAAACTAGATATATAAAATTTGTTTCAGTTTCTATTCTTTTAAGAATTCAATGCTTTGGTTTGTATTAACGTGCTTGGTTTTTTGACTTAAAATGCAGGTAGCTGAGATAATTAAAGAGGACTTATGGCCCAATCCTTTGAAATATTTCAACAATGTAATCCCCTTTGTCTTATATCACTTTACCTATTCTTTGAGCCCATTTATTTTATATTTCAATCGTTAAGCTTCACGACACACACACACACACACCAAGCTTAGTTGTGAAGTTTTTTTCTTTCTTTCTTTTTTTCCCTTCCTTCCTTCTTTCCCCACCTTTGGAGTCTGGAATACCAATCCTTCTGTCTAAGAAGCATGGATATGATATGACATAGACTGGATAACACGTTATTTTTTATAAATCTAGAACACCCATACGGCAAGGAAACGCTTATTCAAATATACATTTTTAAAAATACATATCATTTTTATACACATGTATAAAATTTAAAGTCAATAAGTTTATGCATTTTTACTTTATGCATTTCAACCTTAATTTTTTTTATTTATCTTTGTTCTATATTATTATGTGTCTTAGTATGCAATGTTTTAAAAGGCTTAAGGTGGCCTCGAGGCATTTTCTCATAGAGAGGCGAGGCGTAAGCCTCATTTTAAAATAAAAAAAATATATATTTAAATTACAAAACATAAAACTTTATATATTCAAAATTCATAATAAGAAAAAGAAAACAGAAAAAAAAATTGAACAAATATAAAAAATGAAAACAAAAGTAAGTAATAAAGAATAATAAAACTCATTGGAAACAAATAAAAACAAAAAGAAAACAAGTTTAAACAAAGGAAAAATAATAAAACTCACCTCCTTGTTGTGTTGTTGTCAAAGACTTACACTTACACCTTACACCTTCAAGGTGCATATTTTTATGTTTATTTTAATAGGCCACTGATTGAACTTCTTATGCTTTTCACTTATGCTTTTCAGTTTTCGGTGCAATTTTTTTCTGATTAGATGATTTCTTTGTTTTTTTAAGGCCACCGATTGAATTTCAAAGGCATTTGGGCCCATGGCCCACCACCATGAGCACCAAGAGGCTTACTCCTCATGGCACAGTGGCTTATGCTTCTGTCAACAGAGGCGTAAGCCTCCTTTTTATACCTTCAAGGCGTAAGCCTTGAGGCATCATAGTACCGTCGAACGATTTTTAAAACATTGTTGGTAATGTGTTCGATACGTGTCTAACAAATGTTGGATTCATGTTGATTTTATACAATCAGTGTCTATTATGCTAACAAATGTTTGATACGTGTCGAACAAGTGTTTGAGTGTCTAAGTGTCCGTGTCGGACACGTTAGTCAAATTAAAGTGTTTGTGCTTGTTAGCTTTCTATCATAATGGCCATGGGATGCATAATAACAAATGGGACTCTAAGCAAGTTAATAGTGGTAGTTTTCATGGTCCTTGTACATTAATTTCCTATGTTCTATCTCTCTTTTTTTGTTCAATATACTCTCTGTTGGGAACATCTCTCAGCTCTCATGTTTGTTTTTTGGGAGAACGGTTGGATTGGTGAGGCCCCAATATTTGTTTCTTGTGCCTAGTTGTCCATGTCTCTATCTTTGAGCTCTTCTGTTTCTTTCCCCTTCTTTCAGTTGGAACTCCTATTAATTTTTCCACAAATCTAGACAATAGAGATGAATCTCTCTTTTGGGGATAAAAAGGGGTGTGGTAGGAGCATCCGTCACTCACCAAGAGGTTCCTCTCTGGTGTTACATTCTTTGTAAACGTGCAGGTGAAGACATTCATCAGATGAACATATTCTCCCAAAAAAGCTGCAGCAGATTGGAAATAGCCCATCCAATTTTGTACCTTCTACCCTAGTGTTGCATTCTTTTTTGGGGATTTTGTTCGAGATCAGAGTGTTGGAAATTTCAATGCCTTCTTTGGATTACTTCCTCTTCCTTGTTTCTGGATGCTCTTTCAATTATAGATAATTAGATTCTCTTTTTTCTTCTTGTTTTTAGGGCGTTTTTGTCTTACTTTTGTTGTTTTAATGAAAATCTTGGTTCTTCCAAGGCAGACAAATGAGGTGTCTTTTAATTTCCTTTCAGGATATTGATGAAGACGAAGAGGACTCTGAAGGCGAAGATGATGATGAGGTACTTTCACCATCTTTCAATTGCACTCAAATATATGAATACTATTTTGTACCTGTATGAATGTCTTGGTCTGTCTTCTGCTTTCTTTCCATTCTCGAATCATACGCTTCTGAAATATTGTATTTGGTCTAAACCTAGTGTTTTGCAACTTCATTGTCACACAACTATAAGCTCGTGAAATTATAAGCTTCATATCTATATATAAGCTTCTGAAATATTCTACTTGGTCGAAATCTAGTGTTTTGCAACTCCATTATTGCATAATTATAAGCTTCTGAAAAATTGTACTTGGTCTAAGTCTAATGTTTTGCAACGTCATTGTTGCTTTAAACTGTCTTGTTCAAGCTAAAATTTGTAAAGTAATTGGTTCGAACTTTGGATGATGTATAGGAAAATGGAGATGAAGACGATGATGATGTCGAAGAGTGAAACGTAGAGGACAAACTCTTGTTAGACCCCATAGGTACCTTTTTTTTTTTTTTTTTTTTCTTTGTTTCCTTATTCCTGTTTACGTAGGATGTGTCAATTGTTCCCAATCTGTGATATTTGTTAAAGCAGTGTTGTCATATTTATACATCAATGTGCTATTTATCTTCTAGTCTATTTTTTGTGGCCTCCCCTTATCATTTAATACACAGCCCCATCATTTCATGAGAGATGCCTCTATCTTCCATTTCTTTTCATAATATTGTTGCCTGAAAATAAACTCATCACAACTATAGTTATAGTTGGGTAGTATTTTTCAATATCCCGAGACCTTTAAAGCTCTTTTATAGAGAGATGAGTTTGATCTTTGGTGGTCGCCTATCTAAAATTAATTTCTTGTGGATTTTCTTGGCAACTAAATGTTGTGGGGTTAAGCAGTTGTCCCTGGTCTGGCTACTCACGGATATTAAAAAAAAAAAAAAAAAAAAAAAATCTCACAAGGATATTTTATGAAAGTTTGGTAATAAATGGAGGTATTTCTAAGAGCACTTCCAAAATATTGGACTACGCTTGAAACTTTAAGATTTCGTTTGATAACTATTTGGTTTTTAGTTTTTTATTTTTGAAAATTAAGCCTATAAATCATACATGTCTTTCATTTATGTTAAGGAAACCAAATTAAAAAAAAAAAAGAACAAATTTTGTATAGCTTTCTTTTTTTTGTTTCTAATTTTTTTGCTTTTGGAAACACTTCAAAAAATCGAATGGTTCTGCTAGGCTTCCCCGCCTTGTTGATGGGCGTCCCGACTGCTGCTTGGGGTGGGATAGCATAAGTTATCAAACGGAGTTTAAACTTTTAATGAGTCGTTTTTTAAATCCATTGTTAACGAAATTCTCAAAGTCATTTCTGAAAGGTGTGGCATCTTTAGAACTTAGTGAATTTTGCTTTGATTATACCCTAGCAATAAATAAGAAACAGGGTTTTCTTTTTAAATGACGTTGATCTCAATTGATTGCACCCTTCTTTAATTGAAATATTCATCTTTTCTTGATGATTTGTTAAAAATAATAATTTAAACTTTTTTTTTCTTTTTTTAAAAAAGCATCTCAATTGCTTGTGCAACTGCAAATTTATCCCGCTAAATTATTCTAGTCTAGTTAAAAGATGGGCTCAGTATACATGGGGCATATTTTGAATTATTCAGGTCATTTAATTATAATTTTATATAAAAAAGTTATCTATCTATTTTCTAATTTTATTTTATGAAAATTATTAGTGAGTTAAAAAATAATATGAATTTGTGAATCATCTAATTAAGGTATTATACCTTCTCACCTGTCATTGAACTTACAAAGTGAGTTTGAATTTTTCTTTATCTAATTCTTGCAATTATTCATTGAATTGATTAAATTTTTGGTCATAGAAATCCTTAAATATACACTTGAGATCTTTATCTCAAGTGCACATATTGCAAATCATTCTAAAGTTAATGTTAATCAACCTCAATCTTTTCAACTGAGAGGGATGTCAACAATTATATCATTATGCACAATCCATCATACTCAACTTCAAGCAATGACGAAAACATCAATATCGATATCTATATCGGGAGTTTAGTTTTACGGATATATCGGTGAAATATCGATATCGACAGATAATTTTGTAAATCAATTTTTTTTTTTAATTATTTAAATTAATAATTAAGTTCATTTTGCTTTCAAACTATAAGTTATAGATCTCGTTATTTGTATCTATATCCATATTGAGATTAATAGATGATATTTATCCATAGTGAGATTAATAGATGATATTTTTTTATGTTTTACGGGTGTTTATAAAAAGATATTGGAGATATCCATTTATCCTTAATATCTATATCGAAACTTTCGATTTACGGATATATTGACGGATATTTTCATCCTTGACTTCAAGTAACACCATCTCATAAACAGCAAAATAATATAAATATGTAATAAACATAGCACTTATTAATAACAATTTCAATTATTCATAAAAATAAAATACCCTTGGAAACGAATATAAATATGTTTAAATCAGATTTTTTTATTAATTTATTATGAAATTTTCCTCACCATCAGTTTGAAAGAGACATTTTTTTTTTAAAAAAATAATTTTTATAGTACAGTCTCTACCAACCTTGGTTTCAAAATGGTTGCGACAGAAGAATCATCGAAACGACCATGTAGATTTCATATGGCCATATCTTAATAATAATAAAAAAATTAATTAATTATTATTATTATGAATTATGATATGTTCTAAAAAGTGGTATGGATGATGAAAGTATTGGGCCCACAGTCCACATGTATTGTTTGATGGAACAGCAGTCCAAAATGACATTATGGCCCATGGGCCTCTTCTTTCCCACAACTTTGGGCCCATATTGTTTTTTCTTAAAGCTGCTCCAAGTATCAACACAAGACACCTTGTGTACTTGCATTTCTTTTCTTTTCTTTTCCTACATTTTTCTAAACCCTTTTTTGCTCCTAAAATTTTAAATAAAGTTTCTTTCTACTCACTCATTATTTTATTCAAAACTATTTACTACAAACTTTAAGTAGGTTAAATAAACTCACGTGAGTAGACCTCTACGTGTATAGTTTTTTTTTTTGCAAATATATTTAATTAAAGGATGATTGAACCTCTGACCTCTTAATCAAGAACACAATCTTATGTCAATTGAGTATCCTCGATTTGACTAGAACTAGTCTAATTAGTAATTTATTTTTAATAAAGAACACACATGTATAGTTAGTTAGAGGTTAGATTTCAAACATTATATATTTAGACTTTTTTAAATATAATTTTGGAGACAAAAACAATTACAAAGACTATATTTTAGACTTAGTATATATATATATATATATATATATAATACAAAATAACTTAAATAACTTAATAAGAATGAGATGATTTAAATCTAAATTTTAAGTCAACATTAACATAGCTCAACTGACATATGATATAAGTACAATCTACATACGAGATTTTTGGTGTGCCTTCTAATTTTCTTAGGGTTACTAAGATTTCATAGGTTCCATACTTCCATCCTGTATTAATCTTTTTTTTTTAGATTATTTTTAAAGCTTAAAGAAATTCTAGATTTGGTATAAATCGATTAATGAGTTGAATACAATTAGAAATATAAAGTGTCAAATTTAAGACCAGTAAGATCATTTATAAAAAAATAAATATTTATATATATATTAAAAAAGATGATTGAAAAAGGAGGTTTGAACATGCGCATAAAGGCAGCCAATTTGTTGTAATGTAATTGTAGATTTATGATGATAATATCGCCGCAAATCTAAGAATATATTTTAATAGCAAAAAGTTAATAAAGCACAAAACGAAAACAATTATTTAATTTGATAATATTACGGTGAACAAGGGAGCATAATTACGATTAATTAATTTAAGTTTTTTGAAAAAATCATAATTAATGTTCGCAACCTAGCTTGCTTTATTCATGATTTTCAGGAACTTTGTTATTTGTTCATTTTTTCTTCTTCTTTTTCTTGGTGTGTATTCCATACTTAAATGAGCAAAAAAAAAAAAAAAATGATATAATATATAGTCTACAATATCTTATAAATTATATGAGCTTATACAAATAATATGTTAAATTTTGTAGTATATAATATATTTATCTTATGAACTCAAATGTGAAAGGATTAATCATTTTTAGTTTCGTGGTTTTCATATCAAACTAATGATCATACATTAGTCGGAAAAATGTCCATACAAGTAATCATTATGTGTATGTAATATAATTTGATAAATGATAAAAAAACATTTGACACGTTGTACAAACTCCACTCTTGCACTATACTATAGTTATAACTATACCCACCAAGAGGTAATATTGTAAAAATTAGATCCTCAAACTTTATACATAATTGTAAAATTATACCTTGCTATTGTTGTAAAAAAAAAAAAAAAAAAAAAAATCTACGTCACACCATATTAACTTGTGCCTTAAGCTACACCAAGTGCTCTACAAACTTATATAGGAAGGTTAATAGATAACAATAGACCATTTAAAAGTATTAAAAACCAAAACAAAACAAGTAAAAAGTTCAAAGATTTGTAGAATTAATTTAAATCTAAAAAATGTAGATTATTTATTATAGGTCTGAATGTTATAATTGTATTAACATACACAATTATTTCCAATAAATTCATAACTAAGAAAGGAAAGAATCTTTTTTCAACATTGTTAAAAAATATAAAACTTTAAATGATACTTATATGATAATAAAGATACAATCTAGATTAATAGACTAGCTAGATATTATGATGTAATCAAGATATCTCTAGTGTAAAGATGCTTTTAAGTTAGTCAAACTTATGCTACTTTATGTATGTATTTATTAGAGGCATCATATATCTCAGTATCTATCGATAAATTTCGACATATAGTCAAACCGAGCATAACTCAATTGACATAAAGTTGTGTCATTGATTAAGATTAAGAGGTTAAAGATCCAATCCTCTCACTCCGCATTAATTAAGTACATTTGCAAAAAAAAAAAAAAAAAAAAAAAAAAAAAATGGCATTTATCTGTAAATTTCGACGTTTATTGTTGTATATACTATGTTGTTGGGCTGAACAAATGTGTCTCGCCTTAAGAAATAAAGAGAAATCTCAAAAGTCATATGTTTGCTCACTTTCGACTGAGGTGAGTGGATCAAAAGTTGTCACGATACTGCCTCGTGCAACAAAAGAAACACCAAGACCTCACCTTCATTAGAAACACAAAACTAAGATTAGGGCGGCGAAATTGTGGCGAAATTTTTTGCAGAAAAGAGAAGGAAAATGAGAAGATACAGAAGACCGCAAAGAACAAGAACAGATGAACAAGAAGATAATAAGTATTATAAATTTTTAAAAGGGGTGACGTTTATATGACTTAGAATAAAAGTGTTCTTTTTATCTCGAGATGTTGTGTTTTTGTGAACAACGGTTTCTTTTTTTCCAGCGTTGTTTCCTTGCATAATACTAATGAGATGCCTGAAAATAATAAGTATTATAACATTGTGACTATTTGTTAGGATATTTTCTTAGCTTTGAGGGGTGAGAAACCCTTGGGTATGATAATAGATAGACCGCGGGTGAGTGATGAACCCTCTGATATGACAGAAGATATACTGTGGGGGAGTGAGGAACCCTCGAGTATGGTAGAGCATATATCGTTGCATATACTGCATATACTGACACATACAACATCTAGAGATGATAATTTGAACACTAACCACCACTTTGCTGCCTCTTCGGATACTGGACAGGTTGTGCGTAATGACGTAAATGTTTTTCCTGAAACTGGTCGAGGTCATCGAATAAAGAAACTTTCTAATAGACTAAATGATTCCATCACCAACACCATTCACATTACCAAACTCGTCACATCTCATGTTTCTGCTTCGTCAAAGTCCTCAAGTACTTCTTTTCCCATTGCTTATTATGTAAACTATGATAAATTTTCTGGGAAACACACCCATTTTTTGGCACCAATTACTACTAGAACTAAACCTACCTCATTTAAAGAGGTTGTTAAGGATCCGGGTTGGCAAAAGGCTATGCAAGATGAAATAGATGTACTTGGAAGAAACAAGACTTCGACTTTGGAGGAACTTCCACGTGGGAAGAAAGTTATCAGTTGTTAGTGGGTCTATAATATATATATATATATATAGGAAACTGCCTCCTTATTTTAATTCGGCTGTCCCTGGCAAAGTATGTCGGTTACGTAAGTCCTTGTATGGACTTCGATAGGCACCTCGAAATTGGTTTTATAAGCTCTCGACGACTTTGAAGGAAATTGATTTTAAGCAATCTTATGTTGATTACTCGTTGTTTAGTTATTCCAAGAATGATGTTGTTTTACATGTTCTTGTATATGTCGATGACCCTATCATTACTGGTTCTTCCTCCTTGGTAATTAGAAAATTCAAGCAACAACTCAGTGAGAGATTTCATATGAAAGACTTGGGCATACTCAAGTATTTTCTTGGGATAAAAGTCACACGTGGGAAAAACGATTTGTTTTTTTTTTCCAATGCAAATACATTTTTGACATTATCGGTGAGGCGAACTTGCTTGGAGCACGCCCTGTATCTACACTCATGTAATAGAATCATCATCTTGCCACAATCATTGGTGTCGACATTGATGATCCAGAGAAGTATCAGCGGCTTGTAGGTCACTTTATATGCATGGCGATTACACAAGTTTCTATCCTGTTGTTGAATATTGGGATGCAGCTTTGAGAGTTTTGGGTAGTTAAAAGGTTGTCCTGGTCAGGGTCTTTTGTTGCAAGGAGAGGATGACCTTCAACTATATTTTTTTTTTTTGTGATAGTGATTGGACGAGTTGCCCGCTAACACGAAAATCATTGACGGGTTACATTGTTTTATTAAGGTCTTCTCCTGTTTCTTGGAAAACTAAAAAACAGTAAACTATTTCCCTTTCTTCGGCAGAGGCCAAGTATGGATCTAATGGTTGAAATCCCTTTTGGCTTGTTTTGGGATACAACATGTCCGTCCCATGAAATTGTTTTGTGATAGTCAAGACGCTCTTTATATAGCGACTAATCCGGGTTTTCATGAACGAACGAAACATATTGAAATGGATTGTCACTTTGTTCGTGATGTTGTGCAAGATGATACGATTTCTACGTCTCATGTTCGGACTGACGCACAACTGGCTGATTTTTTAACCAAAGCCATTGGTAAAACACAATTTTCACTAATTCTTTGCAAGTTGGGTATTTGTAATCTCCATGCTCCAACTCGAGGGAGAGTAAGAGGCACCATATATCTCAACGTCCACCCGTAAATCTATTCTTGTAAATGTTGACGTATATCCTCGGCGTATATTGTTGCATATACTATGCATCTATTTTCGAGTCAACGTTTTACTTTTCATATTTAGTTTTTTGTTTCTTAGATTAATGTTACTATTTATATAAATAATCGTACCTTACCGGCATGGAAGTTTTAGGGTTATATATATATATATTCGTGGCTTTGGCCATTCTCAATAACATAAAATCTGTTCTACAAAATTTTATAGTATTTATTATGATTTCTTCAAGTAACAATTGAAATCAAATCATTAAAATTTAATTTCTAAATTTCAAATACAATTTTTTTTTTTTAAAGTTCTATTAAAGTAATTAAAGACATCGGGAGGAAGAGAGTAAATATGCTAAAGAAAAAAAAAACTCAGAGTGAATAATGATTTGAATATTGATAGAAATTCAAAAATAAAAAATGGTCGAAGTTGAGCTACAGTTCTCAAAACTTCAAGTGTAGGGTTTAGTGAAGTTTTTCAGAACGGTAGTTCAACTTCAACGATCTTTATCTTTCGATATACAACTTCAAAAATAGTGAAACCACATATCAAATTGAAGCTCTCGGTGTTAGCTTTCCAGCCATATCTTTTTTGAAAATTTTACATATCTGAATAAAAACATATCGATTTTTAAATGCACACGGCTCGAAAGAATGTTCAGTTTTAAAATTTGCAAAACTATAGTCCAACTTGGATGATCTTTATCTTTTGATACACAACTCCAAAAATAGTGAAACCAAGTATCAAATTGAAGCACTTGTGTGAGCTTTCCAACCATACATTTTCGAAATTTTTGAATATCTGTAATAAAATATATCATTTTTTTAATACAAAAAAATATGTTTGTAGTTACCGAAGAAGATGTCTTTTGAAAAGACGACCTTCATCCACGTGGAATAAGACCGTATTTTCAAAAGACGACCTTTGTTTTGATGGCATGGATAGATAGTCTTTTGAAAAGACGACCTACAAAAGAGCATTATTTTTATAAATAGTTTCAAACGTGCAATATTTTTATAAATTTTTTTAAAAATAACTTTATTAATAAAAAACAACCGTGGTTGATCACCTTTTTTGTCCATACCAAAAAATAAGAAAAATAGGTCACTTAAGGCTCGTTTGATAACGTTCTCGTTTCCTGTTTTTTGTTCATGTTTCTCATTTTTTAAGAAATAGACTTGTTTGATAACTATTTCCGTTTCTTTTTTCTAAATTTTGAGAAACGTTTAAAAAAAAATGGCAAAAATTGAGAAACTACAAAAAAAAAACTGTTCTTTTGGTTCCGTTCCCTTATTTATTATTTTGTTCCGTTATTATAGTTGAATTTGCTGATGCTTTGTTTGGTCAGAAAAATAACTTAACAAATGTTATCCTCCTTCATATCTATGATTCAATTCTTGTGTAATTCATTTTTTATTTTATTTTTATTTCTTAATTAATTTTGCAGTATTTTTTTTATATATTTTTATTTCTTTAGAGTATATATATATATACTATTTTAATTTTTTTTTTAGTACACTCAAGTTGAACTAGTTATATACTTAAAAAAAAAAGAATATAGAATTTTGTAAATATTTTACAACCACGACATTTACAAAATTATATAATTGAGTTAAAACTTAGTCGACATCATTTAAGGCAGAATGACTCGAATAAGAGATGTCATTGCATACAAATTTCGACAATATTTGAAGGATAAATTGATGTTAATTTTTCATCGAGACTTATTTGTATTAGATTATGTGTAAACTTTGGATGACAAGCATTTAATCCGCTTTAATATTTTACAACCACGACATTTACAAAACTATATAATTGAGTTGAATCTGAGTCGACATCCTTTAAGGCTGAATGACTCGAGTAAGAGATGTCATTGCATATCAAATTTCGGCAATATTTGAAGGATAAATTGCTGTTAAGTTTTCATCGACACTTATGTGTATTAGATCATGTGTAAACTTTGGATAATTATTTTTTAATATGTTTTAATTCAAGTTACATATCTTTTTTATATTATGTATACTAAATAGTATATATATATATATATATATATATATAGTTATCGAACAATATGTTTTTATCTATGTTTATTTTTTTCAAGAAACAAGAAATAAGAAATGTTATCAAACAAATTTTTGTTTTTGTTTTTGTTTTTCAAGAAACAAAAAACAAGAGTAGTTATCAAACATGTTCCCGTTTCTAATTCTAAAAAAAATAAGAAACAAGAAACAAGAAAACAAGAAACAAGAAAGGGGAAACCAGAGGAATGTCTACAGAAAAATATCGTTAATGAGAAATGTCTATGTGTTTAGTTTGTAATGGATGTCTAGAGTTTTTTAGGAGAAAATCTGTTTGTGTAGATTCTCTATTATACCCTTTTAAGATTTGTTTTGTTTAATAATATTAGTTTTGAAATTTCTTTATTTATTTTGAAGGATCAATTAGTTTGAATACTTTATTTGGTGAGGTGGATCATTGCAGTTAAAAGAGACGGATGTTTTTTCCGTTAAGTAATGTCTGCCATTATGTATCTTTGTATGGTCGGATGAGTAGATCCCACACACAGGCGCGTCTGTTGGGGTATGCGGTTGACACACCAGTGGAGATATACCGTCATTGCGGCACACATATATTAGGTTGGGTTATAGAGTTGTACCTTCCGTGTGTAACTAGGAGCTCCATTTAATTTTGTGATTAGTTCCCTAAAATTAGGGATCCACACATACAAATACGCAGTTGTATCCCCTAATCTGTTATAAAAAAACAATCCCTAATACAAGCATTTGGATGTTAGGAAATAAAATTGAACTATATAATAGTGAATGATCACCTGAATTCCATATCACATAACAGAAATATCACATACCAGAAATTCAGCCATCCGCATACAACAGAATTGAAACTAAGGAAATAAAAATATTCAAGTCAAACTTGTTCTCGCACTTGCTCTTCTCTCTTCATCCCTTACCATAATTTTATACGGTTATTTTATAAATGCTCTATTCCACCAACAAATACGCAGTTGTTATATTTAACAACGTGTACATCCCCTTCAACCGTCTTTTTTTTTTTTTTTTTATCAATTGGGAGTTCAACTCAATCCCTAAAAAAAAAGAATCACCCGCTATTATTTAGATTTTTTGAAATCTTGTAGCTTCCGTTGCTTTTAATTTAAACAAATCATATGTTTAACAAAAACATCTACAGCTCCCGCAAGTTAAAACCCTAGAATATTAACCTACTAACCCGAAACCACGCAAACCTAAACTAACATTACCATTAAAGTCGTTCGTTGGTAAAACAAGGATGGAGAAGAATTGCGAGAGAGGAAAATGCTTACCAAGACTCTAGGTCGAACGTAGCCGTCAAATGCGTCGTGTTTACTTTGAAGGATGTCGAAGAAGGTTATGGAAAAACTGAAGAAGAACTGCGTTTTTTGTGTTTCTGTGTTTTCAGCCTGTAGGTCGAATGAAATCACTGGTAAGGTGTAGAGCTTCAGTATGAGTTTTCCGATTTCGAGTTTTTGGCGATTCTATTTGCGGCGGTATGAGTTTTTCGATAACTGGTAGGGTGTAAAACTGCGTTTTTTGTGCTTCTGAGTTTTCCGACCTACTGTATGGGTTTTCCTAATAGCCTATTAAAAAGAGGAAATTTCTGAGGAGGATTTAATTTAAGGTGACGTGTTGCAGCTTCTCCATCTACCCCATAAAATACATCATACCCATTTGTTGGGAATCAATACTTTATTTTAAAAAAAAACAAATCTCTCTTCTTAAGTTGTTGGCGTCTTTATTACTCAGTAATGCACACAACTCCAAATCCCGTGTATGCCCCTTTTTTATTATGTGTGCACGCATACACACACCGCCACTGTTGATGTTCTTTTTAAACTGTCTGCAGCTACACACACGACCACAGCCTGCCCCTGTATTGCTCTGTGTGCAGTCATGCACACACCTCCATTGATGATTTCTTCGTTGACTATAACACTTCCTCTAGTTATACACAACCACTGTTGGGTATTCTTTTTACTTTGTCTGCAGGCATACACACAGACCGCCACTGATGGATTCATTCTGCCTGTATTACTTCCTCAGGTATATAGACTCATTTCTAGATTATTTGGGGCGGGGTATAACCATGTATGAAAATTTGGATAAGTGTCTTTTATCATTTTTAACGTCTTATCTCTTTTAAATCATTTCTGTTAAATCCACGTCAAACACTGTTTTCTTCTCTTCCCAACATTTTATATTTTAAAATATTATATTTTTCATTCTCAAAATTAGGAGAATTTGTGGAAGGGTAAACTTGTCCATTTGGTTCTAAATTCTCTTACTAAATATAGGTTTTAGACATAATTCAAAAGAAAAAAGTGATTAGACATTTTTCATATTGACTAGTTTTATTGTAGACATTCCTCTAATTTCTCCCAACAAGAAAACGGGAAACAAGGAACAGGAAACGAAAACGTTATGAAACGGACCCTTAGGCTCTGCTTCTTGGTGTTGTAATCTATCCTTACAAATATTTTCAAACCAAATAAGTTTTTTTAAAAAAATGTAGTTTTTATTTTAATGTTTTTTAAGAGATAGGAAAAATAACACCATTTTTTAAAAATTAAAAAATAAAAAATAAAATAGTTATCAAACAAGACGTTAACATGATTCTCAAACTTATACATGCCAACTCTCGAGTTTGACTCTACAAGAAAATGCAAGTGTAGTAAATGTTATTATAGGACATCATGCACTCAATTCGACTTAGAAGAGATATGAAAATGAATTAGAAGCAACAATATGTAATCCAAATAGGAAGGCATACCACATGGAAGGAGAAAACATGATGGTGATAAAGAAATTAAGTTATGTTTAAAATTAGTTCACCTAAACAGATCTTTATGTTCCCAAAAGTGAATACAAAGCTGTCTAATCCACCTCTTGATCTCTCATTTTAAATCCATATATAAAAGCAATTGGATCTTTGTGAATTTTGGATTTTAATTCTTCTAATCCCACCAAGTACAATTGGGGTCTCTTCTTATAGACTTTGAACTCACTTTTCCAACCACAAAACAATTTCTTAATCATTTAGATTATTAATTACCTTTTGGATTCTCATTAATTAATTAATCAAATTTGGTAAACATGTTGTTATATATACAATAATAGTAATCAACCAATCAATGAATGTGCTGTCACTTGTGATTTCCAAGGAGAAAAGGTCATAAAATTTGATGGGTAGGCTGTCTTTTAAATTTTAATTATGTCTATCATGCTCAAATGCTTTTTTATTTCCTTCTCTTTTTCAAAGTTTGCCATTGACATTTAGCCATTTGTATTTTTTTTAAAATGATTTTTTTTCCTCAACTTTTTCGTGGACTCTAATACCATATTAGATATGGTGGAATTTCATCTTAAAACCAAATGATAGAAGAAATAGCTAATGTATGTTATATCGTGAGATTTTTTTTTCTTTCCAATGTGGAATCCTCAATACTTATAGGATGGAAAGTTTGACCCCAAAATTTTGATTGAATTTTTAAACTTCAATGATTGTGCCACAAGTAGTAAGTTTAATGTCTATTTATAAGGATAAATAATTATATATGAAAATGACATTACATTATGGTAGTAGAGAATCTACCGAGATGAATATGAAATGTCATATATTTTTCAATTATTCAAATCGACAATTTCTCTTTTTAAAAAGTAAAACAATCATTTCAATTAAACTAGACCAATTTGATGAAGATGAAATGTCATTTTTTTTCGATGAAAATTTGAGTTGGTTTTAGGAGTTAGTGTTTAGGGTTTGAAGTTTAGAGAAGTATTTTAGTCCATGGTATGATTTTAGATTCTAGTATTTTATCATTTCTCAAATAAAAAATATGTTTGGACTTTTTTCTGCCGATTAAAAATGGTCATTCCTTTTATTATTTTTTTTTTCCTAAACCGACATGAATTAACCCACTTATAATCGAAGATTTTCGATTTAGATTCAGATTGGACCTAGATTCAATTGGGCTTAGCAGCCCAACTATCAGCATTATTGGGCTCTATAAAGGGCAGGCCTATATTATTTATTTATTTATTTTATTATTTTGAAACAGAAAAAAAAAATCATTAAATATGTAGAAAAACAAACCGCAAATGAATTTAAGAATGTTGTATCGCCTAGTGACCATGATGTCCTAAGTTCAATCCTCCACTTCAACATCTTATCCAAAAAAAAAAAAAAAAAAAAAAAAAAACTCATTTGATGTTACTATTCATTGACGTAGTTTAATTAATTTAAATTATTCATCTAATGCTCCGATCTTTTAACTCTCAGTAATATTTTTATGATGTATATGATGGTAACCTTTCATCACCTTTATATTTTATTTTTAAGTAAAAGAAAAAAGTGATAATATATTTATTTTTTTTTGGTTTATGACAGGAGAGTGATAATAATTTGTTTGAAAAAAAAGAAAGAGAGAATTAAATTGAATGTTGAGCAGTATGATTTTTAGACATTATGACATTTGCAATGCATGCCTGAAGCATATATAAGTGATAAAAGATCATTTACGCTGTCAACCTAACTTTTTTGGTTTTATTCACCTTTTTTTATTTTTATTTTCTATATACTTTTTAATTACATTATTTTTCTTTATACTTACCCCCAAAATAATAATAATAATAATAATAATTTGCAACTATGATTCTAATTAATATAACTCTTTTCTATTATTGATAGCGACCCATACTATATTTTTATGTAATTATATAAAAATTACTTTTTCAGACATGAGTATATATTAATGCAATATTCTATTTATTAAAGTAATAATTTTTAGAATATTGTGCAACCAAAATTCAAATAATTGAAAAAAAAAAGTTCATCTTCTGCAAAACTGAGCAGCTTCCATTGAAAGGCTGGTCCTTGACTGAGAGTAGACCCCATTGGTACTGTTCAGTTATTATGAGAATAGAAAAGATATCCAATTTATGCATAATTGAGAGCATGTATACATAAATAAATAAATATATATATATGTAAAAATGGAGCAACTAGCTTAAGAAGAAAAAACATTCGCCCTCCACGGATCAGTCTAAAGTTCAAACTAGCTTTAAAAAAAACTCATAAAAAATCAAGTCTAGAGGTGAGCCGAGTCAGTTCAAGAACACCAGAATCAAGACCGAACTCACTTTGAAAAGACAATACCAAATTAGAGCCTCATTAGAGGCCTTAAAAGAGATTCTTTGGGTCGAAAGCCCAAAAGCGAGAGTCGGCGATCGAAAGCTCAAAAGCGAGAGTCGGCGAGACCGATGCCAACTTTATTCATAGGATACCTAAATTTGTCCTCCTATATCAAACTTAGAAGGAAAAGGAAGATCAGAAGAAATCATTATAAATATCATCCGACTCTCCGAAAAAAGGTTCATGGTGGTCCATACACTAAAATTAAAAGTTATCTACTACCTAATACTAACTTATGTATATGAACCTTCGTGGAAGGTACCATATCGGTGTCGTTGAGTTATGGTCTTGTTAGCGAATTAAAATATATGTTTTAAAAGTTACAATAATGAAAATAGAATAAACTTAAATATTCAAAATCAAAATGAAACTAAAATGTTAAAAGAAGGAAGAAAAATAAGAAAAAGAAAGAAAGAACATGCCAGTTATGGCATGCAGGGGGAGGTGATTGACAGTATGGTCACTTTAACAGCACACCATCTTTAGCCTTAAAAATAAAAATAAAAATAAAAAAATGAGCCAAAACTTCTGTTATTTTATTTTTAAAAAAAACTATGGAAAAGATGAGAATGTATAAACAGTACAACACAAGTGGGATTTGTTCGAGTGAATTAAATTTAACATTTAACTTTTAATAACTTCAAATGAAATATTTAACAGGAATAAGTAGCATGTAAGGAAGAAGGGAACATAATCAATTATTTTAATTAGAAGTGAGAAATATTTTTTCAGCGTAAATTAAGGTATGTTTGGTAACGTTTCCTTTCTTGTTTCTTGATCTATGTTTCTTGTTTATTGTATTTTGAGAATTAGAAACAAAAATATTTTTGATAACTACTCTTGTTTCTTGAAAAATAAAATAAAAACAAAAACTTGTTTCTGTTTCTTGTTTTTTGAAAAAAAAAAAAATTCATAACTATTTTTTGTTTATTTTTTTTCTATGTTTTTTTTTTTCCCTTTTATAGTTTAAATAGAATTTAGTTTTCATAATCTAAAAAACAATTATCCAAAGTTTATATAATCTAATACAAATAAGTTTCTATGCAAAATTAAAAACAACTATAAAATTGTATTTATTCTCCAAATGTTGTCCAAATTTGACATGCAATGTCATCTCTCACTCGAGTCATTTAATCTCAAACGATATCGACTTGGATCCATCTCAATTATATAGATCTGTAAATATCGTGGTTGTAAAATATTAAAGTGAGACTAAATGCATGTTTTAGTGAGCAAATTTTATATTTGAAAATTTCTAACGGTTCGAGTGTATTAAAAAATAAAATTATATATATATATATATATATATATATATTTGCATAATATAACGAGTATATATTTACATAATTTAAAATTAAAAAAATATATAAATATACATGTTGCAAAATTAAGAAATTAAATAAAAAAAACCAAAAATTAAAATGATATATAAAAATGATGCACAATTAAGAAATAAAAAAAAATGTTCTGCTTAAATTTTGAACTCAAGCACATGAATGGAGAGAGCTAGCTTGAAGGAGCCTTCAAACATAATAACAAAGCAACATCAAATTTCTTAAATATTTAGGAACAAAAATGTTATAAAAGAAACGGAACAAAGAGAAACAACATTTTGTAGTTTCTCAAAATTTGCCAATTTTTTAGAAACGTTTCTCAAAATTTAGAAACAAGAAACGGGAACAGTTATTAAACAAGTCTATTTCTTAAAAAATGAGAAACGAGAACTAGAAACAAAAAACAAGAACGTTATCAAACGAGCTCTAAGTAACCACAATATCTTCATTCGTATGTGACAAGTTTGTTAAGCAAAAAACACATCTTCATTCGTATGCGACGACTTTGTTAAGCAAAAGACATATAGTAATCTGAAGTCTAATATAAGAGGATTACATAAAATTCTCTAGGAGGAAGGTATTCTAATTGATGCTTATCATTTTATTTGACCTTTTATTCATGTATGGTCTTGTGTGAAAAAAAAAAAAAAAAAACTTTAATTTATAATAACACATGGGAAGGCAATGAGTGTAAGAAAGTTTGTAGTTCAAAAAGATTCCTTTAAAAAAAGTTGGGCTCTGAATTCTATCTTCTTCTTTTTTGGGGGGTTAATTATATTTTCATGTTAGAAACATTATTTAGATATATATAATTTATCACTAATTATTTAACAAAAAAATCTAAACTCATTTTAAAATCCAACATCTAACTTAAATACTTGTTCACAAATATTTCTTTGTTAAGTTTCAATCACATGAATCTTAGTTTTTTTATTACCATAAAACCGTAGTTACTAAAGTGGTTTTTGTTAGATTAAATTAAGTTATTAATTTTTATTTGTTTTGGATTTATTGGGTAACGTAGATTAATCTTTGCTTATTACGCTCTCTTTCTTCTTAGTATAAATATGCATTTTTAGGGTTTATGTTCTTTCTCTTTACCTCTCTGAATTTAATAGTTTTTTTTATGTCAAGTTTATAAACTAAAATATAAAAAAAGTATGAAAATTTAGAAAACAAACAACATATACATAACTTTGAAATTTTAATATCAAAACAGAAACAAAATCTTATTATTTCAAATGTTCTGTACTTTTAGTTGTTTTTAGCACTAATTCGTAAACAAAACACCACAATCTTTCGTAAGTTTAGTATTTTTTAATAGATAATGTTAAAACTTAAAAGTAAATAAAATAAACCCAAAAACAAAACATCTCTACAATTTTTTTTTTTTTTTAGTCTATGTAGTTTTAAATAATCAAATTTAAAATTCGTCTCATTATAGTTTATTGTTAACTTTATTTAAAAAATAGTCCATGATAGCATTCGTCTCTCGTCTTTCAAAAAAAATGATAGCATTTTCTTTATAAATTTTGAAAAAAATATTCATATTGTATTTTATTTTTGCACAAAAAAATTATTATTATTATTTAATTTATTATTATTTAATCAATATAGAGATCAATTTTAAGGTTTATTGAAAGTATAAGAACTAATTTTAAACTAATGTCATGTTTACTTCCCACCAAACATAATGAATCAATGGTAATTCTGACGATGAGACTCACATCGATTACGTTTACTAAAATCTGCAAACGAAATCAAAATGTGGGTCCCACTTCAAAATTTGTAATCTCATTACTCCATTTCTCTACCATTTCGGCGTGCTCAATGAGATTACCATGGAAGATGACATAAGTCTCACCCTTTTTTTGTTTATTTTTTTTCATGGTTGTTCATTTCTCTCTCTTCCTTGACATTCTTCTTCCTTTCACCCCATCCTTCCTCTCTTCTTCGATCCTACTCCGGCCAAACTCGTCGTCGTCGCCCACCTCACTCCAGTCAATCTTGTCACCCACCTCATTTCGGCCCTCCGCCGCCGCCCATTCGTTAGAGTTTTTTTTTTTTTTTTCCTTAAAAAAAAGATTTTTTTATTATTTTTCTTTTTCTTTCTATCTCTTTCAAAAAATAAGTTTTCTTTTTCTTTCATTTTCAAGAAGTGAGTTTTCTTTTTATTTCAACAAATTCTTTCACGCCTCCTCGCTAATCTCATTTCTCTTTTTGCTCCACAAGTTTTGTAATTCAAAACTTGTGGAGGAAAAAGAAAAACTCATTTTTGATAAAAAAAAAAAAAAAAAAAAAAAAAATGGTATTGGATAAAAGATGAACAAATTGTGGAGAAAAAAGAGAAACTCATTACTTTAATGTTAAAACACTTGAAAATGAGGGTTGTTTTTCTTTTGAAAACATAAATGGGTTAATCGAAGAAGGAAGAAATTGAAGCTCCAATGACGAAAAACGAAGAAAGAAGAGAGAATAAACGAAGGGAAGTGAAGATTCATGTTGAAAAAATGGTTCACGAGTCTGCACACGAGTAACGCTCGGAAAACGAGTCAACACACGATTAAAGTGAAAGATATTATGGTAAATTCACGAATAATGCAAGTAAACACCATACTAGAATTCAGATTACGTTTAAATTAGTCTTAAATAAACACTATAAAAAGTAAATCGATTACGATTGAAGTCTTAAACCATTACAATTAATATATTATGATTGTTGGGAAAAATCCAATCACAAGTGATAAATATGACCTAAAATTGAATGGAACACAAAATACAACAACCAAGCCAAGATGATTTAAAAAAAAAAAAAAAAAAAAAAAAAAAACTCAACAAAATGAAATATATTTAAAATTTTGGGTTAAAAAACCACTTTAATGATTTGGGGATGAGAAAGGCAAAAAAGAAACATGTGTTGGTTGCGGTAGGTTCTGTAATAATCTTAAAAAAAGAGGCCTTTAATGCAATTTCAGGTAGTGTAAGTAAGCTAACGTCACTGTCGTGTACTGTTAATCTCGATTGTTAACCATTTAAATTATGCCACGTGCCAAAGTTTCCATTCTTATTTCACTTTCTGTCTTCGGACGCATTTTATACAACCCACATAGCGACACAGAAATCAAGATGAAATAAATAGTAATAAGTTAATAAAGAATAAACCACCGTACAAACAAATCTCAAAAAAGAAAAAACAAAAGAAAAAAGAAAAGAAAAAGGAAAAAGTGTTAAAAGAATACCTTTTTATTTAATTAATTTTTATATATTAAAAAATTATATTTATCAACCAAATAATAAATTGATATTCAAATATCTTAATCTAACTTCAGGTATGTATGGCATTATCTACTTTGCTTTTGGTTTCACCAAAATAATATATCCAAAATCTTCTCATTTTCTAATTAAGGTGGCACTTTGGTTATACTTCTAAAAAAATATATTCAAGAAAACTATAAAAATCGTACCTTTCATTTAATTTATTTTCACAATTTTCGAAGAAAGTAGAATTTAAAGGTAATTATCATGTATTCTTTTTCTTAGAGTCGGAGGTTCAAATCCTCTGTTCCATATTTGTTGTATGAAAAAAAATATAATTTTCAAATTTACGAAATTTACGAAAATAAGAACAAAGCCACGAAATATCACGTATACATTATTTAAGAAACATTATATTATATTTGTAAAATTATATTACTTTTGGATTATTTGAAAATATATTATTTTATCATGTTATTGAGAAAAAAATCTCAAAATTATCTTGCTTTAGTTTAATTAGCTCAAAATGCCCGAAAGTTTACTCATTTGCATGATTAAGCTAATAAAGTTTATAAGCTTGAAATGGAACATATTAAAAATTAGTTTATGCTAACAAGTAACAACTAATCTCCCCTTGTTAAATAATATAAATAATACCACATATTAAAATTTTGTTATCTTTGCTAGACATTTTGATAGTAAATATACTTGGTTGAATTAAAAAATTCAACACATAAAAAGATAATCTTTAAACTACTTTAAGTGAAAAAAGTAAATTAAAAATGAACATTTATTAGAGGAGGCTAATAATAATTTTTTTAACTTTTTAATTAATATTATTTTCAATTCTTTCTCAATATACAAATTATTTAAACCAAGACCTTTGGTAAAAAGAAAAGTTAAAAAACATGTTAATATTAGTAGTATGATTTAATTAACATCAAAATGTAGTTTTATTATGAGAAGTTGCTAAGCTATATTCTCCAAATAAATAAAAGTTGATTGATATAAAATAAGTAATGAATTATCCGATGTCATGGAGTTTCATCTTAAAATCAATATCCGTTTGGACTTTGTGGGTTCTGATATCATATTAGATATCATGAGATTTCATCTTAAAACCAATTGGTGATAGAAGTAGTAACCTATATATGTTATATTGTGAGTGAAGTCCCTTCATCTTTTCGATGTGAGATTCTCAACATAAATAAACTAAATTATGTCAAAATTCGTCTATACGAAAAGTGAATGGCAACTCACGGAGGTGGATCCAAATAATGAAAAAAAGATGGAGGGAGACTAGAGAAGGAAGATGAGTCAAACACATAAATAGAGAAAAATAAAATTGTTAAAATGATTATTTTGACATGTTGTTGATAAGTACAACCAACATGTGAATATCTTACCAAATCGTGTACAACTTTCTTTCACTTCTTTATTCAATTCTTTTATATACTTAAAATCAATTAATGAAGAGAAATTTTGAAAATGTTAAAATCACTTTTTTCATGTTTAAAATAATTTCAAAACATGTATTTAATCGTTCGAGAATTCAATTTTGATGATACTTAAATCGTGTTTAAAGTGTAAAACAAAAAAAATAAAATAATTTTGAAGGATTAAAACATGTTCGAGAGTGTTTTTGAAATTGACAAAATCACTTTTGTCATGTATAAAACTACTTCAAATCATGCAACTAATCATATATATATTAAATATATTAATACACATTGATTTGGATAATATCTAAATTGTGTTTAAAAACAATGATGTCATAATATAAAGTGATAAAAGTTATTTTTGGAAAATAGAAGCGAATTAAAGAAATATGAGAAATATTATATCTATAAATAGAAGATTTCATTTTAGGAAGAAAAGATGGAATCGATTCCAAAATGATTTGTTTGGAGAGAAGAAATGAGTGTGCACGTAAACCCAGGCAGAGCAAAAACCAGAACTGAACCGATGTATGTAACTGCTACTCTGCAATTTAACCTCATCAAAATCTAAATCCTGGATTTTTTTTTACCTTTAAAAACTTTCATTTTACTCTCAATAATTGGATAAAATATCACCAATCATTCACCTTCTCATTATTATTTACATCCCAATAAGTTGATATTTTCTTTGGCTTGGTATTACTTAATTGTGTATTTGTCGACATACTCATAAATCGAAGAGTTCCACATTGATATATATCCGTTACTTCGTATAACAAATCATGAAACATTCAAAATATCAATATATACTAAGAATAAGACCTATAACTTTATTTAGAAGGTGAGAATAACTTAATTATTAATTGTTTTTTTTTTTTGTTGGCATATATTATTGGGTGAAAGCCCAACTTCTTCAAGCAGGCATGATTCCCAAAGAACCCGTTTAGAAACCCAAGAAGCCCACGGGATCAACTGCATGAAGAGGCAAAGCTTGCCTTGATCGGTCCTCCGAACCGACCAGGCTGGGCCGACTACCAGATGGGATAATTCCTCAATCGGTCAGGTGCCGACTACTTACTAACACGCCAGACTAGGCATACGACGTTAGTGCTATGATCCACGCACCTCTCCGTTATTTGAGAGTTCATGCCTCATATCAAGTAAGCAATCTTACCTAACTCCACTCGAGCTCAACTTTCCACAATCCTCCCGCCACCTTAAGCATCAGAGCGTGCTGGGTCGAGTACCACACAAATGCAAGTTCTTTTCCCTTATTTGCAGGTCAACTCGGACAAAAATGCTACCCAACTCATTCGAGACCTAGCTGAGGAGGACCAAAATTCTATATCAACAACATGAATATCCGTGAAAATCTATATTTTATGGACCTATTAGTAAAATTTTAATATCGATATCGACATCGATGTTTAAATCTTTGCTCTTAATAAATCATTAGATGTAAGTTTAAAACCTGTTTGTCAACTTAAACATAACTCAATTTGTTATGTATACTATCAACCAAGCAATTAGAGGTTCCAATCTACTTATCGTCAAATGTTGTGTTCACCTCTAATAACCTACTACATATATGATACTGTTCGAGGATCCTTGTGAGGATCTGACGGAAGTGGGAATGTTGATTGCGAATCTATGTATGCGGTTCCCTCGTCCTTTTAAGGATAGTTGCAGCTTTACCTTTAGGGAAGGCAACACGGTGCCACATCAGTTAGCACAAATGACTTTGGGTTCTCGATGACGTTTGATTTGGCTGGAGGATTTCCCTCATGAGATCGAAGATTTCTATTTAAGTGATTTGGTTGTTGTTTAGAGTGTGTTCTAGATGAGCTTTGCTCTTTCCAAAAAAAAAAAAAAAAATAGCATAAAAGCAACCATTACATCTTTCTAAACCTCTAAGATAATTATGCAAATTATAAGGATCAAACTAAAAAATACTCAAACTAAAAGGATCAAAAGGAAAATTTAGAAACTAGAGAGAATAAATTTGATGATTTAAAGTAAAATATTAAAACAAACAAGACTTAAAAAAAAAAAAAAAAAAAAATGTCCCCATCTCTCTCTCTGTGTCTATAAGAATCCATTCTCCCCACGCACTTGTTCCTTCAAATCTCGTCTTCTCCATCTTTGACCATTGCTCTAACTTACTCTCTTATTTCCTTCTTCCTCCGCCGAAACAACGAAGCTCAGTCTTACAGACACCATTCTTCCTCAGATCTCTCTTCAATGCCAAACCTTCCTTTTTCCTTCATCTTCTTCTTCCCCTCCTCATTTCCAATGTCCCCTTTTTAACTGATTTCATCAAACCCCCTTTTCTCTTCTTCTCCTCATCTCCCTTTCCGATCGGGTTTTCTTCTTCAGCTCTCCTCTAATGGCGGAACCAGTAGCAGAGGCCAAGACATTACCCGAGCCCGACAAGAAGAAAGAACAGAGCCTTCCTTTTTTCCAACTCTTCTCTTTTGCAGATAAATATGACTGTTTTCTCATGATCCTCGGCAGTTTCGGCGCTATTATTCACGGCTCTTCCATGCCCGTTTTCTTCCTCCTTTTCGGCGAAATGGTTAATGGCTTCGGCAAAAACCAATCCAATTTTCACAAAATGACTGCTGAAGTCTCCAAGGTTCTTCCTTTTTTCCTTTTCAATTTCAACCCAATTTCTCTGTTGTTTTATTCTTCTCTTCTTTAGATCTCAGATCCAATTGTTTTTTTTTTTAATTTGCAGTATGCTCTGTATTTTGTCTACTTGGGTCTCATTGTCTGTTTCTCATCCTACGCCGGTAAGTAAATAAACAAACCGACCAACGAACAAACAAACTCCTCTGTTTGTTTTCTCTCTTTTTGGAACTCAAAAAACAGAGTGATTAATCAAATTTGTTGAATCTTCTGGGTACAGAGATCGCGTGTTGGATGTACACAGGGGAGAGACAAGTGAGCACATTGAGAAAGAAATATCTAGAGGCTGTTTTGAAACAAGATGTTGGATTCTTCGACACTGATGCAAGAACAGGGGATGTTGTTTTCAGCGTTTCAACAGACACTCTTCTTGTTCAAGATGCAATCAGCGAGAAGGTAACTTTTTTATTTATTTTTATTCCTTTTTATCTAAAATAGAGAAAAATCTAATAGTAGCTAATGTGGGGGCAAAATGGGTTACTTCATTCTGCAAAATACCCATCTGGGTAGTTGCCATTACATTAAATTAGAATCAATATGCGCACGTTAGCAAAATTGATCTTAACGTGCGCTGGAAGAGCACCGCCATTGATCAGAATCAGATCTTTCCTTTTTAATGAATATGATTTGATTTTGTTTAGGTGGGGAACTTCATTCATTATCTCTCGACGTTTTTGGCTGGATTGGTGGTGGGTTTTGTGTCAGCATGGAGACTAGCACTTCTAAGTATAGCAGTAATTCCAGGAATCGCTTTTGCTGGTGGTTTATATGCTTATACACTCACTGGACTCACTTCTAAGAGCCGAGAATCTTATGCCAATGCTGGCATAATTGCTGAACAGGTAAACTTTTTTTTCTTTTCATTCTTCTGTTTTGATTTTGTATTTTTATGCCCAAAATCCATCAGCCTGGCTTTGGTTCTCATATTAGTTTGTGTCCTCTTTTGAACACCAGAAAAAGTCTACACATTTTTAGCAAACATGTCATCATGATGTTTATTATTACTTTGATTGTAATCTTCACTCCCAAATGTGATGTTACTCATGTTTGATTCTTTTTTCTTTTTGGGTCAAACCCACAGTGATCTTGTTACTTCAAGCAAAATCACATGGCATGTTTTTTTTTTCATTGTAAAACTTCCAAAAACATAACATGATATGTTTCATAAACGTGTTCCTAATCGTAACAGGCGATTGGTCAAGTTCGAACTGTTTACTCTTATGTTGGGGAAAGCAAAGCCTTGAATTCCTATTCGGATTCAATTCAAAACACTTTGAAAATTGGATACAAAGCTGGAATGGCCAAGGGGTTGGGGCTTGGTTGTACCTATGGCATTGCTTGTATGTCTTGGGCTCTTGTCTTCTGGTATGCCGGTGTGTTCATCCGAAACGGCCAGAGCGACGGTGGCAAAGCCTTCACTGCTATATTCTCCGCCATCGTCGGTGGCATGTAAGACTCTCTCGAGAAATTAAAATTTATCAGGAATGATTGGAGTTTTTTTGAACTGGTTTTGTGTAATGCTATAGGAGTTTGGGACAGTCATTTTCCAATTTGGGAGCATTCAGCAAAGGGAAAGCAGCAGGGTACAAATTGATGGAGATAATCAACCAGAGACCTTCAATCATTCAAGACCCATTAGAAGGGAAGATTTTGGGTGAAGTCAATGGCAACATTGAGTTCAAAGGTGTCACCTTTAGCTACCCATCAAGGCCGGATGTGATGATCTTTAGGGATTTCTCCATTTTCTTCCCCGCCGGGAAGACGGTCGCTGTCGTTGGTGGTAGCGGTTCCGGTAAAAGTACCGTAGTCTCTCTCATTGAAAGATTCTACGACCCAAATCAAGGTAATTAACAACGACCATTGCAAATGATGATAGTACTACGTAGTTAACTTGTTCATTGTTCTGATTTACTCTGTGTTTTCCAAAAACAGGGCAAGTTCTGCTGGACAATGTGGACATAAAAACTCTGCAATTGAAATGGCTACGCGATCAAATTGGATTAGTGAACCAAGAGCCAGCTCTATTTGCAACCACTATATATGAAAACATTCTCTACGGTAAACCCGATGCGACAACCGCCGAGGTCGAAGCCGCTGCGTCTGCGGCCAACGCTCATAGCTTCATCACATTGCTCCCCAATGGCTACAACACCCAGGTTAGTACCTACAAAATCCCTCAAAAGGGATTCAATTTCAATACAAGTGTGTTCATTTCCTTAACATAAGAACTCCTAAATCAAAACCCAGGTCGGGGAAAGAGGATTACAACTCTCCGGTGGCCAAAAACAGAGGATTGCCATAGCCAGAGCAATGCTGAAGAATCCCAGAATCCTTCTCCTCGATGAAGCCACCAGCGCGCTCGATGCAGGCTCAGAGAGCATAGTTCAAGAAGCTCTAGACCGTTTAATGATCGGAAGAACAACGGTGGTCGTCGCACATCGATTATCCACCATAAGGAATGTCGATTCAATTGCAGTGATACAACAGGGGATCGTCGTCGAAACAGGAACTCACGAAGAACTAATTGCCAAATCCGGTGCTTATTCCTCGTTAATCCGATTCCAAGAAATGGTTCGAAACAGAGAATTCTCGAACCCATCGACCCGTCGAACACGATCTTCACGTCTCAGCCATTCGTTATCGACTAAATCGTTAAGCCTCCGCTCCGGCAGCCTTCGAAATTTGAGCTATTCGTACAGCACTGGCGCCGACGGGAGAATTGAAATGGTCTCAAACGCCGAAACTGACCGGAAAAATCCAGCCCCAAATGGCTATTTCATTCGTCTTCTTAAACTCAACGGCCCCGAATGGCCGTATTCGATAATGGGCGCTGTTGGGTCTGTTCTATCTGGTTTCATCAGTCCAACATTCGCCATTGTTATGAGTAACATGATCGAGGTGTTCTATTACAAAAATTCATCCGCCATGGAAAGGAAAATCAAGGAATTCGTATTCATCTACATCGGAATCGGGGTTTACGCGGTGGTGGCTTATCTAATTCAACATTATTTCTTTACAATCATGGGTGAGAATCTCACTACAAGAGTCAGAAGAATGATGCTCGCAGGTAAAACCCAATCCATAATCTTTAATCATCACAATTTTTTTAAAAACTCTTATCAAAAAATACAAAATCCTCTGTTTTTTTATACAGCGATTTTGAGGAATGAAGTGGGATGGTTCGATGAGGAAGAACACAACTCGAGTTTAGTAGCAGCAAAATTGGCAACTGATGCAGCAGATGTTAAATCCGCCATTGCTGAAAGAATATCAGTGATTCTGCAAAATATGACTTCACTCTTCACTTCTTTCATAGTTGCATTCATTGTTGAATGGAGAGTCTCTCTTCTCATCCTTGCAGCCTTCCCTCTACTGGTTCTTGCCAACATGGCTCAGGTACAAAAAAAACAAAACAAAACCCACCTTCCAAAACTCAATTAATTTTTAAGTTAAATTACAAATTTCGTCTTTAATGTTTAAACAATGTCAAAATTTAATCTTTTAACAGATTGAGCAAGACCGCATGATGTACTCAACCGACCTCTTGGTCACTAGTTCATGCATGTTTCGATTGAACTATGATCTTGTTGACCCTTTTTAACTCGATTAAAAGGACCACATTTGTAACTTAACCCAACTTTTTACTTGAAAGCATATAAAAGTAACCCCATAAAAAAGATGGAGGTTTTTAAGGAAGTTATTTTTTATTGGAAAGCTAGGGTTTTGCTGCATGGGTTGACCCTAGTCTAAAAAGGTGGGCAGAAGGGGCTGCAGTTAGTGAATTTAATTTAAAAGAAATGGGTCAGATTCTCTGAACTTTGCTTTTTACAGCTCTTGGAATATAACTTGCATTTTAAGTCCTCTTCTTCAATTAGGCGACAAAAAAACCTGAAATATTTAACTCTTTACCATCTCTGTGCTCTGCACGTGGTTGCCTACAGTACTGCTCTGCACTAACTTCTGAAAAAATTGCAGTGATAAACATTAAAGAAATAAGTCTGAAACTTCATAGCTTTTCTTTTAATATTATGGCAAAGACAAACAACCGAGGAAACCTCTTCGAAATTCCAACAAGATTCAAACTTTACTAAAAAAAAACTCACCCTTTTTCTTTTTTTCAAGTAAAAAAAGTTCTGGGTTTTGTTTTGTTTCAGCCTTTTTCTTGGTTTCTCTGTTTTTAATACTTATTTTTTCCCATTCTTTGATTAGCGTTACTGTTAGTACCACGCATACACCAACTCTTCTGCTTTTTTGCAGTATTTTGTATCAGTTCTGTTTTTTTACTTTCTTTTGATTCAGAGCTTCAAGTTTTGACCATCTTTTTCTCCCTTGAAATCCGAGCTCTCTCTCTCTGGTTTCTCTGGCTTTTTGCCAGATATCCCATGTGAAAAAACTGCAGCCAAGTCCTCACTCCCCGTGATCTTCATTCATATAATATATAGTTTTTAAACTTAGCTCTTCTTCCCATTTTTCCATAAACAGTATAGTATTTTTGCTGCACAGTTCTGCAACTGACGACTTCATTATAATGCATTGTCGTCTTTTGGTAATTTCTCTGCAAGTGATTAAATCTATGGGGAGGGTGGGTTCCAAAAAATGGGGTTCGTTTTCAAACTATAGTACTTTGTTGAACAGTATTCTAAATTTGCGCATGCTTCAAATACAGTGAAAGTTACGATTGATTGCTAAAGGACATTACTTTCTGCAATCTTTAAATGTCGATGTCATTGTCTCTTTAATTGAAGTTTAGTAACAGAAGTTGATTAGAATTAGGCTTGATTAACGAGGGATGTTATTATTATGTATGCAGCAACTTTCTTTGAAAGGATTTGCTGGGGATACTGCAAAGGCCCACGCAAAGACAAGTATGATTGCAGGGGAAGGTGTTAGCAATATCAGAACAGTGGCTGCCTTCAATGCTCAAGACAAGATCCTTTCTCTGTTCCGCCATGAGCTTCGTGTCCCGCAGCAACAGAGCATTCGTCGGAGCTTAACCGCGGGTGCTCTTTTCGGCATTTCACAGCTTGCTCTCTATGCTTCTGAAGCTCTTGTTTTATGGTATGGTGTTCATTTGGTTAGCAATGGCGGATCAACATTCTCCAAAGTGATCAAAGTCTTTGTTGTTTTGGTTGTTACTGCCAATTCTGTGGCTGAGACTGTTAGTCTTGCTCCTGAGATCGTTCGGGGTGGCGAATCGATCGGTTCTATTTTCTCCATTCTTGATCGCCCGACGAGAATCGACCCTGATGATCCTGAGGCAGAGCCTGTCGAGACGCTTCGTGGGGAAATCGAACTCCGACATGTCGATTTTGCGTACCCTTCTCGACCTGATGTGATGGTGTTTAAGGATCTGAATCTGAGGATCAGGGCTGGTCAGAGCCAGGCATTGGTTGGAGCCAGTGGATCAGGGAAGAGTTCTGTGATTGGGTTGATTGAGAGATTCTACGACCCGATTGCCGGGAAAGTTATGATCGACGGGAAGGACATTCGACGACTGAATTTGCAATCGTTGAGGCTGAAAATAGGGTTGGTACAGCAAGAGCCAGCCCTGTTTGCAGCAAGCATATTTGAGAACATTGCATATGGAAAAGATGGAGCAACGGAGAGTGAAGTAATAGAGGCAGCAAGAGCAGCCAATGTGCATGGCTTCGTGAGTGGACTGCCTGATGGCTACAACACACCAGTTGGGGAAAGGGGCGTTCAGCTTTCTGGTGGCCAAAAACAACGCATTGCTATTGCTAGGGCCGTTCTCAAGGATCCCGCAATCCTCCTCCTCGACGAGGCCACCAGTGCTCTCGATGCCGAGTCCGAGTGTGTGCTCCAAGAGGCTCTCGAAAGGCTCATGAGGGGCCGAACCACCGTGCTCGTCGCTCATCGCCTCTCGACGATCAGGGGCGTCGACAACATCGGTGTGGTCCAAGACGGACGCATTGTCGAGCAAGGAAGCCATAGCGAGCTGCTAAGCCGACCCGAGGGGGCTTACTCAAGGCTCTTGCAGCTGCAACACCAACACATATGAATGAAAAGGGGGAAGGTCAAATTTTTCCAATGGAGCAACATGGGGTTGTTGGTTGTTAAACCAAATTTGGGGTCCCATTTTAGCTGATGTTTTTTTTTTCTTTTTCCTTTTCATCTCCTTTTCTAGTTGTAGATATCATCAATCTGGAATGTGCAATCTATATCATGTTGACTGCTCCATTTCCAATGGGAAAAAGGCAAGTATCTTATTATAATTGAAAATTGTGGTGCATTGCATGAGAGCCCCTTTATCTAATTGTCTGTTTGGTCTACCAAGCTATCTTCATTATTCTCCACATCTTTTAACACATATCCTAAAGAAAGAAAAAAAAGAAGCAAAAAATCCTAGATCCAATTTGCCTTTTTAGATAGAACTTGACAAGACTTTAACTTACTGTATTATTGCCTTTTCCCACAGTAGTGTTTTGCTTGTACCATCATTAGTTATGAAGAACAACATAGAAACACATTAGGCTTTATGCAGATAAGAGCAAGAATCTCCTATAAACTTATAGATTTAAATCATGGGCAAGGGACAAGAATCTACTTATAATCAAACCTCGGTACGTTGGTTTCTTTTTTTACAACTCGAAGTAAAAAAAAACCCTAAAAACGTATTACTCCGATTCTTCTATAACCACTATAGACTCAACTTGGGATCTGTTTGGAATGACTTTCTCTAATAGACAATGCTTTACTTAAATGTCGTATATTGAATTTTCTTTTAAATATAGATCATAAAGAATTCAAACCCAACTCATATTATAGTGTAAGATAAAGGTAACTTTTGGACCTCCACTTGAATAAGGGATATAATTCAGAATTCAAGCTGTTTTTTTGATGGGGTGAATTATTATAGCAAAATTAAAGAAAGTTATGGGGTATTGTTATATTAAAGACTTAAAGCTCAAGAAAGTGTTGGAGTTCAAATTTGAAGGACCCCATCACCAGCACTTGACATCATCAAGTCAAGTGCACCTAAAAGCTAAAAAAGAAGGGCAGTGCCCAAAGCCAAAGACACTGTGCAAGGCATTATGCCTTAGATTAAAAAAAAAAAAAAAAAAAAAAAGCTCACAATCAAACTTATCACTTCAAAACAAATGTCCCCACAAACATGTGTGTGTCTTTCATAAGCTATCAAAAAAAGTAAAGCCACAAAACAATGAAATTTATAGGAACTGTTTTCTTCTCCTGATTCATTATGTCATTGAAATTAACACTTCGAATTAATATTGTAATCTTTGTCTCAATGTCGTTGGTTGGTCTTCTCTTTCTTTCGAGGATCACAATCATTCTCGTTTCTTATTATTATTATTGTTTGTGTTTATCATAATAATTAGGTCAGGATTTATTGGGGTTATTGACAATAATAGTCTTTTTGATAAATTTTTTATCAAGACTAACATTTTTTGTTTGAACACTTTAATTTTTAGTACATTTTTTTAGGTGTAAACCTAGTCAGGATTGAATAACGAGATTCCCACTCTTTTAGATTTTTTTTTAAAAAAACAAATCTGAAGTCTTGATGCAAATCTTAGCTAGGATTGCAATGGAGATTATATATATATATATATATATATTTTTACTAAAATTTATAGTGGAGAATTTTTAAAGTTTAAAAATAAAATGGTCTGTTTTTCTATTTTTAGTTTTTGAAAATTAAATTTATAAATACTACTACTACCTATCTATAATTTTATAATCACTTTTTTTATAAGTATATTCAAATATCTTTTGCAAATATATATATATATATATATGAAGCCAAATTTTGGAATATATATATAATTTTTTTTTTAATTTTTAATTTGACTTAAAATTCAAATGTTTACCTAAAATAGATAAAAAATACTGTAAAAAAAATTTAAGAAAGCAAGCACACCATTCTCAAAAATAAAAAAGCAAAAAACCATCACCATATTAGAACATTGAATTAACCACACTATGGGACTATGGATTGTCGTAGGTGGAAATAGGTTTTGGGTAGGGACTTGAAGACTTTGGTGGCAAGGGTTTAAATTTTAAGGTGGCTAACCTAGGATGAGAAATCCTAATGTTATTCGACAATTAATGTTGGGTCCTATAGTCTCTCCAAAGAGGATAGTTGGTGCATGTGAGTATTTATTTATTTATTTATTTTTTTTTTTTTTGACAACATAGGGATGAGAGATTGAACCTAGGACCTCATGGTCACTAGACGATACATAGCTATGCTCTTGTTGGCATTAGTGCATATGAGTTGAACTTTATAAATTGTGTTTAATTGGTTAGAAAAGCTCAATTCTATGTCTAATAAATCTATGAATTTCAAAAAACGTCGAACATGTCAAAAAAACTATCAGACACACGTTCATATAAGTGTAGGGTTTAATTGATACAATTATTATTATTATTTTTTTTTTATTATTTTTTAAGCAACGAAACTAAAAAAGGAAACGAAGTTACATGAAACTGACCACAGAGGTCATCTCGTCTTCGTACAGGGCTTCAACGACAGATGAAACTTCCTCCATCCAAACGCCTTCAAAAGCTTTATCGACGGCCATCTTCGCCAGGACATGGGCCAAGAAATTCCTCCCTCTTGTACATAAATTGAACATGCAAAGTTCAAAAGAGGGAGCAAGATCATTGATTTCCATTACTAGGGCACCCACACGCGATTCATCGTCAATGCCCTTGTTCAACAAATTGATCAATCATTGGAAAAACTTCTTTAATATATATCTGAATGTATATAATGTCTAATTGGTACCTAACTAACAAACAAAATTGCATTTGTATACTTCCATAACTTAATATATACACAAATATAAATTTATAATCGTTATCTAATTAAATATCGAAATTGTATTCTTATACCGGCATTATTTAATATATACCAGAATATAATGTATAATCGTTAATTAATTAATCTTACAAAAAGAAATCGTTAACTAATTAAAACACGATTTTTTTTTTGTCAAGGTATTTTAATTAATGTGGGGAGGTGATCTAACTTGTGACATTTTGGCCATCAGTTCACACTTATGTCAGTTGAACTATGTTCATGGTACAAAATTATATTTTTATACCTACATTATCTAATATATACTCGAATATAATATAATGTATAATTGTGTCATAATTCACAAACATAATTCCTAAAAAAAAAATCAAAGGAATTTAGATTCTATAATATCATTGAAACATAATTTTTTTTAAATAAATAGGAATGCAAGTCGCTATCACAATTTCAGTGATTGTTTTGATTTATTTATTCATTTTATATGTAAGTTGCTTCCACTTCCTCTTTGATCGCGTATTGTTCAGGTTATCATCTCCAAACTTTCAATCTACAATTTGCCCGCCTGCGGGATTGTCTCTAAAACTTATAATTATCTGGTTTTAGATTATGCTTCCTCTTTTAAATTCTTTTTAAACCATGTTTTCCTTTCCTACAACTCTGATTTTGATATCATCTCCAATTCTCCCACTCGTTTTAAATGTGTTCGTTATTGGTACAATCCCAAGCTGCATTGTATCGATTTTGATGCCAAACATTTGGAATGGATTACAAAATGGATTATACTTGTTATGGCATATTAAATCCCATGACCAATGAGTTTGTTGGAGTTCCGAGAATAGAAGATGATATTTATATCTACGGATTTGGTTTCAGCCCTACCGACAAAATAATACAAATTCTTCCTAGTAAGAGAAGAATCTCATTCTTCCATAATAGAGGTTTTCACTTTTGGTATCAATAACTAATGGAGGCATCTTCTTGACGCCTTTAAACATCTTATGTTAATTGTGTTGTTTACTTGAATGAAATCATCTATTGGATTGGAAAAGAAAAAGCTAAAAAAAGAGAGTATATTATATATGTTGTTGTTGATGTTGAAACTGAACAAATTTTATTGAATGCTATCTTGGAAATTGAACCTTACTCCAAAAGAGTTGGTCATTCAACAATTTAATGGCAACCTTTTATGTGTACCCTCCTTTTTTCTGGAACCGATCAACTTGTAAAATTTAAAATTCCAGTGTGGAGGATGCTAGAGGAAGATTCATGGATTAAATTTGTTATTGATATGACATACCAAATGATTGGATGGGGCAGCCTCAAAGAACCATCTTCTTTAACCTCATCAAAACCTTTGAAGACAGAGAGATATTGTGTAAGGTCCATCATAAATTTTATTGCTTGTAAAATCCTAAGACGGGTTGGAAGGTTTTGTCCGATAGAATCATTGAATTATTATAGCTCTCTCTCCCACGCTACGGTTTTGTCCTATAGAATCCTTGAATTTTGGTTCTCTCCCACACATTTTGGCTGGAGAGCCACCGGTAGGAAGAGATAGAAACATTACATAAAAAATATGCTCCGGCACCGATAGGAAGAGATCAAAATATGATTGCCCGGAGACACAGAATCGTCTTTTGAGAAGATTATGTTTTTTTTGTTTTTGTTTTAAATTTTCTGTTTCATCAACATTGTTATGCTTTAGACCTATTATGTCACCAGTTATTTTTTCAACATTCTCTATTTCATATGAGTTACTTTAAGATAAAAAACAAAAACAAAATTTGTTCTAGGGCCGTCAAAATATAAAATAGAGAATGTTTTTTTATCTTAAATTTTGTTTTTCCTTATATAATAGCACTCACTTTTTACATTTAGAATAGTGCTATTATATAAAATAGAGAATGTTGAAAAAAAGAGTGCTATTATATATATGCTTACACATTTGACATTTCAAATAATTCGTCCTAAGATATAATTAAGTTAGACCTTTGTTTAAAAAAAAATAAAAAAATAAATAAGTTAGAGACCGTGACCAAAAAGAGAATCAAAGTCAACTTCAACACACCACCATTTTCCATCTCTATTGTTCGTCAAGGAAATACTGTTATATTGTGAAATATTATGCAAAAGCAATTTGATAAATACAATTCTTGTGATGATTTTTTTTTTTTAAATTATACTTCGTTTTCGTTAGTATGTGAGAAACATACAAGGGTAAAGCCCATTACATGAAAACTTTTCAATTTAAAGCAATATTAGATAAATTGTAGATAGAGAAGATATGAAATTTTTTGGACCAAGAGGCCGCTAGAACAATTATATCGTCCAAAATGAAGACTACGAGCAAAATTGTTAAAAATTATATTATTCTTTTCTCTCCATAACATCTAAGGAGAGGCCACCAAAATATTGTGAATGAAAATCTTTTTTTGGGATGAATCATTGAAGCTCATAGCAAGAACACAAACATCTTTAGTTTTGTCTAAATTATAAACCCAATTCTATTATTCAATTCTTGTGATGATGACTCCAATGCCTTTTCATAGAGTTAACTTGTTTATGTGGGTCATATTATCAACATAAATTGGGGAAGGGATCGGGCTTCCACCGCATATGCCTAGTGGCACATCAGACACAATTCAAATAAGAGTTAAATTATAAGTTTAGTCTTTAAAATTTAGGATTTGTGTCTATATGTCCTTGAAATTTAAAATGTGTATAATAAGTATTTAAACTCTCAATTTCGTGTCTAATAGATCCTTAAAGTCTCATTTTTTTTATTCAATAGAGACATATTCTAAATTTTACAAAATTAAATGTTCTATTAAGTCATAAATTTTAAAATTTATAAAACTTCCAAATTCAATTAGAAACAAAATTAAACACAAATTTGGAAATTAAAGAATTAAATTTGTAATTTTACCTTCAAATAATTATAATTTTACATTAATTGATTTACAATATTCATATTAAATAATATTAATTCTAAAATTATAATAAATCATTATAGAATTATAAACCCAAATATATAAGTAAAAATTAAAAGAGTTGGTTGCATAAACAACAATCAGACCTAAAATAATGGCAAATATAGCAAAATTTAAAACATTTTGCAAATATAGCAAAAAATCAGTGGCGGTCACTAATAGACTGTTATCGTTGATATATGATTATCATTGATAGACTGCTATCGTTGATATATGATTATATCAGTCATAGTCACTAACAAAATTCTATAAAAAACTGAGGTGATAAACTACTATCAGTTACTATCCGCCATAGACTAGTATTAGTGATAGAAATTGCCACATTTGCAATTTTTTTTTTAAAAAATGCTATATTTTTAATTATTTTACTCTAAATTCATATATGTTACAATTTTCCAAAATAAGATTTAAAATATTTAACTTTTTTAAAATTGAATTAAGTGATTAACTAAATTCTAATATATTTTGTTTAAAAAAAAGTCTAAAACGTTGTAAGCTATTAAAATTAAATAATGTATAAAGATATATTGAAAGTTTAAAAAATGAAAAAAATTGCGTAGGAAATTACTCGAGCAGTGGCCAAAGGCCCACAAAACGCTTTCTTACCGTACCCATCTGGAAAATGTACCAATTATCCATGTCACAACTTGTCCCAGATTACCTTAAAAAACTTAGGATGAGCTGTAACGACAACGGATCCCGAGACTGCAATGAAATCTATCGTCAAGTCTCTAATTTATAACCTAAACCGGCCTAAACCACGCAACAAAGATTACGCTCATCTTTACATACCTTAAATGATATGCATTGGTTTGATGAGGCTGATGACAGATGTTGATCCCAACTATCTCTAGTTGAAACTAAAAAAATATGCTCTTTATATACCGTAGATGATATGCATGGCCAAATGTTGATCTCAACTATCTCTAGTTGAAACTCAAGAGTAATCCTGGTGAAAAAATAAATATAAAGGAATGAGCTAAAAAACCTAGTGAGTGGTACGATAATTAATAAAATAACTTTCAGAAAAACTTTTTTCACAAACATTAATTCAAAACTCTGTAAAACCAAGTAAGTTACGAACAATTTAATAAACTTTGAAGGAATAAAACATCAGAAAATATATTATAAAAATCTTTAAATTACCAACGTACGCAAGTAAAACCAGAAAGTCAAAATGTTACAACTCTTGAAAACGTAAACACAAGTTTGTAAAATATATCACCAAATATGTATCCAATCTCTGATCATACGAATGTAAAGGAATCTCAATACGCACAACAAAACAATCTCTATCATACTATGCACCGAATAATCTCTAGGTACATAACAAAGCATCTGTCATGGAACTCTGCATCTGTCATAAAACTCTCTATCTCTGGTATACTATGAAAACACATTCACATAACATACGGGTATTCACTCTGAGTACATAAATCTAGTAGTTTGAAAGTCACTCTCTACATAAAACTCTTATATGTCAAATCATTTTAAAAAAATAAAAATAAAATTAAAAAATGCACTTTATTTTTAACTTACAATATTTTTATAAAAAGTTTTAAAAAATACAATATTATTTTAAAAAAAAACAGCCTAAAATATATATATATTTTGATACACAACTCCAAAAATAGTGGAACCAGGTATCAAATTGAAGGTGTCTGTGTTAGCTTTCCAACAGTAACCTTTTCGAAGTTTTTGAATACCTGGTTAAAAAAATATCAATTTTTGAATGCACAATCGCCAGTTCTGAAATTTGTAGAACTATAATTCAACTTCGATGGTTTTTATCTTTTGATACACAACTCAAAAAATAGTGAAACCAGTTATCAAATTGAAGCTCTCTGTTAGCTTTCCAACCATACATTTTAAAAATATCAATTTTTGAATGCACAATCGTCAGTTCTGAAATTTGTAGAACTATAATTCAACTTCGATGGTTTTTATCTTTTGATACACAACTCAAAAAATAGTGAAACCAGTTATCAAATTGAAGCTCTCTGTTAGTTTTCCAACCATACATTTTTTGAAAATTTTGAATATCGGGTTAAAAAGATAACAATTTTTTAATAAAAAGAACGTACATGCCGATGAAAGTCAGCCACTATTTTAACATGATTAAGTATGTATATATATATAATTTTTTTTCGTTCCTAAAGTTTGAGTTTAATTTTTGTTTCATCATTGTAAGTTTATAAAATAATTCTAAAAAGTCAATGAGATAAAATTAACGAAGGAAAAAAAAAGAGGTGTGACATTGTTAAGATGATTTTTTTTTTTTTTTTTGTAATTAATGTATCAATTTATATATATATATATATATATATATATAATTGAGGGCGTAGAAAGAGTCATAGGATTCGGGTATGACTAGAGAAGAAAATGAAACTGAAGGGAATGATAAAATAAGAAAAAAAGAGAAAAATGCCATAAAGAGTATTTGAAAAAATTAAAATTATTATTTTTAAAAGTAACACAATATGAAACAAATTATCTGATGAAACCACAATGTAGCTACGACTTTAAAACCATTTGATGTAAATTATAAAATTTATTTATTTCTAATAATATTGGATATACAAAATCGAAATACTTTTGCATTTCTCTCATCATCCAACAGTGCAAAACTACATCTAATATTGTTGTGGATTTCTCGAATAATTTCTCCCATATCAAGTTGAACAGAAATGAGTATATAGATATGAGATATTACAAAAATTGTTTAACATATATTTTTATGTTTATCTGGTACAGAAATAAGGAAGAAGATAATCTGTACCATTTTATTTCTATATAATGTATTACGTTTTTTTTTTTTAAAAAAAAAAAATTATAAAAATAAGGAAGGATGATTTATTTAGAATTAATTAGTAATAAGATAGAAAATATCTAATATTTTGTTTTTTTAGAAGCAAAAGTGTTTCAAAATTTCAAAACTTTTTTCAAGTTTTTTTTTTTTTTTTCAAACTCTCTTATACAAATTCGCTGCTCGCTGCGTCGGTAACTCACCAACGTCGCTGCCGGTACCCATAGATCGTTGTTAATTTACGTCGTCTTCCTCTTTTGTGGTTCCACAGCCGACTCTCCAACTTCATCCACACTGTTGCTGCCGGTAACCATAGGTCGTGATAGATTTACCACACTGTTTTTTTTTGTTTTTTTTTAGTTTGGGAGTTTTATATTTATATAACAGAACCTATATACACCGTGTATATATCATGAAATTTTTTAATGGTTGATATTTTATGATATAAACATGGTATATATTAGAGTTTATATATGTATTAAGGTGTGTATACTACGATATATATAAAAGTATTATTAATGATTGTAGTTTATGTGAATTTAATTGACGGAGGAAAGTCGATTTTGTAACAAATAAAAATGGTGGTTAGAGAGATGAAGAGAAATTTATGGAGAAAATCATTTTTGGTAACAAATGACATCTAAAATAAAATCTTATTAATGACAAAATTTAATTAATGATAATTGATAATTCCCATAAGTAAAAGGGTTGGTTGCATAAACAACAATCAGACCCAAAATAATGACAAATATAGCAAAATTTAAAATATTTTGCAAATATGGCAAAAAAAATCAGTGGCTATCACTGATAGACTGCTATCGCTGATATATGACTGATAGACTATTATCCGTGATAGTCACCGACAAAATTTTATAAAAAACTGAGGTGATAGATTACACTATTAGCGATAGACTACTATTAGTATAGAAATTGCCATATTTGCAATTTTTTTAAAAAAAAATGCTATATTTTTTTAATTATTTTACTCTAAATTAACATCGGTTACAATTTTCCTAAGTAAAATCACCTAATTAATATTGTAAAATTAAATAAAAATAATAAAATACATAATTTAAAACACCTCATTAATATTGTAAAATTAAAAAAATTAAAAAAATTAAAAAAATATTTTTATTTTCGAATTTTAAATCATTGTAAAATGGTAAGATCGTATTAAAAAACCAATTAAATACCAAGATAATACTCGAAAAATATGAAAAATAATATATAAAAAAAGTTGGTTTCACAAATAGCAATCAGGCCTAAACTAATTGCAAATTTAGCAAACTTTAAAATGTTTTGCAAATATGGCAAAAAAATCTGTTTCTATCACTGATAGTCATTATCATATCACTGATAGATTTCTATCAGTGATAGACTATTATCACTGACAAAAATCTATAAAAAGCTGAGGTGATCATCGATAGACTTCTATCAGCCATAAGATATCTGCGATATAAATTGCCATATTCGCAAATTTTTTAAAAATATGCTATATTTTTAATTATTTTATTCTAAATTGGCATCGGTTACTATTTTCCTAAAAAAAATTATAATAAACATTTGTAAAAAAAAAAAAAAAAAAAAAAAGAACCCCATTTTTTTGAAAATATGTCCCTATTGTTATTGTTCAACCCTATGGGGAAACCTTCCTAAACCCATGCCCCAAATAAGTGGTGAGCTTAGCAAGCCTACCTTAAGCCAACCCAGCCCATCTTTTGACAATTTTAAAGGAAAGGGACCCTCCACAATTAGCCCAAATAAATTACTCCAAGGCAGTCCAATGGGTGCCCTAAGGCCTGTCCCTTCTATTGAAATTGCTATTCTAATTACAAAATGTCTCCCATAACAATTATGTTATGATAAATTTTGGAATAGATTCTTGATGTCACAAGATATGCTATATCTATTTCTGTGAGAGACTGCTCAATTACGATTTAACAATTAAATCAAGATAAACATAAAGTAACTAAATGAGTAAAATAAATGTGACACAATACTTAGTTATCTAGTTCAATTTATATACCTACATCCGGATACATAGGCCGGTGGAAAGAACTCCACTATATCAACGATCGCATATATGAGATCTTACACAACTCGACTCTCCCTATTATTTTCTTTTCCTCTATTTCTAATGATCTGCAACTCGACACACTGTCGAGCCTAATTTTTCCTTGGTTCCACTACGAAACCTCTTCAGTTATTTTATCAATACAAATTACTCATTCTCAAGTACAAGAAAAAGTCATCAATGCAAATTATGCTCACACTTTCAACCTCTGCAATTGATACCCTCTTGTAGAGGAGATTCACACAAAACCTATAAACTAACTTTGGGTAAAAAAATCCAAACCAAAAGCAAGCAACTCATATTGCCAAAAAAAAAAAAAAAAAAAAAAAAAAAAAAAAAAAAAAAAAAAAAAAAACTAGGCAATTCTAGTGACGATTCATTTAAAATCATGATCAATTTAGTTAAACTTTAGCCACATATATATATATATATATATATATATATCAATTCCATTTAAGGCTCAAAAGAAAATAAAATCATGAACAATTTTATTTTTTTAAAATAAAGTATAAGGATGACATATAAAGTACAAGCTAATTGATTTGGCCAATTAAAACATAAAATAAATCTTTGGAATATATTTTTTCACAAAAACGCGGATCCAAGATCAAATCCGAACAACTTCAATGACAATTCTAGTGACAATTCATGTAAAAATTTACTTATGAACTTAAAATCCAGTCAAAATTAACGAACTCAGAAAATTTGTCAAACACAATAATAGAATCTCGATTGATAGGTTTGGTTTTCAGATCCTCTGCTATTAAAATCTTCACTACTCGTTAGACTCTATTCTCTTAAAACATTGTCTTTTAGAGTGAAAAAATCTTACATGGATAGCATGAAAACTAACACTATTAATATTGGAGTTGTAATATCCATATAAAAATAATAGCTTGATAGTTTAACACCTTTGATTAATGTCAAAGCGAGCATAGCTCAACTGGTATATGTATGAATTGACGACCACGAGGTCTGTGGTTCGAATCCCCTCAAAAAAAAAAAAAATTAGCGTAGGGAGGGCAGTCAAGAACGAAAAAAGAGGTAGAAATCAATTTTTGGAGTAGTCCGCGCGACAGTTTACCCTAGCGACAGTTTACCCTATTATTGACCGAGTATGACAAAAAAAAACTTTTTTTCAAATTGTTTCACAAGAACCATATTTTTCTAATTTATTTAAAAAACAACCCCACCCTCCTAAAAAAAATCATAATATTACCATCCATTTAAAACCCTAATCAAAATAAGAAAACTGCAGATAGAAATTGGAAAAGCGCTTTTGAAAAAACCACAGCCGAAACACATCCCATCTTATGATTTCAATAATTGAGGTAAGCTGACAAAGGCTCTTAAAAATTGTGGCTAAATAAAAACCCACTTGTCTTCTACTTGCAGAAAGACATTGTTTAACGATCAGTCGCATCCAAGAAACCTATCAATCTTTCTTTTCTTTTTCTTTGAGACTCTCTCAAACATAAAACACACAGCAGTAAATGAGGCCGTACAAGCTCAAGACATAAACACCACACAAAAACTCTCATACCAAACCCGACAAATTAAACACACACAATACAAATTTCCTTTTTTCTTTTGTTGTGTTTAAAAATATATCTTCAATCATGTTTGAAACAATTTATGGTCTGATTTAGACACAATGAAAAACATTGTTGGTTAGCTTGTTCTCATGACAGACCCATTTCTAATGAGTTGTCTATTCACAAAACCAGAGGCTAGCCTGAGAAAATAAAATAAAAGCAACCTCCTTTCTTTATCTGACCTTTCTGATACATATTATATATATATATATATATATATATATATATATTTTGGGGGGTGGGGGCAATTCAAATTTTAAGCACACCCACATCACCAAAAAGTCAAAGTTTTGATTGAATGAAGAGCTTTCACATTGTTTTCTGTTGAGAATTAAATCATATATGTGTATATATATATATATATATATATATATATATATATATATATATATATTAAATTTTGGTATATGTGATTGTGAATTAAATTAATGATTTTGACCCTTTTGTTAGGGTTTTAAGAAATTTCAGAATCTGTCGAGAGTCTAGTCCTGTCTTCTTCGTTTATTTTGTTGATAAGGGTTTGTGGGGTTGGGATCAATCTTCTCAACTTCAATTTCTTTAGTTGAGTTTTTAACGGTTAAAATGTACTTAAGAACCAAAAACTGGCTTTTCTGCACACTTAACATTAAATTTTTCATGATTGTAGATGCTATTTTTCAAACACTGGGGCTGATAGAAGGAATTGGGTTCATTGGTTTAGGTTTTTTTTTTTTTTTTTTGAAGATGTTTAGGACTTGATTTTGTTTGAGTTGTGAATGAAAAAATTCATCCTAAGCATTACAAACTTGATGGCTAACAATGACTTCTCTCTTATGCTCTTTGTAAGACCATAATTACGACAAAGAGAGCAAGTGAATAAGCACTTTGTGAGAGAATAAAAAGAGAAGATATGAGACTTCTTTCTTCTATGGATTGTTGGCCTAAGAAATATTAGAAGAGGGGAGAGAGATTTTCTTTGCAATTAAGATTATTCCAAAACCCTTAGATTATAGGGTTTTTTTTAGAAGAGCTATGCTCTAATAGTTATCTTGAAGCTAATTAACTCTCCATAATTAAAATCACAATCTATAATCATATAATCATAACTCAATTGGTAAAGACTATATACCTCCCGGTCATAAGTTTGAATTTCTCATCTTATGTATTATTAAAATAAAAATAAAAAAATAAATTACATTTTTGGTATTTTTGGTACATGAAGTTTGAGTTTAATAGCATTTGAGTCCTTAAGATTTCAAACTCAACATTTTTGGTTACTGAAGTTTGTATTTGGTGCATTTTTTATCCTTTTGTCATTTTTCTGTTAAAACTTAACCGAGCTAACATTTCAACTATTTTTTTTTAAATTATAAAATATATATATATATATATTTCTTTTTTTCTCTCATTTCTCCTCTTCCCCTCTTTCTTGGGTCTTGACTTTGGGGGCACCCCCAAAATGTTCGATTTTTCATTCAAGTGTCGGTAGGTGGCTGGAGGAGAGAAGATGGAAGTTTGAGGGAGAAAGGAAAAAAAGAAGGAACAAAAATAATTTTTAAATTTTAATAATTAAAATATCTTTTTATTGAAAAAATAGTTGGCACGTCAGTTTTCCGTTTTTTCGTTAAAATTTAGCTGAAAAATTCACGGAGGGAAACCTGGGCTCTTGATCTTGTCGTCTTTTATCTACATTTTTTTTATTAAAAAAATTGATATCTTTTTAACTAAATATATAAAAAATTTAAAAAATATATGGTTGGAAAGAGATTCAATTTGATAGTTGTTAGTTCACTATTTTTTGAGTTGTGTATCAAAAATAAAGACCATCGAAGTTGGACTTTGCAAATTTCATAAATGGAGATTCTTTTTGAGGCATTCAAAAATTGATATTTTTTTATCCAGATATTCAAAAATTTCGAAAAAGGTACGGTTGAAAAGCTAACACAAGCACAGAGAGCTTCAAGTTGATATCTAGTTTCACTATTGGTAGAGTTGTGTATTAAAAGATACAGATCGTCGAAGTTTAGCTACAGTTTTGAAGTTTTCAGTCATATCTTCAGTTCTGGGTTTAGTGAAGTTTTCATAACTTTGATCATATATATCTTTTGATACACAACTCCAAAAATAGTGAAACCAGGTATCAAATTGAATCTCTATGTTAGCTTTCCAACAATATCATTTTCGAAGTTTTTGAATATATGGGTAAAAAAATATCAATTTTTGAATGCACTTCTCAAAGAATCGTCAGTTCTGAAATTTGCAGAACTATAGTTCAACTTCAATGATCTTTATCTTTTGATACACAACTCAAAAAATAGTGACACCACGTATCAAATTGAAGCTCTCTCTATTAGCTTTTCAACCATACATTTTTTGAAAATTTTGAGTATCTGGTTAAAAAGATATCAATTTTTGAATAAAAGAAACGTAAATGCCGATGAAGGTGGACCTTCCTTCAAAACAACACTATTTTTAAAAATAGTTTCAAACTTACAATATTTTTATAAAAAGTTTGAAAAAGTAGGATATCATTTAAAAACAGCAAAAACTTTAACAGCAAAAACCTTAGGGACCAAAAATGTTGAATTTCAAATCTTATGACCAAATGCTATCGAATTTAAAAGACAAAAATAGAAATTAGATCATTGTCTCGTCCCCATACATTTAGAGAATCAGTCAGAGAATCTCATAGGGAAGATTTGAGGATCCATGTGTGAGGAATATGTTTAATTGAATATATATATTTATTTTTTTTAGGAGCGAAAGCTATAAAATATCAATAAATATATTTGAAAATTATATATTTTTATGTTATAAGATAGATATTTTTTTATTATCTGTTATTAGTTTAAATAATGGCTAAATATACATTTCACTCCTAATGTTTGAGTATTTAAAAAGTTTTAATTTAGTCTTTTATGTATTAATATTTCATTTCTAAATAAATTTATAAATAAAGTTATACCCAATCATTCCTACATTTTCTTCCTAAATAAATTTATACTCCTAAACTTTGAAATTGTATAAAATTAAAACTCAGAACTTTCATAAGTGTATCAATTTAACACACTGTCTATTGCCAAAGCGAGCATAGCTCAGCGGGCATATGTATGTGTTAACGACCAAGAGGTCTGTGGTTCGAATCCCCCATCCCCAATGTACTCAAAAAAAAAAAAAAAAAAAAACACACTGTCTACGCTTGCAGGATTATTTATCTGATTTGAGACACTGTCTACGCTTGCAGGATTGTTGTAAAATTTGGAATTATCTGATTTGAGATAAAAATTCGAGATTTGAATTCACGCTCTCACATTATGTTGATCTTAGAAAAAAAGGTTATTGGTGATAAGAATCTATAAGCATACCAAAGGCTTCCTAACTAAGTTCAAATAAACTTAATTAGTACCATCATATAATTAAATTTTGTTTCTAATGAATTCCTGATTTTTTTAAAATGTCGAATAAGATAAGGATCTATTACACTTAAACTTGAAAATTCGATGACCTGTTAGATTCAAAATTGAAAGTTAAAAAATATATTGAACACTTTTTAAAATTCGTGGATCTATTAAACACAAAATTGAAAGTTCAAAAATTTATTAGACACTTTGAAAAAAAATTATTCAAGAAAGAATACAATTTAATGTGAAATTTTTTCCAAAATTTATAGGAGTAATATAGACTAAATTACTTTTGGAAAAACTAGCAAATAAACTAATAGTAAGAATTAAGTTTAAGACGTGTTCAAAGTATTTAAATAAATTTGGACATTTGAAATTATAATGACTAAAATAATTCAATTTTCAACAACTAAAACCACATTTCAACATTTTTTAATATAAATATATAAAAAAGAAAATGAACTTAAAAAAAAAAATTGTTTCGTATAGAATTAATATTTAAAACTAAATATGGAGTGTCTTTATCATTTATATTGAAAATAAAAAAAATATATTTAATACTATATATTTTATGGCATTATTTTACCTACATATATATAAAAAAAAAATCAAATATTTGGGGGGCCATAGCCCCCCTAGTCCCAAAGAGGTCCGCCCTTGATTGTCTCCAATTCCACTCGTTTTAGTCGTGGTCGTTGGTGCAATCCCAAGGTTCATTGTATCAATTTTTATGCCAAACATTTAGAATGGATGAGTTATGTTGCATCTTTTGGGTTTGACGTCGATTGTTCGATTGTCATTATTGTCAATTCATGTAATGGCTTGCTGTTTATTTGCAAAATTGACAATAATAGCACGACTTGTTATGACATATGAAATCCCATGATTAATGAGTTCGTTGAAATTCTTGGAATAGAAGAAGATATTTACATCTACGGATTTGGTTTCAGCCCTGCGACGAAACAATACAAATAGAAGAATCTCGTTCATCATAATGGAGGTTTTCACTTTTGGTAGCAATAAGCAATGGAGTTCATTGCTTGGTGCCTTTAAACCATCTAGTGTACTTGTGTTAATGAGGTTGTTTACCTGTATTGAGTCATCTATTGAATTGGAAAAAAAAAAAAGTATATTATGATATTGAAAGTGAACAAATTGAATTGAATGTTGTCTTGATAATTGATCCTTACTTGATCAAGGGAGTGATTATTGGGCAATTTAATGGCAGCCTTTATGTGTACCCTACTTTTTGTAAGAACCGACCAACTTGTAAGATTTCAGTGTGGACGATGCTAAACAAAGATTCATGGATTAAATTTGTTATTGATGACATACCAAATGATTGGGTGAAACAGCCTCAAAAAACCATATTCTTAGCCTCTTCAAAGCCTTTGAGGACGGAGAGATATTGTGTAGGCTCCATCGTAAATTTTATTGCTTTGTATAATCCTCAGACGGGTTGGAAGAAAATCAAAACATTGAATCAAAATGAACCGGCAAGGGTTTAGTCCGATAGAATTCTTGAATTATGGTTCTATCCCACTACGATTTTGTCGTATAGAATCCTTGAATATGCTGCCGACACCGGTATATAGGAAGAGATACAAACGTTACATCAAAAATATGACTGCCCGGAAACAGAATCGTCTTTCACAACATTATTTTTTTTGTTTTTGTTTTAAATTCTCTCAGTTTCATCATCATTGTTATGCTTTAGACCTATTATGTCACCACTTATTTTTTCAACATTATATTCTTTGTTTAATCATATATGAGTGACTTTAAGATAAAAAAAACAGAAGCACATGTCAAACAATGCAAACTCTAGAAGTAACAAGTTAAAATAGTGGAAATTTCTTTGGTTCAAATAATAGGAGCCCACAAAATTTAAATTTTGTGGTTAAAAAAATAAATAAAAAAACTAACAAGAACATAATTCACCTATCATGACGTATAGACTAGTGACTAAGAGATTCCTACACGCTGTCAAGGAAAAAAAAATATAGAAGAAGCGAAGCTTAGAAAAAAAAACTATTCTAAATGCATATTATTCAAAAACATATATAGAGTGGTGTGTCATGAAGGAGCTTACAAATTTCAAATAACTATTCCAATCAAGAACATTATTCCAAAACTTGATTATAGTTTTTTTTTAAAAGATCTATGCTCTTGTAGTTGTAGATGTCACAACCTAATCATCAACTTGTTAAAACATAAATCTTCTAAAAAAGAAGTCAAAATTTTGAATCTCTCATATCTTTTAACTCAAAAAAAATGAAAAAAAAACCCCAAAAGAACTCGTTATAATTATGAATAATAATGGGTCGTCGTAGAGCAATGTCGGAGAGTATAGAAATATTAGTCATTATTGTCTCGTCCCCATACATTTAGAGAATCAGTCAGAGGAATATGTGTGAGTAATATGTTTAATTGAATATTTAGGAAAAAATTATAAAGAGAAATTTATCAAATATCAATAAATATATTTAAAATTATATATTTTTATGTTATAAGATAGAGAACTTTTTTTTTTTATTATATGTTATTAGTTTAAATTATTGCTAAATATACATTATATTCCCTAATGTTCGAGTATTTTTTTTATAAAAAATTTGGTACCTATTATTTTAAAAGCTTTAATTTAATCTCTTATGTATTAATATTTCTCAATTAAGAGATCTCACACCATTAATGAACACCATTAATGAATGTTAAAATTGATTGTTGATAAACTTATATATGACATAATACTTAGTGATTGATGATAAACTTACATATGACATAATAATACTTAGTGATTTAATGAAAATTAGTGAAGAAAAAAAAGTCATCTAAGAGAGAAGATAGAATATGGCTCAAAATTAATTTCTATCAATTTCTTAAAAATCTAGATGAGGAATTAAAATCTTTTCTTTCTTAAATAATGTTTTTTCAACTCTAAATTTATTTTCATCAATTTACTAAGTATGTCATGTAAGTTTATTTCAAGCAAATTTTAACATTCACGAAGTATGAGTGACTAATTTAAAAATGTTAAAACATAAGGGATCATTGAAAAATATAAAAAATAATAAATTAAATTGATTTTTTTTTTAAACATGGAGACTAAAATGAAAAAAAACACCCAAAAGTCAAAGGACTAAAACATATATGCACCCTCAAATAATTAATCCACAAATCCAATCCATCGGTTAGCGAGATTCTTTTATTTTTACAAAGGTATTTTAATTAATGCGAGATTGAACTCATGACCTCTTAGTCGAAGAGACAATTTTATGCCAATTGAGTTATGCTCGGTTTGACGAAGAGACAATTTTATGCCAATTGAGTTATGCTCGGTTTGACGTAAGTTCTGCATACTAGTTGCATCAATTATTTTTCAAAGGTATTTAATTAATGCGAGAATTGAACTCATGACCTCTCCAAAGATACAACTTTATGTCAATATGCTCGGTTTGGCAAAGCATAAAAAATTTTAGACCTCGTGATTTTCAAATATAAATAACTAAAATTATCACTTAAATTTGAAAAAAATAGACATGATTTTTTTTTTTTTGCAAAAACATTTTAATTAATGCGAGGATTGAACTGTTGATCTCTTAGTCAATGCCACAACCTTATGTCAATTGAGCTATGTTCGGTATGAGATGAAAATAAATTTTTTAGAGACAGATGTAAATGTTGTTAAGAGAAAAATTAAACATATTGTAAATTGAGGGATGTGAAAGAAAAATATTTAGGGTTTTTATCTTTTCAGATTGGAGCTCCTATCTGCTTCATCTGGTAAGGATTGTATCTGGCTTCCTGATTCAAAGGGCTTGTTCTCCATCAAATCCATGAAAGAATTATTGTTTGTTGACCTCATCTCTATTAATTCTTCAAATTTTGGGAAACTTTGGTTGTTACACTACCCAAAAAATACAATTTTTTTCTCTGTGAAGCATAGAGGCCTTAATACAGCTGAAAAATTGCAGATTCGTTTTCCAAATATGAATTTAAATCCAAACTGTGGTGTTCTCTCGGCAAAAGAAATGAAGAATCCACTGAGCATATTGTCCTCCACTGCCCTTATGCCGTCAGTTTCTGGGCCATCCTTCTATATGTAATTCTGATCGGATTGCAACTCTCCCCCTTAGTCTGGATGCCCTTCTCTCACGCAACATTGATTTACCGTTGACATCTGTTAAAAATATTCCATGGAGCAACCTTTTTGGAGCCATCTTTTAGAACATCTGGCTTGAGCGAAACAATATAGTCTTCAATGATTCTTTTAAATCTATTTTCCAGCTATGGGAAGATTATTATTCTTTGTGCTGCTTCATGGTGTATTAAATCTCAGTTGTTTTGTAATTATGATTTATCAACCATTGTATTCAATTGGAAGGCTTTCATCTTTTCTTAAAAAAAAAAAAAAAAAAATAGAGAAAAATGTTAGAGAGAATATTAGTCCGGCTTTTTTTTTTTTTAAAAAAATTGTTAGAGAAAAAAATAAAAAATTTAGAGGGAAAAAGATAAATTTTAGAGAGAAAAAGTTTAATAAAAAAGAAATTTGAGAGAGAAAGTAAAGTTGAGAGTAAAAGATATATTAGAGAAATAAAGATAAATGAAAAAATAAAATAAAAAGTTGTAGGGAGAGAAAATTTAGAGAGATTTTTTTTAAAGAGAAAAGTTAGAGATATATTTATTATTATTTTTTTAAAAGAGATATATTTATTAGAGAGGAAAAAAAAGTTAAGATTTGAGAAAATATTTATTTTTTAGAGAGAAATTGAAGAGGTAAAATGTTTTTAGAGAGAAAGGAAACATAAATCAAGATAGACATTTTAAAGAGATAAAAAAGTTATGTAGGGAACTGATATTGATTTTTTTTTAGGGAGAGATAAATTTAAAGAGGAAAAGTTTTTATAGAGAAAAAGGGTTGGAAAATTAATTTAGTTTTTGGGAAACAAAAATCTGCTTTTGAAAACTACTTTTTCTAATTTTGAAATTTACTTATAATTTAAAAAACGTTTCAAAAAATAGAATTTGTTAGGAAACAAGTCAGTTTTAAAAAAATAAAAATAAAAAATAAATAGAAACGAAATGGCAAACAAACTCTAAAAAAAATATATTCTTAAATAGTTTAATTAGTGATTAGAGTATTAAAATCCTTATATCCTTCCATATTTATCATTTGTTGTGCATGATAAGATTTTAATTAGACAAGTTATATACTTATATTCAACTTTATAAAATTTGAATACAACCTGAACATAATCCAATAATTAATGTATATACTCTCATTAATGTATATATTCTCGACTAAGAAGTAAGGGATATGAATCTTCAACACCACCATGTTCCCTCTACAAAAAAAAATTAAAAAAAAAAAACACTACCACATATTATGAAAACTTAAAAAAAAAAAAAAAAAATTTAGATTCAAATAAATTCTTAGTCCCTAAATAGATTTTGAAGGGCTGTTTTTTAATAATATTGTATTTTTTAAAACTTATTATAAAAATATTGTAAGTTTGAAACTATTTTTAAAAATATATGGAGGTCGTCTTTTCAAAAGACGACCTCTACTTTTTGCTCCACATGGATGAAGGTAGTCTTTTGAAAAGACGATCTTGCTCCACATGGATGGAGGGACCTCCATCCGTTATGTATTTTCTTTATTAAAAAATTGATATTTTTTTAATTAGTTATTTAAAATTTTCAAAAAATATATGGTTGGAAAGCTAAGAGCGAGAGCTTCAATTTGATATCTGGTTTCACTATTTTTGGAGTTGTGTATCAAAATATAAAAATTAATCGAAGCTGGACTATAATTCTGCAAATTTCATAACTATACATTCTTTTGAGGAGTGCATTCAAAAATTGATATCTTTTTACCCAAATATTCAAAAATTTCGAAAAGAGTACTGTTGGAAAGTTAACAAAGAGAGCTTCAATTTGATATATAGTTTCACTATTTTTAGAGTTGTGTATCAAAAGATATATATCGTCAAAGTTATGAAAACTTCACTAAACCCAGAACTGAAGATACGACTGAAAACTTCAAAACTGTAGCTAAACTTCGACGATCTGTATCTTTTAATACACAACTCTACAAATAGTGAAACTAGATATCAAATTGAAGCTCTCGGTTAACTTTTCAACCGTACCTTTTTCGAAATTTTTGAATATCTGGGTAAAAAGATGTCAATTTTTTAATGCACTTCTCAAAAGAATCTTCAGTTCTGAAATTTGCAGAATTATAGTCCAACTTCGATGGTCTTTATCTTTTCATACACAACTCCAAAAATAGTGAATCTCGCTGTTAGCTTTCCAACAAAAATTTTAAATATCTGGTTAAAAAGATATCAATTTTTTAATAAAAGAAATACATACCGAATGAAGGTCGTCTTTTAAAAAGACGACCTCCATCTGTAGAGCAAGATCGTCTTTTGACGACCTTCATCCACGTGGAGCAAAAAGTAGAGGTCATTTAAAACTGCAACATTTTTAAAAATGGTTTCAAACTTACACTATTTTTATAATAAGTTTTTAAAAATACAATATTATTAAAAAACAGCCGACTTTGGAGGGCTTATATTAAACTCAACTAGCTCACACATGTTTAGTTTAGTTTAGTTTTTTTTTTTTTTTTTTGACAACCTGTTTACGTTATTTGGTAATGATATTGATTTTGGTTTTATATATTTTTAAAATTTTAATTTAAGAAAACTCCATATATTATGTTTTATTTTGTAATTATTATCTAAGTTATATTTTAAATTTTAATCAATTTTTAAATAAAAATAAAGAAATGAAAATGATTACTTTTAGTTTTAGTTTTAAAATTTTTGGTAGTATTTTAAACATAATTTTTAGAATAAATTGATAAATAGAGGGGAGAAATATAAATTACTAATAAGTAGGCGCATAAAAAAAAAAAAAAAAAAAATTCAAACAAACTAGTTATGAAACAAATATCAAATATGACCTATATTATATGGTACTTATTAGTGTCAACTCGTGGACAAGAGGCCCTTGGCCTAAAGGTCAGACAAAGTTCGATAAAAAAAAAAAAAAAGGTCAAACGATGACAAATGTGATAAAGGTTGAGTCTATTTGGTTGGTGACTTGAAAATTAAATATTTAAAAATAAGAGATTAAGTGAAAATAAAGTTGTATTTCATATTTTCACATATAGATTTCGCGTACCAAATTTAGAAATTTGATTTTAATTTAACTTATTCTTCAAAATGTGTTTGATAAATTTTTTATTAACCATTAAACTAACTAAACTAACTGTAGTTATCAACTAAATATATTAGGTTATTTATAAATTATTATTAATTAATTTATCAACATATTTTATGTTATAAATTTTGTATAATTATTATTTTACAAAATTACATAATTTTTAATATATTATATTATACATATTTAAATTTAATAAAAATGGATTGAGTTTATAACATGAAATATTATATTTATTCGAGTTTTTATCATTTTAAATATAATTCTGCCTTTTAAAATTTAAAATTTAAAATAAAAAAATGTTGTTTTTCAAAATTTTCATGTTTGGATCATAGAATTCAGAAATAATTTTCAAAAACAGAATCCAAATTGCATACCAAACGCAGATTTACTAAACTTAGTGTATCTGAAAACATAAAACATAATTCGAATTGACTGCCAAGCAAGTCCTTATCGATTCTTTTGATTAGTAATGAATCATTAATAATTTAATAACACATGTTAAATTGAACTAATTGACATCCAATGAGCAATATTTACATGGTTATACCTATATTATGCACTTAAGTGGGGTTTTTTGTACGGATGACCCACCCCTCGGGGTGTGTAAAGTTTTTTAACTCAGTTTTTGAAAATTTATGTTTTTTGACCTTCTCTCGTGATTAGGAAGTGCACAAAGTCATTCGCTTATCACGAGGAGATCACAGTTGTCTCCTCGTGACCGTGATAAGCGAAGGGTACAAATGACTTTGTGCACTTCCTTATCACGAGAGAAGGTCAAAAAACATAAGTTTTCAAAAAATGGGTTAAAAGACCTCGCGGCCCCCGAGGGGTGGGTCATCCGTACAAAAACTCCCACTTAAGTGGGCAGTGGGCTGATTGAAAATTGCATAGAATGAAGGTGTATACTTGTACATAAGATTATTATCACCCACAAAACAATCTACTCATCTGTATACGGGCTTATATACCCTAATCTCATATCACTCCCCAAATGTTTGACAACTACTATCGATGTTGGTGTTATAGAGACATTAACTTGTAAAAGAGAATTGCAGACTTTGCAACTCATTACAGTTTTTTAACCTAAACATCAACTAAAAAAACAAAAGGTTTGATACAATACAACAAGGATATCTCTAGTGAGCCCGTAGTTCAAATTGTGATGAATCAGCAACAAGTTCAATCCTTTAGAGCTACAATCCAACAAAACAACTTGGCATCTGCAACATTTCAACAAGTCATTTCAATTTATAATCTAAGGACCATGTGACGATTATTAAAATGGGAGCGACGTTCACCGGAGACGAGCAGTCGAAGTTGGCAGTCGTCGACGAGTGTGTTCGAGCGGAGCAGTCGTCGAAAGACAGTCGCAGATGAAGAGGAGGAGAAGCAGAAATGGATAGCGATTGAGGGACTACTGATCGACCTACGACAGAGTGAGAAAATGGATGTTGAAGCACGTGAGGAGCGACATAAAAATTGTTCACGATGAAGTTGAAGTCCCTAAATCGTTTTCTATTGAATTCTAGAACGAAATGAAAGTTTTTTTTTAAATCTTTTTTTTATTTGAAATTTGAAATACCGATTTTATTATCTAAATTTTTTTATTATCTACTCAAATCGATTTTATAGGTCGTGTTTGGACCTATGTGTTTGAGTTAATCCAATTAATCCAAAATAGTAAACTAATTTTAAAAAGATTATATCCAAAACCAAAATAGTAAAATGATCCAAAGCCCATGTCTATAGGTTGGGCAATGGACTTGCGTTTAGAGTTTGGGGTTGACTAGATGGAATCCCAAAAGATTATCACATAAAATATAGATGGATAACCATTATTAATTAAAATTAACGATGGATATATTTTTTTTCTTTTGAAATCTACTATATATTTGCAATAACTATTTAAAAAATAGAAAATTGTAACAAATGTCAATTTAGAGTCAAATAATTAAAAAATAGCACTTTTTTAAAAAAATTGCGGATATAACAATTTTTATCACTAATTGTATGGTTTATCGCTGATAGTAGTCTTTTTTTTTTTTATAGAAATTGGTCACTGATTATAGCCTATCAGTGATAGAAGTCTATCACTGATAGAAGTCTATCCGTAATAGTCATAAAACGTATCAGTAATAGTAAAAAAGTCTATCAATGATAGCCACTGATTTTTTGACATACTTGTAAAAGATTTTAAATTTTGTTAAATTTGCAATTATTTTTTGCCCGATTGTTGGTTGTGCAAGCCCTTTAAAAAATACTAGATTTGCATAAGAAAATAGTAATAATCACTTCAATAACCTATGTATTAATTTAATGCGAGGTGGAAGATTGAACTTCTGATATGTTGGTCAAAGACGCAACTTTATGTCAATCGAGTTATATTGGTTTGGCAATGTCAAATCTTATTTTATGAAAAAAAATGTCTATAATAAAAATTATAAAAACATCTTAAAAACAAAAGTTATTAAGTAAAGAAAAAAAAAGGTAAATGACATTAATAAAAAAAAGAAAAAAAAATGAATCATAATTATAAGTTGATTCGAGTTTCAATTAATATAAAATTAAATGATTAAATATCAAAGTAATGAGATTGTGGTAAAGTTATGAGACTTTTTGGAGGCTCATGGAAAGTTTGGGTGGTTGAAATGTAAAGAAAGTTAGAACATAAATTTTTGGGTAAAGTTTAATTAACCATAAGCACGCCTTAATTTGAGGACTTAAGAAAAGAAATGGTACACTAAAATTATGGATTATTGCAACCGGTAATCAGGAAGAAAATTGAGGAAAGGCATGCAATATATGATCTTTTTGGCTTTGTTTTCCCTCAAAGCCTAACCATTATTCTCAATTATTATTGTTTGGTTTTGCCCATATCCCATTAACAAAAAGTCGGTGATTTAATTATTATTCTTTAAACCCCACCTCTTTTACACTAGATTTCCTCCTCTATTTTCTTCTCTCTTTAATCATTTCCCAATAGATCTTCTTTTACTATTTTTAAAAGGAAAAATCTGTTCGCATTTGCCACTTAAGGATGCAAATTAGTTTTGACCACTTTTTACAAATCTTCAAACCTAACCTATTTCTAATTCAACTCACTAACGAAGTTAGTTTCAACTAACTAAACCGTTGGTTGAGTGAGGTTGGTGATAAGAGGAGTAACCCATGATATATTGTGCGTGAGGTCCCTTCATCTCTCCGATGTGAGAGGTCCCTTCATCTCTCCGATGTGAGATCGTCAACATGACCCAAAATACCTATTTGGGCTTCGATACCATATTAGACATCATGGAGTTCCATCTTAAAATCAATTGGTTATAAGAGGAGTAGTTGATGTATGTTGTATTGTGAGTGAGGTCCCTCCATCTTTCCGAGGTGATCTTCAACAAACAGAATTACTTTAACTGATTTCTTTAGTTTTTATTTATTTATTTATATTTTAGTTGTTACAATATTTTTTATTGATATGAGACTTTTTAGATATAGAAAACATAGAAGTTTAGGTTTAAAGTAGACAAACACATCAAATAGTTATTGGAGATACAAACAAACTTGTTATCCTAACATAGGCTATAACAACTAGATTTTTAAGAAAAATCATTTACAAAGTCTACTAAATTCAATGTTTCGATATTTTTAAGTTTGAATGGAATGATACGCTACATGCACCTTATCTATATACAATTCTAATTTCAAAGCCTTTCGAGAAGCAAAACGAATATAAATCTTATACCGACACCCATGATATATGGTCAAATGTGTCGAGTCTTAGATCCACACCAAAAAGTTCTTCCAGGTTCAATCAATTATCTTCAAGTGCATGAATATCTTCTACCGGCAAAATTAAAGTAGGGAGCTCTAAGTTTCAAAAAATGTAATAAGAACATAAATTTCATTGGAAAAGAAGAATCTTTCGGAACAAAACACAGATAAAAAAAAAAGAAAAACGATCTTTGTATGGAGATCTACAAGATTTGGTCAAAAGAACAACATGGGATTGTTGAAGAAATTGTGGATTTGATGTGTTTAAGAAAGGAATTATAAAGTAAAGTGAATATAATTTTGAAGTTGTCAAAAAGGGAGGCTTTTTTATTTGTTTTGTTTTTCAGGTGAAAGTCTGAATATTTTAAAGACATTGCAGCATGGGACACGATCTACTTCAATTAAGCACCCCATCAACTTTTTTTTTTTTTTTTTTTTTTTTTTTTTTTTTACCCTTTTTCTCTTTTTGCCTTTTGTGGAAGTTAATCCATTGGAATGGCAAGAGTGCTTTTTAAGGTCAACAAAACTTAAATTTTGCTATGACTGAGTATTTAATGATGTCTTCGCCCAAGGAAAAAAGTAGATTTATAAACTACTTTTGAAGTAGTAAAGAGTGTTTTTTTAGACAATTAATAGTACTTTTTAGAATTTTTATTGTATCTAGTTACTAGTATAAGATAATTTAAAGTGATTTTGAAAATTTTAAACTTTTTAAAAACACCTTTAAAGGATATATTTGAATGTTTATTCCAAAAGTTCTTGTAAGATAAGAATTTTAATTCGAAAACACTTTTTTTTTTTTAAGTTAGACCAAATTTAATGGTAGCTAAGTTGGAGTTTTTGTACGAATAACCCACCCTTCGAAGGTTGCGAGGTTTTTTAACCCTCATCGCGAAAATTTATGTATTTTGATCTCTTTCGTGATAAGAAAGTTCACAAAGTCATTCGTACCCTTCGCTTATCACGATCACGAGGAGACAACTGTGATCTCCTCGTGATAAGCGAAAGGTACGAATGACTTTGTGCACTTCCTTATCACGAGAAGGTCAAAAAAATATAAATTTTCAAAAAATGGATTAAAAAATTTCGCGGCCCCCGAGGGATGAGTTATCCATACAAAAACCCCTAGCTAAGTTTAAACAACTTTTGTTGTCAAGAAAAAAAAAACTACTTTTGAAATGGTGAAAGTTATGTTATTATTTTTTTCATCTTGTAATTTGGTTATTTAGTTAAGAGCGATTTTTTTTTTAAAAAAATAATTAAAAAGCATCTTAAAATAGTTTTATGAGAAACATTTAATAGGTTTTTTTTCTACTGGTTAAATAAGAGAACTTTTAAGGAATATTTGGCCAGATGATCCTAAATTAAGGTACATTCGAGAGATTGACCCGAAATTTTAAAAAGTAGTCAAAATGACATTTTGCTGATATCACTCTCGTTGGAATTTTTTTAGTTCTCTGTCTAGAGGGAGGAATTTTCAGTTATAAAATGGAGCCCGTACTAGAGCAGAAAAATCTGGAGTGATGTCAGTAAAATGTTAGTTTGACTAATTCCTGTATTTCAAGTCATTCTCTCAAATGGGCCTTTAATTTAGCATCATCTAGTTAAATATTCCAATTTTTAGTATAAAGTTGTGCCCTAAATAAATATCTTTAAAAAAAAATCACTTTTAGTACAATTTTCAGGAATCATTATCATCCTACTTTTAGAATAGCAAAAAATACTTTAAACTAGTTAAAAGTAACTTTTATATATTTTATAATGTTTGGTTAAATAATTGGGGTGAAATAAAATGGGAAGATTTGTAAATATGACAATTTTTATTGTCTATTAATTATACAGTATATACCTTTATCACGTCTGAGACTATTTTTATAGTCTATGAATAATAGACTTCTATCATCAATAAAATAAAATTATGTCATATTTGTAAATATTTTTAGATTGGAATAAATTTGCTATTATTTTGGATTAGATTGCTATATATATATATATAATTTTTTTTCAATAATTAAACATTTTTAGAAATTTGAAAAGTAATTGATAAAGTATTCTTTTTTTCAATTACTCTTTTTTTGAGGAAGCATTCACTGCATGTTTAAGTTTAACTAGAAAAGCCAAAGCGAGCATAGCTCAGCTGACATATGTATGAGTTAACGACCACAAGGTCTGTGGTTCGAATCCCCCCATCCAAAATGTACTCAAAAAAAAAAAAAAAAAAAGTTTAACTAGAAAATGTGCTTTAAAATGGCTAATTAAAAACATTTTTTCTCAATGTTCTTGTTTAAGTTACCATTTTTTAAGGTCAAAGGTACTCTAAAATACTTTAATGAAAAAGCAATTAATAGATTTTATCAAGGTTTTTTTTTTATAATTTAAATTAAAGATTTTTTCCTTAATACTCATCATGACAAATTTTATTTCTTTAATAGCTCTATACATACATTTTCTCACTAAATTTGTCTCACGATATCCTAACAAAAAAAAAAAAAAAAAAATTATACATATTTTTCTCCATTTTAAAAATAATTTTAAAGCCAACATGAGCGTAGTTCAACTGAACTATGAACAAGGTCTAAGTTTAAATCCACTCCACCTATGTTGTTTAAAAAAAAAAAAATTGAAATCTCAGAAAATAGAGAGTTGTTTGGATATATTTGATATTTTGTAAATTATATTTATTTTAAAAACTATTTGCAAGGCAAAATTATCTTTAGATTCAAAATCTATTTTTAGAAATAGAATACATTTAAAGAAGAAAAAAACCATGATCATATTTAGGTAAACCCCAAAAAATACATGGGTCATTCTAACTTAAACTTTTATTTTTTAATAAAAAAGAAATGAAACTGAAAAAAGAAGAAAAATACTTAAAGTTGAGTGTCTAGTCTATCTATGTCATGAATGGATGATAAAAATTGCAACATTTCTTATAAGCAAATGTCATAGTGATGGTCAATAATGTAATGGGACAAGATATGGAAGTCTATAGAAGGTGTAGGTAGATTAATAGCTTAAAAAAATTATTTAATTACTAAATTTGAGAATGGAGGGTAATCCAATAAATGAAATTAAAACAATAAATCAAAATTTCACCACCTCTTCTGCCCAATTGGCTTATGTGAGCTGCATATTGTTTCGAATTGATTGCCAACAAGAAGGCAAGCTCAATTTTCTATTGAAATCTTAAAAAAAAAAATTCTATGAAAATGTTTCATCAAAAAAAAAATGTAAGTTATTCATATGGTACATATTTTTTTTTTTATAGAAGCATCAATACTGCCGATAGAATTCAGAAATACCATCTTAAGGCTTCTCTCTAGCCTAACTGGTGTGCTCTTTGTCATTCTGAATCAGAGGACATCGATCGTATGTTATCCATTGTCATCTCACTCAATCTATCTGGAACAACCAATTAGCTCTTTTGTTTAAATGCTTCATTTAGACAAAGCTGAAGATCTAATTTGTGCCTTTACTTTAAGCTACAACATTTCATCTCGAAAGAACATCTTCATCCACAATATTTTAGTGGCTTCTCTATGGAGTATATGAAAAAAAAGAAATAATAGAATTTTCAACAACTTTGCTCGTAGTCTTTAGTCGATTTGGCACGATATAATTGTATTAGCGGCCTCATGGTCCAAAAAATTTCATCTCTTCTCTAACTACGATTTATTTAATATAGCTTTAAATTGGAAAGCGTTCCTGTAATAATGGATTTTGTCCGTGGTATGTTTCTCACATATTAATGAAGTATTTTAAAAAAAATAATAATAAATCACAACACATCAAAATAAATGAATTTTATCAATTGATGACTATGACAATTAAAAATAGAAGAAAGATATTGGCTCAAACCTCTAAATTTTGTAGACATTTTTCTTTTAATTTTGAAATATTTATTCAAATTCTTTTTTAAATGGAATGAATGATTCAAACAACTTCTTGGTCAATAGTTCATACACAATATGCAGTTGAACTAACATATTAAGTTTTTTATTTGAGAAATCTTTGGAAGTCTTGCATTCCAAAAAAAAAAATGTAAGTTTTTTATTTGGTCTCCTATTCACAGAAGTATTAACACCGATGATAAGCTGCAGCGCCGCCTCCCTAACTTCTTCCTCCAACCTAGTCGTTGCTCTCTTTGTCAAAGGAAAGCATAAGAAGCAGACCACATTTTTCTCCATTGTAGCTTTAATACTAAAATTTGGTAGGTTTTTTTTGCCTTTTATTTCTTTAGGTGCTTTACCTGAGAATTTAGAAGAGCTGTCCGGGGCTATTTTATGTGTCTCTTTGAATTCTTGCAAGAAAATTCTCATCCATAACATTATGGTATCGACTATCTGGCATATCTGGAAGGAAAGAAATGATCGTGTTTTCAACGACAAGGCTCATTCCCATATTTTGTTAAAGGAATCTATTCTTATCGATGCGGCTTCTTGGTCTTCAAAGTTTAAACTATTCTCTCTTGTATCTTTTTGAATTGGAAAACCTTTCTATAAGGTTTCTTGTATCTCTTTAAATTGGAAAACCTTTCTATAAGGTTTGTATGTTTCTCACATATCTAATAAAGTATTATTTTGTCAAACCAAGTATAGCTCGGCATAAAGTTGAGTCCGTGACTAAGAGGTCATAGGTTCAATCCCCGCATTAATTAAAATACTGTTGCAAAAAAAATAAAAAAAATAAATAATAATAATAAAGTTGAACGAACATATTTATTCAATTCATGAAATCTAACCCATGAACTGTTAATATCAACACAAGAAAGTAAATAAATTTTTATTTTGATACCATCTTTATTCTAAGATAATTAAGGCACATTATTAATGTTTTATATTCATTATGAACATAAATTAATGACACAAAAATAATAAAGACGTCATTAAACATAATATATTATAGAGTACTCAACTGTACTATAAACCAAATATATTTAAGTTAACCAAGTTAGGTTATATCCGTACTTAAAAAGAAATGAGTGCAAATAAATTAAAGAGCTGCATGCTTAGACATCATTAATTTGATTGTCGGAGAGATTCATATATCCATATATTTCTTCTGTTAAACAATCTTTTCACAACTTCTTTTCTTATAACTAATTAACTAATTTTATGTAATTAATCAAGTTTATGGATTTATTATCATTAATCATAAAGGAGAAAGACTAAGGAAAATTAATCGAATATGGGGATTGATTTGTCGGAGACTTATGGCCTCGTCCCACTATCAAAATTAAAGGGAGGTTAGGTTAGGTTAGAGTAAAGTAATTATGGTTAACTTAAAACTAACTAATTAAGTCCAACTTGAAGAATATATTTCCTTCAAACTAAAGGGTACTCATTATTTTGGATATTCGCATGCATGGCTTAGCCACGAGGACCCATTTTCAAGTTAACTACTAATTATTACTTTTCTTTTTCTTTCACTAAATTCCAATGTATTTACACAAAAAAGGTTAAAATACTTTTTTCGAAATTTTGCTACAAAAATTTTGTGCAGTTTAGGATAGTTAAAGTGATATTTTTTTTTTTTTAAGGATTTTAATGACAAGAATAAGGCTTTAAACTTTTGGACTAAAATAGAAATTGGAGTATATCAAACCTCAACAAGTTCTATCTTCAAATCAATTGGTGATAGGAGGAGTAACTCATGTATGTGAGTGAAGTCACTTCATCTTTTCGACGTGGGATCCACCCTCAAGATGGTGCCTCTTTGGGTTCACCATCTTGGATCAAGATCTCATTTGAATTTTGTGGGCTCTAATATCATATTAGATATCATGGGATTTTATCCTAAAACCAATTGGTAATATGAGGAGTAGTCCATGTTATATTGTGAGTTAGGTCCTTTCATCTTTCAAATTTTAGAAAACTAAACTAAATGTTTGTCACTTAGAAAAAAAATCTATAGAATATGTCGGTCGAGCTACGCTCACATTCAAATATTATATGCGCTTTTTAATTGAGTTCATACATGGAGATTATATTTGCATCTCTCACAAATTCTTTAATATTGTATTCAATCCACAACATATAATACCAAAAAATGAGTCTAGCTCAGTAATAATTGACATGTACTATCTTTTACGAGGTTAGAGATGTTGGATTTCCATCCAACCTATAATATAATAACAAAATTAATAAGATAAGGAGATTACTGAAGCATGAAGATAAAGATGAAGTATATTAAATTGGATAACATTCAATATATTTTTATATATAAGATGCAATAAATTGGGTTAGACATGAAATAAATGATGAGTTTGATAGAACCCCATATGTCATATATTCTATCATGGCCCTCCAATAACTGATTAACAAGGACAACATGGTTTGCTTTGCTTTGCTTGCTTCTTCTTTACTCTCATTAATTCCCACACCATTAATTCAAAAGCGAAAATCTCATTCATAAATTTAAAGATAAGAGTTCCCTATTGGCCTACAAGTCTCTTGCATCACTCATGTCTGGCCTCGGTTGATAATACAACCACATATATTATTACGATAAATCAATAACAAAGAATAAGTAAGCGCAGAAGAACAACGACACAAATTTACGTGGTTTATTATAGCTACGTCCACAGGCAGAAAGGAGAGCAGTATTATTACGAAGTAGGAGAAAATTACAAATGAACAGATAGAGGCTGACACCCTTCTAATGACCTAATACAAAATGGGTCAAAACACAAAACAAATAAGTAAAACCCAAATCAGATTTTTTCTTTAGAGGCGTTGCTCCCATACTCCCACCAGGGCGCTCCGTCCCTGGACCCCGACTCGCTGACCCCGTACCAACCAGTCGTAGAGAATCTCATAACAGATTCAAGGCATTCAAATATATATATTAAAGGAAAAGAAAAAGAAAATAAATAGTGAAACTTAGGTATTATAAAGTGTGGGTAACAAGTATAAAATAAAGAGGAAATTTGTTACACCACTATTTAAAAATGGAGCATAGCATATTCTATGTGAGATTGGAGAAGAAGATGGTTAATAATTGAAGGAAAATGTGGGTGCCCCTACAAATGAACAAGTTGCTGGTTGTTGGCAAAATTAGAAAATTGGTTTTAGTTAGATAGCAACAAAGTAATAATAGAGAGAGAGAGAGATTAGAAGGGGGGAGGGTGAGAGGCACGTGAGGATGCTAGAGAAAAGTATGGAAATTTCACATCTATGCCTGTTTTAGAAATGTGTTCCCCTTTCAAAAATATATGTACTAATACCTAAGTCCATATGACACGTGGCATGTCGTATGCTCTTGGGAAATTGCATGTGACTTTGCTCTTTCACAATCTTATGCAAATCTATCTCTTCTCTCTCTCTCTCTCACCTACTAATGTCACACTCACCATTGGGTTTATTTAACTTACGATTTAGAGGAGAGATATTTCAAATGTGCCCTATTTTTATGCTCACATGAGAAATAGTAAATGAAAACAAACCTTCACAAACAACAAAAATGACATCCCGCCAAAGCGAGCATGGCTCAGCGGGCATATGTATGTCTTAATGACCAAGAGGTCTGTGGTTCGAATCCCCCCACCCTAATGTACTCAAAAAAAAAAAAAAAAAAAATGACATCCCGAAAGCATAGACTAATCTAGCCATTCAAGATTCATGAGCAACATTAATAAACTAATAAGAACTAATTTATTTTCAAATGAGTATAGTCCAACTGTAATTGATATGTACTACTTCTTTTTCATTTGTTGTATAGAGAAATGGTTGAATATTTTTAAATTATGACCAAATTTTGAAAATGAAGGCTATATCTATATTTTTTTTAGTTGTTCACTTTTTTAATAATACACTTGAAATCTTAGTTAAAACACAAATAGATTTTTACAATAATTTTTTTAATTCGGTAGCAAAAATGTTGTATAAAGAAGATTAGATTTTTTTTAAATGTAAATAAGCATAATTTTAAAATATTAAAAAAAGGTTATCAACCATGGCTAATTTCAGTCCTATAAAACAAACAAATTGTAGGAACTATACGAGATTTTAAAAAATAAAAATATTTTCAAATAATACGTTAAATATTCAAATTATTATAAACCACTCAAATCTATTATCAATATCTTCAACTGTATCCAATTATTATTATTATTATTATTTTATTTTTATTTTTTTTTTAAATTTAGGTGGAGAGATTCAAACCTCAAAACTAATACTTTATGGTCGAAAACTTATATATATATATATTGCAAAGAAACGAAGACACATATTTATGTAGCTCGATTTGACTATCAAATATCATTATTTTTTTTTGTAAAGATATTTTAATTAATGTGGGGATTGAACCTATAATCTCTTACTCAAGAGTACAACTTTATGTCAATTGACTTTTAGAAGAACCTCATGTCAATTGAGTTAAGCTCGATTTGACTCAAATATTTTTTATTTTTAAGAAGAATTTTATTAACCGTCCAAAGACAATTCAAAGAGAAAATCCCGACTAGCAAGGAGCAACAATCGGAAAAAAATATCATTATTGATAAATACTTGTAAAAAATATATGTATGTTACATCAAAATAAAAAAATATGTACTATTGTATATAATGCGTCCAGTTCGAGATAATAATGTTTAGGAATAAACGATCTAGAAAAAAAATCTGAATAATTTGTTTTAGCACACTCGTATTAAATTGTAAGATTTTTTCTTTAAAAATAATTTATTGTGAAAAAGCTCATATTTAGTCATTTATACATTTAAATTTTATTTAATTGGGCCTCATTTATGAGATTCTCTATTAAATACAATTTAACAACGACATGCCATGTATCAATACATAAAGTATCCCTATGTCGCTATCTCATCATTTAATTTTCTTATCTATTTCATCTTCCAACTTTTTGCATAAGAGATCTAAATAAATAATAATTAAAAAATCCTTGTGAATTCTATCTTTTAATTTATTTTTTTCATGTCCGAACCTAGTTCAATAGATAAGACATTATTTATCATTTCAAAAGTTCGTAATGTGGCGATGTTTGGGATTTGTGAAAGAAGGAGGTCTGACTGGTGTGGGAGTGGTGGTCCGTGATTCTGTGGGCTCGGTTATGTTAGCAGTCGTGACGTGGCTTTCGAATGTTCGTAGTGTGGCGATGGCCGAAGAGCTGGCAGCGGTTGAGGGTTTGCGCTTGGCTTGGGAGGCTGGGTTACAGCTTATGGTTCTAGAATCGGACTCCTCTCGGATATGCCAATTACTCCAGTAGAAGGTCGAAGATATGTCGGAAGTTGGTGTGCTTGTGTCGGAGGTGGGCTCTCGATTCCTTTTCTTGTGTAGGGGTCACTGCAGGTTTCTTCATCGCGAAGGAAATGAGGCGACGCACCAAATAGGGATGCTGGCTCTGGCTCTGCGTCATAGTGTGGTTTGGGTGGAGAAGGTTCCTCCTCAGGTTGAGTCTTTTGTTTTGCGTGATATCTCTACCAAAAAAAAAAAAAATGTTGACGCTTGATATACCACTTTTGACTCCCACAATTTTTTAACTAAAAAAAAATCGAGAATGAAAAGTGTAGATCAAAAATATATTTAGTAATTATTTTTAACTTTTTTTTGAAAAAAAACTTTATATTTCTTAAATGGGTAGATTTTGTAAATAATGATTTTAACATTAGTCTTAATTATAGATTATCTAGTCACACTTCACATCCACAATTCAAAAAATAGTCATCAACATGAACATAAATCAACTATCATAAAATATGAATTCTTGAATAATAAGTCAAAAGTTTGAGTCTCACACATATATTTTTTTTTAAAAAAATATAGCTAACTTGGTTAAAACATTATATCTTCGATCAAAAAGTCATAGGTTGAAACCTTCACTCCACCCACAAATTGTTGTACTAAAAAAAAAAATAACTTAGAAAAAAAAAGTATAAATTAGTTTGAAAAAAAACTCATTTTCTCTTGGTGAATCAAAAAAATATACTTGGAAGAAAACAACCGTTCAATGGAGAGATTATTTGAGCGGAATGTCAAATGTGTACTTTGATTTTGTATCTCCAATAGTTATTAAGAATTGACAAATTTTAATATACATTCGACGATTTTATAAAGACAACCACACATTGTAACGACCTTATTGAATAATTGTCCTTGTAAGGAAATTTCATACATACAAACCACAAAGAGTAATAAAGAGATCAAAATAACAACATTAGAAAAATAACAAAAAGATTATGTTAATATTTTTCCTACTGAGTTGGTAAGTCTTTTAAAAATGAGTCAACTTAAACCTAGCTTAACTAGTTAAGACATTATATCCTCTACTAAAATATAAAAAGTGTGAATCTTCACCCACACATGTTGTTAACTACAAAAACAAAAATAACAAAAATATATGGGCTAAAAAACACTTGTAGTCATTGAACTTTTATGAAAGAAACAATTTAGTCTCCCAACTTTAGTATCTAATAATTTAATCTATGTATTTTTTTATTTTCTAACATTTTAGTCTTTGAACTTTAATTAACATGTAACAATTTTGTCCTTGTACTTTTTGAAAATTGTAACAATTTAGTATCGTGACAAATATTGTTAAAATTTAATAAAATTTCTTACGTATGTAGATTGTTAAACGGATTGTGGAATAAATATATGTTTATAAACTATAAAGACTAAGTCATTACATAATAAAAATTAACACTTAATTTTGATGAGATTTTTTTACGATATAGATTAAATTGTTACAAATAGTAAAATACTTAGTCTAAATTGTTACATATTAAAGTTCCACGACTAAATTGTTACAAGTACAAAGACTAAATCGTTACAAATTAAGGTTTATATTTAATCAAATTTAAACACACAAGATTTAAGGTTTCTTAATATGAGATAAAAATAGGTTTAAATCTCATTTTGGTACTAAATTTTTAAATTGATTTCATTTTATTTTTGTATTTTCAAAATCCCTAGTTTAGTTCCTAAATATATTTTAGTCCTAAAGTAGTAATAGTTTTCTTCTTAAAAATAAGATAGTAGAAAAAAAGTATTTAGCCAACATGAATATAAGCTCCAACTAATTATGATACTATATACTCGATTAAAAGACGACATGTTTAAATTCCTACGTTCCACTTCAACAACTCAAAATATATATTGTTACGATAAATCAATAACAAAGAATAAGAAAGCGTAGAAGAATCAACAACACAGATTTACGTGGTTCACTAACGTCGTGTTAGCTACGTCCACGGACAGAAGAGAGAGCAGTATTATTACGAAGTATGAGAGATTACAAATGAACAGATAAGAGACGGATGAAGTCATTAGAAGGTTTATATATGACACCCTTCTAATGACCTAATACAAAATGGGTCAAAGCCCAAAACAGATAAGTAAAAACCCAAATTCAAGGCATTCCAACAAATCTTCACCTTGACATGAATTCTCTCACAACTGACAAATGTACCAGATGCAACACAAAGTTATCAGATGTACACAAAACTCTCCTTCTGCCTCAGAATGCCCCATAAGGGGCCATCAACAATTCAAAACATTTAGCAAGTCCAAACAATGTTGGAACTTGCCATGTGGAACTGGTTTGGTGAACATATCAGCAGGATTATCAGCAGTACCTACTTTCAACACCTTAACCTTCTTCTCACTTCTCAGGAAATGATATCTCACATCTATGTGCTTAGTCCTTTCATGATAGACTTGATCCTTAGCCAGACATATTGCACTCAGACTATCATAATATACAATGGCTTGATCATGATGCAAACTGAGGTCACCAACTAGCCATTTCAGCCATATCCTCTCTTTAGCAGCTTCTGTTAAGGCCATGTACTCTGCTTCAGTAGTTGACAAAGTAGCTGTAGGCTGCAGAGTTGCCTTCCAACTAACAACTGAACCACCATGGGTAAACACATAGCCAGTCATAGACCTTCTGCTGTCGACATCTCCAGCATAATCAGAGTCAGAATAGTCGGTCACTAAACACTCTGTATCATTTCCATAAACCAAACCGACATCAGATGTACCTCTAAGGTACCGAAAGATTCTCTTCACAGCTTGCCAATGTTCCCTTCCAGGTTGCCCCATGAACCTGCTGACGACACTAACAGCATGTGCAAGATCAGGTCTAGTGCAGACCATAGCATACATCAAACTACCTACTGCACTAGCATACGAGACTCGAGACATGTAGTCCTTCTCAGCTTCAGATTGAGGTGCAAATTCAGAAGACAAACGAACATTTGCAGTACTAGGAGTATCTATAGGCTTAGCTGATGACATGCCAAACTTGGACAATATCTTCTGAATGTAGCCTTTCTGTGACAAGAAGAGCTTCTTCTGATTTCTTTCCCTATAGATCTCCATACCCAAAATTTTCCTAGCAACACCCAAATCCTTCATTTCAAACTCAGCACTGAGAAGACCTTTCAACTTCTGAATTTCAGACTTGGACTTCGCAGCTATGAGCATATCGTCTACATACAGCAGCAGATAAATAATAGAATTATCATCAGCTTTGTTGTGATACACACAACAATCATAAGGACTCCTGTTGTAGCCTAACTCAATCATATAACTGTCAAACCTCTTATACCATTGCCTTGGATACTGCTTTAGTCCATATAAGGACTTCTTCAGCTTGCAGACATAATCTTCTTTACCAGGAAGCTGAAAACAATCTGGTTGGCTCATATAAATCTCTTCTTCCAACTCTCCATGTAAGAAAGCTGTTTTTACATCTAGCTGCTCAAGTTCCAAATTCTGATGTGCCACCATTGCTAGTAACACTCTGATGGAAGTATGTCTGACCACTGGTAAGAAAATCTCATTGTAGTCAACTCCCTCCCTTTGTGTGAACCCTCTTGCAACTACTCGAGCTTTATACTTAATACCTTCCTCAGGTGTGATACCTTCCTTTTTCTTGAAGACCCACTTGCAAGTAACAATGTTTCTCCATTTAGGCTGTTTGACTAGTTCCCAAGTCTGATTCTTATCAAGGGACTCCATCTCATCGCCCATTGCAGCAAGCCATTTTTCAGACTCACTACATGAAACAACTTCTCTGTAAGTGGATGGCTCATGAGCATCCACATCTTCAGCAACCTGCAGTGCATAGTTCACCATATCCTGATACCTCTTTGGAGGTCCAACACCAACTCTCCTAACTCTATCAAGAGCTATACATGGCTGATGTGTCTGTGAACTAGAAGCTTCTGAACTAGCTTCTTGTGAACTAGAACTCTCTGGCATATCAATTTCTTCTGGCAGAGTCTCAGATTCATTTTCAACATGTTGATCTTCTCCACCTTGGGGCTGTGATTCACTCCCAGATGGAATGAATTTCAGCTCCACCTGTTTATCAACCTTACTAACATCTTCTGCAACAGTAGACTTCACAGTAGAGTTAAGCATAAAATTTTCATCAAATATCACATTCCTACTTAGTATGACTCTATTTTCAGAAGATGACCAGATTTTATACCCTTTAACTCCATCCCCAACACCCACATATACATCTTTTTTAGCTCTTGGCTCTAATTTACCCTCATTAACATGGTAATAAGCAGTACAACCAAAAACTTTTAATAAAGAGTAATTAGCAGGCTTACCAGACCACACCTCGTAAGGTATGTTACAGTCAATACCTGTGTGAGGTCCACGATTAATCAGAAAACATGTTGTGCTTACTGCTTCTGCCCAAAATTTTCTAGATAACTCAGCATTAGAGAGCATGCACTTTGCTCTCTCCAACAAAGTCTGATTCATACGTTCTGCCACACCATTTTGCTGCGGGGTATGTCTGACAGTGTGATGACGGACAATCCCTTCATCCTTGCAGAACTCATTGAACTCAGACGAACAAAATTCCAGACCGTTGTCTGTTCGTAGTCTTTTGATCTTCTTCCCAGTCTGATTTTCCACTAATGCCTTCCACTGCTTGAAATGCTTGAAGGCTTCACTTTTATGCTTCATCATAATTACCCAAGTCATTCTTGAATAATCATCAATCATAGACAAAAAATACTTACTGCCTCCCATAGATTCCACTCGTGAAGGGCCCCAACAATCAGAATGAATGTAATCGAGTGTTCCCTTTGTACAATGAACACCACTCTTTGGAAACTTACTGCGATGTAGTTTCCCAAATACACAATGCTCGCAGAATTCAAGACCCTGCATTTTGTGCCCACAAAGAAGATCCCTCTTAGACAGAATCTGCATCCATTTTTCACTCATATGACCAAGCCTCATATGTCATAGCTTGGTCATATCCTCTTGGTGAACCATAGACGATGCAACAGCAGCAGAACCTGTTACTGTAGACCCTGTCAGAAAATACAAGGTGCCACGCTTGACACCTTTCAAAACCACCTTAGAACCCTTACAGATATTCACAGCTCCATCTTCACCTTTGAAACTGAAACCCTTACTGTCAAGAACACTCAACGATATCAGATTCTTCGTCATTTGTGGAACGTGCCTAACTTCGTTCAAGGTGCATAAAATACCATCATGTGTCCGTATCCTGATTGAGCCAATTCCAACTACCTTGCAAACTTCATTGTTGGCCATAGAGATATTGCCTTCATCTATCTGCTCATAAGTTGTAAACCACTCCGTGATTGGACAAATATGGTAAGAAGCTCCAGAGTCAATAATCCACACATCCTTACAATGTGAAGATTTATTTGCAACTAAGGCCAAATCAAAACCAGAATCGGTATCAGTTTCTGCCACAGCGGCAAAACCTTCCTTCTTTCCATTCTGCTTTGTTAGCTTAGGACATTGGTTTCTCCGATGCCCTTTTCTCCTTACAATATCTACAGACATCGTTAGTTGTAGGACCCTTATGCTTAAAATTCGATTTCTTTTTTTTTCTTGCATTTTCCGAATTACCATATCCCTTACTAATTGCAGCAACTAACCCGGCTGTCTGTGTTTCTGTACCTGGAGCAGATACCTTATAGCGGTCTTCTCTGGTATGAAGAGCAGATCTGACCTCTTCTAGAGACAAAGTTTCTTTCCCAGCAATAAAAGAGTCAACAAAATTCTCATATGAAGGAGGCAAAGAAACTAACAGAATTAAGGCAGCATCCTCATCATCTATTTTAACCTCAATATTTCGCAGGTCTAGCAAAATTGTATTTAGTTTATCTAGATGGTCTCTAAGAGGCGTACCTTCGTGCATATGCAAAGTAAACAAACGTCGCTTCAAAAGCAACTTACTGGTTAAAGACTTCGTCATGTAGAGACTTTCGAGCTTCAACCAGAGACCCGCAGCAATCTCTTCATCTGCGATTTCAGTGATGACGTCATCAGCTAAACATAGCATGATTGTTGAATGAGCCTTCTCCTCCAGGCTATTCCACTCATCGTCATCTGCGTCCGTTTTCTTCGTTTTCTTAGACAGCGGCGCCCACAAACCCTTGTTCTTCAACAAGGCTCGCATCTTGATCTGCCATAAACTGAAACTGTTTCTCCCATTGAACTTGTCGATTTTCATGCTTACACCAGACATCTTTGTTATCGAAAAAAATGTGGAATTTTGAAAACTAGCGATGAGGCTCTGATACCAATTTGTTACGATAAATCAATAACAAAGAATAAGAAAGCGTAGAAGAATCAACAACACAGATTTACGTGGTTCACTGACGTCGTGTTAGCTACGTCCACGGGCAGAAGAGAGAGTAGTATTATTACAAAGTAGGAGAGATTAGAAATGAACAGATAAGTGGCGGCTGAAGTCATTAGAAAGTTTATATATGACACCCTTCTAATGACCTAATACAAAATGGGCCAAAGCCCAAAACAGATAAGTAAAAACTCAAATTCAAAGCATTCCAACATATATATATAGATGTATGGTTAAACTACTGTTTTTTTTTTATTTTTCCTTTCATTATTGCAATAGAAAACCACTAACCACATGTTTTCTAAGCTCACTCAATATTTCTCATAGTAGGACTAATAGAGTATAACGAAAAATTTTATTATACTATTGAGACTATCTATTGTCGGTGTTCATACTATGTTATTTTCTTTATAAATATTTTTTCATGCAACAAAGAGGTGATTGACAATCGATGAGAGTAGTATCCATACTCTAGTAATAGTAGAGAATTTGGTGAGGGGTAATTAAGGAGGGGTAAAAAGAGTAAGAAACGTGGCAAGATGCGATTAGTGAATGAAATTGTGTGAGAGAGTGTATAGTGAGAGTTGGAGAGGGGGAGATATGAGTGTCCTTTGGAATTGGTAATCACATGGAGTTGTGGATTGAGACATGTACAAGCAAGGCCCACTGTGTTAACTCAAAAACAAACATATTTCTCAAAGCCCACTTGATTTCAATCCCCAACTTGGGAACATAAAAACAACTACACTTGTTATATTACACTCTTCCCCTTCAACTCCCACTCCTTTCTCCAAACCATTTGTCTTCTTCACATCTCTCTCTCTCTTCTACCCAAGTTTTCCTTTGTGGTCCTTCCTCTTTATAACTCTCTTATCACTTCCCTTCTTTCCTTCAAACCCAACTAGTTTCTAACTGAAACTGCTTCTCTTCTTCTCTCTCTTTACTTTCCACACAACCACTTTCCCTTCACCTTCCACTCTCTCTTACCCACACAACCACCATAAACTTAACATTAACAACATGTCTACCAGAAGATCAAGGCAGTCAGGTGCTTCCAGAATCACCGATGACCAAATCATCGAACTCGTTTCCAAGCTTCGCCAACTCGTCCCCGAGATTCGCCATCGCCGCTCCGACAAGGTACCTGCTACCTATTCTCTTCTGTTACTTCCTTTGTACCATCAATTTCCCATCTCTCACTTTTCCCTCTCCCATATTTTAGAACCAGCACATTTCAAGCTTTTGACCTAGCTTTAACCTTAGTAAAACCAAAAATCAAGCAGTACATTTTGTGGTGGTTGAAAAAAAAACTAGACTTGACCCAGATATCAAGGAAAAAACCAACCAAGTTTAATTTTTTAATTTTGAAAAAAAAAAATAAAGTCTTTATGTTGCTTTAAGCTAAAGATTCTCATTGTCTTGATGGGGGGTTCACATTGACTCTATTATACACTTAAATCATGCCACCGATTGGAAGTGTACGGTCAAAAGAAACTTCATTGGTCTAGTCAATTAAAGAATTTAACACTAACATTAGCTTAAAGTAATTGAAAAGTTTTTTTTTTTTTTTTTTAATTTTTTTAATTGGGTGTACCACAAACATGATTAAAACAAACCCACTTGATTAAAAATGGGTAAAACAAACAATGCAAAAGTACAACCAAGTGTTTGCTTTTTGTTTAATTTCAGATTTGACTTTATTATTATTATTGTATTTAATTAAATTAAACTAATTATTGGGTGTGTTTTGTTTTTTTCCCTTCAGGTATCAGCTTCAAAAGTCCTCCAAGAGACCTGCAATTACATTAGAAACTTGCACAGGGAGGTTGATGACCTAAGTGAGAGACTCTCTCATCTGTTGTCTACAATAGATGGTGATAGTGCAGAGGCAGCCATAATTAGGAGCTTAATTATGCAATAGGGGAATTACAACAAGAACAAGGCTGTTTGGTTTGGTAATGAATATATATATCTATATATCTATATATATTAATATAATATATATTATTTATTATAAGATATGATGTTACTATGTTATTTATATGGGTTTTTGATATTCCCTTTTCTAGGTTTTTGGTCGCTTAGATCAAAAAAAGGGAAATTTAAAAAAAAAAAAAAAAAAAATGGTGTATTTTTTCAGACGTCCAAAATGTATAACAAAAGGACTTGCATTAGCATTTAGCAAAGCCTTTTTTTATTTACATGAAGTTGTATAAGTACACCCAAAAAATGTACCATCTTCTCGCTTTTATTTGAGAGAAATGAATATCAATTAGCTTTTGAATTTTCTTTTTCCTCAAAGTGCACTCTTTTATTCATAAAAGCAGGATCTGCAGGGACCATTAACTAATTAACCAAGCTAATTAAGCTTCTAATGGTCCTTAGCTTTAACATCACATTTGCAGTTAATTAATTCAATTAAAGGACATAAAAGAAAGGGGAGCAAAAAAGGGAGTTATTAAAAAGTGTTTTTTGTTAACTTTTTGTTTTTATGTATGAGCAAAGAGAAATAGAAGAAAAAGGGGAAGTTGGGTTTGAAGTTTGGAGGTTGAAGAGTCAAAGAAAAGTAGTTGATTTTCCCTGCATGGTGGAGGGTTTTTGATGGCAATAATCAAAAGGGAGTTAGAAAAAAAATAAAAAATAAAAATAAAAATAATGATGGTTGGGATGTAATAGAATTTGAGGTAAGAGAGAGTTGCATGCATGGAAAGCTTGCAAAATAAAATTACTCAAATTGATTTTAGAGATCAATCACTGTTTGGAAAGTGACTCAACTTTTTGCAAAATCTTGTTGCTGTCGGTCGCTGAAAATGACCCATCACTTTGAACACTTAGCCACCCCAAATAAACCTCTTGGTCGGACCAACCATATTACAAATCACTATTTAATTTTAATTATTGTTTTTTTTTCTTCTTAATCTCTTTTCCACATACACTTTCACCTCTAACCTCATACATATAATGTTAGCTTGATGGGTTTATTTTGTTTTCGTTTTGTATCATTCAAATGTTTGTGTTGATTTTTGTTCTTACACTCTCACTTGAATTTGTCCTACTCATTAACTACATAATTAATGAGATTAGTAAATTAAGAGGAATATGGAAGGAATTGACATTGATAGTAAATTATTAGATATTTTTTTTTTATATCCATGAATGTTGACTAATCTCACGAGACAAACATCGTTTGACTCTACAACATTTGATTGCCAAAAAAATTCGTAGGAAATTAATTTCTAGATAGGTGACTACCCAAAATTAAACTCATTCTCTTTAAGAGGGCAGAGATGGACAATAAATTTAATTTTAGTTAGATTTTTTATTTTATTATTATTATCATTTGGTACAATGAAAACAAAGAGAAAACATACACAAAATTAACTATTAACTAGGAGAGAAAATGGAAGAGAAAGGGGTTAAGATTTACATCATGTTTTTTTTTTTTTTAGAACTTCCTCCACCCAAATTTTGGTTAGATTTGACATCATGTTTTTAGTAGAAAATTGTAAGTAAATTTAATTAGTAGGTTGTTTTAAACTAAAATAGAGTTGTGTTAATCAAACAAGACTTCATTTTCATGAGTATCCACATACTTTAATTAAATTGAAAGTAGGATTGATCTTGAGAGAATACTACTTTTTGTCTTCATTGAGGAGACTTGTTGCACCACATTAATTTGTTTTTGAAAGGGTATTCAAGTTTGATTTTCAAGAATCAATACGATTGTGTCTCAATCATTAAGTTAAATTAAATAAACTCTCATTCTCATTCTCGTACATATCCTACATTTCCATCTCACCCTAATTACTTTTGATACCTTATTAAAAAATCTAAAAAAATGAATGAATTAAAAGAAATGAGTTATAAAAATGAGAATTTGTATGAAGCTATATATGTTGGATATGTTGTATGTGTAATTATTAAATTATTGGTGGTAGACATAGGTAGGCATAAATTCAAAGTTTTGAAAGTGGCCCGTGAAGCCTAAGGTGATTTAGCAAGGAGAGTGATTGATGGAAGAAGCATATGCATATACATATATATATATAAATTGGATTCAAAATATGCTTAGGTATCTTTTTGATGAGGAGACATAAAAGAGGGGACAAAGGAACAGAGTTTTGCAGTGGGTAGTTGAGGTATCTTAGGGGTGTTAGACGTTTTGTGAAATAAGAGAGGAAAAGGAAAGCCATGAGATTTTGTTGGCAGCAAGTGTTTCCATAACTTGTACGAGAGATCATTTGTTTTATGTAATCTAAATAATAACATTTTCTTTCTTCTGCTATGCTATATGCTGCTTTATACCTACTGCTCCCAACTGCCTCAAACCACCAAACTCACACTTTCCTCCACCCATCTAATATTTTAACGCTATTAAAATAATTACTCTTTCTTCATATTTTTCATACTCTTATTTATAATCAATAATGTTCATGTGTGAGACTTATGTGTCCACCTATTCCTAAAACAGGTAATTTAAACATTTCTAATTCTTGAGTTTATATATATATTTTTAGGGAAAATTGCACAAATCACATTTGAATTTCAACTATGAAGTTTATTACCATCACACTAAACTTTTAATGTGATAAATCACTCTCATCTAATTTGTTGAAGTGTTGTAATCAACCTCTTTTGTTAGTTGTTGTAAAATTACCATTGTATTGAGCTTCATACATGTGTGACTCACACGTGAGTTAGAGAGATCTTTTTAACTCCAAAAAATTTCGACATTATTTACTTTACGAACCTTCAGAAGAAATTGGGAGTGAACGAGAAAAAACTCTCTCTATATATATGCTTCTTTTTTCTAAAACTTAATTTTTTTTCTTCTATTTTTCAGATCTATCAATGACATGTTTGTTCTTTTCTACTTACATGTGAATCGTCACACATGTGAAGTTATGAAGCTAAATTTAAATGGTAATTTAATCGCAACTAACATAAGGAGTTGATTGCGACCTTTAACAAACTGCAAGAGTATAATTTATCAAATTAAAAGTTTATAGGTGTGATTGAACAAATCTTATAGTTTAGAAGTGATTTCTACAATTGTTTCACATTTTTATATATCTATTAGTTATTGAGTTTTTTTTTTTTTTTGGTGGGAAAAATTAGTTATTGAGTTGTATTACCTTGTTAATGGAAGTTTGATCTAGCTATTGGAATAAGCTGACAAGATATCGAGATAATTGATGTGTACAACAGACTGATGTGTTCCACTATTTATGGCATAAACAAAAAGTAAATGATAATTAAGATATACTTTTTATTATTATTTGTTTTTACCTCTCACTTAATAATATTTAATTGGTTCAAATATTATTAGGAAGCGGAGAAGATATCTATTTAGTGTTGTTTTTTTTTATTCAGTTATTTTTTCAATTTAATAGCATTGGAGAGTGAGAGTGTTTGAACCTTCCTCGATGAAACCTTCTCGATGGAAGATAATAAATATTAATTAATTGAGTTATCTTTAGAGTTATTTTTATTTGGCTGGTTGCACAAATAACAATCAGACCCAAATTAATTGCAAATTTAGCAAACTTTAAAATGTTTTGTAAATATGACAAAAAAATTTGTTTCTATCACGGATAGATTTTATCATATCACTGATAGACTATTATCACTGACAAAAATCTATAAAAATCTGAGGTGATCAGCGATAGACTCAGCCATAAGATATCAGCAATAGACTTCTATCAGGCATGAGAGATCAGCGATAGAAATTGCCATATCCGCAAATTTTTTAAAAACATGCTATATTTTTAATTATCTTATTCTAAATTCACATCTGTTACAATTTCTCATAATTATTTTTTAAAATTTAATTCGTGGAAATATAGATCTAAACAACTATCATTTTAATCAAGGTTATTATTATACTTTAGCCAATTAAATTATATATTCAGATAGTTTAGGTCCCGTTCGATAATCGTTTTGTTTTTAATTTTTTATTTTTGAAAATTAAGCCTATAAACCAGACATCCACACTTTTAGCCAAATTTAAAAAATAAAAGTTTTTTTTTTTTTTTTTTCAATTTTTTGCTTAGATTTTGAAAAGATAGATAACACATCAAAAAAATTCATAGGTGAATGTATTGTTTATAAGCTTAATTTTCAAAAACCAAATGGTTATAAACGGAGCCTTTAGTGTTGTAAATTTGTTTATTAATGACGTGTGTAGTTTTTTTTTTTTTTTTTAACCTCTAGTAGTGGTGGGTGCTATTTATTATTAGAAAAAAAAAAATAGATAGTACAAATTTTTTTTTAGCAAACAAAATTTGAAGAGCAATGGATGCGGCTTAAAAGGACAATTATATATAATTATTTGGGCTGGTTGCACAAATAGCAATCAGGCCCAAACTAATTACAAAATTAGTAAACTTTAAAATGTTTTGCAAATATGACAAAAAAACTCGTTTCTATCACTGATAGACTTTATTATATCACTGATAGACTTCTATCTCAGTGATAGACTATTATCTCTGATAGACTATTATCACTGACAAAAATCTATAAAAAGCTGAGGTGATCAGTGATAGACTTCTATCAGTCATAAGATATCAGCGATAGAAATTGCTATATCCGCAAAATTTTTAAAAACATGCTATATTTGCAAACAATAAGTCTTAAATTGTCATTTACTATAATTTCCCTAATTATTTCCTTAATTAATTTGGAAGAAATGTGTTGAAGGTCACTTTTTTTTTTTCTATTTATAAATATACAACATTTAAAAAATAATTGTAAATATGATATTTTTTTATAGTTTATTTGTAAAGAATTATAAATATGACAATTTTTTATAGTTTATCCACGATAAAATCTATATAAAATTGTGTCACAAATATTGTTAGATTATTCTATATTTTCCATTATTTTATATCAGATTTTCATATATATAATTGTTTTTTTAAGTAGTATAGGTGAAACATTTATTTTATAAATATTCATTTTTTTATAAAAACACTAATCAAATAAAAATATTTCATTAGGAGGTACGGTAGAATATTTGTAGAATATTTTAAGAGTAAATTTGATATGATTTTAAGAATAGTATTTTTAAGTAAAATATATTTTTTAAATTTTTTTCTAAGTATTTTTAAAGGATTGTCAGATCCAAAATAATTGTAAATTTTGTAAAATTTAAAACATTTGGCAAAAAATTAGTGACTATTATTGATTCTGTCGTTGATATATGATTATAACTGATAGACTTTATAATTCACTTTTATCACTGATAGACTACTAACAAAATTCTATAAAAATATGAGGTGATAAACTACTATCAGCTATAGAAATTGGCATATCCGCCAAGTGATAAACTACTATCAGCTATAGAAATTGGCATATCCGCCAATTTTTTAAAAAATGTTATATTTTTAATTATTTTACTCTAAATTGACATATGTTACAATTAATACTCATAATTTGGCTGATTAAAAATTACAATTTCTTTCTAATAATAATTTTATTGGTTCTATTTTTTTTTTTTTAAATTAATGCGAGGATTGAACTCATCACCTCTTAGTCAAGGGCACAACTTTATGTCAATTGAGCTATGCTCGGTTTGTTATTTATTTTATTTTTTGATCGTATATTCCTCGATTTTAGAGTGCTCTTAATATAGAAATTTTAGTGATCACTAAAAGTGTCAAATGACATATCTAATTGACTCATACTCTTCTTTTTAGGTCGAAAATTTAAATCCTTCATAACTTCACACTTGTTATAAAAAAAAAAATAACCCACTAATAGTATCAATATTATCCCCATATTTTTAATATTTTCACTTCTCTTTATGCATTTGAATTTATTAATCTCAATCATTATCGTTGTTAATAGGTGTTAAAATTCTTGATCATATCGAAACTATGTCAATCTATATTAATAAGAAATCAATTTTTACTTTCTATTATGCATTTTTTTCCCTTCAAGTACAATGTCTTGATTGACAATTTTAAGGTTTAATAAATTAAGGCATTGGGATGGAAATTGAAGTTTTCAAAAGCATATAAATTGGAAATTCACAAGGTTTTACAAATACAAAATATGAAATACATAAAAAAAAAAAAAAAAAAAATTACAATTATTTTGAATCACAATAGAATTTGTTTTAGGATTGATTATAAATCATATTCTTAATATGAATCATTGAATATGAAACTGATTAATCAATAAATATTTTAGTAGTCATTCTAAACCTAGCTCAAACTAGTTAAGATATATATTAGAAATAGATGAAGAAAAAAGAAAGAAAAAAATATTGAGTGTGGTTTGAGCCAAAGTTAACTCCTTCAATGTCTTTTTTGTTAAGTTAGAAACTTAAATTTCAATTTTTGTTTACTACTGTTCGACTATTTTTTTTTTTTTTACAACATGTTGAGGTGAGGATACAATCTAAAACTTCATGATGGATGATACATCATGTCTATGCTTTTGTTGGCGACCATTTTAGTCCATTGAACTAGGTAAGTTACATCTCCATTAAATGCCTGTCCCATTTTCTTTCCCTTCCTTTCTTACTTTCTGTGTGGTCCATAACACAATTGAATATACTTTTGTGTTTTTTCTCTTTTCTTTTTTTTTTTTTCTTTTTTTTTCTTTTTTTTTTTTTAACAAAAAAAAAAAATCAAGTTAAAACAAAAAAAAAAACTTTTAAAAACTACTTTAGTAATGTCTTTTAAAAGAATAAGAAAGTAGATTGCAAATTAAACAGAGAGCGAGATTTTACAGTCTTCGGCGCAAGAGCGCTCGATCAGTGAGCTATTACGCACTCTTTTAAGGGTGGCTGCTTCTAAACTTAAAAAAATAATAGACAACTACCTTCCAAAATTTTGTGTGTGGCTTGAGTTTTAAATCAATTAAAAAAACGATTATTACTATATACAAAGCATTGTTTTACAAAACACCAAAATAAGAATAAAAGGTGGGATAATTGTACGACTGATTCTCTATCTTTGCTCGTTTTTTAAAATGACCTAAATTTAATATTTTTTCTAGCCGTTTTTCGAGCTCTCTCGCCTTATCTCCTTCCTGAAAATATTTCCTTGTTCTTATTTTTTTCTCTTTCCTCTATCATGTTTTTTCTACTTCTTATTCACCCATCGCCGACGACTCTCCGATGGCGACTCCCATCGACAACAACTTTCACGTGACCATTCAAGAACCAGAATTTTTTCAAATCTGAAAAATCTACAAAAACTAAAATTTTCGAATCTGAAAAAAATTTCAAATCTGAAAAAAATTTCAAATCTTGAAATTTTTTAGATCTGAAATGAAGCTAGAGTTAGAGTGAGACCGCCCGCAGCTAGAGCGAGATCAGCCCGCGCCCGCAGCTAGAGATAGAAAATAATATTAAAAAAGAATGATGATGTCAGGAGGATGTCAATTTGACTTGTTTTTCAAATTCGAGTTAGTTTGACAAACAGACCAAAATATCGGGTCAGTACAATTTTCTGACCAAAAGTGTCATTAGACGACCTTGATCACTAACTACCGAAAGAGAAAAGTAAAAAAAAATAAAAAAAAATTGTGGAGGTGATAAATAAATTGGAGGATGTGGGAATGGTTGCCCATTATACTGCATATATAGATTGAATTGTGAAGTCATTTTCAAAATTGAATAGTAAGTTTGAAAAAAATGTCCAAATGGAAGTTTGGAAAAGAGAGAATGAAAGTGATGGCCCTCTCCTTCTCTACCTTTATTTCATTCTCTCTTTAATCGCTTTCTACTTTTCTTCACAACAATTAACAAATCAATGTCGCCTCTAATTAATATCACACATGCTTTGCTCAACAAAACACTAATCCTTTTTTTCAAAAATATTTTCTTTTAGGCACACATTATTTTCTTACATCATAACATATCAATTATGCTCATTTATCCTTATTAACCAAATTACTTAACCCAAAAAAAAAAAAAAAAAAAAAAAAAAAAAAAAATTAAAAAAATTAAGCTATTTCTTTTTATTTTTGTAAGAATATTTAATTAATGCGGGAGTGGGAGATTGAACTTCTTATCTCTTAATCAAGAGCACAATTTTATATCAATTGAACTATGTCGATTTAAAAAAATTAAACTAAACTTAGTTGGATAGTTAAAGTAATAATAATATTTTCTATTGAGACAATTAAAGTTTTGAATATCTATCTTTCATTTATATTGTGTTATATTTTAAAAAAATCAACATGAAAGGAGAGAAAAGAATATATATTTATTTATTTTTGTCAATTTCAACGATATCAACCGAAAAAACTTTACTCGTCATTGATATATCTTTTTATGCATTTTTATTTATTTATTTTTAAACCCGAGTTGGTGTGTTCTTTGCAAGAGGAGTTCTGAATCCTTGGATCATATCTTCTATCATTGCTCTTATGTCGATAATTTTTTGTTCATCTTCTTAAATGAATCAAGATTGTTGGCTTCTAGACCAAGCAATTTCGATACTTTCTTATCACATCGTCTTGACATGTCTCAGAAACTGTCTCTAACATCTTTTGGATCAACATTTTTTGTACTATTTTATGGAATGTAGTTGGAACGTAACAACATAATTTTTAAAGTTAGTTAAAAGACTTTTTTTTTTAGCTTTGTGACGATATCATCCTCAATGTTACTTCATGTGCTCAAAATTTAAGTTATTTTGTAATTATGGCGTATTTGTTATTTTGCCTAATTGGAAGATTTTTCTCTTTTTTCTTTGATGATTAATAAAGTATCTTTCTTTAAAAAAAAAATTATTACGTTGTTTTTGTATATTTTCAGGCTTTTATAGTGATGATTTTTTAACTAATGAGTTGATGTGCATGTTGGAGTATGATATTAGTTACATATTTATTGTAGATAAGTTTATTTAGTATGAGTTTATCTTTAATGTTGAAAAGATATCATACCATTCATTTGATTTGATTATTGAAAATGAACTTCTTGTTACCCAAAATATTCCAAGTTAACTTTCAACTTTTTCTTGACCTTGAGTTATTATTTCAAACATCTCATACTCTTTTGACTTTGACTTCGCATTCATAATCTTAATCCATATTAGTGTGACATCTTTAGATTTTGAGGTTTTTTTTTTCTTTTTGTCACTTTCACATCTTTTTCATTTTCTCCCACTTAAATTCTGGTTTTGAAATCAAAATAACCTTTTTTTTTTTTTTTTTTTTTTTTAATTGTCTAGCTTTTCCTGTTTCCTTAAAGCTAAGGGAGTATCAATAACACTCCAATATTACACTCTACATCAATTAATTTTTTTTCTTCCTTTTTTTTTTTTTTTTTTTTTTTGTAGTAAAGTTTCCCTTTTGTCACATATATCACATATAGGATTCATGTATCCGTGAGCCTGACATGCTACTATGTTTAAACATTTTTTAAAAAAAAAAATTTAAATTAATAGTCGGTTTTGGAATAGTCAACAAAAACATAGCTCAACTTATCCACCAGTGACTATAAGGTCCTAGGTTCAATCCCACTCACATGTTGTTAAAAAAAAAACAAAAAAAATGTTTGGTATAAATTTTGAAAAATGATTTAATTTTAAACCAAACTAAGGGTCCGATATTGGGGTGGGAGCATGACAAATCTATTTTAACAAAATCTTAACTGTTTTCGTTGTTTCGTAAAACATATTTTTTTTTTAAATTTATATAAAATCACTTACTAAATTCTTTCTAAATTATTTGATTTTGAGAATCTCTTTAGCTTTTAGCTTCTCGATTAATATGAGTCTTTTCTATTTTTTTTTATGACTATTTATATCTTTTCACATCCTTCCTTCCTGCAACAATTTTTTAGTGACTGAATGGTTGAGTTTTATATGAACTCAAGCAAATTACGAACATCAAAATTATTGCACACTATTTTTTTTTTTTTTGGTTAATTTAGTCATGATTTTTTTACTCTTTTTCCACGTAAATCTGGATGAAAAAGTAGAAACAAAGATTTTTTTTTTTTCGTCAAAATTATCACTAAAAATTTATTTTAGATACTATTTGATGTAACGATTATTTTTCTCAATCTTTTATCATATAAATCTAGAGAAATATCAAAATATTATTTATAATTCAAACTATAAAAATTATAAATAATTAACTTAATAATCATACATATATTGAATATTAACATATAAATAATTATTCTCTAAAAAAACATATAAATAACTAAAATAACATGTCTATTTTGATATTTACCGTTAAGCCACAACAATTTTGTTTGAACTTATCAAACATTCTAATTTTCTTTTTTAGGTTTAAAATTGAAATTTTTCAAACACTAATTTGATTTTTCTAGAAGCACATCTCAAAGCAATTATTTTAAAAGTTACCCAATCTCAAACGGAGCCTAATTTTTCTATGAGCAACTTTCAACAAAATTAATAATTTTAAACTGCGTTTAAATGTAACTTCTTAAATGAGTCTATAGTTGATCAATATTATTATTATTTTTTTTTTTAAGAAATTTTATTAAATAAAAAACACTTTAGAAATATGGATTAATTTAAAATTTAATTTTGAAAAAACACTACCTGAGTGATAAATTATCCAAAAATGACTTTTAAGTGGTTAACCAAAAATCTTCAAAATATGTAATTAAAATTCATTTCTTTTAACACTCTCGAGCCAGAAATAGATGAATCTGAATATTTTGGGCATGTTTGGCCCAAAGAGTTGTTTGACTCGGATAAAAAATATCAACTCCTCAGACTTCTACAGTAATTACTATTCAAGTATGTCCCATTTTTCGAGGCATCACATTTCACTCTCTTCCTCTATCTCCTACAATATTTTTATTTATTTAAAAAAAAATCTAATTTAAACGAAATGTGTAAAAGGACTAAAAATGCAATTCAACCTATTTTTATTATTTTAAATATAAATTAGGTTGTTTAATCAAAATTGGTACTTAAACCAAATTCAAAATATAGTATTTTTACATGGAGATAAATAAAAATATCAGCTTATTTGCACTCGTTTAAATTAATGGATTAAAATATTCACTACAAAAAACACTGCTTTTAGCGACGTTTTAATTTCGTCTCTGAAGCCCCAATTTCGTAGCTGAAGACTAGCAGCGACGTAAATTTTAACGTCGCAAAGAACGTCGCGGTAGCTCCGTCGCTGTAAACATCCAGCGACTTTTTTAAAAAAACGTCGCAAACATCGTGACGCCACACCAAACCGTCGCATACCGTCGCAACTTACGACGTTTAACGTATCGTCGCAGTTTGCGACGTTTAAAAGAACGTCGCAGCTTGCGACGTTCAAAAGATCGTCGCAGCTTGCGACGTTCAAAAGATCGTCGCAGCTTGCGACGTTCAAAAGATCGTCGCAGATTGCGACGTTCAAAAGATCGTCGCAGTTTGCGACGTTCGGTCATTACATTTCGTCGCAACGTTTGATGTGGAAAAAAAACAATAATTTGAATTGTTCCAATGTTTGAGGCAAATAAAAACAAATTAAATTGAATGTCTTAATATAGAGACGTTTACAAAGTTCGTCGCAAAATAAAAAACTGAAGCTTTTACATACATTGATGGATCATTCTTTCCTTGAAAAAGTTAAAATTTACAAAAACATACTATCCCAAAATGAGTAGAAAGACGTTGATCATTTGTTCTGTGGTCCGCAAGTATTGATAATTAATCCTGCACATGAAAAAAAACCACTTTAGAAACCTAACATTCACACTAACCACACGACTCTCATCTAATCTACATTTACTAAACAACATCACAAAGTTTCAAACAATTATATAATCTCCAACTTAAGCCACAAGCAAACTACATATACTAAAACAACTTCACAAAATCTCAATACATTCTTCCACTTCACTAACAAAGTCTCAAAAAGTCTACAAACCAATATATTAAACAAGCAAATTCGCAACCCAAAAGTAAAGTCAGAAATGACCGAACATTAACACTAACCACACAACTCTCATCCTAAACTACATTTACTAAACAACATCACAAAGTTTCAAACAATTATATAATCTCCAACTTAAGCCACAAGCAAACTACATTTACTCAAACTTCACAAAATCTCAAAACATTCTCCACTTCACTAACAAAGTCTCAAAAAGTTTCAGAAACCAATATATTAAACAAGCAAATTCGTAACCCAAAAGGAAAGTCAGAAATGACCTAACATTCACACTAACCACACAACTCTCATCCTAACTTACATTTACTAAACAATTATATAATCTCAAACCAAACCTTAGCCACAAAGTCTTATAAACCACCAATCATAATCTCAATATTTAACCACCACCACCCTCCATTCTCATCCTAAACTACATTTACTAAAGAACATCACAAAGTTTCAAACAATTATATAATCTCAAACCTAAGTCACAAAGTCTCATAAACCATGAATCAAAATCTCAATATTTAACCACCACCACACTCCCCCCCCCCAAAAAAAAAAAAAAAAAAAAAAAAAAAAAAAAAAAAAAAAAAAAAAAAAAAAAATGCATAAACAAAGTCTCTCAAATAATTAAACAGAGCCACAAAGTCTCATAATCTCAATATTTAACAAGTCAATTTCTAACCCCCAAGTAAAGTCAGAAATCACGTTATTCGTTAAATAAGTTCCACCAGAGTCTCAAACAATTATATAATCTCAAACTTAAGTCACAAAGTTGGAGTTCTAAAATATATACCTTACTAAGTGGTGGATTTGCTGCAGTAAATCTTTCTAAAATATCATTCATTTGTCTAAACCTTCTTTCGTACTCATGGTCTCGCATCTCCATTTCTTCACGTTGACTCTGTATTGTTGCTTGCATAGACGAGCATTCAGCTGTCAATTGTTCTTTCACATCGGCAAGTTGAGTCTCCAAAGATCGGACATACTCTTGCGAGTAAGTTGACTTTCTATGACTATGTGGGGGTTTCGCTCCATATCCCATCCCTTTTACATATGCTTTTTTTTTTCCAAGAACATCAGCCATAATTTCGTCGTCAGTCATTGGTGTGCTTGAGTCAGTTTGCGCTCCTTTTTGCGCTACCATTTTTTCCTATACACATCATAGTAAATATATAAACAACTTCACAAACACTTTTATCTTGTTAAACTAAAATTATCCATTAAAATATTTAAAACAAAACTTACATGCAATTCACCCGCTACAGGATTTGTCCAACCTTTGGCAACAGAACAATGAGTGTGGTGGAAAACCTCGATAGGGCTTAAATAAGTTCCATCTTCTGATATCTAGTACAATATTATATTATTCAAGTTTGTTAAATAATATCGTCGTAAATAATATAATATAAAAAACTACGAATAAAGTACATATAACCTTCTCTTCTCGATGAGACCTAAATGATTTCGTTCCAGCACAATGATTGTAAGGTAGTTTACTTCTACTTTCCTTATTTTTTTCTGACTTTACCTGCATTAGAATGTATATATCATTATAAAAATAACATTCACTCGTTATTTAAAATTCAATTAATACTTAATTACCTTCCATGCATGAGTCTCCCATTTATCACACAATAATTTCCAATCTTCAAGAGTAACATTTTTATATGGAAGTCCACGAGCTTGTGCTGGATCACTCATTTTTTGGTAGTATTTGTACAATCTCGATCTATAGTCCTTATATCGATCACCAATCTCGTAATAAAGGAAGTTCTTGACATAATCTTCTGAGTGGTCCACATCAAATTTATTCTATAAAACCAATAAAATATCATAAATATCATTGATTAAGTTAGCATTGTGAACCATTAATACAACTATAATCAAAAACAAAAATATGATTTGACTTACCTTTAATCGGTTTATTATGTCAATAAAAATCTCATTCGGAATTTGTTTCTTACTTGAATATTTCAAGGGGATCGTCGATCTCACCAAAATTCCGATCTCATTATTAAACCTAGTTGCATTACCGCCTGCCGGTTTGCCGTATTGAAGATCCCAATTAAGTTTGAGTCTTTGTCCGGTTGCTTCGATGATCCGTTAATGGATATTGTAGAAATATTTCAAATTTACGCGTAATATTTAACACAATATTGTAGGAATTTCCTTTATTTCAAAATTATCCAAATAAAATGAATAATTAGTGTGAGTGATATTGAAAAAGAATGTGAAGTTAATGGATTAAAATCTTTCAAATTTAAGCGTAATATTATTTAACACAATATTGTAGGACTTCCCTTTATTTCAAAACTATCCAAATAAAATGAATAATTAGTGTGAGTGATATTGAAAAAAAAATGTGAAGTATTGTGGTCAAAATTATTTTTGTTATCTTCAAAGAAATTTGTGAATGATACATAAAATAAAATACAAAAATAACATTTTTGAAATTTATTGTTAGAAGTCTTTAACAATGAAAATATGGAAAATTATAGAAAAAAAGCTAAAGTAAACCATCATTGTTGAGATGCTGATTTTCAGGTGGAGTGGATTTAGATGGAATGACAAATTTAGGAGGGTGGGGGCGTAGAAAGACGTGTTTGACACATGGGTAAACTATATTTATAGGTAGAAATTAAAGATAGTTCTAACAAAAAAAAAACAAAATATATTTTTGATAATCAATGTGAAAAAATAATGTGAAGTATTGTGTTCAAAACTATTTTTGTTGTCTCCAAAGAAATCTTTGTTAAGATAGATAAAATAAAATAAAAAAATTCATTTTTAGAATTTATTAGAATTGGAAGAAGACCTGATTAAGAAAATTTTGAAAGTACGTAGAAAAAAAATTGTGCACAATAAAACAGCTCAAATAAACTCAGACTTCAGAACTACAGACTAAACAACTCCCTGCCCCAGATACACCACAAACTTCAGAACTATAAACTCAGACTTCAGAACTCTAGACTAAGCAACTCCCAAACACACCACAGACTACAAAACTCCGGACAAAATAACTCCCTGCCCCAAACATACATACTTCAGAACTCCACCGACTAAACAATTTCAACTCTCCCAACTCCTTGGGCCAAACGCCCCCTTTATGATTTTTTTTCTTCCCGAAACTACTTTGATTAAAGCTTCGATTATGCAAAATGAACCCAGCGTGGATACCAAGCCGAATGGGTCCTTCGATTTTGCAAACTAGAGTTGGCTTTCTCAATAGCTCTAATAGCCGCGTCTTTCCTCAGAATCTGAGACAGACCGATCTTCGGATCTCTCTATATATAGATCATTGGAGGAGTGGCCGGAACTCCGCTTAAGCGATTGTGAATGGGAAAAAGATAACTGTGTGGCTGAGAAGAAGAAGTGTTTTTTTTTTTTTTTGAAGTTAAAAAGAGCCAGCTTTTTCAAGTTTAATCCCGATCCTGTTCTCGATCGAGCTTGCCATTAAACCCAATTTTTTTTTTTTTAAAAAAAGAGTATTATTTATGAAATGTGTGAACATTTGAAAGCTATTTCGAGTAATGGCCATTATAAATCAAGAATTTAAATGTCAAATATCGATGTCTCACTTATATGAAAATGTGAATTATTATTGAATATTTTTGAAAAATTTTAAAAATAATTTAAAAATATATATATTTAAATTAATAAATAAACTTTTTATAAAATGAGTTGAAATATATTTGTTATAATATTAATATTCATGTTACGTTATATTTTGTTATTTTTTAAAATATTTCATCAATTTTGTTCGGTAGGATGAAAATGTCAATTCACCTCCTCATATCGATGTCAAATTTGTAGATATATAGAAATGTTGATGGAAATGTGAACATTTGAACTAAAATTTAATACCATGTTATAAATTAATAGCCAATTGTACAAAAAAAAAAAAAAATAAAAAAAAAAATAGCCAATTAATTTCATTCACACTCCTGGAATTTCAGTATCCGTTCAAAAACGGTGGCGTATCTGATCCCAGAGTACGAGCTTAGAGCTACAGAGGTTGATGATGCGGGATTCTCTGCCAACAGAAAAACTCCCAACGAAGAAGATAAGACTTTATTCCAAACCCACGCCTCTTGAATCCCAGTATTCCACACGCGCCAATACGACTCCTTTGTGGTTTACACGCGCCTTTCCAGCGGCTGGAACTGATTCCTCCTCCACAAAGTTCAGTACCATCACCAACCAAACTGATACCAAAAACAAAAAAATGTCGGCATAGTTTTCAGGTTTCAGCTCGGCCCCCTCTCTTCTTCTTCTCTCTGACCTTCAAACAGGTACGCCATAAGGAAAAGTTTCAAACTTTTTTTTAACTTTTCTTTCGATTCCCAAACTAATTTTATTTCAATTTCATCTTTTTTCTCTTCCTCTGATTGTTTTGGCTAATGGGTTTGTTTTAGGTTTCCATTTCAAGATCTGGGTTGTGGATTAACTTTGCCAATCTATTCTTATTTTTGTGAATTTGACTTGCTTTTGCTTCTAATTTCCCCTTTCCTAGATACCCTTTTGCTCACTCTTTCCTTTGTTTCCTTTTTCTTCTCTTTTCCCCAAAGTTCATATTCTCTCCCTCTATGCAGCTACATTGCTGCTTACTCACTGTCTTGTATGAAGAGTTAAAATGTTAATAGAGACTTAGTTTTATAATGTATATTTATCTTAAGCTAGCTAGAAGCAACACTTTTCCAAAGGTTTTTCACTTTTGGGATGAGCCTGCAAGTGATAACCATTAATTATTAGTATGGATGTCAGAGTCATCATATGCCAAGTTGATAATGCTTATCATCTATATGCAATGGACCATTCTTTTTTGGGGGGAGTGGAAGGTGCTGAAAAAGAAAACGGAAAAAGCTGGTTTTTATGAATATGAAGTGTTGGGCTAATTGGTGAAAGATTGTTGTTTTGTATCAATCTTCTCAGGTATTTTCAACATATAGAGAGCTGTGTGGAACAATGTACTCTGGGGGTTATATTGCTGAAGTTACAAGCTTGTCACCTAAAGTCACAGAGAATGATGTTTATGACTTCTTTTCCCATTGTGGCGCGGTCGAGCATGTCGAAATCCTCAGGTGAAGAACATATGAATCCGCCGGCTTGGTGGTTTGTTACAATTTGTAATCATATTTGAAGCTATTACCATTAGCCTATTATGCTCATTGGGACTGAAAATTGCTTAGACTCTATTTGAAACAATTTGTATCAGCATGTTAATGTGTGCTGTTTTTCCCTTCTTTTACTGTTTCCAATTAAAACCAGTTTTAGTTCCGTCGACTCCAACAAGAACCGTCTCCGAAACGTGATAGTTTCTTCAGCCATCTGATAAAAGAAAGATCATTTATTTTCTTCTGCATTTTCACTGAAGTGTGAGATCTTACATAGAAAACTTGTTTGAAGCTAAAAGAATCAAGAAATAGCTTGCAAGAAAATGCTAAAGGAAGTAATCTGGACTGATGATGAGTCTGCCTCTGAAGTCTACATTGATTTTTTAGTATGCTGCAGTTTTCAATTAGCAGTACTAAACCAAGCTGCTTGAAAACATTTTTTCGTTTGCGATAACAGATCGGGGGAGTATGCGTGCACTGCTTATGTGACTTTCCGAGATGCTTTTGCTCTGGAAACTGCTATATTGCTTAGTGTAAGTTCTTGAAGATTATTTGATTTTGCAATGGCTTGCTTTTATCCTTTTTACTTCTTCATTCATAGATTTGTGTAGACTACTTTCCTCCCGGTTCTGCTTACTTGCATGTGTTTCGGGTCGTTACCCTTGTGTATTTCTCGAGTGACCCTCATGGTTAGAGATGATTATGAGCTATTTGAATGTAATAGAAATATGAGACCTCAAGATATCATTTTTAGATTCTATCAATCTCTAGCTTTTCAGGAAAGTTTTGTGTGGATGCCTCTTTGTTTCTTTCTTCTTCAATGTGCAATTACTTATATCTGCAAGAATTTTTTGGAAAATCTTTTAATCATTTTCCATTTGGACTTTCAAGCATTCACATAAGCATGACTTACTTAAATGTTATGATTCAGTTTATTCTAAGTTTGAGATTGTCCTCCCTACTTCTTAGGAACTTGGTTTGAACTTTGAATGTGCATATTCGTTTCTTTAGATGAAAATTGAAATTTCTGTTTCTCTCGAAACAAGCGCCTATGCGTAACGATCTGAATTAATCATCTTCAAGCATCTCTTCTGAGCTCTCATATTGCAGTTCATTTGCTGATTCTGGCTTTCCAGGGGGCTGAAATCCTAGATCAATGTGTGTTCATATCGCGGTGGGGAACATACATAGATGAATCAGACACTTGGAATAACCATTCACAAATGACTGACGACAATAGAAGCTTAATGGTAAGCATAAATAGATAGATGCTCGGTCTTTAAAGGTGTTGGCTGTCTCTTATTAACCATTGGATATGAATTTGAAAATCTGTCTGCCTCCTAGTAAACACTAGATACAGATCGAAATACTTTTACAGTTTCTCTTATACATCTAATGGTGTAAAACTGTCGGCCACATTGTGGTGGTCTTCTCCAATAATCTATCCCTTACATGTTGTAACTCATCCCAGGCCTACTCATAAGTTGCTTGATTAGTCTTCTGGTTTATATACAATATTTGAAATTGATCTGTCTAAATTTCTTTATGGAAACCAGGTGACCGAAATAATGCATTCTGTTTACACACCAGGGGAGGCTGTAACTATGGCTCAACAAGTTGTGAAAACAATGCTATCAAAGGGATATGTTTTAACCAAAGATGCACTTGTAAAGGCTAAAGCTTTTGATGACTCTTGTCAAGTCTCAGCTACTGCAGCATCCAAAGTTTCCGAGCTTAGCAACAGGATGGGACTCACTGAGACAATTCATGCTGGCATGGAAACTGTTAAGTACATCGACGAGAAGTTTCACGTTTCCGATATCACAAGATCTGCTGCAGCGGTTACTGGAACAGCAGCCGTGGTGGCGGTGGCTGTCACGGGGAAAGCGGCGTTGGCAGCAGGTAATGCTGTAGTAAACAGCAGCTACTTTTCGAAGGGCGCGCTTTGGGTTTCGGATATGTTGAGCCGTGCTGCTAAGGCTGCAGCTGAAGTAGGTATGAATAGCAGTAAAGGAAGAACAAAACTTTGAATCAAACCAACAAAAATAACTTTCATTCTTATCCTGATCGTGAAAAATATAGATTTACTGAAGTTTTTTTTCCTTGCTGTTTGTCACTCAAATTCAGAATCTTGATGTGAAACTGAAACTTGGTATGATTTATAAATAATCATCCCCATGCTCTGCAATCTCGTTCGGGTAAATATGATAGATACATCATAGAGCATTTGAACGATTTGTTCTACTTTAGTATCATGTTAAATTGAAAATAGGGAATTTCAATCTATATATTATGTGATTATTACTATTATTATTTTGATTAGAGACAATTATTTGATCCTATCACATATATTGCCTTGCCAACAAGAACATAGTTCAACGGCATGATGTATCGCCTAGTGACTATGAGGTCCTAGGTTCAATCCTCCACTCCAACATGTTGTAAAAAAAAAACATGCACCTACACTAATCGGATAACCGTTTGACCCTGCTACATTTGATTGTCAATAAAACTCATAGGATATAAAATTATATATAAATATGTAGTTGTAAACTACTCAAGTGGTGCAATTTTAATTTATTATGCAGCTTTTAGATACTTTTTTAAATTTGTTTTTGAAAATATTTTTTTTTTGTTATATATACATAACTACCACGCTTAAACCAATTGGGATTTTCTTTTTCCTACAAATTCTTGTTATATGTCTCTTACAAGAAAGCGAAAAATTCATAATGTGTGATGGTTTTAAGAAAATTTATAATTTGATCTTAAAAGCCTTCATGTATATATTAGGAAAAAATTAAAGAAAATGTAGAAAGTGTTAAATGATGATTGGTGATAAAGTTAGGTCTAGCTAAAGCACGAGACATAATAAAAATGGATAGCATTCAATTTTCTGTTTTTGTTTTAAAATTTTAAAAAACGGGGCTTTTGATAACCAATTGAATTTTTAATTTTTAGAAAACGTTTTTACATTTTTTTTTTTTTGCAACGGTATTTTAATTAATGCGAGGATTGAACTCATGACCTCTTAGTCACGGGCACAACCTTATGCCAATTGAGCTATGCTCGGTTTGGCCAAAAATTTGCATTGGAAGAGAAAGATTAGTTTTTTTTTTTTTTTGAGTATATTGGGGGTGGGGGGATTCGAACCACAGACCTCTTGGTCATGAACACATACATGTGCCCGCTGAGCCATGCTCGTTTTTACATTCTTTAACAAATTGTAAAAACGAAAAAAAAAAAAAAGTTTTCACAATTAAGTTTTTAATTTCAAAATTATCGGCTTCCTTTGGACCGCTTAATTAATGCGAGAATTGAACTCATGACCTTTTAATTACGGGCACAACCTTATGTCAATTGAGCTATGCTCGGTTTGGCCAAAATTTGGGCGATAATAATGCATTTAAATTCCTGCCCCGTGCGTGGTTTTTTGCCACCCCCACCCTAAACTATCTAAGTGTGTTACCCGTTGCACCAAGTGGTTGTTTGATAAATTATTTTTAAAACGTTTTTGCCCCGTGCGTGGTTTTTTTTTGCACAGACCCCACTCTGGGTTATCTAGGTGATGTAGTTGTTTGATAAATAATTTTTAAAACGTTTCGTGCATGGTTCCCGTGGTTTTTTGCCCCCAGGTGCAGGACCAATCAATCTCCACTCTGGGCTATCTAGGTGTGTTACCCGTTGCACCAAGTGGTTGTAGGCCCCAATCAATCCCCACTCTGGGCTATCTAGGTGTGTTACCCGTTGCACCAAGTGGTTGTAGGCCCCACGGCTATCTAGGTGTGTTACTCGTTCTACCAAGTGGTTGTTTAATAAATTATTTTTAAAACGTTTACTCTGGGTTATCTAGGTGATGCGCTCATTTGCTCCTCAACTCAACCCCGACTATGTATAGGTGTGTTACCACCAAGTAGTTCTTTGATAATTTCTCAATCAAATTTTTGAAAATCTGCCCTAGGGCAGAATCAAACCCCCACTCTCTGCTATCTTAGGCGGAGCGCTCAGCCACTGCACCAAGTGGTTGTTCGATAAAAATTTGAACTTTTGAGCTCTTAAACAATATATATGTCTTAACTAATTGAACTATTCAAGTTGACTTATGAATATAATTTAACTTAAACCTTTGACTTATCATTATCTAGTTATATTGTCTAAAAATTAATTTGCCACATAGGCTTCGGTTAGTTTAAAAATGAAAAAAAGAAGTCAAAATATATGTTTAGGGCTATGCAGTTATAACATTTTAAAGAAAACTACATAGAATATGTTTTAACCCAAAATATACTTAGATTTATAAGGATGAGGAAGTAAAAAGTAAAAGGTAGATGATTTGAAAGAGGAGATAAGCAAGGTGAAGACAACCTAGAAGAAATTGTGTTATCCTACTAGTCCTATAGTCCTACTATCAATTTATATGATTTTTTTGTAAGATAATTCCAACCAAATATGCCCAATACTTTGTGGAACTCCATATGCTCTTATTTTCATCCTTACAAAATCAAACAATTTAATGTATACTCTATTTCTATATTCTCAATTCAAGAAATCCTTTACTATTATTCTATTTTAAGATGATATGACATTAAAGCACTAGGCCCTAGTCTAACTCAAGAATTTCATGAACTGCATTATTGCATCATTTGGTTCAACAAAGACAGCTTAAAAGAGGGTTATTCAGAAATATTATGTTGTAAATTACTTTGCATTTGTACTTGATCTAACCAATTGTGAAAGCGAGCATGACTCATATGACATATGCATCAGTTGACGACAAAAAGATATGTAGTTCGAATCTTTCCACGCGATGTACTAAAAAAAAATATCTAACCATTCATAATATGTCTATTACCATTTATTGCCCTAAATTTTGATATTATTATAATCTTCATATTTGTGAAAATTATTATTTTTTTTTTTAATGTGAAAGTTCAACCCAAAATAAATTGATTTTTTTCCAAAATATTTTGTGCTTTGAAGAATTCATTGGGTGAAAACTCAACTCTTTGTAGACCTTTGCATGAGAGGAGATGGAACTTTCCAAACTTTTGAATGCTTTAGCAAGGTGTTAATTACTTGTAAAGTAAAAGTATGACCAACAAATCCTAATTAATCTCCATAGTCTTTCACCAAAAGTTCTTAAAAGGGAAATATTTTAATATAATAAAAAAAATGATTGGTGTCAAGTGTAAAATGGGGGATAGAGAATGATAAATTTACCCATATTTAAACCAAAAGGTAAAAGAACTCTTAGAAAGAAATCAAAGGCTTGTTTGGTATGAACTTCAAATTCTATTTTATATTTTTAAATTCATTAAGTTCACGTTTGGTATGTAGTTTGCATTTTGTAAAATTGTTTCCGAATTTGATTAAGATAGATAAATTTTATATTAATTAAGTATAGAAAAAGATAAAGACATAAATATAAATATATATTTGATTAAGATAGATAAATTTTTTAAAAATATTAAAAAAAATATATAGCTATAGCCTATAAGGTGAGTTTCATTAATTTTTGTGATGCGAATCACTTTATATTTTAAATGCGAATCACCTAAAATATTCACATTAAAATATATACAACTAATTCAACCGGCTAATAATTGAAGTTAATGGTTAAAAATATGAATTAATCCAAAATGATGCAAATTGAAGGAGTTTCAGCTTCTCCACATTGTCGGTTTCCTCAACCCTCCAATATGAAGGTTGACCTCACGAAATCTTATTTAAATATACTCTTTTACCAAATGAAAAACATAAGACTAAAAGAAATAATCAAATAACTATATTTTTTTATTTTTTTATTTATTTTTTATTTTTTATTTTTTTGGTTAAAAAATTAAGTTTATAAACCCTACTTCTACCGTTCTACCTATGAGTTCTTTTGTTTTGAGTGTTTTCAAGATTTAAGCAAAGTTTAGAACGACCATATTTGATAATCATTTTATTTTTAAAAATAAAACCTACAAACCCTACTTTCACATATGAGTTCCTATGTTTTGTTATTTATCTTTTAAGAGTGTTTTCAAAATCAAATGTAGCTAAGTTTCAAAAATTAAAAATTATTTTTGAAAATTGGCTAAAAATTATAATGTTTCATTCATAAAAATGAAAACCACGGTAAAATAATGGTGAGAAAACAAGCACAATTTTCGAAACAAAAAATCAAAAAACAGATGATTATCAATTGGAATCATAATTTTTTAAAACTTATTTTTGTTTTTTAAATTTGACTAGAATTTTAAATATTTTTCCAAAATATATGAAAATCATGGTAAAAAAATTGTGATATAACAGACGTAATTCTAAAAAAATAAAAAAAAATCAAATGATTATCTACCCAATTTAAATCAATGTCCTCTTCGCTAAATTTCTTCAATTAAATTGAGAATGTCGCATTGGTCCAATTTCTCTTTTCTTCTCAATTGAATTTTTCTCTAGTTACTTAGACCAATATAGAATGATATAGTGTATAAATTTTTGTCATTACAATACCAGAGGGTAAAAGTTGTATTTGTCATTTCATTTTTGTTAAATTGTCCACATTTTTCTATCATCTATTTGTCACATTGTGCCAAAATCAGTTCATCTTTGTCTCATAAGTGTCCGTATGTTATATGATTAAGCTTAGATAGATTTACATTATGTTATTTGAATTGGGAATTTTGAAAGTTAGATTATGGTATATATAACAATCCAATTAAAATTTAACACGAATGTGTGTTGAAAGGCTTAAACACATAAGTATTTATTTCTAAACTACTTTTAATTTCATCTCATTTCTATTGCTTTTCCATTATAATTGTGAGTATACATTATTATTATAACTTGTTAGAATGCCAAATTCTTCGACTAAGTCGAGAATATTAAAGATGTCATATATAAACTTTCGACTTTTGGATCGTAAATGCATAAATAATGCTGTTTTCATAAATAATGCTGTTTTTTCAATGTAATTTTTTTTTACATCCAATCTCAACTCTCTCCAAACAAACCAAATCCTCTTCTTCACTGTACAACAAACAATCCAAACAGAAAACCCAAAACTTTAGTAAAAAAAAAAAAAAATCTCAACAAACCAGAAAATTTCTTTGAATTACACTAAGAACAACAAATGGGACAACGAATTAACCCATTTTCATTACAATCAGGACACCGCTGAAATCCACCTTCTTCTTTTACTTCCTCTTCGTCTTCTCCACAGTAAATTTTACAGCTTCCAGAACAGTTCTCACATGGCACAAACCTCACATCTCCACAAGCCTCACAAAACCCACCACCACCGCCGCCACTCCCTCCACTGTCTCCTCCGCTGCCCTCCTCCACTTTCTCGCACCGTTCTAAAAGCATCTGCAGCCCCCCATCTTCGTGCAACCTCCGAATCTCCTCTGCCCCACCAATGTAGGTTTCTCCAACAAACACTCTCGGCAATCCGCCGCCGTTGAACCCTTCTCCGAGCAGCTCCTTTAGCTCATGTTTGAAGCCTGAATCCATCGACACGTCCCGTTCGTCCACTCGAGCTCCCATTGATTTTAAAAGCATCCTCACGTCGCAACAGTCCTCGTATGTCTTTCGAACCCCTCTTAAGCTCGTGAAGTACACCACAACTTTCTCTCTGTTGAGGTCCTTCGTCGGTGGCCGGAGATGAAATGAGTCCTCCGATGGAAGCTCCTCTAACGATTTTCGAAACGAGGATATCAATTCAGAATCCAAATCTGAAAAAAAAAAAAACCCAGATAACCCATTTGTAATTTAGTATTGCAACTATGATAATTTGATGAAATTGAGATGAATTTCAAATAAATAAATAAAAAAAAAACGCCATTAATTACCTGTGGGTTTAAGCCATAATGGTTTAGGGGAAGTGGAGGAATCATTAAATTCATGCAAATTTGAATTTGAAATTGAAATCCCCTGTTCTAAGGAATCACAAATCGGAGTTGTACTGACATCAAACGAGAAGCTTCGTGGGCGAGATGTCGGGCGGAAGGGACTAATGTCGTCGAGACCTTCCATGACTTCCCAAACATTAATGGTCTCGGGTTCGCCGGGCGGCGTCATGATCGGAGTTTTGGGGGCAATTTTGGGAATTTTGTGGTTGATCATATCGGACCAAGTTTTGGCCTCAATTAGCCCCATGGAAGTCTCATTCTCGGTTTCATCGACAGCAGTGTAGATTTTGTTGTCGAAATGAATGTTGAGGGAGCCGAGAGTGGAGGAGGAAAAGGAAACGACGTGGTAGCCGTCGGAGCGGCGCGGTGGTTGCGACGGGGGAGATTGGTGGGCGTGAAGGGAATTGCTTCTGTGGGTCATGGAATTCCGGCAGTGGGGGCATCGGTTCTTCTGCTTGGAGGTGGCACAACCCATTAAAGAAAAAACCCACCAAAAGAGAGCAGAGAAACAGAGGAATTTTGGGAGAGAAATGGAATTGAATGAAGTTGCAGATGGAAGAGGAATTTTGGGTGGATTGAAATTAGAGGCTTGAATTGAGGAATGAAAAATGGGAAAGATGAGTTGAAAGTCAAAGAAATGGAGGTTTTAATTTGAATTCATAAGCTACTTTTGTTATCGCCGTTAAGACTCAACAACTTCTTCCGACCTTAGTGACAGAGAGATAAAGGAGAGCGACGCTTTATGGGTTGGAGGAGTCGGCGTTTCTCTTTTCCACCTATGACTATGAGCCGAGTCAAATGAAGAAGAAAACTAGATATATTTGTGATTTTTTTTTTTTTTTTTTTTTTTTTTTTTTTTTTTTTTTGTTTAGTTTAACCATAGATTAGAGATCCGAACCTCTCATCTTACCGTCATCGGTTGAGAAACATGGTTTATACATGTTCGGTTTGACATATATTTGTAATAAGTTAAATAACAAGTTTAGTCCACAAATTTTAAATTGGTATCTATTTGAGTTCTAAATTTTTTTAAAAAAAAATTAAAAATTCTTAAACTTCTAAGTTATTGTTTAATCTGCCTCTAAACTTTAAAGATGTATAATAACTTTATGAACTTAATTTTTTATCTAATATATTCTTAACATATTTGAATTTTCCAAGTTGATATATTACAAATCAAATTGAATTTTATGTCATTTTAAGCTTTTAATTTTGTGTTAGGTAGTTTCGTGAATTTAAAAAAATATATATAATATACATAAAATTTAAATTTTAGAGATTATTGAACACGAAATAGAAAGTTTAAGAACTTCTTTAAATACTTTTTAAAGTTTGAGAAACTTATTCAACATATTTTAAAGTTTAAAGATTAAATACAACAAATTTGTTGGTTGATAGTAAATTTGTAATTTAATGTATATTTATTTATGTGGTTTATGTTCTTCCCATCACATATTCTTCCTCTTCCAAAGATGTCATGCATTTAGATTTATATTCAATAGTTAATCCAAGAAATTAACTAGAAAGGGTTTCAAATATTTTTTGAAATCTAAACTCCTAGAAACTAAAATACAACATTTATAGAGACAAAAATAAAAAAAGGGTTGAAGTTTTATAATCAAAATTTTGACAACTTTGGCGTGTCATCATACTAATTTTAAATTGCTTGCGAGAGTAAAGATTGTCTCTACAAACTAACACGAGTCAATGTTTTGTCCTCGCTTGCATGCTTCTTAAGAAAAATCTCTGGAGAGTCACCCTACATAAGACTGCGCAATGCCAAACATGCTTAATTTTAGAGTTGATTGAGCTACCGAGAGGAGGAAGGTGCAGTTGATATAGGTAGTAACTATACCAATTTTTTGAATTTTTCTCATTTGGATGTGATGTCGGTTCATTCATGTATCTCTCCTCTATTCCGGCATTACAATTTTAGTCTTCTTATTTATCTAAACCATTTTTTTTTTTTTTTTTTTTTTTTTTTTTTTTTTTTTTTTTTTTGTCATATAACATCATAGTTAAGTTATAAGTTACACCTAATTTAGGGTACCAAATAAGCATCACATTAGTACAATTCACCCAATAACAATAAGGAGGTGGTTATATGTAATTTAAACCGTCATGATTTAGCCAAAAACATGTTGAGATGGCGAATTATTTAAAAATTTGATAATATCACCTATAATAATCATCCATCATGCCAAACCTTTTATCATCATGTGTTTGATATAAATTAAATACAATATAGAAGCCATCCTAAAGTAATGTTTAAATATTACCATACAAATTTAAATCTGCCTCACTCAACTAAATATATTAGTGGAAGAAAAAAAAAAAAAAAGTCTTTTCTATTCCAATTTTATTAATTAGTAAATAAATTTAAGTAGTCATCCATACAATATTTAATTTATTTATTATTTTTTTTTAATTAATGTTAGAAATTGAACCCATGACCTCTTAATTAACAACCCGCTCGGATTGATCCTAAATCTGACAGTACCCTACACTAAAGATAAACTAATTATACGTGCGTGCTACTCCCACTTGCCAATGGGCTCAAAATCAGGAAACTGTTTGATAATGGGCAGCCTTTAACGACGTAGTTTTATAATCCTATTTAAATAAAATGGGTATTTGTTTATTAAGCTATTGACCATATAAAAATAAATAATTTCTTTTGTTTTGTTTATTTGACCCGATTTGTTTGGGGGCTAAATTAAGATGAATTGGAATTTTTGAAATATGACATAAACAAAAAGAAAGAGAGTTAGTGGCTTAATCCACGGAATGTCTGTCATTTGTTGCTTTTTACTTAATAATTTATTTATTGTCAAAAAAAATTAATTAATTAACTAGTTTTAAAAATATATTTTTTATTTAATTTCATGGATTCCCACTATGTATTTTATTTATTTATTTATATAATTTTGAGGTGGATTCAATTTGTTTTTGTTTTTCATGTCTCGTCTTCACAGTCTTCTAGAGTTGATGGTCTGCAAATTTGTCCACTCCAATCATGGCTATGATTTTCAACATTCACATTAAAAGATGTTACATTAAAAATAAAAGAAATGTAACTTTATCTCACATTATGAATTAATCTAACCATCTAGATATACAAAACATACATTTTATATTGCCTATCAACTTTTGCATAATTATAAACTCATATGAACTAAATATGAGTTTTCGTAATTTATTTATTTATTTTTTTTTTTTATTTTTATTTTTTTTTTTGTACATTTTAATACATATATCACACAAATTCAAACTTTTCAATTTCTAAATTCATAAAGCAAGAATTATTTAAATTGGGAGTCAAATATTTTAAAATGAAACAAGTTGTTCATTTTAATATTTCAAAATATATTATACTTTTTTTAATTGTAACTTTTGTCTGAACATGTCAAAGAAATTTAGAAGAGAAAATACATACTACCATCCCAAAATAAGGTTTGATCCCAACTTCACAATTGTTTAACTATATATATATATATATTTTTTTTTACTTTTGTCTATGTACTTTAATTTACTAAAAATAGTTAGGCAGAGTTCCACCTCTATCATATCCAGCTTGCTATTTTCCTTTATTTTTTTTTTTTTATATATAGGCTAAATTATAAAAATGTCCCTAACTTATGAGTTATGTTTTAAAAATATTGGTGAACTTTCAAAAGTTTCAAAAATAGTCCAAAACAATGAAAAATATTTTAAAAACTGTATTTATCATCATCAACGCACAAATTTTGACGGTTACCTTCTAATTTGTACCTATGTGACATGAAAAAAATGAAAATATGAACGTCTTTGGTGTTAAAAAATTATAGAAACCCTATTTATCGATTCGGTGGAGAGAATATAACAAAACTAAGTCAAATTGGTGAAAAATAGATTAGATGTCCACGTTTTCATGAGTTTTTTAACAGCTAAGACGTCTACATTTTAATTTTTTTTTCCATGTCAAATAGATACAAATTAGAAGGTAACCGTCCACACCAGAATTTCGTGTGTTGTTAACGTTGGAGATATTTTTTAAACGTTTTTCATAGTTTATGAATATTTTTGAAAGTTTAGACGTGTTTTTGAAACGAAGTTCATAATTGATGGGTATTTGTTAAAAGATTGTTTGTATAACTAACTTCTACTTCTACTTATTGAGCCATGTTTTATTGTGACATCTTATTACAATTGGTAGCTTCTATTGAGCTATATCACTCATATGTATTGGAGGATATGGGTGCTTCTTTCAATAAAGTCATTATCTTTGTGCCCACAAATTTAAATCCTCCACCTCCCTCACTAGATTCAACCATCTCTTCCAATTGCCATTAAAGAGGCTTTAACATCACACTTAAACAAGTAGGGCAACTTCGTACTGTTAAGATATTATTTTTATTATTATTATTATTTGTTATTGAGTGTAGTTTAATCTTTTATTTATTTATTTCTTTTCAAATCCTAGCTTTATATAAACCTCATCATCAATGTATTTTCATGATTAACAAGGTAAATATGCATGTAAAAATTGAATGAAACTTTCTTTCTTTTTGCAATATAAGGTTAGTTTTTTTTTATAACCCATTTAGGCTTATAAAGCAGGTTCACCATCTTAGGTGAGATTTGATACTATATTAGACATCATAGGATTTCATCATAAAACTAATTGGTGATAAGAGGAGTAGCTCATGTATGTTATATTGTGAGTGAGGTCCCTTCATCTTTTTCGATGTGGGATTTTCAACATAATTAACTATGATGAGGTTAGCTTAAAAATATTTATACATTATAATGAATCAACCATAACAAATGATGTAGGATGCCAACATGAATACAACCCAGCGATTGAAGTCAGGTTCAAATCTCCACTATCACCACACTTTTTTTTTGTACTAAAAAAAGTGTGATAACGATGCACATATATTATATGGAAAGAATGATTGAATATTTCATTTGAAAAGTCGTTGAATCCATGCATGGGTTCCATTGGGCCTGAATGCAGCCATATAAAAGGCAACGTCAACGTGACTAATGGGCCTAAACATTATGTTAAATTGGATGGATAGCTATGTATAGCCCAAATAGTAGTTTAAGCCCACTGGCTTGGGCTTGGGCCAAAATAGGCCCAAGCATTTTGGAGTTTGTTTATATCTAGCCCAATTCCCCTTATTAAAAAGAGTAAAAAAAATCAAAATAATTACAAAAACTAGTCTAGATTCTACAGCTATCCAATGTTTCTATGAAAAATTGATGTCTTAATTATTATATAAATGATAAAATAACACAACACTCTTATTTATGATTTTTTTTTAAATATATATATATATATAATCATAAATTGTCAATCTGAACATAACTCAACTGGAAGATGTATTGACTAAGAGGTTAGATCTTCCAACCCTGCATATTATTATGAAAAAAAGAACTATATTATTTTTGCATGCAGCTTAATGATTAGCAATGTGGACAAAAGGATTCATGCATGCATTTGAGATCATATATGGATCATCAATGCTTTTTACAGAATTAATCATTAAGTTCTTGTCAATGATCATATAGAAGTATGCAAAAAAGGGAGCATCGCATATATATATATATATATATATAATTTGTGTCAAAATCAGGATATCCAAAGTAGGCAGATATTATATTAATTCATATGCCTCCGCCAGCCTATGTGTTTTCTTCACACCAAATTTAAACATATGCAAGAAAAATGTCTTGTCAAAATAATTCATGAGAGGGAGACATTGAACCCCTCTTCCACGAAGGAAGTGTAAAAGCAACCAACAAATAAAGTGATATATCAATGGAGAATTATAATATATAGTTTCTCCATTATTTTCTAGATACAATATATGAGGAAAGTTATCATAGAACGTAAAGACCATTTATAAGCTGTTTCTTAATATCATCTATATATTAGCATGGAAATATTGTTTTATAAAGACTATAGTAGAGAATTTGTAATCCTATCCTCAACCTTCTTGGTTATAAAGGGGAAGTCATCTTGTTAGAATACATGTCATTTATGTTATTTATGTTATTGATTGAAGGTGTCTGTCTACATCTTTACAAATAAGTATTCTTTATTTTAGCCAACATAAACATAGCTTAACTGACATGATATATGAACTATAAGTTAGAGGTCTCAAGTTCGATTTCTTCTCCTTACGTGTTGTTAAAAAAAATATTCTTTAATTTAAGATTAAGTAGGTTGAATCCTACCACATTAGAATAAACTCTCATGACCTATGGTACGTGGTGTTAATGAATCTTCAAACCTATGTATAGAGAGGAGAGGTTGGAAATATGTTAGAATAACATTTTGGTCTTTTAAATGTCCAACTCTTAGTTTGAAGCTAACTTTTTTTTTATTATTGAAATTGGTTAAATGATAATAATAATTTTCATGTAAGAAAAGACCCAATGTAAACATATTTTCAAAATTTATAGAGAAAACTAAAAGAGACTATTTTTTTTTAAAAAAAAAATAAGTTCAAATTAAGAGTAGTAACTCATTTTAAATTTTATCAAAAGTACTAAAAATAAAATTAGACATTTGAAACTAAAATCAACCAAACCTAAAGCTAGAGCCGAAGACCAAAATAATATTTTAAGGTTGAAAATATAATAAATGTGCTAATAAAAGAAGTGTTATTCAATGAATTTGCCCACAAAGAGATCCCAATCATGAGACAAATGCCTAGGATTGCTCCATAGTGTTTTCAATAATTAGAAAGCAACCAAAATGATTTCTTTATTAATATATGCTACACTTAATATAGGATGCTTTATTTATCAAAAAAAAAAAAAAAAAAAAAAAAAAAAAAAAAAAAATAATAATATAGGATGCTTTCTCAATTGGTTGAAGTAAGAATATTAATAATCACTTTTTATTTTTTTTTGTATGTTTCTAATTGCTTGCACTTGCACAAAAGAGTTTTGATTTCTACTATGGTATTAGGTCTCTCACCCAAATTATTGTGCCAATTAATTATTTTCATAATATCTTAAGGTATAGTTCAACTGACATAATATATGAATTATGAGTAAAAGATCTCGAATCCTCATTTTTTATGTTGTAAAAAAAAAAAAAAATTAATTGTAATATTCACAAAATTATATTTTTTTAATCATAATACTAAATTAAAAAAATATTGCCCATGAATCAACTTATAAGGGAAATCCAACCAAAGAGATATTTTGAATATTGAAATCTAGTTAAAAATATGGCCAACTATTAGATATATTTACCCCTTTTACATTTATGTAATTACTCCTACATGTAATTAGTTACTATTCTGTTTAAACTAGAAGTTGTTTAGGTGGTTAACTTCTGTACAGATTTGTATATATATATGTGAGGATTCCTCATTGAATATAAAATAAGACAAATCAGTCTTTTCCCAAATATGTGAAATGGTATCAGAGCAATAATTTTTTTTTTTTTGCTCTTTTCAGTTTCCTTCTTTTTCGTTTTTTTTTAGTTCCCTCGTTTATCGCAACTTTTCTCTTCTCCCTCGTTTATCGCAACTTTTCTCTTCTCTCGTTTTTTTCGCCATGGCAGATGAAGGGACTACCAGCGATAACTCAGCACCAAGCAATAATGTTCCATCCACCATTGATACACTGCTCAATCCTTACTCTCTTCACCATTCTTTTTCTCCAACGAACGTTCTGGTCACACAACCGCTGCTCGGTGCTTCCAACTATGGCTCTTGGAAAAGAGCTATGATGATGGCTCTCTCTGGGAAGAATAAAGAAGGTTTCATCAATGGAACAATCGAGAAGCCACCAGAAGGTACTCTTTCGGCGGCCTGGAAATGCAACAATCACATTATTGCTTCTTGGATTCTCAATTCGGTTTCGAACGAAATAGCCGCCAGCATTGTATATACTGGATCGGCTAAAGCTATTTGGGATGAACTTAGTACTCGTTTCAAACAGACTAACGGTCCACGAATTTATCAATTACGAAAGGAATTGGTCACCACAATTCAAGGAAATCAGAGTGTTGAAGTCTATTACATCAAGCTTATTACGATCTGGCAAGAGTTGATCGATTATCGCCCTACTTATGAGTGTTCTTGTGGCGGATTGCAACCATTTCTTGCTCATTTGGAATCCGAATTTGTCATGATTTTTTTGATGGGCCTTAATGAACTCTATGCTACTGTTCGTGCCCAGATCTTGATGATGAATCCAATTCCTTCGATTACAAAAAATTTTTCTCTTGTCATTCAAGAAGAACATCAGCGTTCTGCCGGAGTTCAACCTATATCTGAGCCAGTTCCTTTTCTTGCGGCTGCCTCTGAAATTTCCAAGAAGTCCTCTTCTGATCGATATCGCAGGAAAGACTCCCAACGCCCAACTTGTTCATACTGTAAGTCCAAAGGGCATCCGGTTGATCGGTGTTATCAAATAATCGGTTATCCGCCAGGCTACAAGAAAAGAAATCCCTCTGCTGAGAATTCTGTTCCATCTACATCTGTTGCAACTAATTCAGTTGCACAACCTAGTTTCTTTAACACACTTAATTCCGATCAATGTAATCAATTGATGGCAATGCTTTCCACACATCTTCAAGCGGCTAAGACTCAGTCAATTACTACTGCTTCTACTCACACAGCAGGTATTTTTTCTTTAGCCTCTAATCCTATTGATTCCCGAATTGATACATGGATCCTTGATTCTGGAGCTTCTAGGCATATTTGCAATTGCCATTCCTTATTTCAAAATTGGAGACGTGTTCATAATGTTACAGTGATATTACCTACAGCATTTCGTCTTCAAGTTGATTTTATGGGAGATGTCAGGATATCTGAACAGTTGTTGCTTCATGATGTTCTCTTTGTGCCCAAATTTGCTTACAATTTGATCTCAGTGAGCTGCCTTCTTAAATCTGGGAATATCATGCTTAATTTCTATAATGATTCTTGCATACTACAGGACAAATTACATTCGATGACGATTGGCAGGGCTGAATGTTGTAATGGTCTATATCTGTTTCAATCCTCCGGAAAGTTACATGAATCTCCAACTTCTAATACTTGTGCAGTTTCTGTTTCCACTTGGCATCACCGATTGGGGCATTTGTCTTCTCAACGTTTACGGTTGCTTAAAGACGTTTTAGATTTACCTAATACTTTTTCTCATGTTGCTCATTGTCCGATTTGTCCGTTAGCTAAGCAACGTCGTTTATCTTTTACCTCAAACAATAATGTTGCCTCTAGCACTTTTGATTTGGTTCATTGTGATATTTGGGGTCCTTTTTCCACCCCTACATATGCTGGATATAAATATTTTTTAACTTTGGTTGATGATTGCTCCCGGTTTACTTGGGTTTACCTCATGAGAAATAAATCTGATGCTTTGGTTCTTATTCCACGTTTTTTTGCTCTCATTGCAACACAATTTTCGAAGACAATCAAGGTGTTTAGATCTGATAATGCACCCGAACTCCGGTTTAGTGATTTCTTTGCTACTAAAGGAACTATACATCAGTTCTCTTGTGTCGAGAGACCTCAACAAAATTCTGTTGTTGAGCGTAAGCATCAACATCTTCTCAACGTTGCTCGGGCTTTATTTTTCCAGTCTCGGGTGCCCTCAACATTTTGGGGTGACTGTGTTTTGACAGCCACCTACATCATTAATCGAACACCGCTGCCCTTATTGTCTAATCAATCTCCATACACTGTTTTGTTTCAACAACAGGTTCACTATGATGACATGCGAATTTTTGGCACTCTTTGTTATGCCTCTACACTTTCTGCTCATCGATCAAAATTTGATCCTCGTGCACAACCTTGTGTATTCATTGGGTATCCTCCTGGCATGAAGGGGTATCGCCTTTATGATATCACCAAACGCCGTATTATTATCTCACGGGATGTTGTGTTTTATGAAGACATTTTTCCTTTTCATTCAATACAGACTTCTATTGATTCACAAATGGATGTTCTGTTTTCAGATCATGTTTTGCCATGTCCTATTCAGGATATTGCGCCAACCATTCCTTTGGTTTCTTGTACTCAGCCGATTGCGCCTTTGCCGTCTTCTGGAGATGCGGAATCCTTTGAGCAACATTCCACGACCAATGTGGCTAGTGATGGTGTCAATAATATCCTTTCACAACCATCGGATCTTGTTATTTCCGATCCTATGGTATCTTCACACTTGCCTGCGGCTCCCGCGCCCCCTTTGAGGCGTTCTACTCGCTCTCATCAACGTCCTGGTTTTCTTCAAGATTATCATTGTAATCTTCTTCGTCATTCAGCACCACCAACCATTACAACTAACTATCCCATTTGCAATTATTTGTCTTATGACAATTTGCATTCAGCTCACAAGAATTTTCTTCTCACTGTGTCCACTGTTTTTGAGCCCTCTTATTACCACCAAGCTGTTAAAATTGCTCCTTGGCGGCAGGCAATGGATGTTGAAATTGCTGCTATGGAAAGAACAAAAACTTGGAGTCTTGTTCCATTACCTTTGGGTGCTCGTGCAATAGGATGTAAATGGGTTTATCGAGTTAAACATAAAGTCGATGGCACGATTGATAGATTCAAAGCTCGACTTGTTGCCAAGGGCTACAATCAACGAGAAGGCATTGATTTTATGGACACTTTTTCACCAGTTGCTAAAATCGTTACTGTCAAGATTTTTCTTTCTCTCGCAGCATCTTTTGGTTGGTCACTTGCTCAAATGGATATCAATAATGCATTCCTTAATGGCGACCTATTTGAGGAGGTTTACATGGCCCTTCCTTTGGGTTATTATTCTGATCATAAACCTTCAACTAGTGCACCTCTTGTGTGTAAATTGCATAAGTCCATATATGGCCTGAAACAAGCATCTCGCCAGTGGTTTTCCAAGTTCTCTTCGGTATTACTTTGCAATGGTTTTTCTCAGTCTAAGGCCGATTATTCCCTTTTTACGAAGGGCACAGGTTCTTCATTTGTTGCTCTTCTTGTGTATGTGGATGACATCCTTATTACTGGACCTTCACCCGCTGCTATTACACAAGTTAAAGCTCTTCTTCGGTCTCATTTTATGTTAAAAGACTTGGGGAATGCAAAGTATTTTTTAGGTCTGGAGCTTTCTCGTTCCACTACGGGAATTTACTTAAGTCAACGAAAATACTGTCTTCAGATTTTAGAAGATAGTGGTTTGTTGGCTGCCAAACCAACTTCTCATCCGATGGATCCAAATTTGCGTCTTTCTGCTACTGCTGGAACTCTTCTTCAAAGTGATGATGCTTTGCACTATCGTCGCTTGATTGGTCGGCTCCTTTATCTGCAGATTTCTCGCCCTGATATTTCTTTTCCGGTTCACAAACTCAGTCAGTATATAGCAAAGCCTTATTCTGAACATTTATCCGCTGCTCATCACCTTTTGAGATATCTCAAAGGTACCATTGGTCAAGGCGTTTTTCTTCATAAAACGAATTCTTTTCAACTAAAGGCTTATGTTGACTCGGATTGGGGCTCTTGTGTTGACACCCGACGCTCTGTAACTGGTTTTTGTATATTTCTCGGCGACTCCCTTGTTTCTTGGAAGTCAAAGAAACAGGCCACAGTGTCACGGTCTTCGGCAGAAGCAGAATACCGAGCTCTTGCCATGGTTTCTAGTGAACTTACTTGGCTTTCTCATTTGCTCAAAGATCTTCATATTTCTTCTCCAGCTCCTGCCTTGGTTTATTGTGACAACGTTGCTGCTATTGCCATTGCCACCAATCCGACTTTTCATGAACGAACAAAACATATCGAAATTGACTGTCATTTCGTTCGGGACTTAATTGATCGCGGGGTTTTAAAAGTTCTTCCAATACGCTCTCATTCTCAGCTCGCTGATATGTTTACAAAGGCGTTGCCAACTTCTGTTTTGCGTCCTTTTTTGCTCAAGATGGGGATTTTCAATATCCATAGTCCATCTTGAAGGGGGGGTATTAGATATATTTACCCCTTTTACATTTATGTAATTACTCCTACATGTAATTAGTTACTATTCTGTTTAAACTAGAAGTTGTTTAGGTGGTTAACTTCTGTACAGATTTGTATATATATATGTGAGGATTCCTCATTGAATATAAAATAAGACAAATCAGTCTTTTCCCAAATATGTGAAACCAACCTAAATAAAAAAAAATCAAAGAAGTGGACTAGCTTGCACCCAAATTCAAAAGCAAAATGGGCACAACTAGAAAACATTACCACACACCTAAAAACACCAAGTACCAATAAAATAGCATCATTCAGCCACATGAATGTCCTTAAGCTAGAAACATATCTTAAATAAATAAATAGTCTCAACTAATGGTAGTGGGATTAATTACCACTTATTTAATTAAATTGGTCTCAAACTAAAACTACTCTTTGTTATTTTATAACTTTTCAAATTTACACATTCTCATCCTACATTCTCATTCTTCAAAATGTGTTTGGATTGACTACTAAAAAAAAATATATTTTTAAAACATTTATTTTATAATATTTATAATTAAAATACTCATATGTTTGGTTACATTTTCTTAAAAATATTTTTATCTACAAATTTGTTTGGTTAGCTCTACGTTAAAAATGTTTTTACTAATGTCAAATTACTATAATGAACAACTATTAATAAACAATATGAATTAATTAATTTAAATTTGTATTTTAAAAATTATGACCAACGTTGACTATTGTCGATGGTTGATAACGAGGTAGGAGTGGTGATAGTCGTCATTAGTTGTCGGAGGTCGCCGGGGTGGTTGTCGTCGGAGATCGACCGAAAATGGCCAGCGGTGGTGGTGTCAGAGGAGATGGCCGACAACAATCATGGGTGGAGAAAATTTAAAAGAATAGTGTGAGAATATTTTAGTAATTTTAATATATTAGGAAAATTAGATAGGATTCTCAATTAAATACCAAAAAAAATATTTTTTCTAAAAGTTAATAGGAAGTGTTTCACCTAAAATGATTTATTTTCAAAACTCATTTTCAAAAAAAAATTATTTTGGGTGGTTACCAAACACCCCAATATTTTTTAAAATGTTTTTTATCAAAATTTACACACTTCTAAATGCAATTCAATCACATCCTCTGTCACAAATTCATGTGTAAATATGTCCATCAACAACTTGAGGAAGTTTAGTACATTATATCTAACATTAAACAATTATCAATTTGAACTAAAAATAGTATGGCTACACACCTAGATGCGTTTACTAAGAATAATTCTATACATGCATATGAAAAAAGTCACTGCCAAAAAGATTCTATAAAAGCCCGAAAACTTCATCTTTTAAGGGAAGTTCCTTCTTTTATATATATATTTAATATCTATTCTTCGCCATCATAATTTGGATGCCTTCATCGTTTGATCAACTGTTGTGTGTGTATATATATATATATTGATGCAAGATTTTGGACCCTTTGTGGCCGGACTTCGATCTGGTAGCTGATTGATTCGAATTTAACCTGCAAAGAGAGAAAAATACTTGCAGATGTGGAGATAGGCCTAACATACTCCGATGCTTAAGTCAGCGGTGAAGTTATGAAAATCGAGCATAAAAGGATATGGGTTCATATTTACTTCATATTTATAGTGTTTGAAGATATTATTGGTTGTCGTGCCAACTCCATACGTTAATTCTGAAATTCTGGAGAAATTGACTGGTGTGTACTCGGAAAAACAACAGCGGCCGCTTGTGGGATTCCGAGCGACTGTCAGCGGGTTGGATCAATATTGCTATAGTTGCATGATGAGTTAACTACAAGAAAGCATGTATATGGCAGCAGTTTTGTTGCAAACGCTTTGACAACGTTGTCTCAGTCGGCTCGGTAAGTCGACCTCCCGTCTCCCTTTTGTGGACTTGACGGGCTCTTTTAGGGAACTGAAGTGGGTGTGTGCCTTGAGTATTTTGGGTTAGCGAACCCTTGCTGATTTTTACCCGTAACAAAAATATATATTATTTATTTATTGAGTTCAATAATATACGTGAGTTTGATAGAGATTCGAACTTTAGAGCTCTTCATCGAAGACATATATTTTATTTCAGTTGGACTATGCTCGTGTGGGTAAGTTGGATAGGTAGTTGTAAGAATTCTTCTTTCATAGATTGCATATATATGTATATGTGTTTGTTAATAATAAATATAAATTTTATGTGAGATATCCTTACAAAAAAAAAATAATAATAATGAAAAGAACAAAAAAAAAAAAACCTGCAAATGGGAAGAATTCACTATAATTTAAATTTTGTGTCCATGCTAAAATTTGACCATGAAATTTTTTCACTTTTATGTGTTTCAACAATAAATTTGTAATTTAATTATGAGGTGACCTGGAAAATGAAAAAAAAACTGCATACTAATATAGTACTTGCTAGAGAAGTGCCTCAATGCTTAGATTAGATCAAAATATTTTGAATGTAAAAAGTGTTTAGAGTATCCAGTTATTGGACTGACTTTGAATAAATTGTGTAATGAGGTTATATATATAGATCATGATCCAAAAATTTTCCTTTCTTTCTCTCATTCGAATTTGAAAAAAAGAAACTGGATTGAACCCGAATTTATTGGACCGAGGCATGTGAGACGCATGCCCTTAAAGTGAATTGGGCCACCTCGATCGGCCTCAACCTCATGTCGAGGTCGAGGTGAGAAGTTTTGGGCTTTGGCCCAATTCTTTTCGAGGTGACCTCGACTTTATCACCTCATGCCGAGGCAGAGGTGAGTGACCTAATTTCTTTCGAGGTGACCTCGACCTCACCTCGTGTTGATGCCGAGGTGAGGAATTTGAGTTTTTTAGGGTTTATGGCTCATTTGGGTACTGAATTATCTCTTGAGTTCGAGTTTCTTCTCATTTGGAAGTTTGATTGTTGTTAGGCTCGTTCTGCCTTGATGTCATCCTTGGTTCTATTTCCTTATTTTGAACTTGCCCTTAGGAACAAAATTACTCATAACATTTTTTTATTACATAATAGTCGACCATTTTTTCTTGTTTCTTTGCTATTAAACAAAGACCTAAGTTTTTTTCTTTAAAAATTTGTCTGGAAAACTTTTGGGTTAGACAAAAAAAAAATTCAAGCATGAGTCCAATGATATAATTAAACAAACCAACTCACGGTAGGAGATAAAAACAATCCCAATATGTAAACTTTATGTTCAAGATTTTCTTAACAAATCTCTCCCACATATATATTTATTGTCATGGGTTAATTTTCAACTTTCTACCTACTTTGAATTTTAGAAAGATAGTTTCTAAGTGAGAGTTCAAATTTCATTTCATCTATAAATCTAAATTTTTGAACCAAATTGGAAAATTAGCATATGAGAGATAGGCTTGCAAGATTGAAAAAAGGCCTCTATTTTGTTACCATGTGTATCAAAACAAGTAATAATGTTTATAATTGGCATATCAATAATTTTGTGATATCATCATATAAACAAATCATGCCTCAACTTTTGGATTAACATAAAGTAATTGAGTTTGATTTCCAACAAAACATGATATGAAGTTGGTATTGAAAAACAAAAACCAATTAAGCTCTGATTGGCTCCTAAGAAAGATAGAAAGAAAGTGGTAATAGGAAAGCAAATAGGGGGGGGAGGTCCCTAATAATAAACTATTCCAACTGTTGGAGAATAGAAGAACCACGTTGTAGTGAAGAGAAGTTTGCAGCTAAAGAAAGAGAGAAAAGGCAAAAGCACATGGGAACAGGGAAAGCAAGTGGAGAAGATTCAAAGCACTTTCTTCAATCCCCTTCATATAAAAATTCAAGAGAGAAGAGAGAAGAGAGAAGAGAGAAGGTGGTAGTGCTTTTGGAAGAAGTATATAGCAACAAAATAACAACATATGAAATCCACCCCTCCCTTCCATAGGGGCATGCATCCCCAAAACTTGCTGAAACCCACATGTGACCAACTTCACTACATGGCATTTTCTAGGACCCACCCCCTTCCATTTCCCACAAACACTCCATTTTAAGTGTCCCCCAAAATCTATGCTTTCCCCTTAATAACCTCCTTTATAACCTAATTTATTAAACTCTCCAAACCTTAATCCACAACCCCTCCAACCCAAACTTGATCATTGGAGTATAACTTATTACTTTAGGGAAATTGTAATAAATGTTGAATTTAGAGTAAAATAATTAAAAATATAGTATTTTTTTTTAAAAAAAATACAGATATGGCAATTTCTATCGCTGATAATATGGTCTATCGTCGATAGAAGTCTATCGCTGATAGCAGTCTATCACCTCAGTTTTTTTTGTAGAATTTTAATCTATCAGTGATAATAGTCTATCTGTGATAGTAATATATCAATGATAGTAGTCTATCAGTAATAGTAATATATCACTGATAGTTTCTATCAATGATAGACACTAATTTTTTTGCCATATTTACAAAATGTTTTAAATTTTACTAAACTTGCAATTATTTTGAGCCTGATTGTTGTTTCTGCAACCGACCTTACTTTTATATATATATATATATATTTGGTATATATATATATATAATTTTACAAATATGACATCTTTTTTTAAAAAAAAATTATTTGATCGTTGATACTATCTTAATAATAGTAATTAGTTAACACGTTAGTACTTGTTGATTTGAATAATTGAAGGTAGATTTGGTTGAGATAATTTTAATAGTCAATGTATTAACTTATTTATTTACAAACATTTTTTGTTATACTATATCTATAATATTTAAATTATTCATTTCTAATATTCCTAGTCAACCCCTAAAGATTTTAGCTAATGGATCTAAAAGTTTTAGATCCAATGTAACCTTTTTTTCATACAACTCTAGGCTAGGTTCCAACTTTACACAATTATGGTCAAAAGAGAGTCACCCAATGGTAACACTAAGTTTAAACTTTAATACTAAATAAAATATATAACATAGGATTAGTTAAGAAAGCATATATAAACAATATAATTAATGTGAATAACTATATATAATATATGGTTTAAATAAAGCAGGGCTAATCATAATCATAAATTAGATGTAATATATAGTTTTGCAGATCCCGAGGTACGTAGCCCTAGCTGGTAGATATATATATATATATAACCAAAATTCTGCAGCAAATTCCAAAGAAAATGAATGATTATAAATTGATAGAAATGTTGGTGTTTTGGATTGATTTATGGGGTACCCCAAGTTTCCTCGTCACACATTAAGGCCATGGCCCCTCTTTTTGCCCTTTAAAACTTTAAACTATTTGACTGCAAATGATTGTGTTCTGTGAGAACTCACCAAAAACTTAACTTTTTTTTTTTTTTTTTTTTTTTTTTTTTATGAAGAAGATGATCTTCTCTTACTTTTTATTGTATTGGTTTGGGCGGTTTACACATTGTTTTTCGATTTGTGTGCAAAAATTGGATAGATATTTGTATGATTTGTCAGAAGGGTTAGAATTTTGATTATTTAATTTTGTGTTCCTTCCTGGACCCTCTGCTGGCCACCAACTATTTTTTTAATCCTTCCCATCTTGATATTGCTTTCATTCTTTTGTTTAAACATAAAACCAAAAAGGTATGCCTAATTATAATTTCAACTTTCTTTACAATTTTTTTTACCTTAGAGCCTAGAGTTGAGGTGTCTAGTCTAGGTTTTAGTTACATATATACTAAGATTGTAAATTCAAAACCCTAATTAAGCTTAAATTTCTTAACTCATTTTTTCACGTAATTAAAAATTAAATATAAACTCAAACCTTTAATCTCATAAATTATACCAATTAAACTTGCAAACATGAACTTAATCTCCGCAGTTAAAGTTTTGGGAAATTGTAGTAAATGACAATTTAAGACTTATTGTTTGCAAATATAGCATGTTTTTAAAAATTTTGCGGATATACAATTTCTATCGCTGATATCTTATGACTGATAGAAGTCTATCGCTGATCACCTCAGCTTTTTATAGATTTTTGTCAGTGATAATAGTCTATCAGAGATAATAGTCTATCACTGATAGAAGTCTATCAGTGATATAATAAAGTCTATCAGTGATAGAAACGAGTTTTTTTGCCATAGTTGCAAAATATTTTAAAGTTTGCTAAATTTGCAATTAGTTTGGGCCTGATTGCTATTTGTGCAACCAGCCCTAAAGTTTTTTTATTTTTTTTATTTTAAGAAGTTGTAGTTTTTTTTTTTTTAAAAAAAAAGATATTTCATTGATTAGAGAGAATAGAGTACAAATGAGAGGCTAGAGGAAAACCTTCCAAGCGTTATGGTAGAAGTATCATAATTACAAAACAATTTCGATTTGGAGCACCTGAAGCAACATTGATGATAATCTCCTCCCATAACTGATGTGTGGACTTTGATTTATCACTAAAAATCTCGTCATTTCGTTTCAACTAAATATACCATAAAATGACTTTGAAGATGTTGTAGATTTGAATCACCTCTTACATGTGTTTATATTATATTATAAAAAAATAATAAATAATAAAATTTGTGAATTCAAATGCTCCTTTAAAAATATTGTTGATATAGGTAAATTTTGAGTTCAATAATATGTACATCATTTTCAATTATTCATCTTTATGCTATTTTAGTTCAATAATCACATAGTTGTGGAAGACGAAACATCAACATTTAAAATGATATAATTGATGCTTTATTCATTAAACTATGAATTTAATAGTTTTATAAATATGGGGTCGCAAGAAACCTACAACTTTCATCTAAATCACAAAAAAAAAAAGTAGTTTTGAGTGAGCAAAATGAGCTTTTTTTTGCTAGTGATTTTTTTTTTCCTACAATACTACATCAATCAATTTAAATTTATAAGTTATGAGAAGAGACTAATCTATTTTAAAATCTAGAGTAGAGGAGGTGATTCTTATTGGTTATAAATTTAGGAATATTAAATATATTAGTATAGGTGACCCAAAAAAGATATATAAAAAAATAATGTTATAATAAGGTATATGCATGTGAGAAGCAAGTTAGAGAGATCCATATGATGGGATGGGTCCAGGAAAGCACCCTTCCATGACAAAAATATACAGCAAATTCACACTCTCTTTCTTCTATTTCTTTCTTTCTTTCTTTTTTTCTTTACCTAAAATTCGCTGTCTTTCAGACTCCTCTGCCTCCACACTTGTAATCCCTCTCTGCAAAAATCTATCTTCTTGCCATTCCCTCACCCATTTCCCTTTTCTTCTTCTTCTTCTATTTCATCTTCTCTCATCTCTCTCTGATCTAGCATGCATTGTCCTTCCTATGGCTTCCCCTCATCACTCTCATAGCTTTATGTTCCAATCCCGCCCCGCCGATCACCATGAATACGTCTCGTCTACGTCCTTCAACAACATCCCCTCCTGCCCTCCTCACCTCTACTTTCACGGTTTCTCTCTTCTTCTTTCTTCTTTCTTCTCCTTCTATATCGCTCCACACCGGAGTCGAATTAGAAATTTTTCATATCATTATAATTAAATATTTGTGTTAGTATATATATATATATATTCATCTAAGATTAAAGTAATTATTATCTCCTTTTTCTCCTTCCTACTTTGCTCCTTCATTTTAATTATATATATTTTCTCAATACTAAAAATTTCTATAGAAGTTTTGTTGAGGATCCCACGTCGAAAAGATGAAGGGACCTCACTCACAATATAACATACATGGGCTACTTCTCCTATCACCAATTGGTTTGAGGATGGAATCTCATGATGTCTAATATGGTATCAGAGCCCATGAAGCCCAAACGGGTATTCGATCCAATCCAAAAATGGGATCCGACCCAAGATGGTAAACCCAGAGAGGCACCAGTTGAGAATCTCACATCGAATAGATGAAGGGATCTCACTCACAATATAACATACATGAGTCACTTCTCCTATCACCAATTGGTTTTAGGATGGAACTCCATGATGTCTAATAAGTTTTTTTGTTTTGGTTTAAAGACAAGGGCAATTATTCTTCTTTAATTTGTCCTCTCCTTTTTTTGCTATGCTCCTGAAAACAGACAAATTACACGACGGAGTTGTGATTTTAAGTGACATTTATGGTATTTTGTTTGGTTTTGTAGATGGGGTCGTCCCGTTGATGATGAAAAGATCGATGTCGTTTTCGGGGGTCGAAAACGGGTGCGAGGAAGTGAATGGGGACGAGGGATTGTCTGACGACGGATCGGCGTTGGGAGAGAAGAAGAAGCGTCTAAATTTAGAGCAAGTGAAGGCTTTGGAGAAGAGCTTTGAGCTGGGGAATAAGCTTGAGCCTGATAGGAAAATGCAGCTGGCCAAAGCCCTGGGGTTGCAGCCAAGACAGATTGCTATTTGGTTTCAGAATAGAAGAGCCAGGTGGAAGACAAAACAGTTGGAAAGAGATTATGAGGTGTTGAAGAAACAGTTTGAAGCTCTAAAGGCTGACAATGATGTACTTCAAGCTCAAAATACCAAACTCCATGCACAGGTAAAACAAAACAAAACAAAAGATTCAATTTTTATTTTTATTGCTTAACTTCTTCAAATGTTTTCTTTTATAACTAGGATAAAAGAAAATTTGTTTGAAATTTCTTACTTAACCTAATCATGTTTGAATTTTTATTTTAATAAGTTTGTATTTGTAGTTGAATTTTGTAATAGATTATATTCGGATTGCAGGAGAAGAATAAGAATATATATGATTTAGTTTATTTATATTTGTATTCATCCATTTTTATTAAGTGTACCTTACTCATATTTTTTTTATCTACTAAAAATGAATTAGAAATAAGTAAAAAAAAAATATGTACCCAAATTTAAGTATATATTGTCAATTAATCAAGTAGTTAGATGTTTGATCCATTGATTAAATATTTTTTTTTGCAAAAAATAGAAATACACATCTAGATATATATTATACAAAAAAAAAATGAAAAATACACATCTAGATATATATTATATTTATTTATTTTAAAATATTACATAAGTACAAATATTAGGTAGAGACTCAATTTACAACCATCATGTTTTAACCATTAAATTGGATTGAAATTTTTTAGTTTTAGCTTTTGAATTTTACAGTTTATAAAAATAAGTGAATAGTTCAATAGATGAGTTTTGAAATCATTTCAATTTATATAACTTTAGAATTAAGTTAAATTTATATATAAAATTTTATAGTTTATAAAAATTAGTGAATAGTTTAATAGGTGAGTTTTGAAATCTTTTAAATTTATATAACTTTAGAATTAAGTTAAATTTAAATATAACTCCAACAGTTAATTAGTAAGTTTAAGTTAAAAAAAATTAAGATTATTATTTAAAAAAATATTAGTTCAGTGTATTACTCAAATTTTTGACTTTTTAGTGGAAATTATACGTTAATCATGATAATAAATAGTTTGAGATAGATAAATTAATTAATATGGGAAATATATAAGGTTAGCTCTTATCTTAGATCATTACAAACCTAGTAACCGTTTGGATTATTCTAATGTAATCAGGAATATTCTCTTAATTAATTAATTAACTTTGTCTAATCTATTAATTAACGTATGCGTTGTTTTCACACTTCCATTTTGATCAAAACACATCCTTTAATTTACACAACTTCTCCAACTTGAAGAGAAGAAAAAAACCAACGTAAATAATAATTATTATTATTATTTTATTATTTTTAAATCTGTCTATTTGTCTATATGTAAATTTCCATTACAACCCCTTGATTTTGGTGCAGTTATTAGCAATAAAAACCAAAGACTCCGGCGAGGCAGCGACTGGCGGCGCCGCCGTGAACCTTAAGAAAGAAAACGAACGGTGTTGGAGCAGCGACAACAGTTGCGACATCAACCTGGACATCTCAAGGACACACGCACCAATAACAACCAACAACGGCGGCGGAGGAAGAGGACGTTCCCAACCAGGAATCAAAGACCTGTTTCCGTCGGCGGCGTTCCGGTCCGCCGCCATAACGCAGCTGCTTCAGCACGGGTCTACGAGATCAACGGTGGAGCATCCACAGGTGATTCAAGAAGAAAGCTTCTCTCAAATGTTCAATGGAATCGAAGAAGAACAACAACAAACTGCAGCAGCTGGGTTTTGGCCATGGACTTCCGATCAAAATTCCCATTTTCATTAAATCATAATCAATCATCACACAGTTTTCTTTTTTTTGGGTCTTATAAAACAGTTAATTTTTTTAATGAATTAGTTATGATCATCAGTTGTATTATTATTATTGGGAATTTGGGATTAATTAATGATTGGGTTTATAATTAAATGAAATGAAAAGCTTTTGTTTAGTATTTTTCTTTTTCTTTTTCGAGTTCAACAAATATGAGGACGAAGATTGATCTGATAGTATACGTCAATTATCGATATACCGTATGAGAATGGAGATTGATCCGATAGTATACGTCAATTATCGTCGAGTTATATCCCGCTTTGTCATTTTTTTTTGTTATTTTGGTTGGTTGGATCTGATGGGAAAATAAATAAAAAAGGAAGAGTGAGAGAATAATAAAGAAAGAGAGAACATGTGTGTGTGGGTTTCTCAGTGGCTTTCCAGCTCTGGGCATGTGGGATGGGCTATGAAGCTTTTTGTTTTTATTTATTATTTTTTTATTTTTTTATAAAGATTCTCTTATCTTCTTCTCTTCTTCTAGGAAGATTTAGTATTTTAAATTGCAACTCGACTTCAGCACTATAACATTATTTTATTTTCTATTAAAAAAAAAAAACATTATCTTATTTTCTTTTCTAAAGTGAATAAATGAGTTGAAAATGAAAAATACTTGCCTATACATTGGCCGGTATAATCAAGTTTATTGGAATTAGAATCTCTTTGAAATGATTTGTTGAAGTGTGAAAAAATATTTTAAAGCACTTATAAGCCATTTTAAACAAATTTTTGAAAAAAAAACATCTCAAACAATTTTTTTAGATTAATAAAAATATATTATATCATCAAGTTAGTAGGAACTTCTTCTGACAATGTGTATTGGACAAGTATATTGTTGGATTAATTAAAAATATCATATTTTTCGAAGAAAAAAAAATAGAAATAGCATATAATTGGAATATGAGGATTTAAACTTACGAGGTCAAGGAAAGAAGTACGTGTCAATTACCATTGAGCTATACTCATTCTAGCAATGAATCTAACTATTTATATTAAATTATATTATGTCGCGAGTGAGAACGCACTTCGAAGTTAATTCAAACACCAATTTAGTTAATGCACCAGATGTCAATTTAGAATTTCTATTTAGCACATATAACATTTTTTGAAAAAAATTACAAATATAAATTTTTTTTTTATGAATGATAGTCACTCATATTATATCAATGACTATCAATGATAGCTACTGATACAATTCTATTAATTTTTATAGAATTTTATCCATGACTATTACTAATAGCAGTTTATAAGTGATATTTTTTTTTGTCATATTTCCAAAATATTTTATATTTAGTTATAATTGTCATAAATATTTTATATTTAGTTATAATTGTCATTATTTTGAACTGATTGTTATTTATGTAATTAACCCTTTGTTTAATTGTATAATTTAAATTAATTTTTTACTCCAAATATCAATTGTCAATTGAGACAACCTCATTTAGAAAATATACTTTTTTACCCTTTTCTCCTTGATCCCTATGTTTTTTACCTCGAGAATTAATTTTTTTTGCATTATTTGTGTTGATGCACGATTTTTCCCAAGTGGACTGCACTTGTTTTTCACGTGACCTCAAAGGTGAATTTTTAATTTTCGGGACGAAGAAACCTACAAAACAAAGTAAACAAACTCCGATGTCAAAGTCAGTATGAGCGATAACTAACTAGAATATTTTTCGAATTAAAATTAGCTTACTTCGTTCTTGTTATTATGGAAGTATGTATAATGTTGGTCTAGGTCTTTCTCTTTCCTTAAAAGGCTTAGGAAAAAGGATCAATTGACTCCCCTTAAACTATGCTTACCCCTCTCCCCGTAGGAAAAGATAGAGCCTGAATTGGTTTAGGTCTGCCATGAGGGCCGATGAGCGCTCATCCTGGGGTTGACCGAACGGTCCTCTTCCGGGCTAAAAAAGATAGTTATGTTTATCCTTCTCCCCGTAGAAAAAGATAGAGCATGAATTGGTCTAGGCATGCCATAAGGGCCAAGGAGCGCTCAGCTTGAGGCTGACCGAGCGGTCCTCTTCCAGGCTAAAAAAGATAGTTATCATTATCCCTCTCCTCGTAGGAAAAGATAGAGAATGAATTGTTCTAGGTCTGCCATAAGGGCCGAGGAGCGCTCGACCTAGGGTTGACCAAACGGTCCTTCTTCCGGGCTAAAAAAGATAGATATGTTTATCCCTCTCCCCATAGGAAAAGATAGAGCCCGAATTGGTCTAGACTTTCCACGAGGACCGAGGAGTACTCCGTCTGAGCCTGATCGAGCGGTCCTCTTTCGGGCTATAAAAAAAGATAGTTATGTCTATCCCTCTCCCCGTAGGAAAAGATAGAGTCTGAATTGGTCTAGGCCTGCCATGGGGGTCGAGAAGCGTTCGACCTGGAGCTGACTGAACGGTCTTCTTTCGGGCTAAAAAGATAGAGCTTGAATTGGTCTAGGCCTGTCATGAGGGCCGATGAGTGCTCGGTGTGGAGCTGACTGAGCGGTCTTCTTCCGGGCTAAAAAAGATAGAGCCTGAATTGGTCTAGGTCTGTCATGAGGGTTGATGAACGCTTCGCCTGGGGCTGACCGAACGGTCCTCTTCCGGGCTCAAGAACCTGTTGTTTGGGAGTCTGGCCCTGACTATTCTCCAATGGGCCAGGCTCTCTTTTTGCCGATGGGTGGTCGAGATTAGGCTTTGACCCAACTTCTTTCATGGGTCGAGTCCCCACTGGATCTTGGGATGAACCCTCCTCAATGTGTTGGACTCGCGCTTTGGTTTTAAAACTATGTTGTTGGGGTCGAGGTGATCTTCCCTATTGCATCGGACAAACCATCTTTCGATCTAATCTTTTATATGTGATTATTTTATCCACAACAATTTGTAATTTGATTGTTTGTCATTTAGTTTTAGTACTAGATCAAAGTTATTGTTATGTCAACTCATTATGTCAACTCAATACAAAGTACGCATGAGTTTTCTTGGTATTTTTTAATTAGATCAAAGTTATTGTATTTTGGGTAAGATTTTTTGTCAACTTAATACGAAGTATGAATGAGTTTTCTTGGTATTTTTTAATTAAATTTTTTGATCTTGTAGTTTTTTTTTTTATATTATTTCTCAAAGGTATTAAATTAATGCGGGGTGTGAGGATTGAACCCCTGACCTCTTAGTCAAGTGCACAACTTTTATGTCAATTGAGTTATGCTCGGTTTGACATCTTACTATTAACAATAATTTAATGAATTTACATAATTTATGCTTGAAAAATATATTTTAACTAAAACAATCATAAGATTTCACAAACAAAAGCAAAACAATCTCTAGAAATGTTGTTTATATATAGATATAATATATATAAATAATGTATTTTTAATAAAATAGTAGTTTTGAAACTATTTAAAAAAATAAGGGAGTTAAATCGTGTACCATGACCAATATACCATGACAACGAGTATGGTAAATCGTGTACCATGGTCATAATTCTCAGAAAAAATCAATCAATCTCTCACTCCCCAACATCTAAATCTCTTCGCTCCTCTCCGTCGCTCTTAATCTTTGTTCCTACATCTCGATTTCAATCCAACTGTCCTACGATTCCGATCTCAATCCCGCTTCCGCTCCAAAATCGCCTCACAAACTCTCCAATTTGGTCACCTACACCCTCTCTCTTCTTTCCTTCACCTTTCTTCTCGTCCTCTACTACGCTATCTACATTTGTTTCTACTCCGGTCGCTGCAAGCGCCACCACCTCCGCCATCCCGACCCTCCATCGGCGACCGCGACTCACCAGGAGGAATTTTTCGACAAAGAACAGGGCCCGGTTTTGGACCACCCCATCTTGGTACATCTACACCTTGGCCTCTCGGCGATGGTGATCGATGCCATCGCCGTCTCCAAGTTCAAATCGGGGGAGGGTTTGATCGACGAAACAGAGTGCTCTGTTTGCTTGAGCAGATTTGAAGAGGATGAGACTTTAAGGTTTTCGTCGAAGAGTAGCCATGCTTTTCATCTCCCATGTATCAATACTTGACTTCGTCCATAAAGCATGGTCATGGTACTCGATTTAACTTTTTGCAAATAGTTTTCGCAACTACCTTATTTTTTCAATTAATTATTAAAAAATATATAATTTATAAAAAAAAAATCCTAGATAATGTGGATGGATCTTTTTTATATTTTTTTTGTTTCCGTTTATTTTGATGAAAGGGGAGACCATAGATAATTGACCTATGTGAACATATATTGTATAGACTTGATTTATTGAAAAACTTGATACTAAAGATCTGAATAAGAGGAGTGGTACTTTGTTTGTGGCTAGGGTTACAACAATATCAGGGAAAGTATATGCAATAGTGTAATTATAGCTGCACCATTATTTTGAATTGTTTAATTAATTGCATTACTAATTTGGAAGGCACATGATTGGTGATATTAATCAACTCAAGCAATATTAAAAAATGTCAACTTTTGCTCCTATTTCATTTACTTTAAGAGACAACAAAGAGAATTTGATTTTTTCTTCCGAAAAAATAATGTTGGGAGAGAAATATATATATAGAAGTATATACGAATCCTCCAATGGAAAAGGAAGAGGAAGGATATATAATATCTTTTTGCTCCCTAGTTTAGGGTCACTATTTTCTATTTAAATCTCAAGATAGAATATTCTTTAGTCTTTACTTTAAGATTATTTATCTAAAATATAATGTTTCATATTAATCTATCGTTGGTTGTACAAACAACAAACAGACTCAAAATAATTATAAGTTTAGCAAAATTTTAAATATTTTACAAATATAGCAAAAAAATCAATGGCTATCACTAATAGACTGATATCGTTGATATGTGACTATTACTGATGGACTACTATTAGTGATAGTCACTGACAAAATTTTATAAAAAATCTGAAGTGATAGACTACTATTAACGATAGACTTGATAGACCATACTATCACGGATAGAAATTGCCATATTTATATATTTTATTTTTAAAAAATGTTATATTTTTAATTATTTTACTCTAAATTGACATCTGTTACAATTTCTATATCATATATGTATAGGGAAATTGTAACAGATGTCAATTTAAAGTAAAATAATTACAAATATAGCACTTTTTTAAATTTTTTGTAGATATGACAATTTCTATCACTGATAGTATGGTCTGATAGAAGTTTATCGTTGATAGTAGTTTTTTTTATAGAATTTTGTCCGTGATAATAGTATTACTGATAGAAGTCTATCAGTGATAGTATAAAGTCTATCAGTAATAGTCATAAAGTCTATCAGTGATAGCCACTGATTTTTTTGCCACATTTGCAAAAGGTTTTAAACTTTGCTAAATTTACAATTATTTTGGGCTTGATTGTTGGTTGTGCAACCAGTCCTATATGACTTGATTTATTATTTTGATATTTATTTTTCAGAAATTCAAAATAAGAAAATATAAGGAGAAATAATGTTTAAAAAAAAATCAAATATCAACCAACAATTCAAAATAATAGTTTGAATATTTAATGCTTGAAAAACTATTTTACATGTAATTTTTTATGCAATTAAATGTACATGATGACTCTAAGACAAACTAAACAATTATTTTACGAGTAATTGTTAATTTAATTTTAAATTTCAAATTTGATAGACTGATATTTTTTTTTTTTGGTCAAATAGATACATTTATTTATTTTCCATTCTCTACAATATTGTGTTTAATTAGTCATAGATTAAAAAAAAAATGTAATTACATCCTTAAACTTAAGATTAATTTTTATGTAGTTGCATGCCTATCAACATTAGTCTATCAACTTATCAATCACATCACGTGAACTCAACTAAAATTACTCTAATAAACCTACCACTAAAAATTCAGTGACCATTTCCATAATCCAACCGAGAAAAGAAAAATAATAATAACCAAAATGGACAATTTTGGATGTGATTTGTGATATAGAAATAATTCTTTATATGGTACCAAAATGGGCGTCAAATCCCTTTCAAAGTGGCGTTTGAGGTCTCATTATTGTTAATAATTTAAGAGTCTTTTTCCCTTGTAGTTTGAGTTTGAGTTTTATGATATTTTATCTTGTCATCGAGGCCAACTTTTGTACTTCAATTTTGCTGCCAAAGGGTTGATGGGTCTGTTTTCGTGGGGTACTTACTACTCCAACGGACCACTTTTTTTTTATGTCTTTTAACTCACTAGAGTTCTCTAGGTCATCCTTCTCAAAAGTTAAACACCACTCTCCTCTCTAGTTAGTAGCTATTTCATCGTAGTCATTGACGATGTTCTTTCATCACACAATATAATCGAATCAATTATGTATCTATCATTTTTCGAGATTTGATCTTTGAAATATACCTCATGTTTGTCAATCTCTCATCTCGAGTTTTTTAAGAGTTTCAACTGTTTTAAAAAATTAATTAACTGAATTCACATATTCAGTGATGTTGAGATTGAACGATGGAATAATGACGTGATGTATTTTTTTAGTGAAGCTATATTTTGTCTATCGATTAATATTATCGTTGAAAAAGTTGTATAGACCCTCCTTTTACCTTCTTCGAGAAATATACATGATTTTCCATGATATTTCATATATCTTATTCGATTCAATGATAATTCTCAGTTGGCAAGATATTTACTATAACTACGAAAACATATTCATGTCCACAATTCAATTATTCAATTTCAATAATGTTATTGAAAACAAATTTAATTATATTGAAAAGTATTTTGAAAATAAGCCAACATGAGCCTAGATCAACCACGTGATGTGATCTCCCACCCCAAATATTGTAAAAAAAAAAAATATTAACTTTTTATTTATTTAGATCTCGTCTCAACTAAAACTATTATTTCATATTTATTATTTTTCCGGGGTAGAAAACAAAAATATATCTTTAAAAACTATTTCTAGTTCAATGTCGTTATAAAAAATATTTGTAAATACTTAAAAAGTGATTTCAAACCGATTCTAGTGTTAAATATTATTTTTTAAGCATTTTGAAAGTCAATTTGAACAAGACCTAAACTCTTAGGACTTGTTTGGTAGGCAATTCAGATTATATTTTATGTTTTCAAATTCACTAAGTCAATTGAATATGCATTTTTATTTTGTTTCCAGTATCAAAATTTTGAATTTGAAATTTAAAATGCAGAATTATATTTAAAAGGATAAAAACTTGAATAGCTATAGTATTTTTATTTTTTTAAAATTTAAATATGTATAATGTAATATATTATAAATTATATGATATTATAAAATAATAATTATACAAAATTTATAACCTAAAATATATTCCTAAACTAATTATACAAAATTTATAACCTAAAATATATTCCTAAACTAATTAATAGTTTATATTCAACCTAATATTTAGTTGGTAACAACCACAAATTTTATGGCTTATAAAAATTTTATCAACTAGAAGAATTAATTAAATTGAAATTCAATTTCTAAATCTACTACCAAACACATATCTGAAAAACATAATGAAGTACAACTATATTTTAATCGAATCTCTTGTTTTCAAAATTTTGAATAATTACACATATTAGTTGCGCATACAAAATGCCAATATGAATAGCCAACAAAAACATAGCTCAATGGTTCAATATGAATGTTTGGAATGAGACGTTTTGATGAAAACAAAAGTAAAGTCATAAGAGTTTAGACACAAAGTGAACAATAGTATACTAACTGTGAAGATATGTGGAGAACTATGTGCTCCTTAACAATGACCTAAATAGTAACTGAGAAGTCATGAGTTCAATTCTCACTCCACAGGTAAAAAAAAAAAAAAAAAAAAAAAAAAAAAAAAAATAATAATAATAATAATAATAATAATAATAATAATAATAATAATGTGCATATAAGAAACATTAAGCAATGGGCTCAGCCCAGTACTCAAGACTTGGGCCGTGAGGCGTGGTCCTCTGTAGTTATAAAACAGACCAATCTACTCTACTGGGCCTCTCAACAAATTCCTCCGCCCTAAACCACACATGCTTATACGACGTCGTCTCGACGTAAAAAACCATCGAGCTTCGTCGTCGTCGTCGTCGTCGTCCATGTTCCAACTTCGCACCATTTCCCACCTGGTTCGGGACCTTCGGGTTCGATAGCTCCAAAACCCCCAAAAATGGGTTTTCTGAGAAAAGCATCTCAAAACATGAACCCTAAATGCTTCCATCTATGGCGAACGTCCTCTTTTCTTAGTGCAAATTCTAGGCTTTGTCCTCATCGTTTTGCTTTGAGCCAAGCATTTTGCTCTCCTTCTCGACAACACAGCAAAGAAGTCGCTATAGATTTAACGCAGTACCCTCCCGAGCAGATTAGGAACTTTTCTATAATCGCACATGTTGATCATGGCAAGTCTACACTGGCTGATCGGTTATTGGAGCTCACTGGTACTATTAAGCGTGGCCATGGTCAGCCTCAATACCTCGATAAATTGCAGGTTCGCGATTGCGTTTTTGTTTTACTTTGGTTATGTAAATTGACAAGAAATGACACGTTTGTGGTAGTGGAACATATGGGTTTTGAACTACCGAGATAAGTACTTTAGTTTGCCAATGTTGTCATTTGCTAATTTTCTTCATGATTGTGATGATTCTGTTGAGCAATTCGGTATGCATTATATGATTGCCTGAAAGTTTTTTTTGTTGATCTTGTTCTATTCTCCTTGAAGTCTTTGTTAAACTCAGCATTGGGATTTTTTTTGTTTTGTTCTTTTCTTAGGTGGGAAATTTATCTTCTTTGGCTATTATGTCATCTTATGCTATAAAATTGATTGCCTTATTGGTTTTTCATTTTTTTTCTTTTTAACTTGATGAAGCCCAATTATTTAGGTGGAGAGGGAGAGGGGAATTACTGTTAAAGCTCAGACTGCAACCATGTTTTACCAGTATAATCGTGTTGGTGACAACACTAGCGAACAGCCTCCTTTCTTGATAAACCTTATTGATACGCCTGGCCATGTTGATTTCAGTTATGAAGTATCGAGATCCTTAGCAGCTTGCCAGGGTGCTCTTTTGGTTGTGGATGCTGCCCAAGGTGTTCAAGCACAAACTGTGGCTAATTTCTATCTTGCTTTTGAATCTAATTTAGCGATCATACCAGTTATTAACAAAATTGACCAGCCAACTGCTGATCCTGATCGTGTTAAAGCTCAACTGAAATCAATGTTTGACCTTGAACCTGCACATGCCCTTTTGACATCTGCCAAAACAGGGCAAGGTCTTGAGCATATCCTTCCTGCCATCATAGAGGGCATACCTCCCCCTCCTGGAAGGAGTTCTTCACCTTTGCGAATGCTTTTATTAGATTCGTACTATGATGAATACAAGGGAGTGATATGCCATGTTGCTGTTGTTGATGGTGTGCTGCGCAAGGGGGATAAGATTTCTTCCGTAGCCACTGGTCAAACTTATGAAGTCTTTGATGTTGGGATCATGCATCCCGAACTTACCAGTACAGGAATTCTTCTTACTGGTCAAGTGGGTTATGTTGTGAGTGGAATGCGGTCTACTAAAGAAGCACGAATTGGGGATACACTTCATCAGAGTAAAACTGTTGTTGAACCCCTTCCTGGTAAATTCTTCATTTTCTTTTTCAAAATGTTATAGATCCTTTTTCAGTCCCGAAGAGAAATATATGTCAAAAGTAAAGCTGAGTTTTGGTTAGAGAGTTTATTTCTAGTAGGTAGGTGATCCTCCCTAATAGATGCCTAGTCAGATCAACAAATGTGATATATTTTACGAACACAATCGTTCAGTAAAATTCTTCTCTTTTTTGCTATGGTATATGCCATGGCCTGTCTCTTTAGTCTTTCGTCTGCTTCCTCTTAGTGACATTTTTCCTTCTTGTAGGTTTTAAGCCTGTAAAGCATATGGTTTTCTCTGGTGTATATCCAGCTGACGGTTCCGATTTTGATGCACTCAACCATGCAATAGAGAGACTTACATGTAATGATGCCAGTGTTTCAGTAACCAAGGAGACTAGCACAGCATTAGGGCTTGGTTTTAGGTTTGGCATCCACTGACTGAATCGATTCCTCTTCATACTAAAATCGATTTATATTAGCTTTATTTGTCATGCATGTGAACCCATACTAATCTTGTCCTATACACAGGTGTGGTTTCTTAGGATTACTTCACATGGATGTTTTTCATCAGCGGCTTGAACAGGTGGCATTTTTTATTCATTATTAATGTACAACAGATTAAATACAGGCCTATTCTTGTCATCAGATATTGAGAATCCATGTTGCTTCTGATGGATGACAGGAGTATGGAGCTCATGTTATTTCTACTGTTCCAACAGTGCCCTACATTTTTGAGTACTCTGATGGAAGGTTATTTCAGTGGCATATTCCTTTTCAGTTTTCTCTATGTTTCACATTCTTTACCTAGAGCTAAATTAGTATTTTCTTCCCCTTAAAAGCAAAGCACAAGTTCAAAATCCTGCTGCATTGCCATCAAATCCTAATAAGCGAGTGACTGCTGGCTGGGAACCTACAGTATTGGCTACAATTATCATTCCTAGTGAGTAAGCTCTCGTCATCTTTTCTATTCTTCTTCCCCTTTTAGTTTTCACATTAAAACATTCAAAATTATTTCTTGTTTACTACAGATATGTTGGGGCTGTAATTACACTTTGTTCGGAACGGAGGGGTCAACAATTAGAGTACTCATTCATTGATAGGTAACAAAGAACTAAAATAGTGTACTTGCTGGTGCAGTATAATTATCATTATTTCTGGTGCTACTATGTTACTGGAATAATGGAAACATAATGTGTCATTTGGAAAATCATGCATTTAACTCCTATCAGAAAATGAAAATCATGCATTTAACACTGCAAGCAAGAAGCAGCTGCAATAGGCACTTTGTTACGTTCAGATTCAGTTTCGAAATGATCAAAAATTGGTGTTGAGCCTCTCAGTGTTCATTTAATTACTTCGATGTCTGATAAAAAGTTGTTAAATGCTAAATATAAGTTGTATCTGTTAAGAAGCTTTCTCAATATACAAAAATGTTGCTCCATCTTTCTAACTTCATTTGCAATTTTTGCCCTGATTAATTTTTTTTTTTATCTCTTTTGTAATGCGTCTATGTGTTTTTTATTTCTCTTTTTTGGTACTCTTTCACTCCCTCGTGGAATTTGTATTTTTTGAGCATTAGTCTCTTTTCATTTTTTCAATGAAACGTTTCGTTTATTGTTAAAAAAAAAAATACCAATCTGTGACAAAAACTCAAATATTGGGTTGAGGCATTGCCGCATAAGAGCTCACTTGAAAGTTGAAATAAAATAAACTAGTTCTTTGTTTTTCTTTTTTCCTCCATTGCCATGTCTATTTTGTTTCTAAAAGCTTAGTAGTTAGAACCTTTGAGTGCTTCTTTATTTGAAAATCTGGTTAACATGAATGATTTCTTACTTGTAGTTTATGTGTGGCTCTTAATGGCCAATCATGTAAAATATTAATCCTTTCAAGTTTTATCCTGCAGTCAAAGGGCATTTATGAAGTATCGCTTACCTTTAAGGGAAATTGTTGTTGACTTTTACAATGAATTAAAGAGTATAACATCAGGATATGCATCATTTGATTACGAGGATTCAGAGTAAGTCTCTTGCCCTCTCTATTCATTCCATTTATAAGCCTTACCTATTGAATCTCCTCAAGTCTTTTCTGCATGCACATAATGAAAGATGGCTAATTGTTGAAATTTGTCAAATTATCTTCTTGTTCAACATAAGTTGATGGTCATTTGTCAAAAACCTGCTAAGTAGTTTGTAAACAATAATGATTAATATTTCTTTGAGGAGTTTGGTCTTGGCCTGGCTAGGCAGAGGGGCTGCAAGAGAGATGATCGAGGAGTTTTTTCTTCAATTCTCCCTTTTGCGAGAAATGAAAGTTTTTGTGGCAAGTTGGGGTGTGTGCGATCTTGTGGGGGCTTTGAGGAGAGAAAAACAATAGAATCTTTAGAGGGCTGGAGTGTTCTTTGTGCGATGTTTGGTCCCTTGTTAGATTCTTTGTTTCTCTTTGGGCTTATGTTGAGAAGTTTTTTTGTAATTATTCATTAGGACTTATTCCCGCTTGTTTGGATGCTCTTTTTTTAGTTCGTCTCCTTTTTTGCGGGTCCTCTTTTTTGTATGGCGTTGTATTCTTTCATTTCTTTCTCATGAAAGCTCGGTTATTATTAAAAAAAAACCGAGCCATGTCTATTTTCCTCCATTGCCATGTCTATTTTGTTTGTAAAAGCTTAGTAGTTAGAACCTTTGAGTGCTTCTTTAATTGAAAATCTGGTTAACATGAATGATTTCTTACTTGTAGTTTATGTGTGGCTCTTAAAAAAAAACAATAATGATCATTATTATAATAGGCTCTTCTTAGGTGGCTGTGCTGATATGATAAGTTTTTCAAGGTTAGGTAATATGATTGCATCTTTCATATATTGATGTATGATGGTGCGATTACCCCAGGTATCAGCAAGCAGATTTAGTGAAACTGGATATCCTATTGAATGGGCAGCCAGTTGATGCAATGACAACCATTGTTCATAATTTGAAGGCACAGAGGGTTGGACGTGAATTGGTGGAAAAGCTGAAGAAATTCATTGACAGGTACGCCATTTATTTATTTTCCTTCTCGTATTCTTGTTTTATTATGACATTATGACATGAGCTATTTTTATGCTGAACAGGCAAATGTTTGAGATAACAATACAAGCTGCGATTGGATCTAAGATTATTGCAAGAGAAACGTAATGGTCTTATTTTATTTACTTATTTTCTCTAGAAGATTTTTATTACATATTCAAAATTTGAGTGGCCCAAAATCTTGAAGCCAACCATCAAGGGTTGGCCTAGTGGTCATAAAGGGCCTTGGGACTTCAATGCCCTCTAAGAGGGAATGGGTTCAATCCTTGGTGGCCACCTACCTAGGAATTAATTTCCTACGGGTTTCCTTGGCAGCCAAATGTTGTAGGGTCAGGCGGTCTGTCCCGTAAGAATAGTCGAGGTGCGCGTAAGCTGGCCCAGACACTCACGGATATCAAAAAAAAAAAAAAAAAAAAAAAAATCTTGAAACCAGACTCTTTTCATTGCAAGACGGTATGAGGAAAAACGTTCATTGCCAGACTGACACTGAACTATTGATGTTGCTTTTAGGATCTCGGCTATGAGGAAAAACGTTCTTGCAAAGTGTTATGGTGGGGATATTACTCGGAAGAGGAAGCTGCTGGAGAAACAAAAGGAAGGGAAAAAACGAATGAAACGTGTTGGATCTGTTGATATTCCTCAGGAAGCATTTCATGAAATTCTGAAGGTCTCGTAGGGGGAAAAATCAGAGTAAATTAATAAACCATACTTATTACAAGGTACGGTTCTCATTTATCTACATGAATCACATTTGGAATTCATTTTCACTTTGATGTCAATGATCATCAAGACGGATAAGTTTACGATTTTCCAGTGGCAGTTAGTTAAAGAATACTAAAGCGAACTTGCTCTGTTATGCAGTTTAACCATTTACAATTCCCTTCTCCCCATACTTATGACAAGAAATTAGTTGTCGGAGAAGAACGAAAAGTGCAAGGAAGAGAAGAGTGTACCATATGCTTTAGTCTTAAGAGACCTCCAATTCTGCTGTCAAAGTTTTGCATAATCATATTGTTTTGTAACTCCAAATAATCTGTCATGGCAACTCTTACTTAGTCATATCTTGTAATATCCGAAGATGCTAAGGTCAGGAGATTGTTAGTAGAATAGATTAGTTTGGATTAGAGACATCTGTTTTTGGTGTGTAGTTTATCATTATTTATTTTTCCTTCACCTTGTATGCATAGCCAGATGAATACTACAATTTCGAAAAAATTGAGATATCTCGATTTGAATGCGAGTCTCTGGCTTTTATTGATTAGATTTCATTAAACCTTTGATTTTGTGCATGTACTTGTGTGTGTGTGTAAGAGAGAGAGAATTCCTCTTATGGCTTTTGCTCGTGAGTGCTTCTAGTTCTAGTCTTGTCATTCTTCTGGAGAAGGGTCGTGAATGTTTGCAAGGTGTTTTATGAGTTTGGTGTTTCCTTTTCCTAACCCTATTTTTTATAATTGGTTGGGAAGGGTCTGATCAGTCGGGTCGTCAATGTATTGGCCTTGAAGTCGGTTATTAAGAGCTTGTTTGAAATGACTAAGTGCTTCAAGGCACTCTTTAAAGTACTTAAAAAAGTGATTCCAATCATGTGCCAACTCTGTCCCAAAATTCGTTACGAATAATGAACATAAATGATTGAATGTGTAGGTGACAATCTAGAGTTCTGCTTCAATTTGAGAGGGAACTTGGACAAGTAGACTTGTGAATGGTAAGCACTATGATATTTCTAAAAACTTTCTTTTGAGTTTTGATATTTGGACAGTTGACAAGAACATGTTTGTGAACTTTATTAGACCAAAAATTACGTTGACCTATATATGGGAAGATTGGAGCAGAGCCAATTACATTTAATACCAACTCACTCGAAGATCAAGTCAAAGTTAAATTATATAATTTTTTTAAGAATGAACACATGGTATGCCGTAGAAAATGAGACACTCAATTACATTCAATGTCAACCCACCCAAAGTTAAAATTATATAATATTTATTAAAATCAACTATTTATGTTAATATTTCTTTTAATTTTTTTTAATAGTTAGGTGGAAAATGAGATGGATTAAATTGAACCCAAGATCATGTTGATTTGTCATTTGCGTACTTTTCGAACATCAGGGTTATAATTTTTTGAGATCTATATATATATATGTTCTTTTAAATTCTTCTTTTGATTTGGTTGTGACGAAAAAGACCAAAGAGTATATTGATTAAAACTTTCTTGTTCATAAGGTTTCAATTGGAAATATATGGTGCACACATTATCAATATATATTTATACCATGTACATAGGATTTAGTAATGTTATTTTAAAATTTAAAAATATATGTGAGTTTCTTTTAACTTAATTAAATATATTTGTTGATTATTTATTTTTTTCAGTTGACCGTTTGACACCCAATATAATTGAATTCGTTTGGGCATTTTCTTCTCTTTCTAGTTATCTGTTTGTTCTCTCAAGTCAATAGTCAATCCCAACGAAAAGTAGATGATAAACTTCACTTCCCTGAGCTTTCTTCTACTCATTTCCTCATTCATTTTCTTCCATTTCTGCTCCAATTCCACATTGTCTCCACTTCAACTAGAAGCCAATGCTCTTCTTGAAAGTGGTTGGTGGAGAGATCTAAACGTTTCACATATTTGTGAACGAAATGACATACTTTGCGATGCTTCTGGTAGCATTATAACCATTAAGATATATTGGACGTCATTGCCAAGAGGATCTACTCTACAAAACTTGAACTTCTCATCTTTACCAAATTTGGTTCGTATCGATATCCATCGTTCTGGTCTCCAAGGGAGAATCCCTCTCGAAATAACTCGTCTCTCGAAACTCATCTATCTAGACTTATCTCACAACAATCTCACAGGTGAGCTGGTTCCACAAATAGGGAATTTGAAGAATTTGCAAGTGTTGTCTCTAGCTGGAAACTTGCTCAATGGTATGATTCCTTCCTCTATTTTTCATGATCTCACCTATTTGTTGGATTTGAATCTTGCATCAAACAAATTTAGTGGATCCATTCCTCCACAGATTGGACAGTTCCAATATTTGAAACATTTGAATTTAAGTTATAATCTTCTCACTAATCCCATTCCCTCCATGTTATTTCATCTATTATGCATAAATGAAACTCAATTAGCCAAGCGGAATTATGTGGAAATTGACCTTAGCCATAACTCCCTCAATGGCCAAATCCCTTCTATTGACATGAACCCAAGTTGCATTCGTTTTATTGCTGACTTGGATCTTAGCTACAATAAGCTCACAGGTAAAGTTTCTGATTCTCTCATCTCTCTTAGAGAAATCAACTTATCATACAACTTACTTCAAGGACAAGTTTCCGATCAATTTCTGAAACATTTTGATGTTCATGTTGTTTTAGGCAATGAAAAATTATGTGGTAATAATCTCCAACTTCAATCTTGTGATCATTCACAAAATCATGGAATATTTCCCAAAATATTGATGATTTTGACTCCCTTGTCTTTTTTCTTCATTCTTTGTTATGTTTGCTTCACTCTTCGCTCAAGAACTATGAGAAAAAAGATCACTCATGTGACGAAGTTAGAAAAGCATGGAAATGTGTTATGCATATGGAATTATGATGGAAAGATTGCATATGAAGATATTATAAAAGCAACAGAGGATTTCGATATCAAATATTGCATTGGCACGGGTGGATATGGAAGTGTTTATAGAGCAACACTTCCAAATGGCAAAGTTGTAGCTCTAAAGAAACTCCACACATATGAAGCTCAAGAGATAACTTTATTCAAGAGTTTCCAGAATGAGGTTGACGTTTTAAAAGAGATAAGACACAAGAACATCATTAAACTCCATGGATATTGTCTTCACAAGCGCTGCATGTTTCTCATTTATGAATACATGGAGAGAGGAAACCTATTCAGTGTGTTGAGCAATGACATGGAAGCAGTGGAATTAGATTGGAATAAGAGACTAAATGTTATTACTAGAGTTGCACATGCTTTGTCTTATATACATCATGATTGCATTATGCCTATCATTCATCGAGATGTTACAACAGGGAATATACTTTTAGACTCAAAGCTAGAGGCTTTCCTATCAGATTTTGGCATTGCAAGATTGCTTGATCTTACAACATCTTATCATACCACCCTTGGCGGAACTTGTGGATATATTGCTCCAGGTGAAACTATGAATGTTAATCTTTTTTTATTTTGATTTTCTTATCTTAATCCAAATTTTAATTGATTGCTTTAACTTCAGAACTAGCATATACAACGGCGGTCACAGAAAAATGTGATGTCTACAGCTTTGGAGTGGTGGCATTAGAAATAATAATGGGGAAGCATCCTAGAGAACTACTGAACTTCTTGTGGTCTAAATCTATAGCAGCTATAGCTATCAGGGATTTGTTAGACTCACGTTTGAGATCTCCTTTGCTCCATGTTGGAGTGGCACAAAATATAGTGCTCACATTATCTCTGGCCTTTGCATGTCTCCACCCAAACTCATAAAGCTCAAGAGTTAGCTCAAGAGTTTCTCGTTCGAAGGTCCCATTTGGTAGAATTGAACTTAGGACCTTTTGGTCACTATTCATACATCATGTCAATTAAATTATGCTCTTGTTGACGATTGAACAATTTTTAAAACGAAGTATACCATGCACATCAGATTTAGGAATAATCATTTTATACTTTTTGATCATCAATCTCTTTTAATTTAAATGTATATGTTTGAAAACATGAACATAGTTCAACTAACATAATGTATGAGTTAATGGACAAAAGGTCAAAGGTTTGATCCCGACTCTCGCATGTTGTCCACAAAAAAAAAATCAAATGTGTATGTGTTTGGAGTATTTTTTAAGCTACTTTTTGTTTATCATTCTTGGGAAGCTGATAAAACTAGTGTAGCATTCTTTCACTATTCTTACCCTACCCTAGTAATTATTTAATATGATTGACGACATAATGTTTTTTACCATTCCTATCGTGAGAGTAATTATTTAATATGATCGACACAATTTAATCCATGTTTTTATATATCATGAGTTTATATAAGAGAAAAACGTGTAGTTAATAATTGCATTGAATAATATTTCTTATTACAAGAGTCATTGACTTCCAATACTTTGTTAAAACAAGAAAAAAAAGAGAAGGATTAACAGAAGATGTTAAGAAAGAAAGAGTCCTCAGGTTGATATTTTGATCATATGTGTTCCCTCCTACATTAAATTAAAAGATGCATGGCTGTGATTAAAAAATAAGACTAAAAACCAGGTAACTCTAAAACGCTATGATCTCATCTTTCTTCAGGTCAAGAGCAGATTCTCTGTAAAAATGAACTGTATTGTCTTGTTTCACAGCCAAAAATGAAGAATCAACTCTAAATTGTTACTTATAAACCATGATATCATATCATATGCCAAAAAATACCAACCCAAACTTGCAAAAAGATGGTTCATTTGTACGAATATAGTAATAAAGCGATTGCAATGTATGCAATCAGCATCGAACTCCATCTCTGAGTCGATATAGCATTTGATAGGAAAAATAAAAAGAAAAAAAGAAACGGGGATACACAATTGGAGAAAGGATGTTGACTGTGGAAAAATCACAAGCACACAACTAATTGATGATAGTTACAGCAAACAAATAGGATTTACAGAATAGCTTCATAACATAACAATAAGCTTCTTCAAATCTACCATCATTCTCATTTTCTTTATCTACTTCTTTCCTCACTTCCAACTCTCAATCAATGGCATAAAAACAGTCCAAATCAACCTTTCTTTCACTTCATCTCCTCTCCTCCATATCCCACCCGAAATCTAAAAAACCGAAAAAGGAAAGAATGAAATGGACAAAAGGAAAAAGTCTTTTGAAGGCTCTAATATGGACATAAAGTCAACTGTATGGACAAGAGGCTAAACCATCCTATGTGCTAATTAACTTTGAGTATGCCTTTAACAAATAAGTGTTAGATTCAAGGGGTACTAACTTGCTCGAGTTGGTTATTAAGGTTATCTCCTGTCAGGTTTTGGTGACTGCTGAGGATAATTATATGGAGAAGCATGAGGACCATTTGGACTTGATAAGCTTCTAATGTGTTGCCCGTTCCTTGCCACAAACATCGACTGTGTGCGGACGACACTTTTAGCATTGGGGTTGGACCTAGCACGCTCGGATTGCATGGTTTGGAAGTAATAGGAAGAACTCGCCATGTCCTTAAGGTTTGGCAAAGGTTTTAAAGTTTCAACAACTTCACTCATCACAGGTCTGGCTTTAGGATCTCTACTAAGGCAGTGAGCTGCAAGCTCTGCAGCTTTTTGTGCACCTTTGATCGAGAAGTGACATTCGAGGCGAGGATCTATCAGCCGGTAGAACTTCCTCTTGTCTCCAAGTAGGGGTCTAGCCCATTCAACAAGGTTGTGCTCCCCATTCGGTCTATTTTTATCCATCGATCTTCGACCAGTTAGCATTTCGAGCATGACAACTCCAAAACTGTAGACATCGCTTTTTGATGTCAAATGCCCTATGGAATTCAAAAATATTAGATTTGAATCATGATGAGTAAAATGTATGAGTGTTGTATGAGATTTGTACAAGTTTATATGCCAACAAATCTAATCTCCAATAAAACCCCAAGACTACACACAACTTAGAACATCGTAGAAGTAGAAAGTTACAGCATTTTTGCAATAATTTCTTGTTCATTGTTAGTGAACATCCAAAAAAGTTTACCCTCTACTTTGACCAATGAGTTCTATTTTCAGGGGGTCATGGGGAGGGCTACATGGGTAAACAATTTTCTCAACAATTTAATTCACCCCCATATATAATTAGCAATTTTTTTTTTTTTTAGAGCCCAGGAGCGGGGAGAGAAAAATGCTCCCGAGTCCCGCCCAAAGATCTAAAACAGAGCTTTCTAGTTGTGTTAAATCATGGACAAGCTATAATTACAAAAAAAAAAAAAAATCTTGTGTTTTAAACACCACCAAGAAGCCAAGAGCTGAATGTTACTACAAAAAGAATCAAAAGGAGTAACTTTGTCTTAAAAAAAACTCTAACTAGCAATAAAGAACCAAGGAAGAAAGGGTTTCTTAAACAACCTCTTGACACCGTTAACCTCAAGAAGTTCGAAGTTCGAATCCCCCAAACCTAGACATGTTGAACTCCCAAAAAGAGGGGGAAAAACAGTTTATTCAACAAGAGAAAAGAAAAAAACAGTCATTCATATGGATTAGGTGGACCACATTGCTCACTGTTATTAATTCCTATTTTTGGAAGCTCTGCAACTAAAACCTCCTATATTACTACCGTGCACAATGTACAATACATGCAATGTATACTTTAACACTAACAGGAGAAATTTTTTTGTAACCCCTTGACTTTGATTACTTACCGCCCGGTGTACTTTTGTAGTGTTAACGAAATTATGTTTCTTACTCAAAAAAGTGTAAACTTAATAGAAATACAGGCCTCCTTTTTGTGAAGGACTTCTTTATTTATATATTATCCTTCTGTGTTTTTCAATTCATCTTGATGAAAGTTTGGCCTCTCATAGAAAAAGAAAAAAAAAATAGAAATACTAGCAGCAAAGTGCTCTCACATCAAATATGAATGAAGTCAAACCTACCAGTCATCACATATTCTGGAGCTGCATAACCATAGGTTCCCATAACCCGAGTTGAAACATGAGTTTTGTCGCCCTCAGGACCATCTTTTGCAAGTCCAAAATCTGAGAGTTTAGCGTTGTAATCCTGAAACAACAGTTTCAACCTTTTATAAAAGGCATGAACTTGGGGATAACAAAATAAAAAGCACATAATTTGGTACACATACCGCATCTAATAAAATATTAGACGTTTTAAAATCACGATATATCACTGGTCTTTCAGCTTCTTCATGAAGAAAAGCAAGGCCTTTAGCAGCACCAAGAGCAATTTTCATTCTAATGGACCAAGGAAGTGGCAAGGGCCCTTCTGTGCAAAATACGGTAATTACCATCGAATATTAAATATGTGAAACAAATTATGAAATAGATAAATATTAACATTCTTGCAATCACATCAATATTAAAAAGAATGTGAAAATATCACATCATACATCGACAGAAAATGAATGAACAATGTGCCTTAACACAAAATGTGTGGTGCATGCACGGATGTATATGTATATAATCCTTAATTTCAAAAGCTCAAACAGAGCAAAATTCTAGAAGATATCCACCAGACATTTCGTTTTCATTTAAATCTTCAGATGAAAATGGTACTCCAAATTGTATGCCCAATATTGCATTCTCCCCATAATCGGATATGTGGATAATTCTTGTGAGTTTTAACTCTCTGTCATATTTTATGGACGAATAGGACCTTTAGAGGTTTGGAGAGGGAGTCTGATGCTATTTGGTCCCTCATTAAATTTCAAGTTTCTTTATGGGCGTTGGGGACGCGGTTATTTTGTAATTATCCAATAGGACTTTTATTAATTGATTGGACCCATTTTCTTTAAGGGGCCTTCTTTCGGGCTTATTTTTTGGATACCCTTATATTCTTTCATTTATTCTCAATGAAAGCTCGGTACCTTATTAAAAAATATATATATTTTATGGACGAATAGTTTTTGGAAAAGAGAAGCCCCTTTTCCTTGATAATATGAAAAGTACAGGAGGATGAAATTAAAAAACCAAAAACAAAAAAACTAAGGAGCTTACAGAAAACCAGTCAAATTGGTAGCGATAGGAAAACAATCATAATTACAAAATAGTTTTTTGGATAGATAATTTTTTCTCCAAAATATCCATCCAGTTTTTGCAACCCCTTCTTAAAAATTCTTTGATATCTTTTCAACCAATTATGAACAGGCAGTTGAAAAAATTTCAAAACCATTTTGTTCACCAACTCTTCAAATAGTGATGTTCTAAGCCTTGCCTAGCTAGCCTTCCTTATTTGTTTGGCATGCTTCTTTCTTATATTTAAATATCAAATTATTTTGACAGTCAACTGATTACGATAACTTATCATTGATTTGACATCCTAGAGAACGATACATGGCAATCCCTATTCATCTGAGATGGCGATACTATCATTCCAGAGTTGGAAGTCATGACTGATATTTGAAGCATGAGATTCATAGACTTCATTTGTTAGCATCCATGTCCAGATTTAGTAAAAAATATCAGTGACCAATATTTGTAGGGAGAAATAAAATGGTTAAAAGGTTAAGTCACATACTTCTAAAGAGGTGGTTCTCCAAACTTCCACGAGGCATGAACTCATAAACTAATAACCTTTGATCATCTTCAATGCAGCAACCAATCAACCGCACAAGATTAGAATGGTTGAGGTCACCAAGGAACATAACTTCAGCCTGAAATGGAAAGCAGAGTAAATTTTAACAAAGAAAAGAGGAGGATACCACCAAAAGTCACTGTGAGTGTGAGAGAGAGAAGTGAAGAATGCTTATACCATCCATTCTTTGTGACCTTGTAGACCGTCATGATTAAGAGTCTTGACTGCAACTGTAAGCCCAGTTCCAGGTTTAGCAGGAGCAGTTCCATTCTCTTCAATCCATCCTTTGAAAACACAACCAAAACCTCCCTCGCCGAGTAGGCTCTCAGGTCGAAAATTTCTGGTGGCTAACTTAAGCTCATTAAAAGTGAACTTACGAAGCCGAGAAGCAACCTTCAGCTCCGCACTAAGCTTGGGCGTGGACGAGCTACTTTCAGCATTATCAGTTGTTGCTGATGATCCCAATGTTGTAACCAGAATATCTCTTTTTTCATTGAGTCTAGATTTACTATCTGCTAATTGCAAACAATCAGAAGCAAATTGATAAATATATAACTAGACAATAAGAATAACAATTAATAAGCTTTCAAAAACTTCTATTGCTTATTCCCTTTGTTTTATGCGACAATCGTGTTAATATGCAGACCACGTTGCTAACATAAGAATAGCTAACTTGGCCCAGGCATTACTTACCTTCTAAAGGTCGGAGGTTCTAAATCATCACCCCTTGTTAGTGTTAAACTTATACAAATGCAGACCACATTAGAGTATAAAATGTATTGAAATCAAACTATAATATGCCAAAAGAACATTGCAAAAAAAGGAAAACATGAATATAGAAGCTTTTCAAAATCAAGAAAAATTTCAAACGTTTCATTTTCAAGTTGATTAACCTAGATATCACTTTTAAGACAATTTTTTATTTTTTTTGGGTAAGAAAAACTCTAGATTCCATTTTTTTTTAGTACAACAAAGGTGGGTCCGAGTGTTTTTTTGATAGGAAGGATTAGATGTCAATTACCGTTAAGCTATGCTCATTAAACAATTTTAGAAAACCTTTAAAAGTTGGCTAGGGAATTTAATTCTGGAAACCCATGAAAATCCAAAAGAGGCAAATATTCCCAAAACTCCCAACCTAATCATCAGTTAAAGTTAATTATTAGCTTCAATATGCTCCAAATTTATATAATAGCACAAATTAAGAAACACTAAAACATGAGGATAATTTCCAATCTCCTAACCGATTACATACGTTTCAGAATTATGTTAACTCAAACAAACAAAATCCAAAAGAAACAAGAAGTTTACCGCAATGAGTACTAGCGCCACTGATGAAGCTATCAACCTTTGATCCACTTAAAGAACTATCAACCTTTGATCTAGAAGGAATGCAACTCCCAATGAACTTCAACTTAACCCAACATCCAGTCTCCTCCTCCAACTCATTTTCCTTCTTCTTCTTCTTCTCGCTAGCTATTCTTGACTTTCCCTCAATCCAAGTCTCGACCTTCGAGTCATTCGGCGCCAAACCCATATCCTCTAATCTCTTAAAAAACAGATTTCAATACCTCACAGCCCAGAAATCTTACCTTTCATGGAAACCCCACTTGAAAAAATCAGCTCATTAACAATAAAATTCCAACCCCACTTGAAAAACTCACCTCATTAACAACAAATTTCAACCGATGAATTAGAGGAACCAGTACCCAAATCACAAAAACAGCAAAAACAGGGGGAAAAAAGAGGATCGAGATCACATAACAAATTGCTGAAGAACACAGAATGGGGGAAAAGAAAAGGAAAATAAACTCAAGCTTCACTAAAGGGAACTTAGTCAAAAGAGCCAAAGATGGAGAAAGAAAGAGAAATGGGTGTGAAAAGGAGGCCGCTTCTGAAAGAGGGAAAGAAAGAACGGGCAGGTCGGGCAGGTCGTGGCAATGGGTGGCAGTTGGTCGGGCAAGAGAGAGAATGAGAGAAAGAGCCATTGTTACAGTAACTATCGGATATTCCTCATAAAATCAAAAGTGCTTCTTTAAAAAGAAACAAATTGTATTTGGCAAAAGTATTTGGACTCTCAAATTTGCCACATATTTCGTAGTGATATACTTGGAAGCACTATAGTTTTTAGTTGCATTTTATGGTGCCATCTACATCTTCTATACGCAATCATTACGTAGTTTGTGTAACTTAATAATACAGATAATGTATTTTATTTCAATTTCATTTCTTTAAAAAGCATATGATATAATAATAATAACATCAATCATGTAACACCTTTTAGTACTTTATTTAATTCATCATAAATGATGCCTTTTTCTTGTGGGAAATTCAAATAATTGAACTGAGAGTACAAATTTTGAGGATTCAAGAGGTGAATTGATTTAGTAAACTGATGAGGATGATACATACCGTATTGGGGAAGGTTTTTTTTAGAGCTAGAGTTGAATTAAATGGAGAAAAAAAATTATCGAATATTATAATTATAGCCATACGTATGATATTCTTTATTTTATAGATGTTCAAATGAAAGAAAAAAGATTTCAAACAACATACATAAGAAAAATAAAGGATGTTGATTGAGAATATTTAGGCTTTGACTAGGAAATCATCATATGTAGGGTGAGACCAGTGAATATACAATACCTAAATAGAATAATATATATTATTTACTAAAGTATGTTTAAGAGTACACATTTAGGGGGCGTTTGGCCCAAAGAATTGAGGGAGTTGGAGTTATTTAGTCCGAAGTTGTTTAGTCTGAAAAGTTCTGAAATATGTGTGTTTGGGGTTGTTTAGTCTGGAGTTCTGGAGTCTGTGGTGTGTTTGGGACAAAGAATTGTTGAACTTGAAGTTCTTGAATCTAAATTTATTTTAACTGCTTTCTTTTGCAGAATGTTTTTCTACGAACTTTCAAAATTTCATTATTAAGTACTTATTTCAATTCCAATAAATTATAAAAAATAATTTTTTTATTTTTATTTTATGTATCATTTACAAATTTGTTTGAAGACAACAAAAATAATTTTGAACACAATACCTCATATTATTAAATATATATCCATTTTTTTTTAGGACTCTTTAATTTTATGAATTATAAGATTGATATTTTTTTTTTTAAAATTAATATAGGTATATTTTACAAACTTTTTAAAGAAAAAAAAAAAGAACAAACACATATCTTACCCTGACCCGCTTGTCAAACACATCTTTCTCTGTCCTCTTAAACTCTTCATTCCATCTAAATCCACTATATCCAGAAATCAACATCATTGACGGTTTATTTTAGCTATTTTTTTTGTACAATTTTTTCTATAATTTTCCATAATTTCATTGTTAAGGTCTTCTTCCAATAAATTTTAAGAATGCGATTTTTGTTTTTTTTTTTATTTTAGGTATCCTTCACAAATTTCTTTGAAGATAACAAAAATAATTTTGATCAGAATACTTCACATTCTTTTTTCAATATCACTCACATTAATTATTCATTTTATTTGGATAGTTTTGAAATAAAAGAGAGTCGTACAATAGTGTGTTAAATATTACATGTGAATTTGAAAGATTTTAATCCATTAATTTAAACGGATCCAAATAAAATGATGTTTTTATTCTACATACTAAATTTTGAATTTTATTTAAGTACCATTTTTTATTGAACAACCTAATTTATATTTAAAATAATAAAAATAGGTTGAATTGCAAATTTTAGTCATTTTACACATTTTTGTTTCAATTACGTTTTTTTTTTATAAATAATTAAAAATGTGAGAGGGAGAAAGATGAAGAAAGAGAAATGTGCTCCCTTGAAAAACGGGTCAGACTTGAATAGTAATTACCGTAGAAGTCTGGGGAGTTGAATAGTAATTACTGTAGAAGTCTGGGGAGTTGATATTTTTTATCCGAGTTCAACAAGTCCGTGGAACAAACGGGGATAAAATTTCTCCCCCAACTCCTTCTCCAACAACTCTTTGGGCCAAACACCCCCTTAGAGTTTGGGGTTATCTTAAATATCTACCCAAAGATATGAAAAAAGTGACTTTTTTATTTAGGTGATTTAAAAAGGAGGGGAATGAAGATTAATTATTTGGATTAATTTGAAACTCTCAATAGACTCGTATGAAAGGGAGTGGGATATTGACAAATGAAGAAAGAATCATTTTTTAAGAAATATATTAAGATTTTTATTTTTTACAAACATGTGGGGTGGCGAATTGAACCTAAGACTTATCAATCACTAGACGAAACATTATGCTAATTGAGATATGTTCTTGTTCACCGGAATATATTATGATTACTACTTACTAATGACATTGATGTGATGAGAGAGTGTTTGTGATTAAGAAAGATGATCACTTCACATTTATTTGCAAAGCCCAAAGAGAGGATTTTTTTTTTTTTTTTGCATAGTTGACCCCTTAGAGATGTTGATGTCAAATAATTCGATTTTTTAAAACTTATGTTTTTTTAACTTTCTCTCATGATCAGCAAGTCCCCTTCCTCTATGAAAAGTCATTTGTACTCTCCGTTGAGCACGATCGCAAGGGAGACGACTATAGTGCCCTCAGAGAAAGATACTACATATTTTTCCCTCGTGGCCGTGCTCAGCGTAGTGTTGATGACATCAATAAATGGGCAAAAAACATGTGTTTCCAAGGGAATGTCAAAAAACAATAAGACCCCCGAGGGAGTCATCTGTGCAAATATCTCGAGATAAAAGAAACAAACTTTTGTATTTTTCTGGGGAATTGTGAAGAAATTCTAGACAGCCAAAAAATATTTCATATCGAACAAACCTTCTAGAATCATGTTTTTTTTTAAAAAATCTATTGAACTCATTTTATCGTTTGAATATGAATATATCAATTGTTTTCCTAGCAAATTGATTTTCTCTACTCTGCTCATACCACCAGATTCGTTTGTTCATACCACCAAATTAATGGTTGTCCATCAGATTACTGTTGCTTTCGATGGTGTATGAGATAATAAGAACATCTACAACAACTTCAAGTCTTGCATTGTTCATGTACTCGTGATTGAACTCTGGCTCAACTTCACAATTCTATCGCCAAACTTCTCGCACTAGATACCCAAAAAAGAATTTCACATTCGTCCATGTTTAGGAACGGAGAAGAGAAATCGTGGATCACAAAGCTTTCTGAAGACAAGGATCTTGTGTGGGTGCTAGCAAGTTATTCAAACCAAGAAAGAAGTCTATAAAATGTTCACACGTATCCCTTTACAACATACGAAAAATATTTTACCAGAATATCTACAAGAGCATACATAGGAGAAACACATATTCGAGGGGTATATAACAACAAATACAGTGAAACAAACCAGTCATGCACTACATATCTAATATGTTCATAAATTTACACACACGGAAATAAGTGTATATAAATGTATACACAACACGATCTATATATAAAATTGTATAAAAATACATACACAACTACGCATGTTCTTGTCATTGCACGCATACCGACAAGGGCATATAAATATATAGTATTTTCATGTACATTATATAAAAATAAACACAGTAACTCAACATGTTACCTTCTTTTCTTCATACTACAAGGACATACATAGAAAAAATATATATCTGAGGGGTATATAACAACAAATATAGTGAAACAAACCATGTGTCTGAGTGGTATGTCCAAAATTTGTACTTTAAGGGTTATTCTATATAACCTTTAAAAAAAATCACTATTAACCCTCTAAACTTTTTAGATCAAAATAAATAGGAGTGAGAAATTTGAATCTCCGACTTCAAGAGAAAAAGTACATGTCAATTGTCGTTAAATTATGTTCACTTTTGGCCGCCTTTTAAACATTTTTTTAAAGGTATTTAATTAATGCAAGGTGGGGGATTGAACCATCTCTTGGTCATTAGTTCATACTTTATGCCCGATTAGCACTATGCTCGTGTTGGCGGCCTTTTAAATATTTGGAAGCATATTTACATCTTGTCTTTTTTTTGAATGAAAATTATTATTATTATTTTATCAAATCTAATAAAAGTTAACTTCAAACTAATTGAATGGAAACTTTAACTCAATTGGCATAAAACATGTATCATGGACCTAGAAGTTTGAGTTTCGAATCTCATATCCCACATATGGTAAAAAAAAACATATCTCATATCCCACATATGGTAAAAAAAAACATATGGAGTACCTTTAAGATTTATTGAAAGCATACAAACTAAATTTAGATAGTTAAAGGTACCGACTAAAATGAAATGCAATTCAAAGTACAAAGACAAAAATGATATGTTAAGCTGTATTAAAACTTTTTTTTTTTTTTTTTTTTTTTTTTTTTTTTTTTAAGTTTTACTTTACTCTTTTTTATAAATTAGTTTTTTATTTTTTTTACAACATGGGTGGAGAATTGAATCTAAGACCTCTTAGTCAGTAAGTCGATACATTATGTCATGCTTTTGTTGGCATTTTTTATAAGTTAAGGATATATATTTTAATTATTTAATTTAATTTAATTATAATTCGTCATCAAACTATATATATTTTTCTAAATGATATTTCTCTAAATGATATTACAAATGTGGATAGTTGGTGGAGGTTCGAACTTTTAACATTGATTGAATGTAGATGCTTAACGAATTTAGTTATGCTCGAATTGACTAAAAAATGGATTCTGACATCTTTGCCTAAATAGACGTTTTAATGAAATCATATTGATCCAAGTTTTGTTTGTTTTTTTTAATAAATTTAATCTTTATTTATATTATTTAATAAATTTTTTTATTATTATTTTAATTGGGGATATAATTTTAATAAGTTATTGAATAATTTTCTTTAAAAAAGGATATTCATGATAGATATCATATGGATTTTCTCTTTTAGTATTTATACTTATTTATTCATTAAATTTATCTTATCAACATTTTTCTTAAGACTGCCCCAGCTCTGGATAGAATTTCCTCATGAGAGAGTTAGATATATATTATATATTATATATCTTCAAATTTGCCTAACTAAAGTTTTGATGGACCTGGTGTCTGTTAAAAAAAAAGACATTTTTGTTGAAAAATGTGCATACAAATTTAATTTTACTTCTCTCATTTCCTACAAGTCAAAAGTTTATAGTCAAAGAGATTTATTTATTATTATTATTTCATAAATTTATACTTGGTAGCCAATTAAGTGCATTTATACATGTGGAGGCTTATTTATAATAGTGTGTTAATTATTTGTGTTTGTCTCAGTAAGATGAATCGGATCTTTCTCAAAAAAAAAAAAAATATATATATATATATATATGTATGCTGTTTTGGTGTAGTGGTTATCATGTTGATCTAATTACATATAAAATTGATGAACGAATTACAATTCAACTATTGTTTTACTTTTACCCTTAAAAAATGTTCAGAAAAAGATTTGTTGTTTTTTTTTTTTTTTTTTTCTAAGGAAAATGTCAATTTTAACTATTTAGTTCGCCAAGTGTGTCCATTTTAACCATACTTTTTTTTACATCCAAAGAAACATAATAATTAGGGTGTTATCGGGCGGATGACCATGCTCATATTTGGTACATGAACTTCAATCGGTTGTCCGAAAATAATTTATTCTCAGGCATCATTTTTTTTTGTCAATTTCTATGCCCATCCATTTTTTGACTTTCTTCAAATGTCCATGACTTTTAATTTTTTTTTCTTCTTTCTTTTTAAATGCATTGGTTTGATGTTATGCGATAGTTATGCGATTCTGGTTCATCTTCTAAACATTATGTATCGATATAAACTCATTTTAGTTAATTAATCACTCTTTTTATACGTTTTTTCGTTTTCTTTCCAATCATGCTTATAAACTAAGCAAAAGTTTAAAGGATCTTGTCTATAATACCCAAAATCGAAAATATTTAAATTTAAACTTTGGAAGAGGGGAGAGAAGAAAATACGAAAAATGGGAGAGGAGAAAGAAAAGTAATTTGTATCATCCTCCTTAGTGTTTTTTTCGATTTTCTGTTAAGAGATGGGTAATTTCTTCCGCAATTTCTGCTTTTTGCTTCTCGTTGCACCTGTATTAGGAAATATTTCCTTATTCACAGTGTATATATTTCCATTTATTTAATTTGAATTGTAATTTAGCTTTAACCAAAATTAAGGCTGTATATATATTGTTAGATTGCTAAATGAGAGATTAAGGAAACAACTTTCATTGGCATGGTATCAGATCACCTCTAAACCCTAAGATTGAAACTAAAAAACCTAATCATTCTAGCTGCTGCCGCCACCGCCAACCACCTCCGTTCGCTGCCGCTGATCAAGCTTCAAATCTGAAAGGTTCAGATCGTCGCCCATTGCCCGCTGACTTCAGATCTGAAGGGTTGGAGATTTGGGCTACTTCTTCAAGCTTCAGATCTTCTAAAATAATAATAATAATAATAATAATAATAATATTGCGTCGTCCGCGCGCCTTGCTCGTTTAGTCTCTTCGCGTCGCCGTGCCACTGCCTTGCACAACCCGTTCAGTCTCTTCAAGCAACCGCCCGTTCAGTCTCTTCGCGCCGCCGTGCCACTGCCCTGTTCTCCTTCGAACTTCAGATCTGAAGGTGGTTTGGGTGTTTAAAAAAAACTAAATATATATATATATATGAAAACGAAAATGGGAGGTGGAAACCTTGATCCTGCATCTTGGATTATTGATACCGGTGCAACTCGTCATGTGACTGGAAATTTGAATTTTTTGATTGAATCCTACACTATCATTTTAAGTCCCGTAAGCTTGCCCAATGGGAATAAAGCGGTCGCCACAATGGAGGGGCGTGTTGCTCTCGGCAATTTTATACTTGACCATGTTTTATTTGTACCCACTTTACAATGCAATTTAATATCGGTGTCACAACTCATTGATGATACTAATTGTTTTGTCCGGTTCACTAATTCTATATGTTCTATACAGGACTAACATTCGGGGAGCCTGATTGGCACCGGTGAACGAAAGGGACTCTATTATTTCCGGGGAATTCCTAAAGTGCATGCAGTGAAGGTAACAAAAGTATCTGAATTTGAGTTGTGGCATAAGAGAATGGGGCATTCGTCAGATCGGGTGGTTAAGTTAATTCCTGCAATTAAATTTAGTTCTGTTACAAAGAAATTGAACCATGCATGTGTCACATGTCCTCCGGCTAAACAAACTCATGATAACTTTCCGGTTAGTGATAGCAAAGCGAGTCATATTTTTGAACTTATTCATTGTGACTTGTGGGGGTCGTATAGTCAAACACCATCTTCATGTGGGGCCTATTATTTTCTAACAATAGTTGATGATTTTTCAAGAGTTGTTTGGGTGTATCCGTTGCACAATAAGACTGAAGTCTCTAAAGTGTTTCATTCGTTCCTTGCCATGGTTGAACGTCAATTTGAGACCACTGTTAAGATAGTGAGAAGTGATAATGGGACAGAATTTAAATGCATGCTTGACTATTCTAGTACAAATGACATTTTTTTTCAAACCTCATGTGTTGGAACTCCACAGCAAAATGGGAGAGTAAAGCGTAAACATCAGCACATACTTAATGTAGCTCGTGCTTTAATGTTTCAAGGAAATTTTCCTATTACTTTTTGGGGAGTGTGCATATTGGGTGCAGCTTATTTGATAAATCGTACTCCGTTAGGTTTATTGCAAAATAAAACCCCCTTTGAGATTTTATTTTGGGTGCCTATGTTTTGCTCATAATCAGCGAGCAAAAGGGAATAAATTTGCTCCACGTAGTCGCAAGTGTGTGTTTGTGGGATACCCATATGGTAAGAAAGGGTGAAAGTTGTACGATCTTGAAACTCGAGAAATATTTGTGTCTCGTGATGTCAAATTTTCATGAAAATGAATTTTCATATGCTGACACTAGCTCTTTTGTACCTTCTGACAAATATGAGGTGGATGTTAATCCTATTTTGGATGATATTGAGAGTATTTTCGGGGATTTGGCGCCTCCTGAAAATGTTGATCATATCGATGAAGTTGCACAATCTACTGGTGTTGTTGATAATATCGCGACAGTTGCAGATGAGAGACCTGACAGTGTTTTGGGTGCAACTCCTGATCACACAACTACAATCATTGTTCCACCAGAGACACCTCATAATGAAAATGTGTCATGAAGTGTTGGGCAGAGGTTTGCGAACCAAACACACATATGATTTTGTTACTGAACCTACACGGAAAGAGAGTCCATCCCCAAGTTCATCGACATTCACGAGCTCATCAGGTACTCCTCACTCTATAGCACATTTGTGAACTGTGATAAATTTTTAGCGCGACATCGTATATTTCTTGCAGCAGTAATTGCAGGACATGAGCCTCGTAATTATAATGAGGTTATGAAAGACGTCGGTTGGCAAAAAGCTATGCAGAAGGAAATATAAGCTTTGGAAGCTAATCAGACTTGGGTCATGGAAGTGTTGCCTCTAGGAAAGAAATCCCTTGGATGCAAATGGGTATATAAAATCAAATATCACGCAAATGGAGAGATCGAAAGACTTAAGGCTCGCCTTGTAACTATTGGTAATCATCAGGTTTAGGGTATTGATTATAACGAGACTTTTGCTCAAGTGGCAAAAATGGCAACTGTACGAGCCTTCTAGCAGTTGCAGCTGCAAAGAATTGGGAGCTACATCAAATGGATGTTCACAATGTTTTTTTTACATGGTGATCTCGATGAGGAAGTATACATGAAATTACCACCTGGTTTTATTGGAAATACATCAGGTATGGTGTGTCGTCTCAAGAAGTCTCTATATGGCTTACGTCAAGCTCTGAGGTGTTGGTTTGCTAAGTTAACCGCTTCATTGAAGAAATATGGTTTCACTCAGTCTTATTCAGATTATTCGCTCTTTACGTTGCATCGGGGACAAATTCAGCTTAATGTCCTCGTATACGTTGATGATCTAATTATTTCTGGCAATGATTCTTCTACTGTTACTTCATTTAAGCAATATTTGGGTGAATGTTTCCACATGAAGGATTTAGGGTCTTTGAAATACTTTCTTGGCATTGAGGTTGCTCGGAATCTAGAGGGCATTTTTCTTTGTCAACGAAAGTACACTCTTGACATCATTTCAGAAATGGGGCTTTTAGGAGCTAAACCTGCAGGGTTTCCTATTGAGCAAAATCATAGTATAGCCTTGTCTACTGGCACTTTGTTGGCAGACCCTGAAAGATATCAACGTCTCGTAGGCCGCCTAATATACTTATCTTTTACCCGGCCTGATTTGACATATGTGGTGCACATTTTGGCACAATTTATGCATGCACTAAGACAAGAACATTGGGATATGCTGCCGTACGTACTGTTCGTTACTTAAAAGGTTCCTCAAGTTAAGGAATTCTTCTTCGCTTAGACAGTAATCTTTCTTTATCGTGTTGGTGTGACTCGGATTGGGCAAGTTGTCCTTTGACCCGTCGCTCTCTTACATGTTGGCTTGTGTTTTTTGGTGGTTCTCCTATCTCTTGGAAAACCAAGAAGCAGCATACGGTATCTCGCTCGTCAGCCGAGGCCGAGTATCGCTCCATGGCTTCTGTTACGTCTGAACTCAAGTGGCTTAAAGCGCTCCTTGCGAGTCTTGGGATAGACCATTCTCGTGCCATAAATATATTTTGCGACAGTCGACATTGCACATTGCTCAAAATCCCGTGTTTCATGAACGAACGAAACATATTGAATAAATATATTTTGCGACAGTCGGCATTGCACATTGCTCAAAATCCCGTGTTTCATGAACGAACGAAACATATTGAGGTAGATTGTCATTATGTTCGAGATGCTATTCAGAACAGAGCCATTGTTACAAGTCATGTCTCTACCAATGAACAACTTGTAGATATCTTTACGAATGCCCTCGAAAAACGACAATTTATATATCTCCTTTACAAGTTGGGCATTTGCAACCTCATACTCCAACTTGAGGGAGGGTATTAGGAAATATTTCTTTATTCACAGTATATATATTTCCATTTATTTAATTTGAATTGTAATTTAGTTTTAACCAAAATTTAAGGCTGTATATATATTGTTAGATTGCTAAATGAAAGATTAAGGAAACAACTTTCCTTGGCAACCTGTGGCGTTCATATACGGGGTTGATTGCATAGATAGTAATTTGTACCGAAGAGAAAGAATAAATAAAATCAATTAAATAAGAGTAATACGAGAATAAAAAAAATAATTTTACAAATTTGTTATATTTGTAAAACTTTTCAAAAAGATGTTATATCTACAAAATTGAAATCTTGTACAATTTTCTTATATTTTATTTTGATATAAATTAATCCAAGTTTATATCCCTATATCTAAATTTTGAGTTATTGAAAATCAAAACTTAGAATGAGATTACGATTTGTTTTTTTCCTTGGGTGCAGCCGGTTGCGTCAGGAAGGAGAGGGAATTTATTTTTATTATCTTCTATTCAATTTAATTTTTTCAACTTTCAGAAAAGAAAAAAAAAATCAAATCAAATCGTGATCTAAATCGAGTTTGTAAATTATTTTTTCAAGCTCTAAATTAAGGAAACTATTTATTTTATTTAGTTTTTCACTTTTTGAAAAATCCATTGAAATTTTATACAAATTTTGAAAAGAAAAGAACAATTTTTACTAGATTTTTTTTCAGAGGGATAAAAATTTAACCGGTAATAATGCTGATTACATTGTTGATTTGAACAATAATTTCAAACATAAATTAAAAAAATAATAATTATAGTTGTTAAAAAACTTTTTATCAAACCGTGTACCTAATATCCTAATATATTCTATTCAAATCAAATAAAGATAATAATTTTGATTATTCTAAAACAAGGACCGTTTATTTATCAAATCATAATACAATAATCTAATTTAAGATCACAGCCTCTTCAAATTACAATTTTGATTACATGGCTAATTGTTCGATATTTAACATTGTAGCAATTTTTTTACCAGTCAATTTATTATTATAAAAAAAAAAAAATTCCTTCAACTTTTAATGAAAGTAACAATTTAGTCTATATAAACTTTAGGTTGTAACAATTTAGTCTTAATATGTAACGATTTAGTCCATGTACCCTAAAATTTGTAACGATTTATCTCCATTGTGAAAAATATTGTTAAGATTTTTTGAATTTTTTTTACATATGCAAATTAATAAACTTATTATGGGCCAAATATTTATAAATTAAAAAGACTTAAGTCGTTAGATAATAAAATTTTACACTTAATTTTGATGAGAGTTTTCATAATAGAGACTTAATCACTACAAAATTAAAAGTACATACAATGACTAATTTGTTATATAGTTTAAGGACTAAATTGTTATAGAATTGATAAAAAGTTGAGTAACCAAATGTATTTTTTCACCCAAATAATAATAATAATAATTTGAGAAACCATTATTTATAAAGTGAAAAAAAAATATTGTAAGAGGATATGATATTAAATTTTTGTCGACACATTTTCACATATTTATAGGTTTGATATCGACATGAAAGATAATCGACATTTTCATAATACCGTACAAAATCGATAAAATATTAAAAAAAACAACAACAAAATGTACGTAAATATAATATTATAATAAATATATTTTAATTCATTTTAAAAGTGTCAAATTTTTATTTATTAATTTTAATATTTTTTTAAAAAAATAATATTCTTAAAAATATTTGATAACATCGACATTTTATTGACTTCGATATTTTTGTCGACGTGACATTTAAATCTTTAGACAAAGATGTTTGAGTATATTTAATTTTTTGAATCTGAAAACAAATCTACTTTAAATACCCTAAGCGGAAAACAAATCATAAACAGAAGTTCTGTGCAAAAATAATCTAAGAAAATTAAAATGGCAAAACTTTCAGCATTATTCTTTGTTCTTGTATTGGCCATTTTTGGCGTTCAATCTCTGCAAATTTCAGCCAAAACTTTCAATGTGCTCCATTATGGAGCTATTGGGAATGGAGCTACTGAAGACACTCAGGTAATTAAATTAAAATATATCAATTTCAATCTTTTTTTATTTATTTATTTTTTATTTAATTTTGTGTAATCTCCATTTTTGATATTATTAATTTGAGCAGGCTTTTCTTGATGCTTGGAAAGCTACATGCGAGTCTTCAGATTCTTCTCCGGCAATGGTGGTTCCCGGTAGCAACTCATTTTTACTTCAGCCTTTTACTTTGGATGGTCGCCATTGCAACTCTGCAAATATTACCATTCTGGTTTGAATTATTCCTTTCCATATATCAATATTGTTTTTCTTTCCATCCAATAATATGATTTTATTTTGTTTTCTAGTAGAGTAGATATATCATAAACTTCTTCTTTGTATATTTTATCTTTCTAAAGGTTAATTTAATTTTGTTTTTATATTGTTGATGGGAAATAATGGGATAAAAGTGTTTCAAAATGGTTGAAAAATTGAGTATTTGTTTTTTATATATGATATGTGGAGTGGTGGATTCGAGATAGTTGAACATTTGTGATAAAAGAGTTTGTGAAGTGGGTTTAAAAATTAGGAGTTTGTGAAGTGAGAGATTCGAGATACTGATAAAAAAACTATCATTAAGGATTGATCTAGTGGTCATGAAAGACCTTGAGACTTCAATGTCATCGAATGAGTTCAATTCTTGGTAGCCACCTACCTAAGAATTAATTTCCTCCCGTGTTAGGTGTTGTAGGGTTAGACGGTTTGTCCGGTGTTGTAGGGTTAGACGGTTTGTCCGGTGTTGTAGGGTTAGACGGTTTGTCCGGTGTTGTAGGGTTAGACGGTTTGTCCGGTGTTGTAGGGTTAGACGGTTTGTCCGGTGTTGTAGGGTTAGACGGTTTGTCCCGTGTTGTAGGGTTAGACGATTTGTCCCGTGTTGTAGGGTTAGACGGTTTGTCCCGTGTTGTAGGGTTAGACGATTTGTCCCGTGTTGTAGGGTTAGACGATTTGTCCCGTGTTGTAGGGTTTAGACGATTTGTCCCGTGTTATAGGGTTAGACAGTTAGAGTTTTTTTGACATTCTCTTGAAATTTTATGGTTTTTAAACTTTTGTCGTGATAAGTAAGTGTCTTCTCCCTATGAAAAGTCATATGTACCATGTCCTTATCACGAGGGCATCACAGTTGTCTCCTCGTAATTATGCTCAGTGAATGGTACTATTGTGCAGTTGCTTATCACGAGAAGGTAAAAAAACATAAGTTTTAAAAAATCTCACCTACTCCGAGGGGTGGGTCATCCGTACAAAAACTCTGAGATTAGTTGTGGTTGCGCGTGCTGGTCTGGACACTCACGGATTAAAATATATATATATATATATATAATAAAATACTTGATACCAAAAAAATGTGATAATGATTCAAAATTGTTGAAAAAATAGGAGTTAGAACAACTTTGGATTAGGCGTGAAAGGGTGAAGTTGTAGAACTTAAAACAAATGAAGGATAAAAATACTTTTAAAATATTTTTCTAGGGTTTGGTTTATAGATACTCAAATTACAAGGTTAAAAATACTTTTTAAAACATTGTTGTAGGATTTGGTTAGATACTAAAATTATAATTTTGAAAATCAAATGAACATTATATTATTATTAAATATTTGCACTCAATATAGACATCTCAAACTCACATGAATTATTTTATTAATGTGATCATCATTTAATTTCTAAATATATACACATGCATTTTCACTTATTAATTATTATTATTTTCTTTTTAATTATAGATTGATGGAGAATTGATTGCACCAAAAGGTCCATCAGCATGGAAATATAAGGAAAACAAATGTCGTCAATGGATTTTATTTCAGAATATGAAGGGTCTTACAATTCGTGGCTCTGGTACTATCAATGGTCGAGGAAACTCTTGGTGGCATCTCTCTTGCAAATTTAATAAAAGGGTATACCTTTTTTTTCTTTTAAATATTCAAATTAATACTCAAAATAAATATATTCTTCGACGCTCAAAATAATAGCAAAATTAGTAAAATTTAAAATATTTTGTAAATATGACCAAAAAAATATCAGTAGCTATCACTGTTGGATTACTATCACTAAGTAATGCCAAAGCGATCACTAAGTAATGCCAAAGCGAGCATAGCTCAGCTGGCATATGTATGACTTGATGACCAAGAGGTCTGTGGTTCGAATCCCCCACCCCAGTGTACTCAAAAAAAAAAAAATACTATCACTAAGTAATAGTCACTAACAAAATTCTGTAAAAAAATTGAGATAATAGACTATTAGATTACTAAAAGATAAACTACTATAGCAATAGAAGTTGTCATATTTATAATTTTTTTTTAAAAAAATACTATATTTTTAATTATTTTATTCTGATAAGTGTTATAATTTTAACATTTTTTTTAGACTTGTTAATATTGAGTATTTATTATATTTTTTTTTTACCTTTGGCAGGTTTGTGGAAGAAAACCAACCGTGAGTAATCGTTAATTCTCTTTTTAAATTAATCTACATTTAGTTCTTTTACTGCAATTTATTATTATTATTATTATTTTAATTTTAGTTCAATGAAAGTTAAAGAATATCTTCTAGTTTAAACATTTTCAATAAAAGGTTATAATATCTAAAAGGGTTTGAAAATAAACTTGTTTGGTTGCACTATATTAAAAAATAATTTTGTATTTCTTATTTCAAAATTATTCCAATAGCACAATATATTAACTAGGTAAATTACTTTCAGGGGTTTATTTTGGAGCATTCAGAAAATGTGCACATAAAGGATCTAAGTTTTAAGGATAGTCCCCAAATGCATATAGCCATTGAAAGGTCAAAATATGTATATGTTAAAAACGTCCACATTCAAGCACCCGAAAAAAGCCCTAATACCGATGGAATTCATATTCAAAGTTCTCACAAAATCTTCATCAGTAGATCCAACATTGCCACAGGTAACGTACTTTCTTTTCTGGTGAGCCGACATAAAATATGTACATTCGAATAAGATGTCAGATGTTTGAATCTCCTTATTCCATCTATTCTTGAACTAAAAATAATAATTTACAAGAAAGAGAATTATCGGAGATTTGAGCCTCCGACCTTAAGAGATGTAGTACGTAACAATTACGAGCATATAAATAATGATAATTTTTCCCATTATTTTTCTCTATTGGGTTTTTACAGGAGATGATTGTATTTCAATTGGGGATGGTTCATCTATGATCGGCATCTCCCACATTGCTTGTGGTCCAGGCCATGGAATTAGGTGAAGGATGTTTAATTTATCATTAACTTAATTACATTCAACTAAATTTATTAATTTCTTGTTCAAGCTAACAAATTATTTTGTTTGTTTTTTTTTTTTTTTTTTCCTTCCTTTTCAGTGTTGGAAGCCTTGGTAAACATGGGCGACGAGAAACGGTTGAATTTGTTCATGTGAAAGATGTAATTTTTACGGGTACCACTAATGGAGCTAGAATAAAAACATGGCAGGTAATTAATAATTAAATCAACTAATTATTGAAGCTTGGAATAATTGGGAAGTTTAAGTTTTTATAATAAGTTGTATTTAGACTATTATTGTATAAAATAATATGTCCTTATAACATAGGTTTGTATACATTGAATATGTTGCCCATGAAATTAACCAATCTTAATTAGGAATAAGCAAATGTTTTTTTTTCTATAATGTTTTTTTTTTTTTCGAGTACACCATTAAGCTTTTTCTTTACCTAATAAAATTGACGAGATCTACTATAATATAGATTAATAGATTCAAAATAAATATAAATTATTATTAAAAAAAAACATGCTTAATAAATAGATAGTATTAATTCAATTATTATTAGTTTTTTTTAATTCAACATTATATATGTGGGTGAAGAATTTGAAAGCATTTTAGTCTCTATGGGATAGTTGAGTTACACTTTGATTGTCAATGTCTTAAAGTTGACCGAATTGAGTCAAACTGAGCATAGTTCAACTGTAATAGACATGCTTACTTTGAAGTTCGATCTCCCATTTCCACAATTGTTGAATGAAAAAAAATGTGATTAATTGAGAATTTGAAGCTCTCCAACCAAGAAGAATAATTACTAAATGTTAATTGCTAATGAGTTATGCTCATATTAGTTTATTATTATTATTATGAAATGTTACATGAATTGTGGATTAAAAAGTATATGGTATAAAATTCTAATTAATTTTGTAAATGATTGTTATGTGATTAGGGTGGGAGAGGATATGCAAGAAACATCACATTTGAAGGCATAATTTCTCGAGGCTCATCAAATCCAATCGTGATCGATCAGTTCTACTGCGACCATGAAAAATGCAAAAATCAGGTAAACACAGAGTTTGTTTGGAATAAACTTCTAAGTACTTAAAAAGTCATTCCAAACATGCCTTTAATTATCTCTCTCTTCGTACGTTTTTTCCGATTATATTATGTGTTTATTCATCGATCTTCGACAATTAACGTTTAATGAAAAATATTAATATATTTGTGTGCAGAATTCAGGGGTAAAAGTGAGCAATGTGTTGTACAAAAAAATAAGGGGAACGTCAAAGAGTAAAATTGCAGTTCATCTTGGTTGCAGTAACTCGACTCCTTGTACAAATATATTGATGAAAGATATTGAGTTGACACCGATTCGTCAATATGGAGATGACAAAACGTCGTCGTATTGTGGAAATATCGTTAATGGACTTCAAAATGGAACTGTTATTCCCCCTGTCCCTTGCTTAAACCAAATTAATTAGTAAACTTTCTCCTCCTTTTAATATATATATATATATATATATATTTTGTTTTGATGAGGTTGATGTTGAGTAGAAGGTTGTGTACAGTTTTTTTTTGCAACGGTAGTTTAATTAATGCGGGGATTGAACCTATGACCTTGTGGTCACCGGTACAACCCTATGCCAATTGAGCTATGCTCGGTTTGGCGTGGTTGTGTACAGTTAGCTTAGATTAAAGTTGACATTAGTGTGTATTATTTCTTATTAGGAGTTGGGACTCGTTGATATTGATATATTACGTCGTTTTAGATGGATTATTGTTAGTAATTTGAATATAATTTAGTAGATTAGACATTATCTTTCTTGAAAGTTTGGTTCTTACCCTTGTCAAAGTGAACATAGCTCAGCGGTGATTAACATATATTTCTTCCCTTGAGTTCATTCTCGTAATTGTGTTGAACTCAAAAGAAGAAAGAAAAAATCTTTCAACCAAAAATAATATACTATTTATAATTACACTCAATATTACAATTAAGCTCTCATTGTCATTCAATTTAAAACGCTAAGAGTTTTAATGTGAAATTATAATTAAATAATGACTACTCTGTCATGAATCATAATCAATCACAATCTACTTCCAAAAATATGAATACAAAATGTGCTTAATACAATTTATAGATTAGATTAGTTGTCTCTAATCTAAACTTTCATAATTGTATCCATTTTAATCAAAACGATTTCATCTTAATCCTTCATGTAGAGACAATGCTACAATGTAAGTAGAAAGATCATATTATTTAGCATTTCTTTACAAATCCATAAAAGAATTAATATTTCTTAAAATGCTCATATTTTAAAAAGATTTTATTATCTCTTTTGAAATTTAGAATTATCTGTTTGATTTTTATAATTTAGAAAGAGAATTGACAGTAACAAATAAATTCAACATGACAAACTTAAACACAACTAAAGCTTTAATACTTCACAATTAAAGAGTAAAAAAGATCTTGACTCTAATTTGTTATGTAAATATTTAAGAAAAATTAAACCGGACACATCAACAATTGTCAAGTCAATATTTGGAACCAAAGTGAGCATAGCTCACCAATAACTGTAGAATTTGAGCGACTGTATGTAACTTATAACTTAATGAAATAAAATCAAACACAAATTCTAATAGAGTAATACGAAAACGATATTAATTATAAACTAATAGAATTTCAAGATTTGAAACAAGATTAAGAATGTGCATTCTCAATTTCCATCCTTATCTCTAACTTTGGCTGACATCCATAATTGATATTGCACATCACACATTACACATATTCCTGGACTATCTATTCACATCTAATGCCTACAGTGATTTCTGACGTCAAAGAAAATTTAGGGTTCCTCTCTTACTTCCAATGTCACAAACATACCTCAATGAATAAACTGATGGGGGATTTGATTTTCAGGTCTCAATCCAGGTCAAAGTTCCCACGATCAAATATTTTCCTGGAAGTTCTCCTGCCGATGGCGCAAGATATGTAATTTTCTTCCTGTCATAAACAAACAAATCTCATCAGTCTCAGATTTTCACATGCTTTTAAACAAATCATTAGCCTTTTGTTTAGTTCAAACCTTTGGATATCGATGTCGGTAATATAAACAAATCCAGCAACATTGCTGCACCCAAAAAGGAAAGATATTACTAACTTGTATCTATGCTTTTAAGACTAAAGCTTATCAAACAACCCCACCGTTGCCGAGGAGTGGTAGAAACCCAATGTGACGAGTCACTTGTAGATGTAACAAATGAACTGAATTGATCTGATGTTTTATTTTAATAACGTAGAGATCAATATGAATTTGAGTCAAGGTCTTAACACATTATATTGATGGGAAAATAATAAGGGGTTAAGAGTTGATCATATTTTAAAGCATAACCATTGATGACTGTTGGATTTCTGCTATTATTTTTAGAGTTCAGTCACAGGTAAAGTGTCACATTGGTCATTTCTCACTAAAAATAAAGACATCTTATATTGGTAAGCTGTCGTTATCATTAAAGGATAGGGATGATGATGAAACTTTAAAAAAGATGGGAGAATAAAAAATGTAATTTAATGAAGGAAAAAAAAAAGCAATAGTCCAAAAGAAATCACCTCGAGATAATTTCATCAGGTTCTTTGGCAAATGAAACAGCAAGAACCAAATGGAGCAAATCCCGATTAATGTTGACTGGCACTAATCTTGTCGGGTCTGCAGCAGGTTCTGCACCAATAGGCAGAGCTGAACGCGGGGCCTGCGGCCCACCTCCAATGCGATAAATAAACAGATCACTGAAGTTTGCAATGTTCGAGTGTGGTGAGAGATCATTTGCAGGACCATAAAAATATTCCTACAAAACATCATCACATCAATTCATGGTAGCCTTGTCAGTTTAAAAATGAAACAAGAGGAATTCCAAGCAAGAACTTAAATTAGTTGAATTATGTTGGTCAGACAAATTGCATCAAGATTGAGGAAGCCACCAATTCAGTTGTCATTATCATTTGAAAATGTCAAAACAGGAGAATGTTAAAACAAACCAATCCTCCCATTTTTACAACTTCCTTGCTTACCCTTATTCTGTAACTCCTGGATTTTTGACGATATTTAGCGTTTCTCGATACAACACCACCTGACTTTTGAAGTTTCACAACATCTACGTTAGGCTTGTTCTTTAATACATCTCTGAGCATGCTCCAAAGTTTCTCCTGCGAAAAAGCAGAAAATGAAAAAATTGAGGTCAATTATTCCACAAACTACCTGGAGAGTATATTGCTTCAAAAGGTTGGCTTTGCGAACTTACAATATTAGAAGGTTTTATTGGATATTTACTAGTAGAAGAATTAAAAATTAGTTTTTTTTTTGATAAGGTACCAAACTTTCATTGAGAAAAAAATCAAAGAATACAAAGGCATCCAAAAAAAGAAGAGCCCGAAAACACCCCTTAAAGAAAGGGGGTCCAATCAAGTAATAAAAGACCTATAGAATAATTACAAAAAAGCAGCGTCACCGACGCCCATAAAGAAACTTGAAATCTAACAAGGAAGGCTCACTTTCCAAACCTCTAAAGTTTATGTTGTTTCTTTCCTCCCATAAACCCCATAAAATCGCACAGATCCCAACCTGCCACAAAAACTTTCCTTTCTACTGAAAAAGCGAATGGAGAAGGAACTCATCGATCATCTCTCTAAGGCGTCTGTGCCTAGCAAACTGGACACCAAACACCTCAAAAAAGAGGTTCTACACATCCTGAGCGAACTCACAACTCCATAACAAATGATCCAGGTCTTCCTCCACCCTCCAACAAAGAATACAATAGAAAGGACCAACCAAGGTAAAATTCTTCTTCAGGAGACGGTCTAAAGTGTTCACTCTTCTATGAATGACCAACCACAATAAAAATTGAATCTTTTTTGGGACTTTCACCTTCCAAAGAGAAGAAAAGACTGACGCGCTAATCGGGGACGGATTAAGTAAACTATGAAAGAAAGAGTTGCACGAGAAACCCTCAACGGGGTTCAGACTCCAAATACGGGCATCCTTTCTCCCAGACTAAGAGTAAGCCCACCAATTATAGCCAAGAGTGCCATAATATCTGTGGTTTCCCTATTAGATAAAGCCCGACAAAAACCCAAGGAAAAGGAGGGAGAATTCTCCAACTGGTTAAAAATAAATTAGTTTAAAGACACTGAAAATTTGTAGAATTCAATATTTACTTAGATTTGAAGCAGGTACAGTCAGTCTATCTACTTTTGCTAGTTTGAACTGTGGGTCGTCTTTCTTTTTTGCATATCTTATTAATTTAGAGAAAAAATCACATCGATTTAAATTTTGTGTATTGATCACAACTATATTCGATTTCCTTCTAACATTTGATACTGAGGGAATAGCATGTCATTATAATCATAAAATTGCTAGTTTATAGGTAAATTAACCATTAAATGAAAGAAAACACACAGCAGGAATACCTGAAGAGTTCACAGCAAGTTCCAATTACCAGTTTTTTTTTTTGATAAGGTACCGAACTTTCATTGAGAAACGTTCCAATTACCAGTTAAACCAAGTTTAAGAATCAAAAGAAACACAAAAAGCAGCAGCTTACCTGACCCAAAACCAAGACAACATTCACATTGAGTGTATCAATTGCATGTAGAAGCAGCTGCAGCAAGACAACAAACAAGAACAATAATACTTAATAGGTAATGGAAATTAGCAAACGGAATGTATAACAAATTATATAATTTATATAGGAGCTCTGCTACCTCATAGCCTACACCCTCGATCCATCCCATTGTGTTGATAACCATACCAGCAGCTCTGGATTCTGCATTGCCAGTAAATTGCCTCTCCAGCAATTGGGCAAGCTCCTTTACAAGCACTTTGTACAGATCAACATTATTGCTGTTAAAGAACCTCAAACTTAGGGCATTGGAATATATTACATTTGGCTTAGAAATGAAAGTTTAAAATCAGAATTTGCAGCATAGTAAAGCTTCGGGTCAATACAACGCTGTAAACGTTCAAGAATAAAAGATGCAATTTAACTTAGCAGATTTATTTACCTCGGAGTAGTGTGTCCATAAAAGTAAACCAGGGGCATTTCGAGTGGGATGCCTTCAACGGGATCAATGGGCAACTCAATAGGGGTAGCAGCAATGCATCCAGGACTTGTTATAGATCCTTGGCCAATATCCAAGTCCACAAATGTAGGCTTCCAACCCTGTTTTGTAGCCCAACTAAGAAGCATCCTTGACAAGGTGCTCTTCCCCGAATCGGTGGGCCCCACAACAATTACCCTTGGACCCTAATAAAACCAAAATCAGTATACTAACTATCAATATAGTGAACAAAATTGTGTATCTACTATCTATGTTATTAGGGTGCATAAACACAAGAATCCTGCAAAACTGACTCTAGTCTAGCCCAACAGAAGAAAAACTAGCTGAGTCGAGCATTTTGATTGGAAAAAAGAAAAGAACCTGAGTAGAACCAGAGTCATCAGATGATAATGCTCTGGCACGGCTTCTTCGTGCTTCAAGTATGGCATGGACATTCACATAACCGATCATGGGTGTCTGTAAATAAACAATAGAGAATTGAATCTATTTTCTTTTTAAAACAAGAAACACAGTTTTTTATTGATATAATGAAAAGAGCTAATTCTCAAAAGTACAAGCTCCACAGGGGAGAAAAGAAACGAAATAGATAAATAAAAAGAAAGAAAGAAAGAAAATTGAATCTTAGCCATTGAAAAAAAATTGCTCCTTGATAAACTTAGAAGTATATAGTAGATGGAATCCATAGGTTATACAAACCAGCAAAATTTATACCTCATCTGCCGTATAATCAGTTTCAGTTGCACCATCCACTTCAAGTGTGGCTCCATACCAAGTGAAGACCTTTAACATCAAACTCAAAACTTTAAAATAATGGAAGATCGAAGCAAAGCCATCCCCTTACATAGATACAATTTTGAAACTAAAAAACATGTTTGTGTAATGATTAGCCGAGAAAGACAACAACTCAAGAAACTTGTAATGAAACTTTGTTCCAAGACTCAAATAAATCATCAAATTGGGCAATAATAGAGCCTAATTCATTAAAGCTTACGGCAATTTTCAGCCTTGGTGGTAAAGTGAGCCATATTTCAGGAGGAAGCTCCGTGCCAAAGATCTCAGCATTACCAGAGAGCAGCCGTAAACGGAGAGGGGAGTCGTTTCCAACTTCAATCCTGAACTCGCACTCTCTATCCAGCTTGACCTGTCTGATTGACGAAGTCGAAGCTGAGCCAGCCACCATGGCTGGACCACCATACGCCATGCCTCAACCAAACGCGAACTTTTTTCCTAAGCTAGATCAATCAACAATTTCAAATGGTGACCTTCTGGTTTGCACTCACTGCATCTGCAACTATAAATAGCTCCACTGTGCCTCGGACAACGACACAAAACGATCGAGCTGTACGAGGCGTCAATGGTTCATTTAATTAAGGGTTCAAAATACAAGAAATAGTTGGCGGGTTCAAGGGTTTTAGGCCCCCCAACAACAAATTAAAGCAATTGAAACGAAGAACAGAACTCAATACTTGAATTCATCCAATCAATTTCAAACTCGAAAAATTAGCATTTCTTAACTTCTTTCATACATTAACATGAGTTCAGACTGGAAAAGAAAAAAATTGAAAATTATTCGAAAGGTAGCAAGACTACTTTCAGAATTTCGAATGGTCGTCATTCCTTCCCATTGCTGCTAATACTAATGATTTCTAAGGAATGAAGAGAGATTTAGGTGCGATTAAGAGTATTTACTCACCTGAAGATAAATTATGGGTCGATGTTGGCTATGGAACTGCCACAAAATCGGAGATGAATAGAGAGGCGATGAACGGAGGGAGTCGCGACGGGAGATGGAGACTGGAGAGTGAGAACTGAGAGAGATTGGACGGCAACTGAGCGACGGCGTCCGACGATGTAAATGGAGACAGAGAGATGCTCAGAAGTAGAATTGAATTGAGGGTACTACTACTTGGGATTTTACGAAAATTTTAAAATTTTAACACTCTTCTAAATTTACCTTTTTTTTTTCTTTTTTTTTTTCAGTTTAAACCTTATTTTTATTTTTACTATTTCAAAACCTTTGTTCATTTTAATTTTTATTATTTCAAAACAATGTATTGAATAAAGTAATCATTTTGATCTAAATTTTAACCCATATTCTATACACAGAAAAAAAAAATTATTACAAAATTAGACTACATTCCAAAAATTTATTGAGTATAATATTTTGTTGAAAGTATAATAATTAAAAAATAAGATATAAAAGTAAAGAGATGATGTGGTAAGGATTAATAGTAAATTCATATTAATTTTGGTTAATGTTTCTAATTTTTTTCATTTTTAGTTTAATTCTCTATAAATAAATAAATAAAATTTATGTATTCAAAATGGACCAAAATTGAAACTACACGTGCTAAAATAGTTTTAGAACTTGAAAAAAAAGTTGAAAAGAAAAATTATATTTTTATGTGTTTTTTTTTTTATATTGTCTAAGTCAAGTACAGACACCTCGACTAATTTCACTAGGAGAGTCATCATAATTTGAACTCAAACATTTTATTATTGTCAACATCGTTATTGAATATTGACCACTAGATCAAAGACATGTTTGAAAGTAATTTTGAAATGGTTAAAATCAGTTTTGTTATATTTAAATTCACTATAAAAACATGTTCTTAATAATTCAAAATTAATTTTGATCATATGAAAATCACGTTTAAAATTATAAAATCAAATATCAAATTGATTTTGAATGATTAAAAACATGTTTTAAAGTAATTTTAAAGATAACAAAAGTAATTTTACTCGTTTCAAAATCACTAAAAAAAAAAAAAAATAATAATAATAATAATAATAAATAAATAAAATGTACCAACTCAATTCGGTTAAATTTAGGTTGAGCTATGAGTGAGAGAGAGTTGGTAAATAACTGCGGCAGTCGTTCGCTTTCCTCCGCTCTGTTGCGCGCGCTACACAATGCTGAGACACCTACTGTCGCGACCTCTCGCTCGCCGCCTTGCAACCGGCGGTTCCCATTTCTCCACCACACCCATTTCCGCTGCCGGTACTGCTTATTTTCATCGCCAATCTTCTCCTTTTTCTTCCTCTTCTTCGTCCCAGATCCCGGACAGCAATGTCCTTCAGCAATTGGAGCTTGAAGACGTCCTTAATCGACCCTTCTCTTCCGAACCCTCCACCACAATTTCCGTCGATCGCTCTGGATTATGTAACCCACCTGGTACAACCTCTACCAATCTCATTTGCTTTCGTATAGCTTTTTACATGTCGATATCAATGAGATGGTCTTTTGGTGTGGTGAATGGCAGAACACTCTCATGAGCCTTCTTCGGACTCTGAGCTTGTCAAGCATCTCAAGGGCATCATCAAGGTTTGGTTTCTTCTTTTTCCTTCATCTGTTTCTTGTGAGGTTCTTCTTGTTTGAAATTGTAGATGGGGTGTTTGTGAAAATGCCTCTGTGAGCTCGTCAACTATGAAGGGGCTTTCATTGAGTCATTTGTAAATCCTGGAAGGATGAGTATCTTAATCTGACCAATGCTGAATTTTTAATCTAGTCATAGTGGATGCTCAGCATTTATAATTTCCGCAGTGGTACTGAGACCATATTAATGGGATTTTAAGCGAAAGTGAATTCTGGGAATTAATGTGATCGTTTAATTTGCCTCATTGATCTTAGTTTTTCAATCATACGTAGTTTATTTGAATCATTTTTATTGCATTCCATAATTTCTTTCTTGTTAAGATGGCAGTTTCGTGGAGGACCAATTTCAATTGCTGAGTATATGGAAGAGGTTTTGACAAATCCTAAAGCTGGATTTTATATTAACCGTGATGTTTTTGGGGCAGAAGGTGATTTTATAACATCTCCTGAAGTGAGCCAGATGTTTGGCGAGGTAATTCACCAGGACTTGTAGGTTTCCGATATTGTATTTACTCTTCCATTTTTAGTGAATATTGCAGAGTCAAACACAATGAAATGTAAAAAATCCTATAATTCTTGGAGGTTTTCTGTTGAATACGACTGTTTTCTCAATGCTACTTGCCTATATCAGATGGTTGGTGTCTGGGCCATGTGTCTTTGGGAGCAAATGGGACGACCAGACAAGGTGAATTTGGTAGAATTGGGTCCTGGAAGAGGAACTCTGATGGCTGATCTGCTACGTGTAAGGATCATACATCTTAGAATTTATTTCTGTTGCATTTTCATTTTTATGATTCTTTTATTCATTTTTGTTTTTTTTTTAAAAGTAAATAAGACACTTGTATTTAGTTTCCTTTAATCAATAAAACACCTTTGTTAATTCAGGGTGCTTCCAAAGTTAAGAACTTCACCGATTCATTGCATGTACACTTTGTAGAGTGTAGTCCAGCATTACAGAAGCTTCAGCACTCTGCCTTGAAGTGTAGAGATGAAGATAATAAAGCTGATGGTGTTGAAAAAAACAGTGTTAGCACATTGGCTGGAACCCCCGTGTCATGGCATCCCACATTGGAGCAGGTTCCATCGGGATGTATGTATCTATCTTCTTTACCTATTCCCATATTTAATCGGAGATGCTTAGTTCCCTTTTCTGTGCTATTTCTCTTTTCTCTCAATGTCCTTATTCTGCCAGTATGATGTAACTGGATCTGAGTTCAACATTCTTTATCTAGTCATAGTATGCAAAGAAAACGACAAATTAGATTCCAAGAATGTTCAAGAGCATTTATTAGTGATTCTTGGTTTTTTTAATAGCTTGCTGGAATGAAGTTCCCCTATACTTTATATCATTATCATCTCATCAGAGCTACAGTGGCAACCAATCTACTGCAGATAAAATGAAATAAAATAAATAAATAAATAAAGAAAGTTATTTTGTTCTTGCGTTGAGTATTTATGTTATCGTGTCTGCACATTTCTTGTAGCTCAAGAAATGTAAATTAGGATGCTGGACTGGATTAACATTAAATATTCACTTATATTGCTCTTTTACTTCTTAGTATTTTCACTTTCTTTTCTCCTTCCTCTGTTTACTATCTCTTCCAGTGCCAACAATCCTTATTGCTCATGAGTTTTATGATGCCCTACCAGTACACCAATTTCAGGTTCGTATCCTTTATCCCAGTTGTTTTGGTATGAACATACATTGTATTGATTATAAGGGGCAAATTGGGAAACTGGCTTCATTGTATTGATTATAAATAAATTAACATCAAGATATACTTGCAAATCAACACTTCACACAAATAATGACAGCGTTGGTTCTTCAACATTTTGCTTAACTAATATTGGATCTTGGTTCTTCAACATCTTGAATCTTTTCGTCTATCAATGAAATTTGTTTCTTGTCCTATATATATATATATTTGTTGGATCTTGGGAGCTTCCTCATAAATCTATTCCAATAATTTTGTAAGGATCATGCATACCCTCGACCTGGTGACAAATTTATAATGAAATTTTGTTGTCTTTTTTCTGAGTAAATGAATATATGACAACACGTGAAGTTGCAGATACTTCCTGATGGATCACATATCATAGGCATATCCATTGTTCTGTATTTATTCAAGTCTAGTAAATTGTTCATTTTCATTGAAGAAGACACTTCAACATTTTTTTTTATTTAATCCTGAACGTGATATCTCACTCTATCTAGAGGGCTTCTCGTGGCTGGTGCGAAAAAATGGTAGATGTAGTAGAAGATTCAACGTAAGGATTAATGGTTTTGTTTTGTGATTAGTCTCTTTGCAAATCTAATCTAATTTATTTGACAATTTTAATCTATATCATATAGGTTTAAATTTGTTTTATCTCCCCAACCAACACCTGCAACTCTCTATTTGATGAAACGCTGCAAATGGTCTTCAAGTGAAGAGATCGCCAATCTTAAGCAAATTGAGATTTGCCCCAAGGCAATGGATTTGACTCAAAATATTGCCGAGAGAATAAGTTCTGATGGAGGTGGCGCTCTTATTATTGATTATGGTCTCAATGGAGTTGTTACAGATAGTCTGCAGGTTCGGAAAATTGCTATTGTCAGTTGTGAATTTTCTTTTACGTTAGATGATTATACTGCTAAGCAAACACTCATGATGACTGTTCGTAATGTCTATTATCTGAGTGGATTATTTTTGTTATGTATATAATGCTGCATTATAAACTTGAAATGGATTGGTACCCTATGGACTTTTGCAGGCAATTCGAAAACACAAGTTTGTTGACATCCTCGACAATCCTGGTTCAGCTGATCTTAGTGCATATGTTGATTTTCCTTCAATACGGCATGCTGCTGAGGAAGTTTCAGGTGCTCATCTTTAGCAGATCTTTATACTAAATTATCAAATCTAACATGATTATCAACTTAAGCTTTTTGCTCAATGGTGACTTAACACTCTATTCAGCTTAAATAGAGTTTTCCGGGGCTCTCAAACTCCATGTGTTCTCACATTTTAACATAGTGCTATTTGCTTATAAAAATTATTGCTCCATTTCTGGTATGTAAAAGGATCATAGTTTTGTTGGTTTTCATTTCTGATTTCCATTTTCTATATTTATTTTCTCTGAAGGGAGGCTTAGAATCTGATTTATATTATCTTTCTTTCCCCAGGAGATGTCGCTGTATACGGCCCCACGACTCAGTCTCAATTTCTGGGTTCACTTGGCATTAACTTTCGAGTCGAGGCATTGCTAGAAAATTGTACAGATGAGCAGGCCGAGTCTCTGAGGACTGGATACTGGCGCTTAGTAGGTGAAGGCGCGGCACCTTTCTGGGAGGGGCCCGACGAAGAGGCACCCATCGGAATGGGCACCCGTTACATGGCCATGGCCATTGTAAACAAGAAGCACGGTGTTCCAGTGCCATTTCTATGAAAGCTGATTTGAGTATTTATCATGTACCCTTTTCTATGTACCTTGGATAGAATTTCAATTTCTTGGGAAGGAAACAAACAAATATATATATTAGATCAATTTTCTGCAGTGGGGCTTATTTATGTTTGTGATTCGTTTTCTGCAGTGGGGCTTATTTATGTTTGTGATTTGTGTAAAAGGACGGGGGGAACTTCATCTGATATTCATCAATAAAGAGTTCATTGTTTTTCCTTTAAGGCTCAACTCTTTGGCAAAAATGATACTGAGATTCTTTCCATCAACGACAATCCTCACATTTTCTTATACATATATTCTCACCCTTCGAATAACTTAGCAGTTTGCAAGGCAATGATCATGGAGCGACATGAAAGGGAACCAGTGATGATCATATCAAACATTCATTCTATAGATTTGCAATCACTTGTTCTAATATGCCAAATTATATGTTTGTAAGGACTTTTATACATTATATAAGAATTACAAATGGATCTTCTCTCTGTGATTGGTAACTACGTTATGCAGATTTAAAAGCCTCTGTTCTCTATACTGTGTATGACTGTTGAATCGTGTTGATATCAAGACCCTTCAGCCTCACCACTGATTCAACGTGACCTTTCAGTGTGTGCAGCTCTCTCAGCCTGCGTGAAACAAGGTACATAAACAATAAAAAGTCGGTTGCATTTATTCCTTCATTTCTAGTGTTAAAAAAGAATGCAGCACTTGTGGAACCTAGCTGCAGGATTAGGCTGTGAAAATACAGTGGGATGCTCTCAAATAGACGTGATTCGTGTCAGTTTACTTTTAGCTTTATAATAAGTTTCTTAGTGGTAAATTTTCATTTAGTGATTACAGAGACTTCAATTTTCAATTGATTTTACCTTGCAATTTCAGCTCGTCGTTTTGCTTCTTCAGCCATTTGATTGAGTTCTGTATAAGTTGTGCGCTCGGAAAACATCTTAGCCTCAGGTGGCTGCAGCCCATGAAGTGTCCTTTGTGCATGTGCCCATTTGAGCTCACGCTCTTCCTTCCCAAAATCTTTCTTCCTTGTAAAAGCAATCTGTAGGAGAAGAATTTCAGAATCGGAGAAAGTGAGGAGTTCAACTCAAGCATATGCTGTTCAAGCAGTGAAAAGGCATACCCTTTGTTCAATGACAAGGTCCCATGCCCTACCACTAATGGCATATCTGATTGCAAACTTGATTAGATCAAGTGGGAAGTAAAAGATGAGGTTGTAAAGCCAAACAACACCAGCCCAGCCCCAGCCAATTCCTTCTATTGCAGCAAAAGTCCAGTTTGCATAGACAGCAATCAGTGTAGCGATCTGTTCACGTACGATGATTAATGAATCAAGGATATCAAAATCAAATGTCAAGATGTGGCTATAATCTAACAGTTAACTCACCAGCTGAGCAACAATGAAAGCTGCAACCAATAACAGGCCAGGACGCTCCACGAACGACCAACTCCGAGAACGTGTAACAAAGATGAGTGCCTGACTAATTGTACTCACTTGCAGGTATATTGCTGAAGCTAGCTTTCTGAAATCATCCTCATCCTTCTTCTGAAGGCTGGAAACCCCAAATGTACGCTGAAATTACATAGGAAGATCAATGCTTTTGACATTGAAACTCTTTTTAACGATTTTGATATTGAATGCTTGAAAGGTTAAGAGCATTGAAGTTCTAGAAATGTCATGTTTGTAAAGGACCATCATTAAGAAACGTAGAAATGCCATGTCTGTGGACAAAACAAGCATTTAATATTATCATTTTGCAGCTGGAATTAAATATTTATCTGACAGAAAACTGGGAAATAAGAAGGTATGTGTACTCTCATCTGTACTTCTAAACGTGTCGGTTTCCATTATTTTGTGAAAATTGCTAAACTCACAGGAAAGAAGTCAGTTTTGTAAGCCGCCCAGAAGAAAATAACGGTCATCATAGCCAAATAACCTCCAAGTATAATTCCAGTGCCAAAAATCTCAGCCAGTTTCCAGCTATCTGGCAGAGGAGATGGTTTCACTCTATCCTTTGATATTGTCATTATAGTACCTGGCAAGCAGAAACATATTGTAAGTGAAGACTACACGAAAAAACATTCATTTAAGCTACAGGATATTGATATATAAACAAAGTTATATTTCTCTGTTTGGTGAAAAAGAAGGAAATCTAAATGTCACGAAGTTTAGGAACCAAATACAAACCATCATTAAGGATAGCAATGATCAGAACCATGAAAGGTGGGAAGTCAAATTGATATATAAGGGCTAGCAACATGAATCCAAGCTGTCCAAGAAAAAGAAAAGCCAAAAAAAATTGGGATGACACAAATTAAAAATTAGGGTGATAAATGACCATGGTTGCATTTATTTTCTTGACAATAAGACTTTGAACTTACCACGATACGAATTGTAATTGAAACTGCATAAATCTGCAAGAGTAAATTGATAGAGCGAATTATTAAAATCAAATATGAATTTTAAAGATTAGAAATGGAATCAGCAATATAACTAACTTTGTACTTAAAGCTCAATGTTCAAAGTATTACACTTGGAAGTTACTTATCAAAGCTGAGAAAGCAGGTGTACCGTGTAATTTTTCATCCTCTGAAAGATGGCTCTGCTGGTTAGAACAGCGCTTATAATAACACTAAGACCAGGCTCTGTAAGAACAATGTCAGAGGCGCTACGTGCTGCATCGGTTGCATCTGCAACTGCTATGCCAATATCTGCCTTTTTAAGAGCAGGAGCATCATTAACGCCATCTCCAGTCATTCCACATATATGTTTTCGAGCTTGTAAACGTTTCACAATCTCATATTTGTGCTCTGTACAATTGTAGTAAGCATTACAGTCAATCAAATACTGATGGTAGATAACATTCTGAATGAGGTAACATTAGAATCAACTTGTAAAGTATTCAATTCTCCTAGGTCCCTGTGTTACCGTGTTGCGAGATTTGGTTCCTTGTCACGACCGGCTATTTTGGGCTAAGCTTGTAGTAAAACTGACACAATGAGTTATAGTTTGAAAGAAACAAAATTACCAGGAAATACACCAGCAAATCCATCAGCCTTTTCAATCAAGTCATCAACAGGCAATCCAGAAATTGATTCATCTTTGTTCTGTCCTAATAATGCAGATGAAGGGTACATATTTGTTCCCATCCCAAGCCGACGTCCTGTTTCCTTTCCTATAGCCAGTTGATCACCTAAACAAGGAAATAAAAAAAAGAAGTTCAGTTATAGACAAATTTGTGGCTTATTAGAAGCAAAATTTGTACAGGAAGCACTACAAATTTAACAACTTTGTGGTAGATATTTTCAAAAAATTTCAGGCGTGCTTCGGTGAAGGAAATTTAGTATTAGATGTATAAACACTGGACCTGTGATCATTTTAACATTTACACCAAGATTCAAAGCCCTCCTAATTGTGTCTGCACTATCATGTCTTGGTGGGTCAAACAGAGGCATTAGGCCAATGAATTGCCATGGCCCTCCATGACTCTCCTTCCTTCCTTCTGGCACTTCCTGTAAAAACCAATTTATGATGCTGTGAGCAACAACACAAACGATAAACAAGTTCGAATGAACTGAAAGCAGACTCAAGAAACAACTGGAAGCAGGACAATTACTTGGTATGCCACTGCAAGAGATCGCAATCCTCGCTCCGCAAACTTATCAATTATAGCATGAACTCTTCTTTCTATCTCTGATTTGTTGTGCGCAAGATTCAAGATCTAATGTCAAAATGGCATAAGTTTCGACTATTAGCATCCTGAAAACAACCAAGAAACGAAAAAATATATGTATATTATCCCACCTGCTCTGGAGCACCTTTGCTGACCCGATGCATTTTACCATCACCATCAATGTATGTCAAGGCAGTTCGCTTGTCGGTTGGGTTGAATGGAAGGAAGTGAACCTCTTGAATGCCTTCTCGTGCCTTTTCACATTGTCATCCAAAACAGAAAGAGGAGGGGGAAAGGTACTTATTAATCATGAACACAAATAACAGTTTACAAATCTTCTAATCGAAGTATTCACTCTTTTATTTTCAGTTCATAACACAAGCTTTCAAAGGAATTGCAAATATCCAACTTAGATTTTATCGTATAAGGCAAAACAATGTTTCGAGCATACCTCCTTTGGATCACTTAACATCCCTACTATAGCAGCATCTATTGCATCTTGATTTTCAACTCGGGAGGCTTGAGCTGCCATGAGAACGACGGTATCTACGTCCACTCCCTTGGCAAAAACCTATTGAAAACAAACATTAGTGAGTCAGGACAATGAACTAGAAGAATCAATATAGATGTATTAGAAATCTAAACACGAATTGTGGAATCTTCAAATAACCTCTATCAGAGTCTTGTCAACAGTAAGCTTATTTAAGGTCAGTGTTCCTGTTTTGTCGCTACAAAGCACATCCATTCCAGCCATTTCTTCTATTGCAGTCATTCGTTTAGTGATAGCTCCCTGAGAAAGCCATCAAGATAAGTTGACACCCACTATAAGAGATCAAATTTAGGAAAGTATATAGCAGCAAGCATTTTAGCACCTAGAATTACCTACCTGTTGCGATAGACGATGAGATCCAATTGCCATCGTGACCGACAAAACAGTTGGCATTGCAATGGGAATTCCTCCAATGAGAAGAACCAGGAGATTGTCGATCCCTGGACGGTAATCCCGATGTTGGATAGGGTACATGACAATAATCTCCACAATCATGCCCACAGCAATGGAACATATGCAGAAATTTCCAATAGCAGTCAAGACCTATTTAACAAGAGAACAACTGTTAGCAACATCGATATCAATGATTAGCAAGATATTTGCATTCAATACTTATCAAACAATCAGACATCGAGGGACTTCAGATGCAGAATGGCCCAGTCTGTACTTTCATCCTCTAAATTAAAGTCCATATGAGCCTTTATAGTCATCTATTTTACCTTTTGGAAGTGACCCACTTGATTTGTAGAGTCCACAAGATGAGCAGCTTTGCCAAAGAAGGTATGAACACCAGTAGCAATAACAACTGCTTCAATTTCTCCCTGTTTGCACGTAGACCCGGAATAGACACTGTCGCCGGGGCCTTTAGTCACAGGAAGTGATTCGCCCGTGAGAGCAGACTGCAAACTCGACACGACACTTAAGTAAGTCACCTCAAGAACAATAAAGGTTGTTTGAAAAGTTATCAAAAGACAAGGAAGGAAAAAATAGATTAGAAATGGTTATAACATTACTTGATCGATCTTTAGCGGATCACCTTCAAGGAGGCGAGCATCGGCAGGAATAATGTCACCTAGCTTGACGCTAATTATATCACCAGGAACAAGAACTGATGCTTCCTCCTCAACCCACTTCCCATCTCTAAGAACCTACAAATAGTGATAACCATAAACATACAAACACATATGCAAGGCTCGAAATGAAAATACCTTTATGTGATGAACTGATTTACCTAATGAAAATGAACATGATTTCACATACATTATTCATCTATAAAAGTTGGGACATAGTAAAAACCTTAGCTTTCGGTGCAAGGTGAGCCATGAGAGCGGCCGCAGCATTTCCAGCATTGTTCTCCTCTATAAAACTAATAGTTGAATTGATCAATAACAAGGTTATGATCCCAACAAAATCTTGCCAATCTGGTGGTTTTCCCTGCAAAACATGCCGTTGTTAGCCATCGAAAAACATGTTTAAAAACTAAACATCACTGGGAAAAATTCAGGAGATTATTTAGCCCATTCGATAACAATTTGGTTTTCAGTTTTTGATCAACTAATCTCCTGATTTTCCCAGTGTTATCAACAAATCTCAAACATCACTGGGAAAATTTAACATGATGTCTTCACTAACTGAGATATTTGAAAGTTGCACCTTCATTTCTATAGGAAAACTCTTGACTAGTTGATCAGAAAGGGAAGTGAAAAACATAAGTTAGCATAAAAAATTCCATTCCAATGAAAATAAAACAAAAGTACATATTTTTTAGATGAGAGACTAAAAAAAACTCACTCCTCCATTAGCAAGAGCAATAGCCATTATAGCAGCAGCTTCCATGACCCATGAGAGAGGGTTCCACATAAATCCCAAGAACTTCAAAACCTTACTTTCCTGCAACACAAAGAAAGACAAAAGAATCAGCATAGATATCACCAGAGCTAAATTTTAACAGAGAATTCAAATATATGATAGAAAGTACTTCAAACTTTTAGTGAAGAGAAAATTAAAACCTTTTTTTCTTCAAGCTTGTTGTGGCCAAAAATGGCCAATCTCTCATGAGCAGCCTCTGTTGTCAAACCATTAGTATTACACTTCAAAGTCTGAAAAACTTCTTCAAGCGGCACGTTCTCCTGCAAATTCAAATCCCTCAAAATACATCTCAAACCCAGAACCAAAATCACAAAAAAAAAAAAAAAAAGTTCCCAAAACAAAAAGAAAACAGGACATATACAGAAGAAAAAGGCATATAGAAACAGATTAAAGGTACCAAATCAACAGCTTCCTTCACAACAGCTTCCAAGACTTCATCCTTGTCCCCCATCTTCAAGCTTCAAGCTTTTCAGAAGAGAAAGAAATTGAGAAGATGAAGTGAAAATTGCTTGAAATGCAAAAAAGAAAACAGGGGAAAAGGGTAGGTGACCCTTTTTTTTTTCTGTATTTCTCTTACAAAGAAAGAGAGGAGAAGTTTTTGGTATCTCTCTCAATTCCTCTGTTAATCACTCTGCCCCGAAGGCTGTATAAAGCTGACAGCTTTTTGGCGTGGCATAGAAGAAGATTATGTACTTGCGGGTACATTTGGTTTCTACAAAATTCCAATTTTTGTTTTTATTTTTAAAAATATTATTCAGATTTTTGTAATTGACTATTATTATTATTATTACATTACATTCTAGTGTACAAGTTTCTTGTACAGGTGTTTCGATGTTGGTGACTGCGCTCCTACTTTTGGTAAATTATGCAGAGAAAAAAAAAAAAAAAAAAAAAAAAATATATATATATATATATATATATATATAAAATTGTAAGAGATGTGAATTTAATTTAAATTAAATTGTAATATATGTCCATTTAGAATAAGATAATTAAAAATATAGCATGTTTTTAAAATTTTTGCGAATATGACAATTTTTATCGCTGATATCTTATGGCTGATAGAAGTCTATTACTAATCACCTCCGCTTTTTATAGATTTTTGTAAGTGATAATAGTCTCTATCAGTGATAGAAGTCTATCAGTGATATGATAAAGTCTATCGGTAATAAAAACGGATTTTTTTGCCATATTTGCAAAATATTTTAAAGTTTGCTAAATTTGCAATTAGTTTGGGTCTGATTGCTATTTGTACAACCCGCCCTTAATTTAAAGTAAAATAATTAAAAATATATTATTCTTTAAAAAAAATTACAAATATGACAATTTCTATTGATAGTCTATCACCTCAATTTTTTAATAGAGTTTTGTCTGTGACTATCACTCATAGTAGTCTATCAGCGAGAGTAGTCTATCAGTGATAGCTACTGATTTTTTGTCATATTTGCAAAATGTTTTAAATTTTACCGTATTTGTCATTATTTTGGGTTTGATTGTTGTTTATACAACTAACATATATTATATATATATATATCAATCTCTCCTGCTTGAATCTCCTTCAATTCATAAACATGTGTAATCCCATCTTCATCGGAGACCACTCGGTGTCTTCTGCTCTCTTCGATTTAGCAAGCAACTGAGTGGCTTTCGTTCTTTGGTCTATTGTTTATCGATGTCCTGTCCTATCTCTTTAGTGCTTGAGCCTCCTCGTTTTGAGATATTATGACTTTGGAGTGGTTTTTCTGTGGACACCCCTACACTCCACTGTAAAATCAGTTGAAGATTATATATATGTTGCCACTCAAATATGAAAATTTGAATCGTTAACTTGTCATTATTTCGGAACAAAATTAAATTTGTAAGGATGAATAAGTTTTTTCTAAGTTGCTTAAAAAAATAAATTCATACCAAACTCGCCCACTTCTGGTAAGTGTGTGAAATTAGTTTGGTTTTTGTCATAATAATAGTTTTTTGTTTTTTTTAAGTGGTAGATGTTTGAATCTCCCAATTCTATATTATAGAATTGTACTTAAAGAAGTACAGTATTTAATCTATTTAAAATATATTTTGGAAATTTCCTTTTTTTAAGCTTAAGAAAAATAAAAACTGGATTTTCTTTTTCTTCTTATCAGTGGGGCTCCAACCCTGAAATTGAGTAACTTCAAAGTTTTTTAAAACCCTGGTGGAAAGAGATATTTCATTGGGAAATTGTAGTAAATGACAATTTAAGACTTATTGTTTGCAAATATAGCATGTTTTTAAAAATTTTGCGGATATAGCAATTTCTATCGCTGATATCTTATGACTGATAGAAGTCTATCGCTGATCACCTCAGCTTTTTATAGATTTTTGTCAGTGATAATAGTCTATCAGAGATAATAGTCTATCACTGATAGAAGTCTATCAGTGATATAATAAAGTCTATCAGTGATAGAAACGAGTTTTTTTGCTATATTTGCAAAACATTTTAAAGTTTGCTAAATTTGCAATTAGTTTGGGCCTGATTGCTATTTGTGCAACCAGCCCTATTTCATTAATAAAAACCATATTAAATTATAATTTAAGTAACATAAAAATTGTCAATATAAACATAATTCAATCAATTTAATGAATGATATAGTGACCAACATATTAAAAAATCGAATCTCTCACTCCACATATTGTCAAAACAAAGTAACACAAAGATTATTTTAGTTATAAATTGCAAGAGTAGTAGTTAAGTAATTCGTGAATGACTAACATGAGCATAACTTAACTGACATAATATACGAATCAATGATCAAAAGATGTTTCAATCTTTCAATCTCTCATCTCACATATAGTCAAAAAAAAAAAAAAAAAAAAAAAAAAAAAAAAAAAAAAAAAAAAAAATTCCTATATGTCTTCGTACTTTAGAAAAGTTTGAATTAAATCAAGAAAAGTAAAACAAAAAAAAAATTATATCACCTATTAAAAAATACATACGTGTTTGGGCATAACAGATTTAGAAATTGAATCTCAATTGATTCTTCAAAATCGATTTGATAAAATATTTATAAACCATTAGTAATTAGGTTGGATATAAATAATTATTAATTAATTTATAAATTATTATACATATTTCAATTTAATAAAAAAATAATTGAGTTTAAAACATAAAATATTATATTAATTAAAGTTTTTGTTGTTTTAAATATAATTATGCATTTTAAAATTTCAAATTCAAAATATGAATACATTATAAAAACAAAAAAAAAAAATGTTGTTTTTCAAATTTTCATAGATGACATAATTCAAAAATAATTTTAAAAAAACATAATCCATATTACATACTAAACATATTTTTGAAAAAATATATATATATATATATATATATATATATATATATATTTTGTTTTCATACCAAACACATTAACTCAATGAATATGAAAACATAAAACACAATTCGAATTACATACCAAACACGCTCTAGCTTTTTTTCAAAAGGAGAGTGTAAATTGATTCACTTACGAAAGTTTAAGGTTTTAATTTATACTATTCCATTTTATTTTTTATTTTTTATTTTTTATTTTATTTATGAGAAAATGAATTTTCCTAATCAACTTCTTCCCACCTACTATTGTTTTTTTCATTTTCATTTTCATTTTTTTTTTTAAGATTTCACCTAATCTTATTTCAACAATACTTATTTGGTATTAATTTAGGGGGTTTGATAACTATTTCGTTTTTAATTTTTTATTGTTAAAATTTATGTTTGTTTCTTTCCAATATCTCTTGAAATGTTGGAATGTTTTCTTCTTTCTTTAAGAAACATTTGAATTCTTAATCAAAATCAAAAAACAAAAACAAGTTTATAAAAAAACTATTTTTTTAGTTTTCAAAAATTGACTTGATTTTTAATTTTTTTAATAAGAGGTAGATAACAAAATAAAAAAAATTATAGGTGAAAGTAGTTTTATAAGTTTAAATTTTAAAAAATCAAATAGTGAGTTCTAATTAAATATAATTCTTATGTGATGATTATGAATCCTAATTTGAATTCATTGGTTAATACAAAGCTAAGCTAGAATCGTAGAAAATATTTTCCATTTGGACACTGCCATGAAGTTGAAGTTTGTTGAAATTATAGGGTCTCATTTATCTCTTATTTGTTGAATTTCTAAGTTATTCAAACCAATGTATTTGAATAGATAGGGTATATCTTTTGGGATCCATTTTTTACTTCATTTTCGTCCAAATCTCACATATCTATGATGGGAGGAGGTGTCGTTGTTCCACCCACCATTTTGGGACAACCACAGATTTGTGTATGACATGTGTGCTTTTCCTTGCTATATTATTATTATTATTAGAGAACTTATGACTTTCAAAACAAAATTGGAGAGCCAAAAAAGAGCAAACCTCACCTGGCATGGTCTACAGAAACCAAGAGGGTTCGATCTCCACCCCACATACATATTGTTAAAAAATCAAGTCCGGAAGAGGTGTAGGATACTTGGTTGTCTTGTCTCTCCGCTCTTTGAAAGACTGTTTATAAAACGAACAAAACTTAGTTGCTCGACTACAAGTATCTTTTGCAGTCCAGCCATGTCTCACAATTTAATTGATGTAAATTTTAAAAAAATAAATAAAAGATTTTGCCGTGTTTCAATTGTTAAGCGTCTTTTTTATTTCTGTTTTTTTTCAAGCTTCTCCTTCAAGCTTTAATAATCTCCTTTGTCTTCTTCTCCCACTATCAACTTTAAAAAAAAAAATTATCTAGGAATATGAAATTATTCAAACTCCCATAATTAGCAATAAAAAAAAAACAAATTCTATCACTTTGGCTCTCCGAATATGAAATTATCCAAACTCCCATCATTAGCCATAAAAAAAAAAAAAAAAAAATTCTCGTCGTATTCACCCAGACCCTGTTTCGATTTGAGATTTTTTTTTTTTTTTTTAAAGATGAACGACCTGGGAGATTAGCTTCGAAAACAAAAACGAAAAAAAAAAAAAAAAAAAAAACTTCGTTCAAAGTTCTTGAGGGAGAATTTCGAAAAAGAAAATAAAAAGAAAGAGGAAAAAAAAAACTCTTTCAAATTCAAACCGGGTGAGGGTGAATCTTTGAAAAAGAAAGGAAAGAAGAAATAAAAAACATAAATAAAAAAGACGCTTAACAATTGAAACGGCCTGAAAAACTAACTCAATCTTCTATTTAAAAAAAAAAATTAGATCAATTAAATCGTTACACATGGCTGGGCTACGAAAGATATTTGTAACCCAACTAAGTTTTGCTCTTCTAAAATCCCATATATTTTTTTTTTATGATAATTAGTATCTTTAACTATCAAACTATATATATATATATTTTTCGGAGGGACAAAGATTCATGTAACTATTCTCTTTATTTCTCTTATTCTCAACAATTGAGTCCTTTTTTTAGTCTATTTATTTTGGATAATGAAGAAAAATTCATCAATCAAATGTTACAACTAAAAAAAGTTTAAGGTAGTCTATTTAATCAAATGCATAGATGTGTCACAATCTTATTCTTTTAACTTTCATAAATATTTATTTTAGTTTCTTAATTATTAGGATATTATCTACCTTATTGATTAAAAAATTATATATAGATATATGTATTAGGAAAATATCTATATGTTTTAGAAAAATATCTTCTTATATTTAGTATTCGACGGTGACCGAGAGTTCGGTGGAGATCACTAGAGAGTTCTTTTTTTCGAATTTTTTTTTTTGGCGTGAGTTTAAGTGGAGATCGATCACTTTCTGAGAGTTTGAAGAATTTTTAAAGATGTGATCAGACCATTTACGATCACCTTATTCTCAAGTTGGGCATTTGGTGATCTTCATGCTCCAACTTGAGGGGTATTAAGATATTATCTACCTTATTAATTAGAAAATTATATACATGTGTAGTAGGAAAATATCTTACAATATTTATTACTCTCTATTTAATTTAGATATGAGGTTTGGCTAGGGCGGTATAAATATCAATGTTATTGATGTCTTCTGAATAAGAAAAGTAACAAAAAGAAATATTTTTTTAACATGATAACAGTTTTAGGTTATTGTTAGAATATGGAAGATGGTGATAAAGAAGTTATGAAAGTCGCAATGACATTGTAATCACAATTACACTGTAATTGTTTGCAAGAATCTTGTAATTGTGTACCCTCTAATTGACATTTTTGTAGTGTAATTGTTTGCAAAGAATCATGTAATTGTGTACCCTCTAATAATTGACATTTTTATAGGTTATTATAGTTTTTAGGTTTTTAGTTTACAAGTACTTGTGAATTTTGATTTTGCATGTTTGTAACTGCATTTTTTTTTAGGTTATTAGATTGTTTTATGTTTTTAGTTTACACATTTTATAGATTTTGCAAGTACCATCTAATGCATTGTAAATAAACGGTACAATTTGCAATTCGCAAGTACCGCACAATTGTAAGTATGTTATGTTATATACACACTGTAATTCCATAACATATTTTGTAATTTGCAATTTACAAGTACCGTACAATTGCAAGTACAGTCTAATTTTAATTTGTAAACTTATAATTTTTTCTACATGTTATGTTATATGCACTGTAATTTCACGAACATATTTTCCTCTAATTTTTTTTGTAATTATTTACTATATGTTATGTTTTTTTTATTATTATTATTATAATTGAAAGTAGTCATTTCATGCAAATTGCAAATACACTTGTAATTGCAATTTGCACAATTGTAAATACACTGTAATTTCAATTTGCAAAATTGCAAATACTTGTAATTTCGGGTTCTAATTTTTTTTCTCTTTATTCTTCATATTTTGATTTTTGAGGTCAATTTTTTAGACATGAATATTTATTGGATTTTTGTTGGGATTTGAGAGAGAGAGATTTTTAGGGAGAGATGAGTGATATTTTTGTTTGAGATTATTGAGATCGGAGGGTAAATAAGGAACGAAAAAGATAGGGGAGAGATTAAACTAAGAACATAAATCAAACAAAAATAGAGATATCAACCGATTTTGAGAATAAAAAATGGTTGTCTGTCTCTCTAATTTTTCATTTTTAATAATTTTATTAATTACAAATCAAAGAATTTATTTCAATTTTCATAAAAAAAGAAAAAAAAAAAAAAAAATTAGATCAACAACATATGCCAACCAAAAGATTCAGATGTTCCTAGCCTCACGATTGAAGGGGTTGGAATAAAGATTGATTTTTTTTTTTTAATCATGAAATGCTCATAGCCTCGAAAGAATGAACTTAAGGATTAAGGAACACCTTGGAGTTGAGGGCGTCAGAGATTCGGAGGGCGTGGACGTCAGACACTCAGATTCATAGTTGAGAGGCGAGTGACGAGAGAGAATCGTGAAATCGTGAAAATTTTCACGATGAGAGGAGACTGAAAGAGCTGAGGGGCGACGACCAACGACACTTAGAGAGGCGAAACACTAAGAGGAGACTGAGGTTGAGGTTCGAAATCTGAGAAATTTTTTAGGTTTTTTGAATATATATATATTTAAATATGAATTCGGTTCGGTTCGAATTGAACTGAGCCAAAAAGTGTCAACCCGCAAAGCGAACTGAATTTTTCGATTCTTTAAATTTTCAACTCAAACTCAACCCAACAAAAATCATAACTCAACCCAATCCTTATAATTTAGGTTGGGTAGTTCGAGTTGTTCGGATTGTCGGATACACCCCTATAAAGACTGAGAAATAATATTATATTTTTTCTACGTTTGAAAAACAAGAATGAAATATATTTGGACTTGTGTGTGTTATTTTTCAAATATATTGTCTAGAATCTCACGTGTTGAGCAGCCTGAGTATTTAGAATCCTTAACTTTTTTGCTCGAGACAATTTTACTTTCTTTTTTCTTTGAATAATAAAGTTCCTTTTCCTTTATGCCAAAGTTATGATTTAGATTGGATCCAAATTCTATTTTTATCTTTCGACATTATTTTTATTCAACATTATCTCTCATGTTGTAAAATATTTATCTTCGTTATTAATTTTTTTATAAAAAAATATTTGAATCATAACTTTCTTTTTTCCTTCTTCTAAGATGACTATTACAAGCAAACAATTAAACTTATTTACAAGTTTCTAGTAAAGCTTATAAACTTATTTACAAGTTGCCAACCTATTTTCCAGTGCCAACCAGAGAATGAATCTATGTTTTGGAACATCAAGACAATCCCAAATGAGAGCATTTCATCATATTCCTTCATTGCCCTTTTAGCTTGAGACACATATCAGAAATCATACAAACCTTAAAAATGTGCATGCGTATAAACTTGTTTGATCTCTCTTTAAATAGCCACCCTCCAGTCTTGGTATTATATATATATATGTAGCTTAAATATGTATTTAGAGTAGGTTTGATTAGTGATATGCACTACCACAAAAATAATATTTTTTGACGCTTGCAAAATTAATTGTTTAATATTTTTATGAACAAAAACGTCAAGTAACACATAATTTTTTTTTTTAGATGTCAAGAAAAATAAAACATAAATTTTCGAAGCACACTTACATACGACTTGACATTACGAAAACGTTAAGAAAATGCTTAGTTTACTCGTCAATTTTAAAATGTCAAGAAAAACTAAAATAAAAATGTGAAATAATTCAATTTTAGCCCATTGTTATTTTTATTTTTGGATTTAGGGCATTCTCACGCGTTATTCATCACAATCTTCATGGATTATTTGCTCTCTCTTCGATTCAACGACCTTTTGTTCTCCTCGTCCCCCTTAGCACGACTGGATCAATTCTGTCATGGAGTTGTATTTCATGTTCTCGATGTTTTTTAATATGTATTTGATAGCAAATTTAGAAATTTGACGATCCCAATTTAAACAATTGTTCAAAATGTGTTTGATAATATATCTATAAACTATAACAATAGTTGTACGTAACCAACTAAATATTAGGTGTACTAAAAGAAAGCTAAAAATATAAGTTGAATCTAAATATTATTAATAAATTTAACATGTTTTATGTCATAATGTGTGTATAATTATTATTTTATAATATTATATAATTTATAATATATTAAATTATAGATATTTAGTTTAACAAGAAATAAAGAGTTTATAATATAAAATACTATGTGTATCAACATTTTTTTTTCAACTATTTGAATTACATAATCTAAAGTTTTAAAAAATAAATGAAAAAATTACGTTTTTAACCCTAAACCTAGTACTCGTGTTTTGAGAAATAAGTTTAAGAGGCCTCTGCCATTACCTTTTTCGTTTGCTACAGTGTAATGTTTTTATTTTATTTTTAATGTTGACATCACACATTTAACTCAAAAAATATATATTTATCCCCCTCTCCTCATTCTCTCTTAAACCTATTTTTCAAATGTGAGAACTAAAAAAAGGTAGGTTTTGAAATATTAGAGACCAAATGAACCCAAGGGAATTTGCAATTTCACCTATACAAAAAACTTTCTCAACCCAATTTTTATTCTCTTTCTCCTCCTTTTTTTCTTTATTCTCTTTCAACACTAATCATCAATCTTCAATACGGACATTTTTCGATGAAATAATCGAACAAGCCATCTTCTAACATGTAGAACTCGATAATTTATATGGAATAAAATAAAAATATTTCTTTAAATTTGGTCAACTGAGCTCAAGATACTTCAATATACTTCAAAGTTATGACATTTTAAAGTTTAAATTAAATCAATTCGACTTTACGGAGATTAAAATTCAAGATACTTCAATATTTTGCTAGTTTATAAGCATGGTTGTAAAGAACATGAAAAAACGTATGAAAACGAGTGATCATTTAGCTAAAACAGAGTTGTATCGAAGGAGATACAATCTTCGAAAGATAGATGCAAAATCGCACAACGCGCATGCACCACATACTATGTGATCGCATAGTACGATTCTTCGTCTATCTTTCGAAGATCGTATCTCCTTCAATACAACTCAATCCCCACATTAATTAAAGGGTTGGTTGCACAAACAACAATCAGACCCAAAATAATTACAAATTTAGCAAAGTTTAAAACCTTTTGCAAATATGACAAAAAAAAAAAAGTGGCTATCACTGATACATTTTATAATTATTACTGATAGACTTTATGACTATTACTGATAGACTTAAGTGATACACTTCTATCACTGATAGACTATAATCACTGATAAAATTCTATAAAAAATACTACCATCAGCGATAAACCATACTATCAGTTAGAAATTGTCATATCCACAATTCTTTTTAAAAAAATACTTTATTTTTTAATTATTTTATTCTAAATTGACATCTATTACAATTTTTCTTAATTAAAATACATTTGAAAAAGAAATAAAAAATAAATTGAATTTATTTACTTATTTTATATATATATATATATATATATAAATACCTTTAATTTGAAAATGAAATCCTTACTTTAGTAATTAAAAAAGAAAGCTATTTGAATGTTGCTAAATCTAATCTCACTTTTTATAAAGTAAGGTTTGCGAGGAATTTGATAAGACTTAATGAATTACTCTTCAAGCACAGCATTACCTACAAAGTGTGACTTACATCTCTTTGCTTAATTCTTATTTAAAAAAATCAGCACATAAATAAATATATATACATGTCAACATGAGCCTAGCTCAACCGGCATATTGTACAAACTAGTGACTAAGAGATCACGAGTTCGATCCCCACCCCCACATGTTATAAAAAAAAATAATAATAAATAAATATATATGCATACAATTTCCTATATTTCTGTTTTTTTTTTGGAGGGTGGTTATCTATCTCTATGAAAATTGAAGGTTTGTAAAAAATTAAGTAAATAGAGACATTTTAATAATCATCGTCGAATATCATATGATTTGTCTTTAATAAAAAAAAAATTATATTAAGTATTTATTCATGGCAACAAGTGTTAATTAGCTGAGAATATTAAAGAATGAGTCATATTGCATTATAAGATTAAGAAAAGAAAACCAAAAGATCAAGAAAGAGGTAACCCATTCATCATAAAAGGCAAAAGGCAAAACAAAAGTAGAGATTAGGTCGAATAAAAGGAGAAGATTGGCCTATTGGAATCATTGAAGTGATATATATTAATTAATTAACTTTTTATTTTGATAACCAAGTGTTTATGTTAAGTAATATATGGGTGAGGCCAACACGCTCATACTGATAGTGATAGCATACCATGTCGGGGGAGTTTCACCATACGAGAGAGCACTTCCATGATCATCCCAAATAGGTACAGGGACATTGAATCACCTTGTCCATAATCTAGTTTGGCTTAAAGATCATCCCAAATAGGTACAGGGTCATTGAATCACCTTGTCCATAATCTAGTTTGGCTTAAAAATGATTTAGCTTAGGTATCAAATAATTGAAACACACACAGAATAACTTTTCAACCAATAATTTCAAATTTATCAAACATCTCTATCATTAGTGTTAAAATTATAAAAAAGTTTGGTCCCTTTCATCCAAATCTATTTTAGTCTTTATATTTTCAAATGTTTTTCTATATTAGCCTTTATATTTTCAAATGTTTAAATTTAATCTTTTTAATAAATCTTAAAATGACTTCCTAATGTTTAGTTTATTCTTAACTTTTTCAAAGAAAAAAAATAAAATAAAAAAGTCCATTAATCTTCTCCTTATAAATTTTAGAACCACATTCACAAATAATTGCAAATAATTGCAACATTCACAATTGAGTAAAAACATACAAAAATGGCGATTACCATTTAATAAAATTGAAATTTATTATTTATTTTTAATTCAACATATGAGTAAAAATTTGAACCTCTAGCTTTTTAGTGGAAGATATATATCTTAATTAATTAAACTATGCTGGTTTGCAATAAAATTATGATTTAATTATCCAAGAAGTTGATAACATCATACATTAAAATTTCAAATTTTCCTAAAAATGCAAAATAACTAAAAGAGGTGAGTTTTTAACAGTATTTATTTATAAAATAAAGTTCAATATTGAAGTGCTTCACATTTGCTTTATATCTCATCTCTTTACACTTTCGTACTTTGTGTATCCATCTGTCAAAACTAGCGCTGGTAAGTTTTTAACAGTTTATAAAAGAAAGTTTAATATTGGAGTGCTTCCCGCTAGTGCGTTTTTAAGTGTCTGATATAAAGGAAGGCAGGAGGAAAATTGGTTAGACTACCTGGCTTTTATGGTCGTGTTATTGAACACTATAAAACGAAACCCCAAGACTAATAAAACTCTCAACTATAGAGCTAGCTATTTGGAAAGGCAATTTCTTTTTTTTTGGGGGGAGAAAAGAATCATTTACTTCCCGTTGGTAGACTGCTTGTGGAAAGGCCAAAGGTTCGCCAGGCGCTCGAGGACGGCGGCACTTTTGGAGAAGTAGCCCGAGAAGCCGGCGGGAGCTGATGGTGGAGGAAAATCTTCTGCTGGCATAGCAAAAGGACGCATCATTGTTTCCATTTTCTCTAGCGTTAAGCACGACCCTACTTCTTGCAGCCTCTCTGGACCCATTATTGGCAATGTATGTTCCTGATGCAATGATGTTGCTTCACTGTCGTTTTTCTGTCAACCAAGATTGAAACGTTAGCTTTAATTTGAAGAACTGAAATCCCAACGACACTGTTGACGCATTAGTTACTACGATTGGCGACCATCTTACATGCATCTAAATTAATCTTGTAAAATTCATCACCGTTGAACATCCTGTAGTTTATGATACAATTAATGATATTGGAATGTGTTTTAATCTTAAGGACCTAGATATGACATGACATTATTAAAGTAAAATGTGTTTTTTCCTCACACGGGCACTTAACATTTAGATGTTTGTTATCAGTACCGAAACAGAAGTTATATTACCTCCAAAGGGGACAGGTCTGCACCACGGCTGAATGTCATCTCTATGCGGAACCTTTTAGGATCTTCTAAAGTCACCTGCAGTTTGTTTGAGATCAATGAATCAGCCTCACATGAGTTTTTCTTTTTTCAATAAGAAACACAATTCATGAATTCATTCTGATGTCGGTCGGGGGGGAGGGGTTATCAGGGTGTATAATGGACAAAAAGTCCGACCTGAATGGACATGGATATCAAGCAGGATTGTGAGGGTCACCAGAAAGGTTGGATGCCTTTATGACTCTAAACACTGCCAACTTCGTAAACAACATTCCTATTCCTCACTTTGAATGACCAATCAAAGAATGTAGTTCACTGTTTTCAAACCAACTAGCACTCTTAACTGACTTTACCGACCACGTGTAAATACAGCTGATTAATCCAATATGCTGCATGTCATTCCCAAGAGCAACACCAATAATGTTGAGGGTTAAAGTTTTTGTGATTGCATCCAAGCTTAATGTTTGGAGGGTTTACGCCAGTGTTTGATGGAAACTGAAAATCTAGATCGAGATTATGAATATTCAGGGGAAACAATAATTTACAAAAGATTGTTGACAAAAGTAGGTTTTAGCACTTGCATTATGAATCTCCTTTAAACTTCGTATAGATGCAGCACCCTTGAATTTGGGACAACTATTTAGTTCTCAAGATCTCATAAGCTAAACTCACACAAAATGGTTTATCACTTTCTCTTACAGTCAAGATGCAGAGTTACTTGCACCCCACACCCAGAAAAGCCCACAGGCTAATTTCTGGAGCAAGCGGTTGTGTGGGACATTAGTTGTAGGTCTAAAAATATTGCTGCAAAAGAAAGCATATGTAACCAAACATGGATTGAAAGTGAATTTAAGTAATACATTTCACTACACAATTACCTCTGTGTTCTCGAACATCCTGAGTACAATATAACTCATATAATCAAGCTCCTTGGTTTTATGCAAACGTTCCAAAGCACTATGGCAGGCAAGGCTATCCTCTCCAACAAGAGATTCATCAAGGTTACAGTAACGGATCACATTCATCAAAGAATGAATATGTGATTCCTGCCATTGGCAAAATAAGGTTAAATATGAAAACTATCAGATGCACAAATGGAGTGATGGAAAATAATGATCTATGTAACTCTTAAACAAGACAAGCTTGGCTAAGATTTATGAAATAGAAAAAAAGTAAATAACAATACCACTACCAAGAATAGAACCCATAGTAAGAGAAGTTCCTTACTAGAAGGGTAAAAAAAATGAAGATGAGATGAAAGATGAGCTTTAACAACAAAATTGATAATAGTAATAGAAGGGTGCCAAGTTGGGAGGGTGTTGGTTGAGTTGAGCAAATTTCCCTCTACAAGGATAATCTGGATTTAAACGGACGATTAGCAAGAAATAGTTGTTGTGACAAAAAGAATCATGTGATCAAACATTTTTTTTTATAAGAAACTTGAGCGTGTATACTAAGAACAAAAACAGACAACAACGTAAGGGCAGGGGAAGGGGAAGAGATTGCCCCTCCCAAAAAAGCTAATTACAAAACCATTTGATAAAAAATTAACAGCTACATTCCTGGCTATCAAACAAAAATCCTGAGGCAATAACTCTCTGGTCCTCTTTCCAAATTCTCGGGAAAAAAAAAATCAGTTCAAACAACCACCTTGTTTGTATGTTGAAAGAAAAAGGAAAAAGTAGAACTCGGTGGTCGGTCAGTACCATGAAAAGTTCACCCTCGTTTGAATCATTAAAAGAATCATAATAGTGATGACCATATACGAGAGGTTTCCCATAATGCAAAAGACTTAATCAAATGTACAACATATATTTTGTAATTGTTACACTTACTGATGTAAAATAAAGGCGCGTCCTAACATGGCGTTCCGGAGTCTTTACATTAGCATAACTGAAAAAAGTAGGAAAGAAAATTAAACAGTTAAGTCAAGCTGGAAAAGTTTAAGAAAAATATGAAACAGAGTCCTCGTTTTTACTTTGGATCCAAGCGATATTTCGTCTCCTTATCATCATCATCATCTGGGTCTATTGATATTTCACTTGGTGTGCTGGATTTTCTAATGTCCTCATTTTTACTGCAAGGCTTCAATAGATTGTCTGCATCTTTCTTTTCAGTTAACCTTGAATGATCTTGATTACTCTTTGAATCTGCAACTTCAAGTGCTTCTTCACGAGCATTCCGAAGATCAATCAAAATTTTACCCAACAAACGGCGAGCAATCTAGGAGCAAACATGAAATTAACATGTAAAAAGGTCTTAACTGCCGTTTATTGACTCAAGTAAAAAAAGACTCCCTTAGGATAAAATGTTGACCGCGGATGACCAAGGATGGATGCTGAATAGGAGAGTGAGCTTTACGTTACAGTAAGCACGTTCTTTGTTTGTCTGCTATATGCATGCTTGGTTCTTTATTATTAAGGATAAAAGTTCTTATAAAACTACCAAGTCATATTTGGGAGACAAATATCATTTTTACTTAAAGAATAGAAGCGTCAGCCACTAGAAAATAAAGGTAAAGGAAAGGAATAATGTTCCTGAGTTTGATAAAAAAAACATTGGAATTTATTTTATATTACTGTTCTCTACTTGATTTTGTATTCTCATAACTTAGAAACTTTTTTCAAAAAATCATCATTCTAAAATATTTGGTGTTTAATAGTACTTTTACCTAACAAATTTCATATTCTCAAATAATATTATTACCTTCCAATTGACTCAAGAATATTTGATGCCACTCTTAAAATTTTATAATATTAGTTTCATAAAATACATTATTCATTTTACTTTTTGAATGAGTTATTATCTGATTAAAATAGCTTGTTTAAGCATTACATTTAAAGCCAATAGAAGCATGGACCGAACAACATTAAATAAAACAGGGTAAAATGAATACCCAACTATTGATTGTCAAATCAAATTATATTAGATATATTGAAGATTGCCAACTGTAAATGAAGACCTGAGTATTATTTCCAACTATAAATTAGTATTTCCAGTCTTTCAAATTTCATAAAACAAAGAATGTTGATGCTTGAGAAGCTTGGGAGGAAGGTTCAAGATTAGGGTTGAGAAAGTGGAAGTCTTTTGTGATTTATGCTGGTTGAGGGCGCTTAAATTTTTGAAAGGGAAGACAAAAAATGCTAGGATTTGGATATGAGCGGTTCTTCTGTTAGTTCTTCGCTTCAAATATTGGCAAGCAGCCCTTCTACACCAAAGTTTAGTTAAGGCTTTGTGGAAAGTTAAGTGTTCCAGAAAAGTTAATATTCTAGTCCGGTTAATAATTAGGGAGGGTTTAAAATCGACTAAAAACTCCATACAAGATGCCCTTGTCTAGCTATCAGTCCTAAAAATATCTTCAAGATTAAAAGGTCGCCGTGCCCGTGTCATTCGCCTTCGCCTTAGGCGCGCACCTACACCTTGGGTAGGTGGGTCTTGATATCACTGCTAAAATGTGAATTGATAGTAATACCTTATACACATGATATATTAAAAAAATATATATATATATATATATATATATTGTGGGCCTTCATTATTTTAAGTGGATAATAAAAGAGAGTTTTTGGTAACAGACTACATACTTTAGACAACAACAAATCTATTTTTTCTCTCCCTAAACTACCATTCAAGATAATCTAGAACAAAATACTGATAATCCAGAGGTATTTGGAAATCCAAAAGTCCACTTTTGGCATCTAAGTCGAGCCTTCTTTGGATTAATGCAGTTAAAGCTATGATTATCAGAATTATGGTTGGAAAAAATCAGAGATTGTTTTAAGACAAGCATCTCCCTTGAATCGATTGGTTTGAGTCGGCTCGTTTACTGGCTTCTTCGTGGTGTTCTCTCTCCAAGTATTTTGTTGATTATTATTATTCTTTACAAGATATTCGTTTAAATTGACATGCTTTATTGTTCCTCAATAATTATTGTTTTTATTGTTTTCTTCTCCTTTTCACTCCCCTGTAGAGGTTGTATCTTTTGAGCATTAGTCTCTTTTCATTTCTTCAATGAAAAGTTTCGTTTCTTGTTCCAAAAAAAAAAAACTATACCAGTTTGGCCTAACTAACAACCTTGGAGATAGGGAACATTCTATAATTAATTAGAGGTCTCGTATAACAATTGTAGGTCTTGTTCTTGTACAACAATTGTCAAGAACGTTCTCTATTCAATACAAATATTATTAATGTATGCTCCCCATAGAAAGAAAAAATGAATAAATAAATAGAAGCATAAGAAACGGAAGCTAACCTTTGAGCCAATCTTCAATTTCTGCTTTGGATTTATCCCATACTCATTTGGTATGACACCGTCTGCAAGTAACTGCAAACAAACGGACCAATTACTTTAGCAAATGTAGTCAGACCATAAAAGTGAATACTCGGACAATGTAAAGAGCATTAGTAAAGCAGTAAATTGCGTTGATTCAAACTAAAAACTCGTGAAAGCATTTGAAAAAGCAAGTTTGACATCATATGAGATCAATAATTCCTTGAGTCAAGTTTGAAATAGCACATTTATTAATACCAAATCTAGCACAAGATACAACGATTTGCAAATATAGCACATTTTCAATTTGTAAGTCCGGCCCAAATAAAAAGCTAGAAAAGTCGAAAAGACCCATCAGCATATCTCAATCTCACATGTCTTTCAGTGATAGACACAATGTTTTTAAAGCGCAAGGCGCACCGCAAGGCGATGCCCCTTGATAGCTCGAAGACGAGAGGCGACAAAAGGCGAGGCCCGAGTGAAGCGAAGCGCAATGAATAAATAAACACAATATATATAGAGCATAAATTTATAAATTTATATAGTAAAAATGTCAAACACATCCAAATGGAATTTGGAAAGCAGTAGGAATGGGAAAGGAATGGAAAAAAAACGATTATAAGAAGTTTAAATGGAATTTGGAAAGCTCAAGGAATGGGAAAGGAAAATAAATCGTATTGGAATGTGGAAAGTTAGAATTTGGAAAGTTATATCTTTTTATTGGGCTTTTAACTTAATGGGCTTTAGGTTTAAAACTTAAGTTGTTTTTTTTAGTGGCTTTTAGGGTTCACGTTTATTTAACGAATTAAAAAAAAAAAAAAAAAAGAGCAAAAGATGAAGAAATATCGGGTGCACGCCTCCTTCTCAGGCGAAGGCAAGCGCCCGTTTGAAGACCATCGCCTAGCGCACTACGGAGGTGCTTCCTCCCGATTCCACCTAGCCTGGTTGCGCCCAGCGCATGAGACGCGTGCCTCAACATCACTGGATAGACATATATCACTAGTATACATTTATAGTCTTCACTAATAGACGTATATCACTGATAATACGTCTATCAATGATAGACATCTGTTGCTTTCACTGATAGACGTCTATCATTGATATACGTAAAATTGACTTAACAGTAATAAGCATCTATAGTGAAGACATCTATCATTCATAGGATGTTAGTCGTCTGTGATAAATGTTTGTTTCTGATAATATGGGTTCTGAAATTTACAAAGCAATTTGGAACGATTTCTATCCCAAAAAGATCAAGGTCTTCTTATGGGAACTGAGCCTTGGTGTTATTAATACGGCAGACAGGCTTCATCGGCGCATGCCTTTAATGCACCTCTCCCCATCCTGGTGTGTTATGTGCACAGCACACTCGGAATATCCGGCCCATCTCTTCCTTCATTGTCCTTTTGCATCTAATTATTGGTCTTTGATCCTACAAGCCTTTGACTGGTCGTTGGTTATGCCAAATAATATGGTTGATCTCCTAGTAACCATTTTTGTTCATCATCCCTTCCGTGCCGAAAAGAAGGCATTATGGTGGCTTTCAATAGAGTCTTTCTTTGGTTCCTTTGGGGCGAAAGGAATGCTCGCATATTCCGAGACTCTTCGTCCCCTTTTGACAGGTTTATGGATTTTATAACTTTTAAACCTTTGTATTGGTGTAAATGTAAACACCCTTTTACCAATTATAGTCTTTCCTTTTTTATTTCTAATTGGAAGATTTTTTTGTAACTCACCTTTAGGTGCCCGAGCTTATGCTCCTTTCATTAATCAATGAAGTCGTTTCTTATCAAAAAAAAAAAAAAAAAAAAAATGTCTATTAGCGATATGCATGCAAACAATTAGATTTTTTTTTTTTACCATATTATTTTTTGGTGTGACAGATTTGCAAATATGACAACCAATTTTGTCACCAATTATAATTGTTCTTTCTTCTATATATTATATCATAGAATTTTGGTCATTATAAAATAAAACAAGGAAAAACAATTAAAGTCTTTGAATTAAATATATATGATCTCTCTTCATTCTCAATTTTAAATGAACATAAAACAAATATAGGTGATATGGACAAACAATGTTCCATGATATTTCATGAATTTATTTAATCTTGATATCTAAAGTTTATAGAGAACTTTAATGGAGGATAAAATAGAACTTTCAACATTTGAACTATTTTTGTTCAATATATTTTTAAATCTAATTTCATTAATCTGTAATATCTTTACAATTTACTTTTATAGTTTAAGAAAAGTAGACTTTGAGAAACAAAATTATTATTTTTCCCGAACTCATCCCAATTTTTTTTTTCTAAACTCCAAAAATATTTATTCACGAGAATAGAACATAAAATCCAAGACAAAATACTTCAAATCCATTTTTCTCTGTCCAGAAAATTGAAATTCGTACTGTGAAGAACTTCATGCAAGAACATACAATCAGCATTTGGTATGACTTCTAAGTTCTAACCTAGTATGATAGTATCTAGACCATTGATTAATCACAACCAGCAAGTCAACTTGCCAGTTGGCCACCTATCTAGTAAAAGTACTATTCGAAGTGACCTAGAGCCATGATAGATTTTAAGTTTTGTCAGATTGACCAAGCATAGCTCGGACATCAATAAGCACTTGAAGTGTAAAATTTAAACAGGGTAACTAATGGATCTCGTTTCCATGCTAACATTAGGCCATGCAGTAGCACACTTCAAAGTGTTCAAATGAATTCCTAGATTACAAAATTATGAAAAGTTTTGGCACTCAAATGTACTGTTTGCAGGAACTGTACCTGAGCAACTTGGAAGAGTTCATCCAACCCTTCCAGATTAAGATGGGCATTATGTAATAGATCGTATCTGTCAGTTGGTCAAACAAGAAATACGTACTCAGAAGAAGATATAGTATAATTGGAAATAAACTGCATGTAAATAGCCAAATGCAAATTTGTTAATCTAATTTTGACTTGTGTTTGCATACCAACTCTAACACTAACAGTATGAAAATTGACAAGTAATATGAAAGGGCGGGATGCAAATTAAGAACCAAACTAATCTCTTCATACTCTATCAAGTATGAATCAACTATGAAGTCTGCAAACCTTATCTGATTGCATTTCGCAACATACTCATTCAAGTAATTGGGATTCATTGGAAACATTGAAGCATGGGATAAAATGAAAAGCAAGCAGCATCAAACAGATGAATTAAATCCCAGCATTGGATTCTGCAACAAGTACCGTGTAAACCATGCTTTTTATTAAAAAAAAAAAATAGAGATGGAAGAAAAATAAATCATGTGCTGCCAAAAGGTCATGAGAATGAGAAATATACTTTCACTTAAAACTGATACAAAAATGAACTCTTCATCACCAAAACAAAAAAACTTCTACAGAACCTGAAGGTGTGATGTTACTTTCTAAAGAATACCCCCGCCCCATAATTTCTTAATTGTGTATGTATGACTGAAGCAAGTATGGTAGCTACTATTAGACAAAACAAAATAGGAAGAAACAAGAAAACTTACTTGCATGAGTCATAAACATCAGGGATTTGTGTTATATCAAAGCGACTGCAAGATAATTTGAAATAATAGTTAAAATGACATTCACGTCATTGCAACATTTTCATATGAAATTAAATACTCCTGGCCTAAGCAATCCTCATGAAGTTCATAAAATAGTATGAGACTAGTAAAAGATGGCGGCATAATTTCAAACTCCCATATACTTTTCTCTTAGCTCTTGCTTCAATAATCAAGGCAGCAAAACAAATGGTAAGACTTATACTTACTCTTTTCGTTCATTATATAAGTCTCTTTCAAGTTTTCTCCAACGAGCAAACATGAGAAGAAATCCCTCACTGCCACAAGGTAATCCAGCAGCAATACGATCAACATCAATATTGGTCTTACCAAGGGCCTTTGCTTGATCATAAGGTGGAATTATATCGTACAAACTTGTCTCTGTAATCTCCTCATCTTCATCTTTAGCAAGGCATCTCACTTGTTCAGTGACCTTCTTAGTCAATTTTACCTAGAAAGAATAAAGCCATGAATACCTAGGAGTAAAAGAAGACTAAGGACAGCCAGCAAAATTGTTCTTACTATTTTACAACTTAAAACCATGGACAATGGAAAGCAAGCAAAATTGTTCTTACTTATGGTTGAAAAAATTGACGACGACTTTTTTTATACAAAATTGACAATGATAACAGAACAGGATAGAAACTAACATATTATTTCATAATAATAATTACCAATTTGGGTAGAAGCTCAAAGGCATTGGAAGGCAGTCCTGCTCCATCAGTCATCCACGGCGATTCAGCTGAACCATTGCTGTGAGCTATCTTTGCACCCAATGTTATGATTTCATTCAACCTTGCCTTTGTAAAATATGGGAGAAAAGCATAAAAATCCATGAAACTAGAATGCGGGATTAAACTAGTACGTTTTCTTTGACAATCAAATCAAAATAGAACCATGCATAAAAAAAATATCACAACATTTATAAAAAAGAGGAATTTAACTTTAGAAAATGACACCTTACTTAAGTTTGGATACATGTACACAAGACCTACCCCGCCACTTTTCACAGGATTCGAAATATGTGTAAGAGAAAAATACAAAAAATTGAATGAATTGACTGTTTTTTTTCTTCCTTTGTTTCTAATATCTAAGCGAATACTAACCCGCGTGCGTCAACTAATTTCACAGACCAACTTGCTGACCTTACAAAATTTAGTTGCCAGAAAATTCATAGAATTTTAATATTCTAGAAAGAAAAAAAAAAAAAAAAAGGTAACCATCATAAACTCAAAAAAGAAAAAAATGCGTATCTGATATCATTTTAACATTGTATTTTAGATGCAAATTTAACATGAAAACCATAGAAATAAGTTGACTAATATTATATTTCAAAATGGTTGCCTTGTTTTCGTTTCTGGACATCCTAGGATCTAACTATTCCAAAATATGGCGTACTGTATAGAAAATATTAAGCAATTTACCTTGGCTTCGTCCATCTCAGTACTGGCATTGTCAAGTCCATCCAACATGGAGGAGTCCTTACTAACAAGGGAAACCTTCAACAAGCTGACATTATGAGATAAATACTCCAAATGGTAAGTCATTCAAAACTGCATTGAGAGAAAGCTACAAACCAGAATTGGTGTTAATTGACCTTCTAGGTCAAGGAGACCTTTGGCAAATGCCGCTGCAGACATCTGCGAATGGATATTATGCAGACAACCCACATGTGAAGAACAGGTTGGTCAAAATTCATAAACAGGAAAAAAAAATTGACGATACATTGAAGAAGAAAAATGATTTTGTTGAGAAACAAAAAAATGCACTTCTATCTCTTATCGAAGACTATTATCTAGTTTTTGTGGGGAAGAAATAATAATAATCATAAATAAGAAAATAAGAAAAACAAGTGCACCAATACTGAAAAGAAGGTATACAAAATTTACAAGCTTCACTAGTAATATACCTGAACGCGACCCTCGTCAGAGCTATAAATTTTTAAATCATGCCTATATGTACTATGGAGGCGAAGCAGACCTGTACCTTCACCTGAATGAGAGTAGAAAATAATCAAGAAGACAACAAAAATACAAAAGTTAATGCTTTCAATCATTTACAGATTTTTTTTTTTGATAAGAAACGGTAACCATTCATTGATATAATGAAAAAAGGGGATAGACTCTATCCCTCCATATCAGGATACAAAAACATAACAAATCATAAAAACCAAAGGATCACAGAAAAAGATGCTCTTAATCGGTGAAATACACGCTCGCCGAGACAAGAACATAAAAAAGTAGAAGAAATCCTAAAAACCAGCAGTGATGGCGGAGCTCCCAAAATGGTCGATACTTCTTTTGGAGGTAATTTTCTATCCAAATCGATCGCCGAGAGAAGGATTTGGAAGAAAAATTACCGCACGATCCAAACTCAGTTGTGACACCTTCCATAAGAATAAGGCCACTGATAAGAGATCTTTTTTGTGGAGAAATAAAGCTTCTATCAAACAAAAAAGCGTTGATCATTTAAGCTTGATCGACCCTTTACCCGTGAGACGAGTGTTTGTGCATTTTTCGTAATTGATAGTCGATTGGAGATTCATGACTTCTCTGTCCCAATTCCTTTGTTTCTTGGATGCAGTGGGTTGTCTCTGTTAAGTAGGAAGGGGCATAATGCACATCCCGTTTTTGATCAGCCAAGGGAACAAAAATGATAGATGAGAGGTTGGATCGTCATTCAAAACTTCCTCTATTTCGGTATCTTCAGAGATCCCTTCTGTTAAAGGATGCAAAAGTTGAATAGGTGGCTTGGATGGATTCTCGATAGCCAGAGGTTCAATAGCTAGAGGATGTTCATCATAGTCTATCAAAGGGCTGTGAGGTATAGATTGATCAAAAAAAGTTGAGAGGGATGGGGGAGAATAGGGAGAAAGTATTTCTCTTTGGGTATGAGGGGTGCTCTCTTGCGAACAAGGAGATTATGTCACAGACAAAGCAATTCATACTTATTTGACTATGTAATATTTGTATCACAATCTAAGCTAGCAAAATCTTACAGATCTTAGAAGACATCATAAAGAATATCCTATTTTCAAGCCCAGAAGAGCAGCTTACAGCACACGCAAGTCTGTTCCACACTAAGGACATATTTGGGAGTGATTTTGAAATAGTTAAAATCACTTTTGTCATATTCACAATCACTCCAAAACATGCATTTAATCCTTCAAAATCATTTTAATGTTTGGTTTTACACTTTTGAATGTAATTCACATACCATCAAAATTGATTTTGAATGATTAAATGCATGTTTTGGTGTGAATATGACGAAAGTGATTTTAACCATTTCAAAATTACTCCCAAACATGTCCTAAATGTGGTCAACATTCCATGCGAAAATTATTTTTTTTAGTGATGCTAATTGCTAGGTATAATAAATTATAATATCTACTCCAGCAGTTTTGAGGTGCTATGAAACACAAATAACTCATTTTGGGTAATGTGTCCAAGTTCACCCCGTATTGGATGCTGGACACTTGTTGGACCCTTATTAAGCAAATAAACATGGATTAGATATTTGTTGAACAAATTGGATGTGTCAGACACTAGTTTGACACATTTGAATACTTGCCGAACACTATAGATTAGATGCATGTATGCACTGTGAACATATGTAGAATAATTTTTGGATACTTGAACCAAAGTGTTCAAAAAGTTTTATTTATTTAATTATATTTATTTGAAAAGAAATGGACATGAAAAGAAATATAAAATAAAAATAATAAATTTTGCGAAAAATATCAAACGCTTTTGGGCAAAATTCACTAAGGCTTTCTTTTTTTAGTCCTTTATCAGATCCCAAATAAAACGATAATGAGGTTGTAAGTGAGAAAGCATCCTAGAAAGCTGGTGTCCTAGATTTAACATACTAGGATACAACATTTAAACCAATTTAATTATATGGTTTTAAATGTCTATTGGTTGGTAAGGACCTATGGAGAAGAAATAAGCAGATGAGTGTAAACTCAAGATTATCCCATAAACTGCATTAAAAGGTTGCTCAAGCCAATACAACGCTCATAGTGTTTTCAACAACCATTGCTATAAGCTCAACAAAATAAATGTATTTATATGTTTATATCAATAACGTATTCTAACCTGGATACATATTGTTGCGAAAATATCTTCCAAGTTCTTCAGCCTGCAAAAAATGGAAACAGACACAAAAGTGACAACACTCCAACCAGAAATATTTTTCATGTTTACGTGAACAGAGGGATTTATGTGCATTTCAAAGAGTGGCATTGTAAGTTCACAAACGGAAGACAAATCAGTCACAGACAGCCATACTGTAATAAATAACAAACTGAGAATCAAAACCTGTTTTCGACCAGCATGTGTAAGAACACCTCCATATTTAAGAATCATGAGAGCTTCTGCAGGCCGTTCTTCCTCTTCACCATTGTTTTTTGTAACTTTAACCCATTTTAGTGGCTTCAGCTGAACCTTCCTATAGATACCAGAGAAATGCCCACCCTGGGTAAATAAAAACCAGCATGAAAAAGAGGGAGAAGAAGCGATCTGTACAATATGACAGAAATAATAATTGAAAAAAATATGTTGGGGTGGGGTGAGGGGTTGTTGTTATTACTTGTAGTATAGCAAAGCAGTAAGGGACACATGACACAAATATGACATGATCTACTGCCGACATGACAATTTCTAAAAGAGTAGGATAATGTTTTTACAAGGAACCGAGTTTTTTTAACAATTTCATTGATGGTATGAAAAAGTATTACAAAAGATATTCTATCCTGTTAATTACAAAAAACTCCTCCAATGGTTATAGAGGGTGGGTTAGATCATAATTACAAAAAGGAGGTGATAACTTGCTTCATGTAATCCTCACAACTTCTTTCAATCTTTCAGATTTTTAGGGTTGAATTAAATTGTGGGGCTCGGTTTCTAGCCATAATAAAATAAGTAATGGGTTGGGTTAATTTTTTAAAAAAAAAACTCATCAAATTTTGTAGGTCGACGTGTCACATGTACCCCATGTCCGAACGTATCCCTGAAGTGTCTGAAATTTAAAAATAGAAAAAGAAATTATTCTTTTTCTTTTGCAAGTCAAACACGTGTCTGGAAGGGTTGTCCAAATGATTAATTGTCGTCTTACAGACCAGTTCAGGTACTGCTGGTAATCAAGTGTTTGCATTGACTAATGTAGACAACAAGATGCATTTGGCATTCGTACAAGTGAATGACAACTAAATAAGTCATATAACGTTTGTCTCCTAAAACAACTTGATGGAAAGGGGCTTTGAAATTGAGACAGGATTCAAATGCAAGTTGTCAGACCTGTGATAATACTAATGAAAACAAACAATGCTTACTTAGAAACTTAAATTAAACAAACAGAAAGAAACCTCCTCAAGCACTGCTTTAACTTGACGAAGCTTCTCTGCATGCTCAAAGTCTTCTGCTTCACTATCACTTTCTCGATCTGGTCTATAATTTGCAAATAGTCCACAAATAAATTAAGAATTTAATTAAATCAACACCAGTATCTTGATAAGTAAATTTACCATGAGGTTGGTCTTTCCAATTTCCTTCTTACAAAATTGACAAACAAATAAACAGAAAATAAAGTACAGTATAAAGCATGTTCCATTAAATAAAACCTCAAGATGGAAGAGATATTCAGTTTGCATTCTTTGGATCTTGTTGAATAGATTATTGGTAACTCAAAATGACCCTCAATTTCAGTGAATAATTTGATACATTGAGAAAACAGTTGGATAAATCATACCGACCGCTCATTGATGATAAAACAGAGAGAAATATACATGGATGGATGACTTGCTAAAATTTCAGAATAAAGCCCTGGTGAAATTATATAATTGCAGACAGATACCTAGTACGAGGTACAAGCATTCTGGTGGCATCTAGTAGATCCTGCAACTGCACAGCACTTTTTAATTTTGTCTGCAAAATGAGTTTTAATTGGTGTCAAAAAGTTTTGATTTGTTGGACACGAGAGAAAAAGGATATAGAAGAAAAAGGATATAATTGCCTCAGATCTTGGACGTCCCCCATTATACTTCAACATCAAGTTGAGCAGCTTTTCCTCCGTAACCTTCAATTTCACCTTCTGTTTGGGAGTTCTATCACCACTGACCATATAAAATTGAAGTTATGTTAGAGATAAAGAACTAATACTTTGTATATATAGATAGAGATCAAAATAATGTAACATACTGCCGAGTGATAGCAATTACACATCGTAATTCCTCAGACTGGCCAAATGTTCCAATAATACCACTTCCTTGACGAGTTAATCCTTCAGAGACCTGGACTTGTTCATTGACTTTCCATGGTAAAGTAGGAGGAATAGCTGAAGAAAGATGGGGAGCTTTTGCATCTATAAACATCTTTCGGAGAAGACAAGCCGCATCATCGTAATACCTACACTTACCAAATATTAATGTACTATTTGCAAAAGCAAAAAAGATTTTCAGTATTAACAACAGTGAATGCAGTAAAGGATTACAGTACTGTGCATTGTTTGAGCATTCTGTTTTGCATATAGCTAAATTACTAACACAATCGAAAAGAAGTTAAATACTATTGAAATCTTCAAGCCACACTTAAATTACCAATTTCCAAACATCACCTTTTATTTCTGGTAAGAAGAAAACCTTTTGGAAAGCCACCAATTGTACATTTTTTTCTTGACAAAACCAAGAGGATGAAAAAAATGCATTTAACAACTATCCCCTAATCTTCCTATTAAAAATGTCTCTTTTTTGCATGCCCACTAAGGCGGCCAATTCCATAGAACCTTTTTTCGATGAGGTCCCAAAGAGAAACTTTACAGAGGCTTACTTTAGAAAGATCCAATGGCCAAATGGAGTTAATTGGAAGGTCTTGGCATCAAAGAGAAACTTTACTTGGTTAATTGGTCAAAAGTCCAACTTCCCCCTTAAATGGGGGGTGGGCCTGGCATCAGAAATTTCGAACAAAGGAACCTTTTTCTTCTTGTTAAATGGGTTTGGGGACTTCGCCTTTGAAAAAAAAAAATTTGAAGAAAGATGGCAAAATATGGCTTTACTGTTAGTATATTGATATAATTAAATTTACTGTAACCCATCAGCTTAAGCTTTTGGGTTGATTGGTGATTTAACATAATATCATCGCAGGAGGTCCTGAGCTCGAACCCCTCTAAAGTCATTTTCTCCCCAATTAATATTGATTTCCACATGTTAGGCCTTCTACAAATTTTCAAGCCGACAAGTGAGGGGGGGTGCTAAAATATTGATATAACCCATCAGTTTAAGCTTTTCGGTTGATTGGTGATTTCACATTTACTCTTCATTATCTTTGGCTTTGGATCTTTCTCTCTACAGTCATCACGGGGTTTTTTTTTTTTTAAGAAATCGAGCTTTCATTCAGGAGAAAAAAAAAAAAAAAAAAAAAAGAAGACGGATATCCAAAAAAATCAAGCCCACAAAAGGAACTCAACTAAAGAAAGGGACTCCAATCTAGTAAAATCATACCTAACGAATAGTTACAAAAAGTCGTCGTCACCAAAGCCTAGAGAGAAACATAGAACCTAGCGAGGGACCAAACATCACCAGTCATCCCTCGAAAGGTTCTATTGTTCCTCTCGCCTCACAAATCCTACAAAACACAGCACACCCCCGCTTGTTGATTGTCTCCTTGCAAACTTTGTGTCTAGCAAATTGAAAGTCAAAAACATAAAAAAGAGACTCCAAAGTCCAAACAACCCGAGCAAAGTCGCATCTCCAAAGCAAATGATCAAAGATCTTCCTCCGCCTTCCGACAAAGAATGCAACAAAAAGACCCAACCAAAGGAGACAACTGACTCGAAAACCTATCTAAGATGTTAACCCTGTCGTAGATGACCTGCCAAACGAAGAACTGAACCATCTTTGAAATTTTCACCTTCCACAAACGCAAAAAGCAGACTCACTAACCAGAGAGGGATCCAAGAAAAACCCCAGTGGTGTTAGGACTCCAAAAGTGATGGGGTTAGGACTCCAAAAGCGAATATCCCTCCTCTCCAGACTAAGGACAACCTCCCTCGTCAAAGATAAGAGAATCAGAAAGTCTGTCGTTTCCCTATCGGACAACGGACGACGGAACCCAATCAATAAAGAAGGAGAGCTCCTAGAAGAGACAAGAACATCAGCCACTGAATAGTTTTTCTTGGAGGATAAGTGATATAAACGGGGAAAAGAAGAGCAGAGGGGTCTATTCCCCAACAAAGTATCCTCCCAAAAAAAGTATCCCTCACATCACCCAAAAAGCAGTGGACCAGGCAGGAGAAAGAAACTATAAGTCTTCAACAAAAAAGAAAAGTCACTTGGGTGTTTCTTGGACTATGTTGCAAAACTTCCTTTAACACTTACCATATAAGTTCTTTGTGTCAAATGAAACAGTTCTTTTGTAACTTCCTTGGCCTGAGGCTTGGCTTTCCTCGGCTGGTTTGATATTATCTATGAAACTAACTTATGTTGTAAGATGGACAATGCAGCTGCTATGTAATCATTTTTCAGATGGTGGCACTGCTCTGGAGACTAGATTTAGAAAAATAATTAAAAAATTCCTACTTTAGATTGAATGAGTTGTGGGACACAGTTAGATTTTTTGCCCCCTCTTGGTGTACCTTGTTCTAAAATTTCTGGAGTTCTGACATGCTTTTGATTTGTTCCAATAAGGAGCCCTTTTGTAAGGCCCCTTGGCCTTGAGGGTGATTCCCTACCCCTTGGCCTTGAGGGCTAGATGCTGACTTGGAAGAATCTTTAACCCTTTTACCCTGGTTATTATAAGCTTTAAAGCACTAATGCAAGGGTGCAGCAGGTTGTAAATAGAAGTATAAAAGATTGAAGTACGTTATTATTTATCACAATTTACTTGAAATGAGATATAAAAAGCATAAAGCAAAATCAGCCATTATTTAAAAAATGTATAGAAATTTCGCATTACTTGTGAGAGTTTTTAACAAAACTCCATCCGTTTACATCACAAACATATGAGCGACCCTCACATCGTAGAAGATCAAACCCACAAACCTGCAAAAATAAAGTAAAGATCATTTACACTGAAAAGTAATTTAGGGAAGAAGGAACAGACACATAACACAGTTGCGGGCGTGCAGATCTGCATAGTATGAGTTTCTTGTATACATAACTACAACAAATTACATTCAGAGGAGCTAATTCTTGTAGAAATATAAAAAAGTTTTCATCTATACACATTTCTTAAAGAATTTGAAATGAGTGAGTCAAATAAGCAACCATCCATACTTCAGAGCTTAATAAATTATTAATTTGGAAAGTATAAGATAAAGGAGCTGGAATCAGAAAACTGAAAAATAAATTAATTGAGATATGTAGTTTCCTACTTGAAGAAAAAAAAACAGAGTTCGTAAGTACCTGTTAAGCAAACTTAAGGAAGACAAAACTAAAACATTCTACTTAAAAAATGTAGATAATAAGCTAACAGGCACTGAGAGAGAGAGAGAGAGCAAAAGAGAGAAATAATATGAATTATTTCAAAGATCAATTAAATGATCAAATTCATTTAACATACCGCTTGCCTAAATGCACGACAAACATCTCTAGCCATTTGCTTCTCGGCAGGAGTCAATAGTACAGGATATCTCACCTGGAGAAGTACAGATATATGGTAAGAAAAGCTTTTCTTGAGTAACATATAATATAAATATAGCTTAAATGATCGTGGATGTAAATGCTAGCTTAAAACACCTCTTATGATATCAATTATAACTTAATAACTGCAGTCTGCAACTTGACTCAACAATCTTTTTTTCTTTTTCTTTTTCTTTTCTTTTTAACAAAAAACAAACTTTACATTGATGAAAAGATTAAAAAAATAGTCGAGGAAACAATCTCCCAAAGGAAGAGAAGAAATAAAGCAAAGTACAGAGTAGAGCCAAAGAGATCATAGAAAAATCTCCTTGTGGCGGCAATGATCCAAGTACTACAAATACTAATATCATTATGTAGACTGTAGAGCACTTCAAAATGAAGCCATCAAAATGATAATAACCCAAACACCACCCGGAGCTTTCTCCATCCCTTGAAAGATTCCCACATGTCTTTTGAACCAAATAATCATAAAGCAGTTAACTGGAACTACGGAGACAAGCCAAAAGAGATTACAGTAGAAGTCTCCAACTGGCTGTAAGGATAGACGTACAATAAATATTAACTTCAGCTTGCAAAGTTCTCCAAGATGAAAAATAGAAACAGCATAATCCCAAACATCCTCAGGAGCTTCTCCATCCCTTAAGAAGATTCCAATATTTTATTCCAACCAAATAATCCACAAGGGTGCCCTAAATCCATTAAACCACAAAACTTTTGCCTTACACTTGAAAGGATGACTTCCAAACAAGGATGATCAAAGAAAATTATTAACGGTCTTTCAGAAGGAAACAAAATCAGATCAAAAATTCCCAAAAGTATTTGAACTCTTCAAAGTAAACGACACTAAATGAAAATATGGTTAGTATGTTCTCCATCCTTCTTGTAGGGGCTGAACCAGTTTGGAGAAAAAGTATAGCTAGGATCTTGCCAATTGAGTTGTAGCCTCTAAATCATGTGAAACTAAATTCTTCAATTTTAATTGGAATTCTTCCAAATGGTACTGCAAACGAAGGCATTGCAGAAGTTGAATCATTTAAATCTTGAAAATGAGGTCAACAGGAAAAGAACCCTGAGCTTTCAAGCTCCCATATTTTAACATCTTTGTTCTCTAATAAGTGAACAGTGAATACCCTCAATCTTAATTATTTGATCTTCAAAGTACAAGGTAGTGAAAGCACGCGGCTAGGTAAGATGCTCATTGATTCCAACAAATTGGTAAATTGTCAACAACGATATCTTGGTCAAAGACATGCAAGAGTTTAGAAATGACGATTGGGATACTGATTTTAAAAGAGGCCTTCTTAATAGAGTACATTCATTGATTCCAACTTTTGCTTCTCTTTGAAGAACCTCTGCAAAGACCCTAAAACCAAGCTTTTTAATAGCCCTGGTATCTTTACAGTGAAGTCTCTTGTCAGATTCCTCATCAAAAGAGATCTAAAGGCTCACCACAGCTTTATGCAACCAATTGCACAAATCGTCTGTTCCCAAAGAATGCAAATTCTTTTTGTTGACCTTTAGTCTTGACAACTTAAGCAAAAATGATAGAATTTGGAAAAGGAACCCGAACTCTAACCTCAACCTAAATCAGTACATTGGTGTTTTTTCTGCATGGGAAACAACAAGGTATTTCTTCTGTCTTCCTTTTTCGCCCCTTTCCATCCAAGCTTTGGAAGAATTTATCGTGCTGCTAAGGCTTCAATCTCCCTAGTCCATATAAGGCAAGTCAATTTGTAGAGCAAAGGTTAAGTGATCATCGTTTCAAGGGCTAGAACTGGCGGAAGATTTTCCATCTATTAATTAAAAGGCAAACAAAAGAAAACCTTCCCTAACAATTTTTCTTAAACTAAAACAAACAAAAAAAAAAGTATGCAGCATAACAAGAACCCATAGAGAAAAAGATGAAGACGACCAATCAAAGTGTAGAAGAGGGTAAATGATTTTTTTTTTCTGTAAATTGAATTATCTACATTATGTGATATAAGCCACCCACTTCTTTGCCATCCGGATTTCTCATAACCACGCCATCAACAACGGGAGATTTGCGTGCCTCAGCATGGGCATATTCAGGACCAACAGTGTAAACCTACAATCATTTGACAAGACAATCAAAAAATTATTATGCTCCCCCATTAACAAGGGAAATACAAGAACAAACAACTGTATCATCAGAAATTGAGGAACATTCCAAAAGAAACTTCAGGAAGCTACTCAACATTTCCAGAGCATGGATGTAGACTTACCTTGCAAGCAAAATAATGAAAGGAATAAATTTCAATAGGGAAACATATGAAAGAGAATGAACCTTGACATCTGTTCCTCCAGTTGGCATAAACTCTTCATATATATACGAGCCTTCACGCCTTACTCTTCTAACGTCTGGATGAAACTCACTTGACCGATTACCAACCTGAAGTTAAATGATTAGAACAAATCACAAAATAAAACTTCTAAATATTGAATTCCTTGTAAGGACCTTTTAATATCTTAGAATTAGAATAGAATCTAGAACTATTAACGTACAACAGTTTTCAGATTAAAAACTTCTAAATATTGAATTCCTCATAAGGACCTTTTAATATTTTAGAATTAGAATAGAATCTAGAACTATTAACGTTCAACAGTTTTCAGATAATTTTTCTTGTAACGCCAATGGCTTGGAGATAGGTTGTATGCAATGTAGAACAGGAAAATTAAACTTCTGTCCAGATTCTCTCTTATATGCATGTAACATAAAACATAGCTTCAATAGAACAGCTTACCTTCCTAAATAATTCCTTCATACCGCTACCAGCTGAACTGGGGTAATATATCATTATGCTATGATCATCCCCTTCACATAATGACAAGATGAGAATCACTATGAATGAAGAATTGCACAATAACAAAGCAATATATGTAACCATGTAAATGTTACATACTATAATTAAACAACGGAAGGAGAAGAAAGCATTTGCTGAAAGATATTCAAGGAAGATATTTTTTAGAGAGCCTCTTGTATGAAAATACATCAAATATATTTACTAAGAAACTTTCATTGTTTTTTTTTAGATGAGAAACATTTTCATCGAAGAATGAAATAAAAGGAGCAGAAGCTCGGGCACCTATTGGTGAATTACAAGAAAGCTATCCAATTAAAAGTCAAATAAGAATGACTATAATCGGAGAAAGGGGTTTACGGGTGTTTACATTTACACCAGTACAAAGCATAGAAAATGATTAAATCCATAAACCAATCAAAAGAAGAGAAAGAATCCCAAAGGATGCGAGCATTTTTTTCTCCCTAAAGGAACCGAAGAAAAACTCTGCCTATCAAAAGCCTGGAACTCGCTTATCAAGCTTCTTTTCCATCAAACAATCACAGTTCAGAGATGGGCCTTTCTTTAGCAAGGGGATATCGCACAGAAGGTCGGATTAGGTCTTATCATCTTCAACTGATTTTACAGGCCTTAGTCCCTTAAGGAGATTACTTTAACACAGCCTGAGGCTTAAGAAAAGATGGCCAACGTTGTGACATCTTAGCCAGAGAAGAGCAACAGGAGCTATATTCAAGGAAGTTATGGACTGAAATCAGAGATTGGATGGACATCCGAAACGGAGAGGAAAAGAGGAAGCAAACAAGGCTAGCTCACGAAAGAAAGCCTTGCAACTACGCTATATATTGATATTGCAACTGCGCTAATAAAGGCACATCCGCTTTCTCTGTATGTGAACTTTGGAGTCGCACTGATCGACAGGAGGAGCTCAAATTAGTAAACGGAAAAGAAGATGCAAAAGCTTTCGCAGTACAGTACCCCAATATACAATCACATAAAACAAAACTGAACAAAAATAAACACATACTCTTGAACCGTCCATCATAGTTTGACATTGATGCCACAATCATCATCTATTAACCCAATAGTCAAAGGAGCAAACAATTGATTCAGAAGTTAATATCAACCCACTTAGGAGTTAGGATACTAAATTTAATATGAACTTTTTTTTATATTTTTCATAGGAATATTACATACGAGTTTTCTACCCCTAAATGTAGTAAGGTAGCTAAGTATTCCATTAAATTAGCTGACCTACACATTCTTTTGGCCACCTACTATTATAAAGACAAATTGAAGCAGCTAATAAAAACATTTTGATAGTAAACAACATAAGTAAGACTTTATGCTCTCTTTAAATCAAAATTTAAGATGTATGTATAAGTATGTCACCAAATTCCTAAATGTTACTCGCAATAAACATGCTTGCATAAAGATCAATGGAAAGGAAAAGAAAACAAGAAACTCATAGAGCTCACCATCGACAGGCTTCTCCACAAATGGCTTCCAAAAACGATTACCATTAACCTCAATAAAGTCCTCTTCCTCAATAAAAAATTCCACCTCTTGGTAAGGCACTTCTCTATTCACAAGGGCATAGCTTGGAACAGAAATTCCAAACATTTCGAGACGCTTAAATCCAAAAGTAAACACTACATTATTTTCATCATTTGAATGTCAAACCACCAAAATACTAGTGCAATATTTAGTTTTTTCATCAATAAGTTCATATACGGAGTGTTATGTATCAAATTCTCATGACATCGATTATAAAGATAAACTTCAATATTATCACTTACCTATCAAAACAAACTTTCTCAAAGTATTTATTCAAAGAAAAAGAACAATAAATCTAATTAGATTTAGAATTTAGGACCTAAAATATTGTTAAAACAGTATTCCACTAATTAGGGAACCAAGATGCATAATTTTTTTTTTTTAAACAAGAAACGAAACTTTTCATTGATGGAATGAAAAGAGACTAATGCTCAAAAGATACGAACTCCACAAGGGAGCGAAAAAAGGAACCAAAAAAGGAAAAATCAGCCCAAAACTGAGAACAACTGGAACCAAGATGCATAATTAAATCCATAAAATCTTTTTTTTCTTTTTTTCTTTTTTTTTGATGAGAAACAAAGATATATATTCAAAAGGGGAAACGTAACAGCCTCAGGCCAGGCCGGGGTAGAGGGAACCCCTCCCAACAAAGCTACAAAAGAATGGCCTTCCAATCGGTATTAATCATAAGAAGGTTGTAATAACAAAATAATTTCTTGAGGTTTGTCTTAAGTTATCTAGTATGTTGTGATCATATAATCCATTAATCTTTCTATTTGACTTTTACATGATTAATCTTTCTATTTCTTGTGGTCAAATAGAAAGATTAACGGATTATATGATCACAACATACTAGATAAATTAAGACAAACCACTACATAAAAACTGCCGTATTTAACAGATGAAATTAAAAATAAAAATAAAAACTTTAAAAAAAAATGACAAGAATCGAAAAAGCATACCTGGTAAACCTTCCTTCTGTCGTGAAGAAGGTATTGAGGTTCCAACTCATTTACCAAAAAGGGTCTGAATATGAAAGTATGTTATTGAACATTCCATTGATGAAATTAAGCATAATAAGTAAGTAATCAACCTTACAGATGTCAAAGAATGAAAAGTTTAGGATCATCAAACACAATAAATGGATAAAGCATTAGGAGAATTATTCCCGCCTACGTGCAAAGAAAATTTGTGGGTGATGTCAATGACTTCCAAACTTGCATACTCCTTGTAGCTAACTCAACAAAGAAACTCTTTGAATGTTCAAAATCGCTTGGGTTTCCAGAGTAACAACTAACAAGTCATCATTCTAATAGGTAAGAGAATCCATACACGAGAATAAAACTAGATCCAACTTATCTAAATACCAAGTGAAATTTATAACAATTAGTCATTTATTAGGTGATATATAGTTATATACCATCAACATCCAATAACAAACAGCTCCTAGATCATATCAATTCCCTCTTCCTATGTCACAAATATGCATCCCTATTGATCGCATAACATCCAGAAAATGGGGCTGTATACTGCAAGCTGCCAACAATATGAAGTTCGTTGCAGCAAACTGTGTTGACGAGGTATCTTTAATGGATAATAGGTCAATATCCATCCAAGTACTTTCTCTTAAAGAAAAGTTTTTTTTGTATTGATTAAAATGGTGCTCTTTTCTATCATATTCATTCCTCTCCGAGGTACCAACTTCAAAACTCTCACCTTTCACTTTGTTCCTTTTTCCAACTGTAACCTTCTCGATGTATTCAAGTTTATTTCAAACCAAATATTTTAAAGAATAGCTTTAGAAGCATTAATTCAAAGTAATTTTGCTTTTGTGTGTAGAATATGACAGCAAAGAAGATGAAGAATATTTGAATTTGAATCCTCACCAAAAACTCAACTCATGTTAAATTGAGCGAAAAAAACATTTGAGCAATGGTATGAGTAGGAGCAGTGAAATAAAGGGTTTGTGCTGGTTTGTGATGCTTTGGGGGAGAAAGAAACTATAGGACTTTTAGAGGGGCAGAGAGGGAGCCTTCTGTTATTTGGTCACTTGCTCGGTCTCATGTTTCTTTGTGGTCATCGGTGACGCAGTTGTTTTTGTAATTAATTATTCTTTGAACATTATTTTGCTTGATTGGAGCCCCTTCCTTTAATGGGATTCCTTGTTCTGGACCGATGAATGCAATGTACTTGAATACATGAGTGAGAAGTAAAGCTTACTTGCGAAGAGCAGCATATTGTTCAACCTTCTCCAATGGATAGCCACTGGAGTAAAAGGCAATCAAGCAATCGCAATCTGGCCATCTGAAACAAGAATTCTGATAAATTACTTATAGACAGAAGAATCTAATCATTCATAAAGTAGAGTGACTTGATTCACCAGCAAACTGCACACTATCTGAGCTATAACGTCCAGAACCTCAAACTTAATAATTTCACATCCATGGCATATTTGAAGCAGGAAAATAAAATGACTAGTTGCCTTTTTTCAAACAAATAATCTATCAATGTTTAGTAGAAACAATTTGAAAAAAAAAACAATATGAAAGAATATGTGAAAATATACATGTGCTAAATTAAAATGGTTAAAACTATCCCCAAAATTTAAAAGTAAAGAAAGAGAAGAGACCTTCAAATTAGTAACATCTCCACCTCTTAAACAATGTGAAAATATAGATGTTGTCTCTTTTGTATGTGATAAACCCCATTAAGTAACTTGCGTGAATTTTTCCCCAACTATCTGTATGCCACTAACTTATTCCTTAAAAAATCAAGACATCTCTTCTTTTCAGTCCAAACTCCCCAAAAAGTAGCTAAAACTTGGGTAGCCCATCCTTTCCTTTCCAAAAGGCTATACTTCTCAGAAGTTTGTTCAAGATAGCATCACAATTTAAACAGTAAATTCAGGGCTAAAGATGTGATATTCACTGGCCAGAGTGGATCAAGATATTTAGCACGTGGCTGGTTAAATATTGGCAAGAGAATGTAAAACTTCTCAATGTACCAACCAAGTAACTGATGAAGAGTCTGCTCATGGTAATTAGAAAGAAGACGGACAAAATAGCAGCTAACCTTTTTCATGAAATACATACGGTTATACAGAACCAAAGATGAAAAGAATTGAATACGCTGCCTCAAAATAATTATATTCTGATTGTAACCAAATACTATACCTCTCTATTGGATCTTCAACAATGACCTTGTCCCCGAATACAACTATCTACATTCAGTCCACATATGACAAAAGACCAATGAGAAATAAGCAATCCACAAAAGCATAAACTTATATTACAATCAGAAAATAAAATCTCCGCAAATATATACAAATTGTGTACCTCAAATTCACCAAATGCCTCCAATCTATCTAATATCTGTCTCATTGGCGAGGAGGACACCTATAGAGAGAAGAAGTTGATCGAGTAAGATAATAAGCAAATAAAAAAGAGTTTCTGTTCCAGAGTGAGATGCGGACATGATTAAGCTTGGCGTCGCATTTCACCTTCTTTACCATCACGCAAACTCCAATCCTTATCTTCTTGCCGTGAACATCATTCTCTTTCACCTCCATATCTCCCATTCGATCAGAAGCAGAAGCACAGAATCTAAATCAAATTCACAGATTCTGCTTCCACTCGAACTTCAATGACAAAATTCACGACATCAAATACAAAAGATAAAAACATGAGCAAGCCAGCGCAAACAAATCCACGAGTAAATCAATTACAACACCGCAAAAACAAAACAAAAAAACAGAGAGAAAGATGAGTACCGAAGGTCGAGAAGCAGCAGGAAGAGGAAACAAGAAACTCGCCGGGGGAGATGGAGACGTTGAGGACCGAGATTAAAACGGAGGTCCTAAAATGCGAGAGGGAAAGCCGAAAGCGCCATTACAGAAGAGTCGGGGAGAAATGGGAAGGCTGAAAGCGCCATAACGACGACGGTGAGTGTGTCAGGATACAGAGAGTTTCAGACTTGGATTCCGGAATATGCAAACAAATAAAATAGAAAGGGATGATTTGGTCTCTGACTGACTCTCTCTATTATTATTATTTTTATTTTTATTTTTTTCTTTTTGCATATGGTAGGGACGTAGAAAGTGGCCGGAAAGGAGGGTGGGGTTATCTCACCTGTCTTTGTCATTCCCCCGGACTTCAACTCTCGATTAGGTTTACACTTTACACTCGTGTGGTTTATCTTAATTCTAAATAATAAATACTCAATTGGTTTTTGTCCCTTCCCTAAAATATTATGAATTCATTCTCGCTTAATTAAAATATTTTTACAAAAAAAATATATATATATATTAAAATTTCATTTTCTATCCTTCTATTTTTTATTAATCTTAAAATTAGTCTAGAACCTCAGGGTCATTAGGCGATACATCATGTCTATACTTTTGTTGGCGAAAATTGAACTTAAAACCTAGCGATACATCATGTCATTGAACTATGCTCTTGTTGGAAATTAGTCTAGTTTATTGTAAAGTTATTCGAATAAAACTAATCACTATTAATTTATTTACTTTTTTGACAACATGGGTATAAGCGTTGAACTATGCTTTTGGCTAATCTCTATTAAATTTATCTTAATTTTAAATAATAAAAGAAAGATGTTGTAAAAAAAAATTTAAAAAAAATATCATTTGTATCTCATTCTTTTAGTTTCAATACTTTCAATTATCACATTACATTAATCTTAAAATTAATATTAATCGTAAGTTTATTGTGAACTTTCCAAACATAAATTAATCTTTATTAGTCCATCTATTAATTTTGGAAACATATTCATATTGTATCATTTTTCATACAAATTATTATTATTTAACCAATTTCAATAAATAAATAAAAAGTTGTTGTTTTCAAAGCAAACAGAACCAATATTATTAAGAAATCAAAATGTATGTTGGGCTATAATCAGAACAGTGTCTGAAAAGCAACCGACTAGATAACCAAACCGAAGGGCTCGATTCCCAAACAGAAATCTCCTCTGACGACAAAGCATGCAAAGCATGCCCGCTAGATTATAGGTCACTTTGTTAGTAGATCTCGAGATAAAAGAAAGGCCTTTCACGCCAACCTGAGTCATCATAAGTTTAATTTCGCCTAACACGACTCCATGAAGAGATGTGAGAAGACCATGAGAATTCAAAGTTCTTACCAAGACTTGGGCATCAAATTCTACATGAAGATTCGACAAGTTCATGGACGCTGCAGTTTGCAATCCCTTGAGCGTAGTGAAAGTTTTGGCAGACAAGACATTCAACATCACATCTACAGTTTGTTGTTGTTGAGTACATCAAATAAGAGTACGTAGGAATTTGAACCTTCTACCTTAAGGAGGGAGTGTGTGCCAATTATCGCTGAATTAGATTCACTTTGACATAAAATTTAACCTCGAAGTTCAAACTAATACTAAATACTAATTTAAAGATTTGTGGAAAGTATATAGATTAGAATTACCCAATGAAAAATATATGAACTAAAAAATGTAATAAAAAATGTAATGAGATTTAATGTGTATGGATTAAAATTGTACTTTAATAAATAAATAAAAAAATAAATTTGTTTTCACTTTTGTGATGTCTATTTCTGCTTCTAAACTGTAAAAACATTTTGATTATATTTTTTAAATTTAAAAATACTTCAGGTTCTTTACACGTTCTACTTCTAAGTATGACGACTTAAATGATTAAGTATCTACACATCTATCTATTATATTATAGATCATACGTCATAGGTTTGAATTTATAGTTTCTCATTTAAGATACAATATTAAATATTGTAGGTCATACATTTGAATTGATAGTTTCTTATTTAAGATACAATCTTTTATAAAATAAAAAATAAAATAAAAAAATAGACAACTAGATATATTATTGATAGTCTAATGAGTAAGACAAGCATGAGAGTAAATTAGATACAATTTTTAGAAGAAAAAAATAAAATAGACAACTAAACATATTTTAATAATAGTCCAACGAGTCAATACGGACATAAAAGTAAATAGAATTGTCGCATTGATTTTTTCAATTATTTTGCGTATTACGTCATCTTAAATTAAGTTCACATTTATTTATTTATTTATATATATATATATAATAAGCATAACGTTATGTCGTATTTCATCTATATTTTTTATTTACTTATTGATAGTCTCAAAGTGGGAGCTGGAAACAATTTCCAACAATGACTTGATCTAAACTATTTAATTTGTAGAAAAGTAGTATTATAATTCAAACTTTTGAAGTGAACAATCCATCAAACAACCATACCCCACGCTAGGAGGTATATGGGACTTCCTTCTCAAGTGGTGAAATCGTTGCCAAGCATTCAGTTTATTAAAGGAGAGAGTTTGAAAACTCTTCAGGGTTGGAAGCATAAGTTATTTTATGCACGGGTAAAGAGGTGTTAATAAAGGTAGTAGCTCAAGTTATTCCAACATACACAATGAGCTGTTTTAGAATCTCAGTCCAGGTTTGTGTTGACATTACTAAAATGTTTGTCCGTTTCTAGTGGGGTTCTACCATTGAAAAGAAGAAGATTCACTAGCACTCCTGGAAGCACCCTGAAAGCGGTTGTGTGTCAGTAAGGCTCAAGGAGGAATGAGTTTCAGAGATATTTCTATGTTCAACCAGACCTTATTGGCTAAGCAGAGTTGAAGATTGATTAAATATCCTGACAGTTTGCTGGCTAGAGTTATGAAAGACATTTATTATCACCATGTCATTTTTCTAAGAGCTCAATTAGGCTCTCCCACCTCGTATGTGTGGCAAAGCATAATGTAGAAAAAAATAGTTGTTTGACAGAGGATATATGTGGAGAGTGGGCAAAGGTAACGAGGTAATAATTGACAAAGATCCTTGGATCCCATCCAGGGAAAATGGTAGGTTTCTGTTCTCCCCAACATCTGTTTGCCATTTTCGTGTGAATTTGTTGATAACCAATGATTGAAGGTGGAAGGAGGAGCATATTCGAGCAACCTTCATTCCAATTAATGCAGAGGCAATCCTTGAAGTGTCTCTTCATCCTATGGGCGGAGAGGACATTGTTATCTGGAGTCCTACGAAACAGAGAGTTTTATTGTTTAAATCTGCTTATCCATTAGGTTTATCTTATGAGAATAATTATGATGTCTCCCCCTCAAATGTTGAAAATCAAAGTAGGAAGTGGAAGACTTTCTCGGCTACTAAGGTTTCAGTCAAAACTTGTGGCTGGAAAGTTTACAACAACATTATTTTTTGTAAGGCAAACTTTTTTAAGAAATGAATTTTCACTCATAACTTATGTCTTTTTTGTAGGGAAGAAGAGGAATATGCTACACACCTCTTCTAGCATTGTGAGGTCCTTAGGAAAGTATGGTTTTTTTGCTCATCTTTTAACTTGATTCGTTTGTGTGATAACATGAATCAGTGGACGATCCAGGAGCTCTGGGATTGGATTTTGGATAGCAGATCTCAAGAGGAACTAGAATGTGCGATGATGCTGGTGTGGAAGATGTGGGAGCAAAGAATTCATCTGATTTTCCATAGTACAATAGCAATAGATCAAAATGTGGTCTCTAACATTGTTAATCGCATTCTCCAATTCAAAGACTCTAGGCGGATAGAGTTAGAAGCTAGCGGAAGAAAGAGAAAACAATTAGCAAGTGGAGATGCGTAGGACAGGGACGCCCACGGGGGCTGGAGGCCTCCTCCCCTCAATTGATGAAAGTTGAATGTGGATGCTTCCTATAAAGTTGATTCCAGACGGGCGAGCCTTGGGTGGGTCGTTCGGGACCATCAAGGTTCTGTCAAATTGGCTGGGTGTCGTGCTTTCAGCGGTCAGTTCGAGATTAAGACTTTAGAGGCTATGGCAATGGTAGAGGGGCTAAAAGTGATATCCTCCTATTCGTTTCCAGATAAGTGCCCGATTGAAGCGGAGACCGAATGTTTGGATGTTAGTAATCTAATCAATGGAATTGGAGTTGATCTCACCACATTTTTTTTTTTCATCAGAGAAGTTTTGGACCTAAAAGAGGCCGCGAGAGTTATTTATTTTGCTCACGTGAATCGACTTGATAATGTTTTGGCCCATCAGATTGCCTTCAAAGCGTATGAGGCTTTGCTAACGACTTAGTGAGAAAATCTGAGACTGGTAGCCTTAAGGACTTTGCTGTTTAATGAGCTCAAATTATCCAATTAAAAAAAAAAATAATAATAAAAAAATAACCATCAAACAACCGTCAAATAGATTATTAATGCATTCATTATTTGACTAATTTAATGTGGACAATTTCAACGATTAAATAGATGTAAGATACTAAATTTATTGATTTAGTCTTTTTTTTTTTTTTTTTTTTGAGTTCATTATTGATTTAAAATAACTTTGGACAAATGGAATATTTTATATTGTTGTCAACCTAATTTTTCAGGTTTGATTTTTGTCTTCCGTTTGAGACTATTAGACCAAATGTCTAGTTCGTCAGAAGCCACATTTGAAACAGCTAGAGAGTCATTATCATTGTTTAATGCTACTTTATTTATTTTTATATATAATTAATGTGGGACATTTATATTTTCTCATTCTTTAATGTTTTTTTTTTATATATATAACGTGTGGGGCATTGATTTTTTTTTTTAATTTTTTTATTATCTCTCTCTTACCTCTTGTTCATGTCATAATATAATAAGTTATGTTTTACATTTACTGGAGTCGATAATCGTGATGTAAAATTTCCTAATACTTCTTCGTTTATCCTACTTTTAAAAAATATTTATTTTTAGTTAAATTAATATTAGATTTGGTTACTTTTGATTGTTTTTTACTCAATTATTAAATATATAAACATTGTAAAACTATTTTAGCTTGCAAGTTGAAATCTAATAATACATACAATTATTGGATCATACATGTCATATGGGGCCTACTAATGTCATAAAATATTTTTGATAAAGTATAGAAAACAACTAATTAATTGAAGGACAAATTAACCTTATGATCTATCACGTTTGAGTTTAGTAGCACTTGGATGGTTTGAGTTAGGTAGCACTTGAGTCTCTAAAGTTTCAAATCCAACAATTATACTTGAGGTTTGAATTTAGTTCATTTTTTTTTTCGTCAAAATTTTCGTTAAGTCCTAAATGCTGACGTGACACCTATTTTTAATTAAAATATATATATATATATATATATATATATATTTTTTTTCTTTTTTTGAAAAAAAAAAACTGAAAAAAAAAAATTAAAAAATAGGTGTCATGTCAACATTATATTAGAACTTAACAATTTTTTTGACGGAATGACAAAAAAGGAACTAAATTCAAACCTAAGGGTATAATTGTTGGATTTGAAACCTTAGGGACCCAAAGACTATCAAACTCAAACTTGAGGGACCATTAGGATAATTTGCCCTTAATTAAAAGTGAATTGATTTTTTTATAGTTTAACACTAGGCAAGAAAAATCGAACCTCTGACTTTAAAGTTAATAGTATATCTCTTTGATTATAAATTAGAATATATACTGATATTTTAATATAGTTACTTTATACAATTATTACATATAAATTAATGGACTTGTTGCATATACAACAATCAAGCCCAAAATAATGACAAATTTAACAAAATTTAAAATATTTTGCAAATATGACAAAAAAATCAGTGGCTATCTGATAGACTGTTATCGTTGATATATGACTATCACTGATAAACTGTTATCGTTGATATATGACTATCAGTGATAGTCACAGACAAAATTCTATAAAAAACTGAGGTGATAGACTACTGGATAATTACTATCAGCGATAAACTACTATCAGATAATTACTATCAGCGATAGACTACTATCCGTGATAGACTACTAGATTACTATCAGCGATATACTACTATCAGTGATATAAATTGTCATATTTGCAAAAAAAAAAATTAAAAAAATATATTATATTTGTAATTATTTTACTCTAAATTGAAATCTATTACAATTTCCCTAAATTAATTACAAATTTCCAACCATGTTTATCATTCTAATTTTTCCCAACAATCGTAATAAATCAATTGTAATGGATCAAAGCTTCGATCGTAATCATTTTACTTTTGATAGTGTTTACTTAATGCTAATTCAAACGTAATCTGAATTACATTAATAGTGTTTACTTGCACGTAATCATTCGTGAATTTACCATAATACCCTTTCGCTTTAATCGTGTTCAGAATCGTGTGTGAACTCGTTTTCCAGGTGTTACTCATGTGCAGACTCGTGTGATACTCGTGGGATCGTGTGTTGACTCGTTTTTCAGGCGTTACTCGTGTGGAGACTTGTGTAGATACTCGTGAACTCATTTTTCAACATGAATCTTCACTTCTCTCCGTTTATTCTCTCTTCTTTCTTCGTTTTCCGACATTGAAGCTTCAATCTCTTCCCTCCTCCATTAACCCATTTATGTTTCTTCCTCACAAAAGAAAACCAACCCCCATTTTCTAGGGTTTCAACATTAAATTAAATTAATGAGTTTCTTTTTTTTCTCCTCAATTTGTTCATATTTTTATCAAAATAAGTTTATCTTTTTTTCTCCACAAATTTTGGATTAAAAAACTTGTGAAGAAAAAAGAGAAATGAGATTGACGATGAGGGGATTTGTTGAAAGAAAAAGAAAACTCACTTCTTGATAGAGAAAGAAAAAGAAAACTCAGTTCTTGAGAGAGAAAGAAAAAAAACTCATGGCTAGAAAAAGAAATAATAAGAAAACCAATTTTTTTAAAAGAAAAAGAAAAAGATCTTTCAAGAAAGAGAGAGAAAAGGGCCGAAGAATAGAGGAAGAAGAAAGTGCAGAAGAATAGAGGAAGAAGAAACCAATTCTAGAAACTCTAACATATAGTCGGCGGCGGCGGGCCAAAATGAGATGGCGGCGGCGACGAGATTGACCGAAGTAGGGGAGAAGAATAGAGGAAGAAAAAAGTGAAAGGAAGATCAAAGTGAAAGAGATGATAATGAGAATTTCAAGGAAGAGAGAGAAAAGGGCAAACATGAAAATAAAAAAAAATGGGTGAAACCATGTAATTTTTAATGGTAATCTCATTGAGCACCTAGTGGTAGAGAAATGGGGTAATGAGATTACAAATTTTGAGGTGGGACCCACACTCTTATTACGTTTGCAAATTTTTATAAACGTCTTCAAACGTAATTGATGTAGATCCTACCGTCAAAATTACCATTAATTATTAAATTTGCAAATTTTTATAAACGTCTTCAAACGTAATTGATGTAGATCCTACCGTCAAAATTACCATTAATTATTAAGTTTGGAGGAAAGGAAACATGAACCAAGTATATTCAACACATGACTATTATTATAGGCTTATAAGTTATACCTACATAAACACTTCAAAACACAACCTATATATTTTTTACTATTTATTTCAATTTTGATATACTCTTGTAAAATGCTTATCACTTGTTATGAATTTTAGCTTTAATAAGGTGTGCACAATTTCATTCCAACCATGATCACAAAATGTTGTGAAAATTCGTTATTATCAACTCCAAATGGGGCAGCGAATGGAGGAAAGAAAAAAGATTAGATAAAAATATAAAAGTAAATTCAAATTTGTAAACGATCAAGTTGAATAACAATAAAGTTATCCAAATCATTTTATTGACGAAAATAAAGTTATCCAAACCACTTTATTGACAAAGAAATAAATGGAATTAACCACCATCCAATCCACTTTATTGACCAAGAAATAAATGGAATTAACGACCGTATCAAAAATAAAAAATAAATAAAAAGAATCACATGTTTATGTTTAGTTAAGACTCTTCCATGACGATTTGATTTTTATTTTTTATTTTTGAAAAAGTAAACCTATAAACATAATTTCTATCTATTCTATTCGTATTTTTAAAATTCAAACAAAATTTTAAAAATTAAAAAAAAAAATAGCCTACTTTTATTTTTAGGATTTGACTCAGAATTTAATTGTTTAATTAGAAAATATGAAAATTAAAAAAAAAAATCAAATGATTATATCAAACCCGGATAACCGAAAAAAAAATGATTAACAAGCATAGGTATAAATAGCAAATATGGTTAACAAAGTTAGAGTGTATAGAATATTGTAAGAACGAGCGCATTCAAATGACGAATTATGGTGCTTCTCTTGACACTTTTGACAACATTCATCAGCTACAAATGTATTCATACAACTTCTCAACACATTGAGTTTCGTGCATAGGCTACTTGTCACTTGAGTCTTGACTCACCATCAATACAACTCCAAAATGTTTCAAATATATCAAGTCTCTAGTTTAATCAATGTATTTTTTTTTTCTTATGTAATTTCAAGTATTAAAATATTTTTTTTTGTTCACCAAAGACGCATAGAGGGATTCAAACATATTTTGGTCGAGATTAAATATCATTTTAACGGATTATACTTGGTAAAATGAAAGTTTTTATCACCAAAGTTGTGAAAAATAAAATAAAATAATTTTTTTCCACCTTACCCAACTTAAAAACACCCAATTGGGCCACGAAAATTAAAAACTTACTCAATCCAACTAAAAGAGAGGAAAAAGTACCATAACATAACTCGAAAATGTGGTAATTTTAAGAACATTGCAAATGAAGTTAAATTCTTGGAGGAGTCCATCACAATATGACGGATAATTTTATAGCGACAATTATTTTGAGTATATACTCAATGACTATTAGAAAACATATGGATTTTTTTTTTTTTTTTTTAAAATAAAAATGTATGAATTTTAAATCTTAGGTAAGCAACATTATAAGGATCTCATTCAATGATTTTAACCAATGAAGGAACATATTTAATTAAAATTTATTTAGTAATTTTTTTTGAATGGATGTTATTTAAGCGACTTAATGTTATATTTAGATCAAAATTCAAAACATAAACTACAACATATTTAAAAGTATTGACATAAGGTTGTACCCTTACTAAGAGGTCATGGGTTCAATGATCACATTAATTAAAATATCGTTTTGCCAAAAAAAAAAACATATTTAAAAGCATTTTGAAATATAGAGCTATGTGATTTACAAAATTTAAAAATTCAAGATTAAATATATCATTTTTAATTTTTTTTTTTTGAGTACATTGGGGGTGGGAGGATTCGAACCACAGACCTCGTGGTCGTTAACTCATACATATGCCAGCTGAGCTATGCTCGCTTTGGCATATCATTTTTAATTGGTTCTTACTTATTTAAAACTTTCAATTTTTCTTAACTATAAAGATTCTCAATCAAGCAATTCTCTAAAAAGAAAGTTGTTAATTCTTAATATAAAATTAAGTATTTTACAAATAGGACAAAAGATCCGTGATTGACAAAATTCAAAAGAAAAAAAAGAAAAAAAAAAAGAAAAAAAAAATGTATAAATAGTTATCACGGCTATCAGTTTTTACCTTCTTTTTTTAACTACATTCTCTCTCTGAATTCCTTAAATAGAAAATGTAGTTATGGTTCTTAACTAACTTTTTAATGGTTACAAGAAATGTAATTAATGAATATGAATTAAATGCAAATATTTTGTACTAACAAAAAATACAAACATTAAATAATTTGCTATTTAAGATACCACCAATATTTAAGGATTCAAACCTCTTATATCTTGACCACTTTCATACCTTATATCAGTTGAGAACAAACATGGTACATATGATGATAATGAAATATATGCATATTTTTTGTCCATTTATTTATTTATCTATTTATTTATGCGTGCGCCTACTTATCCAAGAGATGTTGGTCGAGTCCATGCAATTAAAATTGAGACTTTTTTTTCCTTTCTTTTTTTAAGTAAAATAATATCAGTGTTTTTTTTTGGGACACTTTTTTTTTTAAATTATTATGTCATATCGCAGTTTTTTTTTTAATTTTTTTTCCTATTCTTATTTTTTTAAAATTTTAAAAAATATTACTAATTTAAACACTTTATTTGTAAAATAAAATAAAAAATTTCATTAATATATCAAGTAATTTTATGATTTTTATAAAATATTATGATACTTAAATTATAATTGAAATACTAAAATAAATAATAACAATCATTTTATTTTGGTAAAATGTAACATGTGAGGTGGGGATTATATTGGATGGAATCCAAACCATGGAATTGTGGTTATTTATTATTATTAATTCTAAATAAAGATAATATCACTCTTTTCCTTTTTAATTATTAGTGAAAAATCAATATATACTCCTAAACTTTGGAGTTATCCTTTAATTTTATTTTATTTATAAGTATATCAATTTACAAATTTCATTAATTTTCTTTTAAAAATATTGAAGACTTATAGTTTATGTGTCTTAAACACTTAAACTTTCATAGAAATCACTACAAAAATAATAGTCCATAGGAGCGGTTTTTTTAGCAATTGCGACAATTTTAAATAAGCGAATCAATTTAGACTACCCGTTAGAATTTCGTTTGAAAATCGCTCATGCATCAATTCTCACATGTGTGTAGACTTCTTCATCAAAGTACTTATCACCTATTACGTTTTTTTTTTAAGTTTCTGTGTGACATGTTGAGCCTTGTGGAACGAGCTTATTCCTTCTGCCATCTTGAAAGAAGAATGAATACGAAACTATCACATGATTTTCAGTCTCTCTAATGTTCAGGCACTTCTGTTAGACATACCAAGTGAGGTGGTCCCGGATGCCACTCCTGTGTGGAATCCCCCATTTGAAGATGAGTACAAAATGAATGTGGATGTTGCGTGCCACCCGTGAGAGGTTAAAACAAGAGTGAGTGTGTTGTCATTCGTGATTGCAGAGGGAATTTGGTGACTCCCTCATCATTTTGTATCCAGGAGAAGTTTGATATGTGGATCGTCAAGTTCGATGCACAAGTTTTGGTGAATCCTATTCACTCTCATGATTTACAATTGTCTCCTAAGGGGTTGTGCTTGCAAAGATTAGAGAATGAATGAGTGTTCTTCAGATTAAGGGCCTCACTTTTATCCCGAGAACAATTAATCGGGTCGCTCATAAATGTAACAACTCAGGTTTTTATCATTGGGGGTTCTTCCTCTTGGGAGGGCCCTTTACCAAGTGGGCTTCAACTTTTGTTACTTTTTTACGGTAGTCTTTGTAATTCTTATGCGCCTTCAAGCCACATTTCTTGATTAATGAAAGTTGTTTGTTTTAAAAAATAATAATAATAATAATGGTGAATTAGGGAAATAATGAGAGCTCGAGTTAAAACAAAGTTTAGGACAAGAAAGAATAAAATGGCATAATAAAGTGAAGTGCATATAATATATATTCTCCAAAATTGAATCGATAAGTTATATTTACCGATCCAACCATTTTTTATTGATAAGAAATATGAGAAAATATTACCACATAGTTCACATCACATCGGGATTAAAAGCAGAACTCAGTTTGCAGGGCAATCGTAGCTACAATAGCAAACCTTCTTAAAGATGATTGGAGAACCTGGAAAGGGGACTACAGGAAGTGAAACGCAATCAGATGATGAATTAGGATTCGACTGTTTACACCTCTGCTCACAATCTTCAGGTGTGCAACCTTCATACAACTTCACATTACATGTTCTTGCATGGGCTGTTTTAGGCATCATCAATGCACCTGCGAATTTTTCAATATATATATATTATATATCGAGACTATAGGTGAGATATTTGCACCGATGACCCCCCTCTCAGGGATCTTAATGTTTTTTTATCCCCTTTTCGAAAACACATGCTTTTCTGCCCATTTGTTGACATCATCAACACTACGCGCTGAACACGATCACGAGGAAAACGTTTGTAGTACCTTTCGTTGAGCACGCACAACCCTCATGCTCAACGAATGATACAAAGAACTTTTCACAAAGAAGGGACGTGCTGATCATGAGAGAAGGTCAAAAAACATGCGTTTTAAAAAAATCAGGTCATTTGACATTAATTGCAACGCAACACAGGTTTAAAATTAGTTTAAAAATATAGAGCCATAATCTTCGAATTTTAAAAAGTGAAAAAACATAAATCTGCATATTTAATATTACTATTGATTCAAGAAGAGAAAACATGAGAATTTCTAAAGAAACAAACCTGAGAAAAGGAGGACAAGAAGAAAAAAGAGGGAGCAAGAAAACTTTGCCATCTCCTACAAAATCAATAGTAAAGTAAATTTATCTGTTTGAATTGAGAGATAATTGGTTCATTTACAATTGAAGAGCGTGTATTTATATGCGGTTTTTAATTTACGAATATGGCAACCCAATAATTTTTGTATCTTGAATGGAAACTAGGCCACTATTTGCTTGAGTGTTGTGAGATCTTAATATGGATTAATGTAATTAATGTTTTAATGAAATGAATATGCCAAAAAATAATCTATACATTTAATAGTCATAAACTTCTACAACTATTAACCCGTCACCAATCAAAACATAGCTTATCAACTTAGACTAATTATGCCAATTGACCTATGCTCGGTTTGACAATTTATTTTATTTTTTTAACACCATATATGATGGGGGATTCAAATTTCTAACCACTTGGTCAATAGTTCATATATTATGTGTCAAGATTCGAACTTCTAACCATTTGGTCAATAATAATTCATATATTATTTTAGTTGAGTTATGCTCATGTGACATTTGTTAATCATATTCTAATAACACCTTATATAATGATATATAGATTGGCATGATGTAATTTTTTTTTTAATTAAAAATCAATTTACAATTTTTCAAATATACTTATGTTTATTGGGACATGACCATTAATTTTTTTTTTTTTTTGCAAAGGTAGATGTGTTACTAAACAAAAATAATTTCAAAGCCCGAGGTTAAGGGCACCATAGTAACAAAAACACACGACCCACCAACGAGCCAGGAGTCACCGAACAACAAAACAAAAAACACATGACCACTACTAAAAGTACCACACGTGCTGTTATACATGTTTTTGTTTTTGTTTTTTTAATATTGTATTGTTTTAAAATTATTTATTAAAATATCGTATAACAACGTAACCTTAGTGACTCAAGAGGTCACAGATTCCATCCTTATCTCTATAAAAAAAAATGTATATATAAATTTATGAAGTCCTAAGTTTAATCTCCACTCCAACATTTTTTTTTTTTTTTTTTTTTGATAGAAATATGGGAAATTACGACATCACCCTGTGTTACAAAGCAAAGCTGAGAAGTTATGATCAGTTTTCAGCAATTGTAGGTGCAATAACATTCAATACTGGTATAAGGGATTGGATCAATTGGAACCCATTCAGCTATTGAATTCGGATGCTTTTGTTGACACCCTTGCCTTACATGCGTTAATTCCTCCTCGACATCCATCCTACAACTTCTCCTCACATTGTGTTGCATTCGCTGCTTCAGGCATCATCAATACAACTGCTAAAATATTAACTTTAATGAACATAAGTTATAAGTTAAAAGCATAGCTCAATAGTTAAAACATCCTTATTTTCTTTAAAATGGTTGTTGATTCGAATCTCTACTTCCACCGGTAATATAATATTTTTTTAAAAACGACAGTTTTTAGTAAACATTTGATTTTATAATTTTAAATATTCAAACATTTGATTTACATGCGTTAATGCCCCTGACGGATGGTTTGTCCGGGACTTGGTGCGGTGGCCCTCACTCCTTCGAGAGTGGGTGTGACGTTAGTGGGTGACGCGAAGCTGAGGTAGCCCGAAACAATTTTCATATCTAATAACTTTGAAGACTAAATATAGAGAATATCTAATTAATAAATAAATAAATAAATTAAAAAAAAAAAAACCAGAGAAAATGAGGAAAACAATGAAAAATAGGGAGCAAGAAAACTTTGCCATCTCGTGAAGAAGGAATGATCAAGTAAATTTATCTCTTTGATTCAAAGAAAATTGGGTACTTTCATTTGGCATTCAACAGCGTGTATTTATATGCAAATGTATGGTTTTAAATATGAAAACACAATACTTTTATTTATCTTATTAGATAAGCAACGCTAATTATATGGTCATTTCTAACGTTATTTACTTTTTTTTTTTTTGGTTTTCTATGATTAAGAATTTAAGAGTCTTTATTAAGACGAATAAGAGCATAGCTCAACTGACATGATGTATCGAATAATGACCTAGAAGTTCTAGGTTCAATCACCACCTATCCTCCACCCTACATGTTGTAAAAAAAAAGAAATCATTATTAAGTAAATGTAGTTTATATTTATGCAGTGAATATAGGATTGAACTATAAAAAAAGACACAGAAGATCATGGTATAATGTGTTCCGAAAAATAAAATAAAAAGTGTATTAATAATTTCATATAATTACATTTTTTTTTTTATATAAATTCAACCATACATGGAATTAGAAGCTTCCAACGTCTCTATTGAAAATATTTATCTTTAACTAGTTGATTTATACTTAGATTGAAAAATAATATAATAATTATTGATGATCATATTGTGAAAACACGTTCACATTGTGCTTCTTCTTGTATTATGTATGCATAAAAAGTATTATTATTGTTAACCACTTTCGATATAAATTAACTTCAAACTAATCATAATGATTAATTTTAAGATTTATTGAAAACATTTGAAAGTAAATGGACTAAAATGGAATAAACCTCGAAATACGGAACCAAAAGAATACTTTAAGCTTTATATTAAAATATTAATTAGACTTTAAAAAAAATCAATAAAAAATATTTTTTATATCTTATATTTTTTTTTAAAAAAAAAAAAGCTTAAAACATAAATTTATTTTAAGAAAAACAAGAATTGACATGAAAAACTACTAAAACGAAAAAAAAAAAAAAAAAAAAACACAAGCACGACCGGAAAGAAACTCTTCTACGTGAAAAATTGTTACAATCACACAAAATTCTCTCCGGACCCGAATTACAAAAAAAAAAACACTCTCTCAAGCTAATTTGCACAACTCAGACCAATATACATAATTTGTTATATTGCACCACTCACACCACATACAACGTGAGACAACTGTTGTTTTCATATATCGCAAAAAACCTTACAATTATAAATATGTTATTTTTTACTACAAATTTTAAAGATTTTCGACAGTTAAAAGATATTTTTGAATAATCTATATCTCTCGAGGGTTTTTTCTTTTAAGAATATTGCACCATGTGTTAATTTAGCGTAAACTAATTGTAAATATGACAATTTTTATGGGTGATAATCATTGATAGCAGTCTATTTTTATCAGTGAGGAAAATTATGATATTTGTAATTATTATTGAAAATGTACTATATTTATAATTATTTTGAATTTGATTGCTATTTATTATATTAGCCCTAATAAGAAATCATTGACAAGAAAGCAAATAGTAGTGGAAGTTACCATAAATTGGACTATTTTTTCCAAATAAAGATACAAAAGTTACCGTGTTGCCATATATTTGGAAATTCAAAATCTTGGGTATAAAATATAAATACACTCAAATGCAAATGACCTAACAAATCTCTCAATCAAAACAAAGATGTCAAAGTTTTCTTGCTCCATCTTTTTCTTTGTTGTCCTCGTTCTCTCAGGTTTGTTTCTTTACATATCTTCATTGTTTTGTCTTTTCTGGCTCAATAATTAGTAAATTGCATATTTCAGGTTTTCACTATTTTTTTTCAACTTTGGCATAATCTTCGTGACTTTGCTTTTGGTTTTACCCAAAATGTCTCATATCTAGCCGATGTGGGACACTTTGTATGTATTCCCAACAACAATGTTTTATAACTCGACCTTTTGTGATTAAAAAGGAAAAAAAAACATATATGATCCTAGTTGAATATGATATTCATTTTGTTTTGTTTTTGTTTGCAGTTGCATGCACGGTGGCTCAAGCAGCCGATGCAAAAGGATGTAATGAGATAAAGTTGTACAATTTTGGATGTCAAGATTTGGATTGTGAACAAAACTGTAAAGAGAAGCTCCCAGATTCATCCTCATCTGCATGTCTTGGGAACCTTAGTTGCTACTGCTACTTTCCTTGTCCTGGAAACTGAGTTTTATATGCTTTTCTTTTTCTTCAACTTAATCACATATTATCATATGGTAATGTGTCATAATTTTCCCCACATTTAATTTCGTTAATAAAATTGTTCAGTGCCTTTATTCTTATTCAACTTTCCACAACATGCTTCTAAATATTTTATTTGTTATAAGAGGAGTAACATGTTATATTGTGAGTGAGGTCCCTTCATCTTTTCGATGTGCGATCCGTGCGTGTTTCAATAATTTTACAAGCTATGTGAGGTACTTGACAATTTTTTTTCTTAAAATTTTTAACCGGCATGATAGTGACCATGAGGTCCTAGGTTCAATCCCCCACCCAGCATGTTGTCAAAAAAAAAAAAAAAATTGTTAACCATAGTGATGACTAATTGAAATCTTGACCTACAAGTAAATAAACTTGCACTGTAACTTGTAACTTTTAATTTTTCAATATGAAATCATGGAGCGCGAGTGCTTATAAATTCACAATTTGTGGGCAAAATCTCAGAAGACACAGAAGTATGTATTTAGAAAGTTCAAATGCAAATTCATACAACTTCTCGAGCCATTGTCTTGTCATGAGCTGCTTCAGGCACTACCAATACAACTGCAATTTTTTTCTAAATCAGATCATATAAGTTAATTTCTAATGCAAATATCTCGGTAAACTCACTAATTTATGAATTTATATATAAGATCAAGGTTTGCATAAATTTAAGTTTGGTTAATACACAAATATTAAAAATTATTAAATTTTGTATAAAGATATTGATTTACAAATATATCAACACAATAACTTTTGTATACACATATTGATTTACAAATTATGTCAACACAATAACTTTTGCTCGGTGTTACGGATCTTCAAAACCAATGCCGAGTCGTTTCTATCATTGTACTCAACTGGAAGGCTTTTCTCTAGCCCCTCCTTCTCTCTTTCTCTTGATCATCAATGAAGTATCTTTTTCAAAAAAAAAAAAAAAAAATGCCCAGTGGTTTCTCTCTTTCTTTTCGTCCCCAAATCCTCCCCTTCCCCTAAAAAAAATTTAAAAATAACGCTCTTATACGTATAGTACATAAACGTCGCAACGCCTAGGCGCGGTAAAAATACGTTTTTTTTTTCCGCCTTCCAGTTCGTAGTGCCTAGGCGCTAAGCCCTACTGTTTTGGTAGAAGATATCAATTTTCAATCATAAACTTTCAATTTCATCAAATTGAACCATAAACTTAGAAAAATGTTCCAATTTTTACAATTTGTTCAATTTCGCTAACTAGAGACCACAAATTTTAACAAAAATAATTATGCAAAAATCTCCGTAAACTCACTAATTTATATAAGATCAAGTTTTGCACAAATTTAAGTTTGATTTAATACACAAAATATTGAAAATTAGTATTGATGATTGAAATGAATTCTACATAAAGAGAATTTGGTTTTATTTTTAGGCGTTTATCTCATCTAATCAACCCAAAAACTTAAGTTGATGAGTTCATTATTGTGTTGATTTTAACATGATATCATAGTAGAAATGTTCAATGTTCGAACCCTTGCAAGGTAGTTTTCTCTCTAATTAATATTGATTTTCATTTGTTAGTTGTTTTACAAATTTTCAAGACCACAATTGAAGGTTTTTTTTTTTTTTTTTTTTTTTTTAATAACGAAATTGTGAGTGTTAGAGTATGGATATAATCCAATTTCCTGTAACCCATCATCTTAAGTTTTTGGTTCCTTGGTGATTTAACAACAAATTAATATTTCATTGAATAACTTTTCCAAAACCCTCAAATTTCAACAACAAAAAAACTTTAACGACGTCTTTGTTTGACACTAAAAAATTCTGGCTTTTTCGTCGATGGATGACACAAAAAAGCTTTAATGAATAAGAAAAAAGTGTTACTCAACCATTTTATTAATGAAATATGGGAAATTACCGGAACAACATATGATGATCAGTTGAACAAAAAGAAAAACAAATTGGTCAGTTTTAAGGACAATCATAGAAGCAAGTGCAATCAAAGTTGAGGGGAAAATTAGGATCACTAGATTGAATACATTGAGCAGCATATGTCTTAGGGAAGTTTGCTTCACACGCGAGGCGACATGATGCAGGATTGCATAGAGGTACGTTCAACACCTCTTTACATGCATGGGCTGCTTGAGGCACCATCCATCCAACTGCAAAAAAAATATTATTCAATATCATATCAACTAGGATAATATATATGTTTCTTTTCTTTTCTTTTTTTAAATCACAAAATGCTAATATTCAAATTTTAAAAAGTATTAAAAAAAATATAAAAATATGTAAAGAAACAAACCTGAAAGAACGAGGAGAGCAAGAAAGACGAAGGAGCAAGAAAACTTTGCCATCTCACTACTTGAAGATCAATAATAATATAGTAAAATTATGATCTTTTTGGATTGGGAGATACTTGGGTCATTTGCAATTCACCAAATCATGTATTTATATCCTCATATTGATTTACAAATATAGCAACACAATAACTTTTTTATGCAGATATATATATCAACACAATAACTTTTGTATATGCAGATATTGATTTACAAATATAGCAACACAATAATTTTTGTATACAAATATTGATTTATAAATATATCAACACGATAACATTGTACATGCATATATTGATTTACAAATATGACAACACACTAACTTTTGTATACACATATGTCAACCTAATAACTTTTTTATAACTTTTTGTTTTGTTTGAGTGTTCGGATCTTCAAAATAAGTGTCCAATCGTTTCTCTCTATCTTTTCATCCCCAAATCCTCCTCCTCCCCTTTATAAAATATAAAAATAACGCTCTTATACCTAGGGTACAATCGTCGCAACGCCTCGCGGTAAAAACACATTTTTTTCCGCCACCCAATTCGTAACGCTAAGCTTTTTTTTTTTTTTTTAATTTATTGCACTTCTTGGACTTTGGTATTAAAACTTCATTTTCTTTATATCTCTTCAATTTTTCTTCTACAATTAAAAGAATAAATAAACAATTAAATTTCTAAACAAAATGTACAAGTAAATCAACAAAAACAACTCAAATTTGGTCTATTTTACTACGCCCTAAACTAAACCCCTCAAAAGGGGAGTTTTTTTTTTGTTTTTTTTTTTTTTACATCAGAGATTGGGAACTAAGGAAGGTGAAAGTAACGAGAGGGAGAGATGAAATTTCAAAATTATCATTTATTATTATTATTATTTTCCATATTTCGATTTGGGGTGCAACTTTCCCATTCATAACCATTTCCCGAAAAAAAAATGCTAACATATTTTGGCGAGATTAAATATCGTTTTAATCGGTTATATACTTGATAAAATGAAAGTTTTTATCAATAAAGTTATGAAAAATAAAATAAAATAAAAATTTCCACCTTACCCGACTTAAAAACACCCAATTGGGCTACGAGAATTAAAAACTTACTCAATCCAACTAAAAGAGAGGAAAAGGGTTATGGTTTTCATAAAACATAACTGAAAGATGTGGTAATTTTAAGAACATCGCAAATGAAGTTAAGTTTTTGGGGGAGACCGTCACAATATGACCGATAATTTTATAGGACAATTATTTTGAGTATATACTCGATGACTATTAGAAAACGTATGATTTTTTTTTTTTTTTGAGATAAAAACGTATGAATTTTAAATCTTAGGTTAAGCAATATTATGAAGATCTCATTCAATGGTTTTAACCAATGAATGAACATATTTAATTAAAATTTATTTAGCAAATTGTTTTTTTTGAATGGTTGTTATTTAAGTGACTTAATGTTATATTTAGATCAAAATTCAAAACATAAACTACAACATATTTAAAAGTATTGACATAAGGTTGTGTGCTTGACTAAGGTCATGGGTTCAATGATCACATTGATTAAGATACCGTTGCAAAAAAAAAATAATATATTTAAAAGCATTTTGAAATATAGAGCTATATATATGATTTACAAAATTAAAAAAGGTTGGTTGCACAAATAGCAATTAGGCCCAAACTAATTGCAAATTTAGCAAATTTTAAAATGTTTTGCAAATATGGGAAATTTTTTTGTTTCTATCACTGACTTTATCATATCATTCCGTTTCTATTATTGTTATTCCGTTATTTTGATGACATAAACTATCGTGTGGCTTGATGGGTAAAGGGGCGCCTAGAAAGTTATTTTTTATTATTTGTTGAGACGCTGTAAAAAAAAAGCTCTCGGGTTTGAGCATCTCGACGCGAGAACAAAAGTGCAACATTATCACTGACAAAAATCTATAAAAAGCTGAGGTGATCGACAATAGACTTCTATCAGCCACAAGATATCAGCGATAGAAATTGCAATCGTAAATTTTTTAAAAACATGCTATATTTTTGGTGAATCCCATTCACTCTCATGATTTGGAGTTGTCCCCTAAGGGGTTGTTCTTGCAAAAATTAGAGAATGAATGAGTGTTTTTCAGATTAAGGGCCTCACTTTTATCCCAAGAACAATTAATCGGGTCGCTCATAAGGTAACAACTCAGGTTTTTATCTTTGAGAATTCCTCTTCTTGGGAGGGCCCTTTACCAAGTTGGCTTCAACTTTTGTTACTTTCTGAAGGTAGTCTTTGTAATTCTTATGCGCCTTCGAGCTACGTTTCTTGATTAATGAAAGTTGTTTGTTTTAAAAAAATAAAATAATAATAATGGTGAATTAGGGAAATAAAAAATAAAATAATAATAATGGTGAATTAGGGAAATAAAAAATAAAATAATAATAATGGTGAATTAGGGAAATGAGAGATCAGAGTTAAAACAAAGTTTAGGGCAAGAAGGAATAAAATGGCAGAATAAAGTGAAGTGCATATAATATATATTCTCCAAAATTGAATCGATAAGTTAACCATTTTTTATTGATAAGAAATGTGGGAAATTATTACCACATAGTTCACATCACACCGTAATTAAAAGCAGAACTCAGTTTGCAGGGCAATCGAAGCTACAATAGCAAACCTTCTTAAAGATGATTCGAGAACCTGGAAAGGGGAATACAGGAAGTGAAACGCAATCAGATGATGAATTAGGATTCAACTGTTTACACCTCTGCTCACAATCTTCAGGTGTGCAACCTTCATACAACTTCTGATTACATGTTCTTGCATGGGCTGTTTTAGGCATCATCAATGCACCTGCGAATTTTTCAATATATATTATATATCGAGACTATAGCTGAGATATTTGCACCGATGACCCCCTCTCACATGCTTTTCTGCCTCACAACACTCAAACCTAAGGGACCATTAGGGTAATTTGCCCTTAATTAAAAGTGAATTGATTTTTTTTTAGTTTAACATGGGGCGAGGAAAACCGAACCTCTAACCTTTAAAATTAATGGTATATCTCTATACTAGGTTGATTATAAATTAGAATATATACTGATATTTTAATATAGTTACTTTATACAATTATTAGGTATAAATTAATGGGTTGGTTGCATATACAATAATCAGGCCAAAATAATGGCAAATTTAGCAAAATTTAAAATATTGTGCAAATATTGCAAAAAATCAGTGGCTATCACTAATAGACGGGTAATTTAAGAGGGAGGGGTAGATTTTGAAACAAATTAGAGAAATAAAGTTGTTTTATAACAAATTAGAAAAATGAGTCGTTTTTTTTTTTTTTGTCTTTATTAAAGTGCGTAGGTTGAGAACGCGCCCTCCAACTCGGTCAAAAATTTGTTCGCCACGTGGCCCAATCATATGGTGCCACGTGTTTCTGTTGGCCCTCCCTAAATTTTTCTTTCTTTTTTTTTCTCTTCAATTTTTTTAATTTGATTAATTTATTTTAAATCTTCATATATATATATATATACTTCTTTTTTTATTTATCATATAATCAATATTATTATTATTTACAACTAATCCATATCTAATATCAATCATTATATTGTTTGTTAATTTTTGTTATCAAATGCTAACTATATATATATATATATATGATTTTTAATGTTATTTGAATCCAAAAGAAATCTATAATTTGAAGAATAATAATAAAAAAAAAACAAATAAGTGAAAATATTTTAAAAAATAAACAACAATATTAAAACAATAAATTAACAAAACAAAATGACTTTTCTAATGTTTTTAGAATATGTAATTTATATTTGTCTATATTCTAAAATCATTTATCTACTCCTAAATAAATTTTTTGTTTCTTTATAAAATCTTTGACCATACTAATTTATTTCAAGTATATTTATCTTATTTTAGATCTTAAACGTTGAAATGTCATGGTATATAATTATTTTAAGTATATAAGTATATTTTTTTAAAAAATTGTTTCTTTATAAAAATCATTTCAACGTTTCGTTAATTTATTGTTTTAATATTGTTGTTTATTTTTTTTTAACGTTTCATTTTTTAAACATGTTAATTTATTCTTAGATTTTTTTTTTCTTTTTAAAATCACTAATTTTTTTTTATAGATTGAAATGAAAATCATTAGAATATATATATATATATATATATATATGATTTAGCATTTGGTAACAAAATACAAAATTCAACAAATAATATGATGATTAATATTTTGAACATTAATTTGTTTTGTTTAAATTTATTTAAGAAAATTAAATGAAATAGTTATATATAAAGTTATAAAAATGGTTAGAAGTTTATTTATAATTTAGTTTTGATTATTTATTTCTATAATTGATAATAATGATTGATGTTAGATATCGATTAGTTGTAAATAATGATAATATTGATTATATGATAAATAAAAAAAGAAGTATATATATATATATGAATATTTAAAATAAATTAATCAAATTAAAAAAAGAGAAGAGAAAAAAAAAGAAAAAAATTTTAGGGAGGGCTAACAAAAACACGTGGTGCCATATGATTGGGCCACGTGTCGAACAGATTTTTGATCCGGTTAGAGTGGGCGTTCTCAACCTGTGCACTATACTAAAGACAAAAAAAACAACCCATTTTTCAAATTTGTTTTAAAACAACCTTATTTCTCTAATTTGTTTCAAAATCTACCCCTCCCTCCTAAATTACCCCTAATAGACTGTTATCGTTGATATATGACTATCACTGATAAACTACTATCAGTGATAGTCACAAACACAATTCTATAAAAAACTGAGGTGATAGACTACTGGATTACTATCAGTGATAGACTACTAGATTACTATCAGCGATAGACTACTATCAGTGATAGAAATTGTCATATTTGCAATTTGTTTTTTTAAATGCTATATTTTTAATTATTTTACTCTAAATTGACATCTATTACAATTTTCCTAAATTAATTACAAATTTTCAATCATGTGTTTACCGCTCTATAATGGATTTTTCCCAACAATCGTAATAAATCAATTGTAATGGATCAAAGCTTCAATCGTAATCAATTTACTTTTGATAGTGTTTACTTAAGGTTAATTCAAGCATAATCTGAATTACATTAATAGTGTTTACTTGCACGTAATCATTCGTGAATTTACCATAGCTTTAATCGTGTTCAGAATCGTGTGTGAACTCGTTTTCTAGGTGTTACTCATGTGCAGACTCGTGTGGATACTCGTGGGATCGTGTGTTGACTCGTTTTTCAGGCGTTACTCGTGTGGAGACTTGTGTGTAGATACTCATGAACCCATTTTTCAACATGAATCTTCACTTCCCTCGGTTTATTCTCTCTTATTTCTTCGTTTTTCGCCATTGGAGCTTCAATCTCTTCCCTCTTCCATTAACCCATTTATGTTTCTTCTTCACAAAAGAAAATCAACCCCCATTTTAAAGGGTCTCAACAATAAAGTAATGAGTTTCTCTATTTTGATCTCCTCAATTTGTTCATTTTTTATCCAATACCAACAATTTGTTCATATTTTTATCAAAATGAGTTTCTCTTTTTTTCTCCAAAAATTTTGGATTAAAAAACTGGTGAAGAAAAAAGAGAAATGAGATTGACGATGAGGGGATTTGTGGAAAGAAAAAGAAAACTCACTTATTTATTGGGAGAGAAAGAAAAAGAAAACTCACTTGTGGAGAGAAAGAAAAAAGAAACTCATTGGTGAAAAGAGAAATATTAAGAAACCATTTTTTTTTAAAGAAAAAGAAAAAGAAACTCTAACATATAGCCCGCGCCGGCGGGTCAGAATGAGGTGGGCGACGGCGGCGAGATTGACCGGAGTAGAGGAGAAGAATAGAGAAAGAAGAAAGTGAAAGAGATGATAATGATAATTTCAAGAGAGAAAATGACAAACATGAAAATAATAATAATAAAAATGGTGGGACCCAATCAATTCCATTCCAACCATGATCACAAATTGTTGTGAAAATTCATTATTATCAACTCTAAATGTGGCAGCGAAGGGAGAAAAAAAAAAGATTAAATAAAAATATAAGAGTAAATTCAAATTTGTAAACGATGAACTTGAATAACAATAAAGTTATCCAAATTATCACTTTATTGACGAAAAAATAAATGGAATTAACGATAGTATAAAAAACAAAAAAAATCACATGTTTAGTTTTTTAAATCACATGTTTAGTTTTTGTTAAGACTCTTCGGACGATGCAAAAGCGAGCATGACTCAGCTAAGATATGTATGTGTTGATGACCTAGAGATCTGTGGTTCGAATTCCTTCATCCCAATGTACTAAAAAAAAAAGAAAATCTTCCACGATTTGATTTTTTTTTTTTTTTGAAAAGTAAGCCTATAAACATAACTTCTATCTAAAACATACTTCTATCTATTATCTACCTTCTACTAGTATTTTCAAAATTAAATAATTTTTTTTTAAAAAATAAATAAAATAGTTTTCAAAAATTTATTTTTATTTTTAGAATTTGACTAAGAATTCAATTATTTAATTAAGAAATACGAAAAAAAAATAATTATATCAAACCCCATAACCGAAAAAAAATGGTTAACTAGCATAGGTACAAATAGCAAATATGGTTAACAAAGTTAGAGTGTATAGGGTATTGTAAGAACGAGAACGCATTCAAATGACGAATTATGGTGCTTCTCTTGACACTTTCGACAACATTCATCAGCTACAAATGTATTCATACAACTTCTGAACACATTGAGTTTCGTGCATAGGCTACTTGTCACTTGAGTCTTGACTCACCAATATCAATACATCTGCAAAATGTTTCAAATATCAAGTCTCTACGTTAATCAATGTATTTTTTTTCTTATATAATTTCAAGTATTAAAGTATTTTTTTTCTAGTTCAACAACGAGTAGAGGGATTCAAATATATTTTGGTCGAGATCAAATATCGTTTTAACCGGTTATACTTGGTAAAATGAAAGTTTTTATCAATAAAATTATGAAAAATAAAATAAAATAAATTTTTCACCTAACCGGACTTAAAAACACGGGGCCAAGAGAATTAAAAACTTACTCAATCCAATTAAAAGAGAAGAAAAGGGACCGTCACATATTATGACGGATAATTTTATAGGACAATTATTTTTGAGTATACTCATAATGGCTATTAAAAAACGTATGATTTTTTTTTTTTTTTTTTTTTTTTTGAGATAAAAACGTATGAATTTTAAATCTTAGATAAGCAACATATATTATGAGTATCTCATTCAATGATTTTAACCAAGGAAGGAACATATTTAATTCAAATTTATTTAGAATTTTGTTTTTTGAATGGATGTTATTTAGTGACTTAATGTTATATTTAGATCAAAATTCAAAACATAAACTACAACATATTTAAAAGTATTGGTACCTTGACTAACAGGTCATGAGTTCAATATCGCATTAATTAAAATACCGTTGCCAAAAAAAAAAAAAAAAAATATTTAAAAGCATTTTAAAATATAGAGCTATATATATGATTTACAAAATTAAAAAATTCAAGATTAAATATATCATTTTTAATTGGTTCTTACTAATTTAAAACTTTCAATTTTTCTTAAACTATATAAAGATTCTCAATCAAGCAATTCTCTAAAAAGAAAGTTGTTAATTCTTAATATAAAATTATTTTACAATAGAATAAAGCATCGGTGATTAACAAAATTCTAAAAAAAAAAAAAAAATATATTAATAGTTATCACTTATATCAATGATAAAAAAAATCATATTTGTGATTTTTTTTTTCAACAATATTTTAATTAATGTGGGGATTGGATCCATGACCTCTTAGTCCCGGACACAACTTTATGCCAATTGAACTAAGTTCGATTTGACGTATTTGTGAATTTTTTTAAAAAAGACTACATTGTAATTATTTTACCCTAAATTAACATTGGTGCAATTTTTCTAAAGTTAACATGTTATTAAATTATTTTTTATTCACATATTTAGATACCTAGGCAATGTGACTTAGACTGTCAGTATGGAAGAAACAATTTTGTTGATGGGTGGAGTCAAATTCTATGGATAGAAATAAATGATTTCACGATGGTGAAGTAGTAGTATTTGAATGACATATTCTTACATTTAAATATGCTAATAAAATTATAATTTAAAGATACATCAACATATTATTAATAAAATTGAAAAAAAAAAACAAAAAAAACAAAAAAAAAACGTATACGTATCATTTAATAACTTTTTCGTGGAGACCGAACATAAAGATAGGTAGAATTGTAGAAAGCAAGGACAAGGAAAAAAGAGAGCAACAAAACTTTATGCCATCTTCTAGAAAATCAACAAACCATATAGAAAAAATTTCTGTTTAATTGTAAGATAGTGGTGTCATTTGTGATTTGGAAGTGCATATATTTATATAGTAAGTTTCTATCATTATTTTCCTTTTTTACAGTCTAATTATATCGAGTTTCTACTTTGTACCCTTATTATTTTTTATTTTCTTAGTAGCTTAATTATCGTAAGTTTCTATTTATTTATTTATTATTTTTTTTAAGTACATTTTCTCTATGAATTTGTTAAATCTTTGACACCACTCCATACATTATTCCTTCTGCCAATCCTTCTGCCATCTTGAAAGAAGAATGAATTCGCAACTATCACATAATTTTCAGTCTCTCTAATGTGTTCACGCACTTCTGTCAGACATACCAAGTGAGGTGGTCCCGGATGCCACTCTTGTGTGGAATCCCCCGTTTGAAGATGGGCACAAAAGGAATGTGGATGTTGCGTGCCATCCGTTAGAGGTTAAAACAAGAGTGAGTGTGTGGTCATTTGTGATTGCAGAGGGAATTTGGTGACTCCCTCCTCAGTTTGTATCCAGGGGAAGTTTGATATGTGGGTCGTCAAGTTCGTTGCGCAAGTTTTGGTGAATCCTATTCACTCTCATGATTTGCACTGTTCCCCTAAGTGGCCGTGCTTGCAAAGATTAGAGAATGAATGAGTGTTTTTCAGATTAAGAGCCTCACTTTTATCCCGAGAACAATTAATCGGGTCGCTCATAAATGTAACAACTCAGGTTTTTATCATTAGGGGTTCCTCCTCTTGGGAGGGCCCTTTACCAAGTTGGCTTCAACTTTTGTTACTTTTTGACGGTAGTCTTTGTAATTCTTATGCTCCTTCCAGCCACGTTTCTTGATTAATGAAAGTTGTTTGTTTAAAAAAAATAATAATAATAATAATGGTGAATTAGGGAAATGAGAGCTCGAGTTAAAACAAAGTTTAGGGCAAGAAAGAATAAAATGGCATAATAAAGTGAAGTGCATATAATATATATTCTCCAAAATTGAATCGATAAGTTATATTTATCGATCCAACCATTTTTTATTGATAAGAAATATGGGAAAATATTACCACATAGTTCACATCACACCGTGATTAAAAGCAGAACTCAGTTTGCAGGGCAATCGTAGCTACAATAGCAAACCTTCTTAAAGATGATTGGAGAACCTGGAAAGGGGACTACAGGAAGTGAAACGCAATCGGATGATGAATTAGGATTCGACTGTTTACACCTCTGCTCACAATCTTCGGGTGTGCAACCTTCATACAACTTCACATTACATGTTCTTGCATGGGCTGTTTTAGGCATCATCAATGCACCTGCGAATTTTTCAATATATATATTATATATCGAGACTATAGGTGAGATATTTGCACCGATGACCCCCCTCTCAGGGATCTTAATGTTTTTTTATCCCCTTTTCGAAAACACATGCTTTTCTGCTCATTTGCTGACATCATCAACACTACACGCTGAACACGATCACGAGGAAAACATTTGGTAGTACCATTCGTTGAGCACGCACAACCCTCATGCTCAACGAATGATACAAATGACTTTTCACAAAGAGGGGACGTGCTGATCATGAGAGAAGGTCAAAAAACATGCGTTTTAAAAAATCGGGTCATTTGACATTAATTGCAACGCAACACAGGTTTAAAATTAGTTTAAAAATATAGAGCCATAATCTTCGAATTTTAAAAAGTGAAAAAACATAAATCTGCATATTTAATATTACTATTGATTCAAGAAGAGAAAACATAAGAATTTCTAAAGAAACAAACCTGAGAAAAGGAGGACAAGAAGAAAAAAGAGGGAGCAAGAAAACTTTGCCATCTCTTACAAAATCAATAGTAAAGTAAATTTATGTGTTTGAATTGAGAGATAATTGGTTCATTTACAATTGAAGAGCGTGTATTTATATGCGGTTTTTAATTTACGAATATGGCAACCCAATAATTTTTGTATCTTGAATGGAAACTAGGTCACTATTTGCTTGAGTGTTGTGAGGTCTTAATATGGATTAATGTAATTAATGTTTTAATGAAATGAATATGCCAAAAAATAATCTATACATTTAATAGTCATAAACTTCTGCAACTATTAACCCGCCACCAATCAAAACATAGCTTATCAACTTGGACTAATTATGTCAATTGACCTATGCTCGATTTGACAATTTATTTTATTTTTTTAACACCATATATATATGATGGGGGATTCGAATTTCTAACCACTTGGTCAATAATTCATATATTATGTGTCAAAACTTCTAACCACTTGGTCAATAATAATTCATATATTATTTTAGTTGAGTTATGCTCATGTTGACATTTGTTAATCATATTCTAATAACACCTTATATAATGATATATAGATTTGCATGATGTAATTTTTTTTAATTAAAAATCAATTTACAATTTTTCAAATATGCTTATGTTTATTGGGACATGACCATTATTTTTTTTTTTTTTTTTTTTGCAAAGGTAGATGTGTTACTAAGCAAAAATAATTTCAAAGCCCGAAGTCAAGGGCACCATAGTAACAAAAACACACGACCCACCAACGAGACAGGAGTCACCGAACAACAAAACAAAAAACACATGACCACTACTAAAAGTACCACATGTGCTGTTATACATGTTTTTTTTTTTTTTTTTTTTTTTTTTAATATTGTATTGTTTTAAAATTATTTATTAAAATATCGTATAACAACGTAACCTTAGTGACTCAAGAGGTCACAAATTCCATCCTTATCTCTTAAAAAAAAATCTATATATAAATTTATGGAAAGCCTTTTTAATTCGATTGATAGAAATGCCAACAAGAGCATAGCTCAATGACATGATATATCGTCTAGTGACTATGAAGTCTTAAGTTTAACCTCCACTCCAACATTTTTTTTTTTTTTTTTTTTTATAGAAATATGGAAAATTACGACATCACCCTGTGTTACAAAGCAAAGCTGAGAAGTTATGATCAGTTTTCAGCAATTGTAGGTGCAATAACATTCAATACTGGTATAAGGGATTGGACCAATTGGAACCCATTCAGCTATTGAATTCGGATGCTTTTGTTGACACCCTTGCCTTACATGCGTTAATTCCTCCTCGACATCCATCCTACAACTTCTCCTCACATTGTGTTGCATTCGCTGCTTCAGGCATCATCAATACAACTGCTAAAATATTAACTTTAATGAACATAAGTTATAAGTTAAAAACATAGCTCAACAGTTAAAACATCTTTATTTTCTTTAAAATGGTTGTAGATTCGAATCTCTACTTCCACCGGTAATATAATATTTTTTTAAAAACGACCGTTTTTAGTAAACATTTGATTTTATAATTTTAAATATTCAAACATTTGATTTACATGCGTTAATGCCCCTGACGGATGGTTTGTCCGGGACTTGGTGCGGTGGCCCTCACTCCTTCGAGAGTGGGTGTGACGTTAGTGGGTGACGCGAAGCTGAGGTAGCCCGTAACAATTTTCATATCTAATAACTTTGAAGACTAAACATAGAGAATATCTAATTAATAAATTAAAAAAAAAAAAAAAACCCGAGAAAATGAGGAAAACAATGAAAAATAGGGAGCAAGAAAACTTTGCCATCTCATTTAGAAGGAATGATCAAGTAAATTTATCTCTTTGATTCAAAGAAAATTGGGTACTTTCATTTGGCATTGAAGAGCGTGTATTTATATGCAAATGTATGGTTTTAAATATGAAAACACAATATTTTTATTTATCTTTTTTTTTTTTGCAACGGTAGTTTAATTAATGCGGGGATTGAACCCATAAAATTAATGCGGGGATTGAACCCTTTTGGTCACCGACACAACCCTATGCCAATTGAGCTATGCTCGGTTTGGCGATATTTTTATTTATCTTATTAGATAAGCAAGGCTAATTATATGGTCATTTCTAACGTTATTTACTTTTTTTTTTTTTTTTTTTTTTTTCTATGATTAAGAATTTAAGAGTCTTTATTAAGACGAATAAGAGCATAGCTCAACTGACATGATGTATCGAATAATGACCTAGAGGTTCTAGGTTCAATCACCACCTATCCTCCACCCTACATGTTGTAAAAAAAAAAGAAGTCATTATTAAGTAAATGTAGTTTATATTTATGCAGTGAATATAGGATTGAACTAAAAAAAAGACACAGAAGATCATGGTATAATGTGTTCCGAAAAATAAAATAAAAAGTGTATTAATAATTTCATATAGTTACATTTTTTTTTTTTTACATAAATTCAACCATACATGGAATTAGAAGCTTCCAACGTCTCTATTGAAAATATTTATCTTTAACTAGTTGATTTATACTTAGATTGAAAAATAATATAATAATTATTGATGATCATATTGTGAAAACACGTTCACATTGTGCTTCTTCTTGTATTATGCATGCATAAAAAGTATTATTATTGTTAACCACTTTCGATATAAATTAACTTCAAACTAATCATAATGATTAATTTTAAGATTTATTGAAAACATTTGAAAGTAAATGGACTAAAATGGAATAAACCTTGAAATACCGGAACCAAAAGAATACTTTAAGCTTTATATTAAAATATTAATTAGACTTTAAAAAAAATCAATAAAAAATATTTTTTATATCTTATATTTTTTTTAAAAAAAAAAAAGCTTAAAACATAAATTTATTTTAAGAAAAACAAGAATTGACATGAAAAACTACCAAAACGAAAAGAAAAAAAAACACAAGCACGATGGGAAAGAAACTCTTCTACGTGAAAAATTGTTACAATCACACAAATTCTCTCAGGACCCGAATTACAAAAAAACACTCTCTCAAGTTAATTTGCACAACTCACACCATATACATAATTTGTTATTTTGCACCACTCACACCACATACATAATTTAAGTAGAGTTACTACACCAAAGTGTTTCTAAGTGTGATGATTAGGAACCAAAGCCATAAATTTCTTTTAAATATTTCGAGCCTATAACTTTCTCATTTTTTTACGACGTGAGACTACTGTTGTTCTCATATATCGCCAAAAACCTTACAATTATAAATATGTTATTTTTTACTACAAATTTTAAAGATTTTCGACAGTTAAAAGATATTTTTGAATAATCTATATCTCTCAAGGGTTTTTTCTTTTAAGAATATTGCACCATGTGTTAATTTAGCGTAAACTAATTGTAAATATGACAATTTTTATGGGTGATAATCATTGAAAGCAGTCTATTTTTATCAGTGATGAAAATTGTGATATTTGTAATTATTATTGAAAATGTACTATATTTATAATTATTTTGAATTTGATTGCTATTTATTATATTAGCCCTAATAAGAAATCATTGACAAGAAAGCAAATAGTAGTGGAAGTTACCATAAATTGGCCTATTTTTTCCAAATAAAGATACAAAAGTTACCGTGTTGCCATATATTTGGAAATTCAAAATCTTGGGTATAAAATATAAATACACTCAAATGCAAATGACCTAACAAATCTCTCAATCAAAATAAAGATGGCAAAGTTTTCTTGCTCCATCTTTTTCTTTGTTGTCCTCCTTCTCTCAGGTTTGTTTCTTTACATATCTTCATTGTTTTGTCTTCTCCAGCTCAATAATTAGTAAATTGTATATTTTAATTATTTTTTTAATTTTTTCTTAATTGTTATTTTAATGTTATATCCAATTAAATTTCATTAAAAATTGAATAATGAAACAACCAGCTCAACATTATTCTTAAAAAGGAAAAAAAAAAAAGTTCAATATAGCATTCCTCTCTAATCACACACCCAAGGTGAGGTTTTCACTATTTTTTTCAACTTGGGCATAACCTTGGTGACTTTGCTTTTGTTTTCACCCAAAATGTCTCATATCTAGTCGATGTGGGACATTTTGTATGTATTCCCAACAACAATGTTTTATAACTCGACCTTTTGTGATTAAAAAGGAAAAAAAAACATATATGATCCTAGTTGAATATGATGATATTCATTTTGTTTTGTTTTTGTTTGCAGTTGCATGGACGGTGGCTCAAGCAGCCGATGCAAAAGGATGTAATGAGATAAAGTTGTACAATTTTGGATGTCAAGATTTGGATTGTGAACAAAACTGTAAAGAGAAGCTCCCAGATTCATCCTCATCTGCATGTCTTGGGAACCTTAGTTGCTACTGCTACTTTCCTTGTCCTGGAAACTGAGTTTTATATGCTTTTCTTTTTCTTCAACTTAATCACATATTATCATATGGTAATGTGTCATAATTTTCCCCACATTTAATTTCGTTAATAAAATTGTTCAGTGCCTTTATTCTTATTCAACTTTCCACAACATGCTTCTAAATATTTTATTTGTTATAAGAGGAGTAACATGTTATATTGTGAGTGAGGTTCTTTCATCTTTTCGATGTGCGATCCGTGCGTGTTTCAATAATTTTACAAGCTATGTGAGGTACTTGACAATTTTGTTTCTTAAAATTTTTAACCGGCATGATAGTGACCATGAGGTCCTAGGTTCAATCCCCCACCCCAACATGTTGTCAAAAAAAAAAAAAAAAAAAAATTGTTAACCATAGTGATGACTAATTGAAATCTTGACCTACAAGTAAATAAACTTGCACTGTAACTTGTAACTTTTAATTTTTCAATATGAAATCATGGAGCGCGAGTGCTTATAAATTCACAATTTGTGGGCAAAATCTCAGAAGACACAGAGGTATATATTTTAGAACGTTCAAATGCAAATTCATACAACTTCTCGAGCCATTGTCTTGTCATGAGCTGCTTCAGGCACTACCAATGCAACTGCAATTTTTGTCTAAATCAGATCATATCAAGTTAATTTCTAATGCAAACATCTCAGTAAACTCACTAATTTATATATTAAGATCAAGGTTTGCATAAATTTAAGTTTGGTTAATACACAAATATTGAAAATTATTAAATTTTGTATAAAGATATTGATTTACAAATATATCACCACAATAACTTTTCTATACACATATTGATTTACAAATTATGTCAACACAATAACTTTTGCTCGGTGTTACGGATCTTCAAAACCAATGCCCAGTCGTTTCTCTCTCTCTTTTCGTCCCCAAATCCTCCCCTTCCCCTAAAAATTTTTTTAAAAATAATAGTACATAAACGTCGCAACGCCTAGGCGCGGTAAAAATACGTTTTTTTTTCCGCCTTCCAGTTCGTAGTGCCTAGGCGCTAAGCCCTACTGTTTTGGTAGAAGATATCAATTTTCAATCATAAACTTTCAATTTCATCAAATTGAACTATAAACTTAGAAAATGTTCCATTTTTTACAATTTGTTCAATTTCGCTAACTAGAGACCACAAATTTTAACAAAAATAATTATGCAAAAATCTCGGTAAACTCACTAATTTATATAAGATCAAGTTTTGCACAAATTTAAGTTTGATTTAATACACAAAATATTGAAAATTAGTATTGATGGTTGAAATGAATTCTACATAAAGAGAATTTGGTTTTATTTTTAGGCGTTTATCTCATTTGATGAGTTCATTATTGTGTTGATTTAACATGATATCATAGTAGAAATGTTCAATGTTCGCACCCTTGTAAGGTGGTTTTCTCTTTGATTTTCATTTGTTAGTTGTTTTACAAATTTTCAAGCCACACAATTGAAGGAGTTTTTTTTTTTTTTTTTTTTTTTTTTTTTTTTTTTTTTTTTTTTTTTAGGTAACGAAATTGTGAGTGTTAGAGTATGAATATAATCCAATTTACTGTAATCCATCATCTTAAGTTTTTGGTTCCTTGGTGATTTAACAACAAATTAATATTTCATTGAATAACTTTTCCAAAACCCTCAAATTTCAACAATAAAAAAGCTTTAAGGACGTCTTTGTTTGACACTAAAAAATTCTGGCTTTTTCGCCGATGGATGACACAAAAAAGCTTTAATGAATAAGAAAAAAGTGCTACTCAACCATTTTATTAATGAAATATATGGGAAATTACCGGAACAACATATGATGATTAATTGAACAAAAAGAAAAACAAATAGGTCGATTTTAAGGACAATCATAGAAGCAAGTGCAATCAAAGTTGAGGGGAAAATTAGGATCACTAGATTGAATACATTGAGCAGCATATGTCTTAGGGAAGTTTGCTTCACACGCGAGGCGACATGACGCAGGATTGCATAGAGGTACGTTCAACACCTCTTTACATGCATGGGCTGCTTGAGGCACCATCCATCCAACTGCAAAAAAAATATTATTCAATATCATATCAACTAGGATAATATATATGTTTCTTTTCTTTTTTTAAATCACAAAATGCTAATATTCTAATTTTAAAAAGTATTAAAAAAAATATAAAAATATGTAAAGAAACAAACCTGAAAGAACGAGGAGAGCAAGAAAGACGAAGGAGCAAGAAAACTTTGCCATCTCACTACTTGAAGATCAATAATAATATAGTAAAATTATGATCTTTTTGGATTGAGAGATACTTGGGTCATTTGCAATTCACCAAATCATGTATTTATATCCTCATATTGATTTACAAATATAGCAACACAATAACTTTTTTATGCAGATATATATATCAACACAATAACTTTTGTATATGCAGATATTGATTTACAAATATAGCAACACAATAATTTTTGTATACAAATATTGATTTATAAATATATCAACACGATAACATTGTACATGCATATATTGATTTACAAATATGACAACACAATAACTTTTGTATACACATATGTCAACCCAATAACTTTTCTATAACTTTTTGTTTTGTTTGAGTGTTCCGATCTTCAAAATAAGTGTCCAATCGTTTCTCTCTATCTTTTCATCCCCAAATCCTCCTCCTCCCCTTTATAAAATATAAAAATAACGCTCTTATACCTAGGGTACAATCGTCGCAACGCCTCGCGGTAAAAACACATTTTTTTCCGCCACCCAATTCGTAACGCTAAGCTTTTTTTTTTTTTTTTTTTTAATTTATTGCACTTCTTGGACTTTGGTATTAAAACTTCATTTTCTTTATATCTCTTCAATTTTTCTTCTACAATTAAAAGAATAAATAAACAATTAAATTTCTAAACAAAATGTACAAGTAAATCAACAAAAACAACTCAAATTTGGTCTATTTTACTACGCCCTAAACTAAACCCCTCAAAAGGGGAGTTTTTTTTTTGTTTTTTTTTTTTTTACATCAGAGATTGGGAACTAAGGAAGGTGAAAGTAACGAGAGGGAGAGATGAAATTTCAAAATTATCATTTATTATTATTATTATTTTCCATATTTCGATTTGGGGTGCAACTTTCCCATTCATAACCATTTCCCGAAAAAAAAATGCTAACATATTTTGGCGAGATTAAATATCGTTTTAATCGGTTATATACTTGATAAAATGAAAGTTTTTATCAATAAAGTTATGAAAAATAAAATAAAATAAAAATTTCCACCTTACCCGACTTAAAAACACCCAATTGGGCTACGAGAATTAAAAACTTACTCAATCCAACTAAAAGAGAGGAAAAGGGTTATGGTTTTCATAAAACATAACTGAAAGATGTGGTAATTTTAAGAACATCGCAAATGAAGTTAAGTTTTTGGGGGAGACCGTCACAATATGACCGATAATTTTATAGGACAATTATTTTGAGTATATACTAGATGACTATTAGAAAACGTATGATTTTTTTTTTTTTTTTTTTTTTGAGATAAAAACGTATGAATTTTAAATCTTAGGTTAAGCAATATTATGAAGATCTCATTCAATGGTTTTAACCGATGAATGAACATATTTAATTAAAATTTATTTAGCAAATTATTTTTTTGAATGGTTGTTATTTAAGTGACTTAATGTTATATTTAGATCAAAATTCAAAACATAAACTACAACATATTTAAAAGTATTGACATAAGGTTGTGTGCTTGACTAAGGTCATGGGTTCAATGATCACATTGATTAAGATACAGTTGCAAAAAAAAAAAATATATATATTTAAAAGCATTTTGAAATATAGAGCTATATATATATGATTTACAAAATTAAAAAAGGTTGGTTGCACAAATAGCAATCAGGCCCAAACTAATTGCAAATTTAGCAAATTTTAAAATGTTTTGCAAATATGGGAAAAAAATTTGTTTCTATCACTGACTTTATCATATCATTCCGTTTCTATTATTTTATTCCGTTATTTTGATGACATAAACTATCGTGTGGCTTGATGGGTAAAGGAGCGCCTAGAAAGTTATTTTTTATTTGTCGAGACGCTGTAAAAAAAAGCTCTCGGGTTTGAGCGTCTCGACGCGAGAACAAAAGTGCAACATTATCACTGACAAAAATCTATAAAAAGATGAGGTGATCGACAATAGACTTCTATCAGCCACAAGATATCAGCGATAGAAATTGCCATCGTAAATTTTTTAAAAACATGCTATATTTTTGGTGAATCCCATTCACTCTCATGATTTGGAGTTGTCCCCTAAGGGGTTGTTCTTGCAAAAATTAGAGAATGAATGAGTGTTTTTCAGATTAAGGGCCTCACTTTTATCCCAAGAACAATTAATCGGGTCGCTCATAATGTAACAACTCAGGTTTTTATCTTTGAGAATTCCTCTTCTTGGGAGGACCCTTTACCAAGTTGGCTTCAACTTTTGTTACTTTCTGAAGGTAGTCTTTGTAATTCTTATGCGCCTTCGAGCTACGTTTCTTCTTGATTAATGAAAGTTGTTTGTTTAAAAAAAATAAAATAATAATAATGGTGAATTAGGGAAATAAAAAATAAAATAATAATAATGGTGAATTAGGGAAATGAGAGATCGAGTTAAAACAAAGTTTAGGGCAAGAAGGAATAAAATGGCAGAATAAAGTGAAGTGCATATAATATATATTCTCCAAAATTGAATCGATAAGTTAACCATTTTTTATTGATAAGAAATGTGGGAAATTATTACCACATAGTTCACATCACACCGTAATTAAAAGCAGAACTCAGTTTGCAGGGCAATCGAAGCTACAATAGCAAACCTTCTTAAAGATGATTCGAGACCTGGAAAGGGGAATACAGGAAGTGAAACGCAATCAGATGATGAATTAGGATTCAACTGTTTACACCTCTGCTCACAATCTTCAGGTGTGCAACCTTCATACAACTTCTGATTACATGTTCTTGCATGGACTGTTTTAGGCATCATCAATGCACCTGCGAATTTTTCAATATATATTATATATCGAGACTATAGCTGAGATATTTGCACCGATGACCCCCTCTCACATGCTTTTCTGCCTCACAACACTCAAACCTAAGGGACCATTAGAGTAATTTGCCCTTAATTAAAAGTGAATTGATTTTTTTTTAGTTTAACATGGGGCGAGGAAAACCGAACCTCTAACCTTTAAAATTAATGGTATATCTCTATACTAGGTTGATTATAAATTAGAATATATACTGATATTTTAATATAGTTACTTTATACAATTATTAGGTATAAATTAATGGGTTGGTTGCATATACAATAATCAGGCCCAAAATAATGGCAAATTTAGCAAAATTTAAAATATTGTGCAAATATTGCAAAAAATCAGTGCTATCACTAATAGAGAGGTAATTTAAGAGGGAGGGTAGATTTTGAAACAAATTAGAGAAATAAAGTTGTTTTAAAACAAATTAGAAAAATGGGTCGTTTTTTTTTTGTTTTTATTAAAGTGCGTAGGTTGAGAACGCGCACTCCAACTCGGTCAAAAATTTGTTCGCCACGTGGCCCAATCATATGGTGCCACGTGTTTCTGTTGGCCCTCCCTAAATTTTTCTTTCTTTTTCTTTCTCTTCAATTTTTTTAATTTGATTAATTTATTTTAAATCTTCATATATATATATATATATATATATACTTCTTTTTTTATTTATCATATAATCAATAGTATTATTATTTACAACTAATCCATATCTAATATCAATCATTATATTGTTTGTTAATTTTTGTTATCAAATGCTAACTATATATATATGATTTTTAATGTTATTTGAATCCAAAAGAAATCTATAATTTGAAGAATAATAATAAAAAAAAAACAAATAAGTGAAATTATTTTAAAAAATAAACAACAATATTAAAACAATAAATTAACAAAACAAAATGACTTTTCTAATGTTTTTAGAATATGTGATTTATATTTGTCTATATTCTAAAATCATTTATCTACTTCTAAATAAATTTTTTGTTTCTTTATAAAATCTTTGACCATACTAATTTATTTCAAGTATATTTATCTTATTTTAGATCTTAAACGTTGAAATGTCATGGTATATAATTATTTTAAGTATATAAGTATATTTTTTTTAAAAATTGTTTCTTTATAAAAATCATTTCAACGTTTCGTTAATTTATTGTTTTAATATTGTTGTTTATTTTTTTTTAACTTTTCATTTTTTAAACATGTTAATTTATTCTTAGATTTTCTTTTTTTTTTCTTTTTAAAATCACTAATGTTTTTTTATAGATTGAAATGAAAATCATTAGAATATATATATATATATATATATATATATATATATATATATATATATATATATATGATTTAGCATTTGGTAACAAAATACAAAATTCAACAAATAATATGATGATTAATATTTTGAACATTAATTTGTTTTGTTTAAATTTATTTAAAAAAATTAAATGAAATAGTTATATATAAAGTTATAAAAATGGTTAGAAGTTTATTTGTAATTTAGTTTTGATTATTTATTTCTATAATTGATAATAATGATTGATGTTAGATATCGATTAGTTGTAAATAATGATAATATTGATTATATGATAAATAAAAAAAGAAGTATATATATATATATATATATGAATATTTAAAATAAATTAATCAAATTAAAAAAAGAGAAGAGAAAAAAAAAGAAAAAATTTTTAGGGAGGGCTAACAAAAACACGTGGTGCCATATGATTGGGCCACGTGTATTTTTGATCCGGTTAGAGTGGGCTTCTCAACCTGTGCACTCTACTAAAGACAAAAAAAACAACCCATTTTTCAAATTTGTTTTAAAACAACCTTATTTCTCTAATTTGTTTCAAAATCTACCCCTCCCTCCTAAATTACCCCTAATAGACTGTTATCGTTGATATATGACTATCACTGATAAACTACTATCAGTGATAGTCACAAACACAATTCTATAAAAAACTGAGGTGATAGACTACTGGATTACTATCAGTGATAGACTACTAGATTACTATCAGCGATAGACTACTATCAGTGATAGAAATTGTCATATTTGCAATTCGTTTTTTTAAATGCTATATTTTTAATTATTTTACTCTAAATTGACATCTATTACAATTTCCCTAAATTAATTACAAATTTTTAATCATGTGTTTACCACCCTATAATGGATTTTTCCCAACAATCGTAATAAATCAATTGTAATGGATCAAAGCTTCAATTGTAATGGATCAAAGCTTCAATCGTAATCTATTTACTTTTGATAGTGTTTAATTAAGGTTAATTCAAGCATAATCTGAATTACATTAATAGTGTTTACTTCCACGTAATCATTCGTGAATTTACCATAGCTTTAATCGTGTTCAGAATCGTGTGTGAACTCGTTTTCTAGGTGTTACTCATGTGCAGACTCGTGTGGATACTCGTGGGATCGTGCGTTGACTCGTTTTTCAGGCGTTACTCGTGTGGAGACTTGTGTGTAGATACTCATATGAACCCATTTTTCAACATGAATCTTCACTTCCCTCTGTTTATTCTCTCTTATTTCTTCGTTTTTCGCCATTGGAGCTTCAATCTCTTCCCTCTTCCATTAACCCATTTATGTTTCTTCTTCACAAAAGAAAATCAACCCCCATTTTAAAGGGTCTCAACAATAAAGTAATGAGTTTCTCTATTTTGATCTCCTCAATTTGTTCATTTTTTATCCAATACCAACAATTTGTTCATATTTTTATCAAAATGAGTTTCTCTTTTTTTCTCCAAAAAATTTGGATTAAAAAACTGTTGAAGAAAAAAGAGAAATGAGATTCGCGATGAGGGGATTTGTGGAAAGAAAAAGAAAACTCACTTATTTATTGGGAGAGAAAGAAAAAGAAAACTCACTTGTGGAGAGAGAAAGAAAAAAGAAACTCATTGGTTGAAAAGAGAAATATTAAGAAACCATTTTTTTTTAAAGAAAAAGAAAAAGAAACTCTAACATATAGCGAGCGGCGGCGGGTCAGAATGAGGTGGGCGGCGGCGGCGAGATTGACCGGAGTAGAGGAGAAGAATAGAGAAAGAAGAAAGTGAAAGAGATGATAATGAGAATTTCACGGAAGAGAGAAAATGACAAATATAAAAATAATAATAAAAAAAATGGGTGGGACCCAATCAATTCCATTCCAACCATGATCACAAATTGTTGTGAAAATTCATTATTATCAACTCTAAATGGGGCAGGGAAGGGAGAAAAAAAAAGATTAAATAAAAATATAAGAGTAAATTCAAATTTGTAAACGATGAACTTGAATAACAATAAAGTTATCCAAATTATCACTTTATTGACGAAAAAATAAATGGAATTAACGATAGTATAAAAAACAAAAAAAATCACATGTTTAGTTTTTGTTAAGACTCTTCGGACTATGCAAAAACGAGCATGACTGAGCTAACATATGTATGTGTTGATGACCTAGAGGTCTGTGGTTCGAATTCCTTCATCCAAATGTACTAAAAAAAAAAAAATCTTCCACGATTTGATTTTTTTTTTTTTTGAAAAGTAAGCCTATAAACATAACTTCTATCTAAAACATACTTCTATCTATTATCTACCTTCTACTAGTATTTTCAAAATTAAATAATTTTTTTTTTAAAAATAAATAAAATAGTTTTCAAAAATTTATTTTTATTTTTAGAATTTGACTAAGAATTCAATTGTTTAATTAAGAAATATGAAAAAAAAATGATTATATCAAACCCCCGTAACCGAAAAAAATGGTTAACTAGCATAGGTACAAATAGCAAATTTGGTTAACAAAGTTAGAGTGTATAGGGTATTGTAAGAACGAGAACGCATTCAAATGACGAATTATGGTGCTTCTCTTGACACTTTCGACAACATTCATCAGCTACAAATGTATTCATACAACTTCTGAACACATTGAGTTTCGTGCATAGGCTACTTGTCACTTGAGTCTTGACTCACCAATATCAATACATCTGCAAAATGTTTCAAATATCAAGTCTCTACGTTAATCAATGTATTTTTTTTCTTATGTAATTTCAAGTATTAAAGTATTTTTTTTCTAGTTCAACAACGAGTAGAGGGATTCAAATACATTTTGGTTGAGATCAAATATCGTTTTAACCGGTTATACTTGGTAAAATGAAAGTTTTTATCAATAAAATTATGAAAAATAAAATAAAATAAACTTTTTACCTAACCCGACTTAAAAACACCGGGCCAAGAGAATTAAAAACTTACTCAATCCAATTAAAAGAGAAGAAAAGGGAGTTCTTGGAGGAGACCGTCACATATTATGACGGATAATTTTATAGGACAATTATTTTGAGTATACTCATAATGGCTATTAAAAAACGTATGATTTTTTTTTTTTTTTTTTTTTTTTGAGATAAAAACGTATGAATTTTAAATCTTAGATAAGCAACATATATTATGAGTATCTCATTCAATGATTTTAACCAAGGAAGGAACATATTTAATTCAAATTTATTTAGAATTTTGTTTTTTTTGAATGGATGTTATTTAAGTGACTTAATGTTATATTTAGATCAAAATTCAAAACATAAACTACAACATATTTAAAAGTATTGGTACCCTTGACTAACAGATCATGAGTTCAATATCGCATTAATTAAAATACCGTTGCCAAAAAAAAAAAAAATATTTAAAAGCATTTTAAAATATAGAGCTATATATATGATTTACAAAATTAAAAAATTCAAGATTAAATATATCATTTTTAATTCGTTCTTACTAATTTAAAACTTTCAATTTTTCTTAAACTATATAAAGATTCTCAATCAAGCAATTCTCTAAAAAGAAAGTTGTTAATTCTTAATATAAAATTATTTTACAATAGAATAAAGCATCGGTGATTAACAAAATTCTAAAAAAAAAAAAAATATATTAATAGTTATCACTTATATCAATGATAAAGAAAGATCATATTTGTGATTTTTTTTTTCAACAATATTTTAATTAATGTGGGAATTGGATCCATGACTTCTTAGTCACGGACACAACTTTATGCCAATTGAACTAAGTTCGATTTGACGTATTTGTGAATCTTTTTAAAAAAGGCTACATTGTAATTATTTTACCCTAAATTAACATTGGTGCAATTTTTCTAAAGTTAACATGCTATTAAATTATTTTTTATTCACATATTGAGATACCTAGGCAATGTGACTTAGACTGTCAGTATGGAAGAAACAATTTTGTTGATGGGGGGAGTCAAATTCTATGGATAGAAATAGATGATTTCACGATGGTGAAGTAGTAGTATTTGAATGACATATTCTTACATTTAAATATGCTAATAAAATTATAATTTAAAGATACATCAACATATTATTAATAAAATTTAACATAACATAACTGATAACTCTAGAAAATCAACTAAAACTAAATGTAGAAATTTAACATAACATTTTTTTTTTTTTTTTTAGCCAACAAGTTGTCAAAGGTTCAACCCCCACCCACAAACATGTTGTCAAAAAAAAAAAAAAAAAAAAACATAACATTTAAACATACATCAACATAATATGCTAATAAAAAAACGTATACGTATCATTTAATAACTTTTTCGTGGAGACCGAACATAAAGATAGGTAGAATTGTAGAAAGCAAGGACAAGGAAAAAAGAGAGCAACAAAACTTTATGCCATCTTCTAGAAAATCAACAAACCATATAGAAAAAATTTCTGTTTAATTGTAAGATAGTGGTGTCATTTGTGATTTGGAAGTGCATATATTTATATAGTAAGTTTCTATCATTATTTTCCTTTTTTACAGTCTAATTATATCGAGTTTCTACTTTGTACCCTTATTATTTTTTATTTTCTTAGTAGCTTAATTATGGTAAGTTTCTATTTATTTATTTATTATTTTTTTTTAAGTACATTTTCTCTCTGAATTTCTTAAGATCAAGGTTTGCATAAATTTAAGTTTGGTTAATACACAAATATTGAAAATTATTAAATTTTGTATAAAGATATTGATTTACAAATATATCAACACAATAACTTTTGTATACACATATTGATTTACAAATTATGTCAACACAATAACTTTTGCTCGGTGTTACGGATCTTCAAAACCAATGCCGAGTCGTTTCTATCATTGTACTCAACTGGAAGGCTTTTCTCTAGCCCCTCCTTCTCTCTTTCTCTTGATCATCAATGAAGTATCGTTTTCAAAAAAAAAAATGCCCAGTCGTTTCTCTCTTTCTTTTCGTCCCAAATCCTCCCCTTCCCCTAAAAAAAATTTAAAAATAACGCTCTTATACGTATAGTACATAAACGTCGCAACGCCTAGGCGCGGTAAAAATACGTTTTTTTTTTCCGCCTTCCAGTTCGTAGTGCCTAGGCGCTAAGCCCTACTGTTTTGGTAGAAGATATCAATTTTCAATCATAAACTTTCAATTTCATCAAATTGAACCATAAACTTAGAAAAATGTTCCAATTTTTACAATTTGTTCAATTTCGCTAACTAGAGACCACAAATTTTAACAAAAATAATTATGCAAAAATCTCCGTAAACTCACTAATTTATATAAGATCAATTTTTGCACAAATTTAAGTTTGATTTAATACACAAAATATTGAAAATTAGTATTGATGATTGAAATGAATTCTACATAAAGAGAATTTGGTTTTATTTTTAGGCGTTTATCTCATCTAATCAACCCAAAAACTTAAGTTGATGAGTTCATTATTGTGTTGATTTAACATGATATCATAGTAGAAATGTTCAATGTTGGAACCCTTGCAAGGTAGTTTTCTCTCTAATCAATATTGATTTTCATTTGTTAGTTGTTTTACAAATTTTCAAGCCCCACAATTGAAGGTTTTTTTTTTTTTTTTTTTTTTTTTTTTTTTTTTTTTTTTTTAACGAAATTTTGAGTGTTAGAGTATGGATATAATCTAATTTCCTGTAACCCATCATCTTAAGTTTTTGGTTCCTTGGTGATTTAACAACAAATTAATATTTCATTGAATAACTTTTCCAAAACTCTCAAATTTCAACAACAAAAAAGCTTTAACAACGTCTTTGTTTGACACTAAAAAATTCTGGCTTTTTCGTCGATGGATGACACAAAAAAGCTTTAATGAATAAGAAAAAAGTGCTACTCAACCATTTTATTAATGAAATATGAGAAATTACCGGAACAACATATGATGATCAGTTGAACAAAAAGAAAAACAAATAGGTCAGTTTTAAGGACAATCATAGAAGCAAGTGCAATCAAAGTTGAGGGGAAAATTAGGATCACTAGATTGAATACATTGAGCAGCATATGTCTTAGGGAAGTTTGCTTCACACGCGAGGCGACATGACGCAGGATTGCATAGAGGTACGTTCAACACCTCTTTACATGCATGGGCTGCTTGAGGCACCATCCATCCAACTGCAAAAAAAATATTATTCAATATCATATCAACTAGGATAATATATATGTTTCTTTTCTTTTCTTTTTTTAAATCACAAAATGCTAATATTGGAATTTTAAAAAGTATTAAAAAAATATTATAAAAATATGTAAAGAAACAAACCTGAAAGAACGAGGAGAGCGAGAAAGACGAAGGAGCAAGAAAACTTTGCCATCTCACTACTTGAAGATCAATAATAATATAGTAAAATTATGATCTTTTTGGATTGGGAGATACTTGGGTCATTTACAATTCACCAAACCATGTATTTATATCCACATATTGATTTACAAATATAGCAACACAATAACTTTTTTATACACATATATATATCAACACAATAACATTTGTATATGCAGATATTGATTTACAAATATAGCAATATTTACAAATATATCAACACGATAACATTGTACATGCATATATTGATTTACAAATATGACAACACAATAACTTTTGTATACACATATGTCAACCCAATAACTTTTCTATAACTTTTTGTTTTGTTTGAGTGTTCGGATCTTCAAAATAAGTGTCCAATCGTTCCTCTCTATCCTTTCGTCCCCAAATCCTCCTCCCCTAAATAAAATATAAAAATAACGCTCTTATACCTAGGGTACAATCGTCGCAACGCCTCGCGGTAAAAACACATTTTTTTTCCGCCACCCAATTCGTAGCGCTAAGCCTTTTTTTTTATTTTTTATTTTTTTACATCAGTGATTGGGAACTAAGGAAGGTGAAAGTAACGAGAGGGAGAGATGAAATTTCAAAATTATCATTTATTATTATTATTATTTTCCATATTTCGATTTCGGGTCCACAACTTTCCCATTCATAATCATTTCCCGAAAAAAAAATGCTAACTCTAAAAGACCAAGCCCAAGCTTCCTTGAGAAGTTAGACCTAATAAAAAAAAAAAGGGGAAGAAGTGGATGCTTCCACGTTTTGTTGGTTAAAAAAAAAGGAATTTATGTGGTTTCCAACGTAAAAAAGAAAAAGAAAAAATACACACAAAAAAAAAAAAAATCAAAAGTTTTGGTCCGACGAAAACAGAGAGGGTAAGAAAAGAAAAGGGTAAAACCCTTTTTTGGTGAAGGAGAAAAAAAGACGAGGAAAAAACCCCATCTAGAGAGAGATGGTCATTTGTACGTGAGAAAGCCCATTATATGAATTAACACTATTAATGCAATTCAAGTATTTTTAATTAAAAATAGGTGTCCCGTCAACATTCTGTTAGGACTTAACAAAATTTTTGACGGAGGGACAAAAAAAAATGAACTAAATTCAAAATTCAGGATATAATTGTTGGATTTGAAACCTTAGGGACCCAAAGGCTACCAAACTCAAACCTAAGAAACCATTTTAGGGTAATTTTCCCTTAATTAAAAGTGAGTTGATTTTTTTTTAGTTTAACATGGGGCGAGGAAAACCGAACCTCTAACCTTTAAAATTAATGGTATATCTCTAGACTAGTTGATTATAAATTAGAATATATACTGATATTTTAATATAGTTACTTTATACAATTATTATGTATAAATTAATGGGTGGGTTGCATATACAACAATCAAGCTCAAAATAATGGCAAATTTAGCAAAATTTAAAACATTTTGTAAATATGACAAAAAAATCAGTATGATAGACGGTTATCGTTGAAATATGACTATCACTCATAAACTACTATAGTGATAGTCACAAACAAAATTCTATAAAAAAACTGAGGTGATAGACTACTGGATTACTATCCATGATAAAAAATTTCATATTTGCAATTTTTGTTATAAAAAAAATGCTATATTTTTAATTATTTTACTCTAAATTGACATCTATTACAATTTCCCTAAATTAATTAAAAATTTCCAACCATGTTTACCACTCTATAATGGATTTTCCTCAACAATCGTAATAAATCAATTGTAATGGATCAAAGCTTCAATCGTAATCAATTTACTTTTGATAGTGTTTGCTTAAGGTTAATTCAAGCGTAATCTGAATTACATTAATAGTGTTTACTTGCACGTAATCATTCGCAAATTTACTATAATACCCTTTCGCTTTAATCGTGTTCAGAATCGTGTGTGAACTCGTTTTCCAGGTGTTACTCATGTGCAGACTCGTGTGGATAGGATCGTGTGTTGACTCGTTTTTCAGGCGTTACTCGTGTGGAGACTTGTGTAGATACTCATGAACCCATTTTTCAACATGAATCTTCACTTTCCTCCGTTTATTCTCTCTTCTTTCTTCGGTTTTCGCCATTGGAGCTTCAATCTCTTCCCTCTTCCATTAACCCATTTATGTTTTTCCTCACAAAAGAAAAGCAACCCCCATTTTCAACGGTCTCAACATTAAAGTAATGAGTTTCTCTCTTTTGATCTCCAATACCAACAATTTGTTCATATTTTTATAAAAATGAGTTCCTCTTTTTTTCTTCACAAATTTTGGATTAAAACACTTGTGAAGAAAAAAGAGAAATGAGATTGACAATGAGGGAATGTGTTGAAAGAAAAAGAAAACTCACTTCTTGGGAGAGAGAGAAAAAGAAAACTCATTTCTTGAGATAGAAAGAAAAAAGAAACTCATTGGTGCAAAGAGAAATAATAAGAAACCAATTTTTTTTAAAGAAAAAAAAATGATTATCGAAAAAAATGGTTACCAAGCATAGGCACAAATAGCAAATATATGGTTAACAAAGTTAGAGTGTATAGGGTATTGTACGTAAGAACGAGAACGCATTCAAATGATGAATTATGGTGCTTCTCTTGACACTTTCGACAACATTCATCAGCTACACAAGTATTCATACACATTGAGTTTCGTGCATAGGCTACTTGTCTTGTCACTTGAGTCTTGACTCACCATCAATACAACTGCAAAATGTTTCAAATATCAAGTCTCCACATTAATCAATGTGTTTTTATTCTTATGTAATTTCAAGTATTAAAGTATTTTTTTTCTAGTTCAACAACGACATGCAGCATAGAGGGATTCAAACATATTTTGGTCGAGATTAAATATCGTTTTAATCGGTTATATACTTGATAAAATGAAAGTTTTTATCAATAAAGTTATGAAAAATAAAATAAAATAAAAATTTCCACCTTTCCCGACTTAAAAACACCCAATTGGGCTACGGGAATTAAAAACTTACTCAATCCAACTAAAAGAGAGAAAAAGGGTTATGGTTTTCATAAAACATAACTAAAAGATGTGGTAATTTTAAGAACATCGCAAATGAAGTTAAGTTTTTGGGGGAGACCGTCACAATATGACCGATAATTTTATAGGACAATTATTTTGAGTATATACTCGATGACTATTAGAAAATGTATGATTTTTTTATTTTTTTTTTTTGAGATAAAAACGTATGAATTTTAAATCTTAGGTTAAGCAATATTATGAAGATCTCATTCAATGGTTTTAACCAATGAATGAACATATTTAATTAAAATTTATTTAGCAAATTGTTTTTTTGAATGGTTGTTATTTAAGTGACTTAATGTTATATTTAGATCAAAATTCAAAACATAAACTACAACATATTTAAAAATATTGACATAAGGTTGTGTGCTTGACTAAGGTCATGGGTTCAATGATCACATTGATTAAGATACGGTTGCAAAAAAAAAATAAAATATTTAAAAGCATTTTGAAATATAGAGCTATATATATATGATTTACAAAATTAAAAAGGACTGATTGCACAAATAGCAATCAGGCCCAAACTAATTGCAAATTTAGCAAATTTTAAAATGTTTTGCAAATATGGCAAAAAAATCTGTTTCTATCACTGACTTTATCATATCATTCCGTTTCTATTATTGTTATTCCGTTATTTTGATGACATAAACTATCGTGTGGCTTGATGGGTAAAGGGGCGCCTAGAAAGTTATTTTTTATGTGTCGAGACGCTGTAAAAAAAAAGCTCTCGGGTTTGAGCGTCTCGACGCGGGACCAAAAGTCACTACAAGAATATAGGGTTTTACCGACGCACAAAAACGTCGGAAAAAGTCTACAAACGCGTCGGCAAAGACATTCCCGACGAAAATAATTTCGTCGGGAGGATCGTCGGCATATCTACGTCGGGAAAGCCTTTCCCGACGCCAAAACTCACAGCGTCGGGAAAATTACTTTTGCCGACGCCATTGCATGCGTCGAGAAAGATGATTGACAAAAATATATAAAAAGCTGAGGTGATCAGCGATAGACTTCTATCAGCCACAAGATATCAGCGATAGAAATTGCCATCGCAATTTTTTTAAAAACATGCTATATTTTTGGTGAATCCCATTCACTCTCATGATTTGGAGTTGTCCCCTAAGGGGTTGTTCTTGCAAAAATTAGAGAATGAATGAGTGTTTTTCAGATTAAGAGCCTCACTTTTATCCCAAGAACAATTAATCGGGTCGCTCATAATGTAACAACTCAGGTTTTTATCTTTGGGAGTTCCTCCTCTCGGGAGGGCCCTTTACCAAGCTGGCTTCAACTTTTGTTACTTTTTGAAGGTAGTCTTTGTAATTCTTATGCACCTTCGACCGACGTTTCTTGATTAATGAAAGTTGTTTGTTTAAAAAAAATAAAATAATAATAATAGTGAATTAGGGAAATGAGAGATCGAGTTAAAACAAAGTTTAGGGCAAGAAGGAATAAAATGGCAGAATAAAGTGAAGTGCATATAATATATATTCTCCAAAATTGAATCGACAAGTTAACCATTTTTTATTGATAAGAAATGTGGGAAATTATTACCACATAGTTCACATCACACCGTGATTAAAAGCAGAACTCAGTTTGCAGGGCAATCGAAGCTACAATAGCAAACCTTCTTAAAGATGATTGGAGAACCTGGAAAGGGGACTACCGGAAGTGAAACGCAATCAGATGATGAATTAGGATTCAACTGTTTACACCTCTGCTCACAATCTTCAGGTGTGCAACCTTCATACAACTTCTGATTACATGTTCTTGCATGGGCTGTTTTAGGCATCATCAATGCACCTACAAATTTTTCAATATATATTATATATCGAGACTATAGCTGAGATATTTGCACCGATGACCCCCTCTCACATGCTTTTCTGCCTCACAACACTCAAACCTAAGGGACCATTATGGTAATTTGCCCTTAATTAAAAGTGAATTGATTTTTTTTTAGTTTAACATGGGGCGAGGAAAACCGAACCTCTAACCTTTAAAATTAATGGTATATCTCTATACTAGGTTGATTATAAATTAGAATATATACTGATATTTTAATATAGTTACTTTATACAATTTTTTTTTTTTTTTTGAAAAGTATACAATTATTAGGTATAAATTAATGGGTTGGTTGCATATACAATAATCAGGCCCAAAATAATGGCAAATTTAACAAAATTTAAAATATTGTGCAAATATTGCAAAAAATCAGTGGCTATCACTAATAGACGGGTACTTTAAAGGGAGGGGTAGATTTTGAAACAAATTAGAGAAATAAGGTTGTTTTAAAACAAATTAGAAAAATGGGTCGTTTTTTTTTGTCTTTATTAAAGTGCGTAGGTTGAGAACGCGCACTCCAACTCGGTCAAAAATTTGTTCGCCACGTGGCCCAATCATATGGTTCCACGTGTTTCTGTTGGCCCTCCCTAAATTTTTCTTTCTTTTTTTTCTCTTCAATTTTTTTAATTTGATTAATTTATTTTAAATCTTCATATATATATATATATACTTCTTTTTTTATTTATCATCTAATCAATATTATCATTATTTACAACTAATCCATATCTAATATCAATCATTATATTATTTGTTAATTTTTGTTATCAAATGCTAACTATATATATATATGATTTTTAATGTTATTTGAATCCAAAAGAAATCTATAATTTGAAGAATAATAATAAAAAAAAACAAATAAGTGAACATATTTTAAAAAATAAACAACAATATTAAAACAATAGATTAACAAAACAAAATGACTTTTCTAATGTTTTTAGAATATGTGATTTATATTTGTCTATATTCTAAAATCATTTATCTACTCCTAAATAAATTTTTTGTTTCTTTATAAAATCTTTGACCATACTAATTTATTTTAAGTATATTTATCTTATTTTAGATCTTAAACGTTGAAATGTCATGGTATATAATTATTTTAAGTATATAAGTATATTTTTTTTAAATAATCGTTTCTTTATAAAAATCATTTCAACGTTTCGTTAATTTATTGTTTTAATATTGTTGTTTATTTTTTTTTTAACTTTTCATTTTTTAAACATGTTAATTTATTCTTAGATTTTCTTTTTATTTTTCTTTTTAAAATCACTAATTTTTTTTTTATAGATTGAAATGAAAATCATTAGAATATATATATATATATATATATATATATATATATATATATGATTTAGCATTTGGTAACAAAATACAAAATTCAACAAATAATATGATGATTAATTTGTTTTGTTTAAATTTATTTAAAAAAATTAAATGAAATAGTTATATATAAAGTTATAAAAATGGTTAGAAGTTAATTTGTAATTTAGTTTTGATTATTTATTTCTATAATTGATAATAATGATTGATGTTAGATATAGTTGTAAATAATGATAATATTGATTAGATGATAAATAAAAAAAGAAGTATATATATATGAATAATTAAAATAAATTAATCAAATTAAAAAAAGAGAAGAGAAAAAAAAAGAAAAAAAATTTAGGGAGGGCTAACAAAAACACGTGGCGCCATATGATTGGGCCACGTGTCGAACATCCGGAACCTGCGCACTCTACTAAAGACAAAAAAAACAACCAATTTTTCTAATTTGTTTTAAAACAACCTTATTTCTCTAATTTGTTTCAAAATCTACCCTCCCTCCTAAATTATCCCTAATAGACTGTTATCGTTGATATATGACTATCACTGATAAACTACTATCAATGATAGTCACAAACAAAATTCTATAAAAAACTGAGGTGATAGACTACTGGATTACTATCAGTGATAGACTACTAGATTACTATCAGCGATAGACTACTATAGTGATAGAAATTGTCATATTTGCAATTTGTTTTTTTAAATGCTATATTTTTAATTATTTTACTCTAAATTAACATCTATTACAATTTTCCTAAATTAATTACAAATTTTCAATCATGTGTTTACCACTCTATAATGGAGTTTTCCCAACAATCGTAATAAATCAATTGTAATGGATCAAAGCTTCAATCGTAATCAATTTACTTTTGATAGTGTTTACTTAAGGTTAATTCAAGCGTAATCTGAATTACATTAATAGTGTTTACTTGCACGTAATTATTCGTGAATTTACCATAGCTTTAATCGTGTTCAGAATCGTGTGTGAACTCGTTTTCCAGGTGTTACTCATGTGCAGACTCGTGTGGATACTCGTTTTTCAGGCGTTACTCGTGTGGAGACTTGTGTGTAGATACTCATGAACCCATTTTTCAACATGAATCTTCACTTCCCTCCGTTTATTCTCTCTTATTTCTTCGGTTTTAGCCATTGGAGCTTCAATCTCTTCCCTCTTCCATTAACCCATTTATGTTTCTTCCTCACAAAAGAAAATCAACCCCCATTTTAAAGGGTCTCAACAGTAAAGTAATGAGTTTCTCTCTTTTGATCTCCTCAATTTGTTCATTTTTTATCCAATACCAACAATTTGTTCAGATTTTTTATCAAAATGAGTTTCTCTTTTTTTCTCCAAAAATTTTGGATTAAAAAACTGGTGAAGAAAAAAGAGAAATGAGATTGGCGATGAGGGAATTTGTGGAAAGAAAAAGAAAACTCACTTATTTATTGGGAGAGAAAGAAAAAGATAAAAGAAACTGGTGAAAAGAGAAATATTAAAAAACCATTTTTCTTTAAAGAAAAAGAAAAAGAAACTCTAACATATAGCCAGCGGCGGCGGGTCAGAATGAGGTGGGCGGTGGCGGCGAGATTGACCGGAATAGAGGAGAAGAATAGAGAAAGAAAAAAGTGAAGGAGATGATAATGAGAATCCCACGGAAGAGAAAATGACAAACATGAAAATAATAATAAAAAAAATGGGTGGGACCCAATCAATTCCATTCCAACCATGATCACAAATTGTTGTGAAAATTCATTATTATCAACTCCAAATGGGGCAGCGAAGGGAGAAAAAAAAAAAGATTAAATAAAAATATAAGAGTAAATTCAAATTTGTAAACGATGAACTTGAATAACAATAAAGTTATCCAAATTATCACTTTATTGACGAAAAAATAAATGGAATTAACGATAGTATAAAAAACAAAAAAAATCACATGTTTAGTTTTTGTTAAGACTCTTCGGACGATGCAAAAGCGAGCATGACTCAACTAACATATGTATGTGTTGATGACCTAGAGGTCTGTAGTTCGAATTCCTTCATCCCAATGTACTAAAAAAAAAAAAAAACTTCGACGATTTGATTTTTTTTTTTTTTGAAAAGTAAGCCTATAAACATAACTTCTATCTAAAACATACTTCTATCTATTATCTACCTTCTACTAGTATTTTCAAAATTAAATAATTTTTTTTAAAAAATAAATAAAATAATTTTCAAAAATTTATTTTTATTTTTAGAATTTGACTAAGAATTCAATTCTTTAATTAAGAAATATGAAAAAAAAAATGATTATATCAAACCCCCATAACCGAAAAAAAATGGTTAACAAGCATAGGTACAAATAGCAAATATATGGTTAACAAAGTTAGAGTGTATAGGGTATTGTAAGAACGAGAACGCATTCAAATGACGAATTATAGTGCTTCTCTTGACACTTTCGACCACATTCATCAGCTACAAATGTATTCATACAACTTCTGAACACATTGAGTTTCGTGCATAGGCTACTTGGTCACTTGAGTCTTGACTCACCAATATCAATACAACTACAAAATGTTTTAAATATCAAGTCTCTACATTAATCAATGTATTTTTTTTCTTATGTAATTTCAAGTATTAAAGTATTTTTTTTCTAGTCCAACAACGAGTAGAGGGATTCAAATATATTTTGGTCGAGATCAAATATCGTTTTAACCGGTTATACTTGGTAAAATGAAAGTTAATTTTTCACCTAACCCGACTTTAAAACACCGGGCCAAGAGAATTAAAAACTTACTCAATCCAATTAAAAGAGAAGAAAAGGGAGTTCTTGGAGGAGACCGTCACATATTATGACGGATAATTTTATAGGACAATTATTTTGAGTATACTCATAATGGCTATTAAAAAACGTATGATTTTTTTTTTTTTTTTTTTGAGATATAAACGTATGAATTTTAAATCTTAGATAAGCAACATATATTATGAGTATCTCATTCAATGATTTTAACCAAGGAAGGAACATATTTAATTTAAATTTATTTAAAATTTTGTTTTTTGAATGGATGTTATTTAAGTGACTTAGTGTTATATTTAAATCAAAATTCAAAACATAAACTACAACATATTTAAAAGTATTGATACCCTTGACTAAGAGGTCATGAGTTCAATATCGCATTAACTAAAATACCGTTCCCAAAAAAAAAAAAAATATTTAAAAGCATTTTAAAATATAGAGCTATATATATGATTTACAAAATTAAAAAATTCAAGATAAAATATATCATTTTTAATTGGTTCTTACTAATTTAAAACTTTCAATTTTTCTTAAACTATAAAGATTCTCAATCAAGCAATTCTCTAAAAAGAAAGTTGTTAATTCTTAATATAAAATTATTTTACAATAGAACAAAGCATCCGTGATTAACAAAATTCTAAAAAAAAAAAAAAAAAAAATATTAATAGTTATCACTTATATCAATGATAAAAAAGATCATATTTGTGATTTTTTTTTTCCAACAATATTTTAATTAATGTGGGATTGGATCCATGACCTATTAGTCACGGACACAACTTTATGCCCATTGAACTAGGTTCGATTTGGCGTATTTGTGAATCTTTTTAAAAATGGCTACATTGTAATTATTTTACCCTAAAATAACATTGGTGCAATTTTTCTAAAGTAAACATGTTATTAAATTATTTTTTATTCACATATTTAGATACCTAGGCAATGTCACTTAGAGTGTCAGTATGGAAGAAACAATTTTGTTGATGGGTGGAGTCAAATTCTATGGATAGAAATAGATGATTTCACGATGGTGAAGTAGTAGTATTTGAATGACATATATATATATATTTTTTTTTTTTTTTTTTTTGAGTACATTGGGAGTGGGGGATTCAAACCACAGACCTCTTGGTCATAAACATATACATGTGTCAGCTGAGCCATGCTCGCTTTGGCAATTGAATGGCATATTCTTACATTTAAATATGCTAATAAAATTATAACTTTTTCGTGGATGGCGTGCCAAACCGACCCTAAAGATTTTGAATTGTAGAAAGCAAGGACAAGGAAAAAAGAGAGCAACAAAACTTTATGCCATCTTCTAGAAAATCAACAAACCATATAGAAAAAATTTCTATTTAATTGTAAGATGGTGGTGTCATTTGTGATTTGGAAGTGCATATATTTATATAGTAAGTTTCTATCAATATTTTCCTTTTTTACAGTCTAATTATAGCGAGTTTCTACTTTGTACCCTTATTATTTTTTATTTTCTTAGTAGCTTAATTATGGTAAGTTTCTATTTATTTATTTTTTTTATTTATTTATTTTTTATTATTATTATTTTTTTTTTATTAAGTACCTTCTCTCTGAAATTTCTTAAATCTTTGAGACCACTCCATACATTATATCAGTTGAGCTCATGTTGGGTCTAACTATTTAGAAAGCAAACATGATACATATGATGATAATAAAATATATGCATATTTTCCGTCAATTTATTTATTTATCTATTTATTTAGGCGTTCACCTATTATCCAAGAGCTGATGCTGGTCGAGTCCATGAAATCGAAATTGAGACTTTTTTTCCTTTCTTTTTTAACTAAAATAATATCACTGTTTTTTTAGGGGGAAATTGTAGTAAATAACAATTTAAGACTTATTGTTTGCAAATATAGCATGTTTTTATAAATTTTGCGGATATAGCAATTTCTATCGCTGATATCTTATGACTGATAGAAGTCTATCGCTGATCACCTCAGTTTTTTATAGATTTTTGTCAGTGAAAATAGTCTATCAGAGATAATAGTCTATCACTGATAGAAGTCTATCAGTGATATAATAAAGTCTATCAGTGATAGAAACGAGTTTTTTTGCCATATTTGCAAAACATTTTAAAGTTGGCTAAATTTGCAATTAGTTTAGGCTTGATTGCTATTTGTGCAACCAGCCCCTTTTTAGGGACACTGTTTTTTTTTTTTTTTAAAATTATTATGTCATATCGCAGTTTTTTCTTTTCTTTTTCCATATTCTTATTTTTTTAAAAATTTAAAAAGTATTACTAATTTAAACACTTTATTTGTAAAATAAAATAAAAAATTGCATTAATATATCAAGTAATTTTATGATTTTTATATAATATTATGATACTTAAATTATAATTGAAATACTAAAATAAATAATAACAATCATTTTATTTTGGTAAAATGTAACATGTGAGGTGGGGATTATATTGGATGGAATCCAGACAATGGAATTGTGGTTATTTATTATTATTAATTCTAAATAAAGATAATATCACTCTTTTCCTTTTTAATTATTAGTGAAAAATCAATATATACTCCTAAACTTAAACTTTGGAGTTATCCTTTAATTTAATTTAATTTATAAATATATCAATTTACAACTTTCATTAATTTTTTTTTAAAAATATTGAAAACTTATAGTTTATGTATTTTAAACTCCTAAACTTTCATAGAAATCACTACAAAAATAATAGTCCATAGGAGCGGTTTTTTTTAGCAATTAAGACAATTTTAAATAAGCGAATCAATTTAGACTACCCGTTAGAATTTCGTTTGAAAATCGCTCATGCATCAATTCTCACATGTGTGTAGACTTCTTCATCAAAGTACTTATCACCTATTACGTTGTTTTTTTAAGTTTCTGTGTGGCATGTTGGGCCTTGTTGAACGAGCTTATTCCTTCTGCCATCTTGAAAGAAGAATGAATTCGCAACTATCACATGATTTTCAGTCTCTCTAATGTTCAGGCACTTCTATCAGACATACCAAGTGAGGTGGTCCCGAATGCCACTCCTGTGTGGAATCCCCCGTTTGAAGATGAGTACAAAATGAATGTGGATGTTACGTGCCATCCGTCAAAAGTTAAAACAAGAGTGAGTGTGTTGTCATTCATGATTGCAGAGGGAATTTGGTGACTCCCTCCACATTTTGTATCCAGGGGAAGTTTGATATGTGGGTCGTCAAGTTCGATGCGCAAGTTTTGGTGCATCCTATTCACTCTCATGATTTGCAATTGTCCCCTAAGAGGTTGTGCTTGCAAAGATTAGAGAATGAATGAGAGTTCTTCAGATTAAGGGCCTCACTTTTATCCCGAGAACAATTAATCGGGTCGTTCATAAATGTAACAACTTAGGTTTTTATCATTGGGGGTTCCTCCTCTTGGGAGGGCCCTTTACCAAGTTGGCTTCAACTTTTGTTACTTTTTGACGGTAGTCTTTGTAATTCTTATGCGCCTTCGAGCCACGTTTCTTGATTAATGAAAGTTGTTTGTTTAAAAATAATAATAATAATAATAATAATAATGGTGAATTAGGGGAATGAGAGCTCGAGTTAAAACAAAGTTTAGGGCAAGAAAGAATAAAATGGCAGAATAAAGTGAAGTGCATATAATATATATTCTCCAAAATTGAATCGATAAGTTATATTTATCGATCAAACCATTTTTTATTGATAAGAAATATGGGAAAATATTAGTTCACATCACTTGTGATTAAAAGCAGAACTCAGTTTGCAGGGCAATCGTAGCTACAATAGCAAACCTTCTTAAAGATGATTGGAGAACCTGGAAAGGGGACTACAGGAAGTGAAACGCAATCAGATGATGAATTAGGATTCGACTGTTTACACCTCTGCTCACAATCTTCGGGTGTGCAACCTTCATACAACTTCACATTACATGTTCTTGCATGGGCTGTTTTAGGCATCATCAATGCACCTGGGAATTTTTCAATATATATATTATATATCGAGACTATAGGTGAGATATTTGCACCATGATCCCCCTCTCAGGGATCTTAATGTTTTTTTATCCCCTTTTCGAAAACACATGCTTTTCTGCCCATTTGCTGACATCATCAACACTACGCGCTGAACACGATCACGAGGAAAACGTTTGTAGTACCATTCGTTGAGCACACACAACCCTCATGCTCAACGAATGATATAAATGACTTTTCACAAAGAGGGGACGTGCTGATCATGAGAGAAGGTCAAAAAACATGCATTTTAAAAAATCGGGTCATTTGACATTAATTGCAACGCAACACAGGTTTAAAATTAGTTTAAAAATATAGAGCCATAATCTTCGAATTTTAAAAAGTGAAAAAACATAAATCTGCATATTTAATATTACTATTGATTCAAGAAGAGAAAACATAAGAATTTCTAAAGAAACAAACCTGAGATAAGGAGGACAAGAAGAAAAAAGAGGGAGCAAGAAAACTTTGCCATTTCCTACAAAATCAATAGTAAAGTAAATTTATCTGTTTGAATTGAGAGATAATTGGTTCATTTACAATTGAAGAGCGTGTATTTATATGCGGTTTTTAATTTACGAATATGGCAACCCAATAATTTTTGTATCTTGAATGGAAACTAGGCCACTATTTGCTTTGAGTGTTGTGAGGTCTTAATATGGATTAATGTAATTAATGTTTTAATGAAATGAATATGCCAAAAAATAATCTATACATTTAATAGTCATAAACTTCTACGACTATTAACCCGTCACCAATCCAAACATAGCTTATCAACTTAGACTAATTATGCCAATTGACCTATGCTCGGTTTGACAATTTATTTTATTTTTTTAACACCATATATGATGGGGGATTCGAATTTCTAACCACTTGGTCAATAGTTCATATATTATGTGTCAAGATTCGAACTTCTAACCACTTGGGCAATAATAATTCATATATTATTTTAGTTGAGTTATGCTCATGTTGACATTTGTTAATCATATTCTAATAACACCTTATATAATGATATATAATTTTGTATGATGCAATTTTTTTTAATTAAAAATCAATTTACAATTTTTCAAATATACTTATGTTTATTGGGACATGACCATTATTATTTTTTTTTTTGCAAAGGTAGATGTGTTACTAAACAAAAATAATTTCAAAGCCCGAGGTTAAGGGCACCATAGTAACAAAAACACACGACCCACCAACGAGCCAGGAGTCACCGAACAACAAAACTAAAAACACATGACCACTACTAAAAGTACCACACGTGTTGTTATACATGTTTTTGTTTTTGTTTTTTTAATATTGTATTGTTTTAAAATTATTTATTAAAATATCGTATAACAACGTAACCTTAGTGACTCAAGAGGTCACAGATTCCATCATTATCTCTATAAAAAAAAATCTATATATAAATTTATGGAAAGCCTTTTAATTCGATTGATAGAAATGCCAACAAGAGCATAGCTCAATGACATGTATGGTCTAGTGACTGTGAAGTCTTAAGTTTAATCTCCACTCCAACATTTTTTTTTTTTTTTTTATAGAAATATGGGAAATTACGACATCACCCTGTGATACAAAGCAAAGCTGAGAAGTTATGATCCGTTTTCAGCAATTGTAGGTGCAATAACATTCAATACTCGTATAAGGGATTGGACCAATTGGAACCCATTCAGCTGGTGAATTCGGATGCTTTTGTTGACACCCTTGCTTACATGCGTTAATTCCTCCTCGACATCCATCCTACAACTTCTCCTCACATTATGTTGCATTCGCTGCTTCAGGCATCATCAATACAACTGCTAAAATATTAACTTTAATGAACATAAGTTATAAGTTAAAATCATAGCTCAACAGTTAAAACATCCTTATTTTCTTTAAAATGGTTGTTGATTCGAATCTCTACTTCCACCGGTAATATAATATTTTTTTAAAAACGACAGTTTTTAGTAAACATTTGATTTTATAATTTTAAATATTCAAACATTTGATTTACATGCGTTAATGCCCCTGACGGATGGTTTGTCCGGGACTTGGTGCGGTGGCCCTCACTCCTTCGAGAGTGGGTGTGACGTTAGCGGGTGACACGAAGCTGAGGTAGCCCGTAACAATTTTCATATCTAATAACTTTGAAGACTAAACATAGAGAATATCTAATTAATAAATAAATACAAAAAAAAAAAACCCGAGAAAATGAGGAAAACAATGAAAAATAGGGAGCAAGAAAACTTTGCCATCTCATTTAGAAGGAATGATCAAGTAAATTTATCTCTTTGATTCAAAGAAAATTGGGTACTTTCATTTGACATTGAAGAGCGTGTATTTATATGCAAATGTATGGTTTTAAATATGAAAACACAATATTTTTATTTATCTTATTAGATAAGCAAGGCTAATTATATGGTCATTTCTAACGTTATTTACTTTTTTTTTTTTTTGGTTTTTAAGAATTTAAGAGTCTTTATTAAGACGAATAAGAGCATAGCTCAACTGAGATGATGTATCGAATAATGACCTAGAGGTTCTAGGTTCAATCACCACCTATCCTCCACCCTACATGTTGTAAAAAAAAAGAAGTCATTATTAAGTAAATGTAGTTTATATTTATGCAGTGAATATAGGATTGAACTAAAAAAAAGACACAGAAGATCATGGTATAATGTGTTCCCAAAAATAAAATAAAAAGTGTATTAATAATTTCATATAATTACATTTTTTTTTTTTTATATAAATTCAACCATACATGGAATTAGAAGCTTCCAACGTCTCTATTGAAAATATTTATCTTTAACTAGTTGATTTATACTTAGATTGAAAAATAATATAATAATTATTGATGATCATATTGTGAAAACACGTTCACATTGTGCTTCTTCTTGTATTATGTATGCATAAAAAGTATTATTATTGTTAACCACTTTCGATATAAATTAACTTCAAACTAATCATAATGATTAGTTTTAAGATTTATTGAAAACATTTGAAAGAAAATGGACTAAAATGGAATAAACCTTGAAATAAGGGAACCAAAAGAATACTTTAAGCTTTATATTAAAATATTAATTAGACTTTAAAAAAAATCAATAAAAAATATTTTTTATATCTTATATTTTTTTTTTTAAAAAAAAGCTTAAAACATAAATTTATTTTAAGAAAAACAAGAATTGACATGAAAAACTACCAAAACGAAAAAAAAAAAAAAAACTCAAGCACGATCGGAAAGAAACTCTTCTACGTGAAAAATTGTTACAATGACACAAATTCTCTCAGGACCCGAATTACAAAAAAACACTCTCTCAAGCTAATTTGCACAACTCACACCATATACATAATTTGTTATTTTGCACCACTCACACCACATACATAATTTAAGTAGAGTTAGTACACCAAAGTGTTTCTAAGTGTGATGATTAGGAACCAAAGCCATAAATTTCTTTTAAATATTTCGAGCCTATAACTTTCTCATTTTTTTACGACGTTAGACTACTGTTGTTCTCATATATCGCCAAAAACCTTACAATTATAAATATGTTATTTTTTACTACAAATTTTAAAGATTTTCGACAGTTAAAAGATATTTTTGAATAATCTATATCTCTCAAGGGTTTTTTCTTTTAAGAATATTGCACCATGTGTTAATTTAGCGTAAACTAATTGTAAATATGACAATTTTTATGGGTGATAATCATTGAAAGCAGTCTATTTTTATGAGTGATGAAAATTGTGATATTTGTAATTATTATTGAAAATGTACTATATTTATAATTATTTTGAATTTGATTGCTATTTATTATATTAGCCCTAATAAGAAATCATTGACAAGAAAGCAAATAGTAGTGGAAGTTACCATAAATTGGCCTATTTTTTCCAAATAAAGATACAAAAGTTACCGTGTTGCCATATATTTGGAAATTCAAAATCTTGGGTATAAAATATAAATACACTCAAATGCAAATGACCTAACAAATCTCTCAATCAAAATAAAGATGGCAAAGTTTTCTTGCTCCATCTTTTTCTTTGTTGTCCTCCTTCTCTCAGGTTTGTTTCTTTACATATCTTCATTGTTTTGTCTTTTCTGGCTCAATAATTAGTAAATTGCATATTTCAGGTTTTCACTATTTTTTTTCAACTTGGGCATAACCTTCGTGACATTGCTTTTGGTTTCACTCAAAATGTCTCATATCTAGCCGATGTGGGACACTTTGTATGTATTCCCAACAACAATGTTTTATAACTCGACCTTTTGTGATTAAAAAGGAAAAAAAAACATATATGATCCTAGTTGAATATGATATTCATTTTGTTTTGTTTTTGTTTGCAGTTGCATGGACGGTGGCTCAAGCAGCCGATGCAAAAGGATGTAATGAGATAAAGTTGTACAATTTTGGATGTCAAGATTTGGATTGTGAACAAAACTGTAAAGAGAAGCTCCCAGATTCATCCTCATCTGCATGTCTTGGGAACCTTAGTTGCTACTGCTACTTTCCTTGTCCTGGAAACTGAGTTATATGCTTTTCTTTTTCTTCAACTTAATCACATATTATCATATGGTAATGTGTCATAATTTTCCCCACATTTAATTTCGTTAATAAAATTGTTCAGTGCCTTTATTCTTATTCAACTTTCCACAACATGCTTCTAAATATTTTATTTGTTATAAGAGGAGTAACATGTTATATTGTGAGTGAGGTCCCTTCATCTTTTCGATGTGCGATCCGTGCGTGTTTCAATAATTTTACAAGCTATGTGAGGTACTTGACAATTTTTTTTCTTAAAAGTTTTAACCGGCATGATAGTGACCATGAGGTCCTAGGTTCAATCCCCCACCCCAGCATGTTGTCAAAAAAAAAAAAAAAAATTGTTAACCATAGTGATGACTAATTGAAATCTTGACCTACAAGTAAATAAACTTGCACTGTAACTTGTAACTTTTAATTTTTCAATATGAAATCATGGAGCGCGAGTGCTTATAAATTCACAATTTGTGGGCAAAATCTCAGAAGACACAGAGGTATATATTTTAGAACGTTCAAATGCAAATTCATACAACTTCTCGAGCCATTGTCTTGTCATGAGCTGCTTCAGGCACTACCAATGCAACTGCAATTTTTGTCTAAATCAGATCATATCAAGTTAATTTCTAATGCAAACATCTCAGTAAACTCACTAATTTATATATTAAGATCAAGGTTTGCATAAATTTAAGTTTGGTTAATACACAAATATTGAAAATTATTAAATTTTGTATAAAGATATTGATTTACAAATATATCAACACAATAACTTTTCTATACACATTGATTTACAAATTATGTCAACACAATAACTTTTGCTCGGTGTTACGGATCTTCAAAATCAATGCCCAGTCGTTTCTCTCTCTCTTTTCGTCCCCAAATCCTCCCCTTCCCCTAAAAAAAATTTAAAAATAATGCTTTTATACCTATAGTACATAAACGTCGCAACGCCTAGGCGCGGTAAAAATACGTTTTTTTTTCCGCCTTCCAGTTCGTAGTGCCTAGGCGCTAAGCCCTACTGTTTTGGTAGAAGATATCAATTTTCAATCATAAACTTTCAATTTCATCAAATTGAACTATAAACTTAGAAAATGTTCCATTTTTTACCATTTGTTCAATTTCGCTAACTAGAGACCACAAATTTTAACAAAAATAATTATGCAAAAATCTCGGTAAACTCACTAATTTATATAAGATCAAGTTTTTGCACAAATTTAAGTTTGATTTAATACACAAAATATTGAAAAGTAGTATTGATGGTTGAAATGAATTCTACATAAAGAGAATTTGGTTTTATTTTTAGGCGTTAATCTCATTTGATGAGTTCATTATTGTGTTGATTTAATACACAAACTTTTGTATACACATATGTCAACCCAATAACTTTTCTATAACTTTTTGTTTTGTTTGAGTGTTCGGATCTTCAAAATAAGTGTCCAATCGTTTCTCTCTATCTTTTCATCCCCAAATCCTCCTCCTCCCCTTTATAAAATATAAAAATAACGCTCTTATACCTAGGGTACAATCGTCGCAACGCCTCGCGGTAAAAACACATTTTTTTTTTCCGCCACCCAATTCGTAGCGCTAAGCCTTTTTTTTTTTTTTTTTTTTTTTTAATTTATTGCAGTTCTTGGACTTTGGTATTAAAACTTCATTTTCTTTATATCTCTTCAATTTTTCTTCTACAATTAAAAGAATAAATAAACAATTAAATTTCTAAACAAAATGTACAAGTAAATCAACAAAAACAACTCAAATTTGGTCTATTTTACTACGCCCTAAACTAAACCCCTCAAAAGGGGAGTTTTTTTTTTGTTTTTTTTTTTTACATCAGAGATTGGGAACTAAGGAAGGTGAAAGTAACGAGAGGGAGAGATGAAATTTCAAAATTATCATTTATTATTATTATTATTTTCCATATTTCGATTTGGGGTGCAACTTTCCCATTCATAACCATTTCCCGAAAAAAAAAATGCTAACATATTTTGGTCGAGATTAAATATCGTTTTAATCGGTTATATACTTGATAAAATCAAAGTTTTTACCAATAAAGTTATGAAAAATAAAATAAAATAAAAATTTCCACCTTACCCGACTTAAAAACACCCAATTGGGCTACGAGAATTAAAAAGGGATAATCAGAGGAATGTCTATAGAAAAATACGGTTAATGAAATTTGTCTAAATCTGTGTTTAGGTTGTAACTCATGGCTAGAGTTTTTTTAGGAGAAAATTTGTTTGTGTTTATTGTCTATTACACCCTTCTAACATTTGGTTTGTTCAACAATATTATATTTAAAATTTGTTTATTGCAGGATTAATTAGTTTGAATGACGTGGATCATTGCAGGTTAAAAATAAACGGTTGTTTTTTCCGTTAAGTATTGTATCCCATTATTTATCTTTTGTGTGATCGGATGGGTATATCCCACACACACGGCGGGGATACCGTGGGCACACTAGTGGGGGTATATAGTCATTGCGGCACACATATTTAATGTCAGGGTTAGATCTGACGTGTGTAAGTAGGAGGTGAATTTAATTTTGTTATTTCTTTCCTAAAATTAAGGATCCACACATACACCGGTTAAAAACTAATTTATGTCCCAACAAATACCCCTAATCTTACATTTTCCAGATTTGATTCTTGAACCCTTTCTTTTTCGTTTTTCCATTTGCCACCACCATCTAGGAGAAAAAATTCGAGCATCATTTTCCGTCATTCTGCAAAAACAAAACAACCTTCAACCACACAACAACCAACAACCTTCAACCACACAACAACCAACTATGTCCTCCCTTTCTATTATAGTGTTTTTTTTTATGGTATTTGGGACGAGATGAACCAATACAATTTGTTGTCCCCCAAATTCAACACGGGCGGAATTCAACCGAATCCCTTAAAAAAAATTTGGAGATCAACCAAATCCCTTAAAAAAAGGAATCACCAGCTATTATTTAGTTTTTTTGAAATCTTGTAGTTTTCCGTTGGTTTTAATATAAACAAATCCCTTAATTAAAAATTTGGAGATCAACCAAATCCCTTAAAAAAATAATCACCAGCTATTATTTAGTTTTTTTAAAATCTTGTAGTTTTCAGTTGGTTTTAATATAAACAAATCCCTCTTTCGTTGGTAAAACATGGATGGAGAAGAATTGCGAGAGAGGAAAATGCTTACCAACTAGGTTATGGAGAAACAAAATTGCGACAGAGGAATGGCGAGTATAGGTCGAACGTAGCCGTCGAATGCGTCGTGTTCTACTTTGAAGGATGTCGAAGTAGGTGAACGTATGTGCTTTCTGAGTTTTGTTCGCTTATGAGTTTTGAATATTGGAGTTCCCGATTTGGAGTTTGCCGACTTTTGCGGATGATTTAATTCAAGGTAGTGTGTTCCGACTTTTCCATCTACCCCATAAAACAAATCATACCAATTCCTTTGGGAAGCGATACCTTATTTTTTTAAAAAAAACAATTCCCTAGTTGTTGGCGTCCTTTATTATTCAGTAATGCACACAACTCTACGCCCCATCTTTATTATGTGTGCACAGATGCACACACCCACACTGTTGATGGAATTGCAGCTGCACAAACGGCACAGGCTGCCCCCCGTATTAGTCTGTGTGCAGTCATACACACACCTTCATTGCGTGGCTAGAACACTTTCTGTAGGTATACACATCCCCTGGTGGGTATTTTTTTTACTTTGTCTCTGCCCCAGTATTAGTCTGTGTGCAGTCACACACACCTTCATTGGGTGGCTAGAACAGTTTCTGTAGGTATACACATACCCGGTGGGTATTTTTTTTACTTTTTCTGCAGACATACACACACCGCCATTGATGGATGCAATCTGCCTGTATTACTTCCTCCGGTATATAGACTCATTTATCATTTTTAACGTTATCTAGATTATTGGGGTGGGTATAACCATGTATGGAAATAGGGATAAATGTCTTTTATCATTTTTAACGTCTTCTGTCTATTTAATTAATCATCTCTGTTAAATCCACGTCAAACTATGTTTTCTCTCACTTCCTGACCTTTTATATTTTAAAATATTTTATTTTTAATTCTCAACCAGGAGAAATTGACGAAGGGTAAACAAGTCCATTTGGTACTAAAATCCCCTACTAAATATAGGTTTTAGACATAATTCAAACTAAAAAAGTGATTAGCCATTTTTCATGTTGGGTGGCTTAATGGTAGACATTCCTCTGGTTTTCCCAATTAAAAACTTACTCAATCCAACTAAAAGAGAGGAAAAGGGTTATGGTTTTCATAAAACATAACTGAAAGATGTGGTAATTTTAAGAACATCGCAAATGAAGTTAAGTTTTTGGGGGAGACCGTCACAATATGACCGATAATTTTATAGGACAATTATTTTGAGTATATACTAGATGACTATTAGAAAACGTATGATTTTTTTTTTTTTTTTTTTTTGAGATAAAAACGTATGAATTTTAAATCTTAGGTTAAGCAATATTATGAAGATCTCATTCAATGGTTTTAACCAATGAATGAACATATTTAATTAAAATTTATTTAGCAAATTATTTTTTTGAATGGTTGTTATTTAAGTGACTTAATGTTATATTTAGATCAAAATTCAAAACATAAACTACAACATATTTAAAAGTATTGACATAAGGTTGTGTGCTTGACTAAGGTCATGGGTTCAATGATCACATTGATTAAGATACCGTTGCAAAAAAAAAAAAAATATATTTAAAAGCATTTTGAAATATAGAGCTATATATATATGATTTACAAAATTAAAAAAGGTTGGTTGCACAAATAGCAATCAGGCCCAAACTAATTGCAAATTTAGCAAATTTTAAAATGTTTTGCAAATATAGGAAAAGAATTTGTTTCTATCACTGACTTTATCATATCATTCCGTTTCTATTATTTTATTCCGTTATTTTGATGACATAAACTATCGTGTGGCTTGATGGGTAAAGGAGCGCCTAGAAAGTTATTTTTTATTTGTCGAGACGCTGTAAAAAAAAAGCTCTCGGGTTTGAGCGTCTCGACGCGAGAACAAAAGTGCAACATTATCACTGACAAAAATCTATAAAAAGATGAGGTGATCGGCAATAGACTTCTATCAGCCACAAGATATCAGCGATAGAAATTGCCATCCTAAATTTTTTAAAAACATGCTATATTTTTGGTGAATCCCATTCACTCTCATGATTTGGAGTTGTCCCCTAAGGGGTTGTTCTTGCAAAAATTAGAGAATGAATGAGTGTTTTTCAGATTAAGGGCCTCACTTTTATCCCAAGAACAATTAATCGGGTCGCTCATAATGTAACAACTCAGGTTTTTATCTTTGAGAATTCCTCTTCTTGGGAGGACCCTTTACCAAGTTGGCTTCAACTTTTGTTACTTTCTGAAGGTAGTCTTTGTAATTCTTATGCGCCTTCGAGCTACGTTTCTTCTTGATTAATGAAAGTTGTTTGTTTAAAAAAAATAAAATAATAATAATGGTGAATTAGGGAAATAAAAAATAAAATAATAATAATGGTGAATTAGGGAAATGAGAGATCGAGTTAAAACCAAGTTTAGGGCAAGAAGGAATAAAATGGCAGAATAAAGTGAAGTGCATATAATATATATTCTCCAAAATTGAATCGATAAGTTAACCATTTTTTATTGATAAGAAATGTGGGAAATTATTACCACATAGTTCACATCACACCGTAATTAAAAGCAGAACTCAGTTTGCAGGGCAATCGAAGCTACAATAGCAAACCTTCTTAAAGATGATTCGAGACCTGGAAAGGGGAATACAGGAAGTGAAACGCAATCAGATGATGAATTAGGATTCAACTGTTTACACCTCTGCTCACAATCTTCAGGTGTGCAACTTCATACAACTTCTGATTACATGTTCTTGCATGGACTGTTTTAGGCATCATCAATGCACCTACGAATTTTTCAATATATATATTATATATCGAGACTATAGCTGAGATATTTGCACCGATGACCCCCTCTCACATGCTTTTCTGCCTCACAACACTCAAACCTAAGGGACCATTAGGGTAATTTGCCCTTAATTAAAAGTGAATTGATTTTTTTTTAGTTTAACATGGGGCGAGGAAAACCGAACCTCTAACCTTTAAAATTAATGGTATATCTCTATACTAGGTTGATTATAAATTAGAATATATACTGATATTTTAATATAGTTACTTTATACAATTATTAGGTATAAATTAATGGGTTGGTTGCATATACAATAATCAGGCCCAAAATAATGGCAAATTTAGCAAAATTTAAAATATTGTGCAAATATTGCAAAAAATCAGTGGCTATCACTAATAGACGGGTAATTTAAGAGGGAGGGTAGATTTTGAAACAAATTAGAGAAATAAAGTTGTTTTAAAACAAATTAGAAAAATGGGTCATTTTTTTTTTTTTGTTTTTATTAAAGTGCGTAGGTTGAGAACGCGCACTCCAACTCGGTCAAAAATTTGTTCGCCACGTGGCCCAATCATATGGTGCCACGTGTTTCTGTTGGCCCTCCCTAAATTTTTCTTTCTTTTTTTTTCTCTTCAATTTTTTTAATTTGATTAATTTATTTTAAATCTTCATATATATATATATATACTTCTTTTTTTATTTATCATATAATCAATAGTATTATTATTTACGACTAATCCATATCTAATATCAATCATTATATTGTTTGTTAATTTTTGTTATCAAATGCTAACTATATATATATGATTTTTAATGTTATTTGAATCCAAAAGAAATCTATAATTTGAAGAATAATAATAAAAAAAAAAACAAATAAGTGAAATTATTTTAAAAAATAAACAACAATATTAAAACAATAAATTAACAAAACAAAATGACTTTTCTAATGTTTTTAGAATATGTGATTTATATTTGTCTATATTCTAAAATCATTTATCTACTCCTAAATAAATTTTTTGTTTCTTTATAAAATCTTTGACCATACTAATTTATTTCAAGTATATTTATCTTATTTTAGATCTTAAACGTTGAAATGTCATGGTATATAATTATTTTAAGTATATAAGTATATTTTTTTTTTTAAATTGTTTCTTTATAAAAATCATTTCAACGTTTCGTTAATTTATTGTTTTAATATTGTTGTTTATTTTTTTTTAACTTTTCATTTTTTAAACATGTTAATTTATTCTTAGATTTTCTTTTTTTTTTCTTTTTAAAATCACTAATTTTTTTTTATAGATTGAAATGAAAATCATTAGAATATATATATATATATATGATTTAGCATTTGGTAACAAAATACAAAATTCAACAAATAATATGATGATTAATATTTTGAACATTAATTTGTTTTGTTTAAATTTATTTAAAAAAATTAAATGAAATAGTTATATATAAAGTTATAAAAATGGTTAGAAGTTTATTTGTAATTTAGTTTTGATTATTTATTTCTATAATTGATAATAATGATTGATGTTAGATATCGATTAGTTGTAAATAATGATAATATTGATTATATGATAAATAAAAAAAGAGAAGAGAAAAAAAAAGAAAATTTTTTTAGGGAGGGCTAACAAAAACACGTGGTGCCATATGATTGGGCCACGTGTATTTTTGATCCGGTTAAAGTGGGCTTCTCAACCTGTGCACTCTACTAAAGACAAAAAAAAACAACCCATTTTTCAAATTTGTTTTAAAACAACCTTATTTCTCTAATTTGTTTCAAAATCTACCCCTCCCTCCTAAATTACCCCTAATAGACTGTTATCGTTGATATATGACTATCACTCATAAACTACTATCAGTGATAGTCACAAACACAATTCTATAAAAAACTGAGGTGATAGACTACTGGATTACTATCAGTGATAGACTACTATCAGTGATAGAAATTGTCATATTTGCAATTCGTTTTTTTAAATGCTATATTTTTAATTATTTTACTCTAAATTGACATCTATTACAATTTCCCTAAATTAATTACAAATTTTTAATCATGTGTTTACCACTCTATAATGGATTTTTCCCAACAATCGTAATAAATCAATTGTAATGGATCAAAGCTTCAATCGTAATCAATTTACTTTTGATAGTGTTTAATTAAGGTTAATTCAAGCATAATCTGAATTACATTAATAGTGTTTACTTGCACGTAATCATTCGTGAATTTACCATAGCTTTAATCGTGTTCAGAATCGTGTGTGAACTCGTTTTCTAGGTGTTACTCATGTGCAGACTCGTGTGGATACTCGTGGGATCGTGTGTTGACTCGTTTTTCAGGCGTTACTCGTGTGGAGACTTGTGTGTAGATACTCATGAACCCATTTTTCAACATGAATCTTCACTTCCCTCTTTTTATTCTCTCTTATTTCTTCGTTTTTAGCCATTGGAGCTTCAATCTCTTCCCTCTTCCATTAACCCATTTATGTTTCTTCTTCACAAAAGAAAATCAACCCCCATTTTAAAGGGTCTCAACAATAAAGTAACGAGTTTCTCTATTTTGATCTCCTCAATTTGTTCATTTTTTATCCAATACCAACAATTTGTTCATATTTTTATCAAAATGTGTTTCTCTTTTTTTCTCCAAAAATTTTGGATTAAAAAACTGGTGAAGAAAAAAGAGAAATGAGATTCGCGATGAGGGGATTTGTGGAAAGAAAAAGAAAACTCACTTATTTATTGGGAGAGAAAGAAAAAGAAAACTCACTTGTGGAGAGAGAAAGAAAAAAGAAACTCATTGGTTGAAAAGAGAAATATTAAGAAACCATTTTTTTTTAAAGAAAAAGAAAAAGAAACTCTAACATATAGCGAGCGGCGGCGGGTCAGAATGAGGTGGGCGGCGGCGGCGAGATTGACCGGAGTAGAGGAGAAGAATAGAGAAAGAAGAAAGTGAAAGAGATGATAATGAGAATTTCACGGAAGAGAGAAAATGACAAATATGAAAATAATAATAAAAAAAATGGGTGGGACCCAATCAATTCCATTCCAACCATGATCACAAATTGTTGTGAAAATTCATTATTATCAACTCTAAATGGGGCAGGGAAGGGAGAAAAAAAAAGATTAAATAAAAATATAAGAGTAAATTCAAATTTGTAAACGATGAACTTGAATAACAATAAAGTTATCCAAATTATCACTTTATTGACGAAAAAATAAATGGAATTAACGATAGTATAAAAAACAAAAAAAATCACATGTTTAGTTTTTGTTAAGACTCTTCGGACTATGCAAAAGCGAGCATGACTGAGCTAACATATGTATGTGTTGATGACCTAGAGGTCTGTGGTTCGAATTCCTTCATCCCAATGTACTAAAAAAAAAAAAAAAAATCTTCCACGATTTGATTTTTTTTTTTTTTGAAAAGTAAGCCTATAAACATAACTTCTATCTAAAACATACTTCTATTTATTATCTACCTTCTACTAGTATTTTCAAAATTAAATAATTTTTTTTAAAAAAATAAATAAAATAGTTTTCAAAAATTTATTTTTATTTTTAGAATTTGACTAAGAATTCAATTGTTTAATTAAGAAATATGAAAAAAAAAATGATTATATCAAACCCCCATAACCGAAAAAAAATGGTTAACTAGCATAGGTACAAATAGCAAATATGGTTAACAAAGTTAGAGTGTATAGGGTATTGTAAGAACGAGAACGCATTCAAATGACGAATTATGGTGCTTCTCTTGACACTTTCGACAACATTCATCAGCTACAAATGTATTCATACAACTTCTGAACACATTGAGTTTCGTGCATAGGCTACTTGTCACTTGAGTCTTGACTCACCAATATCAATACATCTGCAAAATGTTTCAAATATCAAGTCTCTACGTTAATCAATGTATTTTTTTTCTTATGTAATTTCAAGTATTAAAGTATTTTTTTTCTAGTTCAACAACGAGTAGAGGGATTCAAATATATTTTGGTCGAGATCAAATATCGTTTTAACCGGTTATACTTGGTAAAATGAAAGTTTTTATCAATAAAATTATGAAAAATAAAATAAAATAAATTTTTTACCTAACCCGACTTAAAAACACCGGGCCAAGAGAATTAAAAACTCAATCCAATTAAAAGAGAAGAAAAGGGAGTTCTTGGAGGAGACCGTCACATATTATGACGGATAATTTTATAGGACAATTATTTTGAGTATACTCATAATGGCTATTAAAAAACGTATGATTTTTTTTTTTTTTTTTTTTTTTGAGATAAAAACGTATGAATTTTAAATCTTAGATAAGCAACATATATTATGAGTATCTCATTCAATGATTTTAACAAAGGAAGGAACATATTTAATTCAAATTTATTTAGAATTTTGTTTTTTTGAATGGATGTTATTTAAGTGACTTAATGTTATATTTAGATCAAAATTCAAAACATAAACTACAACATATTTAAAAGTATTGGTACCCTTGACTAACAGGTCATGAGTTCAATATCGCATTAATTAAAATACCGTTGCCAAAAAAAAAAAAAATATTTAAAAGCATTTTAAAATATAGAGCTATATATATGATTTACAAAATTAAAAAATTCAAGATTAAATATATCATTTTTAATTCGTTCTTACTAATTTAAAACTTTCAATTTTTCTTAAACTATATAAAGATTCTCAATCAAGCAATTCTCTAAAAAGAAAGTTGTTAATTCTTAATATAAAATTATTTTACAATAGAATAAAGCATCGGTGATTAACAAAATTCTAAAAAAAAAAAAATATATTAATAGTTATATTAATGATAAAGAAAGATCATATTTGTGATTTTTTTTTTCAACAATATTTTAATTAATGTGGGAATTGGATCCATGACTTCTTAGTCACGGACACAACTTTATGCCAATTGAACTAAGTTCGATTTGACGTATTTGTGAATCTTTTTAAAAAAGGCTACATTGTAATTATTTTACCCTAAATTAACATTGGTGCAATTTTTCTAAAGTTAACATGCTATTAAATTATTTTTTATTCACATATTGAGATACCTAGGCAATGTGACTTAGACTGTCAGTATGGAAGAAACAATTTTGTTGATGGGGGGAGTCAAATTCTATGGATAGAAATAGATGATTTCACGATGGTGAAGTAGTAGTATTTGAATGACATATTCTTACATTTAAATATGCTAATAAAATTATAATTTAAAGATACATCAACATATTATTAATAAAATTTAACATAACATAACTGATAACTCTAGAAAATCAACTAAAACTAAATGTAGAAATTTAACATAACATTTTTTTTTTTTTTTTTAGCCAACAAGTTGTCAAAGGTTCAACCCCCACCCACAAACATGTTGTCAAAAAAAAAAAAAAAAAAAACATAACATTTAAACATACATCAACATAATATGCTAATAAAAAAACGTATACGTATCATTTAATAACTTTTTCGTGGAGACCGAACATAAAGATAGGTAGAATTGTAGAAAGCAAGGACAAGGAAAAAAGAGAGCAACAAAACTTTATGCCATCTTCTAGAAAATCAACAAACCATATAGAAAAAATTTCTGTTTAATTGTAAGATAGTGGTGTCATTTGTGATTTGGAAGTGCATATATTTATATAGTAAGTTTCTATCAATATTTTCCTTTTTTACAGTCTAATTATATCGAGTTTCTACTTTGTACCCTTATTATTTTTTATTTTCTTAGTAGCTTAATTATGGTAAGTTTCTATTTATTTATTTATTATTTTTTTTTAAGTACATTTTCTCTCTGAATTTCTTAAATCTTTGAGACCACTCCATACATTATTCCTTCTGCCAATCCTTCTGCCATCTTGAAAGAAGAATGAATTCGCAACTATCACATAATTTTCAGTCTCTCTAATGTGTTCACGCACTTCTGTCAGACATACCAAGTGAGGTGGTCCCGGATGCCACTCTTGTGTGGAATCCCCCGTTTGAAGATGGGCACAAAAGGAATGTGGATGTTGCGTGCCATCCGTTAGAGGTTAAAACAAGAGTGAGTGTGTGGTCATTTGTGATTGCAGAGGGAATTTGGTGACTCCCTCCTCAGTTTGTATCCAGGGGAAGTTTGATATGTGGGTCGTCAAGTTCGATGCGCAAGTTTTGGTGAATCCTATTCACTCTCATGATTTGCACTGTTCCCCTAAGTGGCCGTGCTTGCAAAGATTAGAGAATGAATGAGTGTTTTTCAGATTAAGGGCCTCACTTTTATCCCGAGAACAATTAATCTGGTCGCTCATAAATGTAACAACTCAGGTTTTTATCATTAGGGGTTCCTCCTCTTGGGAGGGCCCTTTACCAAGTTGGCTTCAACTTTTGTTACTTTTTTACGGTAGTCTTTGTAATTCTTATGCGCCTTCGAGCCACGTTTCTTGATTAATGAAAGTTGTTTGTTTAAAAATAATAATAATAATAATAATGGTGAATTAGGGAAATGAGAGCTCGAGTTAAAACAAAGTTTAGGACAAGAAAGAATAAAATGGCAGAATAAAGTGAAGTGCATATAATATATATTCTCCAAAATTGAATCGATAAGTTATATTTATCGATCCAACCATTTTTTATTGATAAGAAATATGGGAAAATATTAGTTCACATCACACCGTGATTAAAAGCAGAACTCAGTTTGCAGGGCAATCGTAGCTACAATAGCAAACCTTCTTAAAGATGATTGGAGAACCTGGAAAGGGGACTACAGGAAGTGAAACGCAATCAGATGATGAATTAGGATTGGACTGTTTACACCTCTGCTCACAATCTTCTGGTGTGCAACCTTCATACAACTTCACATTACATGTTCTTGCATGGGCTGTTTTAGGCATCATCAATGCACCTGCGAATTTTTCAATATATATATTATATATCGAGACTATAGGTGAGATATTTGCACCGATGACCCCCTCTCAGGGATCTTAATGTTTTTTTATCCCCTTTTCGAAAACACATGCTTTTCTGTCCATTTGCTGATATCATCAACACTACGCACTGAACACGATCACGAAGAAAACGTCTGTAGTACCCTTCGTTGAGCACGCACAACCATCATGCTCAACGAATGATACAAATGACTTTTCACAAAGAGGGAACGTGTTGATCATGAGAGAAGGTAAAAAAAACATGCGTTTTAAAAAATCGGGTCATTTGACATTAATTGCAACGCAACACAGGTTTAAAATTAGTTTAAAAATATAGAGCCATAATCTTCGAATTTTAAAAAGTGAAAAAACATAAATCTGCATATTTAATATTACTATTGATTCAAGAAGAGAAAACATGAGAATTTCTAAAGAAACAAACCTGAGAAAAGGAGGACAAGAAGAAAAAAGAGGGAGCAAGAAAACTTTGCCATCTCCTACAAAATCAATAGTAAAGTAAATTTATCTTTTTGAATTGAGAGATAATTGGTTCATTTACAATTGAAGAGCGTGTATTTATATGCGGTTTTTAATTTACGAATATGGCAACCCAATAATTTTTGTATCTTGAATGGAAACTAGGCCACTATTTGCTTGAGTGTTGTGAGATCTTAATATGGATTAATGTAATTAATGTTTTAATGAAATGAATATGCCAAAAAATAATCTATACATTTAATAGTCATAAACTTCTACAACTATTAACCCGTCACCAATCAAAACATAGCTTATCAACTTAGACTAATTATGCCAATTGACTTATGCTCGGTTTGACAATTTATTTTATTTTTTTAACACCATATATGATGGGGGATTCGAATTTCTAACCACTTGGTCAATAGTTCATATATTATGTATCAATATCCGAACTTCTAACCACTTGGTCAATAATAATTCATATATTATTTTAGTTGAGTTATGCTCCTGTTGACCTTTGTTAATCATATTCTAATAACACCTTATATAATGATATATAGATTTGCATGATGTAATTTTTTTTAATTAAAAATCAATTTACAATTTTTCAAATATACTTATGTTTATTGGGACATGACCATTAATTTTTTTGTTTTTTTTTTGCAAAGGTAGATATGTTACTAAACAAAAATAATTTCAAAGCCCGAGGTTAAGGGCACCATAGTAACAAAAACACACGACCCACCAACGAGCCAGGAGTCACCGAACAACAAAACAAAAAACACATGACCACTACTAAAAGTACCACACGTACTGTTATACATGTTTTTGTTTTTGTTTTTTTTAATATTGTATTGTTTTAAAATTATTTATTAAAATATCGTATAACAACGTAACCTTAGTGACTCAAGAGGTCACAGATTCCATCCTTATCTCTATAAAAAAAAATGTATATATAAATTTATGAAGTCCTAAGTTTAATCTCCACTCCAACATTTTTTTTTTTTTTTTGATAGAAATATGGGAAATTACGACATTACCCTGTGTTACAAAGCAAAGCTGAGAAGTTATGATCAGTTTTCAGCAATTGTAGGTGCAATAACAATCAATACTCGTATAAGGGATTGGCCCAATTGGAACCTATTCAGCTGGTGAATTCGGATGCTTTTGTTGACACCCTTGCTTACATGCGTTAATTCCTCCTCGACATCCATCCTACAACTTCTCCTCACATTGTGTTGCATTCGCTGCTTCAGGCATCATCAATACAACTGCTAAAATATTAACTTTAATGAACATAAGTTATAAGTTAAAAGCATAGCTCAACAGTTAAAACATCCTTATTTTCTTTAAAATGGTTGTAGATTTGAATCTCTACTTCCACCGGTAATATAATATTTTTTTAAAAACGACAGTTTTTAGTAAACATTTGATTTTATAATTTTAAATATTCAAACATTTGATTTACATGCGTTAATGCCCCTGACGGATGGTTTGTCCGGGACTTGGTGCGGTGGCCCTCACTCCTTCGAGAGTGGGTGTGACGTTAGTGGGTGACGCGAAGCTGAGGTAGCCCGTAACAATTTTCATATCTAATAACTTTGAAGACTAAATATAGAGAATATCTAATTAATAAATAAATTAAAAAAAAAACCAGAGAAAATGAGGAAAACAATGAAAAATAGGGAGCAAGAAAACTTTGCCATCTCGTGAAGAAGGAATGATCAAGTAAATTTATCTCTTTGATTCAAAGAAAATTGGGTACTTTCATTTGGCATTGAAGAGCGTGTATTTATATGCAAATGTATGGTTTTAAATATGAAAACACAATACTTTTATTTATCTTATTAGATAAGCAAGGCTAATTATATGGTCATTTCTAACGTTATTTACTTTTTTTTTTTTTTGGTTTTCTATGATTAAGAATTTAAGAGTCTTTATTAAGACGAATAAGAGCATAACTCAACTGACATGATGTATCGAATAATGACCTAGAGGTTCTAGGTTCAATCACCACCTATCCTCCACCCTACATGTTGTAAAAAAAAAAAGAAGTCATTATTAAGTAAATGTAGTTTATATTTATGCAGTGAATATATGATTGAACTAAAAAAAAAAGACACAGAAGATCATGGTATAATGTGTTCCGAAAAATAAAATAAAAAGTGTATTAATAATTTCATATAATTACATTTTTTTTTTTATATAAATTCAACCATACATGGAATTAGAAGCTTCCAATGTCTCTATTGAAAATATTTATCTTTAACTAATTGATTTATACTTAGATTGAAAAATAATATAATAATTATTGATGATCATATTGTGAAAACACGTTCACATTGTGCTTCTTCTTGTATTATGTATGCATAAAAAGTATTATTATTAACCACTTTCTATATAAATTAACTTCAAACTAATCATAATGATTAATTTTAAGATTTATTGAAAACATTTGAAAGTAAATGGACTAAAATGGAATAAACCTCGAAATACCAGAACCAAAAGAATACTTTAAGCTTTATATTAAAATATTAAATAGACTTTAAAAAAAATCAATAAAAAATATTTTTTATATCTTATATTTTTTTTTAAAAAAAAAAGCTTAAAACATAAATTTATTTTAAGAAAAACAAGAATTGATATGAAAAACTACCAAAAGGAAAAAAAAAAATAAACACAAGTAGGACCGGAAAGAAACTCTTCTACGTGAAAAATTGTTACAATCACACAAAATTCTCTCCGGACCCGAATTACAAAAAAAACACCCTCTCAAGCTTTGCACAACTCACACCATATACATAATTTGTTATTTTGCACCACTCACACCACATACATAATTTAAGTAGAGTTAGTACACCAAAGTGTTTCTAAGTGTGATGATTAGGAACAAAAGCCATAAATTTCTTTTAAATATTTCGAGCCTATAACTTTCTCATTTTTTTACGATGTGAGACAACTGTTGTTCTCATATATCGCCAAAAACCTTACAATTATAAATATGTTATTTTTTACTACAAATTTTAAAGATTTTCGACAGTTAAAAGATCATATTTTTGAATAATCTATATCTTTCTAGGGTTTTTTCTTTTAAGAATATTGCACCATGTGTTAATTTAGCGTAAACTAATTGTAAATATGACAATTTAATTTTATGGGTGATAATCATTGATAGCAGTCTATTTTATCAGTGATGAAAATTGTGATATTTGTAATTATTATTGAAAATGTACTATATTTATTATTATTTTGAATTTGATTGCTATTTATTATATTAGCCCTAATAAGAAATCAGTGACAAGAAAGCAAATAGTAGTGGAAGTTACCATAAATTGGCCTATTTTTTCCAAATAAAGATACAAAAGTTACCGTGTTGCCATATATTTGGAAATTCAAAATCTTGGGTAGAAAATATAAATACACTCAAATGCAAATGACCTAACAAATATCTCAACCAAAACAAAGATGGCAAAGTTTTCTTGCTCCATCTTTTTCTTTGTTGTCCTCGTTCTCTCAGGTTTGTTTCTTTACATATCTTCATTGTTTTGTCTTTTCTGGCTCAATAATTAGTAAATTGCATATTTCAGGTTTTCACTATTTTTTTTCAACTTGGGCATAACCTTCGTGACATTGCTTTTGGTTTCACTCAAAATGTCTCATATCTAGCCGATGTGGGACACTTTGTATGTATTCCCAACAACAATGTTTTATAACTAGACCTTTTGTGATTAAAAAGGAAAAAAAAACATATATGATCCTAGTTGAATATGATATTCATTTTGTTTTGTTTTTGTTTGCAGTTGCATGGACGGTGGCTCAAGCAGCCGATGCAAAAGGATGTAATGAGATAAAGTTGTACAATTTTGGATGTCAAGATTTGGATTGTGAACAAAACTGTAAAGAGAAGCTCCCAGATTCATCCTCATCTGCATGTCTTGGGAACCTTAGTTGCTACTGCTACTTTCCTTGTCCTGGAAACTGAGTTTTATATGCTTTTCTTTTTCTTCAACTTAATCACATATTATCATATGGTAATGTGTCATAATTTTCCCCACATTTAATTTCGTTAATAAAATTGTTCTCAACTTTCCACAACATGCTTCTAAATATTTTATTTGTTATAAGAGGAGTAGCATGTTATATTGTGAGTGAGGTCCCTTCATTTTTTCGATGTGCGATCTGTGCGTGTTTCAATAATTTTACAAGCTATGTGAGGTACTTGACAATTTTTTTTCTTAAAATTTTTAACTGGCATGATAGTGACCATGAGGTCTTAGGTTCAATCCCCCACCCCAGCATGTTGTCAAAAAAAAAAAAAAAAATTGTTAACCATAGTCATGACTAATTGAAATCTTGACCTACAAGTAAATAAACTTGCACTGTAACTTGTAACTTTTAATTTTTCAATATGAAATCATGGAGCGTGAGTGCTTATAAATTCACAATTTGTGGGCAAAATCTCAGAAGACACAGAGGTATATATTTTAGAACGTTCAAGAGCAAATTCATACAACTTCTCGAGCCATTGTCTTGTCATGAGCTGCTTCAGGCACTACCAATGCAACTGCAATTTTTGTCTAAATCAGATCATATCAAGTTAATTTCTAATGAAAACATCTCGGTAAACTCACTAATTTATATATTAAGATTAAGGTTTGCATAAATTTAAGCTTGGTTAATACACAAATATTGAAAATTATTAAATTTTGTATAAAGATACTGATTTACAAATATATCAGCACAATAACACAATAACTTTTGTATACACATATTGATTTACAAATTATGTCAACACAATAACTTTTGCTCGGTGTTACGGATCTTCAAAACCAATGCCCAGTCGTTTCTCTCTCTCTTTTCGTCCCCAAATCCTCCCCTTCCCCTAAAAAAAATTTAAAAATAACGCTCTTATACCTATAGTACATAAACGTCGCAACGCCTAGGCGCGGTAAAAATACGTTTTTTTTTCCGCCTTCCAGTTCGTAGTGCCTAGGCGCTAAGCCCTACTGTTTTGGTAGAAGATATCAATTTTCAATCATAAACTTTCAATTTCATCAAATTGAACCATAAACTTAGAAAATGTTCCATTTTTTACAATTTGTTCAATTTCGCTAACTAGAGACCACAAATTTTAACAAAAATAATTATGCAAAAATCTTGGTAAACTCACTAATTTATATAAGATCAAGTTTTGCACAAATTTAAGTTTGATTTAATACACAAAATATTGAAAATTAGTATTATGGTTGAAAGGAATTCTACATCAAGAGAATTTGGTTTTATTTTTAGGCGTTTATCTCATTTGATGAGTTCATTATTGTGTTGATTTAACATGATATCATAGTAGAAATGTTTAATGTTCGAACCCTTGTAAGGTAGTTTTCTCTTTGATTTTCATTTGTTAATTGTTTTACAAATTTTCAAGACCCACAATTGAAGGAGTTTTTTTTTTTTTTTTTTTTTTTTTTTTAAGTAACGAAATTGTGAGTGTTAGAGTATGAATATAATCCAATTTACTGTAACCCATCATCTTAAGTTTTTTGGTTCCCTGGTGATTTAACAACAAATTAATATTTCATTGAATAACTTTTCCAAAACCCTCAAATTTCAACAACAAAAAAGCTTTAAAGACGTCTTTGTTTGACACTAAAAAATTCTGGCTTTTTCGCCGATGGATGACACAAAAAAACTTTAATGAATAAGAAAAAAGTGCTACTCAACCATTTTATTAATGAAATATATGGGAAATTACCGGAACAACATATGATGATCAATTGAACAAAAAGAAAAACAAATAGGTCGGTTTTAAGGACAATCATAGAAGCAAGTGCAATCAAAGTTGAGGGGAAAATTAGGATCACTAGATTGAATACATTGAGCCGCATATGTCTTAGGGAAGTTTGCTTCACACGCGAGGCGACATGACGCAGGATTACATAGAGGTACGTTCAACACCTCTTTACATGCATGGGCTGCTTGAGGCACCATCCATCCAACTGCAAAAAAATATTATTCAATATCATATCAACTAGGATAATATATATGTTTCTTTTCTTTTCTTTTTTTAAATCACAAAATGCTAATATTCGAATTTTAAAAAATATTAAAAAAATATAAAAATATGTAAAGAAACAAACCTGAAAGAACGAGGAGAGCAAGAAAGACGAACGAGCAAGAAAACTTTGCCATCTCACTACTTGAAGATCAATAATAATATAGTAAAATTATGATCTTTTTGGATTGAGAGATATTGGGTCATTTGCAATTCACCAAACCATGTATTTATATCCACATATTAATTTACAAATATAGCAACACAATAACTTTTTTATACAGATATATATATCAATACAATAACTTTTGTATATGCAGATATTGATTTACAAATATAGCAACACCAACACAATAACTTTTTTATACAGATATATATATATATATATCAACACAATAACTTTTGTATATATGCAGATATTGATTTACAAATATAGCAACACAATAACTTTTGTATGCAAATATTGATTTACAAATATATCAACACGATAACATTGTACATGCATATATTGATTTACAAATATGACAACACAATAACTTTTGTATATACATATGTCAACCCAATAACTTTTCTATAACTTTTTGTTTTGTTTGAGTGCTCGGATCTTCAAAATAAGTGTCCAATCGTTTCTCTCTAGCTTTTTGTCCTCAAATTCTCCTCCTCCTCTGAATAAAATATAAAAATAACGCTCTTATGCATAGGGTACAATGGTCGCAACGCCTCGCGGTAAAAACACATTTTTTTTCCGCCACCCAAGCGCTAAGTTTTTATTTTTATTATTTTTATTTTTAATTTATTGCACTTCTTGGACTTTGGTCTTAAAACTTCATTTTCTGTATATCTCTTCAATTTTTCTTCTACAATTAAAAGAATAAATAAACAATTAAATTCCTAAACAAAATGTACAAGTAAATCAACAAAAGCAACTCAAATTTTGTCTATTTTACTACGCCCTAAACTAAACTCCTCAAAAGGTGTTTGTTTTTTTGTTTTTTTTTTACACCAGTGATTGGGAACTAAGGAAGGGGAAAGTAACGAGAGGAAGAGATGAAATTTCAAAATGATCATTTATTATTATTATTATTTTTCATATTTCGATTTGGGGTCCGCAACTTTCCCATTCATAATCATTTCCCGAAAAAAAAAAAGAATAATTATTATAGATAGCTAACCTAAAATAACCGTAATGAAATATAACCGTAATATACCTAATATGCCCTTTGTATATCACCATTTTTACAAGACTGCCACCCAACCGATTTGTTATTTCAACTAAACAAATTTATTTATTTTAGGAATGGAAAACGTCACAACTCACATTCAACCCCCAAGCATCATTATATTTCTCCTATTATTTTGAACTTCCATCCTAAATTTATGGCTTCAACAAAACTGATTTGAGATTGTCTTTCTGTATATATCTAACACTCTTAATCTAATACATTTCCAAAAAGTTACTCAAATCGTAGTAACTACGCATTTACGGTGGCTCCATCCTGAGACAATTTATCAAAGGGGTGTAAACAGCTACATACTTACAATTGAGGGTAGATTGACAATCATATTAGTATAGACCACACCACAATATTTTTGTGTTGAGAAATAAAGTGTAATTAGGAGTATGTACCTTGAAACTAGATTGATCAGACATGGTAGCATTGCCCCATGGGTGTTCCTTAAGTATGCTACCAACAAATTACCAATAAAAGACAAAGTATGGTATCAACATACATACTTAGATTTATATAACACATATTACAACATGGTGTAGATTCAGCGTTATACATGCAGGTATATATACACGAGGACCATTAATTTACTTTTTAATTTGATCCGTTGAGTCAGTGTATACTAAGAAATACAAGGACAATAAAGTCTGATTGTGTTCGTCGAGTGAGTGTATACTGAGAAATACAATGATTGGAAGATCTGGTTTTTGTTTGTCGAGTCAGTGTATACTAAGAAATACAAGGAGTAGAAGGTCCGGTTTTTGTTTCATTCAAAATTTTCAACGATTTACTAATGTTACGATTTTTTCTCCAAACTAATTTCTCTCTCATAAAATATGTAATTTTATCGTCAAGCTTCTCGCACTAGATGCCCAAAAATAATCTCACAATTGTCCATTTTTAATCTTTTTAGGAACGAGGAAGAGAAATCATTGATCACAAGGCTATCTAAAGACATGAATCTTGTGTGGATGCTAGCAGGTTACTCAAATCGGATGTACCACGACTATTGTTTGGTCGTGGATGATGAAGTTGTAGATACGAACACATACAAAGACGACGCGTGTCTGAAGATTCTTAAAACCAAAAATATGATATGAGATTATTAGTAGAGTATATAATATTATATACATGTAAATTACTAACAACTATAAAGAGAAACAACAATGTGTCTCATTTGCATGTAATTAAACATATCAAATCAGTCAATACTTATATGTATATAACGATACATATGTGTGAAAAACTACAACAACAATCTATAATAGTCAATAGTACTGCATACTAGTAACATATGTGTCTTACATACATATGATACACCCGCTAAATATATAGCAAACTTATATATACAATCATATGCATATGCATTTCTATATGTACGTAAGAGTATATACATGCAATTAATCACAAAGCTATATATACAATTATTGTGATTTAAATCAAAGACATTACAAATAAATCTCTAAAGAAGGGAAATCATATTAGTAAGTCCTTTCATAAATAAAAAAAAAGTTGCAAAATCCTTAAAAAGTAGAATCAAGCTTTAGATCAATCCAAAACTTGTATTAAAATCGTAAATAAATTGTGATTTAAATCAATGATATTACAAAAATCCCTAAAAAGGTGGAATCAAATTAGTCTCATTACTTTATAAATCAAATCCGTTGCAAAAAAACCAGTGGAATCAAGTTTTAGAATCCAAAATTTATATTTAAAATTGTGAAAGGACAGTCCTATCATTTTTTCATAGGTTCGTCATGCAACAAAATCTCTAAAATATCGGGATAGAGTTCAAGATTTAAATACAAAACATTTTAAAAAAAACCAGTTAAGCGAATAACACATATCTATTTCCAAACTCGAATTTACAGAATGCAAAATTCAAAGGATATAGAAGAAAGAAGAACATGATGGAAACGCTGAGAATGAAGGTCAGAGGAAATCCAAAAGAACTATAGGTAAATATATTTTCATTTGGTGAATGCAATTGTGGATTATTTTTTAATTTAGATTATTTGATGTTGTTGGGATCTCAAGATTAGACATTGTCGTTGGGATGTAAAATATTTCTAAATCATTTTAGGTTGTCCATCTTAAATTAGTAGGTTTGGTTTTTCATTTTTGAATCAACATGACAGTGTATCCTTTTCAATATATCATTTTTAAAGCTCGAACCATGTAATCATAGGTTTAATTACGTCTATATACCCCAATAGAAGCACTAACACAATTTTTACTGCAAAAATTAACTATTATAATTCAAATTATTTCAAATAATTCCAACGATTTTCTAATTGTTACGTTTTTTTTTCTCACAACTAATTTCTCTTTCCTAAAATCAAACCTTTTTTCTAGTTGATTTAATATTTCTATCGGTCAAATTTCATAGGGATATTTAGTTTAAATAGTTTACTAATTATGGTGGTTAGCTATATTTCATTTATTTAAAAATTTTAGCTATTTTTCAATAACTACTATTAGCCTCCAACATGGGGTGGGGTGGGCTTAAATAACCCACCCCACTTTTGGGGCACAAGTTTAGGAAGTGGGTGATTGAGGGTTATTATAACCCCCATTTGCTACCGTAACCACTGTAGCAATCAGTGGGTTATTTATTTATTTTATTTTATTTTAATACCTATTTTGCCGATTTTTTTTTGTTTTCTTTTTTCTTTTTTTCTTTTTTACACCCAATTTGTCATTTTTTTTCCACCCAATTTGTCGATTTTTCGTCTCTCTCTTTGTCTTCCTCACCTAACGATTGCTTATCTTTGATTTCATCTCAAATTTCTCTCTCCACGGACAACGTCGAAGCCTCTTGTAGTGAATTATTTGTGATTTCCTAAATAATTTTTATTCTTTTAAGTTTTAAAAAATTAATATGTAATATACATTTAACTATACAATACAACAAAAAGTTATAAAAAAAAAAATAAACTACCATAAACACATATTTCAAATTCCATGTTAAAGAAAATGGTATCCCAAACACAGACTAAACAACTCTGTACCCCAAACACAGACTTACTAAACCCAGACTATACAACTCTGCACCCTAAACACAGACTATTATAACCCACAAACTATAATAATCCACCAACTATAATAACCCAACCCTGCGCCCCAAACGCCCCCTAAAAGACCAAGCCCAAGCTTCCTTGAGAAGTTAGATTAAAAACTAATAATAATAATAATAATAAAAAAAAAAAAAAAAAAAAAAAAGTGGATGCTTCCACGTTTTGTTGGTTAAAAAAAAAAGGATTTTTTGTGCTTTCCAACGTAAAAAGAAAAATAAAAAATAACACAAAAAAATTCAAGAGTTTGGTCGGACGAAAACAGAGAGGGTAAGAAAAGAAAAGGGTAAAAGCCTTTTTTGGTGAAGGAGAAGAAAAGACAAGGAAAAATCCCCATCTAGAGAGAGATGTTCATTAACAAATTGAGTTTCATTAACAAATTGAGGAGGTTTGTAGGCAACATATTTAAGCCTAATAAGCTCTTTATCCCTCTATAAAGTTGGAAGATTAGAAAGAATATGCAAATTTTGGACACACTTTGATATGGAGTCCTACCTTTTTGTGTATTCTTGTTTGGTATGAAGTTTTAAAAGAAGAAAGAGAAAACTAACTTCTAAAAGTGAGCATTTGGTATTTATGTGAAAGAAGAAAAAAGTTTGATTGAGCAACAAAATGGTTCAAATGGTGGATTTTAATTTGGTAAGATATGTAGTACTCTTTTTTAAAAGGGATACGTACTAAAGTACGTGAGAAACACGCAAGGGACAAAGCCCATTATATGAATTAACACTACTAATGTAATTCAAATATTTTTAATTAAAAATAGGTGTCACGTCAGCATTCTGTTAGGACTTAACAAAATTTTTGACGGAGGGACAAAAAAAACGAACTAAATTCAAATCTCAAGGGTATAATTGTTGGATTTGAAACCTTAGAGACCCAAGGGCTACCAAACTCAAACCTAAGAGACCATTAGGGTAATTTGTCCTTAATTAAAATTGAATTGATTTTTTTTTAGTTTAACATGGGGCGAGGAAAACCGAACCTCTAACCTTTAAAATTAATGGTATATCTGTTTACTAGTTGATTATAAATTAGAATATATACTGATATTTTAATATAGTTACTTTATACAATTATTACGTATAAATTAATGGGTTGGTTGCATATACAACAAGCAGACCCAAAATAATGATAAATTTAGCAAAATTTAAAACATTTTACAAATATGACAAAAAAATCAGTAGCTATCACTGATAGACTGTTATCGTTGATATATGACTATCACTGATAAACTACTATTAGTGATAGTCACAGACAAAATTCTATAAAAAAATCTGAGGTGATAGACTACTGGATTACTATCGGCGATAGACTACTATCAGTGATAGAAATTGTCATATTTGCAATTTTTTTTAAAAAAAAATGTTATATTTTTAATTATTTTACTATAAATTGACATCTATTACAATTTCCCTAAATTAATTACAAATTTCCAACCATGTTTACCACTCTATAATGGATTTTTCCCAACAATCGTAATAAATCAATTGTAATGGATCAAAGCTTCAATCGTAATCAATTTACTTTTGATAGTGTTTACTTAAGGTTAATTCAAGCGTAATCTGAATACATTAATAGTGTTTACTTGCACGTAATAATTCGTGAATTTACCATAATACCCTTTCACTTTAATCGTGTTCATAATCGTGTGTGAACTCGTTTTCCAGGTGTTACTCATGTGCAGACTCGTGTGGATACTCGTGGGATCGTGTGTTGACTCATTTTTCAGGCGTTACTCATGTGGAGACTTGTGTAGATACTCATGAACCCATTTTTCAACATGAATCTTCACTTCCCTCCGTTTATTCTCCCTTCTTCCAATTTTTCTTAAAACTATAAAGATTCTCAATCAAGCAATTCTCTAAAAAGAAAGTTGTTAATTCTTAATATAAAATTAAGTATTTTACAAATAGGACAAAACATAGGTGATTGACAAAATTCTAAAAAAAAATAAAAATATATTAATAGTTATCACTTATATCAATAATTATTACTAATAAAAATGGTTATATTTGTGAATTTTTTTTAAAAAATGCTACATTGTAATTATTTTACCCTAAATTAACATCGGTGCAATTTTTCTAAAGTTAACATGTTATTAAATTATTTTTTATTCACATATTTAGATACCTAGGCAATGTCACTTAGACTGTCAGTGTGGAAGAAACAGCTTTGTTGATGGGTGGAGTCAAATTCTATTGATAGAAATAGATGATTTCATGATGGTGAAGTAGTAGTATTTGAATGGCATATTCTTACATTTAAATATGTTAATAAAAATATAATTTAAAGATACATCAACATATTATTAATAAAATTTAACATAAGATAACTGATAGCTCAACGATAATTGACATATACTTAAAAAAAAAAAAATTATAAAAAAAAAATGTATACGTATTATTTAATAACTTTTTGGTGAAGAAGACCGAACATAAAGATAGGTAGAAAGCAAGGACAAGGAAAAAAAAGAGCAAGAAGACTTTATGCCATCTTCTAGAAATTCAACAAACCATATATTTATATAGTAAGTTTCTATCATTATTTTCCTTTTTTACAGTCTAATTATAGCAAGTTTCTACTTTGTACCCTTATTACTTTTTATTTTCTTAGTAGCTTAATTATGGTAAGTTTCTATTTATTTATTTATTTATTTTTATTATTTATTTATTATTTATTATTATTTTTTTTAAGTACATTATCTCTGAATTCCTTAAATCTTTGAGACCACTCCCTACATTATATCAGTTGAGCTGATGTTGGGTCTAACTATTTAGAAAACAAACATGATACATACGATGATAATGAAATATATGCATATTTTTCGTCCATTTATTTATTTATCTATTTATTTACGCGTGCACCTATTTATCCAAGAGCAGATGTAGGTCGAGTTCATGAAATCGAAATTGAGACTTTTTTTCCCTTTCTTTTTTAACTAAAATAATATCATTGTTTTTAGGGACACTGTTTTTTTTTCAAATTATTATGTCATATCGCAGTTTTTTTTTCTTTTTCCATATTCTTATTTTTTTAAAAATTTAAAAAATATTACTTATTTAAACACTTTATTTGTAAAATAAAATAAAAAATATTGCATTAATATATCAAGTAATTTTATGATTTTTATATAATATTATGATACTTAAATTATAATTGAAATACTAAAATAAATAATAACAATCATTTTATTTTGGTAAACGTAACATGTGAGGTGGGGATTATATTGGGAGAAATTGTAATCAATTTAGAATACGATAATTAAAATTATAGCATGTTTTTAAAAAAATTGCGGATATGACAATTTCTATCGCTGATATCTTATGACTATAGAAGTCTATCGCTGCTCACCTCAGCTTTTTATAGATTTTTGTTAGTGATAATAGTCTATCACGGATAGAAGTCTATCAGTCATATGATAAAGCTTATAGTGATAGAAACAATTTTTTTTTGCCATATTTGCAAAACATTTTAAAGTAACCAACCCATTATATTGGATGGAATCCAGACAATGAAATTGTGGTTATTTATTATTATTAATTCTAAATAAAGATAATATCACTCTTTTCCTTTTTAATTATTAGTGAAAAATCAATATATACTCCTAAACTTTGGAGTTATCTTTTAATTTTATTTTATTTATAAGTATATCAATTTACAACTTTTATTAAATTTCTTTTAAAAATATTGAAGACTTATAGTTTATGTATCTTAAACTCCTAAACTTTCATAGAAATCACTACAAAAATAATAGTACACAGGAGCGGTTTTTTTTAGCAATATTTGCGACAATTTTAAATAAGCGAATCAATTTAGACTACCCGTTAGAATTTTGTTTGAAAATCGCTCATGCATCAATTCTCACATGTGTGTAGACTTCTTCATCAAAGTACTTATCACCTATTACGTTTTTTTTTAAGTTTCTGTGTGGCATGTTGGGCCTTGTGGAACGAGCTTATTCCTTCTGCCATCTTGAAAGAAGAATGAATTTGCAACTATCACATGATTTTCAGTCTCTCTAATGTTCAGGCACTTCTGTCATACATACCAAGTGAGGTGGTCCCAGATGCCACTCCTGTGTGGAATCTCCCGTTTGAAGATGAGTACAAAATGAATGTGGATGTTGCGTGCCATCCGTCAGAGGTTAAAACAAGAGTGAGTGTGTTGTCATTCGTGATTGCAGAGGGAATTTGGTGACTCCCTCCTCATTTTGTATCCAGGGGAAGTTTGATATGTGGGTCGTCAAGTTCGATGCGCAAGTTTTGGTGAATCCTATTCACTCTCATGATTTGCAATTGTCCTCTAAGGGGCTGTGCTTGCAAAGATTAGAGAATGAATGAGTGTTCTTCAGATTAAGGGCCTCACTTTTATCCCGAGAACAATTAATCGGGTCGCTCATAAATGTAACAACTCAAGTTTTTATCATTGGGAGTTCCTCCTCTTGGGAGGGCCCTTTACCAAGTTGGCTTCAACTTTTGTTACTTTTTTACGGTAGTCTTTGTAGTTCTTATGCGCCTTCGAGCCTCGTTTCTTGATTAATGAAAGTTGTTTGTTTAAAAATAATAATAATAATAATAATAATGGTGAATTAGGGAAATGAGAGCTGAGTTAAAACAAAGTTTAGGGCAAGAAAGAATAAAATGGCAGAATAAAGTGACGTGCATATAATATATATTCTCCAAAATTGAATCGATAAGTTATATTTATTGATCCAACCATTTTTTATTGATAAGAAATATGGAAAAATATTACCACATAGTTCACATCACACCGTGATTAAAAGCAGAACTCAGTTTGCAGGGCAATCGTAGCTACAATAGCAAACCTTCTTAAAGATGATTGGAGAACCTGGAAAGGGGACTACAGGAAGTGAAACGCAATCAGATGATGAATTAGGATTCGATTGTTTACACCTCTGCTCACAATCTTCAGGTGTGCAACCTTCATACAACTTCACATTACATATTCTTGCATGGGCTGTTTTAGGCATCATCAATGCACCTGCGAATTTTTCAATATATATTATATATCGAGACTATAGGTGAGATATTTGTACCGATGACCCCCTCTCAGGGATCTTAATCTTTTTTGATCCCCTTTTTCGGAAACACATGCTTTTCTGCCCATTTGCTTTCATCATCATCACTACGCTGAACACGATCGCGAGAGAAAAGTCTGTAGTACCCTTCGTTGAGCACGCATAACCCTCATGCTCAACGAATGATACAAATGACTTTTTACAAAGAGGGGACGTGCTGATCATGAGAGAAGGTAAAAAAACATGCGTTTTAAAAAATTGGGTCATTTGACATTAATTGCAACGCAACATAAGTTTAAAATTACTTAAAAAATATAGAGCCATAATCTTCGAATTTTAAAAAGTGAAAAAACATAAATATGCACATTTAATATAACTATTGATTCAAGAAGAGAAAACATGAGAATTTTTAAAGAAACAAACCTGAGAAAAGGAGGATAAGGAGAAAAAAGAGGGAGCCAGAAAACTTTGCCATCTCCTACAAAATCAATAGTAAAGTAAATTTATCTATTTGAATTGAGAGATAATTGGTTCATTTACAATTGAAGAGCGTGTATTTATGCGGTTTTTAATTTACGAATATGGCAACGCAATAATTTTTGTATCTTGAATGGAAACTAGGCCACTATTTGCTTGAGTGTTGTGAGGTCTTAATATGGATTAATGTAATTAATGTTTTAATGAAATGAATATGGTAAAAAAATAATCTATACATTTATACATTTAATAGTCATAAACTTCTACAACTATTAACCCGTCACGAATCCAAACATAACTTATCAATTAAGACTAATTATGCCTATTGACTTATGTTCGGTTTGACAATTTATTTTATTTTTTTAACACCATATATGATGGGGATTCGAATTTCTAACCACTTGGTCAATAGTTTATATATTATGTGTCAAGATTCCATCAGCTGCGATAGAAAGCAAAGTCATGATCAATTTTCAGCAATCGTAGGTGCAATAACATTTGATACTCGTATAGGGGATTGGACCAAGATGAATTAGGATGCTTTTGTTGACAACCCTTGCTTACATGCGTTAACTCCTCCTCGGCATCTCAACAATTCAAACATTCTTATTTCATTTAAAATGGTTGTAGATTTGAATCTCTACTTCCACCGATAATATAATATTTTTAAAAAACCGACATTTTTTAGTAAACATTTGATTTAATAATTTTAAATATTCAAAACAAACTTTGGAAAATATAATTTATCAATCTTAGTGACATATTGAGTCAAACATAAACTACAAAGATATTTTCAAATATTGCCAAACCGAGCATAATTCAATTGACATAAAGTTGTGCCCGTGACTAAGAGCTCATGGATTCAATCCTCGCATTAATTAAAATACCGTTCCAAAAAAAAAATATTGTATTTTAAATTGGGAGAAGAAGAGAATTTCTAATTTATTTCAGTAGTGGCGGCACGACAAACAGGGCGACATGCAAGATTTTTTATTTTTACATACTGAAGTCGGTCGGTTTTATATGTTATAATATCATGGACGGATAAGCCGGTTTTGCAATGTACAAAATCTACTATCGAATCAATATCGATTTGGTTAATTAAAAGATATTTTTGAATAATCTATATCTCTCGAGGGTTTTTTCTTTTAAGAAAATTGCATGTGTTAATTTAGAGTAAACTAATTGTAAATATGACAATTTTTATGGGTGATAATCATTGATAGCAGTCTATTTTTATCGGTGATGAAAATTGTGATATTTGTAATTATTATTGAAAATGTACTATATTTATAATTATTTTAAATTTTATTGCTATTTATTATATTAGTCCTAATAAGAAATCATCGACAAGAAAGCAAATAGTAGTGGAAGTTACCATAAATTGGCCTATTTTTTCCAAATAAATATACAAAAGTTACCGTGTTGCCATATATTTGAAAATTCAAAATCTTGGGTATAAAATATAAATACACTCAAATTTAAATGACCTAACGAATCTCTCAATCAAAATAAAGATGGCAAAGTTTTCTTGCTACATCTTTTTCTTTGTTGTCTTCGTTCTCTTAGGTTTGTTTCTTTACATATCTTCATTGTTTTGTCTTCTCTGGCTCAATAATTAGTAAATTGCATATTTCAATAAAAATTGAATAATGAAACAACGAACTCAACATTATTCGTAAAAAGAAAAAAAATAAAAAAGTTTGAAAATCAATATAGCATTTACTCTCACACACACAAGGTGAGGTTCTCGTTATCTTTTTTCAATTTTATTGGTGATTATATAATATTATCCATTTTGGACATAACCCTCCAGACTTTGTTTTTTGTTTCATCTAAAATGTCTCATATCATTGGAGAGTTATATACCCATGAACTCTCCATTATCTAGCCGTTGTGGGACACTTTGTATGTATTCCCAACAACAATGTTTTATAAGTAGACATTTTGTGATTAAAAAGTAAAAAAAACATATATGATCCTAGTTGAATATGATGATATTCATTTTGTTTTTGTTTGCAGTTGGATGGACGGTGCCTCGAGCAGCCGATGCAAAAGGATGTAATGAGATAAAGTTGTACAATTTTGGATGTCAAGATTTGGATTGTGAACAAAACTGTAAAGAGAAGCTCCCAGATTCATCCTCATCTGCATGTCTTGGGAACCTTAGTTGCTACTGCTACTTTCCTTGTCCTGGAAACTGAGTTATATGCTTTTCTTTTTCTTCAACTAATTCACATTATCATATGGTAATGTGTCATAATTCCCCACATTTAATTTCGTTAATAAAATTGTTCACTACCTCTCTTCTTATTCAACTTTACACAACATCCTTCTAAATATTTTATTTGTTATAAGAGGAGTAGCATGTTATATTGTGAGTGAGGTTCTTTCATCTTTTCGATGTGGGATCCGTGCGTGTTTCAATAATTTTATAAGTTAGGTGAGGTATTTGACAATTTATTTTTCTTAAAAATCTTAACAAGAGCATAGCCCAACGACATGATGTATCGCCTAGTGACCATGAGGTCCGAGAATCCCCCACCCCAACAGTTGTCAAAAAAAAAAAAAAAAAAAAAAATTGTTAACCATAGTGATGACTAATTGAAATCTTGACCTACATCAAGTAAATAAACTTACAACTTATACTTGCACTGTAACTTGTAACTTTTAATTTTTCAAAATGAAATCATGGAGCGCGAGTGCTTATAAATTCACAATTTGTGGGCAAAATCTCAGAAGACGCAGAGGTATATATTTAGAACGTTCAAATGCAAATTCATACAACTTCTCGAGTCATTGTCTTGCCATGAGCTGCTTCAGGCACTACCAATGCAACTACTATTTTTTTTCTAAATTAGATCATATCAAATTAATTTCTAATGCAAACATCTCGTTAAACTCACTAATTTATATATAAGATCAAGGTTTGCATAAATTTAAGTTTGGTTAATACACAAATATTGAAAATTATTAAATTTTGTATAAAGATATTGATTTACAAATATATCAACACAATAACTTTTGGATATACATATATTGATTTACAAATATGGCAAAATAATAACTTTTGCTCGGTGTTACTGATCTCCAAAACCAATGCCCAGTCGTTTGTTTCTCTCTCTCTTTTCGTCCCCAAATCCTCCCTTCCCCTAAATTTTTTTTAAAAAATAACGCTTTTATACCTATAGTACATAAACGTCGCAATGCCTAGGCGCGGTAAAAATACGTTTTTTTTTCCGCCTTCCAGTTCGTAGTGCCTAGGCGCTAAGCCCTAATGTTTTGGTAGAAGATATCAATTTTCAATCATAAACTTTCAATTTCATCAAATTGAACCATAAACTTAGAAAAATGTTCCAATTTTTCCAATTTGTTCAATTTCGCTAACTAGAGACCACAAATTTTAACAAAAATAATTATGCAAAAATCTCGGTAAACTCACCAATTTATATAAGATCAAGTTTTGCACAAATTTAAGTTTGATTTAATACACAAAATATTGAAAATTAGTATTGATGGTTGAAATGAATTCTACATAAAGAGAATTTGGTTTTATTTTTAGGTGTTTATCTCATCTAATCAACCCAAAAACTTAAGTTGATGAGTTCATTATTGTGTTGATTTAACATGATATCATAGTAGTACTCAAAAAAACATGATATCATAGTAGAAATGTTCAATGTTCGAACCCTTGTAAGGTAGTTTTCTCCCTAATTGATATTGATTTTCATTTGTTAGTTGTTTTACAAACTTTCAACCCCACAATTGAAGGCGTTTTTTTTTCTTTAAACGAAATTGTGAGTGTTAGAGTACGGATATAATCCAATTTACTATAACCCATTATCTTATGTTTTTGGTTCGTTGGTGATTTAACAACAAATTAATATTTCATTGAATAACTTTTCCAAAACCCTCAAATTTCAACAACAAAAAAACTTGAACGACGTCTTTGTTTGACACTACAAAAATTCTGGCTTTTTCGCCGATGGATGACACAAAAAAGCTTTAATGAATAAGAAAACAGTGCTACTCAACCATTTTATTAATGAAATATGGGAAATTACCGGAACAACATATGATGATCAGTTGAACAAAAAGAAAAACAAATAGGTCAGTTTTAAGGACAATCATAGAAGCAAGTGCAATCAAAGTTGAGGGGAAAATTAGGATCACTAGATTGAATACATTGAGCCGCATATGTCTTAGGGAAGTTTGCTTCACACGCGAGGCGACATGACGCAGGATTGCATAGAGGTACGTTCAACACCTCTTTACATGCCTGGGCTGCTTGAGGCACCATCCATCCAACTGCAAAAAAAAAATATTATTCAATATCATATCAACTAGGATAATATATATGTTTCTTTTCTTTTCTTTTTTTAAATCACAAAATGCTAATATTCGAATTTTAAAAAGTATTAAAAAAAATATAAAAATATGTAAAGAAACAAACCTGATAGAGCGAGAAGAGCAAGAAAGACGAAGGAGCAAGAAAACTTTGCCATCTCACTACTTGAAGATCAATAATAATATAGTAAAATTATGATCTTTTTGGATTGAGAGATATTGGGTCATTTGCAATTCACCAAACCATGTATTTATATCCACATATTAATTTACAAATATAGCAACACAATAACTTTTTTATACCGAGATATATATATATATATATATATATATATATATATATATATATATATCAAATTTCAACAACAAGATCATAACTTTTTTATACAGATATATATATATATCAATACAATAACTTTTGTATATGCAGATATTGATTTACAAATATAGCAACACAATAACTTTTTTATACATATATATATATATATATATATATATATATATATATATATATATATCAACACAATAACTTTTGTATATGCAGATATTGATTTACAAATATAGCAACACAATAACTTTTTTATGAAAATATTGATTTACAAATATATCAACCGGATAACATTGTACATGCATATATTGATTTACAAATATGACAACACAATAACTTTTGTATATACATATGTCAACCCAATAACTTTTCTGTCTAATTATAAGATAGTGGTGTCAAATGTGATTTGGAAGTGCATATATTTATATAGTAAGTTTCTATCATTATTTTCCTTTTTTACAGTCTAATTATAGCGAGTTTCTACTTTGTATCCTTATTATTTTTTATTTTCTAAGTAGCTTAATTATGGTAAGTTTTTTTTTTTTTTTTTTTTAAGTACATTCTCTCTCTGAATTTCTTAAATCTTTGAGACCACTCCATACATTATATCCGCTAGTTAACTCAAAACTAAAGTCTATTTTTAGTAAATTGCTATATTTGAAGTTAGTGGGGTAAGTATTGATATATTTAGAGTTAGTGGAGTAAGTGGCTATTTTTGTGGAGTTAGAGTTAGTGGAGTTAGTGGTTGTTTTTATGGAGTTAACTAAGCTATTTTAGCATTTAGAAAGTGTATTTAAGATCAGATTTTATTGAATGAAAATGTAGTAGTTGCATTCTCATTTCTCTACTCTCTTAGAAACAACAGTGGTATCAGAGCTAAATTCTTAAGGGGCCTGTGAGTGAGAGTTAGTGAGATATCCCTTAGAGAAATCGAGTGATACACTTTGAGATTTGAGTGAGATGGAGTCAGGATCGAGCGGTCTTTCTTCACTGACTCCACCAGTGTTAGATGGCGAAAACTACCAAGCATGGGCTATCAGAATGCAAGCCTAACGGAGGCTTGTGATTATTGGGAAGCAGTTGAGAGCGACTATGAGGTTGCTGCACTTACCGATAATTCAACAATCAACCATATCAAGACTCACAAGGAGAGAGTCACCAGGAAGGCAAAGGCTAGAGATTGCCTATATGCAGCTGTGTCTTCGTCCATATTCAACAGAATTATGGCCTTGAAGTCAGCAAAGGCAATCTGGGACTTCCTCAAAGGTGAGTATGAAGGTGATGAGAGGATCAAGGGCATGAAAGTGTTGAACTTGGTGAGGGAATTCGAGAGAATGCAAATGAAGGATTCTGAGTCCATTAAAGAATACTCAGACAAGTTGATTGCGATTGCCGACAAGGCAAGAGCATTAGGAACTGATTTATCTGACAATAGATTGGTTCAGAAAATTCTGGTTTCAGTTCCTGAGAAATATGAAGCAACCATTGCTTCCTTAGAAAATATCAAAGACCTTTCTAAACTCAAGGTGATAGAGTTAGTAAGTGCTTTGCAAGCACAAGAGCAGAGGAGGTTGATGAGGCAAGAAGGAAGCATTGAGGGGGCACTGAAAGTCAGAATGCAACACGGAGAAGGTGGAAGAGAGAAGAAGTGGAGAGGGAGAAAGAAAAGTGGCAGCAGTAGCTCAGATTATGCTGTAAAGGATGATGGAAGTGCAAGTTTCGGCAAGGTCAGTGCATGCAAGCACTATGGGAAACATAATCATCCACACTTCAGATGCTGGAGAATGTCAGATGTGAAGTGTAGAAGGTGTCATTCAATGGGGCACGTTGAGAGATTCTGTAAAGGATCTCAACAGCAAGGAGGAGCACATGCTGCAGTACAACAAGAAGGAGATCAACTTTTTGTGGCTACCTGTTTCTCATCAGTCACTCAATGTGACAGTTGGTTGGTTGGTTGATAGTGGGTGTACCAATCACATGACAGGTGACAAGGAGTTGTTCAAGGACCTTGACAAGTCATTCAAGTCAAGGGTGAAGATAGAAAATGGTGAGTATCTAGAAGTAAAGGGGAAGGGCACAATGTCAATAGAGAGTTGTGCAAGAACCAAGTTGATTACTGAAGTGCTCCTAGTTCCTGAGATTGATCAAAACTTGTTAAGTGTTGGTCAACTAATAGAGAAGGGATTCAAAGTGTTATTTGAAGAAGGAAAGTGTCTTATTTTCGATTCCAATGGGAATAAGTTATTCAAAATAAAAATGCAGCACAAGTGTTTCTTATTGGATCCACTCGAGAAGGAACAAATAGCTTTCAAGTGTCAAGTGAGTGACACTGAGCTATGCATGGCACAAGAGGTTGGGGCATTTTCATCAGAAGGGGTTGCAATATTTGCAGAAGAATGAGATGGAAGTTGGAGTACCAGTTCTGGAGGAGCTGAAAGCAAATTGCAAAGCTTGTTTGATAGGGAAGCAAACGAGGCTGCCATTCAAAAACTCAATTTGGAAAGCAACTGAAAAGTTGCAGCTCATCCACACTGACTTGTGTGGACCTCAACCAACTCCCTCACTTAATGGTAGCAAGTATTTCATTATCTTTATCGATGATTATACCAGAATGTGTTGGATTTACTTCATGAAGCATAAGTCTGAAGTAGCTGAAGTGTTTCTGAAGTTTAAAAGATGGGTTGAGAATCAGAGTGGTTGTCAGATTCAGGTGGTGAGGTCCGATAACGGGACTGAATACACGTCACAAAGGTTCAATTTCTTCTCTGAAGAAACTGGAATAGAACATCAGCTCACTGCTCCAAATACTCCACAACAAAACGGAGTTAGTGAGAGGAATAACATGAGTATTATGGAGATGACAAGATGCATGTTGCATTAAAAGAACTTGTCAAAGGGTTTTTGGGCTGAAGCAGCAAACACATCAGTTTTTTTATTGAACAGACTACCTACAAGGGTATTGGAGAAGAATACACCCTATGAAGTTTGGTTTAATACTAAACCAAAACTGAAAAATTTGAAGGTGTTTGGTTGTTTGTGTTTTTCTCATGTTCTACAGGTGAAGAGAGACAAGTTGAGTGAAAAGGCAAAACAAAGAATCTTTGTAGGCTACACCATGATGTCCAAAGCATACAAGATCTATCAACCTCACAAAAAGAAGATGGTGATTAATAGGGATGTTCAATTCTTGGAGGATGGGGATTGGGACTCGACAGAAGAAGCAGAGGTGAAGAAACAAGAAGTTTCTCTGGATCCTTATGAACTGGTTGATGATGCACCAGTTAAAGGGACTAGACTACTGAGTGAGGTATATGAGAGAAGTAGTGTGTAGTTGTGTTAGAAGCAAGCTAGATGTTTGCAGCATTTGAGTTAGGAGGAGTATGTTAGTTAACTCAAAGCTAAAGTCTATTTTTAGTAAATTGCTATATTTGAAGTTAGTGGGGGTAATTATTGATATATTTAGAGTTAGTGGAGTAAGTGACTATTTTTGTGGAGTTAGAGTTAGTGGAGTTAGTGGCTGTTTTTATGGAGTTAACTAAGCTATTTTAGCATTTAGAAAGTGTATTTAAGATCAGATTTTATTGAATGAAAATGTAGTAGTTGCATTCTCATTTCTCTTCTCTCTTAGAAACAACAATATCAGTTGAGTTCATGTTGGGTCTAACTATTTAGGAAGCAAACATGATACATACGATGATAATGAAATATATGCATATTTTCCGTCCATTTATTTATTTATCTATTTATTTACCCGCGCACCTATTTATCCAAGAGCAGATGTTGGTCGAGTTCATGAAATCGAAATTGAAAATTTTTTTCCCTTTCTTTTTTAACTAAAATAATATCACTGTTTTTTTTTAGGGACACTGTTTTTTTTTTTAAAATTATTGTCATATCGCCAGTTTTTTTTTTCTTTTTCCATATTCTTATTTTTTTAAAAAATTTAAAAAATATTACTTATTTAAACACTTTATTTGTAAAATAAAATAAAAAATTGCATTAATATATCAATTAATTTTATGATTTTTATATAATATTATGATACTTAAATTATAATTGAAATACTAAAATAAATAATAACAATCATTTTATTTTGGTAAAATGTAACATGTGAGGTGGGATTATATTGGGAGAAATTGTAACAGATGTCAATTTAGAATAAAATAATTAAAAATATAGCATGTTTTTAAAAAATTTGCGGATATGACAATTTCTATCGCTGATATCTTATGGCTATAGAAGTCTATTGCTGATCACCTCAGCTTTTTATAGATTTTTGTTAGTGATAATAGTCTATCCGTGATAATAGTCTATCACTCATAGAAATCTATCAGTCATATGATAAAGTCTATAGTGATAGAAACATATTTTTTTGCTATATTTGCAAAACATTTTAAAGTAACCAACTCATCATATTGATTGAATCCAGACCATGGAATTGTGGTTATTTATTATTATTAATTCTAAATAAAGATAATATCACTCTTTTCCTTTTTAATTATTAGTGAAAAATCAATATATACTCCTAAACTTTGGAGTATTTTATTTATAAGTATATCAATTTACAACTTTCATTAAATTTATTTTAAAAATATTGAAGACTTATAGTTTATGTATCTTAAACTCCTAAACTTTCATAGAAATCACTAAAAAAATAATAGTCCATAGGAACGGGTTTTTTAGCAATTGCGACAATTTTAAATAAGCGAATCAATTTAGACTACCCGTTAGAATTTCGTTTGAAAATCGCTCATGCATCAATTCTCACATGTGTGTAGACTTCTTCATCAAAGTACTTATCACACCTTTTACGTTTTTTTTAAAGTTTATGTGTGGCATGTTGGGCCTTGTGGAACGAGCTTATTTCTTCTGCCATCTTGAAAGAAGAATGAATTCTCAACTATCACATGATTTTCAGTCTCTCTAATGTTCAGGCACTTCTGTCAGACATACCAAGTGAGGTGGTCCCGGATGCCACTCCTGTGTGGAATCCCCCGTTTGAAGATGAGTACAAAATGAATGTGGATGTTGCGTGTCATCCGTCAGAGGTTAAAACAAGAGTGAGTGTGTTATCATTCGTGATTGCAGAGGGAATTTGGTGACTCCCTCCTCATTTTGTATCCAGGGGAAGTTTGATATGTGGGTCGTCAAGTTCGATGCGCAAGTTTTGGTGAATCCTATTCACTCTCATGATTTGCAATTGTCCCCTAAGGGGCTGTGCTTGCAAAGATTAGAAAATGAATGAGAGTTCTTCAGATTAAGGGCCTCACTTTTATCCCGAGAACAATTAATCGGGTCGCTCATAAATGTAACCACTCAGGTTTTTATCATTGGGGGTTCCTCCTCTTGGGAGCGCCCTTTACCAAGTTGGCTTCAAATTTTGTTACTTTTTGACGGTAGTCTTTGTAGTTCTTATGCGCCTTCGAGCCACGTTTCTTGATTAATGAAAGTTGTTTGTTTAAAAATAATAATAATGGTGAATTAGGGAAATGAGAGCTCGAGTTAAAACAAAGTTTAGGGCAAGAAAGAATAAAATGGCAGAATAAAGTGAAGTGCATATAATATATATTCTCCAAAATTGAATCGATAAGTTATATTTATCGATCCAACCATTTTTTATTGATAAGTAATATGGGAAAATATTACCACATAGTTCACATCACACTGTGATTAAAAGCATAACTCAGTTTGCAGGGCAATGGTAGCTACAATAGCAAACCTTCTTAAAGATGATTGGAGAACCTGGAAAGGGGACTACAGGAAGTGAAACGCAATCAGATGATGAATTAGGCTTCGACTGTTTACACCTCCGCTCACAATCTTTAGGTGTGCAACCTTCATACAACTTCACATTACATGTTCTTGCATGGGCTGTTTTAGGCATCATCAATGCACCTGCAAATTTTTCAATATATATTATATATCGAGACTATAGGTGAGATATTAGCACCAATGACCCCCTCTCAGGGATCTTAATGTTTTTTGATCCCCTTTTCGGAAACACATGCTTTTCTGCCCATTTGCTTTCATCATCAACACTACGCTGAACACGATCGCGAGAGAAAAGTCTGTAGTACCCTTCGTTGAGCACGCACAACCCTCATGCTCAACGAATGATACAAATGACTTTTCACAAAGAGGGGACGTGTTGATCATGAGAGAAGGTCAAAAAACATGCGTTTTAAAAAATCGAGTCATTTGACATTAATTGCACCGCAACACACGTTTAAAATTAGTTTAAATATATAGAGCCATAATCTTCGAATTTTAAAAAGTGAAAAAACATAAATCTGCATATTTAATATAACTATTGATTCAAGAAGAGAAAACATAAGGATTTCTAAAGAAACAAACCTGAAAAAAGGAGGACAAGAAGAAAAAAGAGGGAGCAAGAAAACTTTGCCATCTCCTACAAAATCAATAGTAAAGTAAATTTATCGGTTTGAATTGAGAGATAATTGGTTCATTTACAATTGAAGAGCGTGTATTTATATGCGGTTTTTAATTTACGAATATGGTAACCCAATAATTTTTGTATCTTGAATGAAAACTAGGCCACTATTTGCTTGAGTGTTGTGAGGTCTTAATATGGATTAATGTAATTAATGTTTTAATGAAATGAATATGCCAAAAAATAATCTATACATTTATACATTTAATAGTCATAAACTTCTACGACTATTAACCCGTCACCAATCCAAACATATAGCTTATCAACTTAGACTAATTATGCCAATTGACCTATGCTCGGTTTGACAATTATTTAATGAGGCCGCCACAATAATGTGGCTGTCTCTTTAAAATTGTCGGTTGTAAAACTTAGTCACGGGCACAACCTTATGCCAATTGACCTATGTTCGGTTTGACAATTTATTTTATTTTTTTAACACCATATATTTTATTTTTTTAACACCATATATGATGGAGGATTCGAATTTCTAACCACTTGGTCAATAGTTCATATATTATGTGTCAAGATTCCATCGGCTGCCATAGAAAGCAAAGCCATGATCAATTTTCAGCAATTGTAGGTGCAATAGCAGTTGATACTCGTATAGGGGATTGGACCAAGATGAATTAGGATGCTTTTGTTGACAACCCTTGCTTACATGCGTTAACTCATCCTCGGCATCCATCCTGCAACTTCTCCTCACATTGCATCATCAATGCAACTGCCAAAATTTTAATTTTAATGAACATAAGTTATAAGCTCAACAATTCAAACATTCTTATTTTCTTTAAAATGGTTGTACATTTGAATCTCTACTTCCACCGATAATATAATATTTTTAAAAAACCGACACTTTTTAGTAAACATTTGATTTAATAATTTTAAATATTCAAAACAAACTTTGGAAAATATAATTTATCAATCCTTAGTGACATATTGAGTCAAACATAAACTACAAAGATATTTTCAAATATTGCCAAACCGAGCATAGTTCAATTGACATAAGGTTGTGCCCGTGACTAAGAGGTCATGGGTTCAATCCTCGCATTAATTAAAATACCATTGGGAGAAGAAGAGAATAAAAAAAATAAAAAATTAATTAAACAACCTTATTTTTCTAATTTATTTCACTAGCGGCGGCACGACAAACAGGAACAGGGCGACATGCAAGATTTTTTATTTTTACATACTGAAGTCGATCGGTTTTATATGTTATAATGTCAATTTTTAGTTATAAAATGAAGCCCGCAAAAGAACGAGAGCGAGAGAAATCCCAGCGAGAGAGTCAGCAAAATATGTCATTTTGACTACTTTTTAAAATTGTCGGTTAATCTCTCAAATGGTCCTTAATTTAAGGCCATCTGATCAAATATCCCAAGAAACTCCCCTATGTGAAAAATTGTTACAATCACACCAATTGTACCACACTCTCTCAAAGTATTTAATTTGCACCACTCACACCATATACATAATTTAAGTAGGGTTAGTACACCAAGCTTATAGGATTTCTAACTTTAGAGTGTTTTTAACTATGATGATTAGAAACCAAAACCATAAATTTCTTTTAAATCTTTGGAGCCTTTAACTTTCTCATTTTTTTTCAATTGGGACAAGTGTTCTGCTCATATATTGTCAAAAACCTTACAATTATAAATATGTTATTTTTTACTACAAATTTTAAAGATTTTCGACAGTTAAAAGATATTTTTGAATAATCTATATCTCTTGAGGGTTTTTTCTTTTAAGAAAATTGCACCATGTGTTAATTTAGAGTAAACTAATTGTAAATATGACAATTTTTATCGGTGATAATCATTGATAGCAGTCTATTTTTATCAGTGATGAAGATTGTGATATTTGTAATTATTATTAAAAAATGTACTATATTTATAATTATTTTGAATTTGATTGCTATTTATTATATTAGACCTAATAAGAAATCATCGACAAGAAAGCAAATAGTAGTGGAAGTTACCATAAATTAGCCTATTTTTTCCAAATAAATATACAAAAGTTACCGTGTTGCCATATATTTGGAAATTCAAAATCTGGGGTATAAAATATAAATACACTCAAATGCAAATAACCTAACGAATCTCTCAATCAAAACAAAGATGGCAAAGTTTTCTTGCTCCATCTTTTTCTTTGTTGTCCTCGTTCTCTCAGGTTTGTTTCTTTACATATCTTCATTGTTTTGTCTTCTCTGGCTCAATAATTAGTAAATTGCATATTTCAATAAAAATTGAATAATGAAACAACGAACTCAACATTATTCGTAAAAAGAAAAAAATAAAAAAGTTCGAAAATCAATGTAGCATTCCTCTCTCACACACCCAAGGTGAGGTTTTCATTATTTATTTTCAATTTTATTGGTGATTATATAATATTGTCTACCCAAAATGTCTCATATCATTGGAGATTTATATATTCATGAACTCTCCTTTATCTAGCCGATGTGGGACACTTTGTATGTATTCCCAACAACAATGTTTTATAAGTCGACATTTTGTGATTAAAAAGTAAAAAAAACATATATGATCCTAGTTGAATATGATGATATTCATTTTGTTTTTGTTTGCAGTTGGATGGACGGTGCCTCGAGCAGCCGATGCAAAAGGATGTAATAAGATAAAGTTGTACAATTTTGGATGTCAAGATTTGGATTGTGAACAAAACTGTAAAGAGAAGCTCCCAGATTCATCATCGTCTGCATGTCTTGGGAACCTAAGTTGCTACTGCTACTTTCCTTGTCCTGGAAACTGAGTTATATGCTTTTCTTTTTCTTCAACTAATCACATTATCATATGGTAATGTGTCATAATTCCCCACATTTAATTTCGTTAATAAAATTGTTCACTACCTCTATTCTTATTCAACTTTCCACAACATCCTTCTAAATATTTTATTTGTTATAAGAGGAGTAGCATGTTATATTGTGAGTGAGGTTCTTTCATCTTTTCGATGTGGGATCCGTGCGTGTTTCAATAATTTTATAAGTTAGGTGAGGTATTTGACAATTTATTTTTCTTAAAAATCTTAACAAGAGCATAGCTCAACGACATGATGTATCGCCTAGTGACCATGAGGTCCGAGAATCCCCCACCCCAACAGTTGTCAAAAAAAAAAAAAAAAAAAAAATGTTAACCATAGTGATGACTAATTGAAATCTTGACCTACATCAAGTAAATAAACTTACAACTTATACTTGCACTGTAACTTGTAACTTTTAATTTTTCAATATGAAATCATGGAGCGCGAGTGCTTATAAATTCATAATTTGTGGGCAAAATCTCAGAAGACGCAGAGGTATATATTTAGAACGTTCAAATGCAAATTCATACAACTTCTCGAGTCATTGTCTTGCCATGAGCTGCTTCAGGCACTACCAATGCAACTACTATTTTTTTTCTAAATTAGATCATATCAAATTAATTTCTAATGCAAACATCTCGGTAAACTCACTAATTTATATATAAGATCAAGGTTTGCATAAATTTAAGTTTGGTTAATACACAAATATTGAAAATTATTAAATTTTGTATAAAGATATTGATTTACAAATATATCAACACAATAACTTTTGGATATACATATATTGATTTACAAATATGGCAAAATAATAACTTTTGCTCGGTGTTACGGATCTCCAAAACCAATGCCCAGTCGTTTCTCTCTCTCTTTTCGTCCCCAAATCCTCCCTTCCCCTAAATTTTTTTTAAAAAATAACGCTTTTATACCTATAGTACATAAACGTCGCAACGCCTAGGCGCGGTAAAAATACGTTTTTTTTTCCGCCTTCCAGTTCGTAGTGCCTAGGCGCTAAGCCCTAATGTTTTGGTAGAAGATATCAATTTTCAATCATAAACTTTCAATTTCATCAAATTGAACCATAAACTTAGAAAAATGTTCCAATTTTTCCAATTTGTTCAATTTCGCTAACTAGAGACCACAAATTTTAACAAAAATAATTATGCAAAAATCTCGGTAAACTCACTAATTTATATAAGATCAAGTTTTGCACAAATTTAAGTTTGATTTAATACACAAAATATTGAAAATTAGTATTGATGGTTGAAATGAATTCTACATAAAGAGAATTTGGTTTTATTTTTAGGTGTTTATCTCATCTAATCAACCCAAAAACTTAAGTTGATGAGTTCATTATTGTGTTGATTTAACATGATATCATAGTAGTACTAAAAAAAACATGATATCATAGTAGAAATGTTCAATGTTCGAACCCTTGTAAGGTAGTTTTCTCCCTAATTGATATTGATTTTCATTTGTTAGTTGTTTTACAAACTTTCAACCCCACAATTGAAGGCGTTTTTTTTTCTTTAAACGAAATTGTGAGTGTTAGAGTACGGATATAATCCAATTTACTATAACCCATTATCTTAAGTTTTTGGTTCGTTGGTGATTTAACAACAAATTAATATTTCATTGAATAACTTTTCCAAAACCCTCAAATTTCAACAACAAAAAAACTTTAACGACGTCTTTGTTTGACACTACAAAAATTCTGGCTTTTTCGCCGATGGATGACACAAAAAAGCTTTAATGAATAAGAAAAGAAAACAGTGCTACTCAACCATTTTATTAATGAAATATGGGAAATTACCGGAACAACATATGATGATCAGTTGAACAAAAAGAAAAACAAATAGGTCAGTTTTAAGGACAATCATAGAAGCAAGTGCAATCAAAGTTGAGGGGAAAATTAGGATCACTAGATTGAATACATTGAGCCGCATATGTCTTAGGGAAGTTTGCTTCACACGCGAGGCGACATGACGCAGGATTGCATAGAGGTACGTTCAACACCTCTTTACATGCCTGGGCTGCTTGAGGCACCATCCATCCAACTGTAAAAAAAAATATTATTCAATATCATATCAACTAGGATAATATATATGTTTCTTTTCTTTTCTTTTTTTAAATCACAAAATGCTAATATTCGAATTTTAAAAAGTATTAAAAAAAATATAAAAATATGTAAAGAAATGATAGAGCGAGAAGAGCAAGAAAGACGAAGGAGCAAGAAAACTTTGCCATTTCACTACTTGAAGATCAATAATAATATAGTAAAATTATGATCTTTTTGGATTGAGAGATATTGGGTCATTTGCAATTCACCAAACCAAGTATTTATATCCACATATTAATTTACAAATATAGCAACACAATAACTTTTTTATACCGATATATATATATATATATATCAAATTTCAACAACAAGATCATAACTTTTTTATACAGATATATATATATATATATCAATACAATAACTTTTGTATATGCAGATATTGATTTACAAATATAGCAACACAATAACTTTTTTATACATATATATATATATATATATATATATATATATATATATATATATATATATCAACACAATAACTTTTGTATATGCAGATATTGATTTACAAATATAGCAACACAATAACTTTTTTATGAAAATATTGATTTACAAATATATCAACCGGATAACATTGTACATGCATATATTGATTTACAAATATGACAACACAATAACTTTTGTATATACATATGTCAACCCAATAACTTTTCTGTCTAATTATAAGATAGTGTTGTCAAATGTGATTTGGAAGTGCATATATTTATATAGTAAGTTTCTATCATTATTTTCCTTTTTTACAGTCTAATTATAGCGAGTTTCTACTTTGTACCCTTATTAATTTTTATTTTCTAAGTAGCTTAATTATGGTAAGTTTTTTTTTTTTTTTTTTTTTTAAGTACATTCTCTCTCTGAATTCCTTAAATCTTTGAGACCACTCCATACATTATATCCGCTAGTTAACTCAAAACTAAAGTCTATTTTTAGTAAATTGCTATATTTGAAGTTAGTGGGGTAAGTATTGATATATTTAGAGTTAGTGGAGTAAGTGGCTATTTTTGTGGAGTTAGAGTTAGTGGAGTTAGTGGTTGTTTTTATGGAGTTAACTAAGCTATTTTAGCATTTAGAAAGTGTATTTAAGATCAGATTTTATTGAATGAAAATGTAGTAGTTGCATTCTCATTTCTCTACTCTCTTAGAAACAACAGTGGTATCAGAGCTAAATTCTTAAGGGGCCTGTGAGTGAGAGTTAGTGAGATATCCCTTAGAGAAATCGAGTGATACACTTTGAGATTTGAGTGAGATGGAGTCAGGATCGAGCGGTCTTTCTTCACTGACTCCACCAGTGTTAGATGGCGAAAACTACCAAGCATGGGCTATCAGAATGCAAGCCTAACGGAGGCTTGTGATTATTGGGAAGCAGTTGAGAGCGACTATGAGGTTGCTGCACTTACCGATAATTCAACAATCAACCATATCAAGACTCACAAGGAGAGAGTCACCAGGAAGGCAAAGGCTAGAGATTGCCTATATGCAGCTGTGTCTTCGTCCATATTCAACAGAATTATGGCCTTGAAGTCAGCAAAGGCAATCTGGGACTTCCTCAAAGGTGAGTACGAAGGTGATGAGAGGATCAAGGGCATGAAAGTGTTGAACTTGGTGAGGGAATTCGAGAGAATGCAAATGAAGGATTCTGAGTCCATTAAAGAATACTCAGACAAGTTGATTGCGATTGCCGACAAGGCAAGAGCATTAGGAACTGATTTATCTGACAATAGATTGGTTCAGAAAATTCTGGTTTCAGTTCCTGAGAAATATGAAGCAACCATTGCTTCCTTAGAAAATATCAAAGACCTTTCTAAACTCAAGGTGATAGAGTTAGTAAGTGCTTTGCAAGCACAAGAGCAGAGGAGGTTGATGAGGCAAGAAGGAAGCATTGAGGGGGCACTGAAAGTCAGAATGCAACACGGAGAAGGTGGAAGAGAGAAGAAGTGGAGAGGGAGAAAGGAAAGTGGCAGCAGTAGCTCAGATTATGCTGTAAAGGATGATGGAAGTGCAAGTTTCGGCAAGGTCAGTGCATGCAAGCACTATGGGAAACATAATCATCCACACTTCAGATGCTGGAGAATGTCAGATGTGAAGTGTAGAAGGTGTCATTCAATGGGGCACGTTGAGAGATTCTGTAAAGGATCTCAACAGCAAGGAGGAGCACATGCTGCAGTACAACAAGAAGGAGATCAACTTTTTGTGGCTACCTGTTTCTCATCAGTCACTCAATGTGACAGTTGGTTGGTTGGTTGATAGTGGGTGTACCAATCACATGACAGGTGACAAGGAGTTGTTCAAGGACCTTGACAAGTCATTCAAGTCAAGGGTGAAGATAGAAAATGGTGAGTATCTAGAAGTAAAGGGGAAGGGCACAATGTCAATAGAGAGTTGTGCAAGAACCAAGTTGATTACTGAAGTGCTCCTAGTTCCTGAGATTGATCAAAACTTGTTAAGTGTTGGTCAACTAATAGAGAAGGGATTCAAAGTGTTATTTGAAGAAGGAAAGTGTCTTATTTTCGATTCCAATGGGAATAAGTTATTCAAAATAAAAATGCAGCACAAGTGTTTCTTATTGGATCCACTCGAGAAGGAACAAATAGCTTTCAAGTGTCAAGTGAGTGACACTGAGCTATGCATGGCACAAGAGGTTGGGGCATTTTCATCAGAAGGGGTTGCAATATTTGCAGAAGAATGAGATGGAAGTTGGAGTACCAGTTCTGGAGGAGCTGAAAGCAAATTGCAAAGCTTGTTTGATAGGGAAGCAAACGAGGCTGCCATTCAAAAACTCAATTTGGAAAGCAACTGAAAAGTTGCAGCTCATCCACACTGACTTGTGTGGACCTCAACCAACTCCCTCACTTAATGGTAGCAAGTATTTCATTATCTTTATCGATGATTATACCAGAATGTGTTGGATTTACTTCATGAAGCATAAGTCTGAAGTAGCTGAAGTGTTTCTGAAGTTTAAAAGATGGGTTGAGAATCAGAGTGGTTGTCAGATTCAGGTGGTGAGGTCCGATAACGGGACTGAATACACGTCACAAAGGTTCAATTTCTTCTCTGAAGAAACTGGAATAGAACATCAGCTCACTGCTCCAAATACTCCACAACAAAACGGAGTTAGTGAGAGGAATAACATGAGTATTATGGAGATGACAAGATGCATGTTGCATTAAAAGAACTTGTCAAAGGGTTTTTGGGCTGAAGCAGCAAACACATCAGTTTTTTTATTGAACAGACTACCTACAAGGGTATTGGAGAAGAATACACCCTATGAAGTTTGGTTTAATACTAAACCAAAACTGAAAAATTTGAAGGTGTTTGGTTGTTTGTGTTTTTCTCATGTTCTACAGGTGAAGAGAGACAAGTTGAGTGAAAAGGCAAAACAAAGAATCTTTGTAGGCTACACCATGATGTCCAAAGCATACAAGATCTATCAACCTCACAAAAAGAAGATGGTGATTAATAGGGATGTTCAATTCTTGGAGGATGGGGATTGGGACTCGACAGAAGAAGCAGAGGTGAAGAAACAAGAAGTTTCTCTGGATCCTTATGAACTGGTTGATGATGCACCAGTTAAAGGGACTAGACTACTGAGTGAGGTATATGAGAGAAGTAGTGTGTAGTTGTGTTAGAAGCAAGCTAGATGTTTGCAGCATTTGAGTTAGGAGGAGTATGTTAGTTAACTCAAAGCTAAAGTCTATTTTTAGTAAATTGCTATATTTGAAGTTAGTGGGGGTAATTATTGATATATTTAGAGTTAGTGGAGTAAGTGACTATTTTTGTGGAGTTAGAGTTAGTGGAGTTAGTGGCTGTTTTTATGGAGTTAACTAAGCTATTTTAGCATTTAGAAAGTGTATTTAAGATCAGATTTTATTGAATGAAAATGTAGTAGTTGCATTCTCATTTCTCTTCTCTCTTAGAAACAACAATATCAGTTGAGTTCATGTTGGGTCTAACTATTTAGGAAGCAAACATGATACATACGATGATAATGAAATATATGCATATTTTCCGTCCATTTATTTATTTATCTATTTATTTACCCGCGCACCTATTTATCCAAGAGCAGATGTTGGTCGAGTTCATGAAATCGAAATTGAAAATTTTTTTCCCTTTCTTTTTTAACTAAAATAATATCACTGTTTTTTTTTAGGGACACTGTTTTTTTTTTTTAAATTATTGTCATATCGCCAGTTTTTTTTTCTTTTTCCATATTCTTATTTTTTTAAAAAATTTAAAAAATATTACTTATTTAAACACTTTATTTGTAAAATAAAATAAAAAATTGCATTAATATATCAATTAATTTTATGATTTTTATATAATATTATGATACTTAAATTATAATTGAAATACTAAAATAAATAATAACAATCATTTTATTTTGGTAAAATGTAACATGTGAGGTGGGATTATATTGGGAGAAATTGTAACAGATGTCAATTTAGAATAAAATTATTAAAAATATAGCATGTTTTTAAAAAATTTGCGGATATGACAATTTTTATCGCTAATATCTTATGGCTATAGAAGTCTATTGCTGATCACCTCAGCTTTTTATAGATTTTTGTTAGTGATAATAGTCTATCCGTGATAATAGTCTATCACTCATAGAAGTCTATCAGTCATATGATAAAGTCTATAGTGATAGAAACATATTTTTTTGCTATATTTGCAAAACATTTTAAAGTAACCAACTCATCATATTGATTGAATCCAGACCATGGAATTGTGGTTATTTATTATTATTAATTCTAAATAAAGATAATATCACTCTTTTCCTTTTTAATTATTAGTGAAAAATCAATATATACTCCTAAACTTTGGAGTATTTTATTTATAAGTATATCAATTTACAACTTTCATTAAATTTCTTTTAAAAATATTGAAGACTTATAGTTTATGTATCTTAAACTCCTAAACTTTCATAGAAATCACTAAAAAAATAATAGTCCATAGGAACGGGTTTTTTAGCAATTGCGACAATTTTAAATAAGCGAATCAATTTAGACTACCCGTTAGAATTTCGTTTGAAAATCGCTCATGCATCAATTCTCACATGTGTGTAGACTTCTTCATCAAAGTACTTATCACACCTTTTACGTTTTTTTTAAAGTTTATGTGTGGCATGTTGGGCCTTGTGGAACGAGCTTATTTCTTCTGCCATCTTGAAAGAAGAATGAATTCGCAACTATCACATGATTTTCAGTCTCTCTAATGTTCAGGCACTTCTGTCAGACATACCAAGTGAGCTGGTCCCGGATGCCACTCCTGTGTGGAATCCCCCGTTTGAAGATGAGTACAAAATGAATGTGGATGTTGCGTGTCATCCGTCAGAGGTTAAAACAAGAGTGAGTGTGTTATCATTCGTGATTGCAGAGGGAATTTGGTGACTCCCTCCTCATTTTGTATCCAGGGGAAGTTTGATATGTGGGTCGTCAAGTTCGATGCGCAAGTTTTGGTGAATCCTATTCACTCTCATGATTTGCAATTGTCCCCTAAGGGGCTGTGCTTGCAAAGATTAGAAAATGAATGAGAGTTCTTCAGATTAAGGGCCTCACTTTTATCCCGAGAACAATTAATCGGGTCGCTCATAAATGTAACCACTCAGGTTTTTATCATTGGGGGTTCCTCCTCTTGGGAGCGCCCTTTACCAAGTTGGCTTCAAATTTTGTTACTTTTTGACGGTAGTCTTTGTAGTTCTTATGCGCCTTCGAGCCACGTTTCTTGATTAATGAAAGTTGTTTGTTTAAAAATAATAATAATGGTGAATTAGGGAAATGAGAGCTCGAGTTAAAACAAAGTTTAGGGCAAGAAAGAATAAAATGGCAGAATAAAGTGAAGTGCATATAATATATATTCTCCAAAATTGAATCGATAAGTTATATTTATCGATCCAACCATTTTTTATTGATAAGTAATATGGGAAAATATTACCACATAGTTCACATCACACTGTGATTAAAAGCATAACTCAGTTTGCAGGGCAATGGTAGCTACAATAGCAAACCTTCTTAAAGATGATTGGAGAACCTGGAAAGGGGACTACAGGAAGTGAAACGCAATCAGATGATGAATTAGGCTTCGACTGTTTACACCTCCGCTCACAATCTTTAGGTGTGCAACCTTCATACAACTTCACATTACATGTTCTTGCATGGGCTGTTTTAGGCATCATCAATGCACCTGCAAATTTTTCAATATATATTATATATCGAGACTATAGGTGAGATATTAGCACCAATGACCCCCTCTCAGGGATCTTAATGTTTTTTGATCCCCTTTTCGGAAACACATGCTTTTCTGCCCATTTGCTTTCATCATCAACACTACGCTGAACACGATCGCGAGAGAAAAGTCTGTAGTACCCTTCGTTGAGCACGCACAACCCTCATGCTCAACGAATGATACAAATGACTTTTCACAAAGAGGGGACGTGTTGATCATGAGAGAAGGTCAAAAAACATGCGTTTTAAAAAATCGAGTCATTTGACATTAATTGCACCGCAACACACGTTTAAAATTAGTTTAAATATATAGAGCCATAATCTTCGAATTTTAAAAAGTGAAAAAACATAAATCTGCATATTTAATATAACTATTGATTCAAGAAGAGAAAACATAAGGATTTCTAAAGAAACAAACCTGAAAAAAGGAGGACAAGAAGAAAAAAGAGGGAGCAAGAAAACTTTGCCATCTCCTACAAAATCAATAGTAAAGTAAATTTATCGGTTTGAATTGAGAGATAATTGGTTCATTTACAATTGAAGAGCGTGTATTTATATGCGGTTTTTAATTTACGAATATGGTAACCCAATAATTTTTGTATCTTGAATGAAAACTAGGCCACTATTTGCTTGAGTGTTGTGAGGTCTTAATATGGATTAATGTAATTAATGTTTTAATGAAATGAATATGCCAAAAAATAATCTATACATTTATACATTTAATAGTCATAAACTTCTACGACTATTAACCCGTCACCAATCCAAACATATAGCTTATCAACTTAGACTAATTATGCCAATTGACCTATGCTCGGTTTGACAATTATTTAATGAGGCCGCCACAATAATGTGGCTGTCTCTTTAAAATTGTCGGTTGTAAAACTTAGTCACGGGCACAACCTTATGCCAATTGACCTATGTTCGGTTTGACAATTTATTTTATTTTTTTAACACCATATATTTTATTTTTTTAACACCATATATGATGGAGGATTCGAATTTCTAACCACTTGGTCAATAGTTCATATATTATGTGTCAAGATTCCATCGGCTGCCATAGAAAGCAAAGCCATGATCAATTTTCAGCAATTGTAGGTGCAATAGCAGTTGATACTCGTATAGGGGATTGGACCAAGATGAATTAGGATGCTTTTGTTGACAACCCTTGCTTACATGCGTTAACTCATCCTCGGCATCCATCCTGCAACTTCTCCTCACATTGCATCATCAATGCAACTGCCAAAATTTTAATTTTAATGAACATAAGTTATAAGCTCAACAATTCAAACATTCTTATTTTCTTTAAAATGGTTGTACATTTGAATCTCTACTTCCACCGATAATATAATATTTTTAAAAAACCGACACTTTTTAGTAAACATTTGATTTAATAATTTTAAATATTCAAAACAAACTTTGGAAAATATAATTTATCAATCCTTAGTGACATATTGAGTCAAACATAAACTACAAAGATATTTTCAAATATTGCCAAACCGAGCATAGTTCAATTGACATAAGGTTGTGCCCGTGACTAAGAGGTCATGGGTTCAATCCTCGCATTAATTAAAATACCATTGGGAGAAGAAGAGAATAAAAAAAATAAAAAATTAATTAAACAACCTTATTTTTCTAATTTATTTCACTAGCGGCGGCACGACAAACAGGAACAGGGCGACATGCAAGATTTTTTATTTTTACATACTGAAGTCGATCGGTTTTATATGTTATAATGTCAATTTTTAGTTATAAAATGAAGCCCGCAAAAGAACGAGAGCGAGAGAAATCCCAGCGAGAGAGTCAGCAAAATATGTCATTTTGACTACTTTTTAAAATTGTCGGTTAATCTCTCAAATGGTCCTTAATTTAAGGCCATCTGATCAAATATCCCAAGAAACTCCCCTATGTGAAAAATTGTTACAATCACACCAATTGTACCACACTCTCTCAAAGTATTTAATTTGCACCACTCACACCATATACATAATTTAAGTAGGGTTAGTACACCAAGCTTATAGGATTTCTAACTTTAGAGTGTTTTTAACTATGATGATTAGAAACCAAAACCATAAATTTCTTTTAAATCTTTGGAGCCTTTAACTTTCTCATTTTTTTTCAATTGGGACAAGTGTTCTGCTCATATATTGTCAAAAACCTTACAATTATAAATATGTTATTTTTTACTACAAATTTTAAAGATTTTCGACAGTTAAAAGATATTTTTGAATAATCTATATCTCTTGAGGGTTTTTTCTTTTAAGAAAATTGCACCATGTGTTAATTTAGAGTAAACTAATTGTAAATATGACAATTTTTATCGGTGATAATCATTGATAGCAGTCTATTTTTATCAGTGATGAAGATTGTGATATTTGTAATTATTATTAAAAAATGTACTATATTTATAATTATTTTGAATTTGATTGCTATTTATTATATTAGACCTAATAAGAAATCATCGACAAGAAAGCAAATAGTAGTGGAAGTTACCATAAATTAGCCTATTTTTTCCAAATAAATATACAAAAGTTACCGTGTTGCCATATATTTGGAAATTCAAAATCTGGGGTATAAAATATAAATACACTCAAATGCAAATAACCTAACGAATCTCTCAATCAAAACAAAGATGGCAAAGTTTTCTTGCTCCATCTTTTTCTTTGTTGTCCTCGTTCTCTCAGGTTTGTTTCTTTACATATCTTCATTGTTTTGTCTTCTCTGGCTCAATAATTAGTAAATTGCATATTTCAATAAAAATTGAATAATGAAACAACGAACTCAACATTATTCGTAAAAAGAAAAAAATAAAAAAGTTCGAAAATCAATGTAGCATTCCTCTCTCACACACCCAAGGTGAGGTTTTCATTATTTATTTTCAATTTTATTGGTGATTATATAATATTGTCTACCCAAAATGTCTCATATCATTGGAGATTTATATATTCATGAACTCTCCTTTATCTAGCCGATGTGGGACACTTTGTATGTATTCCCAACAACAATGTTTTATAAGTCGACATTTTGTGATTAAAAAGTAAAAAAAACATATATGATCCTAGTTGAATATGATGATATTCATTTTGTTTTTGTTTGCAGTTGGATGGACGGTGCCTCGAGCAGCCGATGCAAAAGGATGTAATAAGATAAAGTTGTACAATTTTGGATGTCAAGATTTGGATTGTGAACAAAACTGTAAAGAGAAGCTCCCAGATTCATCATCGTCTGCATGTCTTGGGAACCTAAGTTGCTACTGCTACTTTCCTTGTCCTGGAAACTGAGTTATATGCTTTTCTTTTTCTTCAACTAATCACATTATCATATGGTAATGTGTCATAATTCCCCACATTTAATTTCGTTAATAAAATTGTTCACTACCTCTATTCTTATTCAACTTTCCACAACATCCTTCTAAATATTTTATTTGTTATAAGAGGAGTAGCATGTTATATTGTGAGTGAGGTTCTTTCATCTTTTCGATGTGGGATCCGTGCGTGTTTCAATAATTTTATAAGTTAGGTGAGGTATTTGACAATTTATTTTTCTTAAAAATCTTAACAAGAGCATAGCTCAACGACATGATGTATCGCCTAGTGACCATGAGGTCCGAGAATCCCCCACCCCAACAGTTGTCAAAAAAAAAAAAAAAAAAAAAATGTTAACCATAGTGATGACTAATTGAAATCTTGACCTACATCAAGTAAATAAACTTACAACTTATACTTGCACTGTAACTTGTAACTTTTAATTTTTCAATATGAAATCATGGAGCGCGAGTGCTTATAAATTCATAATTTGTGGGCAAAATCTCAGAAGACGCAGAGGTATATATTTAGAACGTTCAAATGCAAATTCATACAACTTCTCGAGTCATTGTCTTGCCATGAGCTGCTTCAGGCACTACCAATGCAACTACTATTTTTTTTCTAAATTAGATCATATCAAATTAATTTCTAATGCAAACATCTCGGTAAACTCACTAATTTATATATAAGATCAAGGTTTGCATAAATTTAAGTTTGGTTAATACACAAATATTGAAAATTATTAAATTTTGTATAAAGATATTGATTTACAAATATATCAACACAATAACTTTTGGATATACATATATTGATTTACAAATATGGCAAAATAATAACTTTTGCTCGGTGTTACGGATCTCCAAAACCAATGCCCAGTCGTTTCTCTCTCTCTTTTCGTCCCCAAATCCTCCCTTCCCCTAAATTTTTTTTAAAAAATAACGCTTTTATACCTATAGTACATAAACGTCGCAACGCCTAGGCGCGGTAAAAATACGTTTTTTTTTCCGCCTTCCAGTTCGTAGTGCCTAGGCGCTAAGCCCTAATGTTTTGGTAGAAGATATCAATTTTCAATCATAAACTTTCAATTTCATCAAATTGAACCATAAACTTAGAAAAATGTTCCAATTTTTCCAATTTGTTCAATTTCGCTAACTAGAGACCACAAATTTTAACAAAAATAATTATGCAAAAATCTCGGTAAACTCACTAATTTATATAAGATCAAGTTTTGCACAAATTTAAGTTTGATTTAATACACAAAATATTGAAAATTAGTATTGATGGTTGAAATGAATTCTACATAAAGAGAATTTGGTTTTATTTTTAGGTGTTTATCTCATCTAATCAACCCAAAAACTTAAGTTGATGAGTTCATTATTGTGTTGATTTAACATGATATCATAGTAGTACTAAAAAAAACATGATATCATAGTAGAAATGTTCAATGTTCGAACCCTTGTAAGGTAGTTTTCTCCCTAATTGATATTGATTTTCATTTGTTAGTTGTTTTACAAACTTTCAACCCCACAATTGAAGGCGTTTTTTTTTCTTTAAACGAAATTGTGAGTGTTAGAGTACGGATATAATCCAATTTACTATAACCCATTATCTTAAGTTTTTGGTTCGTTGGTGATTTAACAACAAATTAATATTTCATTGAATAACTTTTCCAAAACCCTCAAATTTCAACAACAAAAAAACTTTAACGACGTCTTTGTTTGACACTACAAAAATTCTGGCTTTTTCGCCGATGGATGACACAAAAAAGCTTTAATGAATAAGAAAAGAAAACAGTGCTACTCAACCATTTTATTAATGAAATATGGGAAATTACCGGAACAACATATGATGATCAGTTGAACAAAAAGAAAAACAAATAGGTCAGTTTTAAGGACAATCATAGAAGCAAGTGCAATCAAAGTTGAGGGGAAAATTAGGATCACTAGATTGAATACATTGAGCCGCATATGTCTTAGGGAAGTTTGCTTCACACGCGAGGCGACATGACGCAGGATTGCATAGAGGTACGTTCAACACCTCTTTACATGCCTGGGCTGCTTGAGGCACCATCCATCCAACTGTAAAAAAAAATATTATTCAATATCATATCAACTAGGATAATATATATGTTTCTTTTCTTTTCTTTTTTTAAATCACAAAATGCTAATATTCGAATTTTAAAAAGTATTAAAAAAAATATAAAAATATGTAAAGAAATGATAGAGCGAGAAGAGCAAGAAAGACGAAGGAGCAAGAAAACTTTGCCATTTCACTACTTGAAGATCAATAATAATATAGTAAAATTATGATCTTTTTGGATTGAGAGATATTGGGTCATTTGCAATTCACCAAACCAAGTATTTATATCCACATATTAATTTACAAATATAGCAACACAATAACTTTTTTATACCGATATATATATATATATATATCAAATTTCAACAACAAGATCATAACTTTTTTATACAGATATATATATATATATATCAATACAATAACTTTTGTATATGCAGATATTGATTTACAAATATAGCAACACAATAACTTTTTTATACATATATATATATATATATATATATATATATATATATATATATATATATCAACACAATAACTTTTGTATATGCAGATATTGATTTACAAATATAGCAACACAATAACTTTTTTATGAAAATATTGATTTACAAATATATCAACCGGATAACATTGTACATGCATATATTGATTTACAAATATGACAACACAATAACTTTTGTATATACATATGTCAACCCAATAACTTTTCTGTCTAATTATAAGATAGTGTTGTCAAATGTGATTTGGAAGTGCATATATTTATATAGTAAGTTTCTATCATTATTTTCCTTTTTTACAGTCTAATTATAGCGAGTTTCTACTTTGTACCCTTATTAATTTTTATTTTCTAAGTAGCTTAATTATGGTAAGTTTTTTTTTTTTTTTTTTTTTTAAGTACATTCTCTCTCTGAATTCCTTAAATCTTTGAGACCACTCCATACATTATATCCGCTAGTTAACTCAAAACTAAAGTCTATTTTTAGTAAATTGCTATATTTGAAGTTAGTGGGGTAAGTATTGATATATTTAGAGTTAGTGGAGTAAGTGGCTATTTTTGTGGAGTTAGAGTTAGTGGAGTTAGTGGTTGTTTTTATGGAGTTAACTAAGCTATTTTAGCATTTAGAAAGTGTATTTAAGATCAGATTTTATTGAATGAAAATGTAGTAGTTGCATTCTCATTTCTCTACTCTCTTAGAAACAACAGTGGTATCAGAGCTAAATTCTTAAGGGGCCTGTGAGTGAGAGTTAGTGAGATATCCCTTAGAGAAATCGAGTGATACACTTTGAGATTTGAGTGAGATGGAGTCAGGATCGAGCGGTCTTTCTTCACTGACTCCACCAGTGTTAGATGGCGAAAACTACCAAGCATGGGCTATCAGAATGCAAGCCTACACGGAGGCTTGTGATTATTGGGAAGCAGTTGAGAGCGACTATGAGGTTGCTGCACTTACCGATAATTCAACAATCAACCATATCAAGACTCACAAGGAGAGAGTCACCAGGAAGGCAAAGGCTAGAGATTGCCTATATGCAGCTGTGTCTTCGTCCATATTCAACAGAATTATGGCCTTGAAGTCAGCAAAGGCAATCTGGGACTTCCTCAAAGGTGAGTATGAAGGTGATGAGAGGATCAAGGGCATGAAAGTGTTGAACTTGGTGAGGGAATTCGAGAGAATGCAAATGAAGGATTCTGAGTCCATTAAAGAATACTCAGACAAGTTGATTGCGATTGCCGACAAGGCAAGAGCATTAGGAACTGATTTATCTGACAATAGATTGGTTCAGAAAATTCTGGTTTCAGTTCCTGAGAAATATGAAGCAACCATTGCTTCCTTAGAAAATACCAAAGATCTTTCTAAACTCAAGGTGATAGAGTTAGTAAGTGCTTTGCAAGCACAAGAGCAGAGGAGGTTGATGAGGCAAGAAGGAAGCATTGAGGGGGCACTGAAAGTCAGAATGCAACACGGAGAAGGTGGAAGAGAGAAGAAGTGGAGAGGGAGAAAGGAAAGTGGCAGCAGTAGCTCAGATTATGCTGTAAAGGATGATGGAAGTGCAAGTTTCGGCAAGGTCAGTGCATGCAAGCACTATGGGAAACATAATCATCCACACTTCAGATGCTGGAGAATGTCAGATGTGAAGTGTAGAAGGTGTCATTCAATGGGGCACATTGAGAGATTCTGTAAAGGATCTCAACAGCAAGGAGGAGCACATGCTGCAGTACAACAAGAAGGAGATCAACTTTTTGTGGCTACCTGTTTCTCATCAGTCACTCAATGTGACAGTTGGTTGGTTGGTTGATAGTGGGTGTACCAATCACATGACAGGTGACAAGGAGTTGTTCAAGGACCTTGACAAGTCATTCAAGTCAAGGGTGAAGATAGAAAATGGTGAGTATTTAGAAGTAAAGGGGAAGGGCACAATGTCAATAGAGAGCTGTGCAAGAACCAAGTTGATTACTGAAGTGCTCCTAGTTCCTGAGATTGATCAAAACTTGTTAAGTGTTGGTCAACTAATAGAGAAGGGATTCAAAGTGTTATTTGAAGAAGGAAAGTGTCTTATTTTCGATTCCAATGGGAATAAGTTATTCAAAATAAAAATGCAGCACAAGTGTTTCTTATTGGATCCACTCGAGAAGGAACAAATAGCTTTCAAGTGTCAAGTGAGTGACACTGAGCTATGCATGGCACAAGAGGTTGGGGCATTTTCATCAGAAGGGGTTGCAATATTTGCAGAAGAATGAGATGGAAGTTGGAGTACCAGTTCTGGAGGAGCTGAAAGCAAATTGCAAAGCTTGTTTGATAGGGAAGCAAACGAGGCTGCCATTCAAAAACTCAATTTGGAAAGCAACTGAAAAGTTGCAGCTCATCCACACTGACTTGTGTGGACCTCAACCAACTCCCTCACTTAATGGTAGCAAGTATTTCATTATCTTTATCGATGATTATACCAGAATGTGTTGGATTTACTTCATGAAGCATAAGTCTGAAGTAGCTGAAGTGTTTCTGAAGTTTAAAAGATGGGTTGAGAATCAGAGTGGTTGTCAGATTCAGGTGGTGAGGTCCGATAACGGGACTGAATACACGTCACAAAGGTTCAATTTCTTCTCTGAAGAAACTGGAATAGAACATCAGCTCACTGCTCCAAATACTCCACAACAAAACGGAGTTAGTGAGAGGAATAACATGAGTATTATGGAGATGACAAGATGCATGTTGCATGAAAAGAACTTGTCAAAGGGTTTTTGGGCTGAAGCAGCAAACACATCAGTTTTTTTATTGAACAGACTACCTACAAGGGTATTGGAGAAGAATACACCCTATGAAGTTTGGTTTAATACTAAACCAAAACTGAAAAATTTGAAGGTGTTTGGTTGTTTGTGTTTTTCTCATGTTCTACAGGTGAAGAGAGACAAGTTGAGTGAAAAGGCAAAACAAAGAATCTTTGTAGGCTACACCATGATGTCCAAAGCATACAAGATCTATCAACCTCACAAAAAGAAGATGGTGATTAATAGGGATGTTCAATTCTTGGAGGATGGGGATTGGGACTCGACAGAAGAAGCAGAGGTGAAGAAACAAGAAGTTTCTCTGGATCCTTATGAACTGGTTGATGATGCACCAGTTAAAGGGACTAGACTACTGAGTGAGGTATATGAGAGAAGTAGTGTGTAGTTGTGTTAGAAGCAAGCTAGATGTTTGCAGCATTTGAGTTAGGAGGAGTATGTTAGTTAACTCAAAGCTAAAGTCTATTTTTAGTAAATTGCTATATTTGTAGTTAGTGGGGGTAATTATTGATATATTTAGAGTTAGTGGAGTAAGTGACTATTTTTGTGGAGTTAGAGTTAGTGGAGTTAGTGGTTGTTTTTATGGAGTTAACTAAGCTATTTTAGCATTTAGAAAGTGTATTTAAGATCAGATTTTATTGAATGAAAATGTAGTAGTTGCATTCTCATTTCTCTTCTCTCTTAGAAACAACAATATCAGTTGAGTTCATGTTGGGTCTAACTATTTAGGAAGCAAACATGATACATACGATGATAATGAAATATATGCATATTTTCCGTCCATTTATTTATTTATCTATTTATTTACCCGTGCACCTATTTATCCAAGAGCAGATGTTGGTCGAGTTCATGAAATCGAAATTGAAAATTTTTTTCCCTTTCTTTTTTAACTAAAATAATATCACTGTTTTTTTTAGGGACACTGTTTTTTTTTTTTAAATTATTGTCATATCGCCAGTTTTTTTTTCTTTTTCCATATTCTTATTTTTTTAAAAAATTTAAAAAATATTACTTATTTAAACACTTTATTTGTAAAATAAAATAAAAAATTGCATTAATATATCAATTAATTTTATGATTTTTATATAATATTATGATACTTAAATTATAATTGAAATACTAAAATAAATAATAACAATCATTTTATTTTGGTAAAATGTAACATGTGAGGTGGGATTATATTGGGAGAAATTGTAACAGATGTCAATTTAGAATAAAATTATTAAAAATATAGCATGTTTTTAAAAAATTTGCGGATATGACAATTTTTATCGCTAATATCTTATGGCTATAGAAGTCTATTGCTGATCACCTCAGCTTTTTATAGATTTTTGTTAGTGATAATAGTCTATCCGTGATAATAGTCTATCACTCATAGAAGTCTATCAGTCATATGATAAAGTCTATAGTGATAGAAACATATTTTTTTGCTATATTTGCAAAACATTTTAAAGTAACCAACTCATCATATTGATTGAATCCAGACCATGGAATTGTGGTTATTTATTATTATTAATTCTAAATAAAGATAATATCACTCTTTTCCTTTTTAATTATTAGTGAAAAATCAATATATACTCCTAAACTTTGGAGTATTTTATTTATAAGTATATCAATTTACAACTTTCATTAAATTTCTTTTAAAAATATTGAAGACTTATAGTTTATGTATCTTAAACTCCTAAACTTTCATAGAAATCACTAAAAAAATAATAGTCCATAGGAACGGGTTTTTTAGCAATTGCGACAATTTTAAATAAGCGAATCAATTTAGACTACCCGTTAGAATTTCGTTTGAAAATCGCTCATGCATTAATTCTCACATGTGTGTAGACTTCTTCATCAAAGTACTTATCACACCTTTTACGTTTTTTTTAAAGTTTATGTGTGGCATGTTGGGCCTTGTGGAACGAGCTTATTTCTTCTGCCATCTTGAAAGAAGAATGAATTCGCAACTATCACATGATTTTCAGTCTCTCTAATGTTCAGGCACTTCTGTCAGACATACCAAGTGAGCTGGTCCCGGATGCCACTCCTGTGTGGAATCCCCCGTTTGAAGATGAGTACAAAATGAATGTGGATGTTGCGTGTCATCCGTCAGAGGTTAAAACAAGAGTGAGTGTGTTATCATTCGTGATTGCAGAGGGAATTTGGTGACTCCCTCCTCATTTTGTATCCAGGGGAAGTTTGATATGTGGGTCGTCAAGTTCGATGCGCAAGTTTTGGTGAATCCTATTCACTCTCATGATTTGCAATTGTCCCCTAAGGGGCTGTGCTTGCAAAGATTAGAAAATGAATGAGAGTTCTTCAGATTAAGGGCCTCACTTTTATCCCGAGAACAATTAATCGGGTCGCTCATAAATGTAACCACTCAGGTTTTTATCATTGGGGGTTCCTCCTCTTGGGAGGGCCCTTTACCAAGTTGGCTTCAACTTTTGTTACTTTTTGACGGTAGTCTTTGTAGTTCTTATGCGCCTTCGAGCCACGTTTCTTGATTAATGAAAGTTGTTTGTTTAAAAATAATAATAATGGTGAATTAGGGAAATGAGAGCTCGAGTTAAAACAAAGTTTAGGGCAAGAAAGAATAAAATGGCAGAATAAAGTGAAGTGCATATAATATATATTCTCCAAAATTGAATCGATAAGTTATATTTATCGATCCAACCATTTTTTATTGATAAGTAATATGGGAAAATATTACCACATAGTTCACATCACACTGTGATTAAAAGCATAACTCAGTTTGCAGGGCAATGGTAGCTACAATAGCAAACCTTCTTAAAGATGATTGGAGAACCTGGAAAGGGGACTACAGGAAGTGAAACGCAATCAGATGATGAATTAGGCTTCGACTGTTTACACCTCCGCTCACAATCTTTAGGTGTGCAACCTTCATACAACTTCACATTACATGTTCTTGCATGGGCTGTTTTAGGCATCATCAATGCACCTGCGAATTTTTCAATATATATTATATATCGAGACTATAGGTGAGATATTAGCACCAATGACCCCCTCTCAGGGATCTTAATGTTTTTTGATCCCCTTTTCGGAAACACATGCTTTTCTGCCCATTTGCTTTCATCATCAACACTACGCTGAACACGATCGCGAGAGAAAAGTCTGTAGTACCCTTCGTTGAGCACGCACAACCCTCATGCTCAACGAATGATACAAATGACTTTTCACAAAGAGGGGACGTGTTGATCATGAGAGAAGGTCAAAAAACATGCGTTTTAAAAAATCGAGTCATTTGACATTAATTGCACCGCAACACACGTTTAAAATTAGTTTAAATATATAGAGCCATAATCTTCGAATTTTAAAAAGTGAAAAAACATAAATCTGCATATTTAATATAACTATTGATTCAAGAAGAGAAAACATAAGGATTTCTAAAGAAACAAACCTGAAAAAAGGAGGACAAGAAGAAAAAAGAGGGAGCAAGAAAACTTTGCCATCTCCTACAAAATCAATAGTAAAGTAAATTTATCGGTTTGAATTGAGAGATAATTGGTTCATTTACAATTGAAGAGCGTGTATTTATATGCGGTTTTTAATTTACGAATATGGTAACCCAATAATTTTTGTATCTTGAATGAAAACTAGGCCACTATTTGCTTGAGTGTTGTGAGGTCTTAATATGGATTAATGTAATTAATGTTTTAATGAAATGAATATGCCAAAAAATAATCTATACATTTATACATTTAATAGTCATAAACTTCTACGACTATTAACCCGTCACCAATCCAAACATATAGCTTATCAACTTAGACTAATTATGCCAATTGACCTATGCTCGGTTTGACAATTATTTAATGAGGCCGCCACAATAATGTGGCTGTCTCTTTAAAATTGTCGGTTGTAAAACTTAGTCACGGGCACAACCTTATGCCAATTGACCTATGTTCGGTTTGACAATTTATTTTATTTTTTTAACACCATATATTTTATTTTTTTAACACCATATATGATGGAGGATTCGAATTTCTAACCACTTGGTCAATAGTTCATATATTATGTGTCAAGATTCCATCGGCTGCCATAGAAAGCAAAGCCATGATCAATTTTCAGCAATTGTAGGTGCAATAGCAGTTGATACTCGTATAGGGGATTGGACCAAGATGAATTAGGATGCTTTTGTTGACAACCCTTGCTTACATGCGTTAACTCATCCTCGGCATCCATCCTGCAACTTCTCCTCACATTGCATCATCAATGCAACTGCCAAAATTTTAATTTTAATGAACATAAGTTATAAGCTCAACAATTCAAACATTCTTATTTTCTTTAAAATGGTTGTACATTTGAATCTCTACTTCCACCGATAATATAATATTTTTAAAAAACCGACACTTTTTAGTAAACATTTGATTTAATAATTTTAAATATTCAAAACAAACTTTGGAAAATATAATTTATCAATCCTTAGTGACATATTGAGTCAAACATAAACTACAAAGATATTTTCAAATATTGCCAAACCGAGCATAGTTCAATTGACATAAGGTTGTGCCCGTAACTAAGAGGTCATGGGTTCAATCCTCGCATTAATTAAAATACCATTGGGAGAAGAAGAGAATAAAAAAAATAAAAAATTAATTAAACAACCTTATTTTTCTAATTTATTTCACTAGCGGCGGCACGACAAACAGGAACAGGGCGACATGCAAGATTTTTTATTTTTACATACTGAAGTCGATCGGTTTTATATGTTATAATGTCAATTTTTAGTTATAAAATGAAGCCCGCAAAAGAACGAGAGCGAGAGAAATCCCAGCGAGAGAGTAATGTCAGCAAAATGTCATTTTGACTACTTTTTAAAATTGTCTGTTAATCTCTCAAATGGTCCTTAATTTAAGGCCATCTGACCAAATATCCCAAGAAACTCCCCTATGTGAAAAATTGTTACAATCACACCAATTGTACCACACTCTCTCAAAGTATTTAATTTGCACCACTCACACCATATACATAATTTAAGTAGGGTTAGTACACCAAGCTTATAGGGTTTCTAACTTTAGAGTGTTTTTAACTATGATGATTAGAAACCAAAACCGGTTTCTAACTTTAGAGTGTTTTTAACTATGATGATTAGAAACCAAAACCATAAATTTCTTTTAAATCTTTGGAGCCTATAACTTTCTCATTTTTTTTCAATTGGGACAACTGTTCTGCTCATATATTGTCAAAAACCTTACAATTATAAATATGTTATTTTTTACTACAAATTTTAAAGATTTTCGACAGTTAAAAGATATTTTTGAATAATCTATATCTCTTGAGGGTTTTTTCTTTTAAGAAAATTGCACCATGTGTTAATTTAGAGTAAACTAATTGTAAATATGACAATTTTTATCGGTGATAATCATTGATAGCAGTCTATTTTTATCAGTGATGAAGATTGTGATATTTGTAATTATTATTAAAAAATGTACTATATTTATAATTATTTTGAATTTGATTGCTATTTATTATATTAGACCTAATAAGAAATCATCGACAAGAAAGCAAATAGTAGTGGAAGTTACCATAAATTAGCCTATTGTTTCCAAATAAATATACAAAAGTTACCGTGTTGCCATATATTTGGAAATTCAAAATCTGGGGTATAAAATATAAATACACTCAAATGCAAATAACCTAACGAATCTCTCAATCAAAACAAAGATGACAAAGTTTTCTTGCTCCATCTTTTTCTTTGTTGTCCTCGTTCTCTCAGGTTTGTTTCTTTACATATCTTCATTGTTTTGTCTTCTCTGGCTCAATAATTAGTAAATTGCATATTTCAATAAAAATTGAATAATGAAACAACGAACTCAACATTATTCGTAAAAAGAAAAAAATAAAAAAGTTCGAAAATCAATGTAGCATTCCTCTCTCACACACCCAAGGTGAGGTTTTCACTATTAATTTTCAATTTTATTGGTGATTATATAATATTGTCTACCCAAAATGTGTCATATCATTGGAGATTTATATATTCATGAACTCTCCTTTATCTAGCCGATGTGGGACACTTTGTATGTATTCCCAACAACAATGTTTTATAAGTCGACATTTTGTGATTAAAAAGTAAAAAAAACATATATGATCCTAGTTGAATATGATGATATTCATTTTGTTTTTGTTTGCAGTTGGATGGACGGTGCCTCGAGCAGCCGATGCAAAAGGATGTAATGAGATAAAGTTGTACAATTTTGGATGTCAAGATTTGGATTGTGAACAAAACTGTAAAGAGAAGCTCCCAGATTCATCATCGTCTGCATGTCTTGGGAACCTAAGTTGCTACTGCTACTTTCCTTGTCCTGGAAACTGAGTTATATGCTTTTCTTTTTCTTCAACTAATCACATTATCATATGGTAATGTGTCATAATTCCCCACATTTAATTTCGTTAATAAAATTGTTCACTACCTCTCTTCTTATTCAACTTTCCACAACATCCTTCTAAATATTTTATTTGTTATAAGAGGAGTAGCATGTTATATTGTGAGTGAGGTTCTTTCATCTTTTCGATGTGGGATCCGTGCGTGTTTCAATAATTTTATAAGTTAGGTGAGGTATTTGACAATTTATTTTTCTTAAAAATCTTAACAAGAGCATAGCTCAACGACATGATGTATCGCCTAGTGACCATGAGGTCCGAGAATCCCCCACCCCAACAGTTGTCAAAAAAAAAAAAAAAAAAAAATGTTAACCATAGTGATGACTAATTGAAATCTTGACCTACATCAAGTAAATAAACTTACAACTTATACTTGCACTGTAACTTGTAACTTTTAATTTTTCAATATGAAATCATGGAGCGCGAGTGCTTATAAATTCATAATTTGTGGGCAAAATCTCAGAAGACGCAGAGGTATATATTTAGAACGTTCAAATGCAAATTCATACAACTTCTCGAGTCATTGTCTTGCCAGGAGCTGCTTCAGGCACTACCAATGCAACTACTGTTTTTTTTCTAAAGTAGATCATATCAAGATAATTTCTAATGCAAACATCTCCGTAAACTCACTAATTTATATATAAGATCAAGTTTTGCATAAATTTAAGTTCGGTTAATACACAAATATTGAAAATTATTAAATTTTGTATAAAGATATTGATTTACAAATATATCAACACAATAACTTTTGTATATGCATATATTGATTTACAAATATGACAAAATAATAACTTTTGCTCGGTGTTACGGATCTTCAAAACCAATGCCCAGTCGTTTCTCTCTCTCTTTTCGTCCCCAAAATCCTCCCCTTCCCCTAAAAAAAATTTAAAAATAACGCTTTTATACCTATAGTACATAAACGTCGCAACGCCTAGGCGCGGTAAAAATACGTTTTTTTTCCGCCTTCCAGTTCGTAGTGCCTAGGCGCTAAGCCCTAATGTTTTGGTAGAAGATATCAATTTTCAATCATAAACTTTCAATTTCATCAAATTGAACCATAAACTTAGAAAAATGTTCTAATTTTTACAATTTGTTCAATTTCGCTAACTAGAGACCACAAATTTTAACAAAAATAATTATGCAAAAATCTCGGTAAACTCACTAATTTATATAAGATCAAGTTTTGCACAAATTTAAGTTTGATTTAATACACAAAATATTGAAAATTAGTATTGATGGTTGAAATGAATTCTACATAAAGAGAATTTGGTTTTATTTTAATTTTAGGCGTTTAATTATCTCATCTAATCAACCCAAAAACTTAAGTTGATGAGTTCATTATTATGTTGATTTACAATGATATCATAGTGTCAAAGCGAGCATGATTCAGCGGATATATATATGTGTTGACGACCAAGAGGTTTGTGGTTCGAATCTCCCCACCCCCAATTAAAATTATGATCTTTTTGGATTGAGAGATACTTGGGTCATTTGCAATTCACCAAACCATGTATTTATATCCACATATTAATTTACAAATATAGCAACACAATAACTTTTTTATATAGATATATATACCAACACAATAACTTTTGTATATGCAGATATTGATTTACAAATATAGCAACACAATAACTTTTTTGTACAGATATATATATCAACACAATAACTTTTGTATATGCAGATATTGATTTACAAATACAGCAACACAATAACTTTTGTATACAAATATTGATTTACAAATATATCAACACAATAACATTGTATATGCATATATTGATTTACAAATATGGTAACACAATAACTTTTGTTTACACATATGTCAACACATTTAGAGTGTGTTTAATATTTCTTTTTTAGTGATTTTAGGGGGATGAAAGGTTTTTTTTTTCTTTTCGGTCGCGTCCTCGTCAAATTGAGCATAGCTCAATTGACATAAGGTTCTGCCCTTGATTAAGAGATCATGGTTCAATTCTCGCATTAATTAAAATATATTTGCATAAAAAATCTGTATTTTTTTAAATCTTAATAAATAAAATAATTTAAAAAATTGGATGAACTTAAAAATCTATTTTATATATAAAAAAAAATGGTTGATTACATAAATAACAATTCTGTCCAAAATAATTGCAAATATAGTATATTTTGAAAAAAAATTACAAATATGACAATTTTTATTAGTGATGGTCACTAATAAAAGTCAATTTTTATGGGACTATCATAGATAAAAATTGACTGATATTAGTGACTATCACTTGTTTTTCCTAAATTGACATAGGGTGTAATTTCGCTTTTAATTATATGGAAATGTAACTAATGTTCTAATAAAGTGAATATAAAAGAATATAAAATATATACTCCATATAATGTTGTAGTGTCTAGTAGAACTATTAACTTGTCTCTAATTTAAGTTGGTATTTGAGACACCAATTTGTGATTGGGTGAACTAAGTTATTCGAACTCAGTCTACGTTTGACCCACCAACTATTATAACTCTCGGTCAATAAAGTAATAGTATTTATTATTCACAACTATTATAATTCAGCGACTATTATAACCCATAGAGTTTCAAGCTTTCAATTCTCTATCCGTCAGGGGCCTTTTTGGATTGAAGAGTATCTCTGCCATTCTTAACCTTCCCGTGCAAATGGTTAAGAACCAAATCTTTTAATTCTTCAATATGAAATCATGGAGCGCCAGTGCTTATAAATTCACACTTTGTGGGCAAAATCTCAGATGACACAGTTATATTTAGAACGTTCAAATGCAAATTTCTGCATTTTCTTCCTCAATTTGTTCTTGTACAAATAGAATTTTTATTTCTCTGTGTTTTATTTGATGGTGAAGCTGATTATTTTTAGACAAATGTATGACATTCTCATTGTCACATAGTAGACCTTTTAGCCATAAAATCTCTCTTGATAATACTCTTAATTTTGCTTATGTTGTCGAGAGGAATAAGTAGACTTGATTGGTATAATTTTTAAGTCCATAAATGGACTTATTTAGTAAACAAAAATAGTATCATATAGATTTTCTCTGTTAGAAAATCATGTAGGAAAGCCTTTTTGACGTTTAATTGATCAAGCTCTTGAACCTTAGGTAGAGTCTTTAGAGTCCAGGTTTCATTCAAATTAGGGAATCCAACTCTTCATCCATGGCCTCGCACCACTTTCTAGAATTAGTCCTACTTGTAGCTTCTTCAAATGAAGAGGGATCTAATTCATTTATAGTGTCTGCATTTAGAGCAAAATTCATGTCATTAATGCAATCTGCTTGTGCATAACTGAACAATATAATTGTTCTTCTTTGCCTATCTCTAGCTAGTGAATAATTCCTTAGATTAGGTTGTTCTTGCTCAGATTCTTCAACATCCTCTAAATCGGGAGGTTCATCACTTTCATTCATTGTTTCTTCTTGGGGTGTAACAATACTTTGCATAAGAGGTTGCTTCACCTCATTTTTATCATTTTCCAGCAACTCCGGGCCCGTTTGATAACATTTCTGTTTCTTGTTCATGTTTCTCATTTTTTAAGAAACAGACTTGTTTGATAACTATTCTTGTTTCTTGTTTCTAAATTTTGAGAAAGGTTTCTAAAAAAATAAGCAAAATTTGAGAAACTTAAAAAATGTGTTTCTCCCCGTTCCATTTCCATTTATATTAGATCGTTCCTAAAAATCCAATAAATGGTTGCTGGTTCATTGGCAAAAGGAAAGCCCCAAATATGCTGAAAAAAAAGGTTTATTTATTAATTTTTATGTTTTTTATTTTCATAAATATCTATCGACATCGACATTTTATCGATATGTTCATCAACATTCTCATAAAATTGAGACTTCGACTTTCCATTAAATTGAGGCATTGACATTTCTATAGACATCGACATTTTAAACTTTGCAAATGAGCATTTCAAGATTTTTAAATTAGTTTAAATTTCTCAATATTAAATATTAGGTTCACATAGTGATATTTTAGTTATATAACATAAATTTATCTATAATATAATTGAAATGTCGATTCACCTCTCATGTCGATATTGAGCTCATTGACACGTGGAAATGTCAATGAAAATGTCTACACGTCAACGAAAATTTAAAACACGGTCCATAACAAATAATGAAAAATAGGCAATGGCTTCAAGATTTTAGAACAAGGAAGGCATCATCCTCGAGGTAGGGAATAAGTGTTTAACTATCGACATTTTTTCACTGTGAAATGTTATTGACGTTGTTTTGGCGTGCTGGAGGCTCGATTCTCTATTCTTAAACATGTTGTATTATTCACAATTACATTAGATTGAATGATCGTCAATATGACTTTTTCAATGACATTAGCTATGAATAAATCATTGTTAAAGATATACATAGTTTTTCGGACAATTTACAAAGCAATATAATTGAGTTAGATGTGAGTCAACATAATTTAAAGCGAATGACTCGGGTGAGAAATGATATTGCAGATCAAATTTTGACAACATTTGAAGGATATATACAATTTTATTGTTGTTTATAATTTTGCATCGAAAACTTATTTGTATTAGATTAGGTAAAGTTTGGATAATTATTTTTGATATATTTTGATGCATGATATATCTTTTTTTATTTCTATATATTATGTATACTAAATTTTATTTAAAATATAAAAAGAAAAATATAAAGAAAAACAATAAATAATTATCAACCCACGTGATTCTGTTTATTTTTTTCAAGAAACAAGAAACAAGAAACGTTATCAAGCAAATTTTTGTTTCTGTTTCTTTTTTTTCAAGAAACAAGAAACATGAGTAGTTATCAAACATGTTTCTGTTTCTAGTTCTCAAAAAACAGAGAACAAGAAATAGAGAACGAGAAATGAGAAACAGGGAACAAGAAACAAAAACCTTAGGGCTTGTTTGATAACGTTCCCGTTTCCTGTTTCTGGTTCCCGTTTCTCATTTTTTAAGAAACGGACTTGTTTGATAACTATTCCCGTTTCTTGTTTCTAAATTTTGAGAAACGTTTTTAAAAAAAAGGCAAAATTTGAGAAACTTCAAAAAGGTGTTTCTCCCAGTTCCGTTTCTCTTTATATTAATTTGTTCCCAAAATGAGGATAAATTAGTGTTGGTTCATTGGCAAAAGAAGCACCTAAATAAGCTTCTCACCTATGAGGTCCTGACTTCAAATCCTCATTTTAACACTTTTCTTTTTCTTTTTCTTTCTTAATTATGCAATGTTTTTTTTATATATATTATTTTAATTTTGTATTTTGTTATTATTATTATTTTTTTTTTGGAACAATGACGAATGACAACGACTTCGAAATTTTAGAGCAAGGAAGGCATCATCCTCGAGGTAGGGAAAAGTGTTTAACTATCGAAATTTTTTCCCTGCAAAATGTTATTGAACGTTGTTTTGGTGTGTTGGAGACTCGCTTCCCTACTCCTTACTCTGTCAACACACAAAAACATATACCAAATCAAATCAAAATGCAATTTTATTATTTTTTTTTTATTATTTTTTTTTAATGCATGTTATATCTTTTTTATATTATGTATACTAAATTTTATTTAAACTATAAAAAATAAAAAATAAAACATAAAGAGAAAAAAGAAAAAAGAAACAATTAACAAAAAAGAATTTATCAAACATGACGATATTTCTATTTTTTTTTTTTTCAAGAAACAAGAAACAAGAAACGTTATCAAACAAGTATGTGTTTCTGTTTCACTTTTTTCAAGAAACAAGAAACAGGAGTAGTTATCAAACATGTTTCTGTTTCTGGTTCTAAAAAAACAGGGAACAAGAAACAGGGAACGAGAAACGGGAAACAGGGAACAAGAAACAGGAACGTTACCAAACGGGCCCTTATCAAACGAGTCCTTCAAGTTCCATTTCTTTGATTTTTAAAGTTGAAATAATTGCATAAGTGTTAATAGCTTCTCTTCCATATTTTAAAGAATTTTTTAAATCCTTATAAGCTTCTCGAAGAGAATTTAGTAGAACAAATGCTTCATTGTCATCTTCAATCTTTTCTTCAATTGTCTTGAACTCACTAGTCAATTTTTGGAAGCTATTGAGGTTGCCTGACAAGGATTTTCCAGAATCCATCTTGAATGTAAAAAACTTTTCCCTTAGATACATCTTGTTAGGGAGAGATTCTTTGTTTCATACAATTCATTTAGTCTTGACCCACATGTTTCTGTTTTAAGAAACAAGAAATATGAGTAGTTATCAAACATATTTCAGTTTCTAGTTTTCAAAAAACAGAGAACAAGAAATAGAGAACGAGAAATGAGAAATAGGGAACAAGAAACAAAAACGTTATCAAACGAGTCCTTCAAGTTCCATTTCTTTGATTTTTAAAGTTGAAATAATTGCATAAGTGTTAATAGCTTCTCTTCCATATTTTAAAGCATTTTTTAAATCTTTATAAGCTTCTCGAAGAGAATTTAGAAGAACAAATGTTTCATTGTCATCTTCAATCTTTTCTTCAATTGTCTTGAACTCACTAGTCAATTTTTTGAAGCTATGAGGTTGCCTGACAAGGATTTTCCAGAATCCATATCTTGAATGTAAAAAACTTTTCCCTTAGATACATCTTGTTAGGGAGATTCTTTGTTTCATACAATTCATTTAGTCTTGACCCGCATTTCGAAAGCTGACTTTTTCTCAATGACTTGCCTTAACACACTCACTTAGATGACTTGCCTTAACACACTCACTTAGATTTAGAACTAAGGTTCCCATGAGCAGGGGCGGATCCAGACATTGATGTTTGGGGGGCCAAAAAATTAGAGTATATAAATATTAAAAAAATATCGCCAAAAATCCAGAGGTTCGAATTCACTATGTTGACATTAAAAAAAAGTTATCAGTGATAAACATATGTGAGTGTATCAAAGACTTACGGATTAAGTTTAAATAAACTTAATACCATCATATAATTTTGCTCATCTAAAATAAAATTAAAAAAAAAAAAAAAAAAAAATATTGAGTCTCTAAACTCTAAAAAAGTCTTTCATGCATCCCTATACTTTCAATTTTGTTTCTAATGAATTCCTAGATTTTAAAAAATGTCAAATAAATATAAGGATATATTAGACTTAAACTTGAAAATTTGAGGACCAATTAAATACAAAATTGAAAGTTAAAAAATATATTGAAATCTTTTTGAAGTTCGTGGTCTATTAAACACCAAATTAAAAGTTCAAAGATTTATTAGACATTTTCTTAAAAAAAAAATTATTAAAAAAAAAAACACAATATAACATGAATTTGTTTACAAAATTTATAAAAGGGAGGTTAATATAGTCTAAATTACTTTTGAAAATGTTAATAAATAAATTAATACTAAGAGTTATTAAATTTTTTTAAAGTATGAAAATACTAAATTTAGATATTTAAAATTACAATGACTAAAATAATATAACTCTTAAAAAAAAATATAGTTCTTAATTATTTTGAAGAATGAAATTTATATATTTTTAAATATATATAAACAAAAAGTACAACTTTTTTTAAAAAGATATACATATATGGAAAAAAATGTAAAGCAAATAAATTATTGTTATGGTTGAGTTTCGAAGCACAACAAAATATAAACCATACACATGACCACGGCAGCAGAACAAAATTTTGTTAATTTGGGGGGGCCAAAATGTATTTAATAACAACAGTACATATTTAAAGCATTAATTTTGCCTACGAGTATGAGAAAATCAAAAAAATTGGGGGGGCCGTGGCCCCCCTAGTCCCTTCAGAGGTCCGCCCCTGCCCATGAGGTACAAGCTCCATTGTCTCATCTAATGCAAACATCTCGGTAAATTCACTAATTTATATATAAGATCAAGGTTTGCATAAATTTAAATTTGATTAATACACAAATATTGAAAATTATTAACTTTTTGTATAAAGATATTGATTTACAAATATATCAACATAATAACTTTTGTATATATGCAGATATTGATTTACAAATATGACAACACAATAACTTTTGTATACACATATTGATTTACAAATATGTCAACATAATAAATTTTGTATAACTTTTGTTCCGTTTGAGTGTTCCGGATCTTCAAAACCAATGTCTAGTCGTTTCTCTCTATCTTTTCGTCACCAAATCCTCCCCCTCCCCTAAAAACAAATATAAAAATAACGCTCTTATACCTATAGTACAAACGTCGCAATGCCTAGGCGCGGTAAAAATACGTTTTTTTTTCGCCAGCCCCTAGGCGCTAAACCCTATTGTTTTGGTAGAAGGTATCAATTTTCATTCATAAACTTTCAAATCAAATTGAACCATAGACTTAGAAACGTGTTCCAATTTTTACAATTTGTTCAATTTTGCTAACTAGAGACCACTAATTTTAACAAAATAATTATGCAAAAATCTCGGTAAACTCACTAATTTATATAAGATCAAGTTTTGCACAAATTTAAGTTTGATTTAATACACAAAATATTGAAAATTAGTATTGATGGTTGAAATGAATTCTACATCCTACTAAAGAGAATTTGGTTTTATTTTTAGGCGTTTATCTCATCTAATCAACCCAAAAACTTAAGTTGATGAGTTAATTATTGTTGATTTAACATGATATGAGAGTAGGAATGTTCAATATATTCGAACCCTTGTAATGTAGTTTTCTCCCTAATTAATATTGATTTTCATTTGTTAGTTCTTTTACAAATTTTCAAGCCCACAATTGAATGGGTGATTTTTTTTTAATAACGAAAGTGCGAGTGTTAGAGTATGGATATAATCCAATTTACTATAACCCATCAACTTAAGTTTTTGGTTCATTGGTGATTTAACAACAAATTAATATTTTATTGAATAACTTTTCCACAACACTCAAATTTCAACAACAAAAAAGCTAGCTTTAACGACGTCTTTGTTTGACACTACAAAAATTCTGGCTTTTTCGTCTATGGATGACAAAAATACTTTAATGAATAAGAAAAAAGTGCTACTCAACCATTTTATTAACGAAATATGTGGAATTACCATAACACCATATGATGATTAGTTGAACAAAAAGAAAAGCAAATAGGTTGTTTTGAGGACAATCATAAAAGCAAGTGCAATCAAAGTTGAGGGGAAAATTGGGATCACTAGATTGAATACATTGAGCAACATATGTCAACATATGTCTTAGGGAAGTATGCTTCACACGCGAGGCGACATGATGCAGGATTATTGCATGGAGGTACTTTCAACACCTCTTTATATGCATGGGCTGCTTGAGGCACCATCCATCCAACTGCAAAAAAATATTATACAAATATTATATCAACTAGGATATAATATATATATGTTTTTTTTCTTTTTTTAAATCACAAAATGCTAATATTCGAATTTAAAAAAGTATTACAAAAAATATAAAAATATGTAAAGAAGCAAACCTGAGAGAACGAGGACAGTAAAAAAGACGAAAGAGCTAGAAAACTTTGTCATCTCCCGAAGATCAATAATAATATAGTAAAATTATAATCTTTTTGGATTGAGAGATACTTGGGTCATTTGCAATTCACCAAACCATGTATTTATATCGCGATATTAATTTAAAAATATAGCAACACAATAACTTTTTTATATAGATATAGATCAATACAATAACTTTTGTATATGCAGATATTGATTTACAAATATAGCAACACAATAATTTTTGTATACAAATATTGATTTACAAATATAGAAACACAATAACATTGTATATGTACATATTGATTTACAAATATGGCAACACAATAACTTTTGTATACACGTATGTCAACCGGCCAATAACTTTTGTATAACTTTTGTTTTATTTGAGTGGTTGGATCTTCAAAATAAGTGTCCAATCGTTTCTCTCTATCGTTTTGTCCCCAAATCTTCCTCATCCCCTAAATAAAATATAAAAATGACGCTCTTATACCTAGGGTACAATCGTCGCAACGCCTAGGCGCGGTAAAACCACATTTTTTTCCGCCACCCAATTCGTAGCGCTAAGACTATTTTTATTTTTTTTTTTATTTGTTGCACTTCTTGAACTTTGGTCTTAAAACTTCATTATCTTTACATCTCTTCAATATTTCTTCTACAATAAAAGAATCAATAAACAATTAAATTCCTAAACAAAATGTACAAATAAATCAACAAAAATAACTTTTTTTTTTTTTTTTTTTTTTTTTTTTTAATCAGAGATTGGGAACTAAGGAAGGGGGAAGTAACTATCATTAATTTGTTTATGTATTTTTTTGTTTGTACGTTTTTTTATTTATAAAATAAATTTATAATTAAATTAAAATAGAAATTAAATATAGCTAAAAAAGAATTAGAATTAATTTACATCAAAGCGTACAAAATTTACTGTCATCCATTGAATGACCACTCATATCATATTTTGTCATTATGACAAAATATGATATGAGTGGTCATTCAGTGACAATGTTTAGTTGTCATAAAATAAGGTCTCTTGACTGAAAATAATGGTCATTAACCGTATTATGAAGACAAAAGAAAACTATCATCAAACCAAGATTGACGATAGTTTTCGGTTTTTGTCATCTATAGAGTAAAGAAGACCAAGGGCTATAACGGCTGAAAAAAATTGTCATCTAAAGTCCTGATGACAGTTTTTATTTATCATCATAGCCTCGATTTCAACTAGTGATTGTTGATTATTTAACATGATACCAGAATAAGAATGTTCAATGTTCGAACCTTTGTAATGTAGTTTTTTCCCTATCATTTGTTAGTTCTTTTACAAATTTTCAAGCTCACAATTGAATAGGTGGTTTTTTTTTTTTTAATAACGAAATTGTGAGTGTAGAGTATGGATATAATCCAATTTACGGTAACCCATCAACTTAAATTTTTGGTTCGTTGGTGATTTAACAACAAATTAATATTTCATTGAATAACTTTTCCAAAACCCTCAAATTTCAACAACAAAAAAGCTTTAACGACGTCTTTGTTTGACACTACAAATTTCTTGGCTTTTTGGCCGATGGATGACAAAAAAAACTTTAATGAATAAGAAGAAAGTGCTACTCAACCATTTTATTAACGAAATATGGGGAATTACCAAAACATCATATGATTATCAGTTGAACAAAAGAAAAGCAAATAGCTCAGTTTTAAGGACAATCATAGAAGCAAGTGCAATCAAAATTGAGGGGAAAATTAGGATCACTAGATTGAATACATTGAGCAGCATATGTCTTAGGGAAGTTTGCTTCACACGCGAGGCGACATGACGCAGGATTGCATAGAGGTACGTTCAACACCTCTTTACATGCATGGGCTGCTTGAGGCACCATCCATCCAACTGCAAAAAAAAATATTATTCAATATCATATCAACTAGGATAATATATATGTTTCTTTTCTTTTCTTTTTTTTAAAGCACAAAATACTAATATTCTAATTTTAAAAAGTATTAAAAAAAATGTAAAAATATGTAAAGAAAAACAAACCTGAGAAAACGAGGACAGCAAGAAAGACAAAGGAGCAAGAAAACTTTGCCATCTCCCTACTTGAAGATCAATAATAATATAGTAAAATTATGATTTTTTAGATTGAGAGATACTTGGGTCATTTGCAATTCACCAAACCATCTATTTATATCCAGATATTGATTTAAAAATATAGCAACACAATAAATTTTGTATATGCAGATATTGATTTACAAATATAGCAACACAATAACTTTTGTATACAGATCATATTGATTTACAAATATAGCAACACAATAACTTTTGTATAATTTTTGTTCCGTTTGAGTGCTTGGATCTTCAAAATAAGTGTCAAATTGTTTCTCTTTATCTTTTCGTCCTCAAATCCTCCTCCACCCCTGAATAAAATATAAAAATACCTCTCTTATACCTAGGATAAAATCGTCGCAACGCTCGGGCGCGGTAAAAACAATTTTTTCTTCCGCCACCCAATTCGTAGTGCCTCTGCTAACCTTTTTTTTTTTTTTTAATTCTTTGTAATTCTTGGTCTTTGGTCTTAAAATTTCATTTTTTTTTTTTTTTACATTTCTTCAATTTTTCTTCTACAATTAAAAAAAATCAATAAACAATAAAATTTCTAAACAAAATTTACAAGTAAATCAACCAAACAACTCAAATTTTGTGTACAACACATACCGATGTGAGTTGAGTCATGCTAGTTTTGGCCCGAGATTGAGAACTAAAGAAGGGGAAAGTAACGAGAGGGAGAGACGAAATTATGATGATTTATTATTATTATTTTTTTCCATATTTCGATTTGGGGTCCTCAACTTTCCCAATCATTTTTCAAAAAAAAAAAAAAAAAAAAAAAAAAAAAAAAAAAAGAAAAAAAAAATTGGATTCTTCCACGTTTAGTTGGTTAAAAAAAATAGGAATTTGTGTGGTTTCCAACGTAAAAAGAAAAAGAGCAGAACACAAAAAAAGATTCAAGAATTTTGGTCAGCCGAAAACAGAGAGAGTAAGAAAAGAAAAGGGTAAAACCCTTTTTTGGTGAAGGAGAAAAAAAGATAAGGAAAAATCCCCATCTTAGAGAGATGTTCATTAACAAATTGAGGAGGTTTGTAGGCAACATATTCAACCCCAATAAACTCCTTATCCCTCTATAAAGTTGGAAGATTAGAAAAAATAGTTTCTCTCTCCATTGAAATTTTTAGGACCTTTAGGTCAATACATATTGAATTATGTTCTTATTGGCATGTTGCAATTCTGTTTTGCTTCTTATATATTTATTTTCCTCCAAGACGTCATGTGATCTGGTTGTCTTCCTTCTCTCTATATAATAATATATAATATATTTTTATTTGTAGTACAATATATTCGAATCGGTTAGAAATTTTCAATATAATATATAAATTTATCTAAGTAAAATGTGCATTTAGCTTAGCTTCACTTTAGGATGGACATCATGTAAGCCAAATCACGTAGGTGAGAGATTACCTTGCAAATAAAATTTAGAATTTTTTTTTTTTATTGTTGTTAATTTTGTATGTAAACTTATTTGTATTAAATAAAGTAAACTTTTGATAATTAATTTTATATATTTTGATATATATATTCTTATATTATATAACAAAATTCTATTTAAACTATAAAAAGGGAGAACAAGAAGATAGAAAAAATAGTTATATGAAACACAAATAACAAGAAATGAGAAGATTATCAAATCGGGTGAGTCCCATTATTATTTTAAATGGAGTGCATAAAGCTACACAACTTTTTTTTTTTTGACAACATGGAGAAGGGAGATTCGAACCTAAAATCTCTTATTCATAATTCATACATTATGTCGGTTGAGCTAAGGTTAATTATTTCAGGAAAAGAAAAACATAACTCAGTTTGGTCCGGGACAAGGAAAGTAGCAAAAGCAAGCCAAGTGCGAGGGATATTGAGGACTTTGAAGGCAATCAGATGATGACAAGTTAGAGAATTCCTGTTTACACATGTGGTGACATTGAGCAACTTCACATCCATAATTATACAACATCTCATCACATTCTTTTGCATGGGCTGCTTCAGGCACCATCCATGCAACTGCAAACAAAATTCAATACCATGTTAACTATATATATATATATATATATTTATGTTTTTTTTTATGAACAAATAAAGTTGAGAAAAAAAACATGAAAACCTCACCCTTGAGTGTGTGAGAGAGGAATGTTTTATTGATTTTCAAACTACATTTTTTTATTTTTCAATTTTTAATGAAATTTAATTGAATAACTTTAAAATATAACAATTTAGCGATAAAAAAAAATGACTAGTCATGTCTATGTGTTTTAACTCTTACATGTTTACGAAGTATTGAACAGTGAAGACAAACCTGAGAGAACGAGGACAACAAAGAAAAAGAGGGAGCAAGAAAACTTTGCCATCTCCAAAGAAGATCGATAATATAAGTAAAATTTATCTATGTTTGGATTGAGAGATAGTGTAGTTTGCAGCTGAAGAGAGTGTATTTATATGCAAATTTTGATTTTCAAATATGAGAACACAAGTTATATTGTATGTTATTGGATATGGTCTTATTTGGAAAGTAGGCCAATTATGGTAATTACTTCTACTCCTATCTGCTTTAGTTTCATGTGATTTCTTATTATGGAAATGTAATTAATGTCCTCGTGCTGAGTGTGATTGTGATTTTGTACCAAAATAAGATAAAACAATTTTTGTTTTAAAAAAGTTCTACGAAAACAAAGTTGGATTATGAAGTCATTTAAGCGTACGAAAAAGTATTAGTACCTCATAACCCCAGCCAAATTTTATTTTGAATTAATAAAAGAGTTTTATAAATAAAAAGTTTTTGCTTGATAAAAATAGATTAAGAAAATAATGTCTTATTTTAACTTCCACTTCTCCAATATTTGTAGTTATGAATAGAAATATTTTCGAGAGTTGGAAACATTCTACCGCTTGAGAATGTGAGAGAATAGAAAGAATGAAAGAGAATATTACTATTTCTCAACTCCGTGTCACAATATAGTCATTCGTAGGAAAGTTTTTTTTGTTTTTTGTTTTGTTTAAAATCAAATTCATTTTTTTTAGATCAAATCTCAAACTTCCAAACATTATTATCCCTCACATCAAGAATTCTAAAAAATCGAACGTCCAAGTGTTTCTACATTCCATTTTAAAGATTTGAAATAAATTAACAAAATGAGAAGTTTAAAAAAAAGAATTGAAAACATGATAAAAAGATAGGTTAGAGAAAAACAGCAAATAAGGAACTAAAAAAAAAAAGAAAAACGATAAGTTCATATATACTAACAATATTCGCTGTTTTTTTTTAATATTGTAATTTTGAAAACTTTTTACAAAAATATTATAGTTTTAAAAGTATTTTTAAAAATAATGTTGTTTTAAAGTGAGATTGTCTTTTCAAAAGACGACCTCTACACACCAGCAAAGGTCGTCTTTTGAAAAGACGGTCTTGCTCCAGATGGATGGAGACCATCTTTTCAAAAGACGATCTTTTTTCTGCATCTATGAAAAGGTTCTTTTGGATTTAAAAAATGATATATTTTTAACCAGATATTCAAAAAATTTGAAAAATGTAGGGTTGGAAAGCTAGAGAGCTTCAATTTATATCTGGTTTCAATATTTTTGGAGTTGTGTATCAAAAGATAAAAAATCATCAAAGTTGAATTATAGTTCTGTAAATTTCAAAACTGAAGATTCTTTTAAGAGTGTGCATTAAAAAAATGATATCTTTTTACCCAGATATTCAAAAAATTTGAAAAAAGTACGGTTGGAAAGTTAACACAAAGAGCTTCAATTTGTAATTCGTTTCACTATTTTTGGAGTTATGTATCGTCGAAGTTGAGCTACAATTTTGAAATGTTCAGTCATATCTTCGATTCTGGGTTTAGTGAGGTTTTCAGAACTGTAGCTCAACTTCGATGATCTGTATTTTTTGATACACAACTTAAAAATAGTAAAACTAGGTATCAAATTGAAGCTCTATGTGTCAGCTTTCCAACCGTACCTTTTTCAAAAAAATTGAATATCTGGATAAAAAGATATCAATTTTGTAATGCACACTGCTCAAAAAAGAATCTTCAGTTTTGAAATTTGCAGAGCTATAGTCCAACTTCAATCATCTTTATCTTTTTATACACAACTAAAAAAATATTGAAACCAGATATCAAATTGAAGCTCTCTCGGTTAGCTTTCCAACCATACATTTTTTTATTTTTTTTTTAATATTTGGGTAAAAAGATATCAATTTTTTAATCCGATTTTTTTTTCATAGCTGCAGAAGGAGATCGTCTTTGGAGTAAGATCGTCTTTTCAAAAGACGACCTTTGCTGGCGTGTAGAGGTCGTCTTTTGAAAAGATGACCTCACTTTAAAACAACATTATATTTCAAAATACTTCCAAAAACTACAATATTTTTATAAAAAGTTTTAAAAATTACAATATTAAAAAAAACAACGAACAATATTAATCAAAAGAACATACCAAATCAACATGTAAATATAATAAATAAGTATATTACAAATTTAATAAGAACATATTGGAATCGATGAACTTTTAAAGAATCGACCCCACTCCTCAATAAATCTAAAAAATCGGATTCCCAAATATTTTTAAATTTCGTCATTGAATATTTTATAAAGTATTATTAAAGAGTTAGTAAAGATTAAAAAGTTAGCAAAACACATTACTATATATCACATGAAGATACCAAATTGACAATATAATTATACTAATAGTCCCTCTAATTTGAGTTTGGTAGCATTTGAGTCCTCAAGGTTTCAAACTCAACAATTATATTCTCAAATTTGGATTTAGTGCGTTTTTGGTCTCCCGTCAAATAACGTTTAAGTTTTAACATAATGTGTGACGTCTATTTTTAATTAATTTTTTTTTAATTATTAAAATTCTTTTATTTTACTTTTTCTCTCTTCTTCATTTTCTTTCTGGAATGAAACACACAATGTATTCTTTGTTTAAGTTTACTTTGTTTTCTTTTAATTTTCTCATTGGAATAGGAGGCTTATATACAACCTAAACTAATCCTAAATTCTTAAAAGACACATGTAATAAAATAAATGTATAAACATAACTTTCTAAGATAGATAAATCTCTAATAGTCTCTTTCTCCTCCCTAAAGTTTTTTTTTTTTTTTTTTACTTTTATTGAGCATTCAAACTTCTCAATTAAGTAATTCTCTAAAAAAAAAAAAAAAAAAAAAATACTATATTTATTTTATGGAGTAAGAATAGGTCTACAACATCATATCATACAATATTACACTTGAGATGTGCCTCAACATTATGTCTAATGATGGACATAGTATGAAAGAGACATTATTTCTACTGGTCGGGCCAGCGATGAAAAAACAACTATTTCTATAACATTAACGTCACACCATTGGACAAATTTACCACCTCTAACCTGGTTATTGTTTCATTAAATTCTATATAACAAACCTCAAAAAACAAGGACAAGGAAGTTCATATATTTAAATGCAACGAGGCAACACAGCCTGTCGATTCTTGAGCTGGGTTTCTGCCATTATCTTCTTCTTTTAGTAGCCTAATTATGCCAAGTTTCTACCATTTTTTCTATGAATTCCTTAATTAGAAAATGTTTTTTTTAACCTGAAACCCTAAACTCTAAACTCTTTCAATTTTATCAAATTGATCCATAGGCTTAGAAAAATGTTCGCAATTTTTACAATTTGTTCAATTTCGCTAATTGGAGACCACTAATTTTAACAAAAATATTATGCAAAAATCTCGGTAAACTCACTAATTTATATATGATCAAGTTTTTGCATAAATTTAAGTTTGATTTAATACACAAATATTAAAAATTATTATTGATGGCTAAAATGAATTATGCATCCTACTTAAGAGAATTTGGTTTTTTTTTTTTTTTTTTTTTTTTTTTTTTTTTTTTTTTTTTTTTTTTTTTTGTTTATCTCATCTAATCAACCCAAAGGCTTAAGTTGATATGAGTTTATTGTTGATTTAACATGATATCTGAGTAGGAATATTCCATGTTCAAACCTTGTAATGTAGTTTTCTCCCTAATTAATATTGATTTTCATTTGGTAGTTCTTTTACAAATTTTCAAGCCAACAATTGAGGGTGGTGTGAGTGTTAGAGTAGGAATATAATCTAATTTACCCTAACCCATCAACTTAAGTTTTTGGGTCATTGGTGATTTAACAACAAATTAATATTTCATTGAATAACTTTTCCAAAATGCTCAAATTTCAACAACAAAAAAGTTTTAATGACGTCTTTGTTTGACACTACAAGAATTATGGCTTTTTTCGATCGAGACAAAATGATTGCCGGTCGTGGCGTCAACATTTCCTCATCGAGAAAGGGTTTTGTCGACACCAAAATTGTAAGCATTGGGGAAAATCAGCCTTTGCGGATGCTTTTACTTGACTTCTGCAAAGGTGGCCGATAATTCCTCTCTGCTGCAATTTTTGTTGTTGTTTTTATTTTATTTTATTTTATTGTATACCTAAAAATAATTGCATACACAATAATGATATAAAATAAAAGTTATTGCATCAAATTTGTTCTTATAATTCATTAGTAAAAAATTTGAGTTCAAAATACTTAAAATTACAACATAAATAATGTCGAAAAGTTGAATAAGAACAAAGCGGTACTCAACCATTTTATTAATGAAATATGGGGAACTACCAAAAGACCATCTGATGATCAGTTGAACAAAAAGAACAGCAAATAGGTCAGTTTTGAGCACAATCATAGAAGCAAGTGCAATCAAAGTTGAGGGGAAAATTAGGATCACTAGATCGAATACACTCAGCACCATATGTTTTAGGGAAGTTCGCTTCACACGCGAGGCGACATGACACAAGATTGCATAGAGGTATGTTCAACACCTCTTTACATGCATGAGCTGCTTGAGGCACCATCCATCCAACTGCAAAAAAATATTATTCAATATCATATCAACTAGGATAATATATATAATTCTTTTCTTTTTTTAAATCACAAAATGTTAATATTCAAATTTTAAAAAGTATTAAAAAAATGTAAAAATATGTAAAGAAACAAACCTGAGAAAATGAGGACAGCAAGAAAGACGAAGGAGCAAGAAAACTTTGCCATCTCCCTACCTTGAAGATTAATAATAATATAGTAAACTTATGATATTTTTGGATTGAGAGATACTTGGGTCATTTGCAATTCACCAAACCATGTATTTATATCCCGATATTGATTTACAAATATATCAACACAATAACTTTTGTATAAAGATATTGATTTACAAATATATCGACACAATAATTTTTATATAAAGATATTGATTTACAAATATATGGACACAATAACTTTTGTATAAAGATATTGATTTACAAATATATCGACACAATAACTTTTGTATACAAATAATGATTTACAAATATATGAACACAATAACTTTGTATATGTAATAACTTTTGTATGTGTAAATATTGATTCACAAATATGTCAACACAATAACTTTTGTATACATGTACTGATTTACAAATATATCATCCCAATAACTTTATGCATATATTGTTTTACAAATATGGCTATACAATAACTTTTGGATACAAATATTGATCTACAAATATATCAACACAATAACTTTATGCAGATGTTGATTTAGAAATATGGCAATACAATAACTTTTGTATACAAATATTGATTGACAAATATATCGACACAATAACTTTTGTATACAAATAATGATTTACAAATATATGAACACAATAACTTTGTATATGTAATAACTTTTGTATGTGTAAATATTGATTCACAAATATATCAACACAATAACTTTTGTATACATGTACTAATTTACAAATATATCAACATAATAACTTTATGCAGATATTGTTTTACAAATATGGCTATACAATAACTTTTGGATACAAATATTGATCTACAAATATATCAACACAATAACTTTATGCAGATATTGATTTACAAATATGGCAATACAATAACTTTTGTATACAAATATTGATTGACAAATATATCAACACAATGACTTTTGTATACATGCACTGATTTACAAATATATCAACACAATAACTTTATGCAGATATTGTTTTACAAATATGGCTATACCATAACTTTTGGATACAAATATTGATCTACAAATATATCAACACAATAACTTTATGCAGATATTGATTTACAAATATGGCAATACAATAACTTTTGTATACAAATATTGATTGACAAATATATCAACACAATAACTTTTGTATACATGTACTGATTTACAAATATATCAACACAATAACTTTATGCAAATATTATTTTACAAATATGGCTATACCATAACTTTTGGATACAAATATTGATCTACAAATATATCAACACAATAACTTTATGCAGATATTGATTTACAAATATGGCAATACAATAACTTTTGTATACAAATATTGATTGACAAATATATCAACACAATAACTTTTGTATACAAATATTGATCTACAAATATATCAACACAATAACTTTATGCTGGTATTGATTTACAAATATGACAATACAATAACTTTTGTATACAAATATTGATTTACAAATATATCAACACAATAACTTTTGTAATGTAAATCTTGATTTGCAAATATAACAACACACAATAACTTTTGTATACACATATTGATTTACAAATACGTCAATACAAAAAATTTTGTTTTGTTTGGGTGTCGGATCTTCAAAATCAATATCCAGTCATTTCTTTCTATCTTTTTGTTTTCAAATCCTCCTCCTCCCCTAAAAAAAATATAAAAATAATACCTAGGGTACAATCGTCGCAACGCTTAGGCGTGGTAGAAACACAATTTTTTCCCGTCTCCCCGTTCGTAGCGCCTAGGCGCTAAGCAGCTAAGCCTACTGTTTTTTTTTTTCTTTAATTTGTTGCACTTCTTAGACTTTGGTCTTAAAACTTCATTTTCTTTACGTTTCTTCAATTTTTCTTCTACAATTAAAAGAATCAATAAACAATGAAATTCGTAAATAAAATGTCCAAGTATAACAAAACAACTCAAATAGCGTCTATTTTCATATGCCTAAAATAAACTCGTCGGAGAAAACATGATTTTTATTATTATTTTTGCCCCAATTCTTGCACCAACCACCATATTTTGATTTGGGGTCCACAACTTTTCCATTCATGACCATTTCTCGAAAGAAAAAAAATGATAACTTTAAAAGATCAGCCCAAGCTTCCTTAAGAAGTTGGACTTAAAAAAAAAAATGCTTAGACACACTTTGATATGAGTTTTTTTTCTTTCTTTTGGGCAATAACTTCTATGAATCCTACATTTTTGTGTAAGCGATGGTACCAATTGCATGTTATGTGAATATTCTAGAGAACATCAATTACATATATGTTATATGATGTAATTTTTTTTTTGACAACATGTGGGGTGGGGAGAATTGAACTCGTGACCTTATAATTACTAAGTCATACTTTATGCCGATTGAACTATGCTCTTGTTGGCTATATGTTATATGATGTAAACTCATAAGCAATGTTATCTTTGATTTTATTAGTTAATTTTAAATTTACGGTATTTAAGTTTCTTGAATTTACCGTATAATTTGAAATTTAAATAATTGATTCTATCTTGTTTACAAATCTAAAATTTGTTAATTTGTTAACAATTTTATTTTATTTTAATTTTAGGATATTGTTTACATTGTTTAAGATTATGAGTGATTTTGCTGTTGGTGAAAAATTATAACTAAAGGTTGGTTTGGGATTGCAGCGAAAAGATGTAAAAACTATTTTGAAAATTTTTTAACCGTTTTTTTTCTGGTAAATCTGATTATTTTAAAATTTATATAAAATCACTTTTTAAATCTAAATCTTTTTATTTTCAAAATAGTAGATTTTAACTTAACGAATAAGTGTTTTTTTTAACAATTTATAAATGATAATCTATATATTTTTTTTTCCATGAAAATTAATGCTTACTATAATAAACTTGAAGAAAATCAACCAAAACATCAAGGTTTTTTTTTGGGTGATGTTTTTGCATCAATAAATTCACGTTTTTTTTTTTTTTTTTTAATCTTTTCAGTTTGTTTACTTTTTCTTTTGTTATTTTGTGGTTTGTTGTCATCATCTTCTTTCAATTTCAATTTTTTTTTCAATTTTCAGCTTAATTTGTCTCTTAAATTGTTCACGGTGATTTTCCTCCCTATTAGATATAAAAGAAAATTGTTCAAGAGCACAATTTTATCTCAATTGAGCTATGCTCGATTTGACAAAGTATTTAATTAATGAAATGAGAACATTTAAATGTTACATCATCTTCTTTATCTGGTTTTTTTTTTCTTATCTAATTTTTTTAATCTAAATTCTAGATTGTCTTTTTTTTTTTAACATATTTGTTCTATATCATTTACATTATGAAATCAAAAGGGATACTTTTGTAATCAACATTTACTCTTTTCAAGAAATTGAAACAGAAGATTTGCATCAAACTCCTTGTTTCCATCCCATTTATAATTTATGCAGATATAATGGTGGAATTGGAGATTATGGTGTGGATAAAATGATTTTTATTTTTTTTCTAACATTTTGTTTGTAACCTAAACAATTATTTTTTTCAAGCTTTTTAGCATATAATTTAAAACAAAAGCAACACATAATTTATATTTTAAACTAATTTTTTCTTAAGAATTAACTTATAACAATTCATATCACTACTAGAAAATGAGGAATAGATGACATGTAGGCCAAGAAAATATAAGTAAGAGAAAAAAAAGCTACTCACGACAATTTCTACTTTATATTAAACATCAACATATAAATAATTAAAAATAATATGTCTACTTTGGTCATTATAGCTAACTCGCGACAATTTCATTTGAGTTTACCAAACACCGTGACCTGCTTTTGTAATTTTAAAAAACATTAATCTACCTCATATAACAGTTGATTTTCTTAAAAGCACACAGCCATCAATTATTTTAAAAGCTACGGCAATCCCAAACCGTTTGGAGCCTAAATTGTTTTCTGGGTTTAAGTCACGATTTTATGCATGATTATTGTAGGAGTATTTTAAAATCAGTTGATCAATCATACTTTAGTCTTTTTGTTTTGGACATGAGCTAAATATAACTTTTAGACATTAACAAACCAAAAAACAATTTAGACCTTTCTCAAAACGTCTATTTAATTTTGGTCCTTCCTCTAGTATTATCCCGACATTTTCTTCGTTTTGTCCCTCGCCGGAATTGAGAGCGCCATTAAAAATATTTTTTAGGAGGAGAAGGAAGAAAATGAAGAATAAACTAATTTTGCATATGCTCTGTAAAGTTGAATCGAAAAAGTCATCCTACAATTTTATTGAAGAAATGAAATATGGGGAATTAGCAGTGTGATTAAAAGCATAATTTCACTCAGTTTTGACCACAATCGCAAAAGCAATAATAGTTAATGGTGAGCATGGGAGGAATTGGAACGCATTCAGATTTTGTATTGGGATACTTCTCTTCACACTTTTTCGTACAATCTTCAGCTTTGCATCCTTCATACAACATCTCCTTGCATGGTAATGCATCTGCTGCCTCATGCATCATCGTTGCACCTGCAAAAAATTAAATCAAATCGTGATCACAAAATTATTTTCAAAATATTATTTGAAAATAATATATACATATATATTAAAAAAAAATTAATGCTAAGACATTACATTATTATTCAATTTTAATGGTATTATTGTAATATAAGTTAGGTCATGGTAGCTCAACCCTTAAACATCTATATTTTCTTTACATGCAGGTTCTAGACTCTAATCTCTACCTTCCACATGTAAGATTTTTTTTTTTTTGAGTCATCAAGTCATACATATGTAAGATTGTTTAGAAAACATTTGATTGAATAATTTTAAAATATTAATTAGAGATAACTTTGAAAATTTAAAACATTAAAAACAACTTTGAAAAATGTAATTTATCAATCCATATGACATATTTACTTCAACATAAACTACGACATATTCAAAAATACTTTAAAATATAGAGCTATGATTTTAAAATTTAGAAACATAAACGCCTTGGATAGCAATTTAATTTTTTATTTTTGATTTTTGAAGATTATGCAACTTGTTTTCTCACCATTTTTTTACAATAATTTTCATTTCTCTTAAAGGAATATTAGAATTCTCTGTACAAATTTAAAAACAAAAAAGATAGAGAACAAAACAAAGTATTATAGTAGAAGAAGTATTTATAAACTTAATTTTCAAAAACTAAAAACTAATAACTAATGGTTACCTAACAAGTCTAAATTATCTAATAAATTTGAACAGCAAACATAGAGAGATCTAAATAAACAAACCTGAGAAAAGGAGAAAAACAATGAAAAATAGGGAGCAATCAAACTTTGCCATCTCCTACAAAAATAAAAAAGCAATGATGAAGTAAATTGATCTATTTGATTGAAAGATAGTTGGGTACTTTGATTTGTAATTGAAGAGGGTGTATTTATATGGAAATATGTGACTTCATATATGGTAACAAAATAATTCTTTATATTTGAAAAGTAGTCAATTATGTAACTTCCAAGGTTATTTTCGTTTTTTTTTTTTTTTTTTACAATAAATGTGTGGAACATGAGAATTTGAACCTCCACCATAAATGAAATGCGTAGGTTATCTTAAAAAAACAAAAAAAACAAAAAAAGTGCGTAGATGTCAATGATCATTGAGCTAAGTTCATGTTGATATGGGTAAATTGGGATGGGGGATTCGAACCACAGATCTTTTGGTCATCAAGTCATACATATGTCAGCTGAGCTATGATCGCTTTGGCACAAAATTTTATTTAAATATTTTGTAATCAACATTTACTCTTTTAAGGAAACTTTGTGTTTCATTAATGACATTATTTTTTCCATTAAATATGTTATATTTTATTCTCTTCCATTTTCTTACCCCATATTTAATAGTGCTATTTTGAATTTTAGACTTTCCTAATATGCATATTTCATTTAAGGTAAAATATGCAAGACATTTATTATAGATCATCTAATTTTAAAAAAGATATTTGTGTTTTTTTTTTCTTGATTCCTGAATTTGAGTGATATTATCCGTTTAGTTTTTATTTGCAGATCTTCATTCATTTCTGGAATATAATAATATTTAGGGTAAAAATCAATTTATATATTTTTTTTTTTTAAGTATTTAATTAATGCAGGAATTGAAGCTCTTACCTCTTACAATCTTACGTCAATTGAGTTATACTCGGTTTGACAATTAATATTCTTAAACTTTAGAGATTGTATCAATTTAGATCATGAACTTTCATAAGTGTATCAACTTTCACCCTCTCTTAGAAAAATGTTATTTTTCACACGTGTAGACTTATAATTTATCAATTAAAACTCTAAACTTTCATACAATTGATTCACTTATGAAAGTTTAGGAGTTTAATTGCTAAAATTATAAGTCTTCACATGTTTAAATTAAAGTTTTTAAATAAAATTCTACCAGAAGATGTAAATTGATATAGTTCTAAAAGTTCAGGGTTTAAATTGATACACCCTCCAAACTTTAAGGCTACAAATTGATTTTTTCCCCTAATATTTATGTTATGTTGAGTGATAATATATACTTTAGGGGGCGTTTGGTACAAAGAATTCGGGAGAGATGAAGTTGTTTAGTTTCGAGAGTTAGTTAATCAGAATTTTGGAGTTGGTGTGTTTGGGGCCGGGATTGTTTAGTCTGTGATTCTAAGTTTGTGGTGTGTTTGGGTAGAGAGTTTTGAATAAAAATGAAATTTTTTATTTTTATTTTATCTATCATTTACAAACTTCTTTGAATACGACATAAATACTTTTGAGTCGGATACCTCACATTATTTTTTCAATATCTCTCACATACATTATTTTTTCAATAGGTATTTTAATTAATGTGAGGATTGAACCCATGACTTTTTAGTCACGAGCACAATCTTATGTCAATTGAGCTATGCTCGATTTGACAATTATATATCCATTTTTGTTAGGACTCATCTTGATTTGATATTTTTTTACATGAGTTCAACGACTCTATGGGCCAAACGGAGAATAAATTCACTCCCCCAACTCGATATATAGACTGTTATCGCTGATAGACTGTTATCAGCGACTATCATTAATAAAAATTGTCATATTTGTAAATCTATTAAAAAAAGTGCAATATTTACAATTATTTTACCCTAAATCGACATCTGGTGCAATTTCTTTACTTTAATTGTTACGCAATATGAACCTCATATTTTTTATATATATCATATCGATTCTAATTTAATAGTGTTTATTTTAGTTTATAATTATTGCATAATATAAACCTCATATTTTTTATATCATAGCAATTCTAATCTGATAGTGTTTACGGTAGTTTGTAACTGTTATTATGAGAATGAGGATTGATGAGAGATTTTCAAAACGTAGTTTGTATCTTGTATGAAATTTTGAAAAATCTAGACAATTTTTTTATGAATGTTATTATGAGAATGAGGATTGAGGAGTACATCCCATCTTCTTCTCCTACCACACGTTGTCATCCTCTTAGGGCATGTTTGGGAGTGATGGTTGATTTATTGATTTTAGAAGAAGAAATTTAATTACAATTGATTTTATAAAATTGATTTTCATATAATCATTTTAATGTTTGGATTGAAGTGATTTTTATAGGATTAGAAGTGATTTTAAATTATTAATGTTTGGTTTGCTTCAAAAGTGATTTTAAAATTACATTTATAAAATTATTAACTACCTAAATATAATGTTTAAAAAAATTACCAAAATATATAATCAAAAGAAGGAAAATTGTAGTAAATGACAATTTAAGACTTATTGTTTGCAAATATAGCATGTTTTTAAAAATTTTGCGGATATAGCAATTTCTATCGCTGATATCTTATGACTGATAGAAGTCTATCGCTGATCACCTCAGCTTTTTATAGATTTTTGTCAGTGATAATAGTCTATCAGAGATAATAGTCTATCACTGATAGAAGTCTATCAGTGATATAATAAAGTCTATCAGTGATAGAAACGAGTTTTTTTGCCATATTTGCAAAACATTTTAAAGTTTGCTAAATTTGCAATTAGTTTGGGCCTGATTGCTATTTGTGCAACCAGCCCTCAAAAGAATGAAATTTTAAAATATTTATCAAATTATTTTTATTTTTTTTAAATAATTTTATGAAAGATTTAAAAGTATATATATATTGAAAATTTGAAAAATCAATCCCTAAGTTTAAGGGTTTTAAAAAAATAAATTAATAAAGATTTAAAACTATATATATATATATATATATATATTTTGCAAAACTGAAGAAAAAAAAAGAAAAAAAAACATCTATTGAAATCGAACTTGGGCTGGAGGGGATGCAGCCTGACACATTTACCAAACAATATAATTTGTGTAAAAAGAACATACGTTTATATATATATAACTAGTTTCGTATTTTTAATTTAAATTAGTAACCATTTCAAAAATAAATTTTTCACAATCACTCACAAAAAATCACTAAAAATCACCTCTATGTGATTGGCCGGGAATCACTCAAAATGATTTTGAATTATTTAAAAATCACTAATTAACTTTTGTCAAACCTAACAATTTTGAAATAGAAGTGATTGTGAGCATGGTCCTTCCAAAATCACTCCCAAACATGCTCTTGTGACTGATTTTAAAAGTATTAAAATCACTTTTGTTATGTTCAAAATGGGTAATTGTCAAAATTAGGATTTTTTATTTTCAATTTTCACCAGAAACGTTGTTTTAAAAAAAATTATTTTTTGGCATTTTTCGGTGTCAATTTTTCAATCCCAATCTTGGTCGATATTGGCACCGAGAAAGGCCAAAAATTATTTTTGGTTAAAATATCGCTTCTCATGAAAATCGGAAACCAAAAAAATGCTATTTATGACAATTATCCATTCAAAATCACCTCAAAAAATGAAATTTTTTATGTGGCGAGCATGTCTAACCACATTACCAACTCGAGACAACCTCTCTTGCCAAGGGGTAACAGAGATAATTGTTGCTCAGCATGCTTGCCCCCAAATCTCTCTCTATATATATATATATGATGCTCTTTTTGCTTGCAAGCTCTTGGTTTGTGTTGATTGAAATGAGGCTCCGGTAGAAATAGAATTGCAAGGGAAGTCTTGCTTATTTGAAAAAAAATAGTTCTTCTAATCCGTGGCAGATCCATGATTTTTGTTCAGGAGACTTTATTTATTATTATTATTTATTTTATTTTTTTGAGAAACAGGAGGGCAAAATTGAGTAAAAATAATTTATACTTATTACTCTCTATGGTCTTGAAAGTGCAAGACGAAATATATATATACATAGATTATACAAAAATTGCCACATCGCCTTCCCGAAAAGTTTAAAAATAATGCGGTGAACGTAGATCGAACACGTGACCTTCAGATCTTCAGTCTGACGCTCTCCCAACTGAGCTATCCCCGCTAATTGATTTTCTCATTTACATTAAACAATATTAAATAGTAAGAAACTCACCGGGTGAACTCCTATCTAAGGTTGGAGGAAAATGAATTGACGGATCACCTCCTACTGGGGATGTACTAAAAAAAACAGAGAAGGGACTAAGAGCACATAAACCACCAGAGCTCAAACCCAGGACAGGGGACTAAGAACACCTAAACCACCAGAGCAACCTACCATTTTGAAATTATTTTTTCCTTTTTATATACATATTATATGTTGAGGGGGTTCGAACCCCCTTGGCCTATACTAAATTCACCGCTGCTCCTAACTCTAAGTTTTGGTTCTATAATTATTTTGATGTTGTTTCTATTTTTATTTTTATTTTTTTTTTTTATTTTTTTTTTTTATTTTTTTTTTTTGGCAAGGTAAGGTCACACATGTATGTTCCTTGTCCAAAAAGCCAGATATTCGAATATTGAACTAAAAAAAAGAATGATATAACTATAATCATAACTGCACCACACAAACTTTTATAATTGTAATCATGTAACTTAATCTTTTTGAAAACCATTCGGTTTTGAGTTTTTTATTTTAAAAAATTAAACATATAAACATTACTTCCATCTGTGATTTTCTAGTTTAATTTTATTATCTACTTTTCACTAATGTTTTCAAAATCTAAGTCAAGTTTTAGAAATTAAAAAAAAAATAACATTTAAAAACTTTTTTATTTTTGAAATTTAATTAAGAAATCAAATGTTTTTTTTAGAAAGATAAAAACTAGAATTTTTTTTTTTGCAAAAGGGATTGAACCCATGACCTCTTGATCACGGGCACAACCTTATGCCAATTGAGCTATGCTCGATTTGGCAAATGAAAATCATAACTTGAGAAAACAAACACAATTTTTAAAATTCAAAAATCAAATGGTTATCAAACGGTGCATTAAAAGCCAAATTTATCTTATCATAACTTACTTTCATATCACCCGATCATATAATTAGGCATGAATCTTTTTTTTTTTTTTTAAACGAAATTAGGCATGAATCTTATATAACAAAATGCATAATACATAAATAATGAGTTCATAGCTTAGGCATGAATCTCATACAACAAAATGCATAATACATAAATCATGAGTTCATATTATGCTTGTACCAAAGGACTATATTACAGAAGGGGAAGAAACATGTTCGAAAACTAATACATAAGTGAGTGGGAATGAAAAACCAAATACTTCTAAAAAGAAAAAAAAAATCAAGTAGTTTTCATCTGCTATGAAAATATCCGTCAATATACCGATAGAGTAAAACTTGGTTGCTACCTGGGCTACAAGTATCTTTTGCACTTGGTTGCTACCTGGGCTACAAGTATCTTTTGCAGCCCAGCTATCAGTCATGATTTGATTGGCTAATATTTAAACTATTTTTAAATAATAAAAAAATCTTTCACGTCGTTTACTTGGTTTTTGTCAGAAACTTTCTTATTCTTATTCTAGCAAATTAACAATTTCTTCTATTTTCTCTCTCTTCATTTTTCTGCACTCCAAACTTCAAGGCCATTAACAATTTCTTCTATTTTCTCTCTCTTCATTTCTCTGCACTCCAAACTTCAAGGCCATGAAATTTCAATTGGAGTTATTTGAAATTTGCAGGGTTGATTGTGTTATATAGGTATAAATTTTCAAGTGGGTTCTTAGAGGAAGTGAAAGAAAGAGTGGGAAATTTTACGATTAGATTCATCTGAAGTTGGTAAAGGGAAATGTCGATTGGACATTATTTTTTTTAAGAAAAATTCAAAAAAAAAATGGTAACAAAAAAGATTTTATTTGTCTAGAGATATTCTTAGAGTATTGCAAATCTTAGTGTGTTAAAAAATAGTTAACCAAAAAAAAAGAAAAAAAAAACTTATTGTAGAGAAAGGAAGATAGAGTGAGAGATGAAATTGAAAATAAAGGTATGAAAGTAGAGGAAAGAGAGAGAAAATAGGAAAAATGTTGATCTGACGAAAAAGAAAGAAAAAGTTACAGAAAGAAAAAAATTTAAGTAAGGCGGGAATGATTTTTTTTATTTAAAATAAAATAAAATTTAGATCAATTAAATCGTGACACGTGGCTGGGCTGCAAAAGATACTTGTAGCCCAGCGCCCAGCCTGCAACTAAGTTGCAACTAAGTTTTGCTCATACCGATATATCCGTCGATATATTCATAAATTGAAAGGTTTGATATAGATATTAAAGATTAATCGATACCTCCGATACCCGTAAAACATAAAAAAAAAAAAAATTTAAAAAAATATCATCTATTATACCAACATGAATATAGATATTAATAACAAGATATATAACTTAATTTTGAAGTAAAAATGACTTCATTATTAATTTGATTTATAGAAATATCCGTCGATATCAATATGAAATATTTCATAGTTGGATTTTGGCAACATTGAAAATTGGGTTGAAAGAGCAAAGGATGAATTTGCAAGATTGCATAACGAATAGAGATTTCCTTATATTGATGGAAAAATATTTTGTCATCAACAAAGGGTCAAATCCAATCTCCACATAGAAAGCTAAACAAGTTTTCACGTCAAAAATGGTTATGCCACATTGATTATATCCCTCCCTAGAAACTCACCATTTGCAAGTTTGGCAATGCTAGTTCCAGCAATGTATCCACCAGACCAAGCATTCTGTAAAAGAAGAAAAATGATGCAGCACACAGACAAGGATGTATCTTATAAATAAATCCTACACGCTTCTTAGTTCTTAAACATCACATTTCATTTTACCTGAAAGTTGAAACCACCAGTTACGCCATCGACGTTTAGTACCTACGACGACGCAACAGATTAGAATCTCAATGAAGTCTCTGCTATGTTTCTGATGTACTGATAACTCAAATGTATCATAAGAATTACCTCTCCGGCGAAAAATAGACGAGAATGAATTTTGCTTTCCATTGTTTTAAGTGAGATCTAGACGGGAGAGAGAGAAAAAGGAATAAAAACAGTTGCAAGTTATATGTCTTTTCTTTTCTTATTCTCTTTTTGAGAGAGAGATAGAGATAGAACCTCCGACAGCGGAACGCCTCCAGCGGTGACAAATTCATCCTTAAATTGACCCTTCATGAAGAGAAAACTTATAAAAATCTGAAAGAGAAAGCTATTTCCCATTTTAGAACATGGAAAAGCTAACATGTATACCTTTCCCAAGATCTTAAATATGCATTGCTTCAACAGAGAAGAAATGGAAGCTAATGATTTGTTTGAGATGGAAGCCCACAAGATCTCATCAGTTATTTCCTGACCATAGAAAAATGAAAAACTAATTGTCAAGGGGAATATCTACAAAACTATATTGTTATGATCATATAATAGGAAATGGCGTTTAAACCTCTCGATCCAATAAATATTTCCAAAATCTTTTCACAAGGCCGAAATCTGAAGGACATGAACTGTGCACTTTTTGTTTCTGCAGATGTGTAGAAAGCACAGGGGAATTGTCAAATCATTGGTATAAAGTATACAATAAATGAGAGAAAGGAAAGACATCAAAATGAGAAGTTTCTTCAACACCTTAAAGTATACATAATAATTAAAAAAAAAAAAATCAACTCGTAAGATACTATTAGAAAACGATGTCTGGATGAAAAACCAAAAATTAGATATTACTAGATTGGAAGAACCTAGGAACTTGCATGAACGGTATATATGATCCAGGAATACCATAAACTGAGATTTGTGCCGGCTAAGGATTGATTTGACATCTTCAAAATGCAAATCAGGTGTAAAATCCACAATGAGCAGGCCTACATTAAAATATTATTAGCTGAGAAAAATTAAAATTATAATCTTCAAATAAGGAATTTAAGAAACCTTTATAATCTGAAGCGAATAGGTCACGAGCTCCCCAAGCAGATAACCGAAGAATTACCGGTCCACTAAGTCCCCAATGTGTGACGAGCATAGGCCCAACCTATATATGAAAAAACGATATATCATTGCATTTTGTGTGTTAATAGTTAATACACTGCATGAAGAAGAACTTGCCTGTGTATATTGTGGAAGATGCCGTTGCACGTTTTCTAACTTGAGCTTCGCTCTGACCTTAGGGAATGAAACCTGAAATTGGCATATAATTAAGATAAGAGCAGAAGATTGAGAGAAGGAAAAAAGAAAAAAAGATAAGAGCAGAAGATGATTTTACAGATGTTCCAGTAGTATTCATACAAAAATAAAAAACAAAATGCCAGCTACCATATAGTTCTCATAGTAAGATGATCTCAGAAGTTCTTGATTTATGATGATCAAGAGGTAATCAAAGAATCCCATTCTAATTATAAGTTTAGTAAAAGCATATGCAAACACTATAAGTTATACCAGAATACCTTCAACTTATGCCCAAAAGTAGAAGACTGTTACAACCTTCTTTAATAATGAAATCTTCAGCATTGTTAAAGGCAAGCAGCAGATATTTGCAAATGAAAGTTGGATTGCATCCCAAATACAATGTCAAGCCCTATAGTGTGGTTGTGATTTGTGAACATGAAAATTAATTTCTTATCTACCTTTTACAAGTGTTTGTGAACATGAGAATTAAACAATTAACTAGTTACCAATGTCCAGCTAAAAAAGCTAAGCTTTTTTTTTTTTGCTCAGAAACTACAACACAAAAAAGGGTAGTTCGGCATCATTAGTCGGACTCCCCATAGCACATTTCTAAGGCATTTTGCCTCTGGCAAGAGGAGACACACAAAGTAGTGAGAAAGAATAAACAAAAAATCATATAGTGAATGATTTTCCTCACAGTTGAAAGTAAGTGGTACGAAACGAAACCGACCACTATAGTCTATAGCGAGAGAAAGAGATTGGAGCTTACCCCAGACAACTCTGCCAATTGGGGATCTTCAATCTTGAAAGTAAATAGGCTAGGCGCTGGGTCTATAAGTGAATGTCCAAGCTGAGCAGCAAGACTTAAGCCCTTGACAAAAGTAACAAGTTTTAGGGATCAAGCCCATCCTAACACATCCAAGCACAAAAACCAGACAACAATTGCAACCTGCCGACTACTTCCACTAGCAATCAGCAAATAGTTTGCTTCAACGTGTTCAACAGAATTCAGAAGCTTTTGAATCTTCAAAGTGAACTTCCCGCCACTACTAGTCGATGCACTCGTAACAACCTTTCCAGTCTGCAAGGAAACTGGTCAAGGAATTCAGAACTCAGCATAAAAGTAATTGCATAAACTACTTGTCTGCACTGGAATTTTCAGAAAATGATGGTGGAAATTAGCCGAACTACGAATCACTGAATGCTGAGAACAGAAACATTAAGTAAGACCCCATTTGATAACGATTTTGTTTTCTGTGTTCTGTTTTTGAAATTTATGCTCGTTTTCCCACAATTTTTTTTGTTATGATTTTCACATTTCTTAAATAAACATTTGAGTTCTTAGTCAAATTTCAAAACGAAAAAACAAGTTTTTTTGTTTCAAAACTTGGCTTGGATTTTGAAAGTAGTGTTCATAAGGTTAATTTTCAAAAATCAAAAACAAAAAACTAAGGCCCCGTTTGATAACTATTTGGTTTTTGGTTTTTGGTTTTTGAAAATGAAGCCTATAAAACACTACTTTCACCTATGGGTTCCTTTGATTTCTTGTCTACCTTTTACAAGTGTTTTCAAAATTCAAGCTAAGTTTTGAGAACTAAAAAAAAGTTCTTAAAAACTTATTTTTGTTTTTGAAATTTGGCTAAGAATCTAATGTTTCCATAAGAATATGAAACTCAACGTAAAGAAATGGTGAGAAAACAAATGCAATTTTCAAAAACAAAAATCTAAAAACCAAATGGATATCTAACGAGACCTAAATTAACAAACCTCCGGTGTGCTTTGCCTCAGACATCAAACAATCGACAATGGAAGCAGAACAATTGCTGACAGGAAAAACCCTTCCATCATCCTCAACCTATTAGCAATTAAACACAAATTATTCACATATAGCAATACGTAAGAAGCAAGAGATCAATAGCTTTGAAACAACCTTGAGTTCAACTCCATGATTGGAAAACCAGGACATTGTATCCATTGGACCGTGATCATTGAAGAAAGGGCCCCTAAATTCTTTATGGCCTCTAGGGTAATGCTCTGCCAAACTCTAAAGGAAGTAAAATTATGAACAATCCAAGACAAGTAAGTAAGAACTAATGGATGAAAACCCCTCACCTTTGCATCGGTATAATGCCCATTTGTCACATTGCATCGGCCTCCTCCAGAAATTTTGACCTGCCCATTAGCAAGGAAAATCGAAATTTGGCTCAGACTACCAAAAAAGAAAAAGCCCTAAAAAAGGTGAAGTCGAAAATGGGTGATGGAGCAGAACCTTGGAAAGAGGCCTTCCTTTCTCAATAACCATGACATTGAGATTGGGCGCGAGGGTTTTAGCTCTAATAGCGCCATAAACACCGGCTGCTCCGCCTCCTACGACCACCAACAGTTCTTCATTTAACTATATCCATCGCAAGAACACAGACTAAATTGTTGTTCTAATATACTTCGTTTCTGAGAAAGCAAACGAAAAAATTGATAATGGGTGATTGAAAAATCACCTTCTGAAGCTTCTGAACCGCAACAATGGAGGTTAAAGCTTTCGTTGAATTCATTTTGTGAATATATGACCGTGGTCGGTTCACATCGAAGATGGAGAAATCAAAAGACAAGATAAAATGATTTTTGAGTATTGTATAACCCAAAAACCAAAAACAAAACTTTACTCTCCAGTCAGCCCCGAGCCCAGAAGTCAAATTTAAGAGCTAAAAAAACATATATTAAATTAAAAAAAAAAATTGAAAGGAATAAATTAAAAGTCTCATCCATGAATTTTGTTTGAGTAATATTTACTGAATTTAAAAAAAAACAAAAAAACAACCATAGTAATGCAGTTTATGAATAAACATTATTCAAATATATTTCTATATATTTGATATTCTTAAAATTATTAAATCTATTAGATTTGGTGATGCTCCTCAGTCTGTCAGGGATAACTTTTTTAAGTCACTTGCAAAATAGTATTGAGCACAGGTGTGGTGCTATACCCAACACGTTTTGATGCTTAAATTAATATTAAGACCGAAGTAGTGTAAAGTCCAGCCCACATTGGTAGTTGCGTATCTTTATGAGGGATACTGCTTCCCTACAAGGGTGTCAAACCCGTACCATGAAAATTCTTTCCCCATAGGTCAATTTTCCTACTCATCTCGGTCATTGCAGTCCCAAATTTAATTCATCTTTGGAAGGTGTAGGGTCTTGTGGGCCTAAGAGGCCTGGACCCAACTGCGATTAGACATAAATAAGATCTTAAATTGAAATTCGAGAGGGTCGCCTTTGGAAGCGTTCGCCGGTAACCAAAGCTATTGTTCTCGCAACCACTTTGAAGACTGAAACTGACCCACTCCACTTTCTTTGACTAGTAAGTGATAGCTGTCAGGTTCGCAGATGGATGACTTTAGTTCTTCCATCCCTTCCGGTTCCACTTATCCCTTCACTCTCCATTGATTTCCTACAACTAGACAACCACGGCTGCTACTTGACTCCAGAACTGGTAGAGGAAGGAAGAGATGATCTCGGTCGAGTACAAGTGTACTCCGACTAATAAGGGAAAGATTTTTTTTTTTAGAGTCAATATAATATTTGTTTTGGTTTTTCCAACGGAAAAACACAACTTGAATGACTTTTTTTTATTAGTATACATTTTGTGACCGAGAAAGAAAGGATCTTCGTTTCGCGGGAACAACAAAAACAATCATCTCGCTATTTCCTTTCTTCGGTAAAAGCAAAGGGTATACTAATAAAAAAAAATCATTCAAGTTGGTGGGATTGACTTCCTCCATGTACAAGTCTAGGGAGCCGGGCGGCAAGCAAGTGAATGTGATCCCGCCCTCCATCAACCGGTGTGTGTGAGCTTCGGTCCACAATGGCGGATCTTTTGAGTGAGGGAAGCCGAAGCATTGGTCAAGACAGAGAAAGAGCCGGAACATTGGTCAAGAGAGAGAAAGAAGAGGTAGTAAGGTCTGGCCGAAAGTATCAGTATTTAAAAATGTAAATATTTTTTTTAATTTAAAAAAAAATATTAATTAAGTTAAAATCCATAAACAAAACTTTACTCTCCAGCAAAAAGTCAAATTTAAGAGCTAAAAAACATATATTAAATTAAAAGTTTTTTTTTTTTTTAAAGAAAAAATTAAAAGTTTCCTCCATGAATTTTGTTTGAGTAATATTTACTGAATTTAAAATAATAATAATAAAAAAAAAATAACAACATAGTAATGCAGAAATAAACATTATTCAAATATATTTATGATATATTTAATATATATTCTTAACCTTATTAGATCTATTAGATTTGGTGATGCTCCTCACCTCATCCGTGAGTGATAACTTTTCACTTGCAAATTAGTATTGGGTATCGGTGTGGTGTTATACCCAACACGAAATCTAACCCGACGCCTGGACCGGGCGTCTGGTAATATACATCTAAACCGACGCGTGGATCGTGCGTCGTGTTAGATATATTTTATCCGACGCCCGATCCAGGCGTCAGGTTAGATATATCTAATACGACGCCTGGACCGGGCGTCGGATTAGAGATATCTTACCTGACGCTCGGTCCAGGCGTCGGGTTATCTTCATCTGCAAAACTAGGCCAGACTAATTTTCGCATTTTTCTCAAATCGATCAGAGTCCCCGCTGCCCGTCGCCCTTTTCCGTTCGTCTGCCTTTCGCCTTTCGTCGTTCGTCCTCCGACGCTCGCCTTTCGTCGTTCGCCTTTCGCCCTTCGCCCTTCGCCCTCCGCCGCTCGCCTTTCGCCCTTCGCCCACCGTCGCAACTCTCCTCTTCAACTTCCGTCGCAACACCTATTTCAACTTCCATCCCCAAGGTATGTTCTAACTGCGATTCCTCTCCTTTTATTTTGTTTAATTTCGTGATTTGTATATATATGTGTGCGATTTGATGAATATGGTCATGTACTGTCTATTAGGGTTTAATATGGTCGAAATTCATAGCCTCACATTAGTTACCAAACAATCATAGGATAAACAAATGTTAAACAGATAATCCTCCAAGGTTGGAACCACCTATTATCTACAGATGCCTTAGAACAATCCCACAACAAGTTTACCATATTTTGGTATCAACCCAAAATATAGTTTAATTGCCTTATTGTGTTCCCTACGTGTATGTTTAAAAGAAAACCATTGTTTTTTACTTTGTAATTTAAATTAATATAGAATTTTGAATAAACTTAGCAAGATTTGCATATACTTTCAAGTTTATGTGCTTGTTCTTGTATGATCTACTATTTTGAGATGGTGTTGGGTGCAAGAAAGTGATCAAATACCTAATTGATAATGATGGATGGATGATTCATATTTTTGTTTTAGCGAATGTTGGTAGATAGTGCTATACTAGAAAGCTTGTAGCTTGTGCATGTTTAGTTCTAGTTGATTTTGTTTTGTTTTTTTTTTTTTTTTCTTTTGAAAAGATAAAGGAACTTAATTTTGTATTTCATTGGATTGTGTTTTGGGATATGCAGCCAAACTAATATTGTTGGATATAACCTTTCACATTTAATCTTTACATCAGACTTGTAAATGGATGTTTGTTTTCTCATAATTTCATTTCTAAACTTTAAATCTTAAATTTTAAAATGGTTGCTTGTTTACTCCAACTTTCTGTTTTTAAATGGATGCTTGTTTTCTCGTAATTTCATTTCTATGATTTTCACTTTTGTTAAAGAAATATTTGAATTCTTAGTTAAATTTTAAAACCAAAATTAAGTTTTTAAAACTACTTTTTTTAGTTCTCAAAACTTGACATCGAGTTTGAAAACATTTCTAAAAAGTAGATAACAAAACAAAGAAATTCATAAGCTTAATTTTCAAAACCCAAAAACTAGAAATCAAAATGGTTATCAAACGAGCATTAAGTTTTCAACACTTAAATGCTTGAACTCTAGACCTTCAAGATTATCTGCAAACATTTCAAGCCTTATCACCAGGCCTGTTTAACTTTTAACGGTCATTGTTTGGAATGATCTTTAGTTTCCAACTGAAAAAACACAAGTAACAGCGAGTCCTAAAAACTATACCAAATTGATAAACAGAAGAAATTGATGAGGTGAAATTGTCCAAAGCAAAAGAGCAAAAAAGTGATAGAAAATACATAAAAAATCATCACCACAGAAACAGAGAATTCCATATGAGACTAAACAGAATCCATATTGCCAAATCAGCAAGCAAACCCTAATTAAGCTTCTTAATTAAACACCAAAAAAGAACAATTAGTATAAGACACACAACCAAACAAACAACACTTGTTCCAATTATCTAATAACTTTCTCAGCTGCCAAACAAAACAAAAACATGATCACATCCCATGATTTTCAAGCAATTATGTTGTGATGGTTCCTCAGGAGCTGAGTTTCAATGATCTGTTTAAAATTTTGTATTGGAGCCCAGTTGAGATTGATAAAATGGGGTTTGTACACAGCCACGTGTTGATTTTAAAAGTTTAAGCACATAATTTGAATATTGTTATGCATCTAATGTTTCTCTTGGTTATCTAATCAAAGTAGATGTCAAATTACAAATATGCAAGATAGGTTGCAAATTATAACTTGTTGCCAAATAATAAATATACCTATATTGGCCGGGTCAGAATGAAGAAGAAAGGAGAAGGACAATTGTCCCCTTCTCTACTTGTCTTAAATAAAAATAAAATTATATAAAAAAATTGTGGGATTTTAAAATTTTCTCCCTAATTACAATTAGTCTTCCAAATAGTGTCTTTTCTCTTTCTATTTTGCTTCTCTAACGGCTTTCTTATCAACCACGTGTTGATTTTAAAAGTTTAAGCACATAAATCAATAATAATGTTTCATATGTTGTGAATTGACCAACTTGTAGTATGTGCTTAAACGTGTAGTATGTGCATTCAGATCATAATAATATCAAACATTCTATCAATTGTGAAAATACCATGAACACAATTTCAGTGGAAGAATTCATCAATTTCTCTCACTTTAATTAGTTCCCATCACTTCTCCAACTTTACATACCTCAAAATTATAGTCTAACAGTAAAGTGAGAAGTCATACACTTCTTCCTTTATGGAAAGATGGGATGAGAAATCACTTTGAAAGATATTTTCAAAGGATTTAATAGTCTATCAGGACTGAACTGAACTCTGAACTGAACTCTTATCTATCTTTTTGTCCTAATTTCTACAGAACTGAACATTGTCTATTCGTAATAATTCACCCAAGTGTATTCGAAAATGAATAAGGATTGGATTAAGCTTAAAGATAGATTCTCTGAAGATCATATTGAAGGAGTTAGACAGTTTCTAGAAGTGGCAAAGTGTCATGTAAATGAGGTGGGAAAAACGAGATGCCCATGTAAGTATTGTCAGAACTCAATGTCGCAGTCATTGGACGTAGTAGAAATGCATTTATTTTCGAATGGAATTTCTCCTTCATACAGTCAATGGGTTTTTCATGGGGAACCTGCAAATTTAGCTCGATTTCTACAAGACTCAAGTTTTGCGGTAGATGATGCATTGAATAGAGAGTCTAATGTCGAAAACGATGACTATGAGATGTTACGTCTTTTAAATGATTTGCAAGGGCCAATGATAGAAGCAGAAGAGAATGTATACGAAGAAGAATCCTTTGGAGATGAAATGCCTGTTAATGTCGAAGAACAAGATACTTTGAACAATTTTGACGAGTTGATGGCTGAAGCACGTAAACAGTTGTACCCTGGTTGTACTAAATATTCCTCGTTGAACTTCTTGGTGAAATTGATGCATATTAAGCTTCTCCATAATTGGACTAACAAGTCATTTGATTTGTTACTACAATTGTTGAAGGATGCATTTCCAATTGATAATTTTATACTTAATGCATTCTATAAAGCTAAGAGAAAGCTACGTGACTTAGGTTTAGGATACAATAACATACATGCTTGCAAGTACGATTGTACAATATTTTGGAAAGAGTTTGAAGGTTGCCAAAGTTGTCCAGTATGTGGTGAGTCACGATATCAAGTAAAGAATGGAAAGGGTAAGAAAATTCCACATAAGGTGTTACGACATTTCCCACTAATACCAAGGTTGAAGCGATTGTTTTTATCCAAGCATATTGCTTCTGAAATGAGATGGCATAAGAATAAACGAGTTGAAACTGACGATGTGCTGAGACATCCAGCTGATGTTGCAGGGTGGAAACATTTAGACAAAGAGTTTCCTCAGTTTGCTTCAGACCCAAAGAATGTTCGGTTAGCCTTAGCTTCAGATGGATTCAATCATTTTGGTAATATGAGTCTTGCCTACATCATGTGGCCTATGGTGCTTATTCCATACAATTTGCCACCTTGGAAATTCATGAAGAAATCTAGTTTTTTCCTGTCTTTGCTTATACCTGGGCCGAAGTCTCCTGGAAAAGAAATTGACGTATATTTGCCTTTCTGAGTTTTAAAACAACCTTTGGCCCGAAAGCGCGGAACATTATAATGCGTTTCTGAGTTTTAGCTTTGTCGCTTCTAATTGAGTGTTGTATGTATATAAAGTTTCACCTCTTTATACTTTACCTCTCCCTTCTATTGTCTTTGAATTTGCTTTATCTTTTATAATTGAGTATTTATGCTTTCTTTATGACCTCCAGAAAGTGTATTTTGTGTGTCTGGTGACTTTTTTTGCCACTGGGTGGGTCGATATTTATTTATAAGAGTAATGTTTCCACGTGAGTGGTGGTGCCTTGAACCAATGCCCAATAAACGATGCTAAACAATTGACATCGACCTATTTCTTTATTTAAATAATATCACGTTTTTGCATGCATTTAATCCTTGGAACAAGTAATGTGTTTATGACACACCAAATCTAGATACAATAAGGGATGTAATCTCAAAGATTTATGTTTGATTGTTTAAGATACTTTATGGTTTGATTGTTTAAGATACTCTAAATGAAATGTCAAGGAAATTTATTTGTTTAAGATACTTTGGCATTGTATTCTTATGCTCTGTTTGATAAATGGTATAATGAGTTAAGTTAAGCTTGTGTAGAAGCTGAGCCTATGTTTGATAAGTTTTTGTGTTATTTTGAAAAATTTGTGTGGATTTGTTCATTTGAAGATCTTTGATGTAGGACTTTCAAGGAAGGGCTTTGATGTAGGACTTCTATGAAACAAGAATTCTTAAAGTCGATGGGCAGATGGTCGCTTTTTTAGGTGTTTTTGATGGTAGGACTATGTATTTTGATGGTAGGACTATGTATTTTGATGTATGAAGAACAAGTGTAACTTAATTTTGTGACTAGTTTATTAATTTTATGTTAATCTTAAATGTTTAAAAGTTAAAAAAATATGCATGTCAATCCTGTAATTATTTGGCTGAGTGTAGTTGATCATAAGAGACTTTTATGTCAATCTTAAAAGTTTAAAAGGATTGTTTAAATTCTGTAATTATTTTATGTCAATCCTAAAAATAAAAAAAAATAAAAAACCTAACCCGACGCCAGAAGCGTCGTATACTCCCATAGTCTGGATAGATCATTTTACCCGACGTGTTAATGACGCGTCGGATTAGATAAACTACCCGACGCATACTTAACGCGTCGGGTAAGTTTAAACTCGACGCCAGGTCAAAGCGTCAGGTTAGAAATCTTTATCCGACGTATAGTCCACGCGTCGGATAAAGATATTTAACCCGACGCTTTGACTGGGCGTCGGGTTACACTCAAAAACCCGACGCGTTGCGTCGGATGCTGATCTTCCGACTGGTCTCTTGCGACCCTCTATCCCGACGCATTAGTGCGTCGGGACAGAGTTTACCCGACGCACATGGTTCCTATTCCGACGCTTGATAGCGTCGGGTAAAGTGTAAATTCTTGTAGTGGATGCTTAAGTTAATATCAAGATCAAAGCAGTATAGGGTTGAGCACACATTGCGTAGTTCCGTATCTTTATGAGAGTACAAGGTGGTTTCACGACAAGGGTGTCAAACTCGTATGATGAAAATTCTTTTCCCTTAACATGGTCAATTTTCCTCTTCATCTGGGTCGTTGGGCAGCCCTTTAATTATCTCTAGAAGGAGTAGGGCCTTGTGGGCCTAAGAGGCCTGTTGTCACAGGGTGACCTTCAATTTTTCGCTCCTTGCGGCCTAAGAGTACTCTTCCTCGCAACCTTCCTTTATTTTCCTCAAGATCTCGAGATAATCCCAACGAATATTAAGCGGTCTACCGAACACCCAAACAAAAAAGGGCTGATCACCCTACTTTACCTTTGTTTTTTTTCTCTCAAATTACCTGGAAATACAAGCATGAGTAAATGAGAACTCCACAAATGAGTTCACGCTTATATACTAATCTACCTCGACTTTATTCCTACAATTAAGAATTGACAGATAATCGTTATTAAATACCACTTAAACACTTGAGTTTCTTTGGCTTTTATTTATTTGGGAGTTTCAATAGAAATTCAAAAGTTTGAAAATTAAAATAAATAAATAATATTGTTTAATTAAAAAACTAATAACTAAATAGTTATTAAATATTGAAAAAAAATCGTTATATTAAAGATACCTAATTTAGAAATATTTAATAGACCCTTTCTATAACTATAATTTAACTATATATAACACTCCCTAGTTTTTTAAAATATATAATTTTATCATTTACGAGTTGGACTAAGGCGTCACATTAAGGTCTTTAAAAAAAGAATTGTATCCAAATGTGACAACGTTATCCACCCATCTAACAATTATGGTATAACTCATTCTTTTATTTTATTTTGAAAGAATGGTTGTTTTTTTCCTTTGCTTATTTTTTTTTTGACAACATGTTGGGGGTGGGGATTGAACCTAGAACCTCATGGTCACTAAGTAATACATTATGTAGTTGAGTTATGTTCTTGTTGGTTTGCTATGCTTGTTTAGTCTTGTGATCTCTGTTTATTCATCAACATACTCTACCACATATGAGCAGTAGAATAAGAGTGAGATATAGACTTTCACAATTAAACTTTTATAAAAATAAGTAATGTCTTGACAAATTAAACTATGCTCACGTCGACCAAGATAAAGACTTTTATAAAAAAAAATGATGAAAAACTACGACAATCTATTATATACTCTCCTATGGAGGAGACATGATAAAACCTATTAGAATATTACAAAAAGCCTAGAACCACACTCATCTCTACAATATAATTATAGTTATAATTTATCCATCATATATATTCATGCAAGGAAAATCAAATAATTTTCATCAATTTAAAAATTATAAGCAAATCAACTATACAATCAATGAGTCAACTCAACATGACTAGAATGTATGAATTATGAGCGAGGGGTCTCAAAATCCTTTTCCCCTATAAAAAAAAGAAAATATATAATAATGATAAAAAATAATAATAATTAATTAATTGTAGACAAATTTACTGTGCCCATTGACTTAATTTTTTTTAATACTTTAATTAACTTAATAAATCTAGTGATTCATTAAATCTGTAATTTGACTACTAGCTGTATTAAATTTGCTAGGCTGCAAACCAAACACTTTTACCATCAACAATAGTAAATCTTAAACCCTAAACGAAAAATATAAATTTAAACTTATTAATTCATATTGTTTATTAATAATTACCCATTATAGTAATTTGAGATTAAAAGAAACATTTTTAGTGTAGAGCAAACCAAACACACTATAAAAACACTTTTGAAAAAAGGTAACCAAACACATGACTATTTTAATTATAAACATTTATAGAAAAAATGTTTTTAAAAAAATGCATTCTTTGAGTCCAACATTTTTTAGAAGTGAATCCAAACACACCCTAAAATTCGTTCGGCTCGGCTGCTAGGCTAACCCAGTTCTGAGTCCGACACCTAGCTCAATCTGCCATATTCACTTCAAATTTAATTTAATTTTTATTTATTTCTTATTATTATTATTGTTTTCCTTTTTCTTTTTTTCTCACTTTTTTTTCATTTATCTTTTTCTATATTATAAAATAATTTAATCTACTCATAAATAAATTATTTATTTTCTTACAAAATCTTTGACGATATCAATTTATTTTAAACTAATCAATAAAAAATTGATAGATATAACAACATATAGCTGGAAAAATAAGGCTGTTTTTTTTTAATATTGTAATTTTTAGAACTTTTTATAAAAATATTGTATTTTTTAAAGTATTTTTAAAAATAATGGTGAGTGAGGTCGTAAAAGACAATCTTAGTCCACGGATGGAGATCGTCTTTCAATAGACATTTTCTTATGCATCTATGAAAGAGTTCTTTTGGGTTAAAAATTTAACCAAATATTCAAAAATTTCGAAAAATGTATGGTTGGAAAGCTAACAGAGACAACTTCAATTTGATATCTGGTTTCAATATTTTTGGAGTTGTGTATCAAAAGATAAAAATTTGAACTATAGTTCTGCAAATTTTAAAACTGAAGATTATTTTGAGCAGTGCATTAAAAAAATGATATCTTTTTACCCAGATATTCAAAAAATTTGAAAAAGGTACGGTTGAAAAGTTAACACAAAGAGCTTCAATTTGATACCTGGTTTCACTATTTTGGAGTTATGTATCAAGAGATAAAGATCGTCGAAGTTGACCTACAGTTTTGAAATTTTCAACTATGTCTTAGTTCTGGGTTTAGTGAAGTTTTCAAAACTGTAGCTCAACTTCAATCCTCTATATGTTTTGATACATTACTTAAAAAATAGTGAAATCATGTATCAAATTGAAGTTTTGTGTTAGCTTTCCAACGGTACCTTTTTCAAAAATTTTGAATATCTGGTTAATTTAATGCACACTTCTCAGAACAATCTTCAGTTTTAAAATTTGCATAACTATAATCCAACTTCAATGATTTTTATCTTTTGATACACAACTCAAAAAAAAATTGAAATCAGGTATAAATTGAACCGGCTGTTTTTTAATAATATTGTATTTTTAAAAACTTATTATAAAAATATTGTAAGTTTGAAACTATTTTTAAAAATATTGCAGTTTTAAATGTACGTCGTCTTTTCAAAAGTCCACATGAAGACGACCTCCATCGGTATATACTTCTTTTATTAAAAATTTGATATCTTTTTAACCAGATATTCAAAATTTTCAAAAAATATATGGTTGGAAAGCTAACCGCGAGAGCTTCAATTTGATACTTGGTTTCACTATTTTTAGAGTTGTATATTAAAAGATAAAGACCATCGAAATTGGACTTTAATTCTGCAAATTTCAGAACTGAAGATTCTTTTGAGGAGTGCATTAAAAAATTGAAATCTTTTTATCCAGATATTCAAATATTTCGAAAAAGGTACTGTTGAAAAGCTAATACAGAAAGCTTCAATTTGATATCTAGTTTCACTATTTGTAGAGTTGTGTATTAAAAGATACAGATCTTCGAAGTTTAGCTACAGTTTTGAAGTTTTCAGTCATATCTTCAGTTGGGTTTAGTGAAGTTTTCATAACTTTGACGATATATATCTTTTGATACACAACTCCAAAAATAGTGAAACTACGTATCAAATTGAAGCTCTCTGTGTTTACTTTCCAACAGTACTCTTTTCCAAGTTTTTGAATATTTGGGTAAAAAAATATCAATTTTTGAATGCACTCCTCAAAAGAATTTCCAGTTATGAAATTTGCAGAACTATAGTCCAACTTCGATGGTCTTTATCTTTTGATACACAACTCCAAAAATAGTGAAACCAGGTATCAAATTGAAGCTCTCGCTGTTAGCTTTCCAACCATACATTTTTTGAAAATTTTGAATATTTGGTTAAAAAGATATCAATTTTTTAATAAAAGAAAGTCTTTTCCATCCAGGTGGAGCAAGATCGTAATAGACGACATTCATATACGTGGAGCAAGGTGTAGAAGTCGTCTTTTGCCTCCATTTAAAACTGCAATATTTTTAAAAATAGTTTCAAACTTACAATATTTTTATAATAAATTTTAAAAAATACAATATTATTAAAAAACAATCAAATTCAACCTCCCTCTATTAGCAAATTTTTGAATAATGTAAAAAGATATCAATTTTTTAATTCAAAATAATTTTTTCATATCTGCAAGAGATCGTCTTTTCAGAGACAAAAGACGATCTTGATTTTTGAATAATGTAAAAAAATATCAATTTTTTAATTCAAAATAACTTTTTCATATTTGCAAGAGATCGTCTCTTCAGAGACAAAAGATCATCTTGGAAGATCGTCTTTTCAAAGGACGACATTTGGTGGCGTGTAGAGGTCCACCTCACATTATTTTTAAAAATACTTTCAAAACTACAATAATTTTATAAAACGTTTTAAAAATTACAATATTAAAAAAAAAACAGCCCAAAAATAAGCTATAACAAGAAATTAATTAAATATGAGTTTGTATTAATATTTAACTTAAAAAATTTTAGGGAAAAAATCAATTTATACCCTTAAACTTTGGAGGTTGTATCAATTAAAACTCTAAACGAAACGAATGATGGTATCGAATTAAACCCTGAACTTTCAGAATTGTATCAATTTATACCTTTTGTTAGAATTTTATTTTAAAAACGTTAATTAAACACGTGGAGGCTTATAATTTTAAAAATTAAACCTCTAAACTTTCATAAATGAATCAATTGTATGAAAGTTTAGGGGTTTAATTGATAAATTACATGTCTCACCACACGTGTGAAAACTAACATTTTTTTAAGGGAAGGTGTAAATTGATACAGTTGTGAAAGTTCAGGGTTTAAATTGATACAATCATTAGTTTAAGGTTTTAATTGATACAACCATCCAAGTTTAAGAATATAAAATGATTTTTACCCAAAAATTTATAAGATAATTTTATAAATTTTTATATAATTTAAATTAAAAAAATTATTTTAGTTACTCTAAATAATTTTATAAACTATATAAAATAAAATTGATATATAAAAAAAAAAGGTGTAGTTTAAATAATTTGAAGTTAAATAAAAAAAAAAGTAAGAACAATAATTAAAAAACAATAAATTAAATTAAAAAAAAGCTGGTTGCACAAATAGCAATCAGGCCCAAACTAATTGCAAATTTAGCAAACTTTAAAATGTTTTGCAAATATGGCAAAAAAACCCGTTTCTATCACTGATAGACTTTATTATATTACTGATAGACTTCTATCAGTGATAGACTATTATCTCTGATAGACTATTATCACTGACAAAAATCTATAAAAAGCTGAGGTGATCAGCGATAGACTTCTATCAGTCATAAGATATCAGCGATAGAAATTGCTATATCCGCAAATTTTTTAAAAACATGTTATATTTGAAAACAATAAGTCTTAAATTGTCCTTTACTACAATTTCCCTTAAAAAAATGAGAATCGTCAAATTGTAATAATTTGTAGACACATAGATCAGGATAAAAAAAATTAAAATTTGTCGAAGTCAAATCCAAAAGTACTATTAACGATTTTTACAAATAAATGTGAATCAAAAAGTGATTTTATTCAAATTATTTAAGAATCATTTTTACCCAATGTAAAAAGTCATTAATATTTCGAAGAAGTCAAATCCAAAAGTTACTCTTAACGAATAAATGTGAATCAAAAAGTGATTTTATACAAATTATTTCAGAATCACTTTTACCCAATGTAAAAAATCATTAAAATTCTTTCGACTCTTAACGTCTTCAAACACAATCTCAAACTGGGTCAAAATATCTATTTTTTTTAAATACTAATTGAGATACCATCACGCCAATAATCACGATGAGAGGAACTTGACGGCTAGCTGGGCTACAGTTGGTGCAGCCCGACACATGGTCCAATCGTATTACATGTAACTTAAAAATTATGATTTTTATTTATTTTTATATTGTTTTTATGTATTTTATATTTATTTATATCCTAAAATTATTTAATCTACTCATACATAAATTTCTGGTTTCTTTACCAAATCTTTTGACAATATATATTTTTTTATTCTTAATTTTTTTTTTCATCGCACAATATTATCATTTATTTTTAACTAATTCAAATTGTAGATTTAAAATAAGAAATAAATAAATCAAAAAATAAACTTTCAACCATATTTATAACTTTATATCTAATTATCTCACTTAAAATATTTCAAAATAAAATTAAACAAAATAAATTAATGCTCTAGTTATCAATCATCATATATTTTTTTTTTATCATCTTATTTTACTAAATAATTGTCAATATAACTATTATTCAGTAGTAATTTTCTAAACATATAGCTAGATTTGTTAGGTTAGATCTTAAATTTACCAAACATTAATTAATTTATTATTGTTACAGCTTATTTTTGTAGCTGAACTTTCTAGAAAATAAGAACTTTCTTATGGATTTGAATAACATTAAAAACAATTCAATATAGTTACTATTTGGTAACAAAATTCAACCAACAATATGATCATTGATATTTAAAACATTAGTTTATTTTGTTTAAGTTTATTTTGAAGTATTTTAAGTGAAATAATTAAATATAAAGTTATAAACATTGTTACAATTTTATTTATAATTTAGTTTTGATTTATTTATTTCTATTATTGTTATTTTAAATCTTCAAATTTTAATTGATTAGTTGAAAATAAATGATAATATTGTGTGATGATGATAAAAAAAAAAAAAAAAAAAAAAAAAAATCAAAACTGGAAAAAGGAAAGGAGAGAAAAAGAAAAGAAGAAAAAAAAGGAAAAAATAGCAGAAAAAAACGAAAAAGACGAGGGAATGAGATTCAATTTTTGAAGTGACACGTGACACTATATGATAGAGGAGGAAATGAGATTCAATGTTCGAGGTGACACGTGACACTATACGATTGAGCCAGGTGTCTAACCTTTTTTGACTGGTTAGAGTGCGCGTTCTCAACCGCACTCTCATAAAAACAATTTCGTTTTGAAAAACTCTATTTTTTTTAATTTATTTCAAAATCAACCCCTCGCTCCTAAATTATCCCTTCAAACACAATCTCAATTTGGGTCTAAATATCTATTTTAAAATATATATATATATATATATATATATATATATATATATATTTTGAGATACCACCAATAATCACGGCTTATTTCTCGATGAGAGGAACTTGACGGCTAGCTGGGCTAGAGTTCCTGCAACCAGACACATGGTCCAATCGTATGGCACTAGTGTCACTCAAAAAAATTGATTTTGATTTTTTTTATATTTTTATGTACTTATTTATATTCTAAAATTATTTAATCTACTCCTAAATAAATTTCTTGTTTCTTTACCAAATCTTTGACACTATAATAATTTTTTTTTTTTTATCATCGACACAATATTATCATTTAAAATAAGAAAGAAATAAATCAAAAAATAAACTTACAACAATATTTATAACTTTATATCTAGTTATCTTATTCAAAATATTTCAAAATAAACTTAAACAAAACAAATTAATGCTCTAATTATCAATCATCACATATATTTTTTTTTAATCATCTTATTTTACTAAATAATTGTCAATATAACTATTATTTAGTAGTAATTTTCCAAACATATAGCTAGATTTGTCAGGTTTTAGATCTTAAATTTACCAAACATTAATTAATGTTTATTTTTGTAGACAGCTGATTTTTGTAGCTGAAGTTTCTAGAAGCACGGTGGACAACAATTATTTAAAAAAGTTAGCACAATCCTTTTAAGAGAGAGAGAAATAGAAATTTGAATTAGGTCAGAATCGCAGCTCATTGTTAATAAATTAAAATGAGAAGCGAATAAGAAGGGTGTAAAAAATGAGGAAAAGAGGCACATAATTAATAGATCTGGATTCACTCCCCCACCCTTTTGAATCGGCAAAAAGTAAACCCTTTTTACTTAGTCATATTGAAGAAACTGCTCATTTCTAAATTAGCTTAAGCAGATTTGTCCATTTCCCATTACCACAAAATTAGCCACAGGCCACAGATGAGCTCAACATTACGTACCCTCCAGCCTCACCACACAATTAGCTTCTAATTTCATCATTTGGGTTGTGATTATGACAATTAAAGGCGGCACCAGCCAAGCCTGCGCCGCGTGCAAGTACCAACGTCGCCGCTGCTCCAAAGACTGCGCCTTGGCCCCATACTTCCCAGCCGATCAACCCAAGATGTTCCAAAACGCGCACCGCCTCTTCGGCGTGTGCAACATAATGAAGATACTCAAACAAGTCCACCCCTCGCAGAAGGACGAGACCATGACTTCGATCATCTTCGAGTCCAACATGCGCGCTAGGTTTCCGATTCTCGGCTGCTGCGGTGCCATATGGCACCTCCATTACCAAATACAACAAGTCGCCGAAGAGCTCCGACTCGTCAAAATTAGACTCGCTCTCGTGAAGGAGCAGTTTCAAAATCAAATCAACAACCTCGGGATCGACGACCTCGTCTATCCCGTGTTTACACAACAACAACAACAGTTTAATTCGGGGTTACTTGTAAATCAAGCAACGGATGGGAGTGATTTGTTATTTGGAAATGTGAACAATGGTGGCGTTTATTTTGATAACGATGATAGTAATGGATTGACGATGTTGAAGGACTTGAGGATTCAACAACATTACAACGATAATTTTGGGTTTAATTTTAGTAATTTTGATTCCATGGTAATGCAAAATAATATGTTACCGGCAGTTCAACAGGAGATGGAAATTTCTCATGATTACGATGAAATTCCATTTGACACCATTGCAGATGATCGACAATCCTATATTGAATCCAAAGAAGCATGCGATTCTAGGTACGTATTCGTCTTTTTTGTTTTTTATTTTTGAAAATTAACCCTATAAACAACACATTCCCCTATGAATTTTTTTTGTTGCGTTATCCCTCTTTTAAGTGTTTCAAAAAATTTAAGACAAAATTTGGAAACAAGTGCTTCTGTTTTTTGAATTTGACTCAGAATGTTTCCTTAGCAAAAATGAAAGTCGGGGTTTTTGTACGGATGACCCACCTCTCGGGGGCCACTAGGTTTTTTAACCCTCTTCGCGAAAACTTATGTTTTTTGATAAGGAAGTGCACAAAGTCATTTAAGACAAAATTTGGAAACAAGTGATTCTGTTTTTGGAATTTGACTCAAAATTTTTCCTTAACAAAAATGAAAGTCGGGGTTTTTGTACGGATGACCCACCTCTCGGGGGCCGCTAGGTTTTTTAACCCTCTTTGCGAAAACTTATGTTTTTTGATCTTCTCTCGTGATAAGGAGGTGCACAAAATCATTCGTACCCTTCGCTTATCACGATCACGAGGAGATCACATCACAGTCCTCCCCTTGTGAGGGGCCGCTGGGTTAAAAAATCTTGCAGCCCCGGAGAGGTGGGTCATCCGTACAAAAACCCCAATGAAAGTCATTGTAGGAATAGGAATTACGGGGTCTCATTTTAGTGTTTTTTTTCCCTTAAAAAGATTAGATAGTAGTTTGTTTGTTTGTGTGTAAAATTATTTTTTTTAGTTTTCAAAACTTAGTTTAGATTTTGAAAACGTCCCTAAAAATCAAGGATGAAAATATTAGTCTAGATATATCCGTAAATTGGAGGTTTCAACATTGATATTATAATTGATATCTTTATATCTTTTATAAATACTTCTAAACCATATAAAAATCTCAATATGAATTTTCTTTAGTTTTCAAAACCAGTTGTAATATTTATAAGGATAATTTTGAAGTGTTGATAAACTTGTATTTTGAAGTGTGAATGATTTGCTTTGTCAATGATAATTGTAAAGATTGATTTAGTGAAAAATGATGGTTTTGTTGGGTTTGATTTGCAGTGCAGAATCGACGTTCAAAGATGTGTCAGAATCATCTGCTGAATATGTTTCGAGGACGGATCTGAAGGATGCTGCGGCTTGCTTTAGTCTAACAAGTCATGTCAAATAAGACCTAAACAAATAGACTCCATTCATTTGTGTATGTAAACCATTTTTTTAGATTTCATTCTTTATTAACTATATTTTCTTTGGTTCCTTTTGGCTTATTAGCAAAGTTTGATCCAATCAAAATAAAAGAGCTTAGATCTCTTGAGGTTTATTTTTTCCCTCACAAGATCATGCCATAGTTTAAACATATGTCATTTTTTTAATAAAATCAATGACTATGGTGTATATAAATATACATTTTTTTGATACCATCACTCATGTTTATTATTCCATTATTGTATATATATACGGGGTCAGCGGATTCGAACCTTTTGTGTACCTATAGTTACGTAATGAGTGTTCTTGAATTTTTGAATTTTGAACACAAAAAACACTAAATATATATATTCTCTAAACTTTTTTGTAAAATTTTTGGTGAACAGTGTAGAGTATGAGAGGTGTTTCTGCTGGTGCTCCCCATTTCCATTGCTCATTCAGGTTCCACTCTCTCTTTCTTCTCTTTTCCAACTCCCTTTCTAATATGATCATATCACATTCTTTCTCTATCATTCATCACATTGGCTTCTTCCTTCTCTCTTCTTTCTCCACCATTCCTTTCCTATACTAACACGTCGGTAAAGATAAGATTTGCCGACGCTGACCAATTATCGCGTCGATAACACCTTTACCCACGCGCCTATCCCGACGAGTTTCCTGACGCTCGATTTGGCGTCGGGAAAGCCTTTGCCGACGTTTATTTATCTAATTCCCGACGTTATGAAACGTCGAGAAAGCCATTAATTCTTGTAGTGAGTTACAGAAAGTAGGACCAAATCCTTCTCAACCCTTATAAAGTAGGATGAACCCGTTATGGAATTGCTTTTGCAGGGGTCAAAAGCAATTATGGAAGAATCTAGGATCAATTCCTTTAGATGCACAATAAAACTACAATCGTTTAGATTTCCTCTCTTACCTTCAACAATATAGAATCCTCAACCAGATTAGGTTAATTTCTCTTTTATCTCTCAACTCACCACCGCTTTAATATTTCTTTCATTGTCTTCATAATATTTTTATCAACATCTCTTATTTTTCCTATTTTTTCTTGCGGCTTCTGTCGTGGTTTCCACACTCTCTTCTTCACTTTTGTCTGTGTTAAATATTAAACATTTTGTTTTCTCTTTTGTAGATGTGCAAAATCAGTCTGTTTTAATTGTTTTTAAGTAGTAAAATTATTCTAACTAAAAGTAAAATTGCTTATTTTTATGTTATTTGCGCATCGAATCCCATGGAAGCATGTAACTAATGTTTAGGTTCATAATACAAGAGAAAGTCAGAGAAAAATCTTCGAATTAAAGACTATAATAAAAGTATCATAATTACAAATAAAAAAATAATAACTATCATTTCCATAGCTTAAGCAAGGACTTTATTTTTTCATAATCACCATGTCGTTTCATTTCAGCCAAATATACCATAAAACGACTCTGAACATGTTGCACTACAAAATATGTTTAAATATGTTTAGCATTTGTCTAACATGTTTTAGCATTTGTGTGAGAGAGAGCAAAGGCCTTTGAGAGATAAAAACATCAAGGTGAGCAAAGGCCTTCGGGAGATAAAACATCAAAGGTTGTCGGGTAGAATAGATACCACCGAATTAGAATCATTTAAAAGAGCGGACCAAATACTTTTGTCATAGGGGCAATGAAGAAAAATATGATCCATTATAGTTTTTAAACCCCCTTCAAAGCACACATCAATTTAGATTAAGACATCTATTTTTCCAAGTCCTTATTTTCCCTAAATTTACTTGCGGTGGTTCTGCATTTTTTTCATTTCTTTTTCTTCTTTTGAATAGAGTCTTCCAAAGATTCTCTGAATTATTTTAGAAGGTAACAACTCACTAGAAGGAAGTCATTTCATAGATTTCACTTTGACTAAAAAATATAATCCTCACATTGTAAAATATAAGCATCAATTATTAGTAAGGGTGTACATGGGTTGGGTTAGAGGGTTTTCCAACCCAACAAAAAAATTTTGGGTTGATGGATTCTCAACCTAACCAAACCCAACATTTCAGTCAACCCAACCCAACATTTCGATTTTCAGGTTGGGTTGGGTTGTCGGGTTGATATTTTTTATATATTTAATTTTAAAGATAATTATAACACACAAATAACACACAAACACACCTACCGAACACAAAATAAATTCAGAAAAAATATAAAAGAAATTCAAATTATCACAAACACACCCATACTTTTCTGTTTTATTATTGGTTGTCGTTGATCTGAAAATCCAGAGAAGAGATCGGACGATCCACAATAATCTCTTAGTAGCAGAAGTCATCGACGATATTGGAATCGACGACGCTCATCTCAACATACGGAAACGCCATCGACGACGCTCATCTCAACATACGGAAACGCCATCGACGACGCTCATCTCAACATTCGGAAACGCCGTAGGTTCAAACTTCGAGATTGAAGGCGGAGGGCGACGGAGACAGCGACGAGAGAGACAAGAGAGGTAGGTAAGGGAGGAGGAGGGCGACGGAGGCAGAGGCCATTGCGTCTTGTAAGAGAGAGGCAACCAGACCTAATGACTAATGCATTATAAAATTATAATTATATATATATATATATATATGTAATTTGGTTCGATTCGGGTTGAACCGACCCGAAAATTCGGGTTGGCAAAAAACCAATACAACCCTTACAATTCGGGTTGGGTGGCCCGAGTTACTCGGGTTGTCGGATCCTTTGTACACCTCTAATTATTAGTCCAATTATGGAACCATAATAATAGAGTGTTTCTACAATTTGTTATCTTCCATTTAGTGTGGTTAAGACAAGGTCTTTTAACATAATAATGTTGAACGAAGGGGCTTTGGATTTGCAGAAAAATTCTAGAACGGTAGCTCAACTTCGACGACCTGTATCTTTCGTTATACAACCCCAAAAATAGTGAAACCATATATCGAATTGGAGATCTCCGCCGTAGCTTTTCAGTCATACATGTTTTGAAAGTTTTGCATATTTGAGTAAAAAGATATTGTGATTTTTGAAGATATCGATTTTTGAATGTATTGTCACGCGAACAAGCACGTCGTCTTTTGATATGTATGAGCGTTGATATTTAAAACAATAATATTTTTATAAAGAGTTTACTTTTTGGTAGGGGTGTACAAAAAAACTCACAACTTGAAAAACCTGAAAACCAACCCAACCCAACCCAAATTTCCGGGTTGGTTTTATTATTTTATTATTATGGGTTGGGGTTGGGTTAGTTTTTTGCCAACCCGAATTTTCGGGTCGGTTCGTGGGATGAACCAATTTTGGCTCGGTTCAACCCGAACCGAACTGAATTGTATTTAAAAAAAAAAATATATATATATATATATATAATTTATTCAATATTTCAATTAGGCCTGTTGAAAACTCTAAACCTCTTCACTTTCATTTCACCCTCTATCTCTAGGTCTCTCGTTTTCTAGCCGCAGTCGCCCCTCTATCTCTCGCACTTCGCATACCTCATCCCTTTTTGCCTCTGTCGCCCTCCGTCTTCGCCTCCGCCTCCGTCGCCTTCTATGTCTGCATCCTTCACCTACATCTTTCGTCTATCTCTCTCAACCACACCTCTCAGACCTTATCCCCCTCCGCCTCGCTCTTAGTCTCCCTCCATCGCCGATTTGAGTCTCCACCTCGTCGTTCGCTGACATCGTCTCTCTCCGCTTCGCCGCTCGTCGCCTCTCAACTAGCCATCACTCGTCGAGAACGTCGAGGCATTCCGACGCCTCCTTGTTGCTCTCTGTTTTTTTTTTTTTTTTTGAAATGTTTTAGTGTAATGATATGTTGGGTTTGTTGTCAAGAACCAAGATTATAATTTCGGATTTGGCTTTGTGGCGTACTTCTTTTAGGGAAATTTTGAGAAACATATGGAACACTGAGGGTTGGGTATTTACTTTAGGGTTGGGATGGGAGATGGGGATGATTTGGATTTAGAACTTAATGCCCTGCTGTAGTGTTTCTGCAACAATTACGAGTATGTTTATTCCACAACAAGCATAAAGTGGATGAGAATTGGATACCTTTGTTGCTCTCTGTTTTTTTTAAAAAAATGTTTTAGTTTAATAATATGTTGTATTTGTGGGATGTGAATGAGCATAGGATTTTAAGTAATTAAAAAAAATCAAATAAAAAAATTAATTAAAAAAAGGTCAACCCGTCAACCCAACCCAATTCGAAATTTGAAGGGTTGGGTTATGTTAACTGAAATGTTGGGTTGGGTTGGAAATTCACCAGCCAGAAATTTTCGGGTTGGGTTGAAAAATCATCCAACCTAACTCATCTACACCCCTATTTTTTGGTATATTTTTATAAATAGTTTTGAAATATGTAACATTAAAAAAAAACTGGTTTAGTAAGTTTTGGCTCGGAGGAATTCTGAGAATAACGACATCTTATCTACATTCATATTCACTCATGACCGGTTATGCAAGCTCATTAGATTTAATATTTTATTTTCCATATTTTAAACTTTGTATTTATATCATAGGTTATATTTTCTTAGTGATTATTATGATTTTAATAGTGGATGGAAGTTACTTTTGTTAGTGGCCAGAAGTTACTGTTGTTAGTGGATGAAAGTTACAAGAGTTAGTGGCCGGAAGTTACTCTTGTTAGTGGGGTGGAAGTTACTCTTGTTACTGGGTGGAAGTTACAAGAGTTAGTGGAGAAGTTACAAGAGTTAGTGGCTAAAATTACTCTTGTTAGTGAGGGAGTTAGTGGCTAGAATTTCGGGCTATATATACCTCTTATAGAGTCTTTGTAAAGGGAAAAACAACAATCATCAAAACAACAATCATCATCAATTTGAATTAAAGTGAGTTTATCTTTTAAGTTTTGGTTGAGAGCTAATTCTTTCAACTTTTGCAAATTTTTGTGTTTAGATATTGCATGCTAGAATCATTCAAGTGGTGTTGATCATACCCTCTTATGAAGTGGTTTAAATCACGAGTTTAGAACAAGTTTCTTACTCTTGATCTTGATCGTCAAGGTAATTCTCTCTACACTTTTTCTTGGATCAATTGAGTTTTTGGGGTTTTCGGGTTTGAGATTTAAAGGTCTTGTTCTTCAGCAAAATTGTTAGATCCACTCGTGGGAGTTTCTTAACAAAATGAGTAAAGGAAGGTTGGCCATTACACTAAAATTCATAAATTTTAACGCTTACAACAAATGTACGGGTCAAGTTGTAAAATAATGTAAAGTCAATTATATATATATATATATATATAGAAAATTTGACATAGCCGTAGTATTGAGAGACGATGTCCATATTGTCTCGACGCTACAGATGCAAGCAATGGCGAGAAAGAGTGGGCACGCATGAGGCCAAGGTGAGCAGACAACTGCCAAATATTTTCTCGATCCGTAGCGTTGAGATGCTATGAACGAAGTTGCATCTAGTGGAAGGCATGCGGTGTTGTCAATCTGTAGCGTGCCTGTAGCGTCAAGACGCTACTACGCTACCTCTATTGCATGTTGGCTTCATAATCATAGCCAAGATTAAAAATATATATTTTAAAAATTCAAAAAAATAGAAATATGAGTAAAATAAAAAACTCATATGTTATAAGAACTTGTTCAAAAAAATAGAAATATATGAGTAGAACAAACTAATATGTTGTAAGAACTTATTCAAGCCAAAGAGAGCATGGTTGCATATGTATGTGTTGATGACTAAGAGATCTGTGGTTCGAATCCCACCACTCCAATGTACTAAAAAAAAAAATTATTCAAAGAAAATGAACCCCAACACTAAATTCACAATTTAATCCCTGGTTAATTAAAAAATAAATTCCCCCACTTAGTGTAAGATCTAAAATTTTATGTTAGAGGGAGCACAAATACATATAAATATAATTTTAGATGCATTGATATATAACATTAAGATTAAAGTAATATTAAAGTTTGAAAATATTAAGGTTCGATTACAAATTTAGTCCCTAAACTTTCATGTTTGTATCTATTTGACCCAAAAACTTTAAAATTGTCTAATATATCCTTAGACTTTCAATTTTGTGTTCAATTGGTCATTGAATTTTGAAAAATGCTTTAATATGTCATTAACCTATTAATTTTGTATAGATCCTTGATATATTCAATATTTAAAAAAGAAATGTGAATCTACACGGGAAACAAAATTGAATGTTTAAGGTCTCATTAGCTATCAAATTTAGTTTAATATCTAATAGATCAATTATTTTTTTTTTTAATTTTGAATATGTCATATATCTATAAAATATTAAAATTGAAAGTTGATGGATATATTAGACATTTTAAAAGTTTATGACCTATTAAACATAAAATTGAAAGTTCAAAACCCTATCTTGACACTTTTGAAAGTTTATGGACTAAATATACACGCTTAAAAGTTCATGGACTAACTTATAATTTAACCTAGTATTAGTTACAAAAGTATATCAAACTATTATATACATCAATATAAATATATAATCAACGAAAAAAATTAAAAATGTTTACGAAATGTTTTTAAAAATAAATTTAATTTTTTTTTTATGCAATTAATTTTTCTAAAGAAAGGTACTAAAATTAAAAAAAAAAAATGGAAAATATATTTGAATATCCCTTTTATATATATTAAAAAAATTAAAAATAATTAAAGATTAAAAATAAAATTGGAGCATTTTTTCTTCTTTTCAAAATGGACTGTTTTTTTTTTTTTGAGTACATTGGGGGTGGAGGATTCGAACCACAGACCTCTTGGTCATCAAGACATACATATGCCCGCTGAGCCATGCTCGCTTCGGTTTTCAAAATGGACTGTTGGCTACATGTTTACTGCGAAAACAAAATAAAATTTAAATTGTGCAGCAGCAGGGATCAAACAGAAGAACTCGGGATATTTGGCCAGATGCACTTGAATTAAGGCCCATTCGAGAGATTGACGCCCGATTTAAAAAATTAGTCAAAATGACATTTTGCTGACATCATTCTCGCTGAGATTTCTCTCGCTCTCGCTCTCGTTCTTTTGCGGGCTCCATTTTATAACTAAAAATTCTCCATTCTCGTGAACGTGAGCGAGAGCGAGAGAAATCCCAGCGAGAATGATGTCAGCAAAATGTCATTTTGACTAATTTTTTAAATCGCGCGTCAATCTCTCGAATGGGCCTTAATTTAAGGCCATCTGGCCAAATATCCCCAAAAACTCGTGGGTGTTACCAATCTACAAGACAAATTTCATTAGTTTTGCACTATATAATATTAACGTTACTTTAAAATTAATTGAAAATACAAACAAACAAAAAATTGAGGGGCATGTGCCCCTCTGACTCCTTAACTCTAATTTTATAAAATATAATAAAATACTCACAGAGGAATAAAGCTAACTAAATTAATACGTTGCAAGCATACCGACATAATATTCAAAACATATATAATTCAATAGATAAGTTACCTATTATCATTTCGAAAATCCAGAAAAAAAAAATAGTTGTAAAGGCATCACGTCGCAAGAGAATGGCACCGGCTACTACAAACACAAACAAAAATTGTAATTAATTTGTTTGTTTAGTCGGTGCCATCTCTCCTGCGACCTGAATCTTTCAACTATTGAGAGTATCGATGATTGAAGTCTTTGTCCCATGACAAAATACTTCACCATGTGTTGATGGTTTCCAAATCTCTGAACCTAATTTTCATTTATAGAGAAGGGTTCGAAGCAATTGCCATTGTAACCTTAATTTCATTAGAGATTTCTGTGAAATTGCATTGTTAGTGAATAGAAATTACTCAACATGTAGATTTTTCATATCAGCTTGTTGACAACCAACAACGTTGGAAGAGTCTAATTATCAGACTTTTCAATATTTCCAATATACTATGTTATTCATTTTGTGCAAGTCTACCTGATTTTATTTTTATACTTCTATAAAAAAAATTAAGATATTAATTTTAATTTTATATAGACATATCATTAAAATATTATTATTAATCTTCAATATCAATAAAATATTATTTTGAGATTTTTGTTAATAAATTATTTAATCATATCAGTTGAGTTATGTTTGTGTTGGTCAAAAACTTCACCCGTAAATTACTTGTTCTACAGCCTAAAGTTCTCTTGCAACACCTTTCCATGGGTATATCTTCTAAAGTTTTAGTGGTCAACATTTCACCATATATATATATATATAAAATATATTTTTTTTTTTTTTTTTTGACAACATCTAATATTCTACCATATATAAAATGGGATAATTACCGATCACACTTTTATTTATATAAAATCAAACCCATTTCTTTTTTTCAAAAAAAAAATAAAAAAAAAAAAAAAAAAATCAAACCCACTTGTAGTTATAAATTGAATTACCCTTTTAACAATCAGTATTGACTAAATTGATACATGTGGTATATATATTTCTAAGATATATGGATACCATTTCATTAAAGTCAAATCATAAACCTTAAAAAAAAAAAAAATTAAATATAATTTTAAAATTTCATAAATTAAAGGGGTGTTTGAAAGAATTATAAAAATATAGACAATTTATAAGTGAGATGGTAAGTTTTGTAAATGAAATTTCTACAAATCATGAGGCGCTCGCTCTAAAATCAAATGTAGGAATTGTTTCCTTTCTCCACACGAATAGAGGACTGAATCAAATGGCTCATCTTCGGCTCATCTTCTTGCTTCGAAGGCCATGGCTGGAGAAATTTCTACCCAATAGAAGGATCTTGTTGCGTGTTATTTCTTTCCTTTTATTTGGTGGTCGTTGAAACTTTGTTCTTTAGTTATTATTGCATTCACCTAAAAAAAAAAAATAATAAATAAATGTGTGAAGGATTAAAAAGACATTTGAATGTGGTTTAGGGGACAGTTTCCGTGGGCAACACCCAGAAATTTCTCATGGAGTTACATTAAATTTTTAAAAGAAAAAAAAAATACATTATTTTGACCAATTTTGTTTCTCCCATTTTGAACCGAAGAAATAATAATGTGAAAGAGAGTTTAAGTTGATGGTAAAGTCCTTAGGTTGTTGATAACATGGACATAGTTCAATCGACATAATGTACAACTTAGTGACTACGAGGTCACACGTTCGATTCCGACATATGATAAAATAAAAAAAAAATTTACTAGAAGTATAATGAAATTTTGAAAGTTTGTAGAAAAAAATTATGTTTTGAAACTTAAGTGGACGACATGTATGTTGTCTTTTGTAGTTTGTCATGTCAATATAGATGTCTTCAAGATACACATTCGACTCATTAAAAGACAAATATTTTTATATTAAGCTTCAAAAACTACCTTATTAAGAAAAGAAAAAAATGTTTCTCTCAACACACCCTCAAATACACAATATTTTAATCTTATCTTTCTCCATATTTTCTCTTAATTATTGCTCTTTTGAGATATAATTGAATAAAAGAGGGGTGTTCTTAATTTTATAGCTTTGAGCTAACCGTGCAATAATTTGAGATACATAACGTTACGTTTCAATTAGGTTGTTATATTTTAGAGGAGACATGTGAGAGAAAATTTGTTGCACGGTAATTGATAAAGAAATATATACCATAGATGACTTATGAATCTCCTTAAAGAGAGCGAGATACACACACCTCAACTTAATGTTTTAGATGTTTATTTTTAATATTTACTCAAATTTTCTTTGTTATTTGTAATTCTCTTAACATTATATAGACACAAAATTGAAGATAAGAAAGAATTATTAAAAACTTAAAAAAAAAAAAAATATTGGAGCAATAGACATAACTGTGACAGTTTTGGAACCATTTTAGAAGGTTATAAACTAATTAAACAACTTTTCAAAGTTGATAGAAGAAACTTGTAATTTAACATAATATTTTTGTTTGTATGGGAACACTTTCTTTTTGTTTTCTTTCTTTAAAGTTCCTTTTTATATGTATGTGAATTGTGAACTTGTGAAGTGGGCACAATAACTTTATGGGTAAAAGATCAAACTGTTCGTTAATATACCAAAAATGGAAGGAGAAGAAGTTTTCGTAGCAGATCTTGTAATTTTGTTGCGCACTGTTTAGCGCGTGCTGCGCTTGAGAATTCTTTTGTTTTGCCTTGTTCTTCTTCTTCTGTGGAAGGAGAAGAAGTTTTCTTTTGGCGTTCGGAGTTTCCGAACTGGGTTGCCTCTGCTCTCAATGAAGCTGGTTGTTGTTTCGCCATTGGTTTTTAATGAAGCACGTTCTTTTCAAAAAAAAAAAAAAAAAAAAAAAATATATATATATATATATATACCAAAAATGGAGAAGGTGGCTTTCTTTTTCTTTCTTTTTTTGTTTTGAACACCAAACCTTTTCATTTCATCCAATTGATGAAGTGTGTCTTCGATAGTTGGCTTTGAAAAAGACCGAAGAGAAGAGATTAGAGAATAAATGGAATATCCCAATGTAATGACGTAATGACATGTTTGGGAAACAACTTCCCAATGGAACAAAAATTCTAACCCTCCATTATATTAATCCTACTGCTTTGTGTTCGCACTAGAAAAATTGTGAAAAAATACCAAATAAATTGTTTGTTAGGATACAAACAATATCCTAACGTCTAGAAAAGGGAAAGACTATCCAAGGAAAAGACCCATCCAATGGTATGAAACCTTCGGAGTGAAAGCAAAGTCGTGAGGATTTTGGCCCATGATGGACAATACATAACATTGTGAGAGTCTGGTATCAAACATCATGGGGTTCCGTCTTGTTGAGGATCCCACATCGGAAAGATGAAGAGAGTTTACTCACAATAGAACATACATGAGTTACTCCTCCCATCACCAATTGGTTTTATGATGGAATCTTATGACCTCTGATATGATATTAGAGCCCACAAAGTCCAAACAGGTATTCGCTCCAAATGAGCCTTCATGTTGAGGATCTCACATCGGAAAAATGGGCTCCAATGAGCCCCCACAACATGTACCCGTTTGGGCTGATGGTGCCTTTTTGGGTTCAGGACCGAATACCCGTTTAGGCTTCGTGGGCTCTGATACCATATCAAAATGTTTTTTCATCTTAAAATACGAGGAGTAGCCCAACAACATGTACCCGTTTGGGCTGATGGTGCCTTTTTGGGTTCAGGACCGAATACCCGTTTGGGTTTCGTGGGCTCTGATACCATATCAAAATGTTTTTTCATCTTAAAATAGGAGGAGTAGCCCACAACATGTACCTGTTTGAGCTGATGGTGCCTTTTTGGGTTCAGGACCGAATACCCGTTTGGGCTTCGTGGGCTCTGATACCATATCAAAATGTTTTTTCATCTTAAAATACGAGGAGTAGCCCATGTATGTTATATTGCGAGTGAGGTCTCTTCATCTTTTCGTTTCGATGTGGGATCCTCAACATCTGGTTCCTCGTCCTTAATAGTTTATCCGACATCATTTTTAAAATAATGATATGTTGACTATATAACTAACAATTGATAATAATGATATGTTGACTACATAACTAACAATCGATGGGAGTGAATTTTCATTGTTTGAAAATCAAATAGGGTTTGGTTAAAATTTTAAAAAATGTTTCCAAGGCTACATTATTACTGCATGCTGGCTGCTCACTTATTTCTCCATTGCTTGCTATCGTTTTTGTGCTCTTCCTCAATATTTAACTGCTAGTACTGAACCAATAAGGGATTCCATTGCATTTCAAAGAGCCATACAAAAAGCAAACCCAAAAACTTCGTTATGGGTTCAAATTCCTCTCAACATTACTCCCAATCTTCCCATCATCATGTTGTTTTCTTCCCCTTCATGGCAAAAGGCCACACCATTCCCCTTCTTCACCTCATCCGCCTCCTCCGTCGCCGCTACCCCGACCTCTCCCTTACCGTCTTCGCCACCGCCTCCCACCATCCCTTCATCTCCCACTTCCTCTCCGATGATTCGATCTCCATCCTCGACCTCTCTTTCCCCCAAAACCCCCCCGGCCTCCCCACCGGAGTCGAATCCACCGAAACCCTCCCCTCACCCTCCCTCTTCCCTCAACTTTGCACTGCCACAAAACTCATCCAACCCGAATTCGAAAAAAAGCTCCAATCCCTCCTCCCGGTCACCTTCTTAATCTCCGACATGTTCCTCTGGTGGACCGTCGAGTCCGCTTCGAAATTCGGCATCCCCCGCATCTACTTCAGCGGCATGTCTAATTTCACCATGGCCGTCACATCCGCCGTCATGAAAAACAAACTCCTCGCCGGAGTCAAATCCGTTGACGAGTTGATCACCGTCACCGATTTCCCATGGCTGAAAGTCACCCGCAACGATTTGGAACCAGTTTTCTGGCCGGAATCCGATCCGGAGAGTCCCCACTCTCAATTTATAAAGATTTCAATCCAAGCAGCAATCAATAGCTACGGATCAATCGTGAATAGCTTCTACGAGCTGGAGGCAGTGTACTGCGATTACATTAGTGTCGGCCAAATCCGGCCAAGAGCATGGAATATTGGACCACTTTGTGCGAACCCCAGACGGAATCCGACCAACAAACAACCCACGTGGCGGTGGCTGGAATGGTTGAACCGGAAACTCCGGGAAGGAAAAGCGGTATTGTACGTGGCGTTCGGTTCACAGGCGGAGATTTCAATTGAACAAGTGAGGGAAATAGAGATTGGATTGATAGAATCTGGAGTGAACTTTTTGTGGGCAAAGAAATTAGGGAAAGAGAATGAAGAAACAGGGGAATTAGAAGACAGAGGAATTGTGGTTGGGGAATGGGTGGATCAATGGGAGGTGTTGAATCACGAGAGCGTGAGAGGGTTTTTGAGTCACTGTGGGTGGAATTCGGTGACGGAGAGTTTGAGCTGTGGAGTGCCGATTCTTGCTTTCCCATTGGCGGCGGATCAGGGTTTGAATGCGAGGTTGGTGGTGGAGGAGCTGAGGGCGGGGATGACGGCGGCGGAGGGGTTGGCGAAGGGGGTGGTGAAAGGGAAGGATTTGGCGAGAATGGTGAGGGAGTTTATGGTGGGGGAGATGGGGGAGGAGGTCAGGAAGAAGGCAATGGAGGTTTCCGAGATGGCGAAGAAAGCTATGGCGGAAGATGGGTCGTCCTGGAGGAATTTAGGGCAACTGGTTGAAGAGATGTGCAATACACCATTATCACCACCGACAGATTTCCCGGGACCGATGGAGATGGAGTAAAGGATGAGACCAAACATATTTTCAGCCTCCTATGGGACAAATTATTGGTGGAGATCCACGACTTTATTACAAATTTACGGGCTACAAGTATCTTTTGCAGCCCAACACATGTGACGATTGGATTGACTGAATATTTATATTATTTTTTAAATAAAAAAAACTCTTCACTCCATTCACTTTGATTCTTTTCTTCCGTAACTTTCTCTTTCTCCTTTGTCACATAAACTTCTCACTTTCCCTTTCTCCTTTGTCACATAAACTTCTCTTATTTTCTCTATCTTTCCTCCACTTCCATCTGTCATGACCTTTGTTTTCAATTTCATCTCTCACTCTCTCTTCTCTTCTCTACAATAATTTTTTTTTTCTTTTTTTTTGTTAACTATTTTTTTAACTCGATAAGATTTGCAATACTCTAAAGAATATCTCTACACAAATAAAAAATAAAATTGTTACCATTTTTTTTTTTTTTGGATTTTCCTTAAAAAAAAAAAAAAATCCAATCCACCTTTCCCTTTACCAACCTTAGATGAATTCAACCGTGAAATTTCCCACTCTTTCCTTCACTTTTTCTAAAAATCCACTTGAAAATTTATGCCTATATACACCCAATCAGCAAATTTCAAATAACCCCAATTGAAATTTCATGGCCCGGAAAGTTGGAGTGCAGAGAAATGAAGAGAGAGAAAGTAAGAGAAGTTGTTAATTTGCTGGAATAAGAAAAGAAAAGTTACGGACAAAAACCAAGCTAAGTAAATGACGTGAAAGACTTTTTTTTTATTATTTAAAAATTGTTTAAATATTAGTCAATCAAATCATGACAGGTGTTGGGCTGCAAAAGATACTTGTAGTCCAGGCAAGCAAGTTTTACTCATTTGAAAATCTACCCTACTTATTAGAACAATGAGATACAAATTTAAAATATTTTTATAATTTCTATATTATACATCTAACGGTATAAAATTGTCAATTACATTGTAACAGTCTTCACTAATAATTTCTTTCGTTTCGCACAATATTGTAAGTATTGGAGGAAACTGTAAAAATACTTTAGTTATTAGGAACATGTATATTTTTGAATCTACATCCAATAATTGTCATATTGAGACGACTTCACTACTGGCCAATCATTTTTCACTACTGGCCAATCATTTTTCAATCATTGAAAAATTGACAATTATTTAATATTTTGAAAACAATATAAAAACATCTCCTCTATTTTTTTTTGCATTTATTTCTTTTAATTGTCAAATATATAATGGCGGTCAATAATATGAATGATTTGAGCGATAAGTATAGATGTTCTTCTTAATGGGATAAATGAATTCTACTAGAAAAAAAATTCACGACTATAAATATTTCAATAATAAGATATTAGTATGATGATCGAATTAGAATTACAAGTGTTAAAGTGTTTGAACTTATAGCCTGGCCACTTAGTAATTCTTAACTTAGGATTGCCAATGTTTAGAAATATTTAAGTAAGTCTTATCAATTTATTTGTGGAGCGTACAACCTTAAGGAAAGATAAACTATTTTTCGTTATTTTATGGTATATCATTTTACAAGGTATTAAATTTTTGGTAAATTTAGTATTTGTGAATTAGAATTTTCTAAAATCGACATAATTCAACCAATAATTATTTAGAAAATTGTAACAGAGGTCAATTTAAAATAAAATAATTAAAAATATAGCATGTTTTTAAAAAATTTGCGGATATAGCAATTTCTATCGTTGATATCTTATGGTTGATAGAAATCTATCGCTGATCACCTCAACTTTTTATAGATTTTTGTCAGTGATAATAGTCTATCAGTGGTAATAGTCTATCACGAAGTTTATCAGTGATATGATAAAATCTATCGGTGATAGAAACGAATTTTTTTGTCATATTTGCAAAAGATTTTAAAGTTTGCTAAATTTGCAATTAGTTTGGGCCTAATTGCTATTTGTGCAATCAACCCTAATTATCTTGTATTTTTTTATTTTTTTATAGAATTTATATATATATATATATATATATTTGGGAGTTAGTGGACACATGGCGCAGTTCGGTGAATGGCGTGTTCCAATTCCCAAAACCAGTTTTTTTTTTTTTTTTTTTTAAAGGAAAAAACTGAAAAAAGAAAAAAAAGAAAAAAAGTTTTTATTTAACCGAATACGAAAAGGAGTTTGAAACGCAACGTGAGTCATTAGCCCCACCGCTTGGCGAGTTATTTCTCTACAACGACCACCAACCATGTGTCGTGACTCGTGTGTTGAACAATCCGTAATTAATCATCTGAAAATACTCAATTTCATAATATAAAATAATGAAATTTATTTTCGTGGGTTAAAATTACAAGTTTAATATTTTTTTTTTAGTTTGTAAGACATGACTTGAATTTTAAAAACAGTTGTAAATAGTATGCAGAGAAAACAAAAAAAACTCAAAACTCAAAAGTAATATTTATAGACTTGATTATAAAAATTAAAAATTAAATTATTATCGATCCAAATAATAAAGAAAAATTGACTACAAATACAAATATAAGATCAAGTAGAAAAAAAAATATGTTAACCCCAACTATATAAACCTCATTTGTCTACATAGCTTAAACTTAAAAGGGGAAAAAACTTTGATATGACACTCAGAAATTAAGAATCAGACAATGAATAAATGAGCATACTTAAGTAGATCCATATTAACTCCAACTAAATACAAGAGCCTACTTAACTCTCATACATAAATATACTCAACTTTAACTCTCATCCTAAACAACTAAATAAATGAATGTTAACTCTCATCTTAAACAACTAAATACATAAACAACGTACTTAATTAAATGTTAATTAATTTAGCTACAGTTAAAACATGTTTTAACTCTCAACATTAATGCCATACAAAAATTAGTAACTTTTTTACAGGCCCAAAGTTCAATTTTCCCTCTATATTCTATATTTGTTGTAATGTTATATTTTAATTCAAAAATTATAAAAATAAAAACTATTAAAATGTTGGTTGAATGCTACCTTGAGCATAACTTAATAGTGTTAGGACACCTCCGTCTTCTTTCAAATTGGAGGTTCAAACCTTCCATCCACATCTCTTCAATTCATAAGAAAAAAAATTAAAAGATTTGTTTCATACAAATTTTTTTCCCCAAAAAAAAAAAAAAAAAAATTACAAATTTAGTCTAAATTTTCATTAGTGTTTGACAAACCTACATGGCACAAAATAAATAAATATATATATATATATATATATATATATATTTTTTTTATTTATTGGAACATTTCTAAAATTAAATATTTTTAAGAAAAATATTTTTAAGAATGAAGGACGGCAAGAATGCAATATGGGAGAAATAAATAGCAGAAAAGAACGAAATAAAAGTTGAATTGAAATTCAGAGAGTAAAACAAAAGAAACGAAATACAATAAATAGCATATGCTAGAAGAAGAAGAAGAAAATTAAAATCGTTTGTCTGCCTCCTACGAATTTCCCAACCCAAATTAAAGTCAATCCCCAATCTGAAACTTTGAAATTCGAAGATTGAACAAATATTTTTCAAACATTATTACCTTTGAAATTCAAGATAATTCAGGCCAACCCAAACCAACCCTTTTCTTGTCTTTTCAAAGCTTGAACAAGATAAAGATCCCAAGAAGAACATCAAGAACAACAAGAACAAAAATGACATTTGCAGAAATATTTACCCGCGTTGGATCGATAATTGGCAGTTTGGTGTTCGTCTGGGCAATATTTCAACAGTATTTCCCATTCGAGCTTCGTGCTTGTTTCGAGAAATACTCTCATAGATTCATCACTTTCTTTTATCCCTACATTCAAATCACCTTCAATGAGTTCACCGGCGAGCGTTTCACCCGCAGCGAAGCTTACAGCGCCATTCAAAATTACCTAACCAAAAACTCCTCATCGCAAGCCAAGCGCCTCAAGGGCGATTCCATCGAGAACAACCAGTCTCTAGTGCTCACCATGGACGACCACGAAGAAATTGCAGATCAATACAAAGGAGTAAAGATATGGTGGTCATCGGGGAAAACGATTCCCAAATCCCAGACGATTTCATTCCACCCAGCGACCGAGGACAAAAGGTTTTTCATGGTTACTTTCCATCGAAGGTACAGAGATCTCATCATCGGAGAGTATTTGAACCATGTACTCAAAGAGGGGAAAGCGATTAAGGTGAAGAACAGGCAACGGAAGCTTTTCACAAACCAAGACGCTCAGTGGAGTCACGTCGTGTTCGAACATCCGGCGACGTTTCGGACATTGGCGATGAAGCCGGAGAAGAAGAAGGAGATTATCGAAGATCTAATTTCGTTCAGCCAGGCGGAGGAATTTTACAAAGAAATCGGTAGGGCTTGGAAAAGGGGATATCTCTTGTACGGACCACCAGGAACGGGAAAATCAACGATGATAGCGGCGATGGCGCATCTTCTAGGGTACGACATTTACGATCTCGAATTGACTTCAGTCAAAAACAACATCGAATTGAGGCGATTACTTACAGAAATTTCAAGCAAATCCGTCGTCGTAATCGAGGACATTGATTGTTCGCTGGATCTCACCGGCCAGAGAACGAACAAGAACGAGAGAGGAAAAACGGAGATCGAGAAAGATCCGGTGAAAAAAATGATGATGAGAGAAATTAGCGATACAAACCCTAGCGAAGTGACGCTTTCGGGGCTTCTGAACTTCATAGACGGACTCTGGTCGGCGTGTGGAGGAGAAAGACTGATCGTCTTCACGACGAACTACGTCGAGAAACTGGATCCGGCGCTTATTAGGAAAGGGAGAATGGATAAGCATATAGAAATGCCGTTCTGCGGATTTGAAGCGTTCAAAGTACTGGCGAAGAATTACCTGAAGATTGAATCGCATCCTCTGTTTGTGAAGATTGAGAAGCTCATCGGAAAAGTCAGAATAACTCCGGCGGAAGTGGCGGAGCATTTGATGCCGAAGGCAGTTTCCGGTGACCCTAGAGATTGCCTGGAGAGTCTGATCGAAGCGCTGAAGGAAGAAGAAGAGAGAGTGAAAGCAGAGCAAAACCAGAAAAAGGAGGAACCAGTGGCGGTAGTAGAAGAAGAAGAAGTAGAGATAAAGAAACTATGCTAAAGATTAGTTTTATGAACTTGCAAATTTGTTTTACTAACTTTAGTTCTAATCTTTTGAGAGTCAAACAAGAATAAAGGTTTTATTTTTTATTTTTTTCTCTTTTCTTTTCATCTTATAATAACATATATCTAATGATGAAAAACTATGGTTAATTAGAGGCCTCTACTCAAATTGTTGGTAAATCCATTATGACTCAAAAAAAAAAAAAAAAACTAATAATCCATTACATATTGTATTTTCTTTTGATTTATTTTTCTTACAGTGGTGGTAAGTGTTTAAAGTAGGGTAATTCCAATGCTAGCAAGATTTACTTTGAAATCGAACAACCACTTGGTGCAGTGGGTGAACGCTCCGCCTAAGATAGCAGAGAGTGGGGGTTTGATTCTCGATTCTGTCCTAGGGCAGATTTTCTCCTAAATAGCCTAGAGTGGCACATATTTAACTGCATTATATACCGCCCATAAAGACAAATTAAATTTTAGCCAAACCGAGCTATTGCAAAAAAAAAAAAAAAAAAAAAAAAAAGATTTACTTTGAATATGGTGAAATTCTTACCTAAAAGATAAAGGGATGGATATCCTAAAAAATTGTGCTCAAAATGAGATTTGACTTACATTTTGTAATAGTCAAAATAACTTTTGCTAATGTTGGCAAACCTTTTTTTTCCTCTAGTTCAGGTTCTAACTTCCTCTTTTTTTTCCTCCCTTGCTCTTCATCTTCTCAACAAAACTCAAAAAATTTAAATTGATTTTTGTTTCGAATATGGATCGAAAATTGAAGGTAAAACGAGAAAAAAAAAATGTTGATATGAAGTGAAACAACGAAAAAAAAGTAGAGGAAAAAAAAATGAATGAAGTAGAGAAAAGGAGCTACCGGTAAAAAAACATATAAGTTAGGTTAGGTGGGAATTTCAGACCTTTAAATTTACGGGTCTCAATAAACCGACTGATAAATTTACGGATGAGGGAATTTTCCCACCCATAAAAAAAACAGAATGCTAATTTTCACCCTAAACTGACTAGTAAATTTACAAATGAGGGAAAATTTCCTCATCCGTAAATTTATCAGTCGGATTAGGGTGAAAATTAACATTCTGTTTTTTTTACCGGTGGGAATTCCAGATCGGTAAATTTACCGGTCTGGATTTCATCTTCTTCCTTCGTCTTCATTCTCATCCAATGTCGTTTTTAACCCAAAAAACTTGTGAAAAAACGTTCTTTTTTCAAGAACCAAAGCTTTGATTCGAACTTGAAATTTGGTCTCCAATGGCGAGTCGAGATTCCAGCCAAAAATCAAAGCTCCGATTTGAACTTCAAGAAATTTGTAGAAAATACGAACGAATTTGGGGACTGGAAACCCTAAGAAGAAGACGAAGAAGAAAGCTCCTGGAAAGCGATTGATGCTTCCCCCAAGGAGAACACGACGGCGAAAGCTTCTAGAAATCGAGTTTTTCCTTCGATTTTTTCTCTTCAACGAAGAAGAGAGCTTCTGCTGCTTCTACGATTTTTTGTTTTTTGAACTTCTTTTTTTTCTTTCCTTTTTTTCCATTTGTTTTTGTTTATTTAATTTTAGGTTTTCAATGGCTAAGATCGAATAAGCATAATTTTAATTCAACGGTTCAATTTTTTTTATGCCTTAAGTGTAATCCACGTCACTTACCCTGTGTCTTTAAGGAGTGTCACATCACACCTCCGTTAGCAAATTCACGGGCATTTGGATGGCAGGGACTAAAAAAATCTCAAACCCAAAGCTCATGAGTATGAATGTTCGATTTGAAACCCTGGAACCTGATTGCTACCAAACCCAAAACCTCATGAACCATTAGGGTAATTTGCCCTTAATAATTTTAGTCAAAATGACTCAATTTTAAAAGTTATTGCAAAATCAACCTATTGGTGAGAGATTTAAAATTTAACTATGACTTGGTTTTTCAGATTAGGAGCTTGTTTTTTAATGACGTGTTAGACATGTTTTATATTCATTAAATGAGAACATGTTTTATATTCATTAAACAATGATGAAAATATTTTCATTAACGATTTTTCAATTGAAAGTATATTAAAGAATAAAAATTGCAACACTTATTTAAATTTAAGGGCAGTATTATTGCAAATATTAAGTGTAATTTGATGAAAATAAAAGTTTGAACTTGAGTTGTTTTTTACTAAAATTGTTATTTATTTATTTTTATTAATTATTTTTTTTTTTTGGTGTGCATCTCTTGATATATTAATATATATATATATATATTTATATTTATTTATTTAAAAGGAGTTATTACCTTTCTTTAAAAAAAAAAAAAAAAAAAAAGCTTTGTCAAGTTTCAGACCTTGGTATGGGGTTTATAGGCACGCAATCAAACTACCGAGGCAAGTATCGGTATTGTTATAATAATTGTTCATCAATATATAAATAATCAAATCATCAATTTTAAAATCAGAATCTAATAAGAAAATTACCCGATGTGAATTTAGAGTAAAATATTTAAAAATATAGCATTTTTTTAAAAGATTTGCAAATATGACAATTTTTATAACGGATAGTCATGTATAGTGATAGTCACCGATAACTACTCATAACTTCTATTTTTTTATATCATTGATAGTAGTCTATCAACCATTTTATCAATGACTATTAGTGATAATAGTCTATTAATGACTATCACCGATTTTTTTGTCATATTTACAAAATGTTTTATATTTTGCTATATTTGTCATTATTTGGGTATGATTGCTATTTATGCAACCAATCCAATCTAATAAAGATAATTAGAAGAAAAAAAAAGTATTAAAATAATACAATGATGTAAATATTAGAGACGCCAAATAGTTTTATAAATATTTTTAGGGTAAAATACATTTGTGTCTCACAGGTTTGAGATTTGTGTCACATTAGTCTCGTTTTAAAATTGAACAATCAAGTACACAAAGTTTAGAAAAATGGTCAATTTTGGTCTCGGAGTTACAAAATTCGTTAAATAGTTAACGGTAGTGACGTGACAATTTTTAAAATCGGTTAAAAATGACCATTTCTCTTCTCCGCTGCCACCGTCACGACGACCACCATCACTATTGTCGCCGCCACCATCGTCGTATGCTTCTTCTTCTCCCCTCCCCTTTAGTTCAGATTTGAAACTACAACAAAAAAAATCTTCTTAGAGTGGATTTGAACTCGATGGCGCCGATTATGGCGCCGATTTGGCAGGTGGATCTGAATATGGTCGGGAAGAGCTCGGGGATGTAGGAGAAGAGGTCGCGCTCAACGCTGAACGTGCCTTCTTCTGCTTCTTCTTCTTATTCTCCCCTTCCCTCTTTCTCTACCGGCCCGAAGATAGCCCAACGACCAACGTCACCCTTTACCATAAAAAAAACGTTGTGAATGCGCCGTTCTTGATCTAGATCTATGTGAGATTTTTTTTTTTTTTTTTTTTTTGTATTGTAGTTTCATATATGAGGGAAAGGGGAGAAGAAGAAGCAGACAACAGCGTAGAGTGGGGTTGGTTTTTGGTAGGAGATTGACTCCATAATCTCAAAAGATGTGATAAATATCCTAAAAAACTATGCTCAAATTGCTACTAATTTTTTTTAGGGAAAAAATCAGTTTATACCCCTAAACTTTGAGAGTTGTATCAATTAAAACCCTAAACTAACGATCATATCAATTTAAACCCTGAACTTTCACAAGTGTATCAATTTACACCTTCTATTAGAACTTATTTGAAAAAAAAATCCATTTAAACGAGTGAAAACTTATAATTTTAACAATTAAACTTATAAACTTTCATAATTGAATCAATTGTATGAAAGTTTAGAGGTTTAATTGATCAATTACAAGTCTCCACACGTGTGAAAACTAACATTTTTCTAATGGAGGGTGTAAATTGATACACTTATGAAAGTTCAGGGTTTAAATTGATACAATTGAAAATTTAGGGTTTTAATTGATACAACCCTCAAAGTTTAGGGGTATAAATTGATTTTATCCCTTTTTTTTTAATACTTATTGATTGTATTGACTTTACTTATTATTATTATTATTATTTTATATAAAAAATCAATTACTTAGTTTACCTATTCTAAAAATATAATAAATGGTTGGATTGATATTAATGTCTCATAGGAGGAGCTAAACTGGGTTGGATTGACATTAATGTTGCTGTAGTCATAGCATAGGAGCGCCAAACTCTAATTAAGAGGTAATAAAAAGTTGAATTTATCCATTTCTATTTTTTTTTTTTTTTTTGTTAGTTTCCACTTTTTTGCTACAAAAAAACTCGCTCTTCTTTATACACACATAAAAACAATAGCAATATATTTACGAGAGAGAAGAAATGTTTATTTGAGATTTATAATGAAACAAATAACTTTTTTTTAGCGGTAAGTTTTCGAGCACACAACGCACGAGTTGCCGAGAAACACTAGGGTCGTATTTGGGACACCAACTTGAAATTGAGTGGATTGAATTATTATAACTCAGTCTACGTTTGGTTCACCGACTATTATAACTTACCGTCAACAAAGTAATTATATTGACTTCAATAGTATTTATTATTCACAACTATTATAACTCACGGACTATTATAACCACATATTATAATTACTCACTCAACGCCCCAAACAACCCCTAGAATTTAGGGACTTACTCCTTAGGGGCGTAATCCCAATTGATCCAATTTTTTAAAAAACATGATTTATACCTTTTGATGACCTCATTAACGCGTGAAAAGTCTAACCTACCTTCCCCTCAGTCCATCTCACGATCACAATTTTCATGTCTCTCTCATCACAATTCTTACTTTCTCCTTCTCGATTTTCTTTCTTCATCTCTCCCTCCCCTGTCGTTTTTCATCCTTTGACTAGAACCTTCGATTACAACACCCACACGATTGCATAAGGAGTAGCAACGATGCAACCATAGTTAAGATGGGGAGCGGTGAATCCGAATGACTTATCAGCGATGAAATCGAATTGAAACCCACAAAAAAAAAAAAAAATTTACTACTTTTTCCTCTCTTTCTCTCTCTAAGCACATGAGGGAGACTCCTTCGCCAATTTTCTCACTCCATAACCATAGGTTGTCGTCGATTCTTCTGATTCGAGTTCAATTTCTTCGTTGTCACTGTCTCAAACGCCTCGAAGAATTCACAATGATCTTGCAGAGATTGACGACGACTAAAGAATCAACTCCTTTGAAGAATGTAGCCCCGACAGTGACATCTCTTTCTTCTCTGGCTGGAGGACGAAAAATTGCAGGGCGGGGAGAGATGAAGAAAGAAAACCGAGAAGGAGAGCGAGTGAGAATCGTCGTGATAAGAGAGATGAAAATCGTGATGGGAGGGATGGAGTGAGGGGAGAGAATCGTCGTAATAAGAGGAAGTGAGGGTAGGTTGAATTTTTCACGCGTTGATGAGATCGATCAGCAAAAAGTCATAAACCATGCGTTTTAAAGCATTGGGTCAATTGACATTACACCCCAAGGGGGGAACCCCGAGCTATAGTATTCCAACAAGAATTAAAGAGGAGACATATTTTGACCATTGATTGCTTGGAAGCCCTAAGTTCGGGTAAAAGTGGAGGGAGTTGTTTCTTTTCTTCCTACGAATAGTGGGTGGAATCAAATAGCCCATCTTCTTGTTTCGAAAGTGATGGCTGGAGAAGCTAGCAGTAGTCTTTAAAAAAAAAATTAAAACAAAGTGGGGGGTTTATGCTTCTTTCAGAATAGAGATCTAGACTTAAGTTCAATCTTATTTCATGACTCACATAGATGTTGTGATCAAAGAAGTGATGTAAAAACCCTTCTTTTGCACACACACAAAAAAAAAAAAAAAAAAAAAATATATATATATATATATATATAAAATTATTATAGGACAGTTTTTGAAATTATCATATTAAAATTAATTAAAAAATGTTTTTTTTAGAAACAAGATCTTATTTGTTTTTAAAATGTCTTACAGCGGAACTGTTTCTAAATTTTTAAATATAATAATGTTACTATAAATTAAAACAGTAATTTTACTGCTACTAAAAAAGAACAGTCATTTTACATAAATAACATAATATATATATGTTTTAGAAAAAAAAACATAATATATATATGTAATTTTAAATATAGCAAGAAGTTAAAAACTTTACCATAATTGCATAATTAAAATTCAGCTCATATTCAATTTTGTACTTAAAAAAAAAAGTCAAAACTCATTCAAAATTCAAATATCATACAAAGCAGAATAGTAAAAAAAAACAAAATTGATTTAAAAAAAAAAAAATAGTAAAAATTACATTTATACTATATGTATACCATAAATGAAAATTTATGGCATTGTTTAAATATATATTATTTGTGCCATGTAATGAAATTTCCGATTTTTTTTTAATCAATGTTCAGCAATGGGCTGTAAAAAAAAAAATATATATATTAAAGTAGTAGTTGTCTACCATTATTTTATCAAACAATCACTTGGTGCAGTGAGTGAGCGCTCCGCCTAAAATAGTACAGAGTGGCGGTTCGATTTTGTCCTAGAGTAGATTTTCAAAAAAAAAATATCAAATAACCATGCAACGGGTGAGATTTAGCTCAATTGACATTAAATTGTGCTTGTGCGCCCGTGACTAAGAGATGATAATTTTAAAACATTTATGAAAGGTCAAAGGTAATATTGCAACTTTCGAAGGAGTGAGAGTATTTTGAAAACAAATGACAAAATTCATAAATACTATATCGATCTCTATATTTATAACTTTGGGTCATTTATTTTCAGAACGTTGATTTTGATCCATGTACTCTAGTTTTCGTTCATATTTACAAATTTTAAACATAATTTTTATACCCAATGAAGGGCTGGTTGCACAAATAGCAATCAGGCCCAAACTAATTGCAAATTTAGCAAACTTTAAAATGTTTTGCAAATATGGCAAAAAAACTCGTTTCTATCACTGATAGACTTTATTATATCACTGATAGACTTCTATCAGTGATAGACTATTATCTCTGATAGACTATTATCACTGACAAAAATCTATAAAAAGCTGAGGTGATCAGCGATAGACTTCTATCAGTCATAAGATATCAGCGATAGAAATTGCTATATCCGCAAAATTTTTAAAAACATGCTATATTTGCAAACAATAAGTCTTAAATTGTCATTTACTACAATTTCCCCCAATGAAAATATAGATTTTTTTATTTTATTATTTAGAAAAAAAATCGATATTTGAAAAAACAGAGAGAAAATATATTTGAAGTTTCCAAGTTTGAAATAGGGGCTAGGAGAAACAGCGGAGCCCACTGATTATGATTTCACAATTAATTCATTGTCTTAATGACAAGTTGAATTTTCGTAATAAATTCAAACTCATTTAATTTTCATTTTCCCTTCAATACTTCAAATTTCTTCTTTTTTCTTTCTCCGATTTGACATCGGAGGAACGAGATTTCGCTCATGGATTCCCGACGCTTCCTCGCATTTTCTCTTTGTTCTCTGTTCGTCTTCTCCACCGCCTTCGCTCGCTTGCCGGAAACGCGTACGCACAAGAAAGTGTATGATCGATCTCTTTTCTTCTTCTTCTTGCACAAGAAATTTTAATTTCACGAATCCACTGATGCATGGCTTTGAATTCAATTGTTTTTCGAATTTCAGAAGTGGATCTGTGCTTCGATTGAAGTCGGATTCATCTTCGCTCGTTTTCGATCCAACACGAGTCACTCAGCTCTCCTGGCAACCCAGGTCATCTCTCTTTTCTCCCTTACGCGATCCAAATAGCTTGATTCTCTGGAGCGCATTTTCCTTCACTGAGTTTTTAATATTATCCTCAATTGCCGATGTGTTTGTTTATATTCTTCTGAAAAACTGCAAATCTACAGGGCATTTTTGTATAAGGGATTTTTATCTGATAAGGAATGTGATCATCTAATCGATCTGGTGAGTGAATTATCGAACGGTTTGTTTGTTTTAATTTAGATTTGAATGTTGTGGATGGTTTGTTTGATTCTATTGTTTTCCGGAATAGGCCAAGGATAAATTAGAGAAGTCAATGGTAGCAGATAATGATTCTGGTAAGAGTGTAAGTAGTGAAGTTCGGACGAGTTCTGGCATGTTCCTTCGTAAGGCCCAGGTGCGTCAGTTCATTTGAATCATCTTTTCGTGTTGGACTTGTTGGATTTATTATTATTCTTTGCAAATTATAGCGCCTGTATCACTATAATAACTTAACTTTTGCTTAATTATTTTTATGATATTGTATGTAAAAGATTGTGGTGTCATGATATGTGCTTGTAGAATTAGGTGAGAAGGATAATGTAATTGTAGATGTCAATGTATGGAATTATGAATGTGCTTCCTGGTGTTGTTAAACATTCTAGGAACATAAAAAACTTCTTACTGTGTGCACTTATATGAATTATTTGAATACATGAATTTTCCAAAATGTGTTTGTGTGGTAATGTAAGTATTGTTTGTTTAATACTTAAAGAGATCATCAACATCCCAATTTATTAACCTGTTGTCAACAATATCCCTTGTTTATATGTCACGAGGTAGGATCCATCTGCCCTCTCTCCTTTTATCATCATCCATACTGTTGTGTTGGATGTTCAAGATGTTGTTGGCAACATCCTTGAATTCTTCTTCCTTTGTAATGGGTGCTTAATCCTGATATTGATTTTCCCCCATTTTTCCTCCTCTAAATATGATCCTGCTAGGGTAGAGATCATTGATAGAACCTGCAGATCTACATTTAGACTAGGGTGACAGTTCATTGTCATTGATAATCTCAGGTGTTCAAGGAACCATCATGGTTTGGTCTAGTAAGGGCCTTGAAAATAATAATTGGTTTATAGAGAATGAGTTCAAACCATGGTGGTCACCTGCCTAAGATTTAATATCCTACGAGTTTCCTTGCCAACCAAATCTAGTAAGGTCAGGCGGTTGTTCCGTGAGATTAGTCGAGGTGCATGCAATCTGGACACTCACGGATATAAAAAAATAAAAATCTAAGGTGTTCTAGGATCTGGTTTCTGAGAACAGGGTTTACTTCGTGAATTGAACTTAAGTAGAAGATGTATTGAGGTTTCAAGTCTATACACATAGTGAAATGACTAGAAGAGTAATACTAATCTGTTATATTCCAGAAAAATATATAAATTTAGTTAAGTTATAACCCATTACTGTTTTTTTCACCAAGTTTAAAGAAACATGGGTGACAAAAATTTAAGAATAAGTTGATCCTGTTAGTGATAATAATGATGATAGTGAGAATGCTCTTTAGAATTTTTATTTAAGAAAGTGACTGTTGATAGGCTTGTTTTATATATGAATACTTCAATATCTAGATCATGGCTTATGCCTCAAATTTCCTTGAAGCTTAATTATAATGTATATGATTTGTTTTGTGCTTTGAAGGATGAAATAGTTGCTGGCATTGAGGGCAGAATTTCTGCCTGGACATTCCTTCCAGTAGGTATATTTGTTGCATGCTCATTGTCATTAATGTTTGTTATACAGATTAATAAAGCTATTACACTCACCTTTCTTTCTTGAAACTGTTGTTAAAATCAGAAAATGGAGAGTCCATTCAAATTCTTCACTATGAGAATGGTCAAAAGTATGAACCACACTTTGATTTTTTTCACGACAAGGTGAATCAGGAATTAGGTGGCCACCGAATAGCCACAGTCTTGATGTATTTATCCGAGGTTGAAAAGGGTGGAGAAACCATCTTTCCAAATGCAGATGTATGGTAGTTGTCTTTTTCTTTCAAAAAAGGAAAGTAAATTAATTTTTCAATAGCCAACTGTTTTGCTTTGTCTTCTGCAGTTAAAAGAATCTCAAGAAAAGGATGACAGTTGGTCTGATTGTGCTCGAAAGGGTTATGCAGGTAGGTGTTTGTTATTGATGCATTATTGTGAATTTGTGAGTATAGATTATGAGTCATCAATGTATTAGGTTACATTTTCAACTTAGGAAAGGGGCCACGGATGGCCTATCTATCATCGCTGGACCTTCCCCGAGAGTATCTTTCTAAACTCGATCTTCTTTCCTAGGCTTGGAGAAGGGAATCAAGGATACTCATTGCTTAGTAAATAATAAATATACCTTATAGAGAGCCAACTTGAGAATCAGTATCATCTTCAATAACGTTTTTCAATCTTCTGATACATTTTACCCTTTGTTTAGAGAGTTTCGTTTTTCAATCTATTCAGTATATACATATCCTAACTTACATTGTTTTGAAAGGTGCATCTTGACACCATTACTAATGCGAGGCATATTATTTCAATAAGCTTCTGGGATTGATACTATACGTCCCTTGTTCATTGCAGTTAAAGCGCAGAAGGGTGATGCATTGCTGTTCTTCAGCCTCCATCTGGATGCAACGACAGATGACAAAAGCTTGCACGGTAGTTGCCCGGTGATCGAGGGCGAGAAATGGTCTGCAACCAAGTGGATTCATGTGAGATCCTTCGATAGGCAGGCTCGTGCAAGTACACAGGATTGCGTGGACAATAATGAAAATTGCCCTATGTGGGCGAAAAAGGGGGAGTGTAAAAATAACCCAGTTTACATGGTGGGTTCTGAAGGAAGTTTAGGATACTGTAGGAAGAGTTGCAAAGCGTGTTAAAGTGTAGGATGTTTGTTTTGGAGAGAGAGGTTGATTGTTGATTCTGTAATGGCTATATGTATATAACATTGGTATACAGGAGTGGATATTACATACATCCCTTTGATTAAAACCCCTTGTAGTAGCAATTAACCAAGTGTTATTCCATTTCTCAGTAATCTCATGTACGATATAGATATACTATTATTGCCTGCTTTAGCTTTTCTATTCAACTTTACAAATCATATATTATTATATTTCGTCCCTTGATTGATTGAATGAATATATATGTATATTTTAAAAAAAAATGAGTGCATGTCAATTACTATTTAGCCTATACTCTTTAGCAAGGACCTAAAGAAAATTTAGTTGAATTGCTTTAAAATTTCAATTTTGTTTCTAATATGTTGTTGATGATTTGATATTTTTAAAAATTTATAAATCTATTAAATACAAAATGGAAAGATTGATATTTTTAAAAATTTATAAACCTGTTAAATACGAAATTTTTAAAAATTCATAAACCTATTAAATACGAAATTGAAAGATTAGGATAAAAAAAAATAAAAAAAATAATAATAATAAAATAATAATAATAATAATAAAATTAGTTTTAGAAAATGTGAATTGGATTAAAGACGAAATTGAGAATTAAGGATTTGTGTATTAAATACGAAATTGAAAGATTATGGTCACATAAAAATAATAATAAAAAAAAAAGAAAAATTGACGTTTTAGACACTTTTAAATTTCAAAGATATATTAGATAAAAAATTGACGTTTAGCAACCTATCAATATATACACTATTTTAAAGTCTCATAGACTAAACCTTTAATTTAATCTAAAATTTATAATAATAACAATTTACTCTTTGTTACAATATATTAAAATACTTTTTTTAGTTCAATCAAATTTGAGGCGTAGAGATTTGAACTTCCGACTTTTTAATCCAGAAATGAAAGTAAATATAGTTGACAATATATTCAATTATTCAAATACTTGTATAATGAGTTTGTTAGGTGAATTGGAAAATTTGGGACATTTGATTTCGTGTAATTATTTTCTATTTAATTAGGCAAAAGAAACAAAAAGTCTTTTCTCTTCATTTTCTAAATAAAATATTGAAATAATATTTTTTTAATACACTTTTACGGCATTGAGGATAAGAAGATAAAAATCACCCAATGAACAAAATAAAAAAAAAAACACTTTTTCTTGAACTTTTAATAATTTGAAAATTAAATTTTCAACAATATGAAATTGTGTTGTCACAAAATAGTTCCAAAAATACCGATGAGAGTATTTAACTTAACAAAATTAAATCTCTCGGTTAAATAAAAAGGGTTTAGGAGGCCGCGGAGGACGTGGTCGGAGCGGTGTTGCCAGTGATCGGCCGGAGGTAGTCACAGGAGGCGACGAAGGTCATCGGAGATCGGAGGCAGTGACTAGGGTTGCTGGAGATCGGAGACGACCGCTGGGGAGTGGCGTCGGAGGTCGGAGGCGGTGACCGAAGACGACTGCTGGAGGTGTTGTCGGTGACCGACCGGAAATGGTCACTGAAAGCAGTGGAGGTCATTGGAGATCGACGACGATGGCCGAAGGTGGTTGATGGAGATCGAAAACGGTGACCAGAGAGGGGTCGCCGAAGATCGGAGACAGCCGCCGGGTAGTGGCGGCGGTGACCAAAGGAAGTCACCGGAGATGGCCGGCGATGATGTCGGATGAGGTGTCGGACAACAATAGTAGGTAGAGAAAATTTAAAGGAGTAGTATAAGGGTATTTTGGTAATTTTAATACATTAGGAAAATTATGTAGTTTTTTCAATTAAACACAAAAAAAAATATATATATATTTTTTAAAAATTAATATCGAAGTTTCACCCAAAATGAATTGTTTACAAAACTCATTCTTAAATAATTCATTTGAGGTGGTTGTCAAACACCTCAATTTATTCTAAAATATAATTGTTTTCAAAAATTAAACCCGACAAATCAAACACACCCTAAATCTATCGTTTAAATAAAAATATGTAAAATTCACTTTGTCAATTTATCTTTTTACTCAAATCTAATCCAAAGAAAACTAAATCTATAGGTTTAATTTTGCAACTAAATAACCGCGCTATCCCAAAAGATTGTATATAATATAACAACATATTAAGTATAAACCATAAAGAGAGAACCAACATTTTGGCTTTTCTTTGTTTTTACCAAATTCAAAATTCAGCTCATTTCAATAAAGTGCTCACCACAAAGCAAGATCAACCAAATATCCCATCAAAGACAACCGTTTTGTTAGTTAAAAATGATGTTTTTTTTTCTCTTCACAAATAAATGATCAGCTCATACAGAAGGAATTGGAAACTCAAACACAAACACACATAGCAATTAGCAACTACAGAGATAATCCAATATGACTACATTGCAAAGATCATCAATCTCATTCCGGAGACAAGGCTCCTCCGGCCTCATTTGGGGGGACGATCTCCGAGTACTCGAACTGAAAACTAGTGTTCGGGGCACGACCTCGCCATCTTTGATGAGCCAAGATTTGCACCATCCGACGCCGGAGAGAAATAATGGAGATCCTAAGTTGACAGAAAATGGAACTCCTCCGACTCCGGCGTCTGGTTTGCCAAATTCATCGTCTTGTTCGACCCTTCGAAAAAGTACTCAAAGATGCTCTCTTTCTTCTATTTTTGGACGTTGCATGCGCTCTCTTCCTCCTGCCATTTAGGCTCAATTTCTTGATATATAATCTCTTCAAACCCCATGGTTCTTTTTTACTCAATTCTAGAATCTCAGAATTAGGTTATCTTCTAAATATTGCACAAATTGGGGGTAACAACTAGATCTATTTCATTTTACATGTATGAATATGTATTGTATAAATTAAATCTATCTATTAACATTATGATATTTTCATTAATATTCGTATATCATTTATCATTTGGAAGGCTTAACATCAAAACATTTTTGAGAGCCCAGGGAAGTCTTCACAAAATATAAGGGGGTGTTTGGAGCACCAACTTAGAGTTTGGTGGACTGAGTTATTATAACTCACTCAACGTCCAAACAACCTCAGTCTACGTTTGACCCGATTATTATAGCTCACAGTCACTAAAGTAACTATGACATTTACTATTCACAACTATTATAACTCACATACTATTATAACCACCGATTATAATAACTCACTCAGCGCCTAAATGATAGCTCACAAAGTGTGCTATCTTTATAGTCTTTTTATCGCTAGTTTGTCGTTTAAACAAGTACTTTTACGTTGATTTTCTTCTATGTTGTAGAAATTAAGCAATTGGAGCGTTATGGAGCGTTATGGAGGTTTATAATGAAAAGATGAACCAATTGGGTGATCGTGGAAGAAGCCAAGCCAACGGAAAAGAAGTTCAAGCCAAAAATCTCGAGGGCATAGCGTCGAGACGCTCAAATTCGTCTACAAGCCAAAAATCCCGCAGCAGTAGCGTCGAGACGCCATGACGTAGCGTCTCGACGCTACGAAAAGCCAATCAACGTCAAATCCGTCCGTAGCGTCTCGACGCTGTGCCTAGCGTCTCGACGCTGGCCTTCCAAAAACAGAAGATAGATATTTCGGGAGTCTCGAGGGTCTCGACGCTGTGGCGGATTTTAGAATAAAATCATCTTTTTCGAGCCGACTTGAGGGAGCCAAATTGAGAGTGAAAAACTCAGTTTTCGAGATTCATCATACTTTGGAGAGAAGAAGACGACCATTGAAGCTGAGGAAGAGATTTTGAATCTGAAGATCGTGGATTACGCTACGGGAACGAAGAATTGCACGTGATCGAGTTTTATTCTTCTTCCCGTAGAACTTTTTAATGGATTTTTCATTGTTAAAAACTTATTTATTGTTGAACATGAGTAGCTAATTTTCTTATCTTGGGGATTGATGTAGCCTTTTAGTTTTGATGTTTTGATTAATTGAATGTTTAAATTGATTGTTTATCTTCCATTCGTGCATTTACTTTCTTAATGCTTATAATCTCCTGATCAAAATTGTATGTTTTCATGGTTTAAATCTATGCTTTAGAAATGATAGTTTAGACTAGATCTTGATTGCATGACTAAAAGTAGTTCTAACACGAGAATGATTAGGGCTCTTTTAGAGGTTGTTTTTAAAGAAGAGTTTTTAATGTCTTGCATGTCTTTAAAAACTAGATTGATATATTAGTTTTATTACATTGCATGAGACCAATTGTGCTAGTTAGAGTCAATTGTTATTTTTGTCCTTCTAGACTTATGGAAATTTGCATGAACAATCTAGGCATTATTTGATTGAGATTGAAACGTCAGTCTAATTGGTGAAATCATATCCTAAGATATTTTTTTCGTGATTTGTCTCAATTGTTACCTTTATTTTATTGATTGTTTTCGTTGATTAGTCACAACTCTCCTTGCATTTTATTTCTCTAGATAAAATCAAACATTATTATTCGTGGTATTTAAGTGAACTAAAAATCCAATCCTGAGGACGATACTCGTATTTACGTATATTTTTATTACTTGACTCGTACGCTTGCGGTTTTGCACTGCATTAAAAGTGTGCAACACTAAACAACCTCTAAAATATATTAGGTTAAAATACTATTTTGATCAAGTTACTTTAAAATTATTTTTCTATTTTAGTCTTGGTACTTTTAATGAATCTTAAAATTAGTCTATATCATTAGTTTATTGTAAAATTTTCCAAAATAACATTTAATCTATATAAGTCGCCCCAAGTTTTGGACACATGCTCATATTGCATGAAAATTATTAGGAAAAATTACATTAATGGTCCATGAGGTTTGAGTTTGGTAACATTTTGATTTTCAAAGTTTCAAACTCAATAATTTTATCCTTAGGTTTGCATTTTATGCGTTTTTTATCCCGTCAGATTTTCGATTAAATCTTAACGGAAGGCTGACGTGCCATCTAGTTTTACTTAAAAAATATTTATTAGTTATTAAAATTCTTTAAAAAAATTCTTTATTTGTTTTTCTTTTTCTTCTTCTTCCCTCCTCCTTCCATCATCCATCTTTTCTTCCTTTTCAAGTATATTGATGGTTGCTTAATATAAAGTAAGTTAAAATATCATTTTGATTTCTTTCTTTCGGGACTTATTTTATTTTAGTCCATGTACTTTCAATATCCAAATTTAGTTATATATTTTCAATAAATCATAAAATTAGTCTCTACTCTTAGTTTATGATTAATTTTTTCAAAAGAAAATTAGTCTTCTTTTTTGTAAGAGAAAAAGAAAATTAATCTCTATATTAGCATTATCTCAATAAATTTGAAAAGATATTCACATTCTATCTTATATCTTGAATAAAAATTATTTCAAGTTTTTTTTTGGACACCATGCATTGATAAATTCAAACTTCTAATCTGGACTAATTTTAAAATTTATTCCAATTACATGAACTAAAATTTGACATTGGATATTTTTTAAACCTATAATGTACAATGCTAATATAGGGCACTTTCATTTGTGTCATTTTTACCAAATATTTTATCATGCAACAAAATTACTTTGTATTTTCTCCTAAATATCTAAGAACACCCATTTTTTTTTATCAATAAAAGTGGGTTGTTGATCAAAATTGGATGGTTTAAGATAGAAATCAAACCATGGTGGTGATGCATATTAATCTTTTTGGCATCTTGCTCGGAATTTCAGTATCTTGTGCTGCAACTTTTGACTTGAATTTTGTCGGTACTATTTATTCACCAAATTTGAATTCATCCAATTTGGCCACTCAATTCAGATCTGTTGAATAGAATAGTCAATAATTAATGAGATTGTTGGACCATAAATGACCTGTTATTTCAAGTTCCAATGTGAAGTCATTTTTTGCACAACTAATTTGCAATTGTGTTCACAATATTCTCCACTTTCTAAAACCCAGAATTTCATTCTCTTTTAATATAAACTCAAGATGTTTTAAACGTTTTAACAAATTATACTTTTTCAATATGAGACTTAGAATTTTATTTCTATTTAATTTCTAAACTTTGCAGATTGATACTTTAATCTTTATTATGCTAATCATTAATAATTAATAGATATGTATGTGTCAATTAAGAGTGATTACAACTTTGCTAACTGCGAACAAGTAAATTTTATATTATTATTTTTTTTAATACAATAAGTGAGATTTGAGGATATGAAATTCGACCTCAAGAAAATAAGTATAAATTAATTATTGTAAATTTATTAATTTGAGCCGAGAAGACATTGCAAAAAAAAATATATATATATATATATATATATTATTGTAAAGAGTCCTTACAAATACCTTCAAAATTTCAATTTGATTAATTATTTTCCAAACTTACAAAATTGTTAGTAATTAAATCCTTAAATATTGCATGCACCAACCACTCAAATTATAAAATTTCTTTAATTACATCAACATTTTGTTTTTTTATACTGAGATTTCGATTGAATATCAATATGAAAACCAACTTTTTTTAATAGTTAATATTATTGTATTCAAAATTTATAGTGTTGAAAAATATTTGAGTGAAATTGTTACCATTTGACCATTCAAGGGTTTAGCTATAACCATCGTTATAGCTCAAAAATGTTTGTGCGTTTCACGACATTTTAAACCTTAATTGTAAAATATTTTGTAAATTTAAGAGTGATGGATTAAACTGAGTTTGATAATATGATGTAACCACCCTAATAGTTTAGGAGTCAATTTTTGCAATTTTCCTTGCATTACTTCTATCTTATCCTGCCCCATGGCTTCCTCCAACATATTAACCAAATTTTCTCAGACTCCAAATAAACCAATAATTTCATTTTCAATCCACAAACTTGGTATTTTGTAATGTAAACAGAAATAAGAAAAATGGTACTTGGACCTTACTTTTTTTGGTATTCATACAATTCTGTATGGAAGAAATATCTATCGGTACAGAATTACCAGGAACGAAAGAATCGTTGTACAAGATCTACAAACTGCATATAGTACATTATGCCACAATGCTTTTTATTTCTGTTGTTGCTAATCTTCTATTTACTGAACTGAACTACGTTTTTTTTTTTTTTCCGAGTTTCCATCTCTGAAATCAACAAACAGTTGACGGTTTTGCACTTAAATACCCAATGACTGATAATTGGCGTAATCGATTTCGTTTAGTCGAACACAACATAACATGTGTTCTGGCAAGTCTTCTGCCTTGTTTCCCTGTTTGATTTACAATACAACATTAACAAATATTTTAGGCATGATCCTATGAATTATAAGAAATCATATGCTTTCTTGAGAAATGATGAAACATTGTTTATTACCTGAATTGTCAAGCCAAAATCCAAGATACATAGCCTCAGTCTATCAGTAAAAGCTTCAAAACCTTTTCTTGAGATGTAGCTAAATCTGTGCATGTCCAAATCGATTTCCAAGTATTTCTCCCCCTGCAGGATTTGAAACAAGAACATGATTCTAAAAGAATTATGGATGTATCAGACATCGCCCCTACATGGGACCAGTTATTGATGATTTTAGTACAACAAACGGGGTGTAGGGGATTTGAACCTCCGACCTCAAGAGAGAAGTATATGCTAATTATCGCTAAGCTATGCTCACTTTGGCACATGGGACCAGTTATTGTTTAGTGGGAGACGGAAACTTTTTTTAAAACAAAAAGTAGCATGAGAGAGAAGATTGTAATCTAAAGAGAGATTAGAATTTAGTGCGGAATTCCTATTAAATTATCATGACTTATCAATGGGCAATGAAAGGTCAGAAAGAAACTTTAGTTGTTCCAAGCTAAACCCAAATAGAATATCACTATTATTTTAGATTGCCTTTTTATTCAAAAGGACAACTTTGGCAGCCAATTAATACAAAAGTGAAACTTTCCTGCGTGGTTTCAGCTTTCAAACACTAAAACTAGATACAATAAGAAGAAAGAAAACAAGCAAATAAGGGGGAAAAGTTTTACAAGTTGAGGATTAGATTGGCACGCAAGATTCAGAAGATAAGCACCACCATATCCAGTTTTCCTTCCCAAGGAAAGATCCTGGTATACTTTTCCTAGTAGAAAAGACGTATTGTCATCTTACTTTTCTTCTGAAGACAAGCACGGAAGCACCCCCCAACTTTATTTTCTTTTCTCAAAAAAAAAAGAAGCTTTTATCAAATGATCCACATTTGATCCACTGGATACACGAATATCAGTAAAAAGACTTCCCTAGGGTTCCTTCTCTCTCAATGATTTATTTTAATCCTAAGAAATATCTTGTAATGTTTGGGTTCAAGTTCAACATAACAACTAAATGAAACAGCTCCTATCCCCACCCTCTAGCACAAAAACTGCAGTTTCTTTTTCCATCTAAAAAAAAATAATCTGGCGGTAGAAAGGTATTGCACTTCAAGTACTAAGAGACATACTTGTACTGCCCTGAAGGTGGCTGTTAGTTTTAGTAATCACGCTAACTAATAAAGCTTAAATGTTATCGACGGCATTGAACTATGTAGAAAACATCCTTTACCCACCTTAGCCCAAAACTAAAAATTCATATATTGCAGCACCAACCATGTACAAAATATCTTCATAGATGCAATGCTTACCAAGTAAAACTCATGTTGGGGTCGTGAGAGCACAGGTTTTTCATTGTACGCGTTCATAAGCTTTTTTTCAGCTGCACTCAAAAGAAGGTCCTCCACATTTGCCGCTCGGCCTATAATTTTCAATCTTTCCCTGAATGGTACAATGCTATCCATAGGGAAACCTCTAACCCTTTCGACTTCATCATTAATTAATTTCTGTCAAGGAAAAAAAAATCAATTATGTAATATATAGTTTCTTTAAAAGTTATATTTCCAAGACGAGAACATGAAGGTTGAATAGATGAAATTTCTCTGAACAGATTTATAGGACAAGATCCAATAAATATATCAGTACATAAACAGAAAATATAAGAGAAAACAGAAGGCAACCCTAAACCCTAAACCCCAGAAAATATAAGAGAAAACAGAAGGCAAACAGATTGAGATAACTTACAGTAAAATGTTCTTGGAAAGAAATTGGAAGTTCCTTCGAATAATTCTCGGATAGCTTAAAGTACATAACCACACTCATTCCTTCACCATCATTTTCTCCTTGAAAGATTGTAGCAGGGTACAATGGTACCTAGAACCAATGAAATACATTCAATAACTAAATATAATCTCATCATGCCCAAGGAGTTTGACAAACAGAAACTAGCTCCTAACATATGTACATGATATGAGGATATAGCTATCAAGTACTTGGTAAATCCCGAGGGAAACTTCTAATGAAATACCCTCAAGCATGGAGGAGATTTCAGACCAAAACACCAAAAACAAGGACAAGGAAAGGAATGTAGAATGAAAAATATACACACCTGAACGTTTACTACAAGAATAGAAGGGACATCTCCAGCTGGATTTATGGCAGGAAGTTCCACAAAACGGGCAATATGATCAATCTTTCTCTGAGACAAGAAGACGTCAGCTCCAATGGGATAATATGCAGCACAATTTTGAGCAAACTCTTTCTTCTTATCTCTGTCAAGAAAAAAAATTAGTGGATTTAATCATAAATTTAGATTCATAGGTAAGCTGACAAGAGACAACAATTAAACTAAAAATTATAAGATCATGTGCATAAGCATGATTGAAGGTAACACACATTGCATAGAGTTGCAAACAAGAAGAAATGTAAGCATAGAATTAAAGATAGCTACTGAACGAAAAATGATTAAATCATATGCAAGAGCATGACTGAAAGTAAACAAATACCTAAATACAATAGAGGAAAAAAAGTGAACATAGAATCCTCACTTTTGTACATGCTTATGATATCAATAGAATATCATTAAATATCTGTAAAATTGAAGAAAACAAAGGAAAACGAAAAGACACGGAAAATAGCTACAACATAGTGGGCTCACCTAAAATAGTTCTTCCCTCGGACTTTAAAAACACTGGGGTCAATAGGTGACCAACAATTGGGCATTCTCTTGCCTATTGGACAGTGTGGAACTGAAGCGCCGGCTATTGGTCTTTGTAAAGGTGCCCTTGGTGATACTGGCCCAAAAAATTAAGAAATTTTAAACAAGCCTCACTCAAATTATAGCATTTGGGAATGCACAAGAAAAAATCTATGAACGTGAAGAAATTAGTGGAAGTACTCACATATCATCTGATCATTGAGTCCTTCCTTCAACTTAAATGAGAGTTTTGAAGATGCTTTTCTCCTTAAATTTGGGGTTCCTTGGTTGATTTGTCTCTTTTTGTCAACTGAGGGTCCAGCAGCAGCAAGATATGGCAAACAAGTATTTGGAAGAAGCCCGCAATTATTCTGCAAGTCGGCCGCCTCGCCTCCTCTACCATTTTCACCCTCTGTGGAAACATCATCTACAAAAATGGGGGTCAAATCATTTCTGCAATCACTAGATCTCTTAGCAAGAATTGTCGCAGTATTTTCATTAGGTTCCTTATTGTTTCGATGCTTTGGTGATGAAACGCTTAATCTGGATGCGATTTCAGAGCCATTTAAAGACAATACATCTGCATTTATTTACATTCACAACGAATCCTCTCTTCAAATATCAATCCTTGCTGTAACGATTCAGTAATCATTAATTAGATAATAATGAAGAAATTTACGCAGACATACCATCACGAACGCTATAAAACTCGTCATCGAATTCCGAATCAAGGACTGAAGTAGAATCAAACCACGCCGCATCGACACTTCCTCTACCTAGATCAATCAAATAACATGAAAAAAAGGGAAAACGAATCAATTAATTTTCCCTAAAAAGGAATTATCAATAATATCTAATAATGTAGCTAATACGTGAGTGACTGCGGAAGAACATGCACCAAATCTGATCGCCAGCAATCAAAAGGATCCACGATCAGAAAAGTAGAGGTAAAGACAAAGAAAAAAAAAAGAGAAAAGGGAAAGTGCAGGTAGAAACCTGCACATGTAGGAGTAGAATGAGGGCGATTAGGTGCAGAAAACGAATCAAGCTTTAGAGAGGAAGTTCGGCGCTTGATACTTCTTCTTCTCCGCCGCCGATTCCTCTTTCCTGACGGAACCAGTCTTCCACGGACGCAACCCTCCGGCTTCGAGCCGCAGAGTCCCATTTTTTCCGGTGGCCGACGGGTTCCTCCTCCACAGATCGGACGGAGAAAGTTGAGAGAATAACAATGCAGGTGCTATGAATTTGAGAGTTTTTAAGTGTGGATTCGTAATCGGAATCGGAGCTCGGCGATGTCGACGAATCGCATACGCAATCCAGAGCACTACTTTTTTTTTTTTTTTCTTTTTCTCTTTGTTAATTTCTTGTTTGCGCAATTATTAGTCATCACGATTCACGGTTGCATTACTCCTCCTTGGGTCCCACACGGCCTCTTGTCATCCGACGGTCCTCGTTTCTTCAAACTTTAGAGCAATTTATCGCCACGCGTCACCCCGCGGCTTTGTTTGAACACGTGGTCTTTTTATTTTATTTTAATTATGGTTAAATTACCAATTTAATTCTAATTTTTTTTTTTTTTTTTTTTAATATTTACCGATATACAGAATTTGTTTTTTAAAACAATATTAAAATTCTATAGTTTCATTATACATAATTTAAATTTATATAATTTATATCTAATAAATGAGTTAATTTTTTTAAATTTTTAATAAAAAAGTTATAGATTAAATATCTCAAAAATAAAACTTGTAATTTAACATTTATTAAGATTAAATATCTCAAAAATTAAACGTGTAATTTAACATTTAATTATTTAATAGTCTAGTTCTAAATATAAACTCTATAAAATTTGAATGATAAATATTTTTAATCATATTTTGATTTAATTTTTTGCTTTTAGATATTTCTTCTTAGAGCAATTTATCTTCTTAATAAATTTGCGTCTCTTTGCTTTTATAAAGAAAAAAAAAATCGTATTTTGATTTCAATACTTTTAATTTTCATCGTTATATTCTTTTTTAATATTTATTTTAGAATATATATATATATATATATATATATATATATATTTTTTTTTTTTTTTTTTTTTTTTTTTTTTTTTTGTCTATATGTCTCATTATTTTTTTCCAATTATAATTTGATATGAAGGTATAAGATTTGTGTTATGAATATACAAATATGTATTAGAATAATCATTTTTTTTTAAATACGTGAATCAAATTAGATATTAAAATATATAGATCAAAATAGTCAAAAGTATGTTAACAAAAGCATAGCTTGAACTGATTTGTATCGCTTAGTGACGGTCCTAAATTTAATCTCCACCCCAAGTTGTAAAAAAAAATAGCCAAAAGTATCTTAAATTAACTATTTTAATTGTTTTATGAAAGTTATTAGTGAAATAACTCGTAAACAATAATTATTATTAATTAACTTCATAATCATGTTGGTTTACCTATTATTAATTAATTTGTGATTAGTTTTGCACCTGTCATTTCTTTCAGATTCTTCCCATGGGGGAGGATCTTGTGGTGAAGGCCCAAATTTAACTTATTGGGCCATCCGAAATTATGAGCCCAATATATTGGGCCTGGCCCATTGATTTTAGTTACGCCTCCGACGGATATTTCCCTCTAATTTTATAGAGCTATCCGAAATTTTAGCGCAGAGCTCCGTTGATGGCGGTTTCTTCGTTCCCGGTTCCTTCTTCATTGAGCGCCATTGCTAACATCGATGTTAGCTTGTTCTCTCTGAATCTTCCATTCGTCAATTTCTGTTCCAGACCGAGTACTCATCCATCGTCTTCTATCATCGTTTGCTCGTCCAGTGAGTTCTTGTTGTGTTATTTTGCTGTATTCTTTATTTTGCTGTAATTGAACTTTCAATTGTGTATTGGTTTCAGAAGCTGGGAACGATACGGTGACGGAGCGGAGGAAGAAGTTGTTGGAGCAATATGGACTTGATCCTAACGAGTTTTTGTCTGAACCTTCTACTAATGTTGGTTCTCCTTCTTTCTGATCGATGTTTTCTTTCATTTCTTTTGAAACCTGAATAGTTTGGAGACGAGTGACTGACATTGTATTATTCTTTGCTGTTTGGATTGTGCAATTACACTATATTCGCTACGGAATTCAGCGTTTGGATATTTGGTAATGACTGACGTTCTTCATCTTTCTGATTGTTAATTTTCCTTATAGCGAAGAAGAGAAGTGCGAAAATTGGGAAAAGGCAAGCAGATTTCAGTTGAGGATTCTAAACCTCAACGGCAGACCCATAAGTTACTTCAGGTACGAGTTTTGTTCCTTTTTCCCATTTTGTTTGGTGCTTTGTGCTAGGATGAAGATATGGGGTAGCCTCAAGTTGTGACAGCGTGACATTGACATTGATATTAGTGAGAAATGTTTGTGTAATAGGATATTGAAGGTCTTTTGCTTGACATTTCATATGGGGTAGCCTCAAGGGGGGATATGAACAAAAACTCTATTTGGATTAAAGATATTCCCTCTTAAATATCAAACTACACAATTTGAAATCTATCGTATTTGTTTAATTCTGTAAGTTGATTGAAATATCTCATTTGGATTTATTTCAGTAACATCTACACCAAGTTAATAATTTTTTAATAGGCCAATTTGCCATATTGAAAGCTAAAATACTAATTTTAGTTTGAGCAATATGCAATATTATGTCTGTTGCTAGAATTTGTTACGTTGATGAGACACATGGATCTTCCAATGCCTACATCACGTGTACCACAAATATATGGAAAGCAATCAATATGTTGGCTACCTCAGGTGCTTGGAGGAAGTGCTCGGAGAATGAAGCTACTCTCACCAAAGGGCTTGGATGTACGACCAATGATGGAAGTTGTGAAAGGTGCAGCTTTTGATATTATGCAGGTTGGAGTTGTATGTTAAATATTAATAATTTCTTTCACGGTACGGTACCAGATCATTCTGCTAACTTATCGAATGATTCAGAGTTTGTTGATTTCTAGTTCAAGAGCTCATTAGGTAGCAAAATATTTTATATATTCATACTTTTCTTGGGTAGGTTGCTGGTAGCCATCTTGTCACAAAAAGAAAAGCTCTAATGTAATTTGAACATGCAGGCTGCTGGTGGCTGTCCAGTATCTTTAAGGCCTGGTCGTTGGTTAGACTTGTATAGTGGTACTGGATCAGTTGGTATTGAAGCTATGAGCCGTGGATGCTCTGAGGTATCAGATCAATTGAGAATTTAGTTTGGTATAACATTGTCCATAATTTTTAGAAATAACCAACTGATAAAGCAGCTTTCGAACTATATTTAGATAGGGATTGGCTTGATGTACGAAATTATCAATGTCATGATAATTATTCTCTATATCTCTTTTTCTTGTTCTCCTTCAATAGTTTCTGCTCCTTCAACTTCCAGGTGCATTTTGTTGAGATGGATCCATGGGTTGTTTCTGATGTTTTAAGGCCAAATCTGGAATCTACTGGGTTTTTTGATGATTCAGTCATTCACACAATTCGAGTTGAGAGTTTTATAGAACGAGCTGAGCAGCTTATTGGTATCCCATCTAAACTTCAATTTTCTCGTTGTTGTTTGTTTTATCCTAAGAAGTGCATCTTTTGTTTTTTTTTTTTTTTTTTCCTTTTGAAAACAAAGATACATCTATTTAAATATATATTTGAATACTGTTATGCATCTAATGTTTCTCTTGTTAAAACTATTTTAATTCATTATATATTTAATATATTAAAAGGGAGATGAAGGAAAAATGACGGAGACTTATATTTGAGAATATATTTATTACTCTTGTTTTAAGTGCCCAGCTAGTTTTTGATATATGTCTAAAGTTGGAAAGTGAAGTATTCAATACATATCAGTCACACTACACGTGTATTCTAATTAAGCCCCCTGTACATCATAAATTTTATCTGATGTGAATCATGCAATTCCTTTTTTTATAATCCGGTGTATGTCTGACTAAACAGCAACAATAACTCATGGGGGGATATAGATCTCGATAATTGAACTGCATTCAAATTTTGAAGGGGATACAGTTTTGCTTGATTTCAAAATACTTATACAATAACCAATAATTAATACTTTCATCAACTGATAATTACAAATGGTTGACAGCTTCTATTTATATCAGACTTGTACCTGAATAATCTTCTTTAAGCTTTTGATACAGATGGAAAATGGAGTAGGACAATAAACCAATCCCTTATCTGATGCAGCATTCTATTACGCAAATAAAACCCTGATTGAGGTTTAGAATGATCTGGCATAAAAGCACTGAATAGATTCATCATTATCATTCAAGTCTGGTGTGTAAAACTCATGACTCAAATAAAGAACGCACTTGCAGAAGATACTATCAACGTACTAAAGTGCAGCACCCAAAGTTTTAACAAATTTATCTGTTGTGGTTTCATTAAAATTGCATAACTTTGTGATCAAATTGAGGAATTAGAGTAAAGATGCAACTGAAAATGGTAAATGTACATGGTGTATGCATGTCTCACCTTGGTAGGAAAAAAGAATCAGTAAAATCAAACAACATTTCTCCTTTTTTTTATTAGAAGAATAAAAAGAATCAGTATAGTTCAATACAATGTATAAACTTCTATAATTTATGTTTTTAAGACTACCCAATTATTATGTCAAGAATATTGTCTTGTCTAGGTAATGATAGGCCATTTGATTACATTAGTGTTACCCCACCGTACACACAAGTTGATTATGGGGTACTCATGGGGCAACTATCAAAGTCAGCCTTAGTTGGAGAAGATACCTTCATTGTAAGTTGTAATTTTCTTGTTCCTGCTAAAGATATTTCTTTACATACGGTTTACCTTCCTTTCTCTCACTTTGACCATTGTGATCTAGGTGGTTGAATATCCATCAAGGACTGACATGCTGGATTCGTGTGGATGCCTTATTAAGGTAATTGAATCATGCAGGTATTTTACATTCTTAATGTTATGAATGAATAAAATCATTAATAGGAAAAAATTGTATTTCAACTGAAATTTGTCCACTGATATATACAATATCCCTAGCCTGATGGAATTTATTGAGAAGCTATGGGCATGGTTCCTGGGCGATTATATTTTTTGTAATTGGGTCAAGTTAACTGTAGTCTGTAATGTAATCAACACCAAGAGTAATTGAGGTAATTGAATCATGCAGGTATTTTACATTCTTAATGTTATGAATGAATAAAATCATTAATAGGACAAAATTGTATTTCAACTGAAATTTGTCCACTGATATATACAATATCCCTAGCCTGATGGAATTTATTGAGAAGCTATGGGCATGGTTCCTGGGCGATTATATTTTTTGTAATTGGGTCAAGTTAACTGTAGTCTGTAATGTAACACCAAGAGTAATTTTCAAGGCACTTGAAAAATATATATACAAGAAGGGATCGGGGGTCTGATATCTTGCAAATTTCTGCTGTTGCTTTCTTTGTATTTTTTGTAGTCTGGAAATGGGATCTGCATTTGGTGAGATCTATTTCAGTTTTTTCTCTTAACGTCTTTCCCTATTGAGAAACAAATATATTTTTATCTAACTGCAGATTACTGACCGACGGTTTGGTCGAACACACTTGGCTATTTATGGACCCAAGTGGGCTGAGAAGAAGAAAAAAGAAAAAATAAAATTGTTTGATGAAGTTTCTATAACCGCCAAGTGAAATTAGCTGGTGATATTGTTCAGCAACAATTGCTACAAGCTTAAACTCAAGTGGTCGGAAGGAAACTTAAAAGAGCTGCATGCTTTAAAGCGTTGCCATCGTTCCATTCTGTTGGCAACTAGGAGTTGAAGTATCCAGATGTTGATACTACTTTTCTTGATTCTATTGGCATCTTGGAAGTACAGGGTTTCCAACTATTGCAGGTCAAGGCTATGTATGTAATCTACAGTCACCCACGCATTGTCTAGTTCTAGAATTTATATTCGAAGCTGCATGATGGTAAGGCTTATAGAAAACAAGGCAGAGAATGTACCCACCTAATTATTTCCCGTTTTTTTTTTCTCTTTTTTGGTCTAAATTGATGTGTACTATGTACTTGAGCAGTTTCCAAGTAGATTTTTCCTCAGTGAGAGAAAGTATAACCTGTAGAAGATTCTATTCGAACTCAAATCTCTTTTTTTTTTACCTTTTCGGTTATTTAGAATCATGCATTTTATGAACTTGTTGATCTCCAAGTTTACCCTTGTCACTCTTGTGCTGCTTTAGTTGTTCCTAACTTCTGTTTTACTCAATTATTAGGAATCTTATCATATCTTATTTGATTTTGCAAAAGTTCTTAGGGTTTGTTTTTTGCCCTTGCTTAGCAAGAAAAATTAGAATCCGGGATAGTTTGCTGACACATTTTTTTTTCTGACTCTACAGATATCATTATTATTAATTTGTGTGTGTGTGTGTGTGTGTGTGTGGGTGGGGTGGGGTGGGGTGTCTCTAAACGTAGGTTGGACTCTAAGTCTCCACTGTAGGTCAATAGGCACAGGACATATCTCTTTGGCTCTTGCAGGTTGCAGTTTAACAGAGAAGCCAAGCTGAGTGAGATGGACATCATGGAAAAGTAGTCTTATAAAGGGGAAGAATTGGAAGGGATGGTGGATATAAACCATGCTGATATCTCACATATGATAGAGGAAAGACACTGGAACTGATTAAAGAAGCTGTTGGGATCGACAAGTCCTTCGCCAACATGGTTATTTTGGACAGAATCCTAAATGTGAAAGTTCTGTACTGACATAATTAAATAGGTTCTAAACATGTGTACATGTATGCATATATAATATTCAATATGCCATGCCTAGAGAAAAAAGAAGATATTTGAGAACATGACAAAACTTTAGTCACTTATAGGCTTTGAGTTACTTTTCATTGCCCATTAGTTTTGTTTTTCATTTTTTGGGATCCAGTTACAGTTTCACTGTATTTTCTTCTTTTTTTAGTTTGCCACATGCTGGTAGGACCCACTAAGTAAATTTTTTCCAGGATCCTTTGATGGAGTCAGTAGATTGGGAAGCCCTAATCTTCTCATTCATGAACGTGGCAAAGAGGCCTAACCATGCCCAGGACCTCGTTTTCTGGCATGATTCAGAGTCAATTTAGAGTAATCAGAATTCTTGTAATCATACATGCGAAACTGCTTGCCTCATGAAATTACAAAGAAAATGGTTCTTATGGGCATCAATTTACTTTGGTATCAGGATACTAGCTTCTCAGTTGAATGGCTTTGATTTTGCCTTCAGTATTGACTTGAGCCAGAAACTGTATCCATGAAGCTTTTAGTTCATTGTGTACCAGGCTTAGGACAGCACCGCATCTAAACAAATTGTGTTTTTCATTTTTCATTGTTCTCTGATGGCAATTGTTCATCTCTTTTTCCAAAACAGGGTTTAAAAGCAATATTTTCCTCTAAAAAATTAATACCTTCATCATTTTTGTGGGCGCTGATGGAATACCAGACATTCAAAACTGACTCAGGTTAGTAATCATTTCTCTGATAATTATATGGCCTAATTGGGATTAACACTTGAGCTTCTTCACAAAATTTTAGTCTAATATTGTAGATTTGGCTATGCCTCGTCTTTTACAAGCTTGGTTTTAAATGCTCTGAGTTCATGAGATAGTGAGGTCCCCCAATTCCCCTTTTGTAGCTATGGGAAAATGCAGGAACTAAGGCAAAGAAAGAGGAGAGGAGCTGTTGGACACATTATTCCACAATAAAGTGACATAAATAACTACTTTTCTGCGTTTAAATCAGATTCCTTCTCTCTCTTCCCACGCGAACACAAAGTACAGTTTTACTGATACAGTCTTTAAATACAAAACAAAACAACCTTACAACCCGCCAAGACCTCAGCCAACCCAAATTAGCTTTCCTTCTCTGTTCTTTCTTCTTTCTTAGTCCATAGTTGTTATCCCTTCTTCACTTTCACACCCTGAAAATGTCTGATTTTAGTCATTTCTGTGTTTCTGTTCTGAATGGATGATGACCATTATTGTTGGTCGGTTGGAAGCTGTGAGATAAAGGAAAAGGGTTTTAGTGTAATGGAGAATAACTGTAGATTTTTTAGGCCTCTGTTTGGAGCTTTTCTCTTTCTTGGTATCATCTGGTTTTCTTTCATTGGAGTGATTGATAATAATAATGCTAGCCCAGCAGCATCCAGAGGAGCGACAGACATGCAGTGGAAGCTTATTGGAAGAGAGAAGCAGCATGTCTTTCATTGGCATTCTGATTTCCATTCTGTCAGCAAGAGAAGAGTACCAAATGGACCTGATCCAATCCATAACAGGTACACAATTCTACTTCATCTAATTTACTAAAACTACACATATTTCCTTTTCTTCTGCTCTTTGCAAGTATTGTCTTGAACCATTTTGGTCTTTTTTTGGTGGGTTTTACGATATGATGTAGAATTCTATAGAATTTTGTCATCTTGAGGACAGAATTTTGACCATAGAATCTTGTCCCTAAAAAAAGGCAAATTAACGCGTATGAAGGTGACAACGTAACTTCAATTAGAAGAAAGATAAATGGACTGAGTTGTATTTTTATTAGTAAATTTATCAACTATTACTCTATTGCTTTTATCTCTTCCAATTGTCGTTATTAGTTTCCTTCTGAACTACACAAATTGTAAAGCATGGAACAGAATTCAGCTTCTGCCCCGACCATTTGATCATTTTAAAATAATGTATTGCTCTGCCTCTACGCAGTTTGCTTGTTTTTTTTTTCTTTTTTTATTTGGTTGTAGCAATTTGGGTGATGCAGGAAACTATTTCAATTGAGATGTGTTGAAGTTGATGATAGACTCACTTTTTTTTCAAAAAAAACAAAAAACAAAAAAAGGGGGAACAAAAGTTCTTTTTTTTATCACTCTTTCTCTTATTTTTATGAGCTATTAAAGGCATTGGGGCAAGGACTTGACCACTTTAGTTCATAAACTTGAGATAATATTGTTTCTGTTTGCATTGGCTAACGATTTTTATGCACAAAATTTGAATTCAGGAGAGTAGAGAATTCAAAACAACCACCAATTCGAGCATGAGCAAATCAAGGAGATAGATCAGCTGCCAGAAAAAGCTCAGAAATGAACAGTTTTTTTTCTTTTTCTTTTTTTTACATGTAAATGTTAATATTATGCTCTCCATCAAGGATAGATCAGATCCTGCATTGAGACTTTTGTCCCCTAAAGCACTGACATGGCAACTGTTCTTAGTGGGTTTTTTTGGGTAAAAAAAAAAGAGATTTTGGATAACTTTCCCTCAAAATTTTCAGTTGTTACTAGTCAGTCATCATTTATTTGATCTCAGATGCAAAGTGTTTGTTTTCTCGGAATTTGAAGATTATATATTGTTTCTTGTCGTTCACATGTATTTGTATAACTTTATTTTTTTCATTAATATCTTTGTCTTTTTATGCGACACATTCTTAAAAAGTGGAAAATGATTGATAAGGTAATTGGTAATTTTAAATAGTAAAAATGGCTATAACCCAAACCCTGCTGCAACTTTAATTGATAATCAATCCATTATCTCGGAAATCTGAGTAAATCTTAGCAGCTAATTTGAGGAATAAAGTAATGGAATATTTTTCAGATGTTTTTTGATGAGAATATATAATAAAGGATTAAGGAGTTGCTTTTGATAACATTTTTTTTTTAGTTTTGTTTCCAAAGAATGATGTGACATATTTATCATTTTTTTTTTCTCCCTAATCTGCTTTTAAAGATTTATTTTCTAAATTTTAAGAATTTTTAAAACTTGAAAATGTAGTTCTAAAAAATAGGGTGAAAACAAAAGAGGAACTATTTGAACAAATTTGTCTAGTAGTTGTAACTTCTATTTCAATTTAGGAAAAATAATTGAAAACTAAATTTAGAAAGAAAAAAATCAGTGAAGAGTTGAAATGATGAAATTTTTCTCCTCTTTTTTTAAGGTTGGGGTGGAGCCTTTGTGACATAGCAAGAAATCTTCTATAATCTAAGCTGAAACATGCTCAATTATACATGTACATTCATTTTCATAACTTCATTATAACAAAATTCTTAATCATAACTTAATGGTACAAAAACTAAATTGCTAGCGAGTATGAGCATAGCTCGACAAACACAAATCATATATGCTCATATATCCTCGACCAAGATATCAGATATTGTTCGAACTCTCTAGTTCACATATATTACCTAACTAAATTACTCGAGCCTCCTCCAGTAAAAAACAATACAAGCTTTAAAAATAGGAGTTATATAATAAGATTATATGATGTTTAGAAAATTTAATATAATTAATGGCATTAGAAAACACGTGGAGAAGCATGAGGAAAGATTGTACTTTTGATAATTGTACTCAAACGCATGGGAGAGTGTAAAATTCAGACAGATTCGTGAATAATGATCGTGCATCCAAACAAAAAAAAAAGGTTTCAAAATTTCAAAAAAGAAAAAAAAAAAAAAAGAAAGATAAAGATAAAGAAAAAAAAGAAAAAGAAAAAAAGAAGTAGAAGAAGGGAGCAGCCCCCGAGAAAGGTTATGGGCAGTGGGCAACTCCCCTCCGACGGGATTCTCTCACTGTTATTTCATCTTCATCTTCTCCATTCTTCATTCTTATCTATTTCTTTTTACAAAATATAATAAATAATTTCTTCTCACTATAAAATTTTGTAGAATGATATTTTGATATTTTTTGTCATTAATAATGGACAAAATCATGCATATTTATACAACCTTTGAGTTAATCAAGAAAACAGAATAAACTAAATATAACAAGTAAATCTCTGACTGCAGAGTATATACAACCATATATTCCGAGATTCACGGTGTTGATAAAGCTAGACGTCGAGATATACGAATATATACAACTATATACTCCGATATTCATGGTGTTGATAAAGGTAGATGCCGAGATATACGCCGCCCTAGGTTTTTTTCTCTCTTCTTATAAAACCTGCTCTGATACCATATGAAGTTTTGGAGAAAGATACTTTGATATTTTCTGTCATTAATAATAGACAAAGTCATGCATATTTATACAACCTTAATGAGCTAATCAAGAAAAACAAAATAAGCTAAATATAACAAGTAAATCTCTGACGGCAGAGTATATACAACCATATACTCCGAGATTCACGGTGTTGATAAAGGTAGACGCCGAGATATACGGAGTATATACAACTATATACTCCGATATTCATGGTGTTGATAAAGGTAGATGCCGAGATATACGACGCCTTCAATAACCACCATCTTTTTTTTTTGTCTTGATTGCATCCTAATTGGTTCTTATTTCAACTTTAATTTCGATGTAGTCTCTCTTTTACTTAAGTTTGTACATTACATCCTTCTCATTTTCAATAACGTTTTTTAAAAATAGTTTTGTTCTAAACTTTCAAACTAACTTGTCCACAATTTAGTTTTTGTACTTTTAAATCTATAACAATTTAGTTTGTGCACTTAATTTTTTTTTTTTTTTTGTAACAATGTGTAATCTTTACTACTAAAAAATCTCATCAAAATTAAGTGTCATTTTCTATCACATGTAAAAAATAAGTTAGATCTCTCATTAAATTTTTACTATATTTTTCACACTAGACTAAATTGTTACACATTTCAAAGTAATACATGAACTAAATTGTTACATACTAAAGTTTAAGTGGCTAAATCTTTTGCAAAATTGAAAGCAAATGACTAAATTATTACAAACTAAAGTGAATTAAATTGTTACTCTCAAGAAAGTTCATGGATTAGTAATGTTTTTTTTAACCAAGAGTAATAAAAATCTTGACATACCCAAGTTATTTGTCAGCTTAAACATACTCAGTTGGTTAAAATATTATACATTAGCTTAAAAGTTATATATATGTTTGAATCTTCAACCCATCTTGCCAATCGAACTCAACTTATTATAACTTCAAATAAAAGGTTAGAAGTCTGAATCTCCACCTTATATATTGTCGAATTAAAAAAAAAAAAAAAAAAAAATCTTCACCACACATTATTGAACTAAAAAAAAGTACCAATATGTTGTATGTATCATTTAGTTTTCTTCTAGCATTTGTTTAACATGTGTTAAATCAACTAATATTTTATGTGTCATTTTCATATAGTAAAGAATGTCAATGACAACAAAGATTACACAGATTAATTATAATTAAAAATTGAAAGTTTAAAGATATAAAATAAGTACTTTTTTTATTTTTATGTCAAATCAACATAGTTGAATTAGATTCAATTTTCGTATTAATTAAATATTTTTTTAAAAAAAAAGATCAACATTTTAAAATCAAAAATTATGGCAGGTTTAGTACTTGATCTAAAAACAGAAATTTAAAAACATGTTTTTCATTCAACACAAAGTCATATTTCATGTTTTCAACTATGAATTTAATAGTAAATTCAGAAATTGAATATCAATTTAATTAATTTTTCAAAATATGTTTGATAAGATTTTTATAAACCTTAAAACTACTTGTAGTAGTTACCAACTAAATATTAGGTTGAATATAAACTATTATTAATTAATTTATGAACATATTTTATGTTATAAATTTTGTATAATTATTATTTTATAATATCATATAATTTATAATATATTGTATTATACATATTTAAATTTAACAAAAATAAATATTATATTTATTCAAATTTTTATCTTTTTAAATATAATTTTGCATTTAAAATTTTTTAATTCAAAATCTGGATACACTAAAAAAAAAAAAAAAAAAATGTTGTATTCAGATTTTTCACAGTTTAGATCATAGAATCCAGAAACAGTTTTCAAAAACAAAATTTAGACTGCATATCAAAAGCATAATGAATCTAAAAAGATAAAACAAGAATCGGAATTGCCTATCAAACATGTCTGTAGGTACTATAATTTTTATCTAAAAAAAGTACTACAATTGTAATTTAAGTTTTTTTTAATCATCCCAAAATAATGACAAATAATATAGCAAAATGTAAAATATTTTGCAAATATGACAAAAAAAAAAAAAAAAAAAAAAAAAAAAAAAAAAAACAAACAAACAAACAGTGATAATGACTCATAACCATAAATAAAAGAACTACCATTGATAAACTGAACTGTATCAGCAACTATCACTAATAGTCATTGATCTGTTATCAGTGACTATGTCATATTTGTAAATCTTTTAAAAAAAGTGTTATATTTACAATTATTTTATCCTAAATGGACACCTTAATTAAGGACTATAATTACGTTAAAATGAACATATAACTCAACAATAGTTGACATGTAGTACATCTCATGTGGTGTAGGTTAAATCCCTATATTATAAAATTTTAAAAAATAATAATAGTTTAATCATTTTTTTTTTTGACAACATGTGGTGGGAAGGGGGATTCAAACTTGAGATCTTTTACTCATAATTCATACATTATGTCGGTTGAGCTATGCTCAAGTTCACATTTTAATTCTTTTCCAGCGTGTTCTCACCATTCATTTTTTAATAATAAATGATATTATTCTTTCCAAAATCATGATTTGTAAATAGTAAGCCCATTAGGAGTCATTCGATTATTATTTTTAAAATTGGCTTTGAAAATTAAAATAGAACTTTGATTTTAGTTATTGAGAAATCATTTATAATTTTGAATAAAGTAGGAATTAAAAGAAAGAAATAGAAATTAATTGAGGAAAAAAATTGTTTACAAATTTCTACATACAATTTAGATCAGGAATCTTTTGTTTCATTTAAAAACTTTTTTTTTGTTGAACTGGTCAAAGTAATTATGGGAAGGAAAAGATGGAGATCTTTTGAATGATTAGAGAGAGAGAGAAGAAGAAGAAAATGTTGGACCCCGTTGATATGAATATAAAGAAGAAAAGAAAATGTTTGGGACCCATATGCTCAAGACGGATTTTTTTTTTCTTTTAATTGATAATTTTGTTTTTTTTAAAGATATTTAATTAATACGAAAATCGAGATCACTTAATTAAAAACACGACTTTATGACAATTAAACTATGTTCGATTTGACCATTGATAAAATTTTTGACAAACAGAAAGAAGAAAGTTGTCACATAAGAAGATCCAATATTTTTAAATGTCTGATATTCAGATGCTTGAGAATCTAGATATAGGATTTTTCTAAAGAGTTTGTTTTTTTCCCTTTTTTTAACTGATAAAAATGTTAAGGTTAATAATATATTTAAAATGTTAAATTTGTTTTCTACCATGTTTACTAAATAATATCGCATAGCCCGTTAATAATTAAGGAGAACTAAGTGTAATAGCACCAAAAGTTAGTTCAGGGTCTTATTACCTACAATGTCTAATATAAAAAACATTACGATCTAAAAGTTTCATTGGAATCTAAGACGTCCAAGTGGCATAAAATTTGGATTCCACAAACAAAATAAGTTAATTTATGGGTTCTATTTCCCTCTCTACACATATGATCAAAATTGAGAACATTTTGTAAATAAGTTATCTAAAAGGCATTTTCAATAATCAAGTTTATCTTCATTAGATCTTCACATGTGTCCATGGAGAGGGTGAATGATTTGGAATGCATCACTTTCAACATAGATTTTATGAGAAGAATTTAACCACAAAGACGGGAGACCTTCAACAATTGCTTGGACTTCCAAACAAAGGGATACTTCACTTCACAGAAACACTTTTATCACATCATGCCAACATAAATTCTCCAAGCTCATTACGGACAACCCAACCTAGGCCTCCTCGGCTCGATTTTTAGTTTCGCTCCAAGCAGCGTCATAGTTCAGCTTCCAGCAAGTCATATATGAGGAGGACATCAAACCTTCGTATCAATCGTATGCCCGTTACTAATCAATGTATTCAACGCCTGGGGTGGAGGAGGGTTCAACTTGAGATATTCCTCAATGTATTATTTGCTAATCAAGGGTATGAAGAGTCAAATCTTTTAACTCGCTACCTTTGTGTAGGAGATAATTGTGATAGCTAGGTTCACAGTTGCCATAACACTATATTAGACTGAGCTCTCCATACGGTTTTTTTTCTCCATATTTCAACCTATTCCACATTAATATTTGGTGCTCCACGCAAACCTATCAGCCAAAATAAAATCATTAGTGGGGTAATATAATGACTTCATACATCTTTAGAAAAGACAAGCAAGGAAATTTGGGAAGTACGAGATTAACGTGTGTGGGAAGGATATCATGATAAGTACACCACTCGCAATTTTTAACTTTGGGTGGAACTTTGACTGTCCAAAAATTCTTTCGGAAAATTCGTTGTAAACATGACATAGAAGGAGAATCATCTTATTCTGATGAAGTTGAACTCTCAATATATATGTACTTTTGACTTTAAAAATGTCACCTTTATCCGAGGCCCAAATAGACGTGTCTTCCGATCTCAAAAAGAAGTTAGAGGTATTTGGTATGATATCTTAACATCTTCTCGTTGCAAAGTGTTGGTTTATAATCTCTTCATATTCCAACAATGGTTGGTTCCTCATCTCATCATCTACGAGTATAGGTTTGTAGTTCTCTCTCTTTGGGATCCATAGCCACATCCACATGCATATCATCATTAGTTATTCTCCAAAATCTTTGTTAAGTAAGTTCCTTACCCCCATAATATATTTGGCCATATGTAAGAAGGATTATGTCCTAATAATATTATTCTACATTTGACTAATAATACTACTGTTATAGTACATAATAATATATTCATTTAATCTAAATTTAATTGATGTATCAATTTTATCCAATTAAATTTTGTATATGAATCAAGTTCATGTAAATTTAATTAATTAGTTATAAAAATTACAAATAATGATTCAATGTCCCATAAATGAAAAATAATATATTTTTCAAAAAAATAATAATAATATAAAAGATAAAAGATAAAGCATAACTATTGAGAATTGGATATTCAAATTCTTTATTTATTGAACTAAAAATAAGCATAGATCAATAATTAAAACATCTTTATTTTCTCTAAAAAAATTTAATTTCAAATTTTCATTCTCACATGTGATGTCGAAAGTAAAAAAATACAAAGGAAAAAATAAAACTCGAGATTGAATTTTCACTTTTCAAATTAAAAGTATAATTCACCCCCCTTTTTTTTTTTAACTATATTTACCATTTATCTTCAACTTTGGATTGCAAAATTTGTGAGAATAATTTATTTTTGTTTTGTCCCCAACCACCTTTCAAACGGCAATTGAGGACAAGATCCTAAAGGACCCAACTTAGGTAGTTTTTTTTTTTTTTTTTTTTTTTTTTTTTTTTTCCCTTAAATATACGTATGCTTTTATTTATTTATTTTTATTTTAATTTTTGAGCGAAATGGTGGAGGGATTAAATTGTATTGTAAAAGAAACCCACCTTTTGTTTTACTTGAGAATTATAGGATTGAAAAGAAACCCCACTTCTCTCTCTCTCCAATTGAATAAAGAAACATAATTAGAAAATTCAAAATTAAGGTATTTGCCCTACAACTTTTGCTTTTTCCTCTTTTCTTTTTGGTTTTTATTTTTTTTATTTTTTATATTTGAGAAATAAACACATAAAGAAAGACTTGGTCCAACAAAGTAACTAATGCCCACACAAATGTATAAATAAAAGTTAGAACTAAATAAATAAATAAAAGTAAATGAAAACATTTTCAACCTTCAAGTTGTAATGGGACAGATTCTCATCTCCAGCAGTTTTCTTTGAATTGAAATTTTGCTCTCTCCGTGTTTTTTTTTTCTTTTCTTTTTTTTTGAAAAAAATAATTGTATGAATTTAGGGTAAACTAATTATGAATATAAAAAAATATTTTTAAATATTGACATTTTTTTTTTATCGATTATAGTTATAGTCAACAGATCAGTTACTATTATTATTAGTAATAACTACTGATACATATATTTTTTTTTATATAGAATATTGTAGACTATCACCAATAACAGTATATCAATGATAGTCATTTTATTAATGACTATTCGTAGTAGTTTGTCTATCATCGATATATTTTTATTTTTTATATTTATAAAATATTTTATAATTTACTATATTTATCATTATTATTATTTTACGAGGGCTACTCAACCAATTTTTTTTCTAACAAATTCATTTTCCAACATTGCATTGACCCGTTTCTATTTTTAATTACATATTATGACAATTCTAGATATCATTTAATGAAAGTTTTGTTTTATCTGTTTCAAATCTTGTTTGACGCTATTTTATTTTATTATTATTTATTATTTTATTTTTTAGTTTGACAAATACTTAAATGAAAGATCCAACCTTTAATCATAAAAAAAAGTAATGAAAATTTTGTCTACCAAGTTAGATATATATTTTTTTTTTTTTTTTATAACATGCGGTCACTAAGTCGCACAGTTGAAATATGCTCATGTTAACAAGTTAGAATTATAATTAAAATTTAATTTATATACTTGATAATTGATGTAGATGTTAATTAACTATAATGTCATGTCAAATCCGAAGATAAGGTCGAAAAACGTTTGTATAACAACCAATTTACATGTAACTAAAATTCATTTGGTAATATTTTTAATTTCTAAAACTTAGTCAAATATATTTTTCTTTTCTTTTTCAGCTTTCTAGAACACTTCAAATTTTTAGTCATATTTCAATTTTTTAAGAAAGTACTTTTTCAGACCATTCTTTACAACAATCTGGTTATGCTTGTCCATATCTTATATTTTTCACCTTTTATAAACACTCATGGGTCGTATTTAAAAAAAAAAAAAAAAAAAAAAAAAAAAAAAAAAAAAAAAAAAAAAAAAAAAAAACTCATGGGTTTTTTGTTCATTTTTTATAAACGAATTTTAAAAACTATTTTTTATATAGTTCTTAAATTTTAATTCAAATTTCAAAAACCTTTCCAAAAAGTAGATTACTTGACAAAGAAACTAAAAATAAATAAACTTGTTTTTCAAAGCATATTTTTTTTTAAAAAAAAAAAACAGTCATTAAAGAAGTCTCCAGTCAGTCAAATTTGGTTAAGATCCCTAGTAACATTTTCAAAAATAATTATTAGCAAATGAATTCAATTTTAGAAACATAAAACTATGAAAAAATTGTTATCAAACAAACCCTTAACGACGAAAAGAGATAAATATAGCAAGAAATGTATTTTAGATAAATTATCAACCAAGAAATTTCACAGGAAGTGTCATGAATGGACAATTAGATGTGTGTGGTGTTGACTTTGACCACCTTACCAAAAAAAAAAAAAAAATGTGGGTGCACGTAGGGTTGCAAAGAACTATTTAGCCTGGAAAAAGATTAGTAATAATAATCATACAGAACAAATTCAGAATTTGAAAGTTTCAAAGTCAATGCCCAACTCATCAAGACAATTGGCAGAATGAGAAAGCAGACAATTTTTTCTTCTACATATACATAGATTATATATTTATACAGAAGCAACTGAATATAAGAGCACGGTTCGAGAGTTGTCGATATCGAAACGAGTAGACATTAGCACCAGGTGAGAAAAAAGAGGGCAGCATTCGTGCAGATCTTAGAAGAAAGAAGACACCACTTTTGATCTTTCAATTGGCTCCTTAACATAGATGATATACATCCTAACAAGTTTTAACCTACATATTTCGATGTAAGGATCAAATACATATCATACAGAACAATGAGGGTACCACATAGAAATGAAATAATGATATGATTATTGGCGAGATAATAACGACATTTTTCGGTAACTGACTCTAAGTCATCTAGGGGAATGTCATAAATGCTCTTAATCTCAGCTCGTCACAACGACATTTCGAGTCTTTGATGGTCATTTATCACATAGCAAGAAACAATAACGATGCTTATAAAGCATACATACAAGGCATCGAGCAGTAGGAGCAATGTTAGTTTAAGCGTTAGAGCAAAACCGATTTGATGTGCTTTAGTTTTTATGTTTTGTTCAAAAGCATGAAATCTCTATAGAGGCAGTGAACCATCCAAAGAAAGGACAATAGATAAATTACTTTAGAATCCAAGAACCTACAATCTAACTTGCGTTTATTGTATCATACAGCCATAAGAAACAAATGTGGAATCAAGTTTTTTTTTTACGCGAGTCGACACGATTTACATTAAGGGCCGTTGAGAACTCACCAGAAGATGTAGAAATCCCAAGTCCTCTATATAATGTTTTCCATCCACATATATTTTCTGGAGCTACATCGGGTCGGTATCTCCCTTGCCAAGTAAAAGTGGGAATTCATCATCTGGTTCAGAGAAACTGTAGTCTTTAGCCATTGTTTTCATTGACTGATAAACCTGATACATAGACCACCTATCCTTGGGCCGAGAAACAATGCAGTTCATTGTAATTTTGAGAAATTGTAAGATTTCCTCATCGTTCCCTTTCCCACAAAGATCTATATCAATAACATCCTTAATTCGACCCGAACTACTTAGCTGACTAACCCAATCCACCAAGTTACCCTTATAGCCCTCCTCTGCTCTGGTGACTTCAAGAGGTTTTTGGCCTGTGATCAACTCCAAAAGCACAACCCCAAATCCATAAACATCCCCCTTCAAAGAAGCAACCATGGTGCTCGGATATTCGGGAGCAACGTAACCAAGCTCCCCTAAATCTCCATTAACAAAACTACTGTCGTGGGAATCCGAAGCCATCAACCTTGCCAATCCAAAATCCATGATCCTAGCATCATAGTCTTCATCCACAAGAATTACACTAGAACATATGTTTTGATGCATGAATGGAGGTTGGCATCCATGGTGAAGCCAAGCAAGACCCCTAGCCGCACCCAGACCGATCCTAAACCTAGTTGCCCAATCCAATACCTCAACATTTCCATGTAACAAAGAGGACAAAGTCCCATTAGACATATACTTATAAACCAAAAGCTTTTCCTCTTCCACAACACAGAATCCCAAAAGGGGTGTCAAATTCGGGTGCCTTATCAATCCTAACCGGTTCATCTCCATCCGAAACAGCTTCTCGCCGAGCTTGCAGGTATTGAGCCGCTTAATAGCGAGCACAGAGCCATCTGGAAGAACAGCTCTATAAGTAGTCCCAGTTCTAGAAGAAACTAGAATGTTTTCAGAATTGAAATTGTTAGTAGCAGCCATCAAATCAGCCAACTTAACTTTGACAAGAGGCTTTTGAAACAAGGAAACTTGAACAAGCTTATAGGCTCTCAATCTATCAGCCCAATTCCCATTAATCGCATCCCCATCATATCCCCTTCTCTTCTTCATGTTCATTCTAGAGTGATACCACCACCACAAACCAAAACCTAACAACAGAGAAGCTGCAGCACCAAAAACACCAGCAGCTATAATAATCGCAAGATTCTTCTTACTCAACCCACCACAACTCGATCCAACAGGCCCTCCACATAAATCACCGTTCCCATCAAAATCCTCCTTCCCAAATTTATTGAAAAATGGGGGAATCGTACCACTGAGATGATTGTTCGCAACAGAAAATTTATTAAGCCTACCCAAACTCGTAAGTTCAACTGGTATTGTACCCGAAAGGGAATTATCAGACAAAATCAAGGAATTGAGATACGAACATCCGGCGAGATCAGCCGGAATAGGGCCGGAAAATTGATTGTTGGACAAATCCAAGTTAACCACATAGGGAAGCCACTTACAAATATTGGAAGGGATGGCGCCGGAAAAGGAATTGCCGGATAGATCCAGTCTCTGTAGGCTGACACAGTACTCCAAGTCCTTGGAAATGGAACCGGAGAGCTTCATATCTCTGAGCTCGAGGCTGAGAATGCGATTCTCACGGTCATTCCAGCAGGAGAGACCGACGAAATTTTTGCAGAGATTGCCGACGGATGTGTTCTTGAAATCCCATGAACTGAGCTTTCCGAGAGGATCAAGAAGCGAATCCTTAACCCCTCGAATGCACCTGATGTCGTCTTCTAGAACTGCATCAACAGATGGAGAAGCAAAAAGTAGAGGAAGAAGAAGAAGAAGAAGAAGATGATGATGATGATGATTCAGAGAAACCCATGTGAGGAAGAAGAAGCTGGAGATCTTCATGGCGAAATCAAAACAAAACAAAACAAAAATCAAAGCCCTCTCGAAATGATTGTTGAGGTTCCTCCTGGCTCCTCTCCCTTTTGGGCTTTCAAATTTCTTCTTTTTTTTTTCTCTCTTTTTTATAAATCTCCAAACTCCAATTATTTCAAGATTAAAAGACCAACCTTTTTACCAAAAGGCCCTTATTTCATTTTATAACTCTTTTCTTGACTCTCTTTCCAATTTATCAATTAAAATCCTAAACTAAAAATTATATCAACATAACTTTATCAATTTACACAATCTAATAGAAAAATGTTAACTTTTACACGTGCAAAAAAATTGTAATTTATCAATTAAACCCCTAGAATTTCATACAATTGATTTTCTCACGAAAATTTAAGAGTTTAATTGTTAAAATTATAAGTATTCGCGTGTTTAAATTAATGTTTTTTTTAAATAAAATCTAACAGAAGGTGTAAATTGACACACTTTTAAAAGTAATGAATACAATTTTTACTTTAAGGTTTTAATCGATACAACCTAAAAGTGATTTTTGTCATTTTCTTTAATTACCCAAGTGAAAGAAAGGACTCTAAATTGGGAAAATGGTTTGTTGGGAATTTTATGAAAAAAAACTGAAGAGGGGTAAAGAGGGAATTTGGGGGGGAAAGAGGGTATTTGAACAAAAAGAGTAAAAAGAGGTAGAAGTTGAGTTGGAGTTGTCTAAAATAAATGAAAAGGTTTGACTGTATTAAGATAAAAAGGGAAAGACATCCTGTGAGGCATTGACTACAAATCCTACCACAAAAATAGGCGTTTCTTTCTATTATGCGAAAAATACAAGTTTTTAACCCCAAAAAAAAAAAAAAAAACTGAATCTTTAGGTAAATTACAACTTTTATCCTACTTTGGTTTAATTATGTTGTTTCAGACTTTCCTTTGTTGTACCACCTATTCATCTCTAAATTTTTAGTTTAAATGTGAATTTCTTTCTTCAAATCTTGATCCCCTAGACCTCATTTAATAAAACAATTACATAAATTTTCTTTTTTAAGTACAATAAGTAGGATACGAAAATTTTGAATTTTCGATCTCGAAATAAGTAGTACATGTCAATTACGGTAGAGTTAGATTCACTTTGACACAGTCTTTTAAATTTAATGTGCGCATCAATGAAACTATAACAAACTACCAGAATCATTTAGATCTTGCCAAACCGAGCATAGCTCAATTGGCATAGGGTTGTGTCGGTGACCAAAAGGTTATGGGTTCAATCCCGCATTAATTAAACTACGTTGCAAAAAAAAAAAAAAAAATCATTTAGATCTTAAAATTTAAGGAAAATATATATATGAATATTAAGAGAAAATATTATTTTCTAAAAAAAAATATTAAATTTAATTCAACTAATCCATCCAACTAATTGTTACGGTTAGATCTCACTAAATGTTAAAAAATGGAAGGATTACATTTACTATTTTATTTTAGGGTAAAAATCATTTTATACTCTTAAACTTTGAAAGTTGTATCAATTAAAATCTTAAGCTAATTATTGTATCAATTTAAATCCTGAACTTTCACAACTGTATCAATTTACACCATCTCTTAGAAAAATGTTAGTTTTCACACGTGCGGAGACTTGTAATTTATCAATTAAATCCTTAAACTTTCATACAATTGATTCACTTATGAAAGTTTAAGGGTTTAATTTCTAAAATTATAAATCTTCACGTGTTTAATTAACGTTTTTTTAAATAAAATTCTAACAAAATGTGTAAATTGATACACTTCTGAAAGTTCAGGGTTTAAATCGATACAATCATTAGTTTAGGGTTTTAATTGATACAACCTCCAAAGTTTAAGGGTATAAATTTATTTTTTTCCTTTATTTTATTAGTGTTTCGAAAGTGAGTTTTTAGTGAATGTTATTCTTTGTAATTTGGTGTTAATTTTATTTTAGTATATTAAATAAGGGGATGAAAATTAAACTTTTGATTGTATTAGAAATAGTATCATCATTCATACATATTAATTAGGGTTGATATATCATATTCATTTTATCGTAATTTAGTTTTTTATAAATGTGTTTAATTAATATAGGATGTAATTTAATTTTTTTATAAATGTTTTTAATTAATATAAGATAAAGGAGTGGAATGTCTGATTTTTTTTAGGTGAATTGACACAATTTTAAATCAATTGATTTTACTCGATTCCGACAAAATAATTATAATAGAAAGTTGAAATAAAGTGGTAATTAAAGAGATGAATTAATTAGAGGCGGTTTGACTAAGAGGGGTCAATTCGGGTCTGGGGAATTTCGAGGAGTGGGCAGTGTTTGTTTGGGCCCACACACATTGCCTTTTGCCTTCTTGCCCCTTGTTTTACCCTACTACAATTTATTCTCTTTATTTTATTTCCTTTCTATAAATTATTCACAATAAATATCATCCACACTTATTGCTGTTTTTTTTTTTAATATTGTATTTTTTTAAAAAAAAATTAAAAATATTACATATTTGAAAGTATTTTTAAAAATATTGTTGTTTTAATGGAAAGACGAATTTTCCACGCAAGCAAAGATCGTCTTTTGAAAAAATGTAAATCTTGTTTTATGGAAATGAAGATCGAAAAAAATATGGCAGGAAAGCTAACTGAGAGCTTCAATTTAATATGTGATTTTACTATTTTTGAAATTGTATATCGAAAGATAAAAGCCGTTGAAGTAATTATTTTAAAAAAAAAAAAAAACTCGTCGAAGTTCCATCTTTTCAAAAGACGCTGGCGTGGAGAGGTTGTCTCTTCAAAACACGACCTTCCATTAAAATAACTATATTTTTAAAAATATTTTCAAAACAACAATATTTTTATAAAAAAAAATTAAAAATCACAATATTAAAAAAAGAGAGTCGTTCTTATGTCTAACTTATATATTTCTGAGTTTATACTTTATACTTCTTTTCAAAAGTTATTTACATCATTAAATTTTTTTATTAAAAAAAAATACAATAAATGTCAATGTGTTGACTTAAATGGAGTATTTTCACTACTCAAATTAATTAGGTTCTTATTTAATGATGTTTATTCTTAATTAATTAATCAACATTTAACATGAATAGTTTATTCATAATTGTCCAACTCAAATATATACTCGATTTATAATTTATTGTGTAATTAATTATATGTATTACATTTTTTTTTTAGTAGAGTGGAAATTCGAACATGTGACATCTGGATCAAAAAATTTATTTTTTTTATTTAAATTAATATTTTTAATATTACTATAGTTTATATTACTTTTACTTATAAAGGAAGTTAACCGATCATTTGATGGGGTGTGTAGTTATGGTCATAGGGTTGTTTTGTGTCCCTATATTTTCTCTTGTTGATCTGGTTTTGTGTATGAGTGACATACCATAAACTTATTAATCTGGTATGGAATATCACATTAAAAAGTGATTTTAGTATGGTATGATTGCAATTTTACAGAGACGTAGAAGTCAAGGCAAGTGTTTATTCATATATATAAATATAATTATAAGTTAGGTCTAGTGTTTATTTAAGATAATTAAGCTATCACATTCAATTTGAATTTGATAAAGTAAGGTGTAGTATTGTCTTCTTTTAACCGTTTGTCCACGATTTTTAGTAAGATCAATGTTGTTTCATGTATGATCTGAATATATCTTAATCAATGTTGAGTTCGATCTTATGCTTCGTTGATGGAATATCCATAGTCATCAATAGTAAGAGTTACTTCACATATAACTCTTCTTGTTATATATGTGTTTGTAGTGTGACATGATTAATGATTGTTTTATACATTTGGAATGTGATTCGGTGGATACTTTTTATATTAATTCGGTCATAAACTTTAACCTAAGTTATTTCATACATAAAGTTATTTTCTTTAATATCGATAGGCATGTATTTGTAGCACAATTATAGAATCATATAGCTAGATTGATTTTAATGCTTCTTTGATGTTGTTTGTGATTCTTGGATTAACTTTCTAAATGATTTTGTATGAAAAGAAAATAATAAATAAATGAAATCTAGAGCTTGTTTGACAACCAAAGATAAAATCACTTTAGAAAAAATTAAATTAGTTAACAATTATTTTTTGAATATCCACTTTCCTTCCAAAGTGACTTTGATTGACCAACAATCACTTTATGATAATTTGACATTTGTCACTTTGAGATATAATACAACCAAATAAATTTAAGAGCTGTGAATAAAATCACTGAAGAAAATACAATTTAAATTACAACCATGTTTATAAATAAAAAAAAAGGTGTTTAAATTAGAATTTGTACAAATCTCACTCCAAACTTGTCTGTGTATGTGTGGTGCCATTGGCTCACTAATTGATCACAATTATAAAAAGGAGGTTGCTTTCCACATTAATTTTAGGCTTTTGTCTTCTCCTTTTTGTTTTTCCTTATTTTTTCTTCAAACTTCCTAAGTTCAGTGTGTGTAGTAGACTATGAATAGTTTTAATTCAATAAAGTTATAAAATAGTACTGTTTCGCTACAATACATCTCTTATAAATCGATGGTTTAATCTCAAAACACATAGTAATAAGAGACAAATATAATCTAATGAAATTATATAACACCGCCCATTTATCGGGAAATTGCAAAATCTGACCCGATTTTGAAAAGATTTGTCAAAATTGACCTGAAATTGAAATTTTAACATTTCTGACCTAATTTTGACCGTTGTCTCACATTTTCAATTTTACTAGGTTGTGAAATTTCGTATGTGTCCCTATTCTTCTATATTTCTTCTCTGATTTTTTTTCTTTTATCTTCTTCACTTACTTAAGTAGTCAAAAAAAAAAAAAAAAAAAAAAAAAAAAAAAAAAAAAAAAAAAAAACTCACTGATATTTCAGAAATCTGTAAATTCAAAATTCGGTAAAGAAAACTAAATCTGGGTGATTTATTTTTGTTAATCGGGAAAGTTACCTGATCGTTTTGATTTTTTTTAATCGTAGAATTTTTTTAGATCGTGTTATTTGTTTAGACGATTGTGAGATTTGTATATTTTTTTAGATTTTTATTTATTTATTTATTATCGTGTAAATTTGTTTAGACGATGGTGAGATTTTTTTAGACGATCTGTAGATTTTTTTTTTTTTTTTTTTTATTATCGTCGGATTTGTTTACCCTGAGATTGATTTACATGTAGATTTTTTTATTTTTTTTAATCGTGATTTTTTTATCAGATTTGTTGGTATTAAATCTGTAATTAAGAAAGATTTGTTGGTTGATTAAATCAGAGAAAGATTTGATTTAAATCCGTAAAAAACAAGTAGTTTGTTCCGTGAAATTTGTTGGAGGGAGGAGAGTTCTTCATTCGTAAAATTTGGAGAGAGAACGATAACAGAGGAGGAGATGAGAGAAGGATGAAGAATGGTACAAACATAATTTCACGTTAAAAAAAAGTTGAAAATGTGAACCCGCTTTTAAAATTAGGTGAGAAACCTTCAAATTTCAATTTCGGGTCAATTTTGTCAAACTTTCACAAATATGGTATTTTTGCAATTCTCCCATTTATCTCAACTATTAATTGTTGTTCTCATTATTTTTTTGTAATTTCAAACATTATAAATTTATTTTCCGGACATTGAGTTGGGTCAAATTTGATAAAGTAAAAAACCGAAAAAAACCAAGAGACAAACCCCAACTTGGTTGTGTTCCACTTGATGACAATGGACTTGGGAAAGAATTGCAATAATCAATATGGAATTCAACAAGAAACCAAACCACAACATCACATTTTTCCTAAGAAAGATACACTTGGATTTTATGACGTTGGTGGACACATTCCTATTTGTTTCATAACAAACAAAATGAAAAAAAAAAAATGAAAAAAAAGTAACAAAAAATTATTAAAAAGACTACTTAAATGTAGATGACACTTTTATACCGTCAAATAGATGTGAGAAAAATTATAAAAATATTTAGAATTTTATATTCAATAATAAATGATCTGAAGATTTTTAAATTTGTATTAAAAAGAGCAACCATATTCATTCAATAATTTTCGTAAATAGTTTTAATTATGTATATATATTCAATAGTTTCAATTTGATATCCATATATTTTTAAAAGTTTTATTATTGTTTTTTTAGTTAAATTTTATTAAGTGTCTTTATTATTACTATGGATTAACCATGGTAAGAACTATGGCTTCGTTGTCCAAAAAAAAAAAAAAAAATAAACTATGCTCGTCTTTACATTCATGGTAATAAATTATTTTAAAATTTATAAATTAAATTTGATGAGGTGGCATTTCGTTTTTAATGTTATAAGGTTTTAACTTTTTGGGCCTTTTGACCGTGTATGTTGGTTACATAAATCATGAATTTGAGTTGAATTTCAACTTTCAAGATACTATTTTTTACTTGAAGACATAAAAATGAGATAAAGAACAAATAGCTCATTCTTTCTGTATCTTCTTCCTATTTGTGATAGAAACAAACCAACAAACTAGTTTCCTAATCCGGTAATTCCCTAATAATATACTAGACAGGATACAATTTTAAAAGGTTAAAAGACGTGTTTCTAACATTTTACATAAAACTCATTCTTTCTATATCTTCTTCCTATCATCTTATGGTACTTGTGTTGGGAGGGTGGGAAAAAGTGCTTAATAATGGATTAGTGGACCCATTAATTCTACTTTATTCCATTATTACATGCTTGTATCACCACCACTACAAATAATAATTATAATAGAACGAAAATTTCAACCTCCACCCTTTTAACCCTTTTAGTCGAGAGGATAATATTTTAATCAATTAAATTATATTTAGGATAATAATCTTAATTAAAGCTAATTAATAGTTATTTAATAGTTATTTTATTATTATTATTTATAATTTATAATATTCATTATATATAAAAATTCAAGATTATTAGTGTAATCTTGAACAGTGTAGTTAACATACGGGAGAATCATATTCAAGGAATAACCTAAACAGTCTATAGTATATGAATAAGGTTGGGTGCCTTATTCTGGTAACACTATTGATACGACCCACTTTGTAATTGTTACAAATGATTTGATCCAAATCATTCAGATAGAGACATGTGAGTTGGGGTATCCTATGCAATTAGTTTGTATAAGATTGAACCACGCAATACATAATCTCTCTTTATAAATCCGTTATTTGAGAAGATTAATATTTCACAGGATGATCATATGTGACTCAATCTTAATCATGAGTGAGTTATGAACTCCTGCATGTGAAGACTCGTTCTTTGATTTGTATGAGTGAGAATGGTCTTTATAGCTGATTCAATAAGCCTACCATTTTGGGGACTTGACCAAATAGGGAATTGGGAACATAAGTTTCACCGGATGAAATTCACTCATTCCCATACAGGACTTGAACAATGGGGCCCACCCTCTCACTAGCCAGAGAGAGATTTGGTTTATGGTTGGATCATAAACAGGTTGTTTATTAGAGAATCAGTGGTACTTAAGGTGTAAGATGTAATTATAGGGGTAAAACGGACTTTTGACCCAACCGGTAATTACGAACAACTCGTGAATGATCAACTTGCATGTAATTGTTATATCCATGGACACAACTTGTCCTACAGTGCATAAGAGTGCAACTTTAAGTCTATAGTGGAGTGATCTAAAGTTAATTAATTAATAATTAATTTTGTATCATTGGAGCTTATAAATCTGTAGGTCCATAAGGACCTTTGGTTAGCTCAGTAACACTAAAATGATCAATTTAGTTGAAAAAATAAATTAAAATATTCAAATTAATATTTACTATATTTGATATATTAAATATAGAAGAAAAAAATATATTTATTGTATTTGATACATTAAATATTAGAGAAAATAATTTATGTATTAGATGCATTAATATCGAAAGCTATATATACATATAAAATTTGAATTAGATTCAAATTGGTTAGATTTATATTATAACACATTAATTTTATGATATTTGAATGTGATTCAAATAAATATAAAATAAATATTTTAATATAATAGATATTAAAATGTATTTTATTAAATAAAATTAATTAATAAATACCTTATAAATAGGACATTTAGGTTTAACCAAAGTTGGTCAAACCCACTACTCAATTTTCCTCAAAACTCTTATTCTTTCGAGAATGATTCTCCCAAAACTCGAGTCATAACGAGAAAGTTCTTGTAAATATGGAATACAAGAAGATTATTGGTGTTCAAAGGTAATATAAAATCTTGTATAGATTTTTAGTTTAATTCTAAATAAACCAAAAAAATGATTTCAACGCTTCCGCTGCGAGTAGGGTTGGCAAAATTTCCCACGGAGTCGGGTCCCTGCGGTTCCCCGAACCAATCGGGTTGGGGAATCCCCAGTTTGACCGGGTACGGGGTCAAACCGGGGATTTAATCGTGTCCTCGGTCGGAGACAGGGCGGGGACGGGGGAGAGGATCCCCGCCCCGTCCCCGACCCCGAACCCGCCCCAAAATTATTTTTAAAAATATATATATATATATTATAATTATAATTATATAAAATTATAATATTTTATTAATATATTATATAATGTTATTAATAAAAAAAATTATATTTCTTAAATTTACCTACTGTCTATTGTCTACTGCAGTTTTTTTTTTTCTTTTATAATATAATTTCATTAATTTTTTTATTAAATTCATTAATTTGTATATTAATTTTCATTAATATAAATGTTTTTGTCAAAAAAAAATAATAAAATGTTAAATATATTTTTTTAATATCAATATTTAATTATTTTTTAATAAAAAATAATTTAAAAAAAAATAAAAATTGGGAATTTTCTCCGTGGGACCCGATCCCCAAACGGAGATTCCCAACCCCGACTGCGACTCCCCAAAATGGGGAACAGGGCGGGGATGAGGATTGAAAATCCCCACGGGGACGGGGAGTGCATCCTCGACCCCGCCCCACCCCGTTGCCATCCCTAACTGCGAGAGTTTGAAGCGTTCAAATCTTACCAATATAAACTTAATATATATAGTCCCTGAACTTTATATCATAACGATTTAGTCTTTGAAATTTTAAATGTGTAACAATTTAGTCCATAAACTTTAGCATGTAACAATTTAGTCTTTAGAATTTCAAATTTTTAACAATTTAGTATTTACCGTAAAAACAATTCATCAAAATTAAGTGTCAATTTTAGTCTTTGTAGTTTATAAACATGTTTTGTCCATAATCATTTTATCGATCTACATGTGTAAGAAATTTCATGTTGGGGTGGGGGATTGAACCTAGGACCTCATGGTCACTAGGCGATACATCATGCCGTTGAGCTATGCTCTTGTTGGCACCATTTGTTACTCCTACAAACGACCAAAAGTGTTTTTTTTTTTTTTTTTCTCAATACTTTTGAAGATTAAATTTTAATCCACATTTTTATAATATATTATATTTATAAATTAGTTGATTAGTTACCAATTGTTTTTCAATTTTATTTTTTTATTATTTTTTTTAGGCTTTCAATTGAAATTCTTTATTTTCTAGTTCGTCAACTCAATAATGATTTCAAAAGACTTTTTTCCTCATTTAATTGCTTTAAAACTATCATAGTTTTCAAATACTTTCTTATCAATTGAATTTGTTAACGTAAAAAAGAAAGAAAAAGGTGAACGCGTAGGCGTACCGAATCTAAAAACTCTCTTTTGAAGGATTCATTTATTAAAAAAAGTAATTTTAATCCTGAAAAGGTAGTGACATCATCCTTTCCATTTTAATGAAAAGAGTTTAAAATTAATTTTCACCATCTAAAGAAAAATGATATATTATCAATGTCAACTCAATATATCTCAATTGGTATAAGATTATGCGGTTGACTAATAGGTTATTGACAGACTGAGCTATATGCCCAACCACATGTCACAATTTTATTGACCAAATATTTATGTTATTTTAAAATTAAAAAAAAAAATCCTTATTAATTTTTGACTCCGTTTGCTTTTTTTTTTTTTTTTTTTTTTTTTTCTTTCGTTTATTGCTTTTTTTTTTCCTTTGTTTCATGATTTTCATTCTTCCATCCGCCATGAAAATTTAACTTCAATCTCCAATAGATTAATCGCAGACATAAATCTCAATTGTCTCAAACAAACAATGCAAATTTCATCCACCTGCTTCAATTCCATTATTAGTAAGACAATAAGAATAAAAAAATTATTGCATAACAGAGAGCACATTTTTCTTCTTATTTATTATTTTTTAATTGTGTCTGTTCTCCAATTTTTCTCCACCTTGAAAAGACGATTGGAAAAGAAAATGGACGAAAAAGTGGAGAGGAAAGAAGGAAAAACACATAAAGAATAAAAAAAGAAAACGAAAGTGAAAGAAATAAATATACTATTTATTTTTTTGTTCATTCTGTATTTCTCTCTACGGTAGGAGAAGTTAATTTATTGGAGGTTGGAACTTGATTTTTCCAGCCAAAGGAGTAGAGTTACAAAGTAAAAAGAAGGGGAGCAATAAATGAAAACTTAATAAGTTTTTTTTTATTTAAAAAATAGCATAAATATTTGATTAAAATTGTGCCACGTAGTTGGGCTGCAAAAGATAGTTGTAGCTCAGCTTGCAATGAATTTTACTCTGAATTAAATACTTTGTAAAAAAAAATGATATCAAATTAATGAAAATAAAAATTTATGTTGATGGGAGACTTCTGCTCTGATGATATGACACTCGGTCACACACTCTCCAATGCATAAGTGATTTAAGTGTGGTTTAACTAAACAGAGAGTAAATAGAGTTAGATTGCACATCATTTATAATGAAGGAATTCTCATATTTATAGTGTAAGCTTCGGATGATAATGATGTCTACGTCGTACGTCTATTCTGTCAAATGCGTAGTTGACAGGACGAACGATATAATTTCTCCTAGGGTAGTCAGATTTACTACTCGGCTAGACAACTCTGTTATCGAGGTGTAAGTTGTTGTTGCGTGATTTATTGCGTACCGCAAGTGTACGGGTCAAATTTTAATATAGTGATTTAAGTAAAGAGTATCGTCCACAAGATTGTTTTTCTAGATCAATTGAGTACCGTAGGTACTAACCACAAATTTTATTTAGACTAAAAAGATTTTGAGATTGAGTGAAAATTAAAATACTGAAAAATAATGGGAAACCTTTTGGAGAGAAAAAAACCAGGGAATTGATTTCATCGAATAGATTCATGCTTAATTAGTCTATCCGTCCAAAAATAGTCATGCATACAGTTATAAGCCAATAAGAATAAAAATCATAAAAGACTAGCTAGAGCTCAAATAATTCTCTTCCTTTTTTATAAAACTAACATGTCTGACTAGTTTTTATAGAAAAGTAAGGCATTAAACAACTTGTATTAACGACCTCTAAGAGAATTCTTCATGTTCATGCAAGAATTTACAAGTATCCATGCATTTGAGTTCTACTCTAAAATCTACTTTTTCAAGCTAGAATTTAGACAATCGACAATTTATACTTTGACCAGAAGAATAAAAAACATTAAGCAAACAAACACACGAATAACTGTTGTAATATGAAGAACTTAGATTAATCAAACATGAAAAGTAAAACGATTACATCAATCCCCAAAGTAAGAGTCTAGCTACTTATAATCACTAAAATAATGCTTAGACAAAGTTTAGAATCCATAGAATAATGCAATGAAATCAAAGGTAAAGAGGAAAAACTCTTGTAGCGTGTCAAGCCTCGTTCCCGATGTGATCTGCACGATTCCGAGCCGCCAAATCTCTTCTTCAACTCTCTAGAGTGTCCCTTCAACCTTCCCAATCAGTGTATTTCGAAATTAGGGTTCAAATCTCCCAAAAATTGGCTTTCCCCGTCGAATGGAGAAAAAAATGTATTTATAGGAAAATTGGGATAGCGTCTCGACGCTGTCCTTACAAGCGCGTTAACCTGATTTGGAAAGCTAGCGTCGACGGAACGACGTTGATGGGTTAATTCGTAGCGTCTTGACGCTACTGCTGCGAGATAAATGACTTGAATGTGGAAATTGAGCGTCTCGACGCTCTGCCCTCGGGTTTTTAGGCTTGATCTCCTTCTTCTCTTGACTTGGTTTCTTCTATAATCACCAATTGACTCATCTTTTCAATGGTAATCCCCATAAAGCTCCAAGTTGCTCCATTTGCTCAATTTTTACAAAACAAAGGAAAATCAACGTGAGAGTACTCGCTTAAACAACAAAACTAGCGATAAAAAAAACTTTAAAGATAGCACACTTTGTGTGCTATCAGTTGTCTCTTCGAACAATTAGGCCGTGTGGATCTCTCGAGTCCTTATATTAGAATTAAAAAAGAAGAAGATAAAATAGTTAAAAAAAAAAAAAACAATCTTCAGAATTTAAAATATATATAGGGCTGGTTGCACAAACAGCTATCAGACCCAAAATAATTGTAAATTTAGCAAAGTTTAAAACTTTTTGCAAATATGGTAAAAAATCAGTGGCTATCACTAATAGACTTTATGACTATTACTGATAGACTACTATTATTGACAAAATTCTATAAAAAAGACTACTATCAGCAATAAACTTCTATCAGCGATAGACCATACTATCAGTGATAGAAATTGTCATATCCACAATTTTTTTTAAAAAAATGTTATATTTTTAATTATTTTACTCTAAATTTCTGTTACAATTTTCCTATATATATTTATCAATAATAAAAATTAAAACAAAATATAAAGATGAAAATTTGTGAAATGAGAAAGTTTAGTAATGAAATTGAATTGAAAAAAAATGGTAAATTTATCCTATGATTTGGACATAGCTCCAATTTCACTTTTTTTTTTTTTTTTGGCAAAAGTATTTTTTAATTAATATGGGAAGTGAACTCATGACCCTCTTAGTGAAAAGTACACTCTTATGCCAATTGTTTATTTTATTATACTTGATTTGACAACAATTTCACAATTCAATTCTTATAGTTTGAATTTCACCTTGATTTAATTTATATGATTTTAAATGCTTCATTTTTTTTTTTTACAAAATTAAATGCTTCAATTTAATTTTTAAAGTTTAGAAAATTTCACAAATCAAGTCCCTTATATCATGTTAATTTTTTTTTTTTACACAACAATTTCTTACTTAAATAATTGTCTTAGTTAACTAGAGTTTAGAGTTGAGTAAGAATTAAAATAAAATATGTGAAATTTTTACATGGATAAAATACAATTTATGAACCATTTTTGAAAGCTCAAAAAAATAAAATGACTTATGAATATGATATACCACTGACTTATAACGTAACGACCTAATTTCAAAATTTGAAATTGGAAAAGTAGAGAGCGTTAAGAAGAAACCGCGCTCTGAAAAATAATAATAAAAATAAATAAATAAATAAAAAGGGCGAAAGTACATTTCACACATTATAATAATTATTATTATTTTCCTGATGGGTCCCACAAATTTCGGATCTGAATGGGGTGACGTGGAAGCTGTGATAAAACGGCATCGTTTGGTAGCCCTCCTTCGTCGTAACAGAAACCGCTCCCCCGCCGAAATGCGCCCGAAACTACCTGCTAAAGAACAATCCCAAATCTAAGCAAATTCAAACGTGAAATCGAAGAGATTCAAATTCAACGCTCAACTTTTGATTTGATCTTCAGTTCTCCTTCTGGTTAATCCGAGCTCGAAGAAGTTTTTTTTGTTTATTCAGCCATGGAGGACGAAGACCAGGTACTACTATTCAGTATTCACTTCACCTTCTTCTCCATCTGATTCCTGATTCCTTTTTGTTTGTTTTGTGCTGAAAACATTGAATTTTTTTGGTTATTTGATTCTCTTTGATTGTGTTTTGCAGAAAATGGTGGCGCTTCAAAAGGTTTACGCTGACATAATTCTGAACACGGTGAAGGAGGCAGCAGCTCGCGTAATGGTATCCGAGCGCAAATCTCTTTGTCTCCAGCAGGATCTTTGTTCTGTCAAGGATGATGCGCTTAGAATGCTTCTTCGCTTGAAGAACATGATCGATTCTAAGGTAATCTTCTTCTTTCTTATTCATTCTCAAAATTCATTAATCGACTATGGTTGTGTAAATTGCTGTGCATTTGTGAATTCGATATCAATGTCTCTTCTGGTTAGGGTTGTTCTATCATTTGTGTGTTTCTGATGGTTTGTTAGTCCAGCTATGCTTTTCTACATTGTACTTTGTAGTAGTACTGGAAAATTCTACTGTGCAATGATCTGTTCTTCGTCTTCATTTCTTGGACAATGTTATACAATGGTTATTTGGCTACTTTGATTATGTGAAAAATAATGGTCTTTACAATTACGGAAAACAAAGGAGTCATAAGTTTCTGATGAATTGTATACAGGGGAATGTCTTTATCAGCCAGCAACATACTAGAATCCAGCTTCAAACTTATGGAAGTAAGAACCAAATAGTGATACTGTATGATAATCTCGATGGTGTTTCAAATATGCACAAAACTTTTGCTTAATTAGCTAGATTTGAAAATCTTGGTTGTCAGCTTGGTAAGGTGTATAAAGGCTGACTGGAGTAGAATATGTTATTAAATCTTAGAAACCATTCACTGGAGTAGTTAACAATGCATTTCAAACATATATGAATAGGTGAAAAATAATCCAGATATTTGAACTCTCAAGTTCACAATTCAGAGTTCAGTTATGTTTCTATAAGACGAAAACCATGTAATGAGAATTTGAAAAAGACCTACTTTTTACCTTGATTTCATTACGGAAGCATAGCCAATTAGTGCTACTAGTGCATACCTCTCTTGGTTTATTATTGTAGTGGTCATTTCCAGTTTTGTAATAAACTGAATTTATTATAGTTGGAATACGGGCAGAAATAGCATCATTATTGTAGTAGCCATTTCTAACTGTTCTTTCTTATTTCATCCAAATGGATGTAACATTCTCCTTTGCAGATGCATGAAGCAGATATAGCATCATTAAGCCAGAGGAGAAAAGTTGAAGAGCTTGAAGCACGACTTCATGAAGCAGAGGATGTGATAACAGATCTTAGAATGCAGTTGAAAGAGGCACAATACCAGTTGAAGAAGGAGAAGAAAGACAAAGAGCAGCATTTAGAAGGGAAGATTATGAATAAAATTACTTTCTCGAGTCAGTCTACCCTTGAGCCAGATTCTTCAAGTCCTTCCTCATCAGAACTGGAAACAATGTCTTCTAATTTGAGGAACGTGAAGATGGAAAAGATAGTCCATGAAATATACGATAGCGTGCCAAAGTCTATCAAACAATCACCTGTTTCTCAAGTAGACATTGTCCATTCTCATGATTCTGACTCTACCTCCACGGTAGTGAGAACCAAGGAACACAAATTCTACAGTAGGAAGAGATGCACGCAGAGAATTCGTGCATTAGAAAGGAATTTCCTGGATTATAGCTTACCTCTAGGTATTGATGTAAAAGATAGCCAAGTCCTTGAAGAAAAGGAACCTTTAGTGAAAGAGAGGGACAGGGAGGAAAGAGGCCTCTCTACCAGAACTGGGAATACAGTTATAGGGAAGAATGCACATGGTGCTGTGTTAAAGAGATCTGTAAAGCTCCATACATTAAGAAGGACGTCTCAATTTGGAAAATGTAAAACAGGCTCTTGCAGATTGCAGGGTAGTCAACTCACGAAACCTCATCATCCATCATGCATCGTTTCCCTTTGCAGGCCATATTTGAAAGATGGTAAAGTGAGATCTGATAAAAATGAATATGCTCCACCATCTCTGATGGCTGATAGTGGGAATGTGACACAAAATTCTTGTTTGCCGGAGGAGCTTAAAATTGACAGTTACAAAGATGCAAGTGGAAATTTTAATGGAGGGCAATTAAAAGGGAACATGAAAAGAGGGAATTTAAATGGCCACTCGTCTGATCAGCCCATCGATCCTTGCAATAAGTCTTTTGTCCTGTCTCCATGTAGGACTTCCCTTAATCTAGTTGATGATTATGGGAAATCTGGTGAAGATCATTCCAACATAAGTAAGTATAAGAGCAAGATGAAGAAGCTAACCTGCTTGGATCCAGGACTCGCATCAACTGGAAGTTATGTTGACTCTACATCAGTGCCTGCTAGTGTTACCGCCAGTGTTATGGTCAATAGATCCAGAGTTCTCGAGAATGCAGCAAACAGTAAGAAAGAATTGATGGCATTGTCAGTGAAACAAGAAAGTGAGGAAACAAGTAATTTGGTTTTTCCAAGTTCTGAGTTGAACTCTGAAAGGAATCCTAATACAAAATGCGAGCGAATATGTGAAGTTTCAAATTGCTCTCCTCGCCAAGTAGACAAGAAAATGGTTCTTCGATGTACTAGACAAAGCAAACGCAAGAGGGATGATGAAAATATTTCTCCTGAAAAGAACAATGGAAAAAGGAGGTTGGGTGAGAAACTAAAACTTGAGCCTGAGTTTGAGAGGTCTGACTTGATCAGAGAATCAACAAGGGAGAGTCGACAGCTGTCTCAAGTTGCTCGTCAGGTTGGTTACACATTCTCCTTTGCAATTTTGAACATGTAATGTACTGACATAAGATGTTGAGATTTGATCTAGAATGTGGAACAAAACCCGTAGTTGTTCTAACCTGCAATACTTGGATGAAACTCCTTTTAATGTTCTTTTAGAAACCGAGGGCTGACTCCTTAATTGAGTTCAATATTTTCTTCTGGCATTAGTCCAAGTCAGCTTTTTGGCTAAGCAATGTTAATCATTTTGTCGATCACCTATGAAATTCAACCAGGAAAAGGAAAAGCAATCACTTGACTTCGAACTGTTTTTAAGACGCAGTTGGTTCACGGGGTTGGGAAGTCTGAGTTTCTATGATTTCTTTTAGATTATGCAAAGAATTAGTGTTAGAAGTTTATTTGTTTAGCTTGTGGGTTTGAATTTATATAAGTTAGTGTATTGCTTGAGAGGTAGGTTTTAAAAACCAATGTACTAATTCAACAAAGTAGGAGATTGGAATAAAAAAATCTACTGACCAAATATAAATTTGAGTACAAAAGTCAAACCAACGGATCCCAATAAACACCCCATGAGAGTTAAGTTTTTAACATTCAACTAGAAAACATAATGTGAAGGTTTGAAACAACTTGTACAGGAGAATATCTTTTGCTACTATTATTTTAGTAAGGCTCTAATGTTGGTTATGTTGCTTGAATTTTCCATGATCTTTAAAACAGTTGTGTAAGCACTTGATGAGTTTCTGTCTATATATTCCCATCATTTGGTTGGTTAAAATCTCAAGTGCTTTGTTCCAATTCTCTGAACTTTTTACTTTTTTTTTACCCTGCAGCTAGTATCTTTGTCTAGAAAAAGATGGTAGTTAGTAATAATGGTGATTTCTTTTCGGCCTTCGACACAATCAGAACCTGGATATGATTGGCCATCAAGCACGTCGGTCCTCCCGGGAGTTGCTCTTCAGAATTTACTTTTCCAAAGTATCCCACAGGTTTGATGTTTAGATTCATTTTAGTTTAGTGAATGAGAGAGAGAGAGAGAGAGATTATTCTGTGCAGTTTTACATGTGGCTTCTTCACATAGTTTATAGCTTTCTAATGTTATGTTTAATTTATAGAAAGAAAAATCAATAGCAGAAAATATGAGTATTTTCAGCTTCAATGTGGTGATGATGGTGTGAAATGAAACAAGTAGGGTCATTTTGTGATGATCTATGTTAACACAACATGTTTTGAAGATGAAGCAAGCATGCCTTTGAATTTAAATTTCTACTTTTTTTTGAATTGTTGTTCTATCATCATGAACTTGGCATTTTGACATTACACTGCTTTTCTCACTAATGAAAGGTGAGACCTTTTAGTACCAAAAAGAAAGAAGTGAGATCTTTTGCAGGTGGTGTTCACTTTCCCAGACACATTGGATTCTTTGTATAGTTCTTTTTTCACTCTGTTATTTCCTTCATACAAGATTCGGTTGAGATGGGCCTCATCTACCATAAACACGTTGTATCATTAACCAAGAAGTCAGAGGTTCGAATCACTCATCTCACTTATTGTCAAAAAAAAAAAAAAAAAAATCTAATAACATACAACAAGTTTTATCTTTGTTTCATTATCAATGATATTTCAAGAAACTTGAAAATGTTGGACAAATTATAGGTAATGTGAATATAAATACTAATAACAATGTTGTATTCTATTGACTGAGCTTAAATTTTTATTTATTGTTCAAATAATTTGATTGGTTTTTTTTTTGTATAGTTCGAAGTAGTTTAAATTATTAAAATTTATTTGAACTTGCAATTAAATAATTATAAATGATCAATGCCATTAAAGAAAAAATCAAGTAAATTTATTCGCTATAAAAAAATATATCTAAAGCTTTCGAACAAATTTTGAAAAAACTCAACATTTTCAAGATGCAATGAAAGTGAAACACGTTTCTTTAAAAAGTAGAAAACGTAATGGAATGCATCCAATTACAAGAGTGTGATTTTACATTTTTCATTAAAACTAAACCACTCAATTCCTTATGACGTTAGAATGACAACCAATAAAATAAGTACTAAATACAATTACATAAAAAGCTTAGGAGGTAACCCTATTTTTTTTTTTAGGTAATAACATAATTCAACCTGTTTGATATCACAAATTGATAACGAAAGGAATAATCAATGTATCTTATATTGTCGATGAGGTACCTTTTCGATGTTCAATGTATCTTATATTGTCGGTGAAATCCCTTAAACATGGTGCCTCTTTGGACTGGATACTCGTTTGGACTTCGTGGGCTCGGATACCATGTTTGATATCATGAAGTTCCATCTCAAAATCAATTGACAATGAGAAGAGTAACCCATGTATCTTATATTGTGGATGAAGCCCTTTCATCCTTTCGTTGTGGGATCCTCAACACAACAAACATAATGTATGGATTAATGAACAAAAAGTCAGATGTTCAAATTCCTTGACATGTTATCAAGAAAGAAAAAGAAAACGTAGGACGTAGTTATCCAAAATTATAAATCTTATTTGAGTTTCCAAACCTTTATATCCATTTCATTTTGATCTTGTTTTACAACCTTCAAAGCTTTTCGACTTTCGAAGAACACTTTGTAAAATTTTTAGATCCAACTCTAAAATGCCCGTTCTCCTATAATTTTAAAGTAATCTCCATTCTCAATGTTACTTTCTTAAGCCAAGAAACGAGCAATTCAAATAGAAAAACTATACATAAAGGATTTAAACTTTATTTACACCAAAAGGAACCCAACTAGAAGAACTTTCCTCTTCCCAACAAAGCTAAAAGTAAGATTTTTATAAAACATATCAATTAAGACATCCTTGAAAGACAAGAAATTAGCACGCCAGGTCCCAACATGAACAGATCTACCACCACAAACTTCTTCAATCCTATTCCTAAGTTGGAGCAATCATAAACAAACCACAAAAAAAAGGTAAAAAAGAAGGCAGTGGCAGTGAAGAAAAATTGCAGGCTTTAGCATCTGTGTTTTCTTGTCTTCCCCAGCAGCTGCATCTTGTCCCTTTGATATCATTAAAGCCTGCTTACATTGTTGCCCCACAAACCACAAACCACAACCCAACAAAATTAACTCAATTCCTTCCCTCACCATATAAACACACACCACAATTTGAGACTTGAGACTTCAAACCCAATCTCATTTTTCCATAAGAAAATTCTGTGAGTAATTTCATCAAACATGTGGAGGGCAGAAGAAAGTTACAGAGAATCAAAGGCAGGAGAGGTTGAAGATAAAGATTCAATAGGCAGAGTTTTGTTATCAGCTGGAACAGCATTGTTAATGGCAGCTTGTTTGAAGAGAGCTGTGGTTCTGTTCTTGGTTGAGCAATGGCGGATATGGGTCTTCCTTGTCTTGAATCTCATCCTTGTAGCCATTTTCTTCACTTCTAATCCTTCAAATCACAGTGAAATTCAAATCCAAAGCCAAGAGGCAAGTGCTAAAATAAAGCAGAAGAAGATTAAAAACAGAGAAAACCCTGAAAAAGTAGAGAAAGTTGAGATCAAACAACAACCACAACAACAACAGATAGATTTGGATAAAGAAGAGGAAATTGAAGAAGAAATTGAAGAAGACGAAATTGGGTTATCGAAAGAAGAGTTGAATGAGAGAGTGGAAGCTTTCATTGTGATGTTCAAGAAGCAATTGATTTCAGATGCCAGAAAAGGGGGAAATAGACGAACCCCATTGAGCTATAATATTCAATAGCCAAACCTAAATTCTTTGTGTTGTTTGTTAAAATGAATCCCTTTGGTCCAAGATTTTGGGATTAAAAATTGGGGATGATTCATTCATGAAGATGAGGATGTTCCTTCTAATTTTGTTTGTGTTGGTGAGTTTCAAGAGGTTTAAAAATGTAATCTTGAAGCATAATTTTGAAATTATATAGAATCATTTTCTATAACTCATAGATTTTAACACTCATTTGCCTATGCTTTATTTTTGGATATGAATTCATTATCTAACTGACGAGCGTAATTGACATGTACTTATTTCTTTGAGGTGAGAAGTTCAAATCTCCATACCATACATTGTATTAAGAAAGAAAAAAAAATATAACAATTAGATATGTTATGGGTGGAAAATTAAAATTAAAATTGGGCCTAACCCATCTCGCCCCAATAGCAAACCAATTTCAAAGATAACCGGAAGTCCAAGTCTGTGTGAAGGAGTGGGCCGACCCGAGGATCAACCCATGTGCACCTCACCGCGCACAGGCGCAATGATGCCCTGGTTGGCCCCTGCTAACGCCAAGGAGGAGGGCTGACCCGCGAGGCGGGTCAGCCCATGCGCGCCCTGCCACGCGCGCGCGTCCACGCATCGGTGTCGCATCAACCTGGTTGGCCCCCGCTGTCACCAAGGAGAAGGGTTGACCCGCGAGGCGGGTCAGCCCATGCGCGCCTTAGCCCATACGCGCCCCATCGTGCGCTCCCTCTCACACGCACACATACCGTATGCACATCGAAGCGACGATAGCCCGAGTGGCATGGCACCGTCTGACGGACGTCCCTTGAGTGTCTCGTAGAGATGTTGTCCTACGTGACCCACCATCCAACCTTGCCAAAAGTCATAGTAGACTTATGAGTCTCACAACAGTGGATTGATCCTCGTATCAGCATCGACACGCCAATGAAGGGCTGACGAGCAGGTCAACCCATGACCACGACAAACGGATTGATCCTCGTATCAGCATCGACAAACCAATGAAGGGCTGACCCAGGTCAGCCCATGGCCACAACAACAGACTGATCCTCGCATCAGCCTAAACTGCCAATGAAGAGCTAACCAGCAGGTTAACTCATGGCCGCGACAACGAGCTGATCCTCGTATCAGCATTGACACGCCAATGAAGGGCGACCAGCAGGTCAGCCCATGGCCACAACAAAGGACTGATCCTCGCATCAGCCTCGACAGCCAATGAAGAGCTAACCAACAGGTTAGCTCATGGCCGCACAACGGACTAATCCTCGTATCAGCATCGACATGCCAATGAAGGGTTGACCAGCAGGTTCGCCCATGGCTTAATGGAGGATTGATCCTCGCATCAACCCCAAACCGCCAAAGTAAGAGTTGTCCAACAGGACAGCCCATGGCCCCTGGAGGACTGATCCTCGCATCAGCCCCACACAGCCAATAAAGGTTGACCAGCAGGTCAGTCTAACGGCTCGACGGTGGATTGAGCCTCGTCTCAACTCCTAGAGTGGACCGAGGACGCTCCCTGAATGGTCAGAATAGTAACAAAATTTTCTTGAATCGTAACTGCCTGAACACCATTAATAGGGTAAATTGATTACGTCGTTTCGGTTACACTACGATCTACTATAAGTAGAGGAAACGACAGAAGAGAATGATAGGCTTTATTTGACTAATAAATTACTATTATTCCAAATACTCTCTAGTCTTGTAGTTAACTTGACCGTCAGAGTGTGTGTGGCACAACGTTAGGTCAGTTCTTTGTTGTTGTCTTGCAGGTTCGTTCGTATACAAATACAAATTCGCCGTTGACACCAAAATCGGTATCAACAAGATATATAAAGAGATTGAATCAATAGATCAAATCTACTTTTTTTTTTCGTCTCCAAGTTCTATGGAAAATTTAACTTTCATCCCTGCCCATTCTCCAATTTTTAATCCATTTTAGAAGAAATGGTAAGGTGGGAATGTTAGAAGAAATGAGTGTGACTATCATATTTTAGAAGAAATGAAGTTGGATTTAGGCTCATGCTCAACCCAATTAAGTGACCAAACTCAATCAGCCCAATCCAAGGCCCAAAATTGTAGGTTAGAAATAAATAAATAAATACAAGATTATATAAAATATTTAGTGATAACTTGATATTAATTCTTAGGTTATATTATAATCCATATTTGTATCTATTTAGTACATAAAATCTTAAAAGTTTCAACAAGCTCAAGTGTGAGTGCCAAAGCGAGCATGGCTCAGCTGGCACATGTATATGTTCATGACCAAGAGGTCTGTGGTTCGAATCCCCTCACCCCCAATGTACTAAAAAAAAAAAAAAAAAAAAGCTCAAGTGTGAGTCTATGTAGTTATTGTAGCTAATACCATTAACTAAATAAAGAACAATGTTGGACTAAAAAAACAAAACAAAATAAAGATGTAAACATATCTTTTAAACAAATATTAACCAATTTAGAATGATATATTGAAAGAAACTGAACCTAGATTTATAATAAAAGAATTTAATACGTTGCTTTGAGGAAATGTTGCATGTGCTACTTTATTTCATTCAATCCATGTTTTTTTTTCTTCTTTTGAATCTATGCCCTTCTGTCAATTTTTTTTTTAATTATTATTCTTAATTTATTTGTTTAAAAGATATATCATACTATTATTTAGTTTTTTTCTTCTTCTTTTGAACCAATGCCCTTCTAACACTAATTCGTTTTTTTAGTACATTAGGAGCGAAGGAATTTGACATTTTAGATTAGTTGAACCAGTATTAAAAAGTAAATAGGATTATAAAAATAGGACTAAAATATACTCAAACCATTTATAATTTATCCTAATTTGTTAAACATAGGTTTGAAAGGTGTAGAAATTTTACTAAAAAAAACAATCTTCCTAACAAAGCTGAAATGTCTATCTCTATCTCTTTCATACTTTTTATTTAATTTAATTTAATTTATGATAAAGAGTGTTAAGTCAAAGTCAAACCACATAATTTAAGGGGCATTTACGTAATATGAGGTGTTTATAGGGGGCGAATGCCACGGTGGCAATCGTTTTTCTGTTGGGTTTCCTAATTTCTTTCTTACACCACAATTTCAATTTCGTCTTCTTCTTCCAACAGAAATTCCAAACCCTAGAGCGAGAAAATTCGTTCTCGAAGAGATTCTCACATTTCTCTTCGACAATCGAATTTTCTGACAAATCCATTTCAGAAATGCGAGACTGATGAGAGTTTGATGCGGAGCAGTACCTGGATTTTGTGAATTTTCTGTTTTTTTTTCTTCCTTTTGAATCCGTGAATGGTTTCGAATCCAGATCTCGTCTTGTATTCCTGCATTGCAAGAGGAACTGTAATCCTTGCTGAATTCTCGAGAGAATCGAGTCTCATTGACTTGGCTTTGAGATGCATCGAGAAAGCCCCTCCTCATCACTCCATCTTCTCCCACACCGTCAGAAATAGATCCTACACCTTTTTAATCCAACCTCCCTTCGTTTATTTCGGAATCTTCCATGAAGACCTTTCCAAATCGGAGCTTTGCGCCTTCTTAAACCGCCTACGCCGTGTTTTCGAGGAGTTTATCGAAAGCGAATCGATCAAGGGTTTTGAGAATTTCACTTCGTTTTGCTTTCAATCGGAGTTCGATTCCAGTTTACGGCATCTCCTAGGGTTGAATCTGAACAAGGCGTCGTCCAATGGGGGTCAGAGGGTGAGCTTGGATTCAAGTAAAAGAAAGAAGACATCGCTGATATCCAAGTTCTCGAATCCCAGTAACCTACTGAAGAAGAAGAAGAAGGTAATTGGGGATGATAATGGCGAAGGGAAGTATCCAACGACCATGGATGATTCTGCGGATCTGTATGACGATAATAATGGTGTAAGTAGTAGAGATATTGCATTGCTGACGCAGAAGAATGGTTCACATATTGTTGAGCGTCAGAAAGCAAAGCAAATATGGCGGAAACATATGTGGATTGTTCTCTCCATCGACTTGTTTGTATGTATGGTTTTGTTCGCCATTTGGTTGTGGGTTTGCGGGGGATTTCAGTGCATTGAAACCTGAAATGTTGCCTGGGATTTGTGATGGGTTTCAAATTCAATTCTTGATTTGCAGAAATGGCCATTTGGGAATATGATAATCACTAGATTAAACCACAGGGTTGTAAACGAAGACAAGTGCTTCAAGGAGAAGTGTCATGATTCATGTAAGCTTCATCAAGTTTGTTGTATATTTTACTTTTACTTTCCTGCTAATCTTTCTGGGTTTCTTGATTTCTTTCCTAAACACCATGTATGATTCTCAAAAACACAAAAAACAAATCAATGGAGTTCGGGTTTATAAACTGGAATTTATCTCTGTTTCGGCCATTTTCTCAAACGATCAGTGATGGTCTTGATCGACAAACATTTGGTTTTTTAAAATTAAGCCTATAAACATTTATTTCTTATCTACTTTCTATCAATGTTTTAAAAAATCAATCAAATTTTGAAAAATTAAAAAAAGTAGCTTTCAAAAAACTAGTTTTGTTTTTGAAATTTGTTCTCTAAAAAAAAAAATGAAACCCATATAAGTGAACCCCATATCCTAATGTTATTAGGAAAAAACAAACATAAATTTTAAAAATAAAAAACTAAAAAAAATATCATCTAAACTTACATTAAATATTTGTTTAATGAATGATTCTTCACCTTGTGAAGAAGTCAAAACATCTCCCATTCGTGTTGGATCTAGAGTAAAGAATTCACCAATTCACATGTCATTATCACATTAACTTCAAGGGTAGGAAGGTCATTTGTCACATTAATTTCAGGGGCATTTTAGGAATGAGATATGATTGGATGTTGCCTTGCAAGTTGCAATCAATGAAGAATTTATCTGATTTTATTGAATAATAACTGCAAATCAACCGTGGAGTAGTTGAAGTTTATCAAAACATATTCACCAAAAAAACAAGAAAATAAAAAGAAAGAAAAAAGAGTTGGTTAATTGGTTACCAAACGAACTGTTAAAATAATTAATGATTACGTGGTGACTGACAGTAGGTATTATAGTACAATCTGGGCTGGCAGATTCTAATAATAAGATTCCAAATACCTGGCAGTGTATTGCTTGAACATGACAAAAATGTAGCATTGTACAAGATTTATCATCCAACCTACAGCAAGAAACAATCAAACTACATTGCTCTGTACTTTCAACCTCACATGAACAAAGATTCTGTTACATGTATGATGTGTAATCAGATCCCGAATTCATCAAACTTCAGCGAAATGCACGGCCACGAACTCTGATCACAGTCCCTCCTCCTACCCACAGGGAGTAAGCTTCTTATTGCCTGCACCTCGAGGATTTTCGTCTTTCCAGTCGTCCCATGCCCTCGCCTTCTCCTGAGCAGCATCATCGTCTTCGTCATCCTCATCTTGACTGGGCCCTGGCTTTCGATTGTTGTCCTTATACCATGCGGAGTTTGCCTCTTCTATGAACTTGGCAGTGTTCTCTTGCCAATTGTTCATTATTTCCATCTCTCTCAGCCCAGCCTCCTCGATGCTCATGGTTGGCAACCTTCCACAAAAAATGCAATCCATAAATTAAGTTATCCATACAACTGCACAATATACTTTTTCCTACCAAACATTTCAAATTTAATTTCCGAGGTCATTTACATTAGTATTCCTCAAAATATATCACATAATGGGAAAGAGCTCAACATTTTCCTCCTTAATCAAATTGAGCACAAAACATACCTAAAGCCAGGTTGGAAAACCTGTGCAGCCAACCGCTCCCTCTCACTTGTAAGGGGTCCACCATTTACAAGACTTGCTGGTCCAAATATGAGAGGCTGATGTTTGTGATCATGTGCTTGAGAGACATTTGCTCTCCCTTCTAACACATCCTGAGCGAAAGTTGCACAAGTGATTGGTGGCGCTGGTTTCGTATATCGTGCTCTCACAACACCATCGCGATGCCAAGTTTCTGCTCTGTTCATACGATCATCAAGAATCTCTCTCGAGAAGTTCTTGTCCCCATCCTGATATATATAGCAAAGAACAAATGCTCTTAGATCTCTAACTCAACTGAGTATTTTATACAGTACCGAGAATGAAATGCCCGACTAGACAGCCAAATACTTTCGTGACAAGAAAATATGTTTTCTTCGGTTAAATTCCCAAGTCCATAGAAACATGAAGAGAATAAATTTATTTAACACATCATGACACCAATTAACCATATAGAATGAATGACACAAACAATGCATGAAATGCTTTGAGCATGCTTCCACGAAGTCTGGAGTATTAGCTTCCTACCTTTTCTCGTATTTCCTTAATGGAAGAGAGCATCTCTTCCTCCTTCTTCAGCATCTCCACTAGATCAAAAGCCTGAATGTATATAGCATTCCATGAGAATTTGAGTACAATCCTAGAAGGTAAACAACCTGAAGATGTTAAATAATTCTGCATAACTGACCTTGCAGATTGCCAAAGCGATGCTCGTAAGCCAAGCCTGCAGCAAATAAAGAACGCAATGTAGTGAACAATGACTGACAAAAAACTATAATACACTGGCCGAAGTCTTACTGCACCAATCTCTGAGTGCAAAAGAATATTTTCACTCCGTAGCTGCGACACTTAGCATGCATAAGATGTATTGAGGTTTACACTGGGTTTGATAAATTTCATTCTTTACATAATGGAACTAAGAGATAACAACAGAAAGAAATGCAATCTGGTTTTCTAAGAGATATGGCCAGGGTGCAGCAAAGGCTGAAAATATATTTTAACCACATCGTCATATGTCTTGTTTACAGCTTCAAATATCTCATAGTGTAAAACAGGTAATGTGACAGAAAACAGAAAGAAACAAAATAATAAAATATTACTGCTATATAATCAAGAACAACTAACCTCACGCTCTTCCTCTCCATCATCGTCCAGCACATCCTCCTCTCCTGCTTCTATAGGAGCAGACAAAGCAGATGCTTTGCTGGAACGGCCACGACGCTCTTTTCGCTCCTTTATCTCAAGTAACTTTGATTCGGCAGCCTTTTGACGTTTGAACCTTGCAATCTAGAAAGAAAAAAAATAAGTGCAAGAATGCAACTGCAATACCATCCACAATATTAAGATACATTTTTTTTTTTTTTTTTTTTTTTAAAGGTACCGAACTTTCATTGAGAAATGACATATAATATTATGCAAGAAATGAATGATTTAAAATCTGTGTCATGACATCAAAATTCATCTGTGTCATGATATCAAAACTCGGTCACCCCATTATTAACAATTCTCTATTTCCCTATCTCTGGCAGAAAATAATCTCAAAATGTGATGTGAGTATACTTACTTTCCGAGCCCTTCGATCTGCAAGTGAATTCCCTTCAGTAGATGTTTCAATTTCCTCTTTTGGCACCAGTTCCATAGTCTCGCAAAATGATATGAATTCCTAGAGAGGTGTCAATTATCCAAGTTTCAAAAAGTTAACAATGAAGCCTTAAAATAATAGATTAAATTTTATAATTCATCCACACATAAATCATTTGACCATGAAATATGAACTTCAAATATTACTCAGAGGTAAAATTGTAGACAGCACTCACCTTTAATTTTGCCTGGGAAGCCTTAAGGATTTGTATCCTGTCATCTTGTGCAATCTTCTCAGTCAACTCAGCAAGGTAAAATGACACCTGCAGGAAACAACTATCAGAAATAGAATATATGGATTTTCTAGTGACTAGAAAAGGCCATAAAAGCTATCTACTTCAAAGAAATATCAATCACAAACCACAATAACAGAAACTGAGAGATTTGAAGCAAAATGAAATTGGAGGGGGATAAAAAATACATTATTTGGAAAACCTACTTTGAACTCTATGGGTAGTGAAGTTATAAACAAAGGTCAAAATATATTTGCAAGGAGTTGTCTGTCTGTCTTTCTTTCTTACTTCATTCTTCATATTTAATTTTATTTTTTAAAAAGAAAAAATTATCTGAAAAATATACTGGCTAAAATCTAGACTACTTATCTATTGATTGCTCCATTATTAGGAATTCATAGGGTAGGGTACTTGCTCTCTAAAATCTAGACTACTTAATTTTATTTTCTTACTTCGTTCACTTTCAATGCAAGGTGGTTAAGGGACATAAGCACAAGTAAATGTGGTCAAACTCCATTTGGTGAGTTCTTTGGGAAACTTGAGAGTTGAGAAGATGGAAGCAAAAGGATAAAAGAAGGTTACATGAGAAATGTCAGGAAGGTTTGGTATTACATTGTTCTTGAGGTTATTATTTGGGCTTCTGTGAATAGATGGTATATCATATATGTATGTTAACTTTCCGCTTTTATCACTTAAGCAAAATGGAGCACCAATCAGTTAAGTGCTATGTCAAAAGGCTAAGCAGATCCCTGGTCCCCTGTTCCCTCTAATTTTTCAAACTACTTTTTTGTTCAACTTCAAAATCATAGTAAGTAGCTTAATCTGTAGCCAATAATATACATGACTACTTGCGATAGTAAAATGATAAAAAGAATAATAACAATAATAATAAAATAAGCTCCGGAATACTATCACAGATTCACAGGAAATTAAGAAATATTAGCAAAAATAGACCTAATAAGAACAATTTTCTTCGCATCTCTAACTAATATGAAGTATAATCTATACCAAATTACCAACAACTAAACCAATTCGACCCCCCCTCCTGTAGTTCTCCATCTTTCACACTTACTATCAGTGTAGAATAACAAAAGTTACACATTTTATTTCCCAAGTACAATGAACCAGTATCACAACAAAGTCTATGTCGATTAACTCTTCTAGTTAAACCGTTGGTCACCATTTTACTACTGTTATAATGATTATGATGAAGATGATCGTAAGGGAGCGTGTTGTGGCAGAAACTGATAATCTAAAAAAGTTCAAATTAAAATCAAAACTTACCAGAATATATTTAAGATTTCCAGTGCTGATATCTTCCTTAGTCTCGTTAGCTGAGAACAAGCCCAGCTTCCCAATCATATCCTCGCACTTCCGCAATGCATCACAACCCTTCCTCACAACATCCTAATTTTCCAAAAACGAAAGATGAAATAAAAGCCTCCAAAACCAAAATCAAAATCGTAATAGAAAGAACACAAAGAAACGATAAGGGTACCTGATCCGACGCAGACTCAGTTGCAGCCGTATGAATCTTCCTGGCTTGTTCAAAAATTGAAGGTAGAGGCAGATCCTCCATTGAGTGTAATCGCGAAGAACACAACCCTAATAACAAGCTCAAAAATGGATGGAATATGAATTCACATGAAAAATCAGGGAATCGGAGATCGAATCCCTAGGTTTCGTCGATTAGAAAAGGGAAAACGACGGTGAAGTAGAAATTGTTGAGACTGAGAGAGAGAGAGAGAAATGGGAGAACGGCGATCGGAGATTGATTATTATGAACCTCCGTGGCGGCGAACGGTGATTGTTACGAGTCTCCGTCCAGATCTTGCCACGTCAGCTAATTACGAATTGCCCATTTCCGGTTCTTTTGGAAACCATCATGGGCTAAATTTGGTGTGGGCCTTGGGCCCAATGAAGGGAAGATCCACAAAATCGGCCCAATAAGCATGTCTTACAACTTTTTCAAGAATAATAACTATTAGGGACAAAAATAAAAAATAAAAAATACATATATATATATATATATATATATATTTTAGGCCCTAAAACAGAATTGAACCCCACTCTTTGCTATCCTAGATGGAACCCTCACCTACTCCACTAAGTGGTTGTTCTTGTATTTCAACTCTTTGGTAGCCATAATATTCTGACAATCCATTTAACCCATGGTAAAAATAATTGTTGTCATTTTAATTGTCAAATTCATTTTTTCTTTGTCTAAAAAATATAATTTAAAATTAACTAGTTTATATCAACAATTTTCATAGGTGTAGCTGAAAATAATGAGATAGATTCAAGTCTCGTTTGGAATAATTTTACATAATGATTACGACTAGAACTTATGACAATGGTTTTTTTGTCGTCCATTTAAGGTAGGTATTGTTCCACTCACACCGTACCAACCTTTGTAAATTATTAGTGAAATTAACTATCTCCAAAATTTATATACTAAATTCAGTTTACAATACCAAATTAATATTAATTAGCATCACATTGTGCTTTTATGATTTTTTTTTTTTTTTTACAACATGTCGAGGTGGGGGATTGATCTAGGACTTCACGGTCACTAGGTGATACATTATGCCGCTGAACTATGCTCTTGTTGGCTGCTTTTATGATTCTTCATTATGAAGCAAAACATACACTAGGCCAAAAAGTAACTCCAAATTGATTGAGTCAGCTCTCAAATTCAGATTTGATTTGATTTTTTTAAGAGAGGTTATAGCAAACAACATATAGTTAAACAAACTTCCACAAATGCAATGCAATGACATTTTTCAAAACAGAGGAGTTTGAAATTTGAGTTGATAACTTACACAAATTAAAAAAATTCATAGAGACTTAGAGAGAAGTCCAATATTATAAATTTAAGGGTATAGGTCCAGTTGGCCCAATTTTGAAATCAAATTGGTCTCAAAGGCAATAAAACTTGAACGTTCTTTTTTTTTTTTTTTGAACAAAACTTGAACATTGTTGTGTTCAAACAAATGGAATTTTGTACATATATTAGATAATCTTACTTTCTATGTCTATTAAATATATTTTATATTTTTTTTTTTCAAATTTTTTTATAAAAATAATTACAAATATAGTATATGTACTTAGAGTGGTTTAAAAGGAAATAAAAAAAAATATGATTATAAATCCTAAATCAGTTCAATTTTATCATTTCTTTTTTAGTGAGGAGGGCATAAATGAACACTTGTGCAACCAGTGGAGTGAGCGCATTACTTAAATAGTCTAGAGTGAGGTTGATTGATCTTGCACCCGTGCAAAACATGAATGATTTAAAACCTGCCTCGGTGCAAAAAATCACGCACGGGTCATGAATTTAAATGCATTATTACATCAATTTTGAAGTGACACGTGACGCCATTACGATTGGGTCACACAGTTTGACCAGTCATTGCACTCAACCCACTAACTTTAAAAAAAAAAAAAACCTTTTTTAATTGTTTCAAAACAACCTTATTTTTCTAATTTATTTCAAAAACTCTCTCTCTCACCTAAAAACAAATCCCTTAAAAATGAGTGGGGTAAGAGATTCAAACTAGAGTATTCTTTAAATTTGGTACAAAAGTGAGTGATTTACATTAGTTTTTGTAAATTATAATAGAAAATTGATATATCATGTCCTTTTGTTCAAAAAAATTATTTTAGTCGAGGACTAAACTTTCAAATTATTTTAGTGTGTTCATAACTTGATAAGTATTTTATTTTAACAACAAGTTCAATGATATGTAGTGGTGAAATTTTAACTTTAATAAAGTTATAATGCTTTAACTAGTTGATAAGAAAAGTACCGATAAAAAACTTATAATAATAGAGTTTTAATATCAAAATAACATAACTCAACTAACATAATGTATGAACTATTAACGAAGAGGTTAGAGCTTCGAATCTCCCACCACAATTATATGAAAAAATAAAACAGCTAAGTACTTTGAAGAAATTTGAACCTCCAACATCAAAGAAAGTAGTACATGTCAATTATTGCTAAGCTGCGATTATTTTAGCTATTTTTTATTTTATATTTTAATACCTACATCTTGTATGGCTAATTTATCTCTCTATACAATTTTTCTTTGGTTGACTTCTCTACATACCATATATATATATATATATCTTATGATCACTAATCTCTATGTACACCCATTTTGTCTCACTAAAATTTTCTAATTAGCTTTTTTGACATGTATACATTTTGTTATTCTTATTATTCTGCACATAGGGTCTTTGTCAGGCTGTAAAGCTTAGACTAAAAATAGAAGGAGAGTAAAATTGAAATAGCAATTAAAAAACACATGTGAACCTAATATGAGAGGTCGAAAAGTGAAAGAATTATGCTAAGTACAAAGAAGATGCTAGCACACGTCGTGGGGAATGGCAAGAGGCATGGGGAGGGGGAGGGGTGCCTTTGTAAAGGGCTGAGTGCCATGAACTTGAAGGACTTCGATAAGATAGATTCTTCTTTATTGCATAAAGAAGAAAGTGGTGGAACCACTTAACTTCATCAAGGGACGATGCATAGGACTCCACCACCTTTGCTAGGCTACCTAACACTATATATATCTATATATCCTTCTCCTTATTACTATTCTAAACCATATACCTACATCATTTCTAGGGCCCCCCGACTCGTATGGTGTCGATCTTTTCTGTGGAGACGAGGCTCGGTTATAACGACCTATTTTGAATGAGATGGGAATCTTCGTTTTTAATGGAGATAAGATGATAGAGACATGAGAAGTTTTTTTTTTTTTTTTTTTTTTTTTTTTAATTTGAAGAATGAGGACGAGGAATGCATTCTCTGCTATTCTCACACTCTCAACTCAACTATGTTCCCATCCTCAAATTTTAGATTCCTAAAATTTATTAAATTATATAATTAATAATTGCTTTGGTCAAAAAATGGAAATTTAGTCTTCAAAAATAAGTATTTCAAATCCGATTCTTACTGCAAAAATCTTAGCTAGAGAGCTAATGAGAATATCAACTATTTACATAAATATAATATGTCATTGACATGAAGATGCCATTATAAACCTATTATACATCACTTGCATGGAAGAAGAAAGTGTTGGCATGCCTTGAATATGTTATGACCCTAGAAGACTGGTCGGTACGGGATATCGTTGTTTTAGATTTTGGTCTATTTTGTATTAGGTCATTAGAAGAGTGCCATATATAAACCTTCTAATGATTTCAGCCGTCCTTATCTGTTCATTTTACATTCTCTCCTATTTCGTAATAATACTGTTCTTCCTTCTGCCCGTGGACATAGCTAACACGACGTTAGTGAACCACGTAAATCTGCGTCGTTTTTCTTTTGCGCTTACTTATTCTTTGTTATTGATTTATCGTAACAAAGAGAAAAAAGATAAAGAATAAAACTTATGAAAGCAAAAATTTGAAGAAGTTTAAATTTGAAACTTCGAAAGAAAATTCGAGTATACAAAGACCGTAATTTTGTTTTTGGTATAACCAATGAAGGAATGGAGAAATTTGAATCTCCCATCTCGAAAGGAGGAGAGATACGAGAGATACGTGTTTATTCCTAAACTATGTTCATGTAGTTAGCACAAAATTGTAGTTATTGACCACAAAGACAAAAATGAATCCATGCAACTTTTCATCAAAGATTTTTAATAACTAAAACTATATATTTTTATACTATATAATAATTTTATATGAACACATAAATATTTTCAAAATAAAAATTACACAATATTTAAATGATATTAACTATTTAAAAACTATTTGGAAAAAAGAAAAAGTAAAACGAAAATGACTTCTCAAAGGGGAACCTATTCCCTACAAATCCCCCCTGAAAAATCATCTCCTCCTCTCTCTCCTAAAATATTTGTTTTCGGTAAACAAGCTAAGCCAAATCCAAGAATATTATAAAATTTACAAACATTATTCAGACATTATGCTCTTCCGAAAAGAAGTGTTGCCTCTTTAAGTTCACCATCTTAGATCGGATCTCATTTTTTTTCTAACCGAATACCCGTTTGAACTTCGTTGGCTCATTCTAAAACCAATTGGCGATAAGAGAAGTACCACATGTATGTTATGTTGTAAGTGAGGTCCCTTCATCTTTTCGATGTGGGATCCTAAATAATTATCATCTCAAAAGTCGTTGGATCCTCACCCCATAATTGAATAAACAATCTCAAAGTGAATAATACGACACTATTGTAAAAAAACAATGGAGAGGTAGACGCGTTTTATACGAAAGTGAGAGACTTTAAGAAACTATTTGGAAAGCTTAAAAAACACCCCCACCTGAGAGAGAGAATAAAGTAAAGGAAAATAGATCCTAAACAAAATCACATATCCAAAAACAATGAAACATAAAGGGGAAGGGGGGTGTGTGCGCGCTAGGTTAAATCACTTCATTCTTTATGTTGAGGAAAAGAAAGATGCCATTGGTAAGCAGCTGTGTGGTCCTTATGGATCACCCACACATTGTTGAAGATAGTTGTACATATTTATATGTATTGTCTTTCTTGAAAGCTATTTGCCTTCACCTCCCACATCCATATCCATCTTCTTCAAACAAATTCAATAATACAATTACATAAACCATCCCGAGTCTCAATTTAGGGTAAAATATAATTATAAATATAGTATTGTTGAAAAGATTTATAAATATGACAAATTTTATCCGTCATAATTTTTCTTTAGAAAAAGATTTTTGGTAAGAAGAAGATGAAAGAACTTTTTTTCACTGATAGCAGATCAATGACTATCAGTGATAACTACGGATACACTTTTATTTCTTTTATAGAATTTTATTTTTTGTCATATTTGAAAAATATTTTATATTTTTCTATATTTATCATTATTTTGGGTATTTATGCAACTAACCCTAATAAAATAATAGGTTAAATTATAAGTCCTTGAATTTTGAAATTTATATCTATTTAGTCTCTGAATTTTAAAAAAAATGCCTAATAGATTTTTAACAAATTTAAAATTTTTAAAAATGAAATGATCTATTACATGTAAATTTGAATTTTATGTCTAAAGAATCCTACCATTTTAATATTCTTTTGTCTAATAAATCTGTCAATTTTTTTTTTTTTTTTTTTTTTTTTTTTTTTTTTACAGTTTCATCGTAAACTAAATTTGTAATTTTAAAAGTTTGAGAATAAATAGACACAAACGTTAAATTTTTAATTTAACCTAAAATAATAATAATAATAAAAGTAAATGATGTGAAAGGTCCTAAAATATACAATTGGGTCAAATCTTTTCAAAAATTTCTTTTTAACCCTTTAAGTTGTTTAAAAAAGTACTTTGTCCATGAAGTTCATAATTGTGTCTTCTCCTCGATGATATAAGATGAGTTGTTACAATTCCTCCACACTTTTCAAAGGCATTTTAATTTTTTTTTTTTTTTTTTTTTTTTTTGGATGTTTCAAATTATTTTTAAAAATACTGCTTTTTTTTTATTGGATATTGTCTTTTCATAAGACCATCTCCTCACACCGATCGTCTTTTTAAAGGACAATTTGTATCGTCTTTTCAAAAAACGATATACATCCACGTGGCTTTCAACACATCGTTTTTTGAACGGTGGACATTAAAAATCGATATCCTTTACTTGGATGTTCAATTTTTTTAAAAAACAGATGTCTGCTAACACGGAGAACTTCAATTTGATACCCGATTTCATTATTTTTGGAGTTGTATATCGAAAAAATAAAGATCGTCGAAGTTGAGTTACGGTTCTGAAATTTGCAGAACCATAGTCAAACTTCGATGATCTTTATCTTTTGATATACAAATCCAAAAATAGTGAATTCAGGTATAGATTTAAACTCTCTCTTTTAGCTTTCCAACCATATCTTTTTAGAAATTTTTGAACATATAAAAAGTAAAAAGATATCGATTTGTTAATGCACATTGTTCAAAAGATCCTTTGCATGGATACAAAACAAGATCATCTTTTGAAAAAACGATCTTTGTTGATCATTTTTTGAAAAGATGGTCTATAGTAAAAAATGCAATATTTTCATAAAAAATTTCAAAAATTGCAATATTAAAAAAACAGCCCACTTTTAAATCCAGGCCTTAACTTTTGATTGTGAAAAGGAGATCTCAATTTTTTTTTTTTTGAGAAAAAAAAAAAAAAAAAAAAAGGAGATCTCAATTTTAGTCTTTGAGGGAGGGATAATAAAGAAAAATAATGGTTGCATGCACTATTTTTTATTTTTACTCTCAACCCTAAATATTTAAGGCTAAACTACAAATTTAATCCACATATTTTTAGGGTTTTGACTTTTAAAAGTGTCATCTAATAATTTTTTTTAATTTTAATTCTGTATAATTAGGTTCTCGTCATATTTGACTGGTTTAATTTTATGTTTAATAAATTCATAAATTTTAAAAAAAGTCAATTATGATAGGAATGTCGATAATACACAAAATTGAAAGTTTAGAGATTTACTAGAAATTTTTAAACACCACGAAATCTATTAAGACATAAAATTTCAAGTTAAAAAACTTTTTAGACGTTGGATTTGATAATTAAAATTGAGATTTGATATTATATTTAATTAATTGAAGGTAAAAGAAAGAAGGAAATTAGAAAATAAAAGGTAATTGAGGTCCATAGAAGTATGAAAGATATGATCCAATTCGTTGGTGATGATCGAGGTCACGTGAGACTGTCCCTTGGCTTTGGTTGTTGCTTTCCATCTTCGGCTCTCTTTTGATACTCCAAAATTCAAACACACATGGCCTCAGTGTTTGAAATTTAAGATCAAACATCTTTGAAGAAAGAGAGATATATATTCATCTTTCAGTGTAAAGTTGAGAGATGCAAAGCACACACTGTTCAGATATAGAGTTTGTGCGTTTTAAAAAAATAAATAACGTCTACTTTTGTACATTATCATCTCTTTTAATCTGTTATAACCCTCTACGACTGGTTCGGTACGACAATGCCTTGAAGGGTGCTATATATAAATCTTCTAATAACTTCCACCGTCTCTAATATGTCATTTTGTAATTTTCTCTTATGCGTAATAATATTGTTCTCTCTTGTCCGTAGACATAGCTAATTCGACATTAGTGAACTACGTAAATCTGTGTCGATCTTTCTTCCGCGTTTATTTTGTTCTTTGTTATTTGATTTAGGATAACATATCATATCTTTTATGGTGTTTTTAATTAATTATATATATATATATATATATATATATATATATATATTTTTTATTTATTTCTTTTGATTCCTTCTGTTTTTTCTTCTTCCATTTCATTGGTTTTGGAAGAATTAATATCCATGCTACTATATTATATTCCTTCATCAGATATTATTAATAGTTTCTACGAAATTCGTTAATATCCTTTATGTCGTAAATGGTTTTAATCTGCTATCTATTTTGCCTGATAAATTCAATGTTTTTTTTTTTTAAAAATCTTGTTCTGGATCCCAAAACTAAATGCTAAACATATTATGTAGTGTAATATCTTCGAAATCATTTTATGATATATTTAGTTGGATGAAAGGACATGATCTTAGTAAAAATCAAAGTCTATTATGGAATTAGATTATCATCCAGGTTGCTTGCTTTCATAGTGTCTCAAATCGATTTTTTTTTTTTTAATTATGATATTATAACTCTTAATTGAAAGGAATTTCCTCCTTCTTTACTTTGTACTCTTATCAATGAAGTATATTTTAAAAAATATATATGTTCAGAGTAAAGTTTTTTCTCATTCTTATTTCGTGCTCTCTGTTTCTTATTCAAAAGATAAAGTAAAAGCTTGTTTCGTCACTTTTTTTTTTTTCACTACACAATAAGAGATCAGAATGTTCTTTAAAACTATTTTTTTATTTCTGTGTTCTCTATAAATTTAAGCAAAAAAGATTGGAACTTTCTCACTTAAAATTATTTCAAAAAAATAAAAACAGTAAATAATTTCATTTCAAGTTAATTATTATGATTATTTATTTATTTTATTTGATAAGTAACTAAAATATTAAAAATAATAACAAAAATAGGAACTACGGGCCTTGATTAATTTGTTTACATATCTTTATGGAATTTCTTTAAATTTGAAACACATTCATATTCATATCATGTTGAAGAGAATATTATTAAGGATGCTACTTGTTATTTTGGAGCTTTTGTGATAAATATAGTATTTATTTTGTCTAAATAATAACAAATTTTTCACATGATGAAATATTTGGACAAATGACACAAATATATGAACCCTTATATTCATATATTTGATATATGTTATCAACTAAAAGGTCTAAAATTTGAATCTCCCCCACATGTAGTAAAAAAAAAAAAATCAAGGACATACTTTATCAATTATACAAAAACGATATATATCCATGACATAATTTATCATATACATAATATATCAAATGATATATTTTAGGTTAAAATATGGTTTTAGTCCTATACTTTGAAACTCATTCCATTTTAACTTCTATACTTTTCAAATGTCTAAATTTAGTGTATGTACTTTTTAACAAATCTTAAAATTAATCTTTAATATAGTTAGTTTGCAGTTAATTTTTTATGGAATTTAATAAAATAAAAATAAAAAAAATTATTATTCAATTTGACAACTAGATTTGTCATGGGGCATTGTGGTTCCTTTACTTTTATGTAATCTTAAACCCAAACTTAAACATTGATACCAATCTAGCTTGAGTAGTCAGACAAATAATACTACATCCGCCTCAAGTTTGAACATCGATTTTTTTTTTTTTTTTGAGTTGATGTAGTGGTAAATTTGATCTACCTGTCAAACCGAGCATAATTCAATTGATATAAGGTTGTGTCTTTGACTACGAGGTCATGGATTCAATTATCACATTAATTAAAATATTTGTCTCGAAAAAAAAAAGTTTGATATACCTATTACATACATATATTTGTAAAGCAAAACCAAAAGTAAAAAAGTGGGAGCTTTTTTTTTTGTTTCTTAATTTTTCACTTCCACTTTCTCCAAGGTAGATCCGTCACAGATATGTCCTTTAAAATAGGTCACAGAGATATTTCTTAACATGTTCAATCTCAAATTGTGAGACCATGCGCCTTTAATCATAAGTTATAACTTCAATTCCAAATAAACTTCATTTCATTTTTTTTTTCATTTTCTTTTCTTTTTTGGGTTCTTTTGAAAAAGATATGAAAGAATAACGCGCCCAACATTGTTTTATAAATAATTTTTAAATGCAACCAGTTAAGGCATATATTATCGACCTAGATGTCAGAAATTTGAATTCTTCACCGTTGTTGAACTAAAAAAAAATGCAAACAAATAAAGGGTATTTTAGCCGTTGCCACTTAAAAATTAACCTTCATTAATAATTTTTTAAATAGTATAAAATTGTAAACGTACGTACGATAGGTATTGTTCGAGCAATAACTCCAACACAACTTGTCCTTCTTGTTAATTAATTAATTTATTTATATATATATCAAACCATCAACTTTTGAGACAGTAATAGAGGTGTCTTATCCATTGCGAGCTATATTTGAAACAACAATGTTTTTTTTTCTTCTTATCACAAGGTTTTGACATATCTCAAACATCTACCACAAACATCTTTTGGAGCAACATATTTGTTGTCATTTTATGGAATTTATGGTTGGAACTTAACAACTAAATTTTCAATGATAGTTCAAAGACTTTTTCTCAACTTTAGGAAGATATCATTCTCAAGGTTGTTTCGTGGTGTTGGAAATCTAAATTATTTTGTAACTATGATTTATCTATCATTGTACTCAATTGGAAGACTTTTCTCTAGCCTCTCCTTCTCTTTTTATCTTGATCATCAATGAAGTATCTTTTTAAAAAAATATAAAAAAACCAATGTTATTTTTTTTATATCACTCATTTTATACTTTTTTTTTTTTTTACAATATGGGGTGACTTCACCCTACAGATGAGCTATGTTCAGGTTGTTGGTCACTCGTTTATACTTGACGACAAGTAAAAAAAATACTAAAAAATCATACATAACATATCATTTTAGATAATGTTATTGAATAATCTCGACAACGTAAAAAAAATTATGGGGAATGTGCGACTGTAAAAAGTTTTATTACCATTGGTACAATATTTGTTGAAAGCAATTCTAATGTTTAACTAAGATGACGAGAAAAGAATATAGAGAGAAGTCAGTTGATTTAACTTTGATATATCATGCAAATAATCAATACATTAAATAGTACTTGTGGAAAGTTTTCATGTACATATACATATGTAGGATTTCTTATCGAATAATTAAGAGATTTGAGGCTAAAACTAGAATTTGTGAACATAAGGTGGTAGAAGATAACATCTTTATTAATTTGAGTTAAAGAAGACTATTCTCATGACTGGCAAGAACACTATCCTATTAATTCATAAATGATTTGATTGGTTAATTATAGGGTAGGTTGCATGTTGTCATCTTTCGAACCAAAGTTGTTTTAAATTGGTCATGATTAATTAGTAGAGACGTCAATTCCCTTAAATTTACTCATTAGAACGATGTATCATGTGACATAACTCTCATGAAGTCGTTCGAAGTATTGATCAAATTGAGAATGATTGTACAAAGTAGATCATATACGAATTCTTGTCTATACAATATTAATTTGAATGCACCTTTAAAAAAAAAAAAAAAAAGCTAAAATCTAAAAATAAAAGTGACCTTGACCCCAAACAATTATGAATACTTTTTTTTGGTAGATGGACATATACATAAATTTTATTGGGATACTCTATATTAGAATTATAGAGAAAATTATGTTGATTTTATAGTGATGTGATGTTCAAGAGCAACCAAAGCAAAGTTGGTTGGCAATTATGACATTGGGGGCCAACACAGCACTCCCAAACTCCAAAAAAAAAAAAAAAAATCTTTTAAAGAAAGAGAGTGAATTAGGTGCTTCAATATAATCCAATTAAAGTGGGTTGTAGGGTTCTTTCATGCCCAAAGAAAGGAACATGACTATACTTGTGATTGTAAATACTGTCTCGGACTAGCCCATCTTCAACACTCGAACTCAAAAAAAAAAAAAAAAAAAAAAATAAAAAAAAAAAAAAAATGAAACGTTAGAACTTTATATGTATATGTTACGTTAAATCAATAAAAAAGAATAAATAAGCGCAAAAGAAATCGACGCAGATTTACGTAGTTCACCGAGTGGAAGGGAGAACAGTATTATTACGAAATACGAGAGAATTACAAATGAACAGATAGGGACGACGGAAGTCATTAGATAGGTCTATATATAGCACTCTTCTATATAATGACCTAATACAAAATGGGTCAAAGCCCAAAACAGATAAGTAAAAACTCAAATCATATTTTTCTTTTAGGGGCGTTGTCCCAATACCCCCAGCAGGGCGCCCGTACCGACCAGTCGTAGAGAGTCATAATAGATTCAAGTCATTCCAACAGTATATAATATTTTAAACCCCATTTAATAACGATTTCATTTTAAACAAACATTTAATTATTTTTTTCCTTTTTTTTTTTTTCTTTTTTTTTTTTATGAATTTGAAACAAGTTGTAGTGACAATAATTTGTTCCCTTGTTGTGTTTGTTACCCTGCCCTTCCACTTACCCATATATCCAAGATGTGAAAACTCTTTTGAAGAATCATTTCTTAGATAACAAAAGAAGAAGGCATTTTCCTATTGGATGTGAGACAAAAGGGGAAGAAAAAAAAAAGCATTTTCTTAGGTCATTTGCCACCTTCCTCTCGCATCTCTCCACCACCATTGATATTTGATAGAGCAACAACATATATAAGTTGCAAATTTATATATTTATTTGCCCCCACGATCATGTGTTCAAAGGTGCTTCTGATTAAACATGCTTTACAAGGACCCACTAACCAATCTTTTCTTTGCCTTTCAAAATCATTGTCAAAATTAATTCTATTTTAATAGGGAAGTACCCCAAAATATGCCCACTTTTGTCTCTACCGTATCTACTTAATTTATGATTAAAAAAAAAACACACAACTTCACTAATTTCAATTAGATATAGTTACATTAATGTGATTCGTTTTTCCTCCATCCCTTCCTTCTTTGATATTATGTTAACATAATTTTATTTTAGTATTTAATACATTACATTTTATTGAAAAACTATCTCGCTGAAAGGCGTGACGAGATTTAGGGTTTAGTTTTAAAAATCGCTTTACGCTATAGATTGGTGAGAGAGTCCTGTTTCCATCCATTTCTTTGATGGTCCTTCTGTTGAAAATCTAAATAGCTGAATTGATTAAGTTTTGTATTTAATTTCGAAAAAAATAAAATTAGATATCCTAAAATATTATCTAGCTAAAGTTAAGTGGGTGATATTAGGTTAAGTTAATAAAAATAGCTTTGAGAATGTCTTTGGAAAAAGATAATGATGATGTTTTTTTGAAAATATACTTTTTATGTTTAGTTCGAGAATTTTTTAAATGAGATACTTTTTCTATTTGATTTTTAAAAAACTATTACATGTCTCCTATCAACACATATATTCAATATTGTCCCCTGCACTTAGTGTACTCTTTCATATCAAGGGTTAAAAATGGTTGAATGCCTATGGCCTAATCAAGTATATAATTATTTGATCAAATTGACCTTTAAATTGTATAGAAGGTTCATTTGTTTTATTCACTAAACCTTGTACTTAATTATATGCAGGGATGTAACCTACTTAATTTTAATAGTTTAAAAAAAAAACTTTCAACTCTCTCATTTATTTTAAAAATACTCATATTCTTTGAAAAGACGTTGCAATATTATTCTCGACATTTCATAAACATTTTAAAAGTACCATTTGGAATAGAAACCTGTTAAAATGTTGGATATAAAATAGACATGACAATGACCTGGAATGACTTGACGGTGACTAGGTGTTTGCGTGGATTAAGTCGGTAATACCAACATTCACATACGTCAACTTTTTAAAACGCTTATGAAATGTCAAAGGTAATATTGTAAATTTTGAAGTAATTGAAGGGTTTTTTAAATAAATGACAATATCCGAAGTAATTTGAGTATTTTTTAAACAAATAACAATAAAAGTTTAAAATTTTCTAATTTTAAAAATCATACATTATTAGGTTGATAACTAGTTTCTTGGTTTTTTCAAATCTCTTTAAAATTCCAAATTCTAAAAGTTAGAAGAAGTAGCTTCTATATTTTGAAATTAAATAAAGGTCAACGTTTGGAACTTAATCTTTATATTTAGCTTTGAAAAAAATAAAAGTTTTCGAAAAAAAATGAAAATAAAAATATGACAGTTACAGATCGTAATCTAAATGAGCCTAACTTAATCCATAATATAATATACTAATTAGGTTCAATTTTCATTCGTGTTGTAAAAAAAAAAACAAAAAACAAAAAAACATAATCTAAAACATCAACATTTATCTTAAATAGTTTATTAACCTCTCCTATTTAAAAACAAAACAAAACAAATATCTCCTTTCTACTTCGTAGTAGGGGTGGGCTGAGATAATATAATTTAGAGGACTTAAATAATATTTAGGGAGTCAATAAATTATATCAATAAATCAGGTTAGTTGGCGATTCTTACGGTTAAAGTTTGTTTTAGGGGAGGATTCTTACCGTTAAAGTTGATCATTAATTTAGGTAAATATCTAATATTAGTGAATATCTCTCTGGCAAGTTTATTTATTTATATTTATATATTTATCTTTTATCCTTATTCGTACATGATATGAAAATTAGGTTTAGTATATATACATCATATTCTAAATAAAAATCAAAACGAAAATTGAGAGAAAAAATATTGATTTATCATGATATGAGAGCTTAGATCTTAAGAACCTCAAAATCATACAAAACCCTAGGACGGCGGCAGTCCATGCCGCCGCCGCCGCCCACAACCGTTCCTCTCTGATGTTGCCTATCTTTTCATTTAGTGTGTATACATTTTGTTCAAGAGATGGAGATGAAAAAAAAAATCAGATATGAAGGAGCTCCGAAGGTTTTGCCGAGAACTAGAGCACCGCTCGTTCGTGGCCTAGATTTGAAGCTGTCGTAAGTTCCGTGAGGTCGTGCTCTCTTCAGATCTGGGAGCTTGAGTTTCAGCTGTCGTTACTTCAGATTTGGGAGCTCCGTCGTCTCCCACACGTTCTGAAGGTTTCATTCGACCGATTTGATTTCTTCAGTTGCATCTAATGTAATCTCCATTTGGTAAAGTTGCATTTTTCATTTGAGTTTTTTTTTTTCATCGGCAACTTGCATAATCGGGCAATGGGTGTTGAAATTTTGGATTAGGTGCTGCAACTCAAGAACCCACATAGTGCGAAAGGAAGTTCCACTTCCAATGAGCTTTAGTGTATGATATTAGTATTACAAGTGATTGTTTGTTTTACTAATAGTATACTCTCAGTTGCCAAACTGAGCATAACTCAATTGGCATTAGGTTGTACTCGTGACTATGAGGTCATGGGTTCAATTCTCGCATTAATTAAATACTGTTGCAAAAAAAAAAAGTATACTCTTAGTTTTGTTCCTTTCCTTCGAATTATTGAAGCGAGCAGGAGCTTAAATGAGGTGAACAACCTTAATATGCAATAAACAACACTGGCCCGCGTTCGGAGGCTCGCATATTTTTTTATATTGCATGGTCAAAGCGATGATGCGAAGGACCTGAAGATTAGAGCACCAAATGTGGGCATCGACCTGAAGATTAGAGCACCAACCTGCGTTTGAAGGCTCTTGGAAAATTAAAGATGCAATGAGTCTCGACTTAAAGTTTGCAACACCGACCCGCGTTCGGAGGCTGCAATTTTTTTACCACAAAATTTTATCTCATTCTCAACTCACCTTATTTTCAAGTTGGTCATTTGTTATCTTTTATGTTCCAACTTGAAGGGGGATGTATTAGAGAATATTTATTTTAGAAAGTTATTTATTTATATTTATGTCCATATTTTATATGGAAATTAGGTTTTGTCTTTATGTTGGATATATATACCTCCTATTCTAGATGAAAAAAAAAAAAAATTAAGATAAAAAACATTGAATAAAATAAAAGTATATTGATTACCCTTATTTTAGTAAATTATTTATATGTTTTAAAGATGGGTTTTTTTTAAACGTTTTAAAGATGGTTATATTTGTAATTTTTTTTCAAAAATAATATACACTTTGTAATAAATTTCTTGGTGCAGTGGGTGAGCACTTCGCCTAAGATAGCAGAGAGTGGGGGTTCGATTCTGCCCTAGGGCAGATTTTCATAAAAATTATCAAACAACCACTTGGTGCAACGGGTGAGTGAGCGCGTGGTGCAACGGGTGAGTGAGTGCATCACCTAGATAGCCCAGAGTGGCCCAGAGTGGGGGTTGATTGATCCTGCACCGTGTAAACGGGGCATGAATGATTTAAAATATTTAACTGCATTATATACCGCCTTTAAAGGCAAATTTTTTAAGCGTGCTTGGGCGAGAGTAGTACTGTGTTGCACCCCTTTAAAAAAAAGCCAAAGCGAGCATGGCTCAGCGGGCATATGTATGTGTTGACGACCAAGAGGTCTATGGTTCGAATCCCCCAATCCCCAAAATGTACTAAAAAAAAAATACAAACTTCTGAACAACCACTTGTGCAGTGGGTGACTCCGCCTAAGATAGCAGAGAGTGGGGGTTCGATTCTGCCCTAGGGCAGATTTTCTTGAAAATTATCAAACAACCACTTGGTGCAACGGGCGCATCACCTAGAAAGTCCATAAAATTTTAGCCAAACCGAGCATAGCTTCAATTGGCATAAGTTTGTGCCCGTGACTATGAGAAATTTTAGCCAAACCGAGCATATTTATAAAAATACCGTTGCAAAAAAAATTAAATTTCTTTAAAAAAATACATATTTATAAAAAGTTTAAAAATTAAGTTATCTTTCTACATTTCCAAAAATAAAAAATAGAAATCATTTTACAGCCATATTAAATAATTTCTCGATATCTCCTAGATCCAATTATTTATGTTTTAAAAATTATTATTTTTCAAAAATAATACACCCTTTGTAATAAAATTCTTTAAAAAAATACATATTAAAAAAAAAAAAAACAAACTATTTTCCTATATTTTCAAAAATAAAAGAGAAAAATTATGTACCAATCATATTGAATAATTTCTCAATATCTCCTAATCTAAACTTTGAAGATTTTTTTTTCTTTTACCAATATGTGGGAGTGAAAAATTGAACTCAGACTTCTTGATCACGTCACGAACATCAGTTAAGTTATATTGTTGTTGGCAGTGAGACAATAAATTTGTTCCACTAAATAAAATATTTATAAGTTTCTTACCTGAATTAATGGTATATGAGTCACACTGATTCAAATTTAATCATAGTACCATTTGATGATTTGGTTTCCGACATTATGTTGTTAATCACTCACCTTAATGTTTCCCCTTACCACCATCAAACATCAACTTGACCAATTTCTATTTTTCCTCTCTTCATTACTAATTGCTTTACAAATTAGGTCAAAGTCAAGTCACTTCAAATTACTAAATTGCATCAAATCAGTTTCATCCACTTTAATCTCAAATTTTCAATTTCATTAAATATTTCTAAACTTAAATAAATGGTCAAATTAATTTTCTCAATTAATTAAATATACATTTCTTAAGGATTTTTTTTGGTTTACTAGCTAATGAACGTTTTTTGTTATTGGATGAGAAGGTTTTTGGCATTGCTCTTCAAAGCATTAGGAGTGATCATGATCATGGAAAAATTGATTTTATATATCTAATATTTTTTTCACCCAACCAAATTCTTTATATCAATTTAAGTTGAAAACATATATGATATAAAATATATATTATTTTAAAAAATTATGCAAAACTTGATTTAGTATTCATTTACCCAACACAACATTATTGTTTCCAACAAATATTTTAAAACCTAATTATCTCAAACTAAACCTAAGTTTTGGAAATTTTTGTTCTTTTAATTGTGTTGGGTTCCATTTACCAAGATTGTGATATTTTGTTCTTGAGTTTAGGTATTTCATAGCTTGGTTTGAGCATTATTTCGCTTGTTTATATTTTGTGTGATTTATTTAGTAGTGGCTCGTGAACAATTTTATAATTGTCAAACTGAGCATAGTTTAATTGATATAAGATTGTGCCCTTGACTAAGAGGTCATAGGTTGAATCGAACTTCTAACCTCTTAATCGATAGTTTATACTTCTGTCAGTTGAGCTATGTTGATATTAGCCTATATACAATAAAGATTATCTTGTCTAAACTTTTATAAATGTAAGAGTCGTTTATAATTTGAAAAGAATAATGTAAGAGTAATATTTAAGTTTGTTTTAATAGCTCTTCGTAATCTTAAGGGGTAAATGGAATTAGATTTGAATAGAATGTGTAAGGGAACAAAAGAAACTATGTTGTTTGAAAACAAAGTTGAATGATAGATTTAGAAAATGGGTATAATTGATAAGGGAATAGCTATCTCAACTCACTTCAGTGCTTGATATGATTCAAAATTTGGTTGGGGCTTCTTTTTAAGTGTTTTTTGTTTTTTTTGTTTTTTATTTTTATTTTTAAAATTATTGTTTTTTTTTTTATTTTGTGGATTTAATGTTAACATATCTTTATTATTTTTTTTCCTAAATACACTTTTTAAGTGTAGTTATATCATTAGAAAGTGCCTAATATAGTAGTAGCCTAGCAGGGACATATTTTTCTTAAAATGGATTCAATTGGGAAAGCAATTGTCAATTTTATTTTGAGATTAACATATAAAAAAGGGTCGAGTTTTCATAATTTTTTTTTTAATTTAATAAGAAGGCGACGGATCGAATCTTCAACCTTTGAATGAATTATATAATAAGTGCCTTACCCATTATAGTTATATTCGAATTGACTTATGAGATTTTTTATTTATTTATTTATAAGATGAAAATTAACTTACTATATAGTTTATTTCAGTGCCAAGATATTTAATGGTGGCATAGGGATAGTTGGATGATAAGGACGTGTTCTTTAAAGAATTTATGAAAAATGTCTTCGGCCAGTTTTTCTAGAAAAAGAGAACGGAGAATTTTTAATAACAAAATATATATATATATATATATATATATATATATATATAATTTTGTTAATATTTTTCAGTGTTTTCTTATTTGTTTTCTAAATACCTAAAAAAAAAATTGTTTTCTAAATTGTAATTATTTAAAACTTGATTTCAAATTATAATTAACTTTTTAAGAGTTAAAAATAGAGAAGTCTTGAAAGTTCTTCTAGAATTTTGAATCTGACTCGGATTATTACAAGGAGCTTTTAAAAAATTAAAAAATAAAATAAATATTTATTAGTAAAACAATCTTATTTAAAAAAAATAAAAAATGGGAGGTGTAAATTTAAATTCTTTTAGTCATTTGAAAAGAAAAATAGTAAGTATGTTTAGTAATTAATTTTAACTTTTTTTGGTACTTAATTATGTAGTTTAATATTTCTCATCTATTTTTATTGATTTTTATTAAAAGAAAATTCATGAAACAAAGAAATTAAAGTCAGGTAAAAGTATAACTAACATTATCTTTATTTATGATAGAGGATATTTAATGAGGAAGTCTTCGATTCAAAACTAAGTTTTTGAATGAGACTGCCTCACAAATAAGACAGTGGACCACTATATTTCACGAAGTAGAATGTAAGATAAATTAGCCTGTCTAAGAGCCAAACCTTTGATGGCTTCGAGAACTTGCTTTTTAAAAGTTTAGAAGTACAAGATGCCTCTCTAAGTTACTCAAGTAGGGATCTATAAAATAGCTATTAAAGATTATTGGTCAAATAAACTATCAAACAACTCAAGTTTTCAGGTAAGAGATGGGATGTTGTAGGGAAAAAAATGATAAGAAGTTTGAAAACATGCAATAAAAGAAGGATAATTTTTACTCATTAAATAAATTAAAAAAAAAAAAATCTTATTGAACTTTGAATAAAAGAAGGAATCTATTTTATATAATTGTTCATAATGATATATTTCTTTCGACAAATATTGAACTACACATTGTGAACATGATTGATTGAAGAAAAAAAAAAAAAAGGATGTTTGGAGAAATTATTGAAAATGACTTACACTCTGTAATCCTTAATTATTCGATTCCGCCTGCGTAGAAATTTAAATCTTTAAAAAAAAAAAAAATTAATTATTATTATAAACAAAATGATGTATAAAAAAATTAAGAAAAAAAAATTAATTTATCTCGGTCAACTTTATGAATTGAATCAATTAAAACCCTAAGGTAACAATGATATAAATTAAAACCCTAAACTTTCAAGAGTAAATCAATTTAAATCATCTATGATTGGGTTCTGTTTTAAAATCGTTAATAAATATAATTTTCACATGTCTAAGACTTCTTTAAATGCATAGGCCGTTCTCATTAATATAAATGAACATTTTTTTTTCATCATCCTCTTCTATTTTTCTCTATTTATTTAAGAAAAATCATTTGATAATTTTTTTTTTTTGGTTTCTACTTTGATAAGATTTTAGGAGAAGAATATTGTTATTTAGATAATTTTGAGTTGGATTTAAAGAAAAAATAGCTATGAACTAATATTAAATGGTCTAAATTGATTTAGAGGTCTCCATAGAATTGTTTGTTTAAGATTTTAATTAATACAATCTGTAAAATTGACCTAAAAAATTATTGAAAGTTAAAGATGGGAACATGATCCCTTCCCATTTAGAAGAGTGAAAGTTAAATGTTAAAGACAAATATATATTCATTAGTATAAAGGTGTTTGGCTTAAAGCAAAAGTAAAGTGATGCGGAGGATTTAAGCTTAAAATGGGAGATAGCATACCATTCTAGAATTATGGTAGAGACCCCACTTTGTCCTTAACATTTGTATAAAATCAAATTATAGTCTAAATAAAGATTTGAAGCCAAAAACATTGTGTATCTTTATAAAATCAAATTGAACCCAACTAAATCTTGATTAGGAAGAAGAAAATAAAAAAATTAGGTTTGCAAGACATTAAAGAGAAACCTATCTAATCTATCTCAAAAATACAAAATATGTAAAACAACATCATCCACCCAACATTTTAGCAAGTAAAATATTAATGATTCAATTTGATAGGTCTAAGTAGAGAGTTTTTTTTAGTACCTATCAGCTAGGTATATCTTGTTGGAATAGAATTGAGACTACAACCTCAAATGTTGAAACCCAAATCAAAAGATAGAAGATTTTTTGGTGGCGAGAACAATGGTAGAAGGTCTAAAAGCTTTGTCATCTTCGTCTATCCCATGTGGATGTCAATTCGAGGCTGAATCTAATTGTTTAGAAGTGTGCAAACTACTTAATGGAGTTGAAGTTGATCTAACTGAAATCATTTGCTTCATTTCGGAAGTTGTTGACCTCAATCATGTAGTATGGGTAGTAGTTTCTTTCATACACGAGGTGATGGGCCGCATCAGGTGGTTCACAATGCTATGAAGGTTCACAATGCTATGAATTTTACGACGACAGATCTGTGGAACAATCTTGTTCTCACAGATTTTGATTTTTTTTTAAAATTTAGGTAGTCTATGTTGGTGTTCCGGTTAGTTTATGATTTTTATTATAAAAAAATACTATTTATTTGGACTAATTTAAAATTATTACATCTAATAATTGACAAAATTAAAATAGTAGTTACATTGTATCAATCATTTTCCCTTCTTGTTCTTAGTATCATCATGACAAAGACGAAAAGTCAAAAAAACACTTTTTATTTAATTTAATTTTTCAAGTGCATTTTGTGTCATCGATATGATTGTGGATTCCCATTAAAGTGGTGAGAAAAAAACACTTCTTTGCCACATTAATTCTCTTTCAAGCTATAGTAATTCACGACAACTCATACCATTTGTTGCATTTTCCCCTCAAACGACAAATCGTGCTCTCCTTGTTCCATCTTCCTTTTTTTCCTTTTTCCTTTCCTATTTTTCATTGTCGAAAAAGTACTACAAAACAAAACGAGGACGGAGATATTGAAAATAACGAACATAGTCTTATAAGGACAACATTTCGATTCGTCCCAATGCTTTTTAAAACTTTACTACTTAAAAACTTAAAAATGAATAATATCACATCATTCAAACTAAAAATGGAGAGAGACCAAAAATTGGGAGACATTCTATTATTATTACTTACTACTCAATAGTTTTGTATCGACAACAACAATATTGTTAATGGACACGTGAAAAGTCTGTTTGAGTTTTTCACATTTCCACTCACAAATATGACATTGCATTAAAGCTTTCATTCATTATAAAATTTTGTTGATAATAGAAATACTCTGAATTTTTTTTCACATATTTGTAGGCTATAGAAAATAACAAGAATGATCGATATTTACATTATTGCAAATTAAACACTTTTTGTCATGACCCAAAATTTTATAAATTTTGTCACATAAACACTTCATAAGAATTTTTATTTTTATTTTACATAAAATCATGTTGCAAAACATATGTTTCTTCGACCAATGAATCTTGTGGAGTCTATGAAAGAGCCTTTCCTCGAACTTACCGCCTTATTACCTTCTCGCGGAGTGAAAAATATGTTTGTAATGGCAACCAGGTGATAGGAGGAGTAGCCCATATATGTTATATTGTGAATACCCGTTTGGGCTAAGTGGGCTCTAATACAATATTAGACATCATGAGGTTCTATCATAAAACCAATTGGTGATAGGAGAAGTAGCCTATGTATGTTATATTGTGAGTAATGTCCCTTCATCTTTCCGATGTGGGATCCTCAACATTGATAAAAATATCAAAGTTGATGGATATTATTGGTGCAGGAATTTAGACTTTTCGTCGGCGGGATTCGGGCGAGTAAGTTCGTCGCATAGTCCGAGGCCGACATAGAGAGAGAAAACTCGCACCGGTGAGGGACTGAGCCCACATTGTACTCCGATGGTTTAGTTAGAGAGAGAGTTCTAAACATAAGTAGGAGTAAGAGTAGTGCGTATTGCATCTCACATACATTTTTTTTTTTTGTTGGGATCCTCTTGGACGATATATGTATATATATATATATATATAGGAGAAGGTGAATAGACGATCAGTGCCAGTCTGTACCCTTCATCATCATGAGTATCATTGATCTCTCGATCCTAGGCAGATTTGAGGGGATTGTCGTATCGCTACCTTGTGGCGCAAGGCATGAATGTCAATTGGACATTCTTCGCCCCGATTAGGTGGAGCGGTGATGGTGACGTGACAGCGGATCTCCGGATCGCGCGAAGGTAGATCTCCTGATCGGACCTAGGGGTCAACCCTAGATCCTTGGGAATTGTGTTTGTGACGTCAGGGTCTTGGCCTCACGATGAGGTGGGTCGTGACGTCAGGTCGCTAACCTCATGCCGAGGTGGCTCGTAACAGATATTTTTCAAAAAAATAAATAAACGAAAAAAACAAATGTTTACAATTTTGTAAGATAAGTTATGTAAATTGTAAACAAAAATATATTTACTCTAGTTTATGAGCTTAAATTTTGGGACAATGGTACACACAAAATAGTAGCAAATCTAGCACAATTTAAAAATATTTATAAAAACGACATTATAAAAATTATAAATATAAGATAGATTATAAAAATGATCTCAGTGATAGAGATATATAACTGATAGACCAAAAATTTATCTATTATTAGTGATAGAAATCTATGGCAGATAGACTATAAAAATTGTCATATTTATAATTATTTTTTAAACGTGCAATTTTTGCAAATAGAAAAAGTAAAATAGTCACCTACAATTTTTTTTTAAGTTTTTGAATTTATTGATAGTTTAATATGGTATTAGAATTGGTCTCGTGTTCAAAACCTCACAATGTTATTTCTTAGTATTTAATATTGAATTTTTAGGTTTATTGATAATTTAGGCTACACTCGGTAACAATTTTTTTTTAGGTTTTCATTTTTTAAAATTGTGTTTGTTTCTTTCCAAACGTTTTTACTATGTTTTTCATCCCTCTTAAAGATGTTAAAGTTAGACTTACTTGTGCGTCCTAGTAGACAACAACAATACTCTAGAAAGATGTTAAGTTAGACTTACGTGTGCGTCCTAGTAGACAACAACAATACTCTAGACAACTCAACATTGTTGCCATCTCACAAAATCAAAACAACTAGTCAAATTAAGGGCCCAACCTACGAGAAATTATTTGAGGCGGCCATAATGTGAGAAGTAGTTTTGACACGTTGGATTAAGAGAAAGAAATTGTAAGATTATTTTGAATTTTATCCAATAATTATTAGAGACATATAAATTATAAGATTTAAATTTATCTGTTTTAACGAGAGAATCACATTTTGGCAGCCTAATTTTTCTTAACATAGAAAACACAACCGTGAATTGAAAAAAAGATTAATTTAGCATAAACAGAAATCAATTTTGGAATTAGGAATGGAATAATTGACTAATATTTTAATTCTTAACTAAATTTTAAATTTTAAAAAAATAATTAATTTTAAAAAACTTGACTCTCAAATTTGGCTATTTTTTTTTATTAATATTGTAATTTTTAAAATTTTTTATAAAAGTATTGGAGGTTTGAAAGTATTTTTAAAAATAATGTTGTTTTAGAGGGAGGTCGTCTTTTCATGCCACCAATGTCGTTTTTTGAAAAGACGATTTTGCTCTATGGGAATGAAGATCGTCTCTCTTCAAAAGACGATATTCTGCTGCACCTACGAAAAAATTCTTTTTCATTAAAAAAATGATATATTTTTACTTAAATATTCAAAAATTTCGAGAAAAAAAATATGGTTGAAAAGCTAACATAGAGAGGTTCAATTTGATACGTGGTTTCACTATTTTTGGAGTTGTGTATCGAAAGATAAAGATGATCGAAGTTGGACTATAGTTTTGTAAATTTCAGAACTTAAGATTCTTTTGAGTAGTGCATTAAAAAAATCGATATTTTTTTACTCAGATATTCAAAAATTTCAAAAAAGATACGGTTGATAGAGAGCTTCAAATTGATACTTGTTTTCACTATTTTTGAAATTATGTATCAAAAGATATCAATCGTCGAAGTTGAGCTACATAAAACTTCACTAAACCCAGAACTGAAGATATGACTGAAAATTTTAAAACTGTAGCGAGGATCTTTATCTTTTGATACACAACTTCAAAAATAGTGAAACCCTATATTAAATTACAGTTATGTGTGTTAGCTTTCCAACCTATCTTTTTCGAAATTTTTTAATATCTGAAAAAAAGATATTGATTTTTTAATGCACAGTTTTAAAAAAAATCTTCAGTTCTGAAATTTACAGAACTATAATCAAATTTCAATCAGAATTATAGTCAAACTTCGATCAACTTTATCTTTTGATACACAACTCAAAAAATAGTGAAACTACGTATCAAATTGAAGCTCTCTCGGCTAGTTTTCCAACCATACTTTTTTCGAAATTTTTGAATATCTGGGGTAAAAATATATCAATTTTTTAATGAAAAAAATTATTTTCGTAGATGCAGGAGAAGATCGGCTAGACGATCTTGATCCACGTGGAACACAATCGTCTTTTCAAAAAACGACTAATGTTAGAGGGACTTCCTTTAAAAACAACATTATTTTTAAAAATACTTTCAAACATACAATATTTTTATTAAAAGGTTAAAAATTAATTCAAACTTTCATGCAAACTCATCTTTAAATTTGAATTACAATGTCTAAAAAGTAAAAATGGAGTTAGAAAATAGAAATATATCTTCTTCTTCTTTTTTTATGAGAAAATAGTTAGAATATGGAACCATTTAATTTCTAAATACGTGTGTGATGAAGTTTGAGATTCTAGAAGCTGCATATATAAATGAAAATTTTTTGAATTAAAAAAGAGAAAATAATTTGATGAGTTCAATTTTGATAGGCAAAAGTGAAGAAGATAAAGCAAGCAGTTAATCATTTAATGGTATAAAATTCAGTGCCATCGTATGCATGGACGGCCTTGGCGTATGCAACGACGTCATTTTGCTTCTATATTTTACTCCCTTAATCCTTTTGTTTCACATAAATAAATATTACCAAGCACGTGTCTCCCATCACAACCATTTAAAGCCACATAATGATTTTGACTCACAAACTAAAGGATTCTATTTTTTAAAATAATAATGATAATAATAATAATAAAAATTATATCTTAGGTTCCATTAGAACTAAGTCCACATTAGTTTAATGCTAATGTAACATGTTGATATTGTACTAATAAGTGATTATCTACCATGACGTAACGATATTTGATAATTTAGATTGCTGCCATGTGGATTAAACATAAGCAAACGAGCTAAAAAATAGTTCATTCTCTAATCTCAAATAGCTATCCAATACATCATCAATTTTTTTTTTTTTTTTTTTTTTTTTTTTTTTTTTTTTTTTTTTTTTTTTTTTTTTTTTTTTTTGTTGTTGTCAACTTTCATCTATATTATGAAATTAAAAAATATCTATCTTAAGTTATTATATATTTATCTTCAAAGTCAGAAGTATACTTTACCTTGTTGATCTTAAAACTAAATAGAACTCGAATACTTAAAAAAAATTAATTGATTTTCAATTTATTTAAAAAGACTTAATAAATGGATAGTTGGGGTTGGGGCATTCCTCCTTAATTTTTACTATGCTTGGATGGGATCTGACGCCCGGTCCACGAGTCGGATAAAATACGTCTAGAAAATAAAATAAAAAAAATTGTAGTGCTAGGCATAAATGCTAAAGACTTCGTTAAAGGTTTGAACTTTCGTCTAAGGAAATACAAGATTCACGTTGAAAATCTAACATCCAATTAATTAGCTGGCACTCCGTCAAGCCTAGTGAAGAAATTTAACTGTGCAATATTACTCACTCATATGCACACCAAATATACCTTGTTGATTACTGAAAATACCTCTACACTCTCACTACTTTAAAGACGTGTTTGAATTCACTATTAAAAAAATATTTTTTAAATAATGCGTTTTTTTAGAAATATTTTTCTAGAAATGTTTATAATTAAAACACTCCTATTTTGGTTAAATTTTCTCAAAAATATTTTTATCTATCCTAAAGAATATTTGTATTAATGTCAAATTAGTATAAAAAATAATTATTAATAAACAATATGAATTAATCAGTTTAAATTTGTATGGTAAAAATTATGATCGATGTTTATTATTGTCGATGGTCGGTGGTAGGGTAAGAGTGGTGGTAGTCGTCATTAGTTGTCGGAGGTCGTCGGGTGGTTGTCTTCGAACGTCGTCGCTGAAAATCGATTGGAGTTTTGCTGGAAGTCGGCGGGGTGGTTGTCATCGGAGGCCATCGCCTGAAATCGGCTAGAGTTTTACCGAAGATCGTCGGAGACTAACCTGAGTTTCGACGGAGGTAATCGGTTTGAAAAATCATGTGTGTGAGAAACGGTGTTGTTAGGGGTACTGTAGTTGCCGGCGTCTCAACATGAGGATTTTGCGAAGTCTAGTTTGGACACGGTGGAATAAATTGTGTGAGAAATAAGGTGTAAAAAAATAAGTTTTTTCCAAAAGCCTTTGATCTCCATCAATAATGGACTTCCAAATAATGTGCCTAAAATTACATAACCAACAATACCGGGGTTTTCAAATACAACAAAACTTAGGCCAATTTTTAATTTTTCAAATGTTATTTTTTAAGATATATAGGTATCTTATAGAGGTGGTCGTCGGTGGCCGGAAATGGTCGCAGGAGATCGGCAGCGGTAACCGGAGATGGTCTTCGGAGATCGACAGCTGTAGTCGGAGGTCGGAGGCAGTGACCGGAGACGGTGGCTAGAGATTGCCGGTGGTGGCGTTATCGGAGGAGGTGGCCGACAATAATCGTGGGTGAAGAAAATTTAAAGTAGTAGTGTGAGGAATATTTTTGTAATTTTAATACATTATGAAAATTAGGTAATTTTTTCAATTAAACACCCAAAAATAATTTTTGTAAAAGTTAATATAAAGTGTTTCAAAGCAAAATGAATTATTTCAAAAATCCATTCTCAAATAAATCATTTTGGGTGGTTGTTAAACCCTCAATTTATTTTAAAATGACATTTTTCAAAAATTAAATACTTAGTAATGCAAATCAAACACACCCTAAGACGTTTGGCTCACAGTATTGAGGGATGGCTCACAGTATTGAGGGAAGTTGAAGTTGTTTAGTCTGGAGAATTCGGAGGCATGTGTTTGGAGCAGTAAGTTGTGAGTTTATTTTAACTGTTTTGCACAATATTTTTTTACAAATTTTCAAATTTTCATTATTGAGGACTTCTAAAATCTGAGTATATAGATATATATTTTTTTTTGTTTTTATTAATGTAGGTAAATTTTTACAAACTTCTTTAAAGAAAAAAAAACAACACATCTTTCTCCGTCTCCACTATCTTAAACTCGTCATTTCATCTGAATCCACTGCACCTAGAAATCAACATCTCACCAATGACGGTTTATTTTAGCTATTTTTTTTTTATAATATTTTCTATAATTTTCCATATTTTTATTGTAAATGAATTCTTTCAATAAATTTAAAGAATGCAATTTTTATTTTTTATTTTATGTATCCTTCACAAAGTTATTTGAAGGTAACAAAAATAATTTTAACCACAATACTTCACCTTCTTTTTTTTTAATGGCACTCACATTATTTATTCATTTTATTTGGATAGTTTTGAATTAAAAGAGAACAATAATGGGTTAAATATTACATGTGGCCAAACCGAGCATAGCTCAATTGGCATAGGGTTGAGCCGGTGACCAAAAGGTCATGGGTTCAATCCCCGCATTAATTAAACTACCGTTGCAAAAAAAAAATATTACATGTGAATTTGAAAGATTTTAATCCATTAAATTAAACGGGTCCAAATAAGTTCATCGTAAGAATACAACATTTTAAATTTGGTTTAAGTACCAATTTTGATTGAATAACCTAATTTATATTTAAAATAATAAAAATAAATTTAATTATATTTTTAATTCTTTTACACATTTGGTTTAAATTAAGTTTTTTTAAATAATTAAAAAAAAAATGTAAAAGGGAAGGAGAGAGAAAGAAAAAAAAATGTGTTGTTTTAAAAAATAAGATCGATTTACATTAAGTAATTACAGTAGAAGTCTAGAGTTCAAAAATAATTATTGTTTAAGTAATTATTGTTGAAGTTTAGTAAATTAATATTTTTTATTCGAATTTAACAAATTTTTAGGTCAAATGGAGAATTAACTTCTCTCGGACTCCTCCTTCAACCCAACTTCTTCTTCAATACCTATGGAGGAAACATCTCCTAAGTGTATTTAGTGACACATTGTTGCAAATCTGTTTGTGCAGATGTGTGGAGAAGAAACTCATTCCAATTCAATTCAAATCAAATCACCGTTGGCTTTTGAATTTGTGCAACCACATTACTCATTAATAACACTTATTTGACCTAGATTCTAACAACTATGCACGTCATTCAAAATAAAACTTTAGTGGACAAAATTTAATACTATCAAAATTAACTTCAAACTTTTTAACTAAATGACACATGTACGGTACAACTGCATTGACTCTCCATTTTTCATCTAGAAAATGAAAGCTCTTCCTTTTGTCATTTTCTCTTAAATGTCCGGATTTAATTTACTCTAATTCAAACAATATTATTTGGAGTTAAAAAGATAAAAAAAGAGTAGCGTCGCCAATAAGAACATAGTTTATGGATAGAGTAGGAAGAGATTTCAAATTAAAATTTTCTTTCTTGGTGTAAAAAAATAAATATATATATAGCATCAAACCCAATGCAGGTTCAAGGCTATAATGGTCTTTTCATACTTACACAATTTCCATTGCTGACTGCTCTTTTCGAGGTCTCATTTTCTCTGTTTACATTAATTGTTTTTTTTTTTTTTTTTTTTTTTTTTGGGTAAACATTGAATTCCTTTCAAACAAATTAATGATCTCATCTTGTTAGTTATTGCTTTTGATTCTCATATTAACATTATTTAAAAATTAATTTTAAAAAAAACTCATTTTGCATTTGAAAATGGCTATTTGATGGTATATCTAGGGAAGAAAGGAAGGCTTCATCTGAAAACAAAAACAAATATGAAATATTAAAGAAGGAAATGAAGAATTTTTTTTTCTCCTTTTTTTTCCGATATTTTTTAATTTTGGGATACAAAAATGTGTGAAAAGATGTTAGAAATACAAACAAAATATCAAATTGGTTAGATAGAGAAATCATCAATATGTTAGTGATGACAATTATCTCCAATGATATAAGACCTTTTAAGTGAAATCAAGAGTAAAGTCTTGAAGGTTATGCCCTAAATGAAGAATACCATATCATTCTAGAGATATCTAGAGTCGTTATTCCCTTATAAGTGGTATCAGAGTAATTTCCTCACTTAGTCATAAATTTGAAGAGAGACTTGATGATATTTTGTTCGAGAGAAGGATTATTAAAAATATAAACAAAGTGAAAAAAATCATAAGTATATAAGTGAGGATAACTAATATATCTCCATGGTATGAGACTTCAATATGCTCAAAATTTAAAATAATGTGCAATAAAAAAAATTTAATAATGGATTGAAAATCAACTGGTCTAACATTTTAACTATTTTTTTTTGGGGTTCAATTTCGATTTTGATCAATTAGCAATTTTATTTTATTTCTATTTTGTCTCCAAATTCTTAAAATATCAATAATAATGTCAACTTAAATATAATTCAATTTTTTAACATCTATTTTTGACTAAAAAATTAGAGGTTTAAATTTCTATTCTATCCGTTATTGAACTCAATAAATAATAATTAAAAAAAATATTTAGACATTAATTAAATTTTATGTTTAGTTCTTGATTTAAAGTTTTTAAATTGTAATTTGACATTTTATGTCTAGATTATGGCTTTTATCGTTGAGGAAATTGGGCACAAAAAAAAAAAAGGAAAGTTAATTTAGAATAAGATAATTAAAAATATAGCATGTTTTTAAAAAATTTGCGGATATGACAATTTCTATCGCTGATATCTTATGGTTGATAGAAGTCTATCGCTGATCACCTCTGCTTTTTATAGATTTTTGTCAGTGATATGATAAAGTTTATCAGTGAAAGAAACAAATTTTTTTGCCATATTTGCAAAACATTTTAAAGTTTGCTAAATTTGCAATTTGTTTGGGCTTGATTGTTATTTGTGCAACCAGCCCAAAAAAAAAAGTAAAGAGAAAATATTTAATTATGTTATAGTATGATGATTGATTTGTTTATAAATATATGACAAATCAATATGGTTTTGTGTATTTTTCTTTTTGTATTTTTCTTAGAAAAGAATGTATTTATACAAAACAAATACTAGACCTAATTTCCAAAACATATACGAAAACTAACTAAACACTAACTAGTTTCCTAACAACTGTGAAAAACAAACCCAAAGAAGGTTCATATATGTTTTTTTTTTCATGTTTTCTTCTCCAATTTTTTTTTTTCATTTCTTTTTCCAAAGAAAAAGAAGAAAGTAGACAAACTCACTTCAACATCGGAGGAATAAAGTTGGGCGGCGGTGACTGGTATCGCCGCCGCCCTAACATTTTTGTTTGATCGAGTTTTTCAAGATCGATGCTCTGATACCATGACAAATCAATATTATTTTTTGTATTTTTCTTCTTGTATTTCTTTTAGAAAATGATGTATTTATACCAAACAAATAATAAACCTAATTTCCAAAACATATATGAAAACTAACTAAACACTAACTAGTTTCCTAACATAGTAATTCCCTAATAATATATCATTCCGGGTTTTTAAAGGATACGTTATTTTTTCAGTTTAGTTCTTAAGGTTTCAAATGCATAATCATACTTTAATTTGTGCTTAGTTTTGTAGATATTCCACAAATTACTTTCTTAAATGTGAATGATTCAATTCCAGATAGTAATCATACTTTAAAGATATAATATTTTTTGGACAAGTACCTATTTAATATCATTAAGATTGTATAATAAAATGGAAATTTGATCATTTATAAAATATGTTATTTTATGAATTTGACAATTTTTTTTTTCTTTTAAGAGTACATCTATCTATTCTACGTAATTCAAAAAATTTCCTACTTTAATAAACAAGATTTACTCGAACTAATTACTAAATGAAAGCTAGCTATAAATTTTCTAAATGAATGAAAAAAGAGTTGCCACACTATACCTTTTTTGTTATTCATTTTCTTATTTAGCATGGAGTTAATTGAAAATTAAATGTATTAAACATAAAATTTTAAATTTTAAAATACATTAGACAAATTGAAAATGATGATAAATATCATATATTTAAAGTCTAATAACTTCTATATTAATCCTCCCAATTTCAATAAGGTTGTAAATTTTGGTCTTACTATTAGATTTTGAGTAAGAAAAAAATAAAATAACGATATAATTAATAATTTGGTTATTCAACATCTCAAAAATTAAAATAAAAACACACCTAAAGCGAGTTATGTTACCATTTCTATTTAAAAAAAAAATATAGTAAAAAGCTATTAAATTTAAACTTTTGGAACAAAACTACTATTTTAGATATATTTTTAATTATCCTTGATTTTAATTTGAATGGATAATTTTTATTTTTTTAAATATTTACAAATTTATACCATTTCTAAATATATAATGTTTTTAAAAATAATTGTAAAGCTCAAACTTGAATCTTTTTTTTTTTTTTTTTTTTTTTTTTTTTTTTTTTTTTTTTTTTTGAAAGATCTCAAACTTGAATCTAAATCAACCGTTAAGACATGAGTATTGAATCTAAATCAACAGTTAAGACCTGAGTAACTAGAGTTGGGTGAAGAATGAATGAGAACACAAGAAAAATTGCTCCCCTTCAACTCATTTTTAGACTAGAAATAATATAAAATGTTAAGACTATAAAGACTTGAAAACTTTTTAGCTTTGCCTTTATTATTATCTTTTTGTTTTTGTTTTTGTGGTCGTTGTAGAGTGTTGAGAATCCCACATCGGAAAGATGAAAGGACTTATCAGAGCCCACGAAACTCAAACGAGTATTCGGTCTAAAAATGGGATCCAACCCAAGATGATGACCCACCATCGAAAAGATGAAAAGACTTCACTTTGATTTATAACTTCGCGGTGAGGATCCCACATCTACTCCTCCTATCAAGGATGGTAAGAAATGATAAAGTTGAACATCTACTCCTCCTATCAAAGATGGTAAGAAATGAAAAAGACCGCAACAACTACTCAATGAAGACTATAAAAACATAAATATTAATTGTAAGCGATAAAACCACTAATATATTTATGACACTAATTTATGTATTTTAATTGTCTCCATATTTATAATTAATTTTTAACAACTATTATTTTATGATATTTTATATTGGATTTTCAACTACCTCTAATATCTTATAGCTTTTTGATGGACAAAAAAAAAAAGTAGAATATTGCAACAACAAGCCAAGCATGAACCAAGAAAAAAAAATTATATCTTTATGTTTTTAAAGTATATTTTTTCTTTATTAAAGCATATTCGTATACATAAATGTATTTGACTTTGTTAATTATATTTAAAGAAAATACTCTTTTAGTTAATAATTTATTCCATATTATTATGCTCTAAAAAGTCAGGTTAATAATTGACAAATGATCATGTGCTCAAAAAGATGAAAACTTTGGCATCCTTGACAGTGACAATAGGATAGGAATATTTTCTAAACTAAAATTAATATTTTAAATCACTAGCTAATTTGTACTCATGACTGTGATTGAGATAATAAAGGTTTGTTTTTGTAACATTTCTTAAATTATATTTCTAAAAACGTTTTATTCCATCGCATTGATTTTTTTTTTTTTTTTGGGACATTGATTCATTGATTTCTTTAAAATTCTAATTTGTTAAGATATTATTAATTATTAATTATACATATCTCAATTTGATTAAGATATTATAACAGGATTACATATCTCAATTTGATTAAGATATTATAACTTCAACTAAATGATTAAAAGATCAAAGTGAGCATAACTCACCCGCAATTGACATGTACTACTCCCTTTAGTTAAGAGGTTTAAATCATCAATCATACCCTCATCAATCATACCCTAAGATAAAAGGTTTGAATGTCTCCACCCTTCCAAGCTAAGCATAAATCAAAGATAATTGGTATGTAATCTTTTTCTTGAGGTCGGAGGTTCGAAGATTGATAATTTTTTTTCCTCCTTTTTCCTATTTCCAATGGATCGATATATACATACCACTCTAGGTAAAGTTAATTCTTAAAATAGATAGTGAATAATAAATATATGAAAATATTAATTAATATATGATAGTGTAGATAATATATTAATACCCTTCTGAAGTTGGAGCATCAGGTTCACAAATGCCCAACTTGAATATAAGATAAACTCTACGTACCTTACATATTTTTCTAATACCATAAGCAAGATGATATCTAAATATATATTTATGAACATTTTATATCAAAGAAAAGCATTTAAAGGCTTAAACTATGTGAAACAAAAACATTCTCAACAATATATCTAACTTTTTATTTAAAAAAGAAAATCTGTAGAGTAACATTGACCATATTTACTTTCCTCCAAACGTAATAAATAAATGGTATTCTGACACTGAGTCCCGCCTCATTTTCATTAAAGTTGTTTATCGAAAACCAAAAACATAATAAATGTGTGGGTTACACTCCGTAATTTGCAATCAGATTACACCTCTACATTTACATCCAAAGGGTTCTCGATAAGATTACCATGAAATATTACACGGGACCCAACGAACTCCCATTTTTTGCGACATTCTGAGCAAGGAGGAAAGCAAACGGAACGAGACATTACAGGTCAACTACAAGAAGCAAAGTTTCGCTGCTGCCGGCACAACACACTAACCTGCAACCAACAAGTTTTTCGAAACCAAACTGAAGAGAATTGTTACTTTACAAAAATGCTTGCTGAAAATCATCTCTTACATGTTTTGTCGTTTCTCTTTCTTTCTCAAAATCTTCAACTTTAACTTCATCTTCTTCATTTTTTTTCTCATTCTTGAAATGAGTTTGTCTTAATATCTCTTCTATTTCATCTTCTTCATTTTTTTCTTCTCATTATTGAAATGAGTTTGTCTTGAAATAATCTTCAACTTTATCGTCTTCAATTTTTTCCTTTCATTCTTGAAATTAGGTTGTCTTGAAATAATCTTTCTCTTTCTTCTTCATGTTTTTCCCTCTCATTTTTTAAAATAATGTGCAAAGGAATTTATGCACGGACTCTTCTCGTTCCTTCCCAAATTATTTATGTGAGTTGGTTTCGATTTTTAAGGTTTGGGTTCTTTGTATTTCGCCAAATTTTACTTATGGTGATGACTTTTTTTTAGCATTCTCCAGAGTCTACAAAAGAGTGTGAGTCCGCTAAAGCACTAGGCGTAGACAAAGAGTATACACAAGAATCTGAACTAGATTCGAATGAAAGAGTATTATGGTAAACTTACACAATTTTACAATAAACACCCAATGAAAATCAGATTACATTTGAATAAAGTCGTAAAGTCGAAGGAAAACCAAATTTTCGATTGCAAGCCAAATTTTATTACGCGGACCAAAGGCCTTATTTTAACCACTTTGGATGCTTGATCTCCCAATGTGGTTGAAGGACATTCACTAAAGAGCGATTGTTTTTCATAGTTCTTGATTGATTTATGAAAGATTTTAGGATTAATATCTAAAAATCATATTAATGACATTTTTATTCTCCACTTGAAATTTTGTATTTTTTCTAATTTTTCGTTTTTTTTTTTTTTTTTTTTTTTTTTTTTTTTTTTTTTTTTTTTACAACATATTGAGGTGGGAGATTGAATTTAGGACCTCATTGTCACTAGGTGATACGTGCTATGCTCTTGTTGACTTTTGTTTTGTATTTGTTTAAAACTAATTTATGGTAGTTTGTATTGAAAAAAAACAAGTATTTCATTCCATGTTCAAGTTTATTATGAGTTGACTACGTGCCTATTGTGATTTCTACTCACAATTAACCATATTTTTTTCTATTTGAAGTGATTAAAAAAAAAAAATAGTGTTGGAGTGAAACCATAAATTGAAGAAAATAAAATTTGAAATATTTTATTATATATAGAACTAAAATAAGTAATTTTTTAAAAAAATATATTTAATTAGTGCGGAGATTCGACTTTAAAATACACTATCTTATGCAAAGTAAAAAAATTAAAAATAATTAAAAAGGAAGAAGAAAAAGTGAAAATGCTCTCTCTTATGCACCAAAATAAGAGGAGTACGGATGAAAGATGAATGGCTATCTTCAAATACTCAATTTGACCGTTTCTTTTCTCCAATACATGGAATCTAATTTTATTTCATTATCGATTACCGTAATTATTTTTGGATCATTTAACTTTTTATCGTAATTCATCAGATATGATAATTAGTTTTTATTCACTTTTTTTTAGTACATTTTATTGACCTACCATATTATTAACGAAACGGTAAAATTGTAATCGTCATTACTGACGATTTTAAGCATTAATATGATGTTACTAAAATATATATATATATATATATTAATAAGATGAAAGGTCAACCATCATGTCCTCTTCCTCACAACATCTACTCATCTTATTTTATTATCATAGGCTCGTCCACACTTGATTCTCAAACCTGACCCCCTAAACTCCATTTTTAATAACAATCTCTTCATTTTAATTATGAAAAAAATATATTTTATTTTATAGTTATAATTTTATTAGTCAACACTTAGAAATTTTCACTTATAAACTTGTTAATTATATATGAATGGTTATACATGTCACGTCAATAATAAGTTTAAAAAAAGACAAATCATATGTAGTCTTAAAATAAATAAAATCGAGAATAAATTCATAATAAAAGAAAAAAATTATACGCAACTTGAACTATGTAGCGTGAGTAGTCATTTTAACATTTATAGTTATATAGGGAGTCAAGTCATTTTATTTGTGATTTTTGACACGTTGAAAATAATAATAAATTTCAATACGTTGAATCTGAATATTATATATATTTTTTAAAAAATTAAAAGTTAATTTTGTAATACAAAAATGAACTCCAAGTTTTGTCATCACCACGCTGTGTTTCTGTGGTCTCTTTCATAAATAACTTTCTTTAAAAGTGATTTTTTAGATAATTGTCAATATGGTATTTATTCTTTGAAATTTCTTAATATTACCCTTAATCTATTAAGAATTCTTACTTAGTGTTTTCCCTAAAAAAAAATTTGTTGAAATTTGTTGACAAAAAAATATATATATATATCATTAGATAATTATTTGATTAACGTATTTGGACACATACTACCGAAATACTAATATTAGGATAATAACTAATTAGACACATAAAATCCAGCTTATTCATAATCAGAAAAATTATAGCCCACACTTCATATTCCATGTGATATGGCAAGTGGTGGGTCTACGTATCCAAATATGTTATAAAAAAAATAATTAAATGACATATTAACTTTTTTAACATTTTTTTTTGGAATTATCTAACTAAGATTTTTGAAAGATTAAGAGCTATATTAAAAAGTCCCTAAAGATTAGGGACATTTTTTTTTTTTTTTTTTTTTTTTGAGTATATTGGGGGTGGGGGATTCGAACCACAGATCTCGTGGTCGTCAACTCATACATATGCCAAAGCCAGCATAAGATTAGGGACTATTTACTATATATATATATATATATATATATAGATATATTAATATTTTAGAACTAATTTAAAGAAAATATACTTTTGATTACATTTATAAACATAGCTGTACAAAACTCCAGCTTAGTTGTGAAATTATTTTCAAAACCAAAATTTTGTACCATTTGTAAAAGAATCGCAATTAAAAAATTCATGCTTTTATGAAAAGAACAGCTTCAATCTTTTTCTAAAAGTTAATTATATTCTGAAAAAGTAATTAAGAGAAAATAGGATTTCAAAATTAAAATTATTGCCTTTGCAAAAAATAATAATAATATATAATATATATATATATATATTCGAATATGTTTTGGGAAATTGTAGTAAATGACAATTTAAGACTTATTGTTTGTAAATATAGCATGTTTTTAAAAAATTTGCGGATATAGCAATTTCTATCGCTGATATCTTATGACTGATAGAAGTCTATCGCTGATCACCTCAGTTTTTTATAGATTTTTGTCAGTGATAATAGTCTATCAGAGATAATAGTCTATCACTGATAGAAGTCTATCAGTGATATAATAAAGTCTATCAGTGATAGAAACGGGTTTTTTTGCCATATTTGCAAAACATTTTAAAGTTTGCTAAATTTGCAATTAGTTTGGGCCTGATTGCTATTTGTGCAACCAGCCCATATGTTTTTGTATTTTTTTTTTTTTCGTTTAAACCGCTCCAAAAAGTAATTTTTTGAAAGACATAAAAGCTAAACTTTTTGGGTTATTTTTTACATTTTACAAAGTACTTTTTCCCCCTTTTAAAAAACACTACTCTATAAATATGAAAATGTGCTGATGAGTCTATTTGCAGTAACTAATATATATCTGAGATGATTATGTTAACATAATTCAAAAGATATGCCAATATTTTTTTTTTTTTTTTGAAAAAAAGATATACCAATATTTATATAAACTATAGCCATAGTTCAATAGTAGTAAGAGACATGTACTCATTTTTTCGAGATCAGAAGTTTAAATCTTCACATTCTACATTTGTTGTATTAGAAAAAAATCTCCGCTCTACCTTCAAAAAAGAAATTGTATGTCAATTAACGGTGAATTATGTCGCTTAAGAAAAATTTATTATTTCGTTGTTAATGTATTTTATTTTATTATTTTTTTTAACAATGTGTGGGACAATGGTAAAATCGAACTTGTGACATCTTAGTTACTAGATTGTACATTATGTGGGTTGTTTTCAATTTTTTTTAAATATGAACTATTATATTTTATTTAATTGAATTGATTAGTAATTCGATGCACTTTAATGATACGTTATTAATTGCGTGGAGCTTATTTGCAAACTATATCTTGTCTTACAAACTTTATTCTAAATGGAAATATGGAACAAGAAAAAAAGATTAATCTATTTTTCATTTTGTCCTTGGATTTTCCTTTTGTCTTTCAATACTTAATATTTAAAATTTAGTCTTCAGTTTTTTAATTAAAATTTTATATTTAGTTGTTGTGATGGAAGTGAGATTGTAGATTAACTAGAAAGAGGGCAAAGACCATAATTAAAAATATAAAACTTTACAAATAAAGATAAAATAATTAATAAATTTAAAGGACCAAAAGTACATTAAAAAAAATGCTTAAACTCTTTTTTTAACTTCAACCATATGGGGTGAGAATTCTACCCTACTACCGGGAGAGTATAAGTCTTAATTAATTAGGGAGGTTTTCACGAGTGTCTTAAACTCAAATAACTCGATTTTTTTTAAAATGCATGTGTTTTTAACTTTCTCTCGTGAGCAAACCCCTATTTATGAAAAGTCATTGTTGAGCACGATCGAGAGCTCTGGTGCTCAGCGTAATGCTATGACGTCAGTAAAAGGGACAAAAAAATATGCGTTTTCGAGAGGGTAAAAAAATATTGGTCAATAGTTCATACATTAAGTCAGTTCAACCATGCTCATGTTGACAATGTCTTAACCACCTCAATTCCGGTGATGTTGACACTTTTATTCTGATTTAATTTAATTTGATGTTTGTACTTCAGATTTTAAATTTATTTGAATCAATGAATTTGATAAATAATATAAATATTTTAATCTCATAAAACAAAGTTAATTCAAGCCGACTTTAAATCCAACCTAGCTCATCGCTATTACCTTCTTTAGAGTTTTAGATTCAACCACACACACCAAAAACCAAAAAAAAAAAAAAAAAAACATTTAAACGCAATAAAAAAAAACAATTTAAAGCATGAAAAAAGAAAAAGAAAACTTTGGCAAAGTGATTTGGGGAAAGAAAAAAAAAAGATTCACAAAGTGACAACACAGAGGTCGAAATCAGCTATATATAAAGGAGCCTACTGGTGTTCCACACAAGTGTTCATAGCAACAAATAGAAGTAAAGTTAATTTCAGGCCAGGCCAGGCCACAAACTTCCCTTCTCCCACCGCCGTTGTTGATTCTGTTTGGATTCCGGGAAAGTGAAAAGGAAAATGAGGAAAGAAAATGGAGATTTTGAGGGAATTAGAAACAAGAAGAAGCGGAGGTGGTGGATGGCGTCGATTTTCATGCACGCCGACGCCGTCGACAAGTTTCTCATGGCTTTCGGCTTCATCGGAGCTATGAGCGACGGCCTCACCACCCCTCTTGTTTTAATTATCTCTAGCCGCCTCATGAATAACATCGGTGTTATTACGCATTCTTTTCAAACCAGCCTCAATCAGGTATTTTAATTTCGAATCTATATTCAACCGCTATTTTTACCAATTCTGCTCGGTGTTGCGACGGTTTCGTTGAATAATTTTGTTTGGTTTCTTTTTACTTTTGGCCCACGCACGCACACAATAAAGGATAATTTTTTTTTTTGATTTTTGTGGGCGACAGAATGCGGTGGCTCTCGTGTATATTGCTTGTGGGAGCTTTGTTGCTTGTTTTCTCGGTGGGTTTCTTTTCTTTCTTTCTTTATCTTTCTTCTTTAACTTCAACACCATAATCAAGTTTTTTTTTTATGTGGGTATTTTCAGAAGGATACTGTTGGACGAGAACCGGAGAGCGGCAGGCGGCGAGAATGAGAGCTCGATATCTGAAAGCAATTCTCCGGCAAGAAGTCGGCTATTTCGATATGCATGTGACCAGCACCTCCGAAGTCATCACCTCTGTTTCCAACGACAGTTTAATCATTCAAGACGTTTTTAGTGAAAAGGTTAACTTTTTTTTTCTCTTCATATAAATTCTAGAGTAAAACTTGCTTACAGTCCGGGCTACAAGTATCTTTTGCAGCCCAACACGTGTCACGATTTGATTGACTGAATATTTATATTATTTTTTAAATAAAAAAAACATTTCACGCCGTTTACTTAATTTTTTTTCTTCCGTAACTTTCTCTTTCTTCCGTAACTTTTCCTTTCTTCGTAACCAACTTCCCCTATTTTCTCTCTCTTTTTTCCACTTTATATTTTCAATTTCATCTCTCAACTCTCTCTTCCTTTTTCTACTATTTTTTTTCTTTTTTGTTGGTTAACTATTTTTTTTAACAAGATTTGTAATACTCTAAAGAATATATCTAGACAAATAAAATCTTTTTTTGTTGCCATTTTTATTTTTTAAGATTTTTCTTAAAAAAATAAAATTCAATCAACCTTTCCTTTTACCAACCTCAAAAGAATCCAACAGTGAAATTTATGCCTATATAAAAAAGAAATTCCCTTAAACCCTAAACCCCAATTGAAATTTCATGACCTTGAAGTTTGAGGGGTAGAGAAATGAAGAGAGAGTAGGAAAAGTTGTTAATTTACTAGAATAAGAAAAAGAAAGTTATGGACAAAAACCAAGTAAACGGCGTGAAATATTTTTTTATTATTTAAAAATGGTTTAAATATTAGCCAATCAATTCATGGCAGGTGGCTGGGCTGCAAAAGATACTTGTAGCCTAGGCAGCAAGCAAGTTTTACTCTAAATTCTAAACTTCGACCTTTCAGATTTTTTTTTGTTCAATATGTGGTTGGGAATTTGAATCTTTTGGTCGAGAGACATGTCGGCATAACTTTTCGACTTTTTTTATTTTGGTCATTGTATTTTTTTTTATCCATTGATTAGCTACAATCGCATCAAAACCAGGAGAAACACTAAGACAATATTCCCCACTCAGAAAAGAAGGGGTTTTTGTACGGATGACCCACCCATCGGAATGCGTAAATTTTTTTAACCCAGTTTTTGAAAACTGATGTTTTTTGACCGTGATAAAGAAGTGCACAAATTCATTCGTACCCTTTGCTTATCACGAGGAGATCACGGTTGTCTTCTAGCGAAGGATACGAATGACTTCGTGCACTTCTTTATCACGAGAAGGTCAAAAAAACATAAATTTTAAAAATCTGAATTAAAAAATCACGCGACCCTTGAGGGGTGGGTCATCCGTACAAAAACCCCACACATGGTCTCTATTTTTAAATTAAGACTTAAAAAAAATTAAGTTGTAGATTGAAGTAAAATTTGAATTTTGATGTGTATTATTTGACATGCGTTTCAAAAACCTAGCCAGATTCCAAACTTCCTAATGAACGCATCAACGTTTGTCGGAAGCTACATCGCCGCCGTGGCATTATTTTGGAGGCTGGCGGTGGTGGGATTTCCTTTCCTGGTGTTGCTGGTAATCCCCGGGCTTCTGTACGGCAAAACCTTGATGGGTTTAGCGAGAAAAAGCATGGAAAGCTACCAGAAGGCCGGAACAGTTGCAGAACAGGCCATCTCGTCGATCAGAACGGTGTACGCGTTCGCCGGAGAAGACAAGACCATAACGGAATATTCGTCGGCGTTAGAGCTGTCGGTGAAGATGGGAGTAAAGCAGGGGTTGTCAAAAGGATTGGCCATCGGAAGTAATTCAGTTTCGTTTGTAATTTGGGCGTTCATGTCTTGGTATGGAAGTCGAATGGTTATGTACCAAGGCGCTCAAGGCGGAACTGTTTTTGCCGTCGGAGCTTCCATTGCCGTCGGCGGATTGTAAGTAATCATCTCCTTTTTTGTTTTTCTTAAACTTGATTAATCAATCTAATTATCGGTGGACAAGTAGAAGAACATTCACGTACCAAATCAAGCCATGGAGATTTAAAATTAAATCTCATCAAAAGTCAAATTAATGATTAATCCAAGAATGGAATTTGTCACAACTCTATAAAAAATAATTATTCCAGGTGGTGTTAATAAATTTATAATGTATCTCATCTGTTTTTCCTCATCTAATCATATTAATTAAATCATGTTAATAATTAATAGATACATAGAATCCTATCATATTTATTTTTTAACTCATTATTAAAAGTTTTTGTTTTCCTTCACAACGTCATCTTTATAAAAATATTACTTACTAATTACCAACATGAACATAATATACGAATTAGATGACCAAAAAGTTAGAGTTTTGAATCTTCACCCTGCGTGTTATAAAAAAAATACTTAATTTTGGTAAACTGTACATGTGAATTACATAGCTATATACTCATATTTAACTTTTGAAAAAGAAAAAATTTCTCTCATTTATTAAAAGAATTTAATGAAGGTTTACATGCATGAAATTTCGGTGCTGACGAGTAATAAATAAGTATTATTTTTTAATATATGACGATGATTTTTATTTTTTTTTATTAACTTGAACATAACTTAATTAATTAAAGTATCGAAATTACAACCAAGTTGTAAGAATTAGAATTAGTGGGAATAACAAATAGGACATGAAGGGACTTTTTTGATGATGAAAAAGAAGGCACTAATTGAAAGATAAGGTTATATTATTATTGCTATTATAACATATTATTAAAATGAAATTAATAGAAATTACGAAATGACAGATCAGTTGGTTCGGGTTTATCGAACATAAAGTACTTTTCGGAGGCATGTGCGGCCGGTGAGCGAATCATGGAGGTAATAAACCGGGTTCCCAAAATCGACTCGGCCGACATGGAAGGCGAAATCCTCGAAAATGTCTCCGGCGAGGTCCAATTCCGCAACCTCCAATTCGCTTACCCATCACGCCCCGAGACCACCGTCCTGAAGGACCTGACACTCACGATTCCGGCGGGGCGGACGGTGGCGCTCGTCGGTGGAAGTGGGTCCGGGAAGTCCACCGTGATCTCTCTGCTGCAGAGATTTTACGACCCGATCGGAGGGAGCATTCTGTTGGACGGAGTGGCGATTGAGAAGCTGCAATTGAAGTGGCTGAGATCGCAGATGGGACTTGTCAGTCAAGAGCCGGCGCTTTTTGCGACTTCCATTAAAGAGAATATTCTGTTTGGGAAAGAGGATGCCACCATGGAAGAAGTGGTCGAGGCTGCTAAAGCTTCTAATGCTCATAGTTTTATTTCTCTGTTTCCTCAAGGATATGATACCCAGGTATTATTCATTTTTCCCCTTTTCTTGTGGTTTATTTTTTATGACTAAAAATACTTTAGGAAGATGGCTTTAAATTATAAGTTTAGTTCATAAATTTTAAAAAACTGGTGTCTAATAAGTCTAAGTTCCATTTGATAACTATTTCAATCCTATTAGATAATCGTTTCGTTTATGAAAATTATGCTTGTTTTCTCTCAATTTTCTACCATGATTTTCATTTAAGAAAATATTATAATTCTTAATCAAATTCCAAAAACAATAGCACCATTTACAAAACTAATTAGAGAGAGTAAAGTTATAAATTTGTAGCTTCTAATTTTTGCATGATGAAATGATAAATTAGGTGGGAGAACGAGGAGTCCAAATGTCAGGAGGGCAAAAGCAAAGAATCGCCATAGCTCGAGCCATAATCAAGCACCCTCGAATCCTCCTTCTGGACGAAGCCACAAGCGCTCTAGACTCGGAATCAGAGCGCATCGTCCAAGAAGCCCTCGACAAAGCCGCCGTCGGCCGGACCACCATCGTGATCGCCCACCGTCTCTCCACCGTCCGCAACGCCGACCTCATCGCCGTCCTCCAATCCGGCGAAGTCATGGAAATTGGCTCCCACAATGACCTCATCCAAAACCAAACCGGCCTCTACACCTCCCTCGTCCACCTCCAACAAACCGTCGAACCCACCGCCCCCGACCACCACCACTCCGCTTCCTCCTCCATCAGCCGCTCCACCTCCGTCAACTCCGCCGCCTCGGCCCCGGTTCACGAAACCCAATTACCATCCCCCGAAATCGAAACCCAAAAACAACAAGAATTACAAGAACAAGTACTCCCAATTCCTTCGTTTCGGAGGCTGTTGGCTTTGAACCGACCGGAGTGGAGGCAGGCTTTGATGGGTTGCACGGGTGCAGTTTTGTTCGGCGCGGTTCAACCATTGTACGCGTTTTCGTTGGGGTCCATGATTTCGGTTTATTTTCTTCCGAGTCATGATGAGATTAAAGAGAAGACTAGGAATTACGCTATCTTCTTTATTGGGTTGGCCATATGTTCTTTTCTCATCAATCTTATGCAACATTACAACTTCGCCTATATGGGAGAGTATCTTACCAAAAGGGTTCGAGAAATGATGCTTTCCAAAATTCTCACTTTTGAAATTGGGTGGTTCGATCAAGATCAACATTCTAGTGGCGCTATTTGCTCAAGACTCTCTAGAGATGCCAATGTCGTAAGTACATTAATCTTATTCCTATCAATTCCAATGTTTTTTTTTCTTCTTTTATTTGGTGATGCATTCACCACATAATTAAGACAATATACCATCCATCAACAAGTTAGAGTTCGAATTCTCATACCCACATAGGTTCAAAGTTCGAAACTTGTGTGCTCTAATCATATAGATTTGTTTTTTTTTTAGGTAAGATCGTTGGTGGGTGATAGGATGGCACTAGTTGTGCAAACGATATCAGCAGTAACCATAGCATTTACAATGGGACTTGTAATTTCATGGAGGCTAGCACTGGTAATGATCGCAGTCCAACCTCTAGTCATCACGTCCTTCTACACAAGACGAGTCCTTCTCAAAAACATGTCCAACAAATCCACCAAAGCCCAAGAACAAAGCAGCAAGCTCGCCGCCGAGGCCGTCTCCAACCTCCGAACCATTGCAGCATTCTCTTCTCAAGAACGCATCCTCAAAATGCTCGAGAAGGCTCAAGAAGGCCCAACTCGTGAAAGCATGAAGCAATCTTGGTACGCAGGAATCGGGCTCGGCTGCTCCCAAAGCCTCACCACCTGCTCTTGGGCCTTGGACTTCTGGTACGGCGGCAAGTTGGTGGCCCAAGGCCACACCACCGCCAAAGCTCTCTTCGAAACCTTCATGATTTTGATCAGCACCGGCCGTGTCATTGCCGACGCCGGCAGCTTGACGTCTGATCTCGCCAAAGGGTCCGAGGCTGTGGGCTCTGTTTTCGACGTGTTGGATCGGTTTACCAAAATCGAACCGGACGACCCAGAAGGGTATAAACCGAAGGAATTAACCGGGCGGATTGAAATCCACAATGTGGATTTCGCTTACCCATCTCGACCGGAATCGATGATATTCAGTGGGTTTTCGATCGCGATCGAGGCCGGGAAATCGACGGCGTTGGTTGGGCAGAGTGGGTCGGGAAAATCCACCATAATCGGGCTGATCGAGCGATTCTACGACCCGATGAAAGGAACGGTGAACATCGACGGTCGAGATATCAAATCCTACCATCTCCGAACGCTGAGAAAACACATCGCATTGGTCAGCCAAGAGCCGACGCTGTTCGCCGGAACAATCAGGGAAAACATAGTGTACGGAATTTCAAACGGGGTGGAAGAATCGGAGATAATCGAGGCGGCGAAGGCAGCGAACGCTCACGATTTCATATCGGGGCTGAAGGATGGGTACGAGACGTGGTGCGGGGACAGGGGATTGCAGCTGTCGGGGGGACAAAAACAGAGGATTGCGATTGCTAGAGCGATTTTGAAGAATCCGGCGGTGTTGCTGCTGGATGAGGCGACGAGTGCGCTGGATGGGCAATCGGAGAAGGTAGTGCAGGAGGCGCTGGAGAGGGTGATGGTGGGGAGGACGAGCGTGGTGGTGGCGCACCGGCTGAGCACCATACAGAATTGCGATATGATTGCGGTGTTGGATAAAGGGTCGGTGGTGGAGACCGGGACTCATTCCACATTGTTGGGGAAGGGGCAAACTGGGGCTTATTATGCTTTGGTTAATTTGCAGAGGAGGTCCCATTAATTAATCTCAGTTTTTACTCTTAACCACAGTTTTTTTTCTTTCTTTTTTTTAGTTAGTAATCTAATAAGGGCAACATGCCGTAGCTAGCACGAGCTACACCTAAGTTTAAAAAAAAAAAACAAACAAACTGTGGTTGAACAACTAGATGGGATGCAAAAAGATGGATAAAATCGGGCTACTTCTGAATTCTTTTTCATCTAATAATGGATAGAGAGGGGACTTCCAGGTGTAAATCATGTGAAGTTTTTTTAATTTCTTTCTTTCCATTTTATAAGTCATAAGCTCTTTTATTTTATTTTAGAGACTCACATCTAATGTAGTTATGTAGTTTTTAATCTTTTAGTATCATTAGATGAGAGAATATTTTGAGAGTTCTCTTGGACTAATTACTTTCAAATGATAGTTCAAATGTAGTTTTTATTCCCAAGATTGGCTTAACTACTCTCTAGACTTCACATTTTTTTGTGGTTGGCTTCTCTTGCATCTGCACATTTTCACTTTCTCCTAATAGTTTTGATGTTGGTTGTGAGTACATTATTGTTGTATTTTGGTTGTTTATTTACTTTTAGGATTTTATTTTGGCCTTCTTTTTTTAGTTCCGTCTTTTAGTTGTATAATTTAGTTTATTACCGATAAGAGTACAAACAATATTCCACGTTGACTAGATAAAAGAAAGATATTGGATACATATGAAAAGATCTCGGACATATAAGGGAGGACAATTATCTTCAATGGTATAGATTTTTGGGTGAAACCAAAAGCATAATCCGCCCAAAGTGACAATATCATACAATTGTGGAGATGTCTGAATTCCATTGTCTTTAACAAAATTATATTGTACAAATATTCTCACGTCTCATAGCATCTCTATGAGTCTTGAAACACCCTCAAAATGAAACAAATAAGGCAATAAGGCTCTGTGTTCCGTTTGAGATTGCGGTAACTTTTGAAATAATGTACCATGAAGGTAAATAAAGCTCCGTGGTCCGTTTGTGATTGCGGTAGTTTTTGAAATAATGTACGGCAAATAAGGCTCTGTTTGGGATTGCTGCAACTTTTGAAATAATGTACCATGAATTAATTAGTGTTTGGTAAATTCGAACAAAAATTGTTGTGATTTAGCTATAATGACGAAAATGAATATATCATTTTAATATTTTTATATTGTAGACATTCTATTATGTTATAATTTTAATATTTTTATATTGTAGTCATTCTATTATGTTAGAGCTTGATATTGTGATTCACTTTAAAAATATTGATGTCACTTGCCATTTTTTAGGACATTTTCTTTACAGAAGCATTTTTCTATTTAGAAAATAAAGAAAAAAAATTGGGGGAAAAATTATTTATTCAATCACAAACTCCTTTTTTCTTTAACTTGCTTCTCAATCTTCTTTTAATTTTTTTTTTATTCAACCGTAAAATTTTTCACACCGAAAGAATTATATGGCAGCCGTTCATCTCTAGAGAAATAGGTGAGGATATAATAAATATTTTGAAATAGTGTTAGAGAGAATTATATGACAGCAGTTCATCTTCAGGGAAATAGGTGAAAAAGAAAATATACACAAGGATATAATAAATATTTTGAAATAATAATGTTGGATATAATAAGTATTTTGAAATAGTGTTAGAGAGAATTATATGACAACAATTCATCTCCAGATAAATAGGTGAAAAAGAAAATATGTTAGATAGAATTATATAAATAGGTGAAAAAGAAAATATGTTAGATAGAATTATATGGCCACAGTTGAAGAGGGAGAGATGGAAAAGAAAATATATAAAAAAAATATAATAAGTATTTTGAAAAAGTGTTAAAATAGACTTAAAAAAAAGTTAATTTCAAATTTATCATTTATTAGATTTTGCAAGTCTAAAGGATTTTAAATGATTATATATAAATTAATAAAAAATCACTTTCATTAAACACTTAATAGGCAATGCCAAACCACCATAAGTATGTATAAGAGACAAATACCCTAATAACATTAGGTTTTATAAAACTTTATTATGCTATTGTTATTACTATGTGACTATGCCAATATTTACCAATTAAAAAAATATCTATTTATCTCTATGTTTTTATTTTATTCTATATATGAGAATTATATTTAGTTAGAACGGTATATATTTATTATATTTTAAATTGGAAAATTCAACGAAAAATAGCTTGTTTTTTTTTTCTTTTTCTTGAGTACATTAAGGATGGGAGGATTCGAACCACAGACCTCAAAAGCAAATTTGAAATTTGTTCTAACAATATGACATTCAACTTCTCATATATAAATGCATAAAAACTATCTAAAACAATTAATTGAAACCTAGCAAAATAAAAGTCTTAGATGACATTAGACATTTTTTTTCAAAGCAAATTTTCATGTGCAATTTATATAGTGCACTCTTCCCAATTTCCCAATACGTTTAAAATACATTATAATAGATGGTTACATTTAAGACATGACATGACTTAATTAATGCGAAGATTGAACCTATGATCTCTTAATCAATGACACAACCTTATGTCAATTGAACTATGCTCGATTTGACATTTATTTCATGTTGCATACATATTGTATATTGTTGTGGTCGTTTATTTACTTTGGGTTTACGTTCATACTTTGAGTTGGGCTTCTTTTTGAGTAATTACATTGGGCTTTGGTAGTTGTGTGACTGCCCAATTCCGTACACAAAATTCAATTTTTATAGAATTATACGATTTACATATTACAGGTTTTTTTTTTTTTTTTTTTTTTTTTTTTTTTCCAGAAAAAATTACAGGGTGTAATATAACATGATGTGTCTAATTATACTATTAATTTTTGTATCTTAGGTCTCTTACATTTTTAAATTTCTTTAAAAATTAAGTGTTATATTAAACATAAAATTTAATTTTTCATCTACTACATCCTATTGGACATTTTTTTTAAAAAAAAGTTACAAAATTTAAAAACGAAATTTTAACACTTACTTGTGTGACATGAAAAAACGAAAATATGAACATATGAGATGTTAAAAAAAAACGAAAATTTTGATGTGGACGGTTAAATTTTGTCCAGATCTTTTGAATTGATAAAATAAAGTTTTCATGCTTTTTTTTTAATCGCTCAAACATCCAAATTTTTATTTTTTTCATGTCACACGAGTACGAGTTAAAATTTGACTGTCCACATTAAAATTTCATGTGTTGTAACATTGAAAGTATTTTTAAAACATTTTTCATAGTTGAGGAGTATTTTTTATTAAAAGTTGGGGTAATTTTTAAACTGGACCCATATTTCAGGAGTAAAGTTTTCAGAATGGTAGCTCAACTTCAACGATCTTTATCTTTCGACATACAACTTTAAAAATAGTGAAACCACATGTCAAATTGAAGCTTTCGGTGTTAGCTTTCCAGCCATATTTTTTTCGAAATTTTTGTAGTAAAAAAATATCAATTTTTTAATGCACATTGCTCAAAAGAATCTTAAGTTCTGAAATTTGCAGAGCTATAGTCCAATTTCGATGATTTTCATCTTTTGATACACAACTCTAAAAATAGTGAAACTAGATATGAAATTGAAGTTGTGTTAGCTTTCCAACCATATCTTTTTCTAAATTTTGAATACCTGAGTAAAAAGATATAAATTTTTTAATACAAAAGAACTTTTTCGTGGTGGATGCAAAAGAAGATCGTCTTTTCAAAAGACGTTCTCCCATTAAAACAACATTTTAAAAATACTTTAAACATGCAATATTTTTTATAAAAAGTTTAAAAAATTACAATTTTAAAAAAAACAGCATATCAAATTTAGGGGTCAGTTAGATGAAATTGAAAGTTTAAGATAAAAATTAATACATATTGTCAAGTCTAGGATAAAAAATGTTGTTTTTTTTCAAAACTAATAAATATATAGTAAACTAAATAAAGTCGGTATAATAAATTTTTTTATTGCCAACATGATCATAACTTAACTGACATAAAATGTCAAAGCGAGCATGGCTGTCATATATATTGTAAAATTAGGGTGCACGCTTGGGAAGCCTCGAAATCCGAAACCATTGTTTGGGATGCAGTGTTAACAAAAATAAAAAACAAGAAAAGAAAAAAAATATATTATAGATGAAAATTGACACAACAAATAATAGAGAGAAAAAAGTATATTCCAATAATTCACTATTATTAATGAAATTTTTGTAATAATATTTAAATATATTCATATTAGTAGTAAAAAAAACATAAAAAAAAATATCATTTCTTATAATAGAAAAATATATATTTTAACTAAAAAAAAAAAATTATTGATGGATTAAGATGGGACAAAGTACATCTTAATCCATAAACAATTTTTTAGCAAAATAACAAATATGGGCATAGTGAAAAAAGAAGAATTATCTACCTCTTAGTTTTCTTATATTAAAAATAATATATAGAAAAAAAAAAGAATTTGAACGTTTTCTCTTCAAACTTACTCCTAAATTTTTAGAATTGAATTATTATATATAACAAGTAGAAGGTAAATTTTTTGGGAGAACAATAATGAATTTAATAAAAATAAAATCAATTCAAAACCAGATATAACTCAAAAGATTATGTTTAAAAACAATTATCATACGCATAATATGAAAATTTTCGAAGACAAAGTACAGAGATTATTGAAAATGAATTTTCGAAACATGAAGGCAGAAGACTTGGGGGGCGTTTGGGGCGCAGGGTGGGTTATTATAGTCGGTGGGTTATTATAGTTGGTGGGTTATAATAGTCTGTGGGTTTAGTAAGTCTGTGTTTGGGATGCAGAGTTGTATAGTGTGGGTTTAGTAAGTCTGTGTTTGGGGTGCAGAGTTGTATAGTGTGGGTTTAAAATAATTTTTTTTTTAACATGGAGTAATTTGAAATATGTGTTTATGTTAGTTTATTTTTTTTTCTACAACTTTTTGTTGTATTTGTATAGTTAAATGTATATTACGATAATAATTTTTTAAAATTTAAAAAAATAAATATTATTTAGAAAATCACAAATAATCGATAACATGAGGTTCGGTGGAGAGAGAAGTAATACAATTTTCTTTAACATGGAGTTTGAAATATGTGTTTATGTTAGTTTATTTTTTTCTACCACTTTTGTTGTATTTGTATAATTAAATGTATATTACATATTAATTTTTTAAAAGTTAAAAAAATAAATAGAGGAAAAATTGCCAAATTAGGTGGAAAAAAAAACAAATAGAGAAAAAATGGACAAATTGAGTGAAAAAATTGAAAAAAAAAAACCGAAAAAAAAAACAAAGAGTAAAATCGACAAAATGAAAAAAAAAAAAAAAAAAAAAAAAAAAAAAGTACAGAGTGCTACAGTGTTACTGTAGCACTCGGGGGTTATAATAACCCCAAACGCCCTCTTCCTAAATGGGTGCCCCAAACATGGGGCGGGTTATAATAACCCACCCGACCCTACCCAACTCACTCCCCAAACACCCCCTTGAAGTTTCTATCTTTTCCACACGAAGCTTTCTTCGAAGAAATTACTTCAATTATTTTATTTATTTATTTTTTATTATTTTCTTTGAAATTTGTTGAGGCAAGACGGCTAAATTCAAAGCATTTGAGTTTGGAATGGTTTAAATGTTAACAATCTTCCTTTTACTTCTTTCATAAGAAAAATAAAAGCCTTCATTTTACCTTTCTTTTGGAAAAAATTTCAATTATACAAAGATCTTAATTTTCTACCACTACAAGAAAACAAGGTTATTGCAGAGGTTTTTTTGAGCTATAGCAACGGTTTTAAATTGCTGCAACACTTTTGCAACGCTTGAGAAACCCCTGGCTAAACTAAGGAATTTAGCAACACTTTTTAAAGTGCTGGAATGACTTCTCACAACCGTTGCAATAACACCCATCCTATTGCAACATTTTTGAAATAAATAGCAACACTTTCTTATTTGTTTGGGCTTTAAATTTTTTAAAGATTTTTTTTTTATTTGGGCTTCGCCAATCGTCAAAAAAAAAATGAACACCCTATTGCAACACATTTTAAAACCGCAGCAATAAAATCGTTGCAATACATGTATTTTGCAATAGTTTTTTATTTGTTTCCAAAAATTGTTGCGATTTTATTAAATTTTGCAGCACTTTCTAAACCATGGTAAAAAAATTGTCGCAATAGACTCATTTTCTTGTAGTGTACATAATATTTTTCTACATAATATCTTGATTTTGTGTGTATATTGTTAATATCCTAACCCTATGCATAACTCTTAAAAAAAAAAAAATTTAAAAGTCAACCGGTTAAGATATATATACTATCGATAATATCTCTAGAGTTTGAATCTCTCACTCTCACTCTCACATGTTGTTGAATTAAAAAGAAATGAAGAAAAAAAACGAAAAGATTATTTTAACTAATTGAATGATCAGACTTGGCAACTCAATGTTCAAAACATATTGTGGTACCGTATGTTTATATAGAGACTTAAAAATTGTTTATTATAAAGTAAACATTAAATATATTATTTAATAGATAAAATTTTGAAAGAATAATTTTTTTTAATACTATAGATTAAAAAAATAAAAAAATAAAAAAATAATGTAACCGGTAAAATATATATATATATATATATATATATATATATTTTGACATCGGATGTAATGGCCAAATAGTTTCTACCATGTCTGACTATTAAAACAGGTAAAATAGAATTTAACGTTCAAATTTTCTTGTATTGATATTATTACATCTAGAAGTTTTTTTTTTTTTTTTTTTTTTTTTTGGTTGAATTATATTATTTCTAGAAGTTAAGCATGAAATTTAGTCAATTGATCAATGAAGTCTAACCTTCATTCAAACTCAAATGTTGGTCAAAATATAATTTTCTTTTTCGTATATAGCTCCACTACAAGAATATTTTTTAACTTCAGAAATTTAGTACTAAATTGTTATTGAAAAAAAGTATAAATATTAAAATATTAAGTGAATTAAAGTAGGGTTGGTTGCATAAACAACAATCATGTCCAAAATAATGACAAATATAGAAAAAATTTAAACATTTTGCAAATATGACAAAAAAATTAGTGGCTATCACGGATAGACTGATATCGTTGATATATGACTATCACTGATATACTACTATCGGTGATAGTCACTGACAAAATTCTATAAAAAACTGAGGTGATAGACTATTATCAGTAATAGACTATTAGATTACTATTAGGGATAAAAATTGTCATATTTGTAATTTTTTTTTTTAAAAAGTGCTATATTTTTAATTATTTTCTTCTAAATTGATATCTGTTAAAATTTTTCATTAAAGTACTATTTTTTTTTTTTTTTTGCAAACAACGTATCTCAATTGGCATGATGTATATACTCGTGACAAAGATGTTCTAAGTTCAATTCTTTCACCACGTGTTGCTAAAAAAAAAAAAAAATAGTAAAATAATAATAATTAAAAAAAATTGAGAAAATAGTTGAAAGTAGGAAAAACACATCCTATAAAATTTAATTGCACATTATCAATCGTTCTCCAACTTTGCCTTATACCAATTCTCTTTTCCAATAAAAATTAAAATGTTTATTTACATCTTCCCACAAGTCAACCAATTACTTTTATGCAACGCATTAGAGACCTACCCCTTTTTGACTCATCGATCATCCGGGAATTTTCTTCCCAAAGAAAATTGTTTCAATCAAAAGAAAAATTATACTTGGAAATTTCTCAACTTTTTTTTTTCTTTTTATAAATAGGCCATAGATCTTTGGCAACCTCCATCAAATTTGTAATAATCATTTCAGCCAACGATCCTTTTGGGAGAGAAGTGAGAGCTATGGCATTCCAAGGATTATCATTATTCTTCACTTTCTCTCTTTTTCTTCTAATATCATCTTCTCAGCCAAACCCTTCTTCGCACTCCCATGGTTTGGTGTTTCTAAACAACCTTCATGGATGCAAGAAGGGTGATAAAGTGGAAGGAATCCACCAAATGAAGCAATACCTTCACCATTTTGGCTACTTCAACCATGTTCATAATCATTCTAAATCTAACGACGATGAGTTTGACGAACTCTTAGAGTCTGCCATTAAAACTTACCAAATCAACTACAATCTCAAGGTCACAGGTACTCTCGACGCCACGACGTTGACTCTTATGTCGAAACCTCGATGCGGGGTTGCAGATGTCATCGATGGCAAGACTGGGATGAAATCGGGCAAGAAAATAGTGCATCAACATAGGAAAATAAGCGGTCATTTCCATGAAGTTTCTCACTTTGCTTTCTTTGAAGGAAACCCTAAATGGCCAGCTTCTAAATCTCACCTTACTTACGGTAAGTTTATTTTCTTATTCATATTTATAGAAGTTTGAATAATATACAAGTTATATTTTGATATATACTATGTTCATATCATTACTCAATTCAAAAGTTTAAACGGGTATATTAAAATAAATCTAATCCTCTTTTTATTTACATTCTTAACAGGATTCCTTCCGGGAACCCCATCGAATGCAATAGCTCCGGTGGCTCGAGCTTTTACGACTTGGGCTGCAAATACTCATTTCACCTTCTCCCAAACTGCTGCCTATGCATCTGCTGACATCAAAGTAAGCTTTGAAAGTGGTGACCATGGAGACGGTCATCCCTTTGACGGCGTTGGAAAAGTCTTAGCCCATGCTTTTACGCCCACAGATGGACGATTACATTTCGACGCGGTTGAGCCTTGGGCCGTTGGCATCGTTCCTGACTCGTACGACATAGAGACGGTGGCATTGCATGAGATCGGACACCTTCTCGGCCTCAATCACAGCTCGGACGAAGGGGCTATCATGTGGCCAACCATCATGGGAGGAGCTACCAAGGGTTTGCATGCCGACGACATTGCAGGCATTAAGGCTTTATACAGTGCTACTTCTTGAATCTCGAGTAGTATTGGTTAATTTGGAAGAAAACTGCACTAGAATCTGCAGTGTTTGGGCTATTCTTTCCTCAATTTGTCTTTTCATTTTTGGGCTATTCAATTTATTACTTAAGGATTCCAATCTCTAACCACCTTTTGATCCGAGTAGTTTATGTCTTAATGGATTGAGCTGTGTACTCAAATTGACATGGTTAGAATTATTTTCACTATTATCTAATAGACATATCAGTTTATATTTGGATTGTGTTAGCCTTTTGTATAGATTGGATCAACTATGGATCTAAAATAATAATAATAATACAATCTTTTGCATAGATTGGATCAACTATATAATGTAGGATGTTAAATGAGTCGAGAGGAGTATAACCTCGTATTTCCTGACAAATAATGGAGTGAGAGTCTAAAAAAATGTGGAATCCAACGCAAAAGAAAGAACAAAATTAAAGAGATAAGAAAAAATGACAAAGCAAATCTGGTAATTTTGACTCTCACTACATTATTTGCAAAAAAGTCAAATCATGGTACAAAGATAGTTACCTTAGATGCACTAAATGTCGGATTTCAAATCATTCCCAAAAAGATTGTTGGTTTCAAAATAAAAAAGAAAAAGATGAAGCAAATTTTAACAAAGAAGACCAATGGGAGAAATGATTTTGTTGCACAATTGACCAAAGTGAATTTCAAAGTAAATGGTAGATAGTGGTTGTAGTAATCCTATGATGACAAGAAATAAAAACTTCTTTGTCAAAATTGATCGAAGTTTTAGCTTTAAGTAAAATAAAAAAGGTGCCGACCTTTTTTTTTTTTAAAGCGCTAAATAAAATAATATGCGGTAAACGTAACCCTCGTCGCCAAAATTTAAATTTTCGATCTCCGGCTTTCCTAGTTATCTCCATTAATTGCCATTTTTCTTTCGTATTTCCAATTCTCTTTTTCCCCAATCTGCTTCATCGCATACTCCAACCTCACGATCGCACTCCCCATTCCCAGTTCCGGAACGAGATTCTCCAGCGTGCTCCAGCTCGAATCGATGGTGTGCCCAACTCGGTGCTTCGGAAGCGGAACAAATATTTCTCCAGGAGAAGAGGGTCTGTTATGGTCGCGCTTCCTCTATGAAGCTAAGGCTTCAAAGCTTGTCGACGATTCTTTGGATGATGTATTTTGGGAGAGTTTCGGAAACGAAAGATTAAAATAAAAATACTATCCACATCGCATTTGTCATTTGACATGCCTCTTTAATCTCTGTCATCAAAGCTTTTTACAATTAAGAATTTGATGAAGAAGTAAAGAATAAGATAGTTGTGTGAAAACCCTTAGCTTTGATATATTTGATTGTAAATTTATCAGCCATATATAGAGGCTTGAAAACTTAAACACACTCACGCTGAATAATACCTCTATGATTGGGAATTTATCAACCATATATATATAGAAACTCACGCCTGAATAATACATCCATGATTGAGAATTTATCAGCCATATATAGAGACTTGAGAAGAAAACTCCCACCATAAACACTCACATCCAAAAAAGATAATTCACAAACAAACCCTAACATACCATACTTTAGAAACGTGCCAACTGGGTGGCGCCGAATTTTAACTCTATTGGACAATGAACTGTATTTTATAATACAAATAACTAAATGGGTTATATTAACCCCAAAAGCCAAAGGTAGTGGCATCACGAACATTGAGCTTGTACTTTAGGCGACTAAAGCCATACGCAGACAACGACTTGGTGAGGATGTCGTCTGCTCCGTGGCGGGAAGATGTTGAACAACAATAATTTTTTTTTTGAAGAACTAGATAATCTCATAGAAAATAGATGTCTAGTAGAACAATTTTCTTTTGAAGAACTAGATCTCATAGAAAATAGATGTTTAGTTCCACATGTTTGGTCTTGAAATGGAGAATGAGATTAGCACTCAGATGAACTACACTTAAATTATCACACCACAAGATCGGAGGTTTAGGCAGAATAATATGCCGTAAAAAAAAATAGAGAACTGACCTATACCAGTTTAGGTGCAACCATAGTAAGGCATCTATATTCTGCCTTTTGTACTAGAGCTAGAAATAATAGATTGTTTCTTGGATCCCCATGTAATGAGATTACCACCAAAATAAACACAAAAGCTCGAAGTGGACTTACGATCATCAGGATCGTCTGATGCCCAATCAACATCGACAAACCCATACAAATTTAAGCAAGTCTTGATCAATCGAACCCTTCCGATATCACAAAATCGGTTTAAATAATTGTTCGTGCAAGGTGGATGGAGAATGCATAAATTGACATTCCTTATTAACACTATAAGAAATTCCACGACTGTTAACGTGAAATATTGTAAAGTTCCAACAACATTGCATTACAAATGTACATCAGAAAAACCTCATCTTGGCGAGCCGATATCAATGGTCCATTGACCATAGGCTATATATATATATTATATATATATATATATATATATTATATATATATATATATATATTTTTTTTTCTTGTTTAGTAAAAATGATTGTTTAATAATTTAAATAAAATTATTTTTTAATTCACGTGATTCCCAAAAGGTTTTAGTCGCTTTTATAAAAACCTGGTGTAACGACCAATTTTGATTTTTTTTTATCCTTTCATATGCTATTTACCCAAAAAAAAAAAAAAAAAAAAAAAAAAAAAAAAAAAAAAATATTATTCACAATTATCTCATCCTATCCGTCATAGCCATTTTATGGATGACTCAAACATAACAGTCTATCAATCAACTACTTTCACTAATTTTTTTTTTTTTTTTATTATGTTTATAAAAATATTTTATAGTTTTGTTATATTTATCATTATATTATTTTGGGTCGAATGATTATTTATGCAATCAGTCCTATAAATAAATAGTCATTTATTATGAACTATAAATCCATAATTCTGGTACTAAAAAAAAAGGGCTGGTTGCACAAATAGCAATCAGACTCAAACTAATGCAAATTTAGCAAACTTTAAAATGTTTTGCAAATATGGCAAAAAATCTGTTTCTATCATAGACTTTATCAAATCACTGATAGACTTCTATCAGTGATAGACTATTATCACTGACAAAAGTCTATAAAAAGCTGTGATCACTTCTATCAGCCATAAAATATCAGCGATAGAAATTGTCATATCCGCAAATTTTTTAAAAATAGGCTATATTTTTAATTATTTTATTCTAAATTGACATCTGTTACGATTTCCCTAAAAAAACGCACAATTATTTATTAATTATGAAACTAATTAATGAACATCTCTATTAATTAATTATTACAATAGCATAAATATTTGAAGATGATCTAAAATATGAGAATTCAATGGAAAAGTTTTGTTCGAAGTTATGAAGATTCTATGAACAAAAAATAACATGTGTAATTAAACATCACATCATCATTCCTAAATAAAAAGGGTTTTGAGATCATTATGTTGAGATACAAAAACAATAGTTGGAAGGCTATTTAGCATAAATTAGGTATGGCTATAGCTCAGGCGGCTTCTCAACTAAAAATGAGGAACATAACAATTTTGTCAATAATTGAATGATTGTTTTGTTTAATATTAAAATGGTTAGGTTTACCACTGTGTTGGGTTGGACTTGGACCAATTTTATTCAAATTTTTGAGTTCTCACTTCCTCCAGAAAACCCTAAGAAATACATTCAGTTTATACAGTTTTTTTTTTCTAACGGTTCAAACAAGTTTAACTTTATGGTCTGCAATATTTGTTCAATTCTTCTCAAGTTATTAAAAATAAAAAATTCATAGACTTTTAATATCATTGTTGACCCTAGAAATTAACGACCTTTTTCTAAATTTTTTCTTAAAATATAACTATTAGAAATTTGATTTTCTAATTCTATTAAAGTTTGTACTGTTTTTTAACAGTTCAAACAAGTTAAACTTTAGGGTCTAAAATATTTGTTCAATTCTTCTTTCAAGTCGTACACTCTGGTGTTGACGTCGAAAATTAGCCACATTAATACAATTTTTTTTAAAAAAAGAAAAAATAAATTGTATATATCTCACACAAAATTATACCAAATTTGACAGAATCTAAAAATATTTATAAATATGACACATTTTTATTAATGATAGAAGTTTATCGCTACTATAAAAATGGTCTCGGTGATCGAAGACTATCACCGATAAAAACGATCTCAGTGATAGAGGTGTATCACTGATAGACTATAAAAATTGTCTATTAGTGATAGACCCAAAAATTTAAATTTTTCCATATTTATAATTATTTATTTGCGTGATATATTTACAAATATGATAACCAATTTTATCGACCATTATAATTATTTAAAAAAACATGTATTGTTTGAAATTGATTCAGTGAATTTGGTATGTTTTTAGTGATTTCTTTCCAATTTAGTATTTAATAATTAAAAATGTTTGAATTTGGTGTATAACATTTTTCAATTATATCTCATGTTGAATGGGTCAAGATTGGCCAATGATAAGTTTACTTGGCATAATATGTTGTGATTTTGTTCAAATTTGGTGGAGTAATTAGGTTTTAATAAAATCATTTCCAAGTAAATTACTGGAATTATTTGACACAGAAGAAAAATTAGTTCTGGTCAATTCAATATAAACAATATTATAGCTAAGAAGTGGATAGCTCAAATGACTGGATGGATAGACCCATGACTTAGAAGTAGTCTAGGTTCAATCCCTATCCCACATGGTTGTAAAAAACAAATATATATATATATATATATATATATATATAAATAATATTATAAAATTAATTATAAAAAAATACAATCAAGCTCTTTATTTGGAGCATAGTGGGGATTGAACCCTAAATTCTATAAAAATATTAGTTCTTTGTCGATTCAATATAAACAAAATATATTTGTAAATGTTTTTAATTAATGCACGATAAGGAATATTGGACTCTTTATCTCTTCGTCAAGAACACAACTTCATAACAATTGAACTAGGCTCGATTTGATAAATACTAATTATTTTTTAGTATTAAAAAAGTATAGCCTATTTTCCAAGTAAATTAAAAAAAAAAAGGAGGAAGTAGTTACCATGCCATATTTGACCATTATTATAAGTTCTTTATTTGAGCGTAGTTAATTGACTATTTGGTCTTTCTTTTTAATTTTTTTTAAGGGCAATTGTGTGTGTCATGAAATTAAGGATAAGAGTTAATAATTAGAATTAATAACATGAAATTTAGCCAATTCAATGAAGCTTACAGCTTTTCAAACATAAACATTCGTCTAACACAAAATATAATATATGCTTTTCATATAGCTCCATGACAACATATTTTTAACTTTAGAAATTCAAGACTAAATTTTGTTATATACAAAGTATAATAAACACCCAATTGTTACCAGGATTAAAGTTTCAATTTTTTTTTTTTTTAAAAAAAAAAACAAAGTTCCAATTTTTTTAAAAAAGAAGTTGACACATAAAGTAATATTTACTTTCTTTTTCTAAGTTCCTTATTAATTGGAGAAAAATAAAAAATTCAAAGCGTAGGAAAAACAAAATCCAACTTTGCCTTATACCAATTCTCCTTTGAAATCTTAATTAAAACGTTTATGCAGTGTTGTTATAATTTTGGTGCAGTTTTTGTACCTTCGGGTTCTAGAGGAAAGAAATTTTCTTCCCAAACAATTGTTTTAATCAAAAGAAATATTGTACATAACCTCTCTCAATTATTTCTTTCTATAAATAGGCCACACCTCTTTTGCAACATCCATCAAATTTTGTGGTAATTAACCATTTCAACCTACGAGCCTTTTGGAGAGAAGTGTGAGAGCTTCTGCTATGGCATTTGAAGGATTATCATTCTTCACTTTCTCTTTTTTCCTTCTGATTACCCTCTTCCCTTTAATATCATCTTCTCACCCAAACACTCCTCATTCCCATGGATTGGTGTTTCTAAACAACCTCAATGGATGCAAGAAGGGTGACAAACTGGAAGGAATCCACCAAATGAAGAAATACCTCCACCATTTCGGCTACTTCAACCATGTTCATAATCATTCTATACCTAATGACGATGATCAGTTCGACGAGCTCTTAGAGTCTGCGATTAAAACTTACCAAATCAACTACAATCTCAAGGCCACAGGCACTCTCGACGCAACAACGCTAGCTCTTATGTCGAAACCTCGATGCGGGGTTGCAGACGTCATCGACGGCAAGACCGGGATGAAATCAGGCAAGAAATTAGTAGTGAATCAACATAGAAAAATAAGTGGTCATTTCCACACAGTTTCTCACTTTACTTTCTTCGAAGGAAATCCTAAATGGCCAGCTTCCAAATCCCATCTCACTTACGGTAAGTTTAATCTTTTATTCATATTCTTTACATTGGTCACCTACAACAAATAATTATCACATTAATGTACAATTAATTTCACTATTCAATCTAAAAGTTTGAGTTATAATAAAATTAATTTTTATTGACATTCTTAACAGGATTCCTCTCTGGAACCCCATCTGAGGCAATAGCTCCGGTGGATCGCGCTTTTGCGACTTGGGCTGCAAACACTCACTTCACCTTCTCCCAAGTTTCTGACTATCAAACTGCTGACATCAAAATAAGCTTTGAAAGTGGCGACCATGGAGATGACAATGCCTTCGACGGTGTCGGAGGAGTCATAGCTCATGCTTTTTCGCCCACAGATGGCAGATTACATTTCGACGCGGTTGAGCCTTGGGCCGTTGGCATCGTTCCTGACTCGTATGACATAGAGACGGTGGCGTTGCATGAGATCGGACACCTTCTCGGACTCAATCACAGCTCGGACGAAGGGGCTATCATGTGGCCAACCATCATGGGAGGAGCTACCAAGGGTTTGCATGCCGACGACATTGCAGGCATTAATGCTTTATACAGTACTACTTCTTGAGTAGAGTTAGGGCTATTCTTACCTCAATTTGTTTGTTTATTTTATTTTTTATTTACAATAGTTGTTATTTATTTTACAAGTAATTTAATTAATTCAATTTATTATTTCAAGACTAGATATTTTGTATGAATAAGTATACACCAACTATCAGGTTAAAGTATGATGAAAATTTAGCTAAAACCCCTCTTTATTTGATGAAGGATAATTCGTCCAATTGGAGCTCTCTAATTTTGTTATAAAAACTATTTCATATGAAATTGTTTTGATATCTTTTAATTGAATTTACAATAATGATCTGAAAATTTTCTTTGAAGTCACCTTCTATGTACTAATACCAATTGATGGACAACTTGAAATTTATAGTCCTAGTTATTTATTTTAAACACTAGTTTTCTATTACTATTTGATCAAAAATCACCTAAATCACTTTGAGTGAATTTGAATTTTTTCAAAATAAGAATTATCGTCAAACATCTATATTTTAAAATAAAAGTAATTTTAGTCTTGCCAAAATCACTTGTAAACATGTTCTAAAACTTATCAAGAAAATTACAATATTCGATGGCGAGACTTGGATGAGATCATCGAGCGTGGTGGCTCAAATCTCGGAGCCTCAATGTGTGGGATTACAAATATTCATCGATGACGAGATTTAGATTGAGATCAAGCCAAGGAAATGAATCAACAAGGAGATAATGGAAGTGACCATAATTTCCACCTAGGCCTCACAATTTCCCTTCTTTACAAGAAAATATAGGCCAAATTCAAAATCCCACCTCATATATAAATTCCTTGAGGGAACTCCATCGGAAGCCAATACTAGCCTTTGGATACCATTTGTAAGTGCTGGTCATGGAGATAAGACTTCCCTTTGATGGTTTTGGAGGGAAAAGAGGACCCAAGGTCCTAGTTTAAAAGGAGTTCTATACTAAAACAATCGATCATCTTTATATTTTTATAATGGTATGATATTATCTACTTTAAGTATAAGTGTTCATACATTTAAATAGTTGTCTGTACTTTTACATTTGTTATCTTCTCATCCGCTCCCAATTGGCCCACCAACTATTATAATTTACAGTCAAAGATGGAGGAAGTATAATTGCAATTGTTTTGGAAATTAATGAGTGAGAAGATTGTTTGATTGATTGAATGAAAAACAAATGGTTAGGAAGTATGAAGGGAGATGGGCATCCTTAAGTGGGTATGCAAAATGATTGTCTAGAAATAAGAGAAGTGAAGAAAGGAATAAAATGTGGAAGCAGTCATAAGCTATGTACTTAATGGGCCGATAACAATTAACAAATCAAAAAGGATATTCAAACCCAAGTCTTCCAACAGCCAGTAGTTTTTAGTTTTTTCTTTTTTTAAAATTATCAACTATCTCCAACCGAATTTGATTCACATTTTCTAGATTTATGTATTTTTAAATCGATTGGATTTTCACCTAATTTTAAAACTTATCAGTTTTTAAATATGTTGGATTTTGTTTCAACGTGGTTGAGTGTTATCGGTTTTGTCCAACGAGATTGTGCAATGATTGTGTTGTATTCAAACCTCAATTTTTTTTAAGTATTCAAGCGTCAATTTTCTGAATGCAAAGTTGGTCCAAAAAAAAGAAAAAAAAATATATACATTGAGGTACACAAATGGCTGACATATACATAGCTCGCGAATATCCTTCGAGTATAATCATCTTAGAACAAGAGAGGTAGAAGGTATGAGTAAGTAGAGAGGATCATGAGAAGCTTTATAGTTGGCAAGCCTTGGAAGCAAACTACCAGCGCCTATCGACAAGAACTAGGCTTGGCTTGGTTAGTAGTTCCCGCTTTCAAGAAGATGTGAAGACATTGAAATGTTAGCACAAGAATGAACCCTAATCCTAACAAGAACGAATTCAAATTAGTGATGGCAATTATTAGGTTGACTTTAGGTGGTTTACTTGTTTGATTTTTCACTTTTGGAATCACAAACCTACTTTAGAGAATCCCATATGAAATTATATATATTTACCCTTACGGGTTTTATTTTCATTTGCATTCTTGTTGAAATTGCATGCTAAAAATTTTCTTGATAAATTCAGTAGAGGCCACCTTTAGTGTATTTACATTTTTTATTGCTAATTTTTCAATGCCCACTAATTAGAGGTTATTGATGTGATGATGTTAAATGAGGGTATATATATATATATAATAGACGTCATATTTTATACCTACCTCATATGTAGTTATCGGTGTAGATACAATACACACCGAAAGTTATTTAGAGCACAATCCTTACCTATATATGTTCATTTGAAAACTACCACACTTTTGATCCCACCATTTTTAAAGGTCTATGCACCTTTTTTTTAAGTATACATATAAATTATTATTATTATTATTTTTTAATTTTAATTTCACATGTCTCAGCCTTAATAGTTTCTATTTTGTTAGGCTTTATTTTAGTTGGAGGTATTTTTGTCATAGCTCAAATTGAAGATTTTATTAAAAAAACATGCCTAACCAATTTTTCAATATCAAATAGGTTTAGCTATTTTTGGAGTTAGACTATTAAAAATTAACTATATTCGTCTAATTAGCTCAAGTGCTCAGCCAAAGCGAGCATGGCTCAGCGTGCATATGTATGTCTTAACGACCACGAGGTCTGTGGTTCGAATCCCCCCACCCCAATGTACTCAAAAAAAAAAAAAAAAAAAAAAAGCTCAAGTGCTCAATGAAGAAAGTATTTGGCCTCACTCTTTAGGCAAGAATCAAGGGAATTTAATGTTGGTTACCTAAATGAAATGTTTAGGTGTTTGAGTTGTTTATTTTCTTAAATGTAATAAAATATTTGTACAATTATTATATTAATATATCAACCTTACCCTAATTTAAATAGTTAAGATATATTTACTAATATATATTATATTAATATTTTAGGTAAATAGAAAAATTGGAAGCCCTTACACAATTTTAAATTTAATTTTTTGGTCTAGTAATAGTTTTATAATTGAACTATTTACTAATATATATTATATTAATATTTTAGGTAAATAGAAAATTGGAAGCCCTTACACAATTTTAAATTTAATTTTTTGGTCTAGTAATAGTTTTATAATTGGTTCACTTATTAATAGCAGTCTAGACTATCATTGAATTTATAATATTTAGGGTGAAATTATAACAAATGTCAATTTAGAGTAAAATAATTAAAAATATAGTATTTTTTAAAAGAAATTACGGATATGACAATTTCTATCAATAGTAGTCTATCGCTGATAATAGTCTATCGCTTCAGTTTTTTTATAGAATTTTGTCAGTGATGGAAGTCTATCAGTGATAATCATATATCATTGATAAAGTTTATTAGTGATAGTCACTGATTTTTTTGTCATATTTGTAAAATATTTTAAATTTTACTAAATTTGTAACTATTTGAAGTATAATTACTGTTTGTGCAACCTACCCATATTTAGGAGCTGTTTATACTTATTTTATTTTGTTTTTTGTTTTTTATTTCTCTAGAGGGTGTTTGATAATCACTTATGTTTTTTTTAAAAAAAAATTACAAGTATGCTCAATTTTGTTTACTCTTTTGACACATCTCTCCCACAAATATCTATTTCTAACTTTTTGTTTTTTTCTCTTTAAAACTTTTTCATCTCTAAATTTCCTAATCTAAATAATCTCTCTAAATAATTCCTCTCAGAAGTTTTCATTTCTATTTCACTCTCTCTCTCCAAAATATCTCTTTTCATTTAACCTTTTCTCTTTTTCTAAATTTTATTTTATTTTGTCAAACTGAACCTAGCTTAATTGCCATAACGTTATGCCGGTCATCAAGAAGTCATGGTTCAATCTTCGCATTAATTAAAATATCTTTACAAATTTTTTATTTTTTTATTTTTTCTCTAAGTCTATTTATTTTTTCTTTCCCTCTAACTTTCTTTCTTGTTCTAAAAAAAAAAAAAAAAACTGAAATGATTATTCAACCGGTCTTAATAATTCAATCACTTTATTGTATGCTAATATCAAAATTGAAATTGTGTTTAGTTTAAAATTAAGAGCCCACAACCAGTTATTTTGGCTCAATTTGCCATTTCATTTCTTAATTTTATGTTTTTTTAATTTTATGTCTTCTTAATTTATTAAAGAAACAAAGTTTTTAAAATTAATATTTTTTTTTTCTTTTCAAAATTTTGTTGGACTTTTGAAAATATTGATAAAAAATAGATAAAAGAAAAAAAATAATTAGAAGCTTAATTTTAAAAATTCAAAATTCAAAATCAAATAATTATAAAGGAAGCTTTAATTACTTATATTTATGAAATATCATATAGTTTTTTTTTTCTTTGCGAAGGAATATATCTATTGTTTTTTGTGTTTATAATAAACCATGAAAAAATTAGCACAACAATCAAAATGTGTAAATAGACTAAAGAGAAGTGTAGAGTCTGTAGCTCATATATCCTTTGTCTTATTCAAATATTTACATATATATCCTTGGCAGTGTAAGATTCAAAATATTTTTTTTTTGTCTTCATAACTTAATCCAAAAAAGAAGAATAAAGCATTGATATAATTTATTCCATATCCCTGAAATCTACAACAATTAAATGGTAGTTCTATAATTTTATTTTTCTTTCTGTGGCAATTTTGTTTTTTTTGTTTTTTGTTTTTTAATACGACGTTACAATTGTCTAGTGGACATCATTTAAACTATCGATCTATACAAAAAAATTTGCTAATAGGTAATATGTGGAACAATACTTCAGTCAGTACAACAAAACTCAAAAGGTTAAAGCGAGCATGACTCAGCTGACATATGTATGTCACATTCGTAAATTCTATTATTCTAATATTATTAACAACTTCTTACAATTTTCCAATTATGTTGGAAAAAAAAAATTACAAAACAGAAAGAAAAAAAAGGTTAAGTCGTTGAGAACTTTCAAAAGCAAAACAGTTATAAAGAATGATTGATCTTTCCAAATTAACCTAACTTTTTTAGAAAAAATGAGGCAGAATCCTCTACTACTATTTAATCAAAGACTTATATCTTATCCCAACAACCAAAGTCTAAATCATTTTCAAGGACAAGACTGCTACCTTGGAACCATTCCATCATTATTCTCCAAATATATTTGAACAAACAACTGTAACAACCATTTTTCTTTCCTTTTCCTTTTTAATATTTTAAACATGTTTTTTTTCATTATTACTAAACCAAAATAATAATAATTCTGTCCACAAAACAAGTATTTTTTCCATTGACCAATATTTAAGCACATGTCACACATAATTAATTTTAATCCGTATTTTTTAACTGGGTTCAACCTCATCATCGGTCCGAAGCTTAAAAGTTGACTCAAGCCTAGCCAATGCCCGATCCAACCCGCCCATAGTCAAAGTTTGACTGATTCGACTTGGTTTAAACCAATCACTCATTGGATTGAATATGTATCGTCATCTTTTAGAAGAGTTAGCTAACCAATGGGCCGACCCGTTTGGGTCATATTTGAATCCACTTGTCGGGCCGACTCAATGAGCTTATCCTTGGGTGCCAAGAAACTATTATAACGTTATAACGAAATCTAATTTCTAAATTAAATAGATAATAATAAGGATGAGAATATATTATTCTAATACTGATATATATATATATATATATATATATATATATATATATATATATATATATTTTGTCCTAATAAATATACAAAATATATTTTCCTAAAAAAAAAAATAAGGGAATAGTTTTTTTTTTTTTTTTCATTGGACCAATTGAATATATAAGTGTATATATTATATATTTAAATATATGTAAGTTTTTATTTATTTTTTATACTCTAACAATATTATAGTTTTTATAGTTAATAAAAAATCAGAAAGGGTAAAACAATCAAAGAAACGAGGAGAGGTAGTTCATATACTTGCCGAGATTCATAAATTTAAGGGGACATGATGTTTGGGAGAATTGTACAATTCACCGGATATTTTAGGTGAATTGTAAAAATGACGTGGATCTAAAAAAAAGACAAACTGACCTCTACTGACATATCATTTTTTTTAAAATATTATTTTCTACCTCTAGTTGCGAGCGCGAGCTGATCTTGCTCTACCTGCGGGCGCGGGGCTGGTCTCGCTCTAGCTATGGGCTAGTCTCGCTCTAGCTCTAGCTTCATTTCAGATTTGAAAATTTCAAAATCTAAATTTTTTTTCAGATTCGAGACCAGTCCGCAGCTAGAGCGAGATCAGCCTGCGTCCGCAGCTAGAGCTAGAAAATAATATTAAAAAAAATGATGATGTCACCTTTATTTTTTTTTTAGATTCAGGTTAGTTTGACAAACGGACTAAAATAGTGGACTAAAATAGTGTAGATGTGTTTACAATTTTCCTATGTTGGTTGTTCAGAAAGAGAGAAGATGAGTGGAGAAAAATTGTTGGTTTCCATATATTCGAGATGGACTTGAAGACTTCGGCAATAGAAACTTGGACATAATCAGTGGACAAAAATCATTGTGTTGCATGAAAAATCATAGTGTGTGATGATTGAGTTAGAGGGTAAACGGGTTTGAAGTTCAACTTTAAAAAAACATTAAAAAAAAAAAAAAAAAAAAAATGAGTCTCAATTTAATTTAGTCTATTAGCATGTAACATTATTGTTTAATTTTTGTAAATATTAAAATTGATTGATGATAAGTTTATATTTCATTATTTTTAATAAATTAGAAGAAAAAAATTATGGAATGAAAATGAAAAGTTTCTAATTTCTTTTCTAAATTTTGAGAGAAGAATCTTGTATTCTTTATATTGATGAATGTTTTAAATTGGAGACAATGTATAGTTATACAATTCAATAGAGTCCCAAATAGGGCTAGCTAATGAATCAAAGAAAATTTGACGTTGTACAATTATATACATAAAAGACTCAAGGATTTGTCTCGTAATTTTTGTTGTTGTAGTTGTTTGTTATTTTATCCTAAAGGAAAAAACACGGCAATATCTCAATGCTAATCGGTATCAATTTTTGTTGGAATTTGGTGTGCTTCGGCTAAGAAAATCCTTCATGATCGATATTTGTCCTGCATACATCACTCTTCCTAGAGGCTTGTGCATGCCTAAAAAGTAAAAAAATTATTTGATCTCTCCTCGAAGGTATCTATGAGTCTCTCCTAAGCGTTTCACTATGGATTCTGGCAAGAAAATTCTTCTCCATAATATTATGGTGTCGGTTGTTTGACATATATGGAAGGAAAGAAACAACAAAGTATGTTCAATGACAAGTTTCACAATCATCGTTCGTTAAGGGAAGTCATTCTCATTGATGTGACGTCGTGGTCTACAAAATCTTAACTTTTTTCTAGCTATGACATCTCTTGTATCACTTGGAATTGGAAAACCTTTTTATAATAGATTTTTTTTTTCTTATGGGGTTATTTAGGTTGGAGGGGTTGTTTGGCAAACTTATTAGAAGAATAGGTTTCTTCTCAAACTATTTCGAAAAATAGGTTAGTTTTTTTGTCTTATTAGGAGTGCGCGGGTTCGACAAGCGTTTTTTTTCATTTTTCTTTCTGAAATGCAAGTTTGAAAGAAAAAATAATTTTTTATTAATAATTTATTCCTAATACGCGGATTGGACCTCTTCATGTGCGACCTCTTCATTGAACGATCCGTGAATAATCACTATGGAGGAAGATCAATCGTCAAATACGCGAGATCGTGGTGATCGTGGACATTACATAGGACGTCATGCTCGTGATAGGAGTCATAGGGGATCTTCTAGTCATGGTTAAGGGTTTAAAGTTTTTTTTTGGTAATTTTTAAAATACATTTTGAATTTTATTGAAATGATATTTGTGTTCATTTAATTTGTAATTATGAAATTATTTTATTAATTACTAATCTTTACTAATTCAAATAAATTAACGTAAAACAAAATTAGTAGGATTTTTTATAAAATAAAAAATAATAATAATAATAATAATAAAAAAAAGACACTAATGAAACTTATAAAAACACAACTATCGAATACGCGTCCAACCCTAAACTAAAAAAATAAACTTTCAATTCAAAAGAAATAAATAATAAATCTACCTTTCCATTAAAAAAAAAAAAAAAAAAAAAATTGTCGAAGTGTTGCGCGGGTTGAACCCGCGCAATCCTTATAAGACAAAAAAAACTAACCTATTTTTCGAAATAGATTGAGAAGAAACCTATTCTTTTAATAAGTTTGCTAAACAACTCCTCCTACTTAAATAACATGTTGTTATGAGACGGCTGGTTTGCGGTTGGTAATTCTCAATTGATTTAATTTGTTTTAGTTATTTTAAAAGTTCTTTATAATTGAATAAAAACTTGTAGAACGTAGGTATATATCGTTACCAAATGTTAACAATTTGCTTATATATGAACGGAGTTTTATTATAATATAAGGAGTTTATATATGAAAGTTTGAAGTGATAAAAAGACAAAAGAAATTAGGTCTGTTTTAGAGAAAGAAACACAATTGTGCAGAAAATAGTAAGCCTCTTTGGCTATGTCCAGGAAGAAACATGGCACGTCAAAAATGAAGCCGAAAAGTTTGACAAGGAAGTTGACCACTGCATACGTGGAAACAAAAGTCAACATATCCCCAATTACTTGGACAAAAATAATTGTAATATTATGAATTTACTTAATAATTAAAACGTTTAGTTACTGTTACACCTTCCACGCTTTTGACGTTATTTTTTTAATTTGTTAACTTCTGGAGAAGGCTTTATCTCTGCTCCCAATTTTCCAGCCTAACTTTATCACAATATGTCGTCCATGCCTTTTCTCGTTATCCACTTACTTAACTAACTAACCCAGCCAAAGCGAGCATAGCTCAGCTGGCATATGTATCAGTTGACGACCACGAGGTCTGTGGTTCGAATCCCCCACCCCCAATGTAATCAAAAAAAAAAAAAAACTAACTAACCCTATCCCTAATCACCTTTTTTTCTTGCAACACTTGTTTTCAATAATAGAAAATTCGTACGCAACCTCTAAGTTCCATTTTATTTCCTACATTAAATTAGAAATTTTGGTCCACGAGTGTCGATTTACTATGTATAAACTTTTTAATTCATCAGATCGTAACCTGACTATTTAATTTTTATATATTTTAATTTGTTTGAATAGATATTTTAATTTTTAATTTTGTGTCTAATAGATATTCATGTGTTTAGCATACCTACCTTCTAGTTTATACAATGTTTTCTAAAAATATTTATAATAAAGATATTTTTCTTTTTTATATTAAAAAAAGAGTGTTTTAAATAAAAAAAAAAAAAAAAACATTCTATCAATTACACATGTTTTTGTTTTTCTTACTACAAATTTGGAGATTTTCTCAATTAGTTACTAGGTCGTATGTTATCTTGATTGAGCTATGATGATGTTGACATTATAAAGTCATTTTAAGATAAATGTCTTGTGTTTTTTAAAAATAATTTTTAAATGAATCTAATTTTATTAAATGTTTTTTTATTTATATATTTTTTTTTGAAAGATGCATTTTATTTATTTAAATTTAAATAAAAGTACTTTGATCATTTTAAAATGGGATTTTTTTTTAAAATAATGTACTTTTAAAATGTAATTACAAAAATAAGAGTAGTTCCGAAAGTATTTGCAAAAGTATGATAGTTAAATCATGTACCATGAACACGATTCTAAGGTAACTTGTCGATTTCCAGAATAAATCGTGTACCATGTACAAGATTTATAGGTCAATTCAGGTGGTAAATGTGTGGTTCTTAAATCGTGTCTACGGTACACGATTTAACTATCCAACTTTTGCAAATACTTTGAGAAGTATCTTATTTTTGTAATTATTTTTTAAAACTACATTATTTAAAAATTAAAAAAAAAATCCTTTAACTTTTTGAAATGTACTTATATAAATAATCATTATTTTTTTCACAAGCTATATTCCATGAGTAGTTGAGTTGTCAATTTAAGTTTATGCCAAAAGCTTGGATCTACCCCTAGCTCACCATGTTATTCATAAATAATAAAGTTAATTATAATATCACCTAAGCATTAAATTTATTTAGAAAAATTTGACGTACTATAGGAGTCCATACTTCTTCCATTTATTGTGTGTTGCATTAGCATCCTTTTAGAAATGGCGGGTCCATTAACATTTATAAATAAAAAATTAGTGTGAATTAAGAAGGGAGACGGTTACTGCAATATTAAAAACTCTCTCTTGACTAATGACAAAGGCTGAATTATTTAAGGTGGTGATATATATATATAGGGCTGGTTGCACAAATAGCAATCAGACCCAAACTAATTGCAAATTTAGCAAACTTTAAAATGTTTTGCAAATATGACAAAAAAATATGTTTCTATCACTATAGACTTTACCATATCATTGATAGACTTCTATCAGTGATAGACTATTATCACTGACAAAAATCTATAAAAAGTTGAGGTGATCAGCGATAGACTTCTATCAACCATAAGATATCAACGATAGAAATTGCTATATCCGCAAATTTTTTTTTAAAAAACATGCTATATTTTTAATTATCTTATTCTAAATTGACATCTGTTACAATTTTCCTATATATATATATATATATATATATATATATATTTACAACATGTGGGGTGGGAGAATCGAAATTGTGATCTTTTACTCACTAGGTCGTACACTATGTCAGTTGAGTCACGCTCCTGATGGCAATATGATGATACTAAACAGACACAATTACACAACCACGATGATTCAAAGACTTATTAAAAAAAAATTGAAACATAGAGACTAAATAGAGACTAAATAGAGACTCTTTTGAAAGATATAAACTCATAAATAATTAATCATCCTTTTCAATATTTCCCATAATCTGTTTCTTCCTTGAAAAAACTATAAATAGAGGTCAGCTTTTGTTCAACAACCACATTTGTAATAACCAACAATACTTGGAGAAGTCTAGTTATGGCGTTGGAAGGATTATCATTCTTCTTAAATTTCTCTTTTCTTCTTCTAATTACCCTCTTCCCTTTAATATCAATTTCTGCGCATTCCCATGGAAAACCGCCATCACAATTGGCGTTTTCGAACCACCTTCATGGATCCCAAAAGGGTGACAAAGTGGAAGGTATCCACCAGTTGAAGAAATACCTTCGACATTACGGCTACTTGAACAATGCTCAGATTCATTCTCAAACTAACGATGATGAGTTCGACGAGTTCTTAGAGTCCGCCATTAAAACCTACCAAAAGAATTTCAATCTCAAAGTCACCGGGACACTAGATGCGATGACGCTAGCTCAAATGTCGAAGCCTCGATGCGGAGTTGCAGATATCATCTATGGCCAAACTTGGATGAGATCAAGCAAGAAAAGAAATCTACATCCAGATGGTAGTCACCATTTTCATACGGTTTCTCACTTTGCTTTCTTTGAAGGAAATCCCAAGTGGCCAGATACAAAATCTCACCTCACTTATGGTAAGTTTAATCTTTTATCCCAATAAACTTAAAAGTTTATGGACTTAATCTTTTATTCATATTCTTAACAGGGTTCCTTCCCGAAACTCCACCGGAGACGGCAACTCCGATTGCTCGAGCTTTTACTACTTGGGCTGCGAACTCTCCCTTCACCTTCTCCCAAGCTTTGGACAACCAAACTGCTGACATCAAAATAGGGTTTGAGAGTGGTGATCATGGAGATGGCTATCCATTCGACGGTGTTGGAGGAGTGATAGCCCATGCTTTTTCGCCACCAGATGGAAGGTTTCATCTCGACGTCGACGAGTCTTGGGCCGCCGGTGTCGTTTCGGGCTCGTTCGATTTGGAGACGGTGGCATTGCATGAAATTGGACACCTTCTTGGCCTTCAGCACAGCTCCATTGAAGGGGCTATCATGTGGCCACAAGTCCCGGAAGGAGCTTCCAAGGGTTTGCATGCCGATGATATTGCAGGCATTGATGCTTTATATAATAACACTCTTTAAATTGGAAATTCTTATATTTCATATCTATTATTTTTCTTGATCTCTGTAATTTTATTAGTAAATTTAAATTATGTATTGTTTGCAAGTATGGGTTAATGAAGTATACCCAATATGCTTGTATGTTTAGGTATATTATTTAAATTAATTTGCTAGTAAACATATAGAACTCTAGAAAAAATCACTATTGGCCTATGTTGGCATTCTGAGTAATTCTTTTCTCTCACACAAAAGGAACATCAATCCTCTGAAAATTAAGGGAGAAAAATGAGAAAACTCAAATTTTCAATGAATTTCCAAAGCTGCGTTGAATACGGAAAATGAGAAAAAGGGGCAAAAAAGACTGCTCAAAAGAAAAGAAAAAAAGCTAGCTCTGCCAAATTATGGAAAGGAAATGACTACAACCAGTAACTATCATGGGTTGTGAATATATAATAAATCATGACGTTGAGTTCAAATTTTGGTGGTCATCTATCCTTAAGATCTAATATTTTAAGAATTTTTTTGTAACCGTTATTTCGTGAGATTAGTCGAGGTACATGTAAGTTACTTCAGACACTCATGGTTACAAATAAAAATACGATTACTAACAGTAAAGAGAGAATTTAAAGAGCGGAAAGTCAAGCGAAGTTATATATATCTTATAATTGACTATTGAAATAAGAGAGTAGGCCATTATCATTAGCCCTCTTTGCATAGAATAGATGATCATTATTGTTTAAGTTATATCATCTGTTAAACTAGATTCTCTTTTATACATTAAATTCAATAATTAGGAAGGTTGATAATTCAATATTTAATTAAAGACTAGACAATATAACTAACCCCAATGGATAACCATTTGATATTTAAAAATTAAACCTATAAATTAATTCTACTTCCAGTTCTTTTGTTTTGTTTTGATATCTACTTTTAATAAATGTTTTCAAAATTCAAGCAAAATTTTGAAAATTAATTTTTTAATTTTTTTTTTTTAATACATTGAAAAAGTAATTTTTAATCTTGTGTTTTTGTGTTTGAAATTTATAGTTAAGAATTCAAATATTTCATTAAGAAAGATAAAAATTATCGTAAGAAAATTGTGAGAAAAAAACATGATTTTCAAAAACTAAAAACAAAAAAGTTTATGATGATTTTCAAAAACTAAAAACAAAAAATCAAAATGGTTAGCAAACAAAGCCTAAAATATTCGAAAAAAAAGATTAGATAACTAAAATGAAATAATAAAATTGTATTTATGCTCAAAGCTTGATATCTTTTTCGCAGAATATTTGTGTTTCTTAATTTTAACACAGAGAAAGTTGTTATTACTCATGAATTTTCATATTTTGAATATAAATTTGAATGTTGATAATTCAAATTCATAGCTTTTTAAATAATTGTTTTGAAAACTTTTCCAACCAAACTCAGATTTTTCAAAGTTTTCTTTTAAGTTGATGCGTGTTGAAGATGATCGACATGTAGGTCCAACATTCTAGAAGTTTTCGTTTATGAGTGAGTGTGTAAAACATCGTTCACTTTATTCATGAAAAACAATAATGACATTTTCACATGCCTCTTGTTTATGGCGCTTCAAATAAGTTACTAACTTTATCCTTCAAATTAAAAAGAATGTCTGACAATATGACCAACATTTTGAAAGAATGAATGAAATAAAATAATCGGTAGTAAATACTATTTATTGTGGTCAAACTTGAATTAAGTAATAACAACCTAGTCCACCTAACTCTAAGTTGATGTCTCAAACACTTCTCTAATTTTTCGGTTAACCTTTGTTTCTGGTTAAATTACAACTTTGATTCCTAAATTTTTAAGTTTATTTTAAAATGGCTTTTGAGCTCTAAAAGGTGTCTAATAGGTCATCAAAGTTTTAAAATGACTAATAAGTACCTGGACTTTCGATTTCGTATCTAATAAGTCTCTAACATATTCGAACATTTAAAAATTAATTGATCTATTATATTTAAATTTGATTTTTATATGTAATATATATGACCCTAAACTTTTGATTTTTTTTTCTAGTAATTTGAGGAATAGTAAAAAATGTTGAACATTAACTTATTAGGCACAAAATTGAAAATACAGGAAGCTATTGGACACAACATTGAAAGTTTAAGGATCTAGGCTATTAGACACTTTGTAAAGTTCAAAGACTAATTGAACACAAAATTGAAAGTTCAAAGACATATTAAACACTTTTTGAAGTTCATAGACCAAATAGACACAAACTTGAAACTTCAAGGAGTAAACTTATAATTTAACATTTTTTAGAAACAAAATTAGTTCATATTAATATATTAATTATAGGTTAAATTACAAGTTTAGTGAGGCTTGTGTCTATTTGGTACTTAAACAACCTTCAAAAAAATTTAATAGCTTCCTAACCTTTCAATTTGTATATCTAATAGTCCACAAATTTGGAATTTTAAAAAAATTAATTGATTTATTATATAAAATTAGAATTTGTGGGGTTTTTTTTTTAAGTTTTTAAATTGGAACATTTATTTTATAGTTATTATGATTTTTAATTTGAGGGTGGATTATAACTACACATTTGTGAATCGATTATGACCACTCGTTTGTGGATGATTTCAGGCCACATATTCTATGATTAATTACTGACCATATGTTTTGGATCATTTCTCCCTATATTCTCTAGATTTATGGTCACATTTGTTGATGATTCATTTCCTATATAAATCATCAAAAATCATTCTATTTAGAAGCAAAACATTCCTCAATAGTTCTCTCATCTTCGTCCCTCATAGAAATCTTCCACAAAATTATTTTCTTTGAGTTATCGTTTAACTCTTGATTCTGAGCTGGTGTATTAAGGGTGTATGATTGAACGATCATTCCTACAGTGCAAAGATGATCGATAGATGAGTTGTTTTATTGGTAATATTGTTTCATTTTTAATTCTACAACAACATAATTTTATGTCTAATGAAATCCAGATTCGTGAATTTTAATAAATTCTAAAGTCCATACACTAAATTTTTTATTTTGAAAATTTATGGATCAAATAGACACAAACTTCAATTTATAAAGACCAAATTTGTAATTTAACACTATTTTTTTTTTTTTTTAGTGATTTTTAATGTTTTAACCCTAAGCTCCTTTTTTTGACATAGACGTGAAAAATATATGGGGACACTTTTTGAATGGTCTTTGTCCAATGAGCTACAACTCAAAGAAACATGTTTGTCACCCTCAACCTTGTCAACCTTGTCCTGTAAATATAGGAGACATATATTTTCCCATACTTGGTACTACTACCTCCACTTTTGCAAAGCCTAGTGGTTTGTGGGTGGGGAAGACACAGCTCTGCAAAGCTGGAGTTCGATGCTCTTCCACCAATGCTTTCTTTTATTGCTACAATTTCAAATCTTATAATTTAATTCTTCAAAATTTTAAAATACACTAAAATAGTCATCCATATTGTAATTTTTTATAAAAAGTTAAACTATAATTTTAAACCCTCTACCTTACGGTTGTATCTATTTGTCAACAAGAGCATAGTTCAACGTTCAACGGCATGATGTATTATTGCTTAGTGACCATGAGGTCCTAGATTCAATCTCTCACCTCAACATGCTGTCAAAAAAAGTATCTATTTAGTCTCTAAATTTTAAAAAGTGTATAATAGGTCTTCCGAACTTTCAAATTCGTGTCTATTTGATCCACGAACTTTAAAAACTGTCTAATAAGTTCTTACTTTCAATTTTGTGTCCAATAATAGATCATGAATTTTAAAATACACTACTAGACATAGAAGTGAAAGTTCAGGGTTCTATTAGCCATTAATTTCATTTTTACATTTAATGGTCCAGTTAATTTTTTAAAAAATAAAATATGTCAAATTAAGAGACCTATTAAACACAAAATTGAAAGTTTAAAGATTTATTAGACATTTTTTAAGTTTGTAGATCAAATAGACACAAAACTGGAAGTAAGTTTAAGTTTACAAATCAAATAGCCACACAGCTGTAAGTTTAGGGACTAAAATTGTAATTTAACAATAAAGAAATAAATGATAATAAAGTGAGTTTAGCTCAACGGTAATTGACATGTTATTTCTCCTCTTGAGGTCGGAAATTCGAATCTCAAATACTTTCATTTGTTGTACTAAAAAAAACTTGATGTTACAATAGTATTTAGTTGGAAAAAAAAATCAGTTTTTACCCTTAAACTTAACAATGTGCATCATATTTTAATCTAAACTTTCAACTTCATACCTCAAGTTTGATCAATGTTACAAATTTTAATTTAAACTTGAATAAGTTTTACAAAATTTCATTTGAAGGAGTAAGGGAATACAAGCATCTACAAGCATTACGGGGATTTTTTTTTTAATAAGAATACGAATATGACTCTTTTCAACTCAAGCGAAAGCATAGTGAGGAATGAGGGGAAGAACATATAGAATGAAACTTGTTGAAATTTATAATTTTTGAGAGATGGTCAATTTGTCTGTAATGGTGGAAACATAATTTTGTCGTTTAAGTCTTGAATTTTCAACGAAATTAGTGAAGGATTTATAATCTACTTCTCACTTTTCACTCTTTAAAAATTAAATAAAAATTTAGTATTGGGTGGATAATCATTTCTTTTCTTGTTTTCTATTTTATTTTTCATTTTTTAAAAATAAAAATATTTTATAATTAATTCAATTTTTTTAAAAAAAATTAAAAATAAAAAAAAATTAGATTAATTATAAAATAATTATAATGAAGTGAACATAACTCAATTGACATATATATATATATATATATATATATATATAAAAGTGAGCATAACTCAATTGACATAAGGTTGTGCCTTTAACTAAGAGGTCATGAGAGTGTTAATTTGGGATCCCGATAAAAATATACAAAATAATTAACCAAGTTTTTTAAAAAGGAATGAGTATTTTAAAGTAACCCCACTACTTGGGACTTTTTAAGAAAATATGTTGGAAATTAAGAAATATTCAGTAAGTAACCCCACTACTGGGGATTGGTAAACAATTAACTCAATCCCGCAATAACTTTCACAACTACTCGGTGTAGCAGATTCCTTTGGAGACTCATCCTACTAATGGTTAGTTGACATCCAGTCGTGGAGCAAAGCCTCAGTCTACTAGGGTATCAACAGGACTAGGGGATGAGTATAATTGTCACTAAATTACTCTGACTGACAAATGTGGCATGCAATAATGAGGTCATGTTCAACATGATAAAAAGAACATGACAATCTCATAACTTCCATCATAACCCTCTCTTCTAACATCATACATCTAACATCATCAGAGTACTTTCGTCAATATAACATCATCAGAGTACTTTCGTCAATATAACATAAGGCTCTTAGAGCTGCATACAAAAAATTAATTCAATATTTTTATAGAATCAATCAACATCCCAACCACATATATTCAACACCTCACAAACAACTATTCAACCTCTCAACATTTAATTAAACTTCAACAATAACATAAAAGTTCCCAACCTAGCCCGACATTCAATTAAACTTCAACAATAACAACAAAGTTCTCAACCTAGCTCGAAGGCTGACCAGCAGTAAGATCATATACCTTAAAGTTAAGTCCAACGAAAATACTAAGATTGTTACGACAACTCCGGGTCTTAACCTACAACAATTTCCAACACTTAATACTACTTTTGAGACTAGAAAGGGTGCTGTAAAAATTCGTCCAAAAGTTAACTAAAGTTTACCTACGCAAAACCCGGCTCACCGTCACTTCTTGGCTAAGTTGCTTCAACCCAAACTTGATTTCAACACCAAAACAGAGGGGTTTCCAAGGGCAAAACAAATCTGGACAATTTGAACAAAATTTCAACTCTTATATTCAGAACTCCAATATTTGAAATGAATTCGTAAAGGAAATGACATTACCTATTGAAACTCACTGCAACGCCGTCAAACTTTGCTGGACAGCAAGCTTAAAGCCTCAAAACTCACGATTCCAACGCTCGAATGGAATGGGTATTGAATTTCGGGGCTGAACATAACATTTGAAACTAACGAAATCGAAATCGAAAGGGATTCGGGTTAAAATCGAAGCTTAATCGAAAGACAAGAAATTGATGGAAGCAGAATGCTTACCAGCTGCCGCCCACGTAACACCACCGTTGGAAAAGAAGTCAAGCGATCGTTGCGACGCTGCTGAAACTGCTGGAGGAACGTCAGCGGTGGGTTGAAAGGGAGAAAGATAAAATGAGATCAGATGGCGAGTTTGAGTCCGATGATTTTAGAAACAAATTTGTCTCGAATTGTGTTGTTTGTTTGAGGGTGTGGGTGAGGATGTGACAGAAGTTTGGAATGATAGTAGCATATTTGTGTTGGCAGTTCATTCGACCATTCAAGGATCGCTGTAGTTTCATACATAGAAAAGGGAAGGTGGTTGCACACCCGTTAGCGCAGATAGCTTTGGGTCTTCGACAACGCGTGGTTTGGAGGGAGGATTTCCCTCGTTGGATGGAGTATTTTGTTTGAGTGATCTGATTGTGATGTAGTTCTGTTTCGAGCTTTGCCCTTCCAAACATGCTCTAATTAATATTTGCTCTTATGTATCTCTATATATATTTTTGTCAACCTGAACATAGTTCAAGGGAAAGTGTGGGCTAATGATCAAGAGGTCATAGATTCGATTCTCCACTAACAAGGCACTTTGTAAAATAAAAAAATAAAAAAATTATCTTGAATCTACTCTTTTAAAATTCTCTCAAATAAAATATTTTTTTTTTGTCTTGATATAGCTAGTTTTATTTCTATATGTCATATGTGTGCACATAATTTTTGCCCTGTAAACATCTATTTATCGATCTCTCTAATCTATTTTTAAAAAAGAACAGTTATTAAACATCTATTTATATCCATCATTTATTTTTATATTGTAATATTTCACAGATCTTTTGGAGCAAGTTGAGTCCCTTCGTTCGTGTGGACCATCTTGATAAAGTAGAAGATCTTTGTGCTTTGTCTTTGAGCTCCGATTGCTCTTCTCACAAGAACATCCTCATCCACACAATATTCTTGTGGCTTCTCTTTGGAGTATTTGGAAGGAAAGAAACAATCGTATCTTCAACAACTTTGCTAGAAGCTTTCAGTCGATTTGGGATGATATTATTGTTCTTGCAGCTTCTTGGGCTAAAAATTCCCCTCTCTTTTCTAGCTATGATATCTCAATTATCGCTTTGAACTGGATTGCGTTCATGTAATTGGGTTTCGGCCCTTGTATGTTTCTCACATACTAATGAAGTATCCATTTTCAAAAAAAAAAAAAACATGTTTGATTTTTTTTTAAAAAAAAAAACATAAAATAGTTATTGGACGTGTATGGTTTTTTTTTCTTTATATATATTTATATAAATAGAATAACAAAAAAAAAACAAAAAAAAACCCAAAACCAATAAACAGTTATCAAACACTCCTACAATTTTCATCTCTATTTAATTTTCAGGTTTAGTTGTCTCACTCAATTTTTCAGGTTGGTGTCTATTTGTTTCCTGAGCTTTAAAAAATGTCGAATAAGTTCTTGAACTTTTAATTTTGTATCTAATAAATCTCTAAACTTTAAAATGTATCTAGTAGATTTATAAACTTCTAATTTTATGTCTATTAGATTCATGAACTTTAAAAAGTGTCAAATAGATAACTTTTAATTTTGGGTCTAATATTGATAAATTATATAATTTTTCAAATTCAAGGATTTATTAAACTTAGAATTAAAATTTTAGGGTCTCATTAAACATAAATTTTAATTTTATATATAATAAATCAATTATAAATTAATTTTTTTAAAAAATGAATATATTAAAAATTTATTAGACACAAAATTAAAAGTGCATGAACCAAATAGATACGTAAAAGTTTTAGACACCAACTTATAATTTAACCTAGTTTAGAAGCTTTCACGTATATTTTACTCACAACGTCACTCTCATCCTATCTATCTTTTTTCTTTTCTTTAACTTTTTTCTTTAAAAAAATTATTTCTATCCCTCCAATTTTTTTTTTTTTAACTAATATTCTATTTTTCGAAGAATTTTAAAATATTTTTTTGCATTTAATTAAAAAACTTTTTAAAGTAATTGAAAAGTCATTTAGAACGACACTAATTAATATTATCTCTAATGTATCTTCTTTAAATACTTTTCTTTTCTCCAAATAATCACCTATTTTTTTAAAAAAATCTTAAAAACAAATTGTGTCTATAGATTTATTTCTATGTGTGCACATTTTTTTTTTCTCTAAAATCCTTATTAATCCATTCTAAGTTTAAAAAAAATATTTATCAAACATGTTTGGTTTCCTGCTTTTAAAAATATAAAATAATTATCCATGAATTTTTTTAAAAAAAAACAGAAACAGAAAAATAAAATAAAAAAAATAGAAAAATATAAATGATTATCAAACATGACATCATATTTTAATCTCTATTTAACTTTTATTTCTCTCTCTCATACTTTTTTTTTTTTTTTTTGAGTACATTGAAGGTGGAGTGATTCGAACCACAGACCTCGTGGTCGTCAACTCATACATATGCCAGCTGAGCTATGCTCGCTTTGGCTCATTACCATCGTTTCTAAAATACCTCTCACGTTTTACTCAATAAAAAATTAATATCTTCTCTAAAGTTATCTTCCTCTCTAACTAATTTATCATTAACTTTTCTTTGCTTTCATTATTTTTCCAATAAATATATCTGTAACTTTTTTATGAAAAAAAATTCACTCCAAATTTCTAGAGATATAATATTTGGTTTCAATTTAAGATTTCTATATAGTAGATATAGCACAATTTAAAAATATTTGCAAATATGATAATTTTTATCCGTTATAGTCACAAATCTTTTCTATATTTAAAAATTATTTTATATTTTGTTTTATTTGTCATTATTTTGAATCGAATGATGCAACCAACCATTTTCTCTAACTACAAATACTACAAATAATCTTCTTTATTTGTTAACAAAAGCATAGTTTAACTGACATTATGTATGACTATTGATTACGAGGTGCTAGGTTCAATCCTCACATCCCACATATTGTCAAAAAAAAAAAAAAAATCTTTATTTTTTTAAATTTATCTTTATTTCTCTAACACGTCTTTTAATTTTAACTTTACATACTCTCTCTCATTTCTCTTTTTTTTCTCTCTAAAAAAGACAAATTAATGGTTATAAAATATGGGGCCTAATTTAAAATTTCAAATATTAAAATAGAAAATGTTAAGTTACATTTGATAATCATTTTATTTTTTTATATTAATTTTTAAAAATTATGCTTTTTTTCTTAAATTTTTTTAGAATGATTTTTCATATTTCATAAGGAAACGTTTGATGTCTTAGTAATTTTTTACTTTTTAATAAGTTTTAAAAAATTATTTTTTTGGATTTGATTTAAATTTTGAAAACACTAATAAAAGTAAGATAATAAAATAAGAAAATCATAGATGAAAATAGTGTTTATAAATTATAAGCTTAATTTTCAATAATAAAAATACAACAAACCAAATAATTATCAAATATGACCTAAATGTTTGGACAAGTTTAAGCATTAGAATGCGATTTGAACCTTCTTTTAAAAAAAAAAAAAAAAAAAAAAAAAGATTTGAACCAAACTTTAACTATTTAGAAGATTTTTGAATTTGGATAGCATTGTTGAATGCCGCTGACATTAGAAGTAGAGCTGCGATGGTTTCCCTCTATGGTATGGCATTCATTTTACCCGCTCTTTCATACCTGCACGTAACCCCATGCAATATACTTCCTTCATTATGCAAAAATACAAAATTCGCCTAACTCAAAACTCAAAACCCTACTTTCCTACAAATCAATTCACGACACGTAAGCAACCTAAATCTTTTTGGCTAATTATTAAACAACGTTTCTTACTGTTTAAACATCAATAGACGTGCACTTTTTATTCACTCCATATATAAATATGCTTCAAATTCCCAACTATTTTGCACCAAACCAATGGCCTTCAAACCTCTTCAATTCTTGTCTTTCATCCTTCTACTAATTCTCTCCTTTTTCCCTCATCCAAATTTGTCTTCTCATGTGATTTTGAAACACAATTCCCACAACATAAACTCATCTTCCTTATTGTTTCTAAACAATCTCAAAGGATGTCGTTTGGGCGATACGAAACAAGGCATTCATCGGATCAAAACTTACCTTCAACGCTTTGGTTACATTACCAATGTCGAAAAACATTCCAACGAGATGGATGATGATACCTTCGACCATGCCTTGGAATCCGCCGTTAAAACTTACCAAAAAAACTACAATCTTGTTGCTTCCGGAATTTTGGACGCCAAAACATTAGCTCAAATGGCTATGCCTCGATGCGGAGTTGAAGATGTTATCAATGGCAGCACTTGGATGAGATCAGGAAGAAAAAGAAACAAAAACAGTCATTTCCACACCGTTTCTCACTTTGCTTTCTTTGTAGGAAACCTAAAATGGCCTGCTTCCAAATTTCGCTTGAGCTACGCATTTCTTCCAGGTTACCCATCTGAAGCAATCATGCCAGTTTCAAGAGCTTTTTCAAAGTGGGCTTCCAATACCCAGTTCACATTTTCATATATTTTGGACCATAAGAAAGCTGATATCAGAATAAGCTTCGAACTAGGCGAGCATGGAGACGATGCTTCGTTTGATGGCCCCGGAGGAATTCTGGCGCATGCTTATCCGCCCACGGACGGGAGGCTGCACTTTGACGGCGATGAGCCGTGGTCCGTGGGGGCTCTGAATGGGTATTTTGATGTGGAAACTGTGGCGTTGCATGAGATTGGGCACGTTCTAGGGCTTCAACACAGCTCCATTGAAACAGCTATTATGTTCCCAACCATATCAGCCGGAGCTACCAAGGGTTTACATCGCGATGATATTGCTGGAATTAAGGCTCTATATCAACTTTGATACCAATTTCCCAAATAAAATGTTTGTGTCCTTAATTAGCTTTTTATAATTTGTATTCTTTTTAAATTCAAGCATGAACAGGGTGGGAATTCGAACCTAAAACTCGTAGAATCGATATGTATAGTGTTTTAATCAGTTCTTTATTAGTTGTCCAACCAATGTATGTGTTTACAGTTGTGAAATAAATATAAATTTGTTATAAGAAGGCGTAAATTTAATTAAGAAACCTTAACAAAGATATAAATGGAGTCTACACTTAAATTAAATTTTTTTTTTTTTTTTTTTTTGACAACATGTGGCATAATGGGATATGCCTTCTGCAACTATTATGTTGTGAAGATTACAAAAGAACCCTCAAACTGATAAAGTCGAACTATTTACTTCCAAGTACTATAACCGATAGCTGAGGATAAACAACAAAAAAAAATCTCAAGTCAAAATAAAAACAGTACCATAACCGATAGCTTGGGATAAAAAACGAACAAATATCAAGTGAAAACAAAATAGAACACACTCTATTTTTCTCAATTCATTTACTGCCGCAAGAAAGTGGGAAGAAAGAAGAAGAAAAAGTCTTCACAAAATTCTACCGTAAAAAGTTCAGAGCCGCAAAGGTCACTTAACCCTATTTCGACGAAAGTCAAAATAACCATATTTATGTATATGAGAGCAGTCCCATGAAGACCTAACCAAAACATTGGACCTTGGCCCATTAGCCATCAATTTCCTTATTTCTTCTTTCCCTTAATTTTCATATATGAGTTTTCTTGAATTCTCAAATTTAGTCTATATTTTCAAATCTAGTATAGCTCAATTGACATAAGATTGTATCTCTACTAAGAGGTCATTGGTTCAATTCTCCCACGCTAATTAAAATATCATTACAAAAAAGGGGAAAAAAAATTAGTCCATATTTCTTTTTTGCTTGTTTTTCTCTTTGTACTAAAACAAAAATGAGATCACAATAAAACTCTTATTTTTCTTAATTTTAAAAATCATATAGAAATTTTAGTTTTCTATCGTTTTTTAGGACAATTATCGTTCATTCTCAACCATCAAAATCGTGAATTATATATATATGATATATCCTTTGCAAAATAAAAATTGAGGATATATATTTTACGATTAATGAGAGTTGGATATGAACATTTAAATTTGACCGTTTATTCTTCTGTCAATTTTCAACAAGTATTTTATTTTCATTTTTCTTTTATTCAAATCATTCCTATATTATGAGCTGTGAAAATGTCTTCCTCCCAAGGCTGACCTACGAAGAGACTAGGGTTCATGGTTCCAAAAGTATTGAATGTTTTTTTTACATACGATGGTGTATGTAATATTTTAGAAAATTTTAATTTTAGGTCCGGTTTAATAACGCATTCAATTTTTTGTTTTTAATTTTTTATTTTTCTTGTTTCCGTGTTTCTGTCTTTTTGTTTTCTCTTTTTTTTTTAAACAAAAATCATATATATTTAATAACTGTTTTTTGTTTACTGTTGTTAAAAAATGGAAAATCAAACTTGTTTCATAATTGTTTTTTTATTTTTGGTTTTTAAAAACAGAAAAGTTCAAAGTGGTTGAATAATTACTATTTATTTTATATTTATTTATAAAATATATATTTTTAAAAAAATAATGTGAATTTATTAGAATGTAAAAATTACAACATTTATCAAAATTTAATTGAGCTCCAATTATTTGATAAAATTAAAAAAATAGGATAAAGATTAATTTTCCCTAAAATAAAAAGAATTTATTGTGTCGATAGTTTTAATATATTAGACAATATTTAATTGACATTTATCATCCTTAAAGTCAGAAAAATAAAATATGTTAATTGTGTAAAGTAGATAAGTATATTGGTGTAATATCACAATAAAATATTGTCAAAACGAGCATAGCTTAATTGACATAAAATTACACTAATGGTCCTTAAAGTTTCAAACTCAACAATTATATCCCTGAGGTTTGAACTTGCTTTTTTTGTCTTCTGTCAAATTTTCGAGTAAATTTTAATGGTATGCGGACGTGACACCTATTTTTAATTAGAAATATTTTTTAATTATTTTTTTTTTAACCGAATGTTGACGTGACAATTTTCATTACAAAAAATATTAATGAAAATTTGATTCCAATTTCAATAAATAAATAGATAAATAAAAACAAATTTGTTTTTCAAAAATCAAAAACAGTAATTGAATGTGTTATCAAAACGATGTTTTAACTATTAGTTTTATAATCCATTACATATGATAGATAATGTTTTTGTCTCAATGGCTTTCATGCCTAGTAGACATACACAACTTGATATTATTTTTTTTATATAAATAAAAATAATAAACCACATTTTTTTATTTTTTTATTTTTTTGACAACATGTTGAGATGAAGATTGAACCTAAAATCTGATGGTCACTTCACTAGGCATGCCGTTGAGCTATGCTCTTCTTGGCATCTATTTTATCTATAAACATTTACAATTTACAAATATAAAATATAAAATAATAATAAATATATAATATTTTTTTCTTTTTTTCATTAAATTTGATTTTTTTATGACAAATATAAATAGAACATACCAATATTTAAAAATGTAAGTAAATTATTTCCATTAAAAAAGTGTTAGTAAATTAGTTTTAGTATTTAATATATAAGAAACTTAAATTATTATAAAACACAAAATTCTAAGTATTATTTTCTTTTTTACATATTTATATATTCAAAAAGTTTGATGTCTTTTTTTTATCAAATTTTGAAAGAACATACAGAAAGGTTTATCCAATTATCCATTTTTGAGAGAGTTGAAAGAATTTTATAATAATCTTCATGGTCGATTTTGCGATTTTTTTTTTTTTTTTTGAGTACATTGGGGATGGGGGGATTCGAACCACAGACCTCTTGGTCATTAACACATACATATGCCCGCTGAGCTATGCTCGCTTTGGCTTCATGGTCGATTTTGTAACATAACATTAATAACCCAACTTACGGGGAGAAGGAAAGAAATGAAAGAAATTTGTTATCTCAGAGTTGATTTTACAAATGAAGCACTCAATTTATTGACATAACTCAATCGAATATACTGTTTATGTTTTTCAAATATACTGTTTATATTATTATTATTATTATCAATTTTTTTTTTTTTTTTTTACCAAAAAAGCATAACTCAATCACATATACCAAATTATGTGTTAAATTGAAAGAAAAAAATAATTATCACAATTTAACTTATTCGCAATAAGAATAGAAATTAGCACCAAAGACTTTACCAATTAATTAAGTTCCGTATATAGGACTATCTTTTAAGCTGCGCGAACGATGGTATGGAGAGGAGTTGATTGATGATGTTGGTATGGAGATGAGTTGATTCATGATGTTGGTAGTTCGGTCAAATTACCATAATGGTCCCTCAAGTTAGGGTTTAGTAGTATTTGAGTCTTCAAAATTTTAAATTCAAACAATTATAAAGTTTGGATTTGTTTCGTTTTTTTGTCCCTCCGTTAAATTATATGTTAAGTCAATGCTGACGGAACATCTATTTTTAATTAAAAATATTTTTTTAATTATTAAAATTATTTAAAAAAATTATATTTTTTCTTTTTCTTTCTCCTTCTCCTTCTCCTCGCTTCTCCCACCTCCTCCCTCCTTCATCTTCATCTTCATCTTTTCATCTTCATCTTCATCCTCATCTTCATCTTCATTTTCATCTTCATCCTCATCTTCATCTTCATCTTCATCTTCCATCTTCTTCCTCCCAATGACTGTTGCTGACGATTTTTTTTTTCTCTCGTTCTCTTCTCTGGTTCATCTCCCTCTCTCTTTCTCATCTTTTTCTTCCTCCCTCCATCTTCTCCCTCACATGGTAGTGGTCTGCCACTATTTTTTTTTTCTTCTTTTTCCTTCTATTCTCGCTCTCCCTCCATCTCACCTCCATCTCTCCTTTTTTTTTAAAAAAAAAAACTCTACATACAGATCTTTGTTAAAAATAAAATTACAAATATTTTTTTTTAACACAGATCTGTAATGTAAAATAAAATTACAAATATTTTTTTTAACACAGATCTGTAATGTAATATATATATTAACACAGATCGGTACAAAACTGTAAATATCTGTATTTTTTTTTTAAACAAGGAGAAGAAAAGGGGAGAGGGAGGGAGAGGGAGAAGAAACGGGGAAGAAGAAGAAAAAGAAGAAATATTCGTCGACAATACGCGGACGACGACCATTGCAGAAAAGATGGAGGGAGGAGGAAGGAGAATTATAAAAAAGAGAGAGGGAGATAAACAAGAGAAGAGAACGAAAAAAAAAAATCAATCTCGCCGATGGTCATGAAAGGAAGAAGGTGGAAGATATGAAAGATGGAAGATAGAAGATGGATGAGGGAGGAGGGAGGAGGGAGGAGAGAGGAGAGAGGAGAGAGGAGAGACAGAAAAAGAAAAAGATATATATTTTTAAAAAATAATTTTAATAATTAAAAAAAAATTAATTAAAAATAGATGTGACATCAACCTGTTAGGACTTAATAGAAAATTGAATGAATAGACAAAATGAACCAAATTCAAATCTCACGTATAATTGTTGAATTTGAAACTTTGGAGACTCAACTGCTACCAAACTCAAACCCGAGAGACAATAAGAGTAATTTTTCCTTAATAATATTATAAATAAATGTTTAATTTTATGATCAAATTAGCTCTAGTTAAAAAAAAAATTCAAAAAAATAAAAGCGCTAGAGATTCCAACATCTGATTTCTTAGAGTCAATAATTCATACATTATATCAGTTAACCTATACTCATATTGGCAAGTGATTTTTAACTCAACACACGACTCTTGCAAATTAACTAGTGTTGGGATGAGTCACAAAGTTGAAAGTCTATGCTCATATTGGCAAATTAACTCAACACACAGTTTCAACTTTTTTTTTTTTTTTTATAAATGTTGTCTTAAGGCTGCATTTTGTTGGGATGACACAAAATTTATGGGTTTGACCACTTGCAAGCTTTTCATGAAGAAGGCAAAAGGTTGTTCGAAGATTTGGAGATGGAAGTACGTAAACATACTAGAGTCCTCTCGTAGACTTGTTAAGGTAGATAGAGTGGTAGAATAGTATCGCCTAAAAGTATGGTGTATTTTCTAACTATTATTGACCATTCATCCTTATTTATTTATTTTTTTTAATTTAATTGGTTGCTTAAGCGACAATAATTTATTATTAATTTTATCAAACACTTTTAAGATACTTTTTTCACCTTAAACTTACCAAAATACTAATTTACTTTGTATTAGAGTTGGAATATTTAAAAAACAAGGTTAAAATATGGTCATTTTGGTCTATGTACTCCGAAATTTGTTGGATCTTAGTCTATATAATTTCAAATGTCTAAATTTAATCTCAATATAGTTTTAATAAATCTTAAAATTAGTCCCTACTCTAATTAAGTTTATTGTTAAGTTTTCCAAAAACAAAACTGTCTCATTTAGTCTTACTTATATAAATTTTGGAAACATATTCATGCTTTTTTTTGGAATGAAAATTATTAATATTATTTTCAGACTAATTTTAAGGTTTATTGAATGTACACGGACTAAAATTGAATGGGATCGACACTACAATAACAAGGAACCAAAATGATGTTTTAAGAAGAAAAAAAAACTATTAAATCTACAAAACTATCTCAAATTCTCAATGGGTTATTAATTGAACTAAAAAAATAATATATTATTAAAAAAAACACTATTGATATTACCAAATATTCTTCATTTTTTTAAAAAAAAAATATGTGGAGTGAAACTTCTGATCTTGAGGTACATGTGAGTTAAGTAGGCTTTAGTTGGCTAAAATCCCTTCAATTCTCCATCTTTCTAAAAAAAAATTGAGTTTGACAATTATTTGTTTGCAAATGTATTTTAATTAATGCGAGAATTGAACATCTCTTAGTTTCAATCTTATGTCAATTTAACTATTCTCTATTTGACAAGGGTTTGACAATCGAGGGTGGAGGAAATCTAATCTTTTGATTTTATGGTCGAAAAGGTTTGACCTTCCATCTTTCTCACAATAAATTTTGATATTAATATTCTACAAAATCACTTCAAACTCTCTCAACAAATTGCAGGTTAATTTAACAAAAGCAACCATTAATAATACTTATTCCTTCAGACTTTTTCTCCCTCTTGTCAATAGATTAGGTTATTGACTTTAAAAGCCAACTATTAATATGATAAAACCTTTTCAACGCTCTCGCAAATCGCAATATGAATTAGATAACTAAACTATATCTAAATTATATTTTTGTTACTAATAAGAAAAAGGAAAACAAGCTTTCTCTCCTACGATTTAGTGAGCTATATTAATAAGAAAATATATTATAAAAATTAGATACAAGTATAGAAACTATATTTTGACTCATCTCTAAATAAAATAGTCAAACCGAATACAGCTCAATTGACATAAGGTTGTGTCATTAGCTAAGAGAGATCATGAATTCAATTCTTGCCACAACAAAACAAAAAAAAAAAGTCTAAATATTTGGAAAAAATGTAGTTACTTTGTTGATCTCTTTCAATATTATATAATCTATAATATATTAAAAATCGGGGAGGTTGGAATAACATTTTGGGACATTTATGTCTCTAATTATTTTACTTTTTTTCTTAAAATTAAATAGATTTTTTATATTAATAATGTAGTTTAATAAAGTTATTACAGAAATATGGTAGTTTTGAAAGTATTTACAAAACTAGAGTACCTAAATCGTGTACCATGGACACGAGTGCGAGAAATCGTGTTCATGGTACACGAGTTATAGAATATCGGTGACATGCCAACCACGTGGACGCTTATCTGGCAGCTGCTCGGTAGTTGGAACTCGTGTACCATGTACACGAGTTTGGTACATGGTACAAGATATTTATAAAACTCGTGTGCATGGTACACGAGTTACCCCATAAATCGTGACGATAACGGGAAATCGTGTCCATGGTATACGATTTAAGTACCCTAGTTTTGTAAATACTTTCAAACCTACCATATTTCTGTAATAATTTTATTAAACTACATTATTAATATAAAAAATCCAAATTAAATCTCTAAATTTTAATATGTAATAACTTAATCCATGTAGTTTAAATTTTGTAACAATTTAATCCTGCAATGAAAAAATGATCAAAATTAAATGTTAATTTTTATCATGTCACGACTTAAATTTTGTAGTTTATAAACACATACGGTCTATCCAGGGGCGGATCCAGGAATTTATGTCAGAGGAGCACAATTCAAATAAGATTAAATTACAAGTTTAGTTAAAAAAAAAAAATTGTGTATATATGATCCATAAACTTTAAAACGTATGTAATAGGTCTCTAAACTTTCAATTTTGTATCTAACAAATCCATAAATTTTCAATTTTTTATCAAATAGAAACATAGTCTAAATTTTAAAAAGTTAATTGTTTTATTAAACATAAATTTTTATTTTGTGTCTAATAGGTCCTCAACTTAATCGACATTTTTTAAAAGACCACGTATGTATTAGATAAAATATTAAAACTTCAATCAGAGATAAAATTAAATCTCTCTAATAGAACAACTAATAAAAAAAAAAAAAAAAAAAAAAATTGAAGGCTCATAAATCTATTAGACATCAGGATTTATTGAAACAAAATTTAAAAATTAGAAATCTACAAATTTAAATTTTAGGGATCTCTTCGACATAATTTTTAAATTTGAATGACTAGATTTATAATTTTACCTTCATATAAATATAATTTTAAATGCACGATATATAATATTTATAGTAAAAACATTGATTCTAAAATTATAATAAACCATTATAGAATAATTCTCTAAATAGATAAGTAAATAATGAAATTTAAAATATTTATAATTTTTTTAAACTAATTTATTAGAGATGGTTTTATATTAAAATTAAATAAAATAAATAAATACAACTAAATCTTAATTAAGTAATATATAAAATTAAAAGAAAAACTAATTCATTAGAGATGGTTTTATATTAAAATTAAATTAAATAAATAAATACAGATTATAATAAAATTAACTAAATCTTAATTAAGTAATATATAAAATTAAAAGGAGAAGAAATGGGCGAAAGTTTAAAAAAAAAAATGCAGAGCGATGGTTGGGATCGAACCTGAGCCTAAAGGCGTGCTCCCATGACCATGGTTCCAACACATAACATTATGCAAATTTTGCATTTGTTAATATACATATATAAACAAAGTCAATTTAATTTTGCATTTTTGTATATAAATTTACAAACTAAATAATTCGAGGGGGCACGTGCCTCCTGGCCCCTACGTGCATCCGCCCCTAGGTCTATCTAATATCTAAGATATGCTATTAAATCTCGCCAACATGAACATAACTCAACACTATAATTTTCATATACTCATTCTCTTAAGGTTGGAGGATCAAATTCGCCATTCCGTGTACTACAAAAAATCATATTAAATCATAACAATTAGTTTTTATGTATGGACTAAATTAATATCCTTTTCAAGTAATAATTATGTAAGAGAGACGTGTAATATTCATTCTTATTAAGTTGCACAATTTTTCTTCGGAGAGAAAATGAAAGAGCTATAAATAGGGTTAAAATTGTAAGGTATTTTGCAACCATAAGTGTTATCAATAGCGTCCTGGAAAGAAGCTATGCAAATAATTATATGTTTGGGGGTTGTAGTTGTCCTTTCCTTGTTCCCCCATTCAGAAGGATGTTGGGCTGAAGATGGTTACAACAGCCAATACCATCTCAAATTCCACAAAGTTGCTCACTATTCATTCTTCCCAGGATCACCAAAATGGCCTCCTTCCAAATACAACTTGACCTACACATTCCTTCCAGGCTACCCATCTGTTGGAATGGCCCCTGTGGCTCAAGCATTCAACGAGTGGGCTTCAAAGAGCAAGCTCAGATTCTCACAGGTCCCCAACACTGCTCCATCTGATCTCAAAATAAGCTTCCAGAGACTCTCCCATGGCGATGGTTATCCGTTCGATGGTCCGGGGGGAGTGCTGGCCCACGCCTTTTCGCCGCAGGACGGTAGGCTTCACTTCGACGCTGATGATTCTTTTGTGACGGGCGCTGTTTCTGGCTCTTTTGATCTCCAAAGTGTGGCGGTGCATGAGATTGGGCACCTTCTAGGGCTTGGCCACAGCAATGTTCAACAGGCCATTATGTACCCTTATATTTCTTCTGGAACTACCAAGACCACCTTGCAGGCTGATGATATTAATGGAATTAGGGCTTTATATGGACCCTGATCCAACTACCTTATAATAAAACCTCATGTACTACAATCTCAAATACTAATAATAAATATCTCAATTACTCATAATAATACACAACTATTATATGTAATAAAAAATATATATATATTTTTGCAAAGATATTTTAATTAATGCAGGATTTAACCCATGACCTCTTAGTCAGGGCACAATAATCTTATCACAAGATTTTTGTACGGATGATCCACCCCTCGGGATGCATGAAGTTTTTTAACCAAGTGTTTGAAAACTTATGTTTTTTGACATTCTCGTGATAAGGAAGTGCACAAAGTCATTTGTACCCTTCGCTTATCACGATCACGAGGAGACAAGTGTGATATCTTCGTGATAAGTGAAGGGTACGAATGACTTTGTGCACTTTATTATCACGAGAGAAGGTCAAAAAACTGGGTTAAAAAATTTCACGCACCTCGAGGAATGGGTCATCCGTACAAAAACCTCATCTTATATAAAATGATGAAGTGAAAGTAATTCTAGTTCAAAGAGAACTTCATTGATTAATTTATAAATCTTCATCATCTTATTGAGTGGTTTTTTCTATGATTTGATACTAACTTTACAAATTAATTATCCTTAAGAAGTAGGAAACTTACATAACTATCCCGAGCGGCCTCATTCACCCACTGATCATCTTCACCTCCTTTATTATGTGTTCTTGTGGCACGAAATAAATCAATAGGTCCTAAGTTCACACCTTTTGCTTTCTACAACAAAGTTTTTTACCATATCAATAATTATTCAATACCAAAAAAAACTGAAACCATAAATCATTTTTTCCAACCTACCATTTTTTCGTGTACGTGAAGGAATGACTTAGTTCCAGTGCAATGATTGAAAGGAAGACTTTGTCGATTCTTTTTATTTTTTTCCGCATTTTTCTAAGAAAATAAGAGATTATTAGTGTAAATTAATTTAAATGGCGTCATATGATCACATCTCTAACAAATTTAAGTAATGTACCTTAAATTCAGGGTCATCCCACCTATCGCACAGGTGAAGCCAATCTGCCATGTTAGGTACTCGTTCATGCGGCCATGCACGTCCTTCCTCAGGGGTGGATGATTCTTTATAATGTTTGAGCAATTCCGCTCTAAACTCTTTAAAACCATTCTTTGAAATGTGCTCAATGCATTCATGAACGACGGGTTGTGACAAATCGATCACAAAATGATTCTGCAAAAAAAGAAAAACATAAGTAAAGTATTTTTAGCTAATAATCACAAACAACTAAAAAAATAAACTTACCAATAGTCGATCTTTAACGTGGTCTCGGACGTCTTGTGGCACTTGTTTCCATGATTTGTATCTCACAGAAAAGCTTTCTCTCACAATGGTACCAATGGCTAAGCTGAACGTTGAGGCAAAATCACACGTCGGCTTCCGGATTTCATCAGAAATATGTATTGGGATTTTTCCGTGTTTTCGAACATATCTATCCAAATTTAGATTTCGACTATATCCCCTCACGTTACGTACAATCCTAACTGAAATAAATAATGAACATACAATTTAATATTCATATCATATCGAAAAATATAAGTATCAATTCAATTAAGTTAACCTGAAGCCTCATCCTCCGCAGAAGATGGTGTGCCTGTCATCCGCAATCCCTCCAAATAAATATTAGCTGAATCTCGGGAATTAATACGATCAGATGACATCGTCTACCTACAAAACAATCATGAAATGTATAAATGAAACACATAGTTACATACATCTACAAATGTTACATAAACGTGAGACTTCGCCATTTCCCCAAATGGTTAACGTGAGACTTCGCCATTTCCCCAAATGGTTAACGTGAGACTTCGCCATTTCCATAAACTGAGCAACCCCTTCTACGTACTCGGTAGAGAACCTATCTCTAAGTTTAATCCAATCTTTATTCATTCTTAATTCTACAATTTTCAAACCCAACAGTGAATCGTGAATAGTTAAGTCCTGTAGACATTGAATAAAAATCTAAACATATCAATTTCAGCCTAACGACATTCACTTTACAAAAATAAAATAAATTAGCCTAACCATATATACAAATTAGCCTAATTCAGAAACCATAATTCAAAAACCATGAATCATCGTAAAAAGAATTGGCGAGCAGAAATGATACCTAAAGGCGAACGATCGAGCTGTTTGGAGTAGCGTGGAGCGGGGAACGACTGTTGTCTTGCGGGCGAGCGAGCGGCGAATGGTACCTGTGTATCATAAATTGAAAGCAAAAGCAAATTATATACAAAAACAAAGTTAAAAAAAAAATCAGTGAATTAAAAAAATTAAATACCTAGCGGCGGCGACGGGCTAGGGTGGTGGAGGCAGGAGGCGGCGGCGGCGGGCTAGGGTGGTGGAGGCAGCGACGGCGGGCAATGGAGGCGGCGGCGACAAGAGATAGAGGTAGAGAACGCGACGGCGAGGGCGGGGAGGGCGGCGGCGGGAGCGAGGGAGACGGCGGCGAAGGAGCGAGAGAGAGGAAGGCGACGGCGGCGAGGGAGACGGCGGCGAAGGAGCGAGAGAGAGGAAGGTGACGGCGGCGAGGGAGCGAGGGAGACGGCGGCGAAGGAGCGAGGGAGAGGGAAGGCGACGGCGGCGAGGGAGCGAGGTGGCGGAGATGGGTGGAACGACGACGGCAGGCGATTGAGAGAGAGAGATCAGCAGGCGGCGAAATTGAAGCGAAATGAAGAAGACGAACGAAACCCTTAGGTTATTAAGGGTTCTCTCGACGGTTATTTAAAACCGTCGAGACAACAGCCAGTTCTCTCGACGATTTCTATGAACCGTCGAGACAAATGGACAGTTCTCTCGACGATTGCTTAAAACCGTCGAGAGAACCGGACCTTTATCTCGACGGTTTAATAAACCGTCGAGATAACTTGAGTTTATCTCGACGATTAAACAATCGTCGCGCGAACCGGCCCTTTGTCTCGACGGTTTGTTTAAAAAAAAATTTAAAATACCTATCTCGACGGTTATGCAAAAATCGTCGAGATAGATGTTCGTTCTCCCGACGGTCGTTCAAAACCGTCGAGAGAACCGGATGTTATCTCGACGAATGAATATTTCGTCGAGAGAATATGCTACTCTCCCGACGATTGTAAAAAGCGTCGAGATAGCTTTGTTCTCTCGACGAAAATGGAACCGTCGAGAGAACATCCGTCGAGAAAATATAAAATTCTTGTAGTGCTTCATCATTCCGTTGGATGGAAATTGCAAAAATATTTAAAGTTTAGGTCATGGATTGTAGCATTTAAAATTCTGAACTTTCATAAGGGTATCAATTTACACCTTCGATTATATTTCCTATGAAAAGACGTTAGCTTACAAGTTGTTGAGAATTATAATTCTATCCATTAAATTCCTAAATTTTTATAAGTGAATCAAAATTTAAACCATCTATTTGAAAATCATCCATGCATCAATTCTCACACGTGTGTAGACTTTTTCAAAATGTCGGATTAATGAAATGAGTGTGTTTTCATCTTCTCTTTATTCCTCTATTTTATCGTAAATGGTCTAAAATTGATTAGAAAGTTTGAGGGGTTTAATTGATACAATTATAAGTCTACACACATTTGAGCTAAAGTTTTTTAAACGAAACCTAATAGATAATGCAAATTGATACACATGAAAATAGTCCACGGTTTTAATTGATTTTTTTTTCATATCTTTTACAACATCGCTGCCTGGATTTTTCTCACACTCTCGTCGTCACTGGTAACGACACCGAAAGCGAAAGGAAACACAAGAGTTAATTTCTTTCCATGTGGGTCCAACTTTCGAGAATCGGGTTCGTGATTTTCATGATGGTCGTGATCCGATCTGGAATGGTATAGTACATTTTTTAATAAAATAACAAATAAATACCTATCATAGAGCAACACGTGACTTTGAGCATGTGTGAAAAATCCTTCTAACAGTGATTGAAACGGAAAATTACGGAAAATTAACTGGGGAGTAAATTGATACACTTTTGAAGTTTAAATTGATGAATTAAAAGTTTAGGGTTAAAATTATATATAATCTGCCAAATTTGAGGTTTAAATTGATAAGAATAAAAGTTTATTGTTAAAATGATACAACCAAAAAAGTTTAGAGTCAAAATTGATTTTTTTCCAAAACTTTTTATATTATTAAGTTTCGAAATCAAATATACTTTTGTTAATTTAACTAATTTGGAAGTAATTTTGTTTATTTTACTTTAATATGTTAACTTAAAATTAAATACAATTTTTTTTTATTTTAATTCAAAATAAATTAATAGTTTTATCTTAAAACTAGTTATTGAAAAATTATATATTTATGGCCAAATTACACTTTTGACCTCTAAAATGTGAGTTTAATTTTTATTTTGCCTCCAAGTTTCTAAAAAAACAACATTTTAGTCCTTAAATTAAAAAAAAAAAAATTGTTAAAAAATATTCAAACTAAATTGTCTTATGTATATAGTTCAATATGTCATAAGGGTATAAAGCTTGGATTGTATCCCACAGCAATATGGTTAGATGCAAGTTGATCTCAGCAACTCCAGAGTCCAACTTAAAATAATGCAAGATTTGGAGAAAGTGTTTATACATAAATCAAGTTGCATGCATTCTGTGTATTAATGGAGATAAATATCAAAATGAAAAGAAAAGTGAAAACTGTAAATCATCATTTTTTTTTTCTATTTTTTTTTTTTTTTTTTTTTTTTGACGAGGTTACATTTTGGAACGGTAAGCTCTCGGTCAATAGTTCATATTCCGGTTACCAACTGAAAAATGATCCTTGTTTTATAGGGACCATAATATATTATAAAAAAAAATAAAAAAAAAAATGAATGTGTATATGTAGCTAATTAATCCAATTTCCCTAAATAAAGAAAACATAGTTCTAATGGTATAAAGCTTGAATCCCAGCAAGATCGTCAGGGTGCAAGTTGATCCTGGCGATTCCAGAGTCCAAATCAGGCCACATGACGGCATCTGCAATAGCGCTATGGCCAAGCCCAAGAGAATGTCCAATCTCATGCAGCGCCACCGACTCGACGTCAAACTCTTCAAAATTAGAACCCACAGTCCAAGGCTCATCAGAATCAAAGTGCACTCTCCCATCAACTGGCCCAAAAGAATGTGCTAATACTCCCCCAGGTCCATCGAACGGATACCCATCTCCATGGTCCCCTCTCTCCAAGCTTATAACTATGTCTGCGTTTTGGGTCCTTGAAGCGAGTGAAAAACTGAATTTTGTGTTGGCGTCCCATGTATCAAACGCTCGAGTCACTGGCTCTATGAACTTTGTTGGGAAATCGTGGATGAATCCATACGTTAAATGGAGATTCCACCCTGGCCATCTTTTATCTGTTGGGAAGAACGTGTAATGAGAATCACCCACATCGACATTTAGTTTCGTCCCGTTATTGAATTGTAAGAAATGGTCCGGCACCCCGCATCGAGGCCTCGACATTTGACCTAGTGTCTCCTTGTCCAAAATCCCGCTTACGTTAAGCTTGAAGAATTTTTGGTATGATTTTATGGCGGATTCCAAGACATCATCGAATAATAATGGATCGTCGACATGGACGGAATTATTATCGGTTGCGTTTTTGCTTAAATAACCATACCGTTGTAGGTAAGTCTTGACGATATGGATTCCTTCGATTTTGTCACCTTTGTGACTTCCTTCGAGATGTTTGGGGAATAGAAGTCGAGAGGATGATTTGTGGATGTGGAGATTACGTGCTGATGAGATGACATGAGGTGCGATGAAGAGGAGAAGTAAGAAGAATTGGAGACATAATTTAAAAGTGGCCATTGTTAAGAAACTTATGGCAAATGAGGATTTGTGTTTGAAGATTGATTAGAATTTGGGGGCTTTTTAAAGACAAATGCATGACGAAGAAAGCCAAGGGTGAGTTGTTTTATGCATAATGCGTGCATGAAAATTGAATATTTTTTTTAAATCGGATTTCTTGCAATTCTATCATGGAACGTAATTAAGTTGGTTTTGATCATCTTTCAGGCCAAAATCTTACACACTAACTTAGAAATAAATCTTCTATATTTTCCTTTTCTTTTCTCTTTTAAATATATATTCCTATATGCTTATGTTGTAAAATCTCCATTTTTATTTTAGTTTAACAATTGTGAATTGTTGGATATCAAACCGACTTTTGAAATGATAATTAACGTCCTACCTATTAGTTAAACTATGTTATGATTGCTTAAAATCTTTCCAAACCCTACTACCATAAAATAACATACTTTTTTCCTTAGTCTTTTCTTTACAAAATATTTAACACTATGATTATTTATGTGATTCGTAACTCGTAAGATTCTTGCAAGAATAATATAATGTGCATGTTTGTGTATTAATTGTTCTCTCTTTATAATTTTTACGGTATTAATCCTTCATAACTTTGAGATTACCTCTCAACATATAATTAGTTAAGTTAGATTTCATGCTTAATGTAGGATTATTAGAATCGATCAATGATACTTAACTCTTCTTTGAAATCGAAAATTTCAAATATGATTTGAAATCATTTCACGTGTTTTGAATGCATCCAAAGGGAGGGATTTAATTTTTTTTTAAAAAAAATGATAGGATTTGGCAGGATTTTAAACTTAAAAAATATGTTTTCAATTTTGCCTTCCTACACCCTTCATATATATCATATTGCAAACTCTTTCTTCCATATTCAATCAAGGAAACTCAAGGTTAGTTTTTCTATATATTTTTTTATTTGTATTTTGCTGTTTTTTTAACTTATAACCATAATTTCAATCCAACTTTTCAATCCCAGCACGTTTTTTTATAGCCAATAAACTACAGGTAAGTTTTTTTTTTTTTTTTTTTTTTGTGCAAATGACTCTGTTTGGGATTGCATTAGTTTTTAGAATAATTGATTGCAGCTGTGCTTTTAAGAAAATCAGCTGTCTAGATTAGTGTTTGGTAAATTTGATTTTTAAAATTACAAAAGCAGGACACGGTGTTTGGTAAACTCAAACGAAATTGTCGTGAGTTAACTATAACTATAATGACCAAAGTAGACATTATTTTTAACTATTTATATTTTTAATTATTTATATGTTGATGTTTAATATATGAATTGTTATAAGTTAATTCTTAAGAAAAAATTAGTTTAAAATATAAACTATGTGTGTTGCATTTGTTTTAAATGATATGCTAAAAAGCTAGAGAAAAATAATTGTTTAAGTACAAACATAATGTTATAAAAAATAATAAAAATCAATTTATCAACACCATAATCTCTAATTCCACCCCCATAAATTATAAATGGGATGGAAACAAGAGGTTTGATGCAAATGTTCTGTTTCAATTTCTTGAAATTATTATTAGTTTTACCAAAAAATAAAAAACTTTTTCATAACAATAAACAAAATATATGAAAATGTTATCTCCAACAAAAAAGATAAAAAAAAAATGGAAAAAAAAAAAAACAAAACAATATGAGAATACAACGAATATAACCTGGAAAACAATAAAATTTTCCATTTATAAACTATTTCAAAACCTAGTAGTATTTCATGTTATGCCCCTTTGATCTCAAAAGTATCCATTTTGATTTCATAATGTAAATGATATATATAGAACAAATATGTTTAAAAAAAAAAAACAATCCAAAATTTAGATTAAAAAAATTAGATAAGGAAAAAAAATCACCTAAAGAAGTTATAACATTCAACACCTTTGAATCAAAAAATAATAGAGAGAAAAATCACCATGAACAATTTAAGGGACAAATTAAAAAAAAAAAAAAAAAAAAAAAAAAAAAAAAAAAAAAAAAAATGAAATTAAAAGAAGATGATCACAATAAACCCCAAAATAACAAAAGAAAAAGAAAACAAACTGAAAAGATTAAAAAAAAAAACCAGAAAATCAAAAGATTCAAGTAGTTAAATATTCAAATGGTGTTTATTTTTATTTTTATTTTTTTGAGATTATGTTAATATTCAAATGGTGTTTATTTTTATTTTTATTTTTTTGAGATTATGTTGGGGTGAGGGATTAAACCTAGTAGATCATGTCGTTGAGTTGTTGTTGGCTTCAAATGATGTTATTTACTTTTATTTATTTATTTATATATATATATATAGTATAGTATAGTTTAGTGGATAAGACATCATTTATCATTTTAAAGGTTGATGTTTGATCTCTCACCCCCACAATGGTTAAACTAAAAAACAAATGCTCAAATTTTACATAGTTTGAGGAATTGCCAAGTAGTCGAAACATTCAAATATCTTAAATTTATTTATTTATTTGTTTTAATTTTCATCTTCAAACTTTAGAGAGACTTATTAGACATAAATGTGAAACTGGACCTATTGGATACTTTTAAAAGTTCATTAGACAAGAGTTTGAACATAAATGGGCCCTATGAGATATATATATATATATATATATATATATATATATATATATATAATATAAAAAATGTTCAATATAATTTTTTATTATATTCATGTCGGTCCCATTTCATAATGACACATTTTGTCTAAAAAAAATTTTAATTTCAATTGTATACCACATGTGTTATTAAATATAACTCGCATATTATTAAATATATATCTCATATTATCAAAAAAAAAAAAATCTCATATTATTAAATATATCTACATTTATGAAACATACAAATGAAGAAAAAAGTCATATGATGTGAAATTATGAGCAACTTTCAATATCACATATGGTCGACGACTTGGAGATGTCTGGGGGAGAAAACGGATCATCGCATCGGTGATGGTAGGCCGAAATTAAAAACGGATTTCACGGCTAAAATCAAAGATGTACGACGGCCATATATGACGAAAATAGGGTGGTGAATAAAGAAAAAGAAATGAATGGAAGCAAAAATGTTTTTTGAAAATAAAGGAAAAAAAAACAAATAAAAAAATATCATTTATAATTACCATAACTACAAATTTATTTTTAGGAATGGAAAAAAAAATAATAATAAATGTTATTTTTTAGTTTTAAATTCAAGATAATTTAATAATAAATACATTAAATAACTCAAAAAACTACGGAAAAATATAGAAATAAAATAAAAAAAAAATTATATTAGACATTTGTGAAAATATGATTTAAAAAATGGTTCATTTGTGTAATTATCTCTTAGACATAACTATGAAATTTGATGGTCTAAACCATAAAAGCTTGGCCTAATGGTTATAAAGCGTCTTGGGACCCTCCTAAACAAACCCTCCAGAATTTTGATTCTCAGGGTTCTGAACCCAAAACAGCGCGTCAAACGCCTCTTTAAAAGCTCTCCTAGTGGGAATTGGTTCAATCTTTGGTGATCATCACCTACCTATGAATTAATTTACTACGTATTTTCTTGAAAATCAAATGTTGTAGGGTCAGGCAGTTGTCACATGAGATTAATCGAAGTGTGCGTAAGTTAGCGCGGACACTCACGAAGGAAGAAGAAAAGAAAAGAAAAAAAAAAAAAAAAAAAGACTTGTAATTTAATTTGTAGCTAATATTTTTATAAAATCTAACTATTATATTATCTCTCTAAACTTCTAATATTATTATTTTTTTTTTTTTTTTGTGACAAAAAAGAACGAATTTGTATTAAGAAATAGGAACGGCCAGGGCTACAGAAGAAACATTCCCCAAAGGAGAAGTAGATACTAATAGGCTTGTAAGCCAATCAGAAAAGTCATGAGTTCATAAAGCGGATTCTCTAAAAACACCACGTCTTGCTAACTCATGGGCCATAACATTGTGGACCCTTGGAACGTTGAGAAAACAAGATATGTTGAAATACATCTTTGAAGCGCAAAATATTAGAAATGTAGGTATGAGTTTCTTCAAGCACAGTCTCAATCCCGTTTAACATGTTAATGTTAATAAGTGAGTCCAACAGAACGAGGTTACATTTTGGAACTGTAGGCTCTCGGTCAATAGTTCAAAAGGAAAAAAAGTGAAAACTGTAAATCATCATTTTTTTTTTTTGACAAGGTTACTTTTGAAACTTTAGACTCTCGGTCAATAGTTCATATTCCGGTTATCAACTGAAAATGATCCTTGTTTTATAGGGGCCATAATATATTATAAAAAAAAATAAAATGACTGTGTATATGTAGCTAATTAATCCAATTTCCCTAAATAAAGAAAACATAGTTCTAAATCTAATGGTATAAAGCTAGAATCCCAGCAAGATCGTCAGGGTGCAAGTTGAGCCTGGCGGTTCCAGAGTCCAAAGTAGGCCACATGACGGCACCTTCAACAGTGCTATGGCCAAGCCCAAGAGCATGTCCAAGCTCATGCAGCACCACCGACTCGACGTCAAACTGTTCCAAATTAGAACCCACAGTCCAAGGCTCATCAGCATCAAGGTGCACTCTCCCATCAAGTGGCCCAAAAGCATGCGCTAATACTCCCCCAGGTCCATCGAACGGATACCCATCTCCATGGTCCCCTCTCTCCAAGCTTATAACTATGTCTGGCTTTTGGGTCTTTGAAGCTGGTGAGAATTTGAAATCTGTGTTGGCGTCCCATGTATTAAACGCTCGATTCACTGGCTCTATGAACCTTGCTGGAAAATCGTGGATGAATCCATACGTTAAATCCAGATTCCACCATGGCCATCTTTTAGTTGTTGGTAATAACGTGTAATGAGAATCACCCACGTCCACATTTAGTCCCGTCCCCTTATTGAATCCTAAGAAATGGTCCGGCACCCCGCATCGAGGCCTCGACATTTGACCTAGTGTCTCCTTGTCCAAAATCCCGCTTACGTTAAGCTTGAAGAATTTTTGGTAGGATTTTATGGCGGATTCCAAGACATCGTCGAATAATAATGGATCGTCGACATGGACGAAATTATTATCGGTTGCGTTTTTGCTTAAATAACCATACCGTTGTAGGTAAGTCTTGACGGTATGGATTCCTTCGATTTTGTCACCTTTGTGACTTCCTTCGAGATGTTTGGGAAATAGAAGTCGAGAGGATGATTTGTGGATGTGGAGATTACGTGCTGATGAGATGACATGAGGTGCGATGAGGGTGAGAAGTAAGAAGAATTGGACATATAATTTAAAAGTGGCCATTGTTCAGAAACACTTAGGGCAAATGAGGATTGGTGTTTGAAGAGTGATTAGAATTTGGGGGCTTTTTAAACACAATTGTATGACGATGAAAGCCAAGGGTGAGTTGTTTTATGCGTAATAAGTGCATGAAAATTGAATATTTTTAAAATCGGATTTCTTGCAATTCTATCATTGGAATAATAATAATAATTAAATAACTTGGCCAGGCCACCATCATCACTTTTTACTTTTTTCTTCTATATTTTCCTTTTCTTTTCTCTTTTCCTTGTAAGAAATATATAATCCTATATGTTTATGTTGCAAAATCTTCATTTTTATTTTAGTTTAACAATTGCGGGTTCTTCAATATTATATTAAATTATTGAATTTTGAAATGATAATTAATATCGTATCTATTAGTTAAGCGCCATAAAATAACATATTTTTTCTAGATTTTTTCTTTACAAAATCTTTAACACTATGATCATTTATCATTTATGTGAGTCGTAACTCATAAGATTCTTGCAATATAATGTACTTGTTTGTTTATTAATTGTTCTCTCTTTATAATTTTTACGGTATTAATCCTTCATAACTTTAAGATTTCAAGCTTGAGTAGGATTATTAGAATCGATCATTTAACAAAAAAAAAAATTTTAAAATAAAATTTGATAGGATTTTTCAGTATTTTAAACTTAAAAAATATGTTTTCAATTTTGACCAAGAATAGTCTTATTTTTTAAAAAATTTAAGCCTTCATATTGCAAACTCTTTCTCCATATTCAATCAAGTAAAACTCAAGGTTAGTTTTTCTACATATTTTTTTATTTGTATTTTGCTGTTTTTTTTAACTTATAACCATAATTTCAATCCAACTTTTTTTTTATAGCCAACAAACCTACAGGCAAGTTTTTTTGTACAATTTCTTTTAATAGCCAAGTATAGTTGACTGCATGGCAATTTTTTTTCTTTATAGCCAACAAACCTACAGGCAAGTTTTTTTGTGCAATTTCTTTTAATAGCCAAGTATAGTAGACTGCATGGCAATTCTTTGTGAAATTTCTTTTAATATCAAACTTGTGCAATTCTTTTTTCATTAAACAATAAATATATACGTAGTTAAATATTCAAATGGTGTTGTTTACTTTCAAGTAAAATATATTTCAAAAACCTGTCAAAAAAAAAAAAAAAAATTAGTTTATTTGTATAATTATCTCTTAGACATAACTAAACCATAAAAGGTTGGCCAAATGGTCATAAAGCGTTTTGGGACCTCCCGACATACTTCTCAAGGTTTTGATTCTCAGAGTTCTGAACCCAAAACAACGCGTCAAACGCCCTCTTAAATCTCTCCTAAAAAGAATATGTTCAATCTTTGATGGTCACCTACATCTGAATTTAATTTCCTACAGATTTTCTTGGCAACCAAATGTTGTAGGAGTCAGACGGTTGTCCCGTGAGATTAGTCGAGGTGCGCGTAAGTTAGCCCGGACGAAATCGTCTTGAAATATTCGCTTGAAATTTTGAAAATACTTGTAGAATATAGATAACCAAACAAAATGAACATATTTGGTGGAAATATTGTTTATATATAGGCCTAATTTTTTAAAACTAAAAAAAATGTTATCAAATAGACTTAAATTTTCTTTGTTCGTGTTAATTAATGTCGGTCCAAAACAAACCTCCTTAAATATTAGAATAATTTTTTGATTCATCGCGAAGCTCTTCGAGGAAATAACTCACGACTTCGTAATGGGCGTGGATTTTGTTCTAGCTTGTCGAGGGATTGTATGGCGGCGGTAAGGGAAGATTGATACTTAGCTTCGAGAATGACGCAGACGATGATTTTGACTATGGGAAGGTTGCTGGTGTTGTCTGTGACAACATGTCAAACTTCGGGGGTGGTTTGAGTGAAGAGACCGTTGTCGATTGCGACACATGCCACTTTAATGGATGTTTTTTAAGAAAGGGTGATCTGAATTTTCTTGGGAAGAAAGAAATGATTGTCGATTGCGGCACATATCACTTTAATGGATGTTTTTGAAGAAATGATGATCGGATTTTTCTGGGGTAGAAAGAAATGGATGAAGAAATGCTTCTAGGAGAGAGATGAGAGTTGGTGGTGGTCGAATTTTGAAGCTGCCAAAAATGGCGATGAGACCAAAGATGTCATTGATGGTCGAGGAAGAAGAAACGGTAAATCTTAATCGATCAATTAATGAGTCTTTGGTAAAGAAATGAGGGTTTACTTTTTGGATTAGGAGCAGGCTCGGTAAGTTACTTTCTTACATTCATTCTTTTTTTAGGGTTTATTAGTGGTTAGTGAAAGTCAGCCTCATCATCGGGTCGGGTCAGTCCGACCCAAATAATCAAAGGCCCAAGCTTTCATGGGCCTAAATCAACGAGTCAGGGTCGGTCCAACCTCTAAAACATAGGTCCATAGCCCAATCCATGGACCTAACTCAATGAGCCAAAATTACATAGGTCCATAGCCCAATCCATGGACCTAACTCAAGCCAAAATTGAATCGGACTTAAATTGGCCCTTCGGATCGGACTTGGATTGATTCCATGAATAAAAATTATTTTTAAATATAAAGTTAAAATTGAATTAAAACTTTATTTATAGAAAAAAAAAATCATCCTCAAAACTTACCATGGGATAATAAAATGAGCATTGACTAACTTAGTGTGGGATAATAATGAGCCTTGGATTAACATTCTATTTATAGAAGATGAACCTTATAATGAGCATTGGATTAACACTCTATTTATAGAAGATGAACCTTTCCTCATCCTAACACTCTGTACATTTTTCCATCCTTCAAACTTTGATGCGGGACAATAAAATAATGAAATTTTTCTACTTCAATTCTCTCATAATTTTTCTTTATCTTAGATTATATATATAATTTATATATAATATTATTATATTGGATCGGACCTTCGGGTCGGTCCAACGAGCCGATCCAAATACGGCTCGAACGGGCTGGCCCATGAACCGATCTAATTAAAAAAAACAGATTCATATCCAATCCAATGCATGAAAGGGTTGGGTTGGGTCGGGTCGGTTAACCGTTGACCATGGACCGGGCTTAGGTCGGACTTGGACTGGGCTTGGACGGCCTTTGAGCTCCAAGCCCGATGATGAAGCTGAAGTGAAAGGGACACCGAACAACTGCGTCATCAAGAAATTTGGAAGGAGACGAATAACTTTTAAGGAGACCCATAAGCATAGGAATAAAATAAATATCAATCAACCGGCTTTAATTTTTTGAAGTGACATAAAATAAGCATAGGAATAAAATAAGGAGACCCATAAGCATAGGAGTAAAATAAATATCAATCAACCCCTTAAAAAATAAGTAATTTTTTGAAGTGACATAAATACACGTAGCCGAGCAATGCATCTAAGTTTGCGCTCAATTATTTTTTATTTATAATTAAGAATTTTACGACAGCCCAAGTGGCACAAATCTAGAAGCAGGTAAAATCAACGCTGCTGGCTCGAAATTGCAGGTCCTGAAACAGTCCAACTAAGTCCATAAGAGTCAAATATTCAAAAGAAAGAGAATACACTTGATCATAAATGGCATCTGCTTTTCATTTAATGATCAGGCAAGGCTTTTCCTTTAAATAAGCCCAGCAACAACAAACTTCTAACAAACTGGCCCAACAACCATTTGTTTTAAATAAACTGAAAGTAAAAACAAACTTATTACAACAATAAACCTGTACATCAACTAATACACTAAACACATTCTAACAACCCTTTTAAGTCTAATGAGCCCTCTTAACACCCCCCTCAAGCCAATGGATGTAGAAGACACAACATGAAGCTTGGTCATAAGAGGTACAAATGAAGATGCTGATAGAGGTTTAGTGAATATATCTGCCACCTGAGATGTAGCCGGAAGATGTTGAACACAAATCTGCTTCTTTAAAACAAGATCACGAACAAAGTATATATCTAGCTCAACATGCTTAGTTCGTGAATGTAAAACAGGGTTGGCACTTAGATGAACAGCCCCTAAATTATCACACCAAATAATAGGAGGTTGTCTTAAAGAAATATGCAACTCAGAAAACAAAGATCTTAACCATACAAGTTCAGCAGAAACATGAGCTAGACTTCGGTACTCAGCCTCAGTGCTAGACCGAGATATAATACTCTGCTTTTTAGAGGACCACTGAATTAAATTGCCACCAAAAAACACACAATACCCCGAAGTAGATTTCCTGTCATCTGGATCAGAGGCCCAATCAGAATCAGCATACCCATGAAGCTGAAAATCTTTTGGTATTTGAAATGTCAATCCATGATCAATTGTTCCACCAAGGTACCGAAGGATACGTTTTACAGCTAACCAATGGAGATTAGTAGGGGAGTGCATAAATTGGCACACTTTATTCACACAATAGGCAATTTCTGGCCGGGTTAAAGTAGCATACTGCAAAGCTCCTACAACACTTCTATAAAGTTTGATATCATGGAATTTCTCTCCTTTATAAGCAGATAGCACAACCCCACCGATCATAGGAGTAGATATGGCATTTGCATGATGCATTTGTGTTCGAAATAGCAAGTCAGAGATATACTTCTTTTGAGATAAAAATAATCCCCCAGTAGGTATTAAATTCACCTCCACACCCAAAAAATAGCTCAACAGGCCAAGATCTTTGAGAGAGAACTTAAGATGTAAAAGTTGAATCAAACTTTCTACAGCAGATGAGTCACTCCCAGTTATAACAATGTCATCCACATATACTAAAATATAACATTGATGCCCATTCTTATGACTAATAAGCAAGGAAGTATCAGATTTAGAATTAGTAAATCCAAGGGTTTGAAGAAACTCACTTAGTCGATCAAACCAAGCCCTGGGTGCTTGTTTAAGGCCATATAATGCTTTCTTAAGACGACAAACAGCATTTGGATTTGTAGAGGAAACCATCCCGGGAGGTTGTGCCATATATACCTCATCACTCAAGATGCCATGAAGAAATGCATTATTAATATCCACCTGTCTTAAAGACCAACCATAAGCAAGAGCAAGTGTAAATAAAACACGAATAGTCATTGGTTTTACCACAGGACTAAAAGTTTCAGTGTAATCAAGATCAGCCTCTTGTCTAAAACCTTGAGCTACAAGGCGAGCCTTATACCGAGCAATCGAACCATCTGAGTTTCTTTTGATTTTAAAAACCCATTTGCACCCAATAATTTTCTTGTCAACAGTAGGTACTTCAAGAGACCAAGTTTGATTCATCATCAAGGCATTATACTCTTCTTGCATTGCCTTAACCCAATGAGCACATTTAAGTGCTTCTTTAACATTCGGAGGTTCAACATCTTTGTATTCAATCAAGAAAATTTTAGGCTTAAAGATGCCTGCCTTTGCTCTTGTAACCATAGTGTGATGATTCTGAGCTTCTAAACACTCAGGCACTGACACAGATGAATGCTCTTCTTGACATGGTAAAGGAGGAGAAGCATTTGGAGAGAAACTTGGAGAGGATGAGACAGGGGAAGGAATAATAGAAACCGAGGGAGAAGATGATGATAAAATGGGTAGAGATTTTTCTGGAGAGAGTGAGGAAGAAGTATGGTGAGATAAGGGACTTGACATAGGCAATTCAGCCCCAAAATGATCATTATTATCCCCATGAGAAACATGTGGTGAATTAGACAAGTCATTGTTAGGCAAGGACAGACTAGTAGCAGGACCATGTGAGGAAGAACATGAGTCACTCGAATTTGTGAGAAAAGAATTATGAGGTGTAGGAGAAAGAACTGTGAGAGGATTATTTATAGGGGTAAAAGAATGAAGATATTTATGAGAAGCTTGGAAAAAGGATTTTGTGGGAAAGGCACCTTCATCAAATACAACATGACGAGAGATATACATCCTACCTATAGAAGATAGGCACTTGTAACCTTTATGAAGATTACTATAGCCCAAAAATATACAAGGAGTAGATCTTGGTTCGATTTTATGATGATTATAGGGACGCAAATTTGGATAACATAAACATCCAAAAATCTTTAGAAAGGAATAGTTGGGTTTAAGACTAAACAATTTTTCTAGAGGGGAGACATTCTCATGAACTATCGTTGGAAGCCTATTGATTAAGTACGTAGCCGTGGAAAAGGCATCATCCCAAAAATTTAGAGAAAGAGAAGCATGAGACAACAAAGTTAACCCCATATCAACAATTTGCCTATGTTTGCGCTCAACAATCCCATTTTGTTGAGATGTGTAAGGACATGAGAGTCTATGTTCAATACCATGAGTTTTAAGAAATGGAATGAATGAACGAAACTCACCCCCTCCATCAGTTTGTAATCTAAGAATGGATTTCCCAACAAGTTTTTCTATATACGTTTTGAATAGTAGAAAAGCAGACAAAGCTTCAGACTTAGTTTTGAGAAAATATATCCATGTGTATCGAGAATATACATCTACAAAACTAATATAGAAGCGAAATTCATTCCTAGACACTTGATAGGCAGGACCCCATATGTCGGCAACAATTAATTGCAAGGGAGCATTGTAAAGAGTTAAAGACTTTGAAAAAGGAAGGTTGTGACTTTTGCCCATGGCACAATCATGACAAACAGTAGGTATTGTATTTGATGGAAAAGAAACTTTACATTCTTTCAATATATTTCGAATAGTAGAAGCAGCAGGATGTCCTAATCTATTGTGCCACAAAGAAAATTGAGTACAAGCTTTGGTTACACATAAAGGACGAAGAGTATTAGAGGAAGAAAAATCAGTATTTAATACTTGAGATGAAACCTTGGAAGATGAGATATCAGAAGATGATAGGTGTTCCAAATTCATGGGATGAGCCTTTTCCAGTCTTCGTAAATCAAAGCTATATAGTCCATCAATGAGCTTGCCTTGAAGAAGAACCTTGCCAGTTAGAATGTCCTTCACAAAACAATGAGAGTGGGTAAACTCAAACGACACATTGTTATCCTTAGCAAATTGGCTAACACTAATGAGATTTTTTGTAATAAGAGGAACATGAAGCAGATTGTTAAGATGAAAAACAGAATTGGAAGATGAATGAAAAGAAGAGGAACCAATGTGAAGAACATTCAAACCTGTGCCATTACCAACGTGCACCTTGTTATCTCCAAGATATTCAGAGCCAATAGACAAATTTGCAAGATCATTTGTAACATGATTGGTAGCCCCCGAATCAGGATACCATTGATTGTCTTTATTCAAATCATTCTGAATCATAAAAGCAGAGGCCGATGAAGCAGAAGAGGGCTGCGAACTACCATTCCCAGATGGAGAAGACCACTGATTTTGATTCATTTGATTAGGCCCCTGATAGGCACGCTCAAAACGAAGAAAACACTTGACGACAGTATGACCAAATTTTCGGCACAACTGACACTGTGGTTTATTTGAATTCCAACGTCTATTCGATCGCTGTCCAGAATTCTTATCTCTCTTGCTTCCATCAGATGAACCAAGAGCAGGAGATGGAGATGACGATTGCATAGTGAGATTAACCGAAGGCAATGACCCATCCGGATTAATAGTCGAATGTCGAAGTAAACGACTTTCTTGAGTCAACAACAACGAATATACCCGTTGAAGAGAAGGAGTTTCAGTGGTACCTGATAGAACTGATACTGTTGGATCATATTCAGCCCCCAATCCAGCAAGAATATGCATGACGTGATCATCCAAGGACACTTTCTTGCCCGCAGCTGCCAAAGAATCAACTAGATTCTTAATATGTGCAAAATAGTCTGAGAGACTCAGATTTCCTTTCTTGGAAGTTTCCAATTTGGATTTCAACTCCATAACCCGAGCAAGAATCCTAGATGAAAATCTTCCGGCCAAAATCGCCCAAACTTCGCTTGATGTTTTGCAGTCCAACATCTCTGAAATTAACGAATTTGGCATAGTACTTACCAACCAAGCCGTGATGAGATTATCTTGCCGAAGCCACTGTAAATACGCTGGATTAGGTACAGTGGAAGAAACATTCGAACCAGCCACCGGAAGAAATTTGGAGGGAAGCACAACTTCAGGAGCAATGAACTCCTCTAATCCATGGCCTCGAAGAGTAATTAGAATCTGAAATTTCCAAAAGAGATAATTGTCCTCATCCAATTTCGGAAGAACAGACTTACTCGCAGGGTTGATAAGCTTCGTAGAAGAGACACCAATCACACAATCGGAAGAAGCGTGCTCTGAAGAAGATGAAGCCATTGATTTTATTCACAAAAGCGGAAGAAACAAAAAGCCGAAGAACTGAGGGAAAAAAAAAATTCCCAAATCGGTCGTTAGACCTAAGGGCTCTTGATACCAAGTCAAATATTCAAAAGAAAGAGAATACACTTGATCATAAATGGCATCTGCTTTTCATTTAATGATCAGGCAAGGCTTTTCCTTTAAATAAGCCCAGCAACAACAAACTTCTAACAAACTGGCCCAACAACCATTTGTTTTAAATAAACTGAAAGTAAAAACAAACTTATTACAACAATAAACCTGTACATCAACTAATACACTAAACACATTCTAACAACCCTTTTAAGTCTAATGAGCCCTCTTAACAATAAGCTTTCTTCACTCAAGTTCTGTAGCTGCGCATAAGCTTTCGTATAAATTCAATTTTGAATTCGGTTTATTGATCATCATCTTCATCTCTCCTAATCGAGCCCCCACTTTATCCAAATTCTTCTGGTTTTTAGCTGAAAATGATTGCCACTGCCATCTTCAAAGGTCTGTTTTTTGTGTATTTGGCATCTTCTTTTGTTGGGTTGCAGAATTCTGTTCAGGCTCGGTTGCTTCTTACTTCAAAACCCGACCCAGATAATGCGGCAGCCACTGCTCGTTGGTTGGTTTCTCAGAATTCATGGGGAACCTTGAGGTATAATCACCCCCCTGCTTGCGATCTATTTTTATCTCCAATTTGGGGCTTTTGATTCGAGCTTTTTCGGCTGTAAATTTGATCTTCACCTAAGAAATAAGAAAGGGGGTATTTCTATTTTTTGTGTAAATTTGATCTCATGTGTTAGATTTTTCTATTAGATGTCTTGAAATCTTGTGGAGTACTGTTTGTTTGCTGATGTTTCAATTTACTAATCCTGTTCATTGTTTTTATTATGTATTTTCTGCAGCACTATCTCAAGTGATTTTGGGGGAGCGCCATTTGGGTAAACATTTCTTACTCACTTCATATTCTTTGAACTTTGAAGCTGCTCTTCATGTTATAAGCTGCTTTCTAGGAAATGTATGAATTTTTTATTTATTTATGAGCTATGGATGTAAGACAAAAGAATACTTTCTGATGTTCAATAACTCAATGAGTGAACTTGGTTTTGGATCTGAGCATTGATGAAACTGTTTAAACGAATTCGGAAGTCTGCAAAATCATTCTTCAACTAAGGAAGTATCTATTAAAAAGAACAAGTGTCTCTACAATGGTATGATATTTTTCACTTTGAACCTAATCCCATTTCGTGTTACTCGAAGACTTAGAACTATGTTTGCATCACCAATTGGATTTAGATTCAATTTCATGTCAATTTCAATGATTCTTTACATTGGAACTTTCTTTGTGATTTTAGAATTGCATAGATTAGTTGCTGGTTGCTTTAAGTTGTAAGAAGCAAACACTCTTCTACGATCATCCTGTTAAATGTCTTCAGCTTTACAATCTAGAAGTCTGAACATTCTTGTGCTATTTTATTGTTTCGCCCCGGTCACCTCTGACTCCTGCATTCAAAACTAATCGCTCTCCTCTGATATCTATGGGAGACTCATATGAAGCACTTATCTATTGATTACGAGCTAAACTTAAGTATTATGCAATTGAAAAGAACTTAAGAAAGGAATTTAGAAGTGGTTTGCTATGGAACTGATATTCATCTCGTACAGGAATGTGGTTTCGTTTAGTGACGGGACACCTAGCAAAGGTCGAGGCACGCCATATTTCTACTTATCTACTCTTGACCCAACTGCAAGATATTCAATCTCAGATGAGAGGGCTTCATTTACACTCAGCGAGTACCCTATTGGAACTTGTGGCAAGACAGATCCAGAAAACCCGACTTGCGCGAAAATTACATTGATCGGAAAGGTAAAAATGTTGGTTTTACATTCTCCAACTTATCTTCTGTTCATATGGTAGTCATCTTGTATATAACTTAAGTCACTGTTTGGCCTTACAGCTGAAGAAAGTGGACCCTAAATCATCCAAAGAAGTTGAGTTTGCTAAAACTTCTTTGTTCATAAAGCATCCAGAGATGAAGGGTAAGTAAACTCAAACTATAATCTTCTTCTTGTTCATCAACATTACATTTATTTTTCTTGTTTATGTGCATAACAGATTGGCCTAAGAATCACGACTTTTGGTTCTACAAATTAGTGATAGAGAACATATTCTTGATTGATTGGTTCGGTGGACCTAAGCCTCTAACGGTCGATCAATATCTTCGTTTTAAACCGTGAGTATCGATCGAAACACCAGCATTATCAATCCTAAACCCAGTTAAATAAACTGCATTTTCTGTAATTTCAGTCCTTAATCAGAAGAATTCTATTCAGTCTGGTATTCAATCTTCAACTGCTCAACTTATATCTCTGCTGATATTTTTCTTCTTTTTGAAACTTTCTTTCATCTTCAGGAATGATAACAGATCCATTATATGAATATGTACAATTTGACCAGCCTTGTTCATATATCAGCTCCCTGGGTTTAAACTGTAAAAGCTTGTATACAATCATTGATTGTTGGTTTGGTGGGGAATTATGGGAAGAAAAAAAATGTGTTCATTTGTTATCCAGATTCCCGAGTTGTTAATGGATTTTCAATCATGTATTACAAATAAATAAATTTGTAAGAAGTTTGATAACTCTTGCTTAAAATTATGCAATGCAATACCGGGTCAAGTTTTAATATAGTATATGTAAATACGGAACTATGTCGATTCCACTTTTTCGTTGAAATCTCCATGATCTCGAGCAGGTAAATCTTTTTTTTCTTTTTTTTTTTGCTTCTAAAAATCTCTAAACTTTTAAAATTATGTATTTTTCAGAATGTAGTCTTTTTTCTGGTTTATTATTTGAATCCCTTACTTTATCAGAAATGAAAAACAAAAAATGTGTTTGTAAAGTGTAATTGTTTCTTGTTTATTTTTTCTCCTTTTATTTTTACTTTTTAGTTTTTACTACGTTCTATGAGAAAGAAAGAAAGAAAGGTGTTTGGTAAATACAAGGATGTCGATATCCATGTTGATATCGGCATTTCAATTTTACGGATATATTCATGGATATATAGATAAAATATCGATATTCATGAATATTTCTGTAAATCAATTTTTTTAAAAAAAATATATTTAAATTAATATTTAAGTTATTTTACTTTCAATTTAAGCTATAGATCTAGTTAGTAGTATCTAGATTCATATTAAATTTAATATATGATATTTTTGATGTTTTATCAGCATTTATAAAAGATATTGGATATATCCATTACTCTTTAATATCTATATCGAAACCTTCAATTTACGGATATATCGATATATCCACGAATATTTTCATCTTTGGGTAAATATATAGGATGACTTATTTATTCTCAATAATCCGTTGTCGTCCAGCGGTTAGGATATCTGGCTTTCACCCAGGAGACCCGGGTTCAAATATTACGATATTAATATACTCAAAGTCTGAAGTGTTGCCAAACCGAGCATAGCTCAATTGGCATAAGGTTGTGCTCGTGACTATAAAAATAAGTTGAGGATAGTAATTATTATTGAAGTGAACTGTAGTTACTTTATTTATCATGGATTTAAATAATTAATGGAGTTATAACAATTTAGTATGGAGTTATAACAATTTAGTTCAACCAACTCCAAGTTAGTGTAAACACGGATTGAAGTGAACTGTAGTTACTTTATTTATCATGAATTTAAATAATTAATTGGTGGGTAGATGGAGATTTATCATGAATTTAAATAATTAATTGGTGGGTAGATGGAGTTATAACAATTTAGTTCAATCAACTCCAAGTTAGTGTCACAAACACGGCTACATTTATTTTCTTCTCACTTTTCAGTTTCCTATAAAGATTTTTTTGGATGAGAAATTATTCAAGATGTCCGTCAAAATGTTTCATTGATTTTTTTATTATATTTTTTTTCATTTTTATTACTAATTAATAAAAAAAAATCATTATTAATAAAAAAAATCATTTTTATCTTATAATTTTAATAAAACTTGTTAACAAATTTTTTTTTTTTCTTTTAATTCAAATCATTGGTTACAACATTTCATGTCATCTAGTAGGGATGCGATGGAATATTATTATATTGGATCGGACCTTCGGGTCGGTCCAACGAGCCGATCCAAATACGGCTCGAACGGGCTGGCCCATGAACCGATCTAATTAAAAAAAACAGATTCATATCCAATCCAATGCATGAAAGGGTTGGGTTGGGTCGGGTCGGTTAACCGTTGACCATGGACCGGGCTTAGGTCGGACTTGGACTGGGCTTGGACGGCCTTTGAGCTCCAAGCCCGATGATGAAGCTGAAGTGAAAGGGACACCGAACAACTGCGTCATCAAGAAATTTGGAAGGAGACGAATAACTTTTAAGGAGACCCATAAGCATAGGAATAAAATAAATATCAATCAACCGGCTTTAATTTTTTGAAGTGACATAAAATAAGCATAGGAATAAAATAAGGAGACCCATAAGCATAGGAGTAAAATAAATATCAATCAACCCCTTAAAAAATAAGTAATTTTTTGAAGTGACATAAATACACGTAGCCGAGCAATGCATCTAAGTTTGCGCTCAATTATTTTTTATTTATAATTAAGAATTTTACGACAGCCCAAGTGGCACAAATCTAGAAGCAGGTAAAATCAACGCTGCTGGCTCGAAATTGCAGGTCCTGAAACAGTCCAACTAAGTCCATAAGAGTCAAATATTCAAAAGAAAGAGAATACACTTGATCATAAATGGCATCTGCTTTTCATTTAATGATCAGGCAAGGCTTTTCCTTTAAATAAGCCCAGCAACAACAAACTTCTAACAAACTGGCCCAACAACCATTTGTTTTAAATAAACTGAAAGTAAAAACAAACTTATTACAACAATAAACCTGTACATCAACTAATACACTAAACACATTCTAACAACCCTTTTAAGTCTAATGAGCCCTCTTAACACCCCCCCTCAAGCCAATGGATGTAGAAGACACAACATGAAGCTTGGTCATAAGAGGTACAAATGAAGATGCTGATAGAGGTTTAGTGAATATATCTGCCACCTGAGATGTAGCCGGAAGATGTTGAACACAAATCTGCTTCTTTAAAACAAGATCACGAACAAAGTATATATCTAGCTCAACATGCTTAGTTCGTGAATGTAAAACAGGGTTGGCACTTAGATGAACAGCCCCTAAATTATCACACCAAATAATAGGAGGTTGTCTTAAAGAAATATGCAACTCAGAAAACAAAGATCTTAACCATACAAGTTCAGCAGAAACATGAGCTAGACTTCGGTACTCAGCCTCAGTGCTAGACCGAGATATAATACTCTGCTTTTTAGAGGACCACTGAATTAAATTGCCACCAAAAAACACACAATACCCCGAAGTAGATTTCCTGTCATCTGGATCAGAGGCCCAATCAGAATCAGCATACCCATGAAGCTGAAAATCTTTTGGTATTTGAAATGTCAATCCATGATCAATTGTTCCACCAAGGTACCGAAGGATACGTTTTACAGCTAACCAATGGAGATTAGTAGGGGAGTGCATAAATTGGCACACTTTATTCACACAATAGGCAATTTCTGGCCGGGTTAAAGTAGCATACTGCAAAGCTCCTACAACACTTCTATAAAGTTTGATATCATGGAATTTCTCTCCTTTATAAGCAGATAGCACAACCCCACCGATCATAGGAGTAGATATGGCATTTGCATGATGCATTTGTGTTCGAAATAGCAAGTCAGAGATATACTTCTTTTGAGATAAAAATAATCCCCCAGTAGGTATTAAATTCACCTCCACACCCAAAAAATAGCTCAACAGGCCAAGATCTTTGAGAGAGAACTTAAGATGTAAAAGTTGAATCAAACTTTCTACAGCAGATGAGTCACTCCCAGTTATAACAATGTCATCCACATATACTAAAATATAACATTGATGCCCATTCTTATGACTAATAAGCAAGGAAGTATCAGATTTAGAATTAGTAAATCCAAGGGTTTGAAGAAACTCACTTAGTCGATCAAACCAAGCCCTGGGTGCTTGTTTAAGGCCATATAATGCTTTCTTAAGACGACAAACAGCATTTGGATTTGTAGAGGAAACCATCCCGGGAGGTTGTGCCATATATACCTCATCACTCAAGATGCCATGAAGAAATGCATTATTAATATCCACCTGTCTTAAAGACCAACCATAAGCAAGAGCAAGTGTAAATAAAACACGAATAGTCATTGGTTTTACCACAGGACTAAAAGTTTCAGTGTAATCAAGATCAGCCTCTTGTCTAAAACCTTGAGCTACAAGGCGAGCCTTATACCGAGCAATCGAACCATCTGAGTTTCTTTTGATTTTAAAAACCCATTTGCACCCAATAATTTTCTTGTCAACAGTAGGTACTTCAAGAGACCAAGTTTGATTCATCATCAAGGCATTATACTCTTCTTGCATTGCCTTAACCCAATGAGCACATTTAAGTGCTTCTTTAACATTCGGAGGTTCAACATCTTTGTATTCAATCAAGAAAATTTTAGGCTTAAAGATGCCTGCCTTTGCTCTTGTAACCATAGTGTGATGATTCTGAGCTTCTAAACACTCAGGCACTGACACAGATGAATGCTCTTCTTGACATGGTAAAGGAGGAGAAGCATTTGGAGAGAAACTTGGAGAGGATGAGACAGGGGAAGGAATAATAGAAACCGAGGGAGAAGATGATGATAAAATGGGTAGAGATTTTTCTGGAGAGAGTGAGGAAGAAGTATGGTGAGATAAGGGACTTGACATAGGCAATTCAGCCCCAAAATGATCATTATTATCCCCATGAGAAACATGTGGTGAATTAGACAAGTCATTGTTAGGCAAGGACAGACTAGTAGCAGGACCATGTGAGGAAGAACATGAGTCACTCGAATTTGTGAGAAAAGAATTATGAGGTGTAGGAGAAAGAACTGTGAGAGGATTATTTATAGGGGTAAAAGAATGAAGATATTTATGAGAAGCTTGGAAAAAGGATTTTGTGGGAAAGGCACCTTCATCAAATACAACATGACGAGAGATATACATCCTACCTATAGAAGATAGGCACTTGTAACCTTTATGAAGATTACTATAGCCCAAAAATATACAAGGAGTAGATCTTGGTTCGATTTTATGATGATTATAGGGACGCAAATTTGGATAACATAAACATCCAAAAATCTTTAGAAAGGAATAGTTGGGTTTAAGACTAAACAATTTTTCTAGAGGGGAGACATTCTCATGAACTATCGTTGGAAGCCTATTGATTAAGTACGTAGCCGTGGAAAAGGCATCATCCCAAAAATTTAGAGAAAGAGAAGCATGAGACAACAAAGTTAACCCCATATCAACAATTTGCCTATGTTTGCGCTCAACAATCCCATTTTGTTGAGATGTGTAAGGACATGAGAGTCTATGTTCAATACCATGAGTTTTAAGAAATGGAATGAATGAACGAAACTCACCCCCTCCATCAGTTTGTAATCTAAGAATGGATTTCCCAACAAGTTTTTCTATATACGTTTTGAATAGTAGAAAAGCAGACAAAGCTTCAGACTTAGTTTTGAGAAAATATATCCATGTGTATCGAGAATATACATCTACAAAACTAATATAGAAGCGAAATTCATTCCTAGACACTTGATAGGCAGGACCCCATATGTCGGCAACAATTAATTGCAAGGGAGCATTGTAAAGAGTTAAAGACTTTGAAAAAGGAAGGTTGTGACTTTTGCCCATGGCACAATCATGACAAACAGTAGGTATTGTATTTGATGGAAAAGAAACTTTACATTCTTTCAATATATTTCGAATAGTAGAAGCAGCAGGATGTCCTAATCTATTGTGCCACAAAGAAAATTGAGTACAAGCTTTGGTTACACATAAAGGACGAAGAGTATTAGAGGAAGAAAAATCAGTATTTAATACTTGAGATGAAACCTTGGAAGATGAGATATCAGAAGATGATAGGTGTTCCAAATTCATGGGATGAGCCTTTTCCAGTCTTCGTAAATCAAAGCTATATAGTCCATCAATGAGCTTGCCTTGAAGAAGAACCTTGCCAGTTAGAATGTCCTTCACAAAACAATGAGAGTGGGTAAACTCAAACGACACATTGTTATCCTTAGCAAATTGGCTAACACTAATGAGATTTTTTGTAATAAGAGGAACATGAAGCAGATTGTTAAGATGAAAAACAGAATTGGAAGATGAATGAAAAGAAGAGGAACCAATGTGAAGAACATTCAAACCTGTGCCATTACCAACGTGCACCTTGTTATCTCCAAGATATTCAGAGCCAATAGACAAATTTGCAAGATCATTTGTAACATGATTGGTAGCCCCCGAATCAGGATACCATTGATTGTCTTTATTCAAATCATTCTGAATCATAAAAGCAGAGGCCGATGAAGCAGAAGAGGGCTGCGAACTACCATTCCCAGATGGAGAAGACCACTGATTTTGATTCATTTGATTAGGCCCCTGATAGGCACGCTCAAAACGAAGAAAACACTTGACGACAGTATGACCAAATTTTCGGCACAACTGACACTGTGGTTTATTTGAATTCCAACGTCTATTCGATCGCTGTCCAGAATTCTTATCTCTCTTGCTTCCATCAGATGAACCAAGAGCAGGAGATGGAGATGACGATTGCATAGTGAGATTAACCGAAGGCAATGACCCATCCGGATTAATAGTCGAATGTCGAAGTAAACGACTTTCTTGAGTCAACAACAACGAATATACCCGTTGAAGAGAAGGAGTTTCAGTGGTACCTGATAGAACTGATACTGTTGGATCATATTCAGCCCCCAATCCAGCAAGAATATGCATGACGTGATCATCCAAGGACACTTTCTTGCCCGCAGCTGCCAAAGAATCAACTAGATTCTTAATATGTGCAAAATAGTCTGAGAGACTCAGATTTCCTTTCTTGGAAGTTTCCAATTTGGATTTCAACTCCATAACCCGAGCAAGAATCCTAGATGAAAATCTTCCGGCCAAAATCGCCCAAACTTCGCTTGATGTTTTGCAGTCCAACATCTCTGAAATTAACGAATTTGGCATAGTACTTACCAACCAAGCCGTGATGAGATTATCTTGCCGAAGCCACTGTAAATACGCTGGATTAGGTACAGTGGAAGAAACATTCGAACCAGCCACCGGAAGAAATTTGGAGGGAAGCACAACTTCAGGAGCAATGAACTCCTCTAATCCATGGCCTCGAAGAGTAATTAGAATCTGAAATTTCCAAAAGAGATAATTGTCCTCATCCAATTTCGGAAGAACAGACTTACTCGCAGGGTTGATAAGCTTCGTAGAAGAGACACCAATCACACAATCGGAAGAAGCGTGCTCTGAAGAAGATGAAGCCATTGATTTTATTCACAAAAGCGGAAGAAACAAAAAGCCGAAGAACTGAGGGAAAAAAAAAATTCCCAAATCGGTCGTTAGACCTAAGGGCTCTTGATACCAAGTCAAATATTCAAAAGAAAGAGAATACACTTGATCATAAATGGCATCTGCTTTTCATTTAATGATCAGGCAAGGCTTTTCCTTTAAATAAGCCCAGCAACAACAAACTTCTAACAAACTGGCCCAACAACCATTTGTTTTAAATAAACTGAAAGTAAAAACAAACTTATTACAACAATAAACCTGTACATCAACTAATACACTAAACACATTCTAACAACCCTTTTAAGTCTAATGAGCCCTCTTAACAATAAGCTTTCTTCACTCAAGTTCTGTAGCTGCGCATAAGCTTTCGTATAAATTCAATTTTGAATTCGGTTTATTGATCATCATCTTCATCTCTCCTAATCGAGCCCCCACTTTATCCAAATTCTTCTGGTTTTTAGCTGAAAATGATTGCCACTGCCATCTTCAAAGGTCTGTTTTTTGTGTATTTGGCATCTTCTTTTGTTGGGTTGCAGAATTCTGTTCAGGCTCGGTTGCTTCTTACTTCAAAACCCGACCCAGATAATGCGGCAGCCACTGCTCGTTGGTTGGTTTCTCAGAATTCATGGGGAACCTTGAGGTATAATCACCCCCCTGCTTGCGATCTATTTTTATCTCCAATTTGGGGCTTTTGATTCGAGCTTTTTCGGCTGTAAATTTGATCTTCACCTAAGAAATAAGAAAGGGGGTATTTCTATTTTTTGTGTAAATTTGATCTCATGTGTTAGATTTTTCTATTAGATGTCTTGAAATCTTGTGGAGTACTGTTTGTTTGCTGATGTTTCAATTTACTAATCCTGTTCATTGTTTTTATTATGTATTTTCTGCAGCACTATCTCAAGTGATTTTGGGGGAGCGCCATTTGGGTAAACATTTCTTACTCACTTCATATTCTTTGAACTTTGAAGCTGCTCTTCATGTTATAAGCTGCTTTCTAGGAAATGTATGAATTTTTTATTTATTTATGAGCTATGGATGTAAGACAAAAGAATACTTTCTGATGTTCAATAACTCAATGAGTGAACTTGGTTTTGGATCTGAGCATTGATGAAACTGTTTAAACGAATTCGGAAGTCTGCAAAATCATTCTTCAACTAAGGAAGTATCTATTAAAAAGAACAAGTGTCTCTACAATGGTATGATATTTTTCACTTTGAACCTAATCCCATTTCGCGTTGCTCGAAGACTTAGAACTATGTTTGCATCACCAATTGGATTTAGATTCAATTTCATGTCAATTTCAATGATTCTTTACATTGGAACTTTCTTTGTGATTTTAAAATCGCATAGATTAGTTGCTTTAAGTTGTAAGAAGCAAACACTCTTCTACGATCATCCTGTGAAATGTCTTCAGCTTTACAATCTAGAATTCTGAACATTCTTGTGCTATTTTATTGTTTCGCCCCGGTCACCTCTGACACCTGCATTCAAAACTAATCGCTCTCCTCTGATATCTATGGGAGACTCATATGAAGCACTTATCTATTGATTACGAGCTAAACTTAAGTATTATGCAATTGAAAAGAACTTAAGAAAGGAATTTAGAAGTGGTTTGCTATGGAACTGATATTCATCTCGTACAGGAATGTGGTTTCGTTTAGTGACGGGACACCTAGCAAAGGTCGAGGCACGCCATATTTCTACTTATCTACTCTTGACCCAACTGCAAGATATTCAATCTCAGATGAGAGGGCTTCATTTACACTCAGCGAGTACCCTATTGGAACTTGTGGCAAGACAGATCCAGAAAACCCGACTTGCGCGAAAATTACATTGATCGGAAAGGTAAAAATGTTGGTTTTACATTCTCCAACTTATCTTCTGTTCATATGGTAGTCATCTTGTATATAACTTAAGTCACTGTTTGGCCTTACAGCTGAAGAAAGTGGACCCTAAATCATCCAAAGAAGTTGAGTTTGCTAAAACTTCTTTGTTCATAAAGCATCCAGAGATGAAGGGTAAGTAAACTCAAACTATAATCTTCTTCTTGTTCATCAACATTACATTTATTTTTCTTGTTTATGTGCATAACAGATTGGCCTAAGAATCACGACTTTTGGTTCTACAAATTAGTGATAGAGAACATATTCTTGATTGATTGGTTCGGTGGACCTAAGCCTCTAACGGTCGATCAATATCTTCGTTTTAAACCGTGAGTATCGATCGAAACACCAGCATTATCAATCCTAAACCCAGTTAAATAAACTGCATTTTCTGTAATTTCAGTCCTTAATCAGAAGAATTCTATTCAGTCTGGTATTCAATCTTCAACTGCTCAACTTATATCTCTGCTGATATTTTTCTTCTTTTTGAAACTTTCTTTCATCTTCAGGAATGATAACAGATCCATTATATGAATATGTACAATTTGACCAGCCTTGTTCATATATCAGCTCCCTGGGTTTAAACTGTAAAAGCTTGTATACAATCATTGATTGTTGGTTTGGTGGGGAATTATGGGAAGAAAAAAAATGTGTTCATTTGTTATCCAGATTCCCGAGTTGTTAATGGATTTTCAATCATGTATTACAAATAAATAAATTTGTAAGAAGTTTGATAACTCTTGCTTAAAATTATGCAATGCAATACCGGGTCAAGTTTTAATATAGTATATGTAAATACAGAACTATGTCGATTCCACTTTTTAGTTGAAATCTCCATGATCTCGAGCAGGTAAATCTTTTTTTTCTTTTTTTCTTTGCTTCTAAAAATCTCTAAACTTTTAAAATTATCTATTTTTCAGAATGTAGTCTTTTTTCTGGTTTATTATTTGAATCCCTTACTTTATCAGAAATGAAAAACAAAAAATGTGTTTGTAAAGTGTAATTGTTTCTTGCTTATTTTTTGTCCTTTTATTTTTACTTTTTAGTTTTTACTACGTTCTATAAGAAAGAAAGAAAGGTGTTTGGTAAATACAAGGATGAAAATATCGATATCCATGTTGATATCGGCATTTCAATTTTACGGATATATTCATGGATATATAGATAAAATATCGATATCCATGAATATTTCTGTAAATCAATTTTTAAAAAAAAAATATATTTCAATTAATATTTAAGTTATTTTACTTTCAATTTAAGCTATAGATCTAGTTAGTAGTATCTAAATTCATATTAAATTTAATATATGATATTTTTGATGTTTTATGAGCATTTATAAAAGATATTGGATATATCCATTACTCTTTAATATCTATATCGAAACTTTCGATTTACGGATATATCGATATATCCACGAATATTTTCATCTTTGGGTAAATATATAGGATGACTTATTTATTCTCAATAATCCGTTGTCGTCCAGCGGTTAGGATATCTGGCTTTCACCCAGGAGACCCGGGTTCGATTCCCGGCAACGGAATTTTATTTTCAAGTTAAACAACTCTGTGGGCCAAATCTCCGCATTAATTAAAATATATTTACAAAAAAAACATTTATATATCTATTTTACCGTCTTGTTAATTTTTTTTTTTTTTTTGTAAAAAAGTATTTAATTAATGTGGAATGGGGATCAACCCTTGACATAACTGATTTGAAGTGTTGATTTAAGATATAAGTTTTGTAACCTCTACATATTTTCCTTGTTAAAAAGAATAAGTGGTTGTTTGGGGCGTTTGAGGCGTTGAGTGAGTAATAATAGTTTGGAAACTATAATAGTTTGAGGATAGTAATTATTATTGAAGGGAAGTGTAGTTACTTTATTTATCATGGATTTAAATAATTAATTGGTGGTGAGACGTAGATGGAGTTATAACAATTTAGTTCAATCAACTCTAAGTTAGTGTCACAAACACCAATCAACTCTAAGTTAGTGTCACAAACACGACTACATTTATTTTCTTCCCACTTTTCAGTTTCCTATAAAGATTTTTTTGGATGAGAAATTATTCAAGATGTCCGTCAAAATGTTTCATTGATTTTTTTATTATAATTTTTTTTCATTTTTATTACTAATTAATAATAAAAAAAAAATTATTAATAAAAAAAATCATTTTTATCTTTTAATTTTAACAAAACTTGGTAACAAAAATATATATTTTTTTTAATTCAAATCATTGGTTACAACATTTCATGTCATCCTAGTAGGGATGCGATGTGTTAGTTCATTATGAAAAATTGAATAACCAAATTCTTCCCTTTCTTCCACTAGTCAAAGTTCCTATCCTAGTTGCTACAAAATGTTTGTATGAGGATTGTCCAATAGTTGCATGCCCTATCAAGCTTCTTCTCAATGGTCAAACCTCTATCTCAATTCTCCAAGTACTTAGTTAGATAAGCATTCTAGGTCTCATTTAAGTGGTATTTGTAAATTATCCAAGGGTCAATGGTAAATTTATAGTTTGGAAAGTGCCTACAAATTCAAAAGTCTAACGCCCAATGTAATGTTAGCCACAAAGTTTAGGAGGATCAAGTTAGAAAAAAAAAATATATTGACAACATGTGAGGTGCGGGATTGAACCTATGGTCTCCCAGTCACTAGTCGATATATTGTGTCAATTGAGTTATGCTCTTGTTGGCGATCAAGTTAGAAAGGTAAGAGATGATAGATATAGAAAGAATATTAAAGTATGAAATATTGGCTTACCCTTTTCTCGTATGAACTTCTCATTAATATAACTTTTGTCAATTTATGACTCTTAATTAGGAGTCCTTTAATGGTTTGTTTTTAAGTGCTTAAATGACACATTGATTATCCTTTATAAAACGATCGTCGTTTATTTTTGTGTAACCGATTAGAGAGGTCAGTTTTGACATGTTATGGTCGACTCCAAGGGAGTCGACGCTTCTCGTTTCTTGGTTCGACCCCTACAAGAGAGTTGGCCTTCTTCAATTTACTTGATCCCTTTGATGGGATCGGCGTTGCCTTTGCAGGTCGACCCTAATAGGGTCAACACGACCCATAGTCTTGGGTTGATCCTTGTGGGGGTTGACTTTCTCTTATTCAGCTGACCCCTACGGGAGTCGGCTTAATCACCTTGGGCTGGCCCCTTTAAGGGTACGCTTTGTTCCTTTGGGCCAACCCCCATAGGGGTCGACTCTTCCTCTGTTCGGTCAACCCCTTCGAGGATCAGTCTTAGCGGTTTGGGTCGTCTCCTATGGGTCAGTCTTTGGGCTTTGAGCTTGAATTATTATTTTTTCCATAACAATACTCTCGTTTAGTCTGACATTGACCAAATTACTAAATGTGAGATATGAAGAATTTAAATCCCTAACTTCAAGGAAAAAAGTAGATGTCAACAACCTTGAGTGAAGATGTTGACGAGATTGTTGGATGTGGAGAAACATTGCCCAAGGGAAGATATTGACTTTATTGTGAAAATTCACTTAAAAAATATTCCTTTTTTAAATATTCATCTATATAAAATATATTCATCTATAAAATAATTTTAAAGAAAAATAAGAAAATTGTTTTCGTTTTCGATGTTTAATAAGTAATCGCAACGTTGAAAGTATATCTTGATGTTGTGAATTCCTGTGAATTCCTTCTATACGTTGTCGCTCTCTTACGACATCCTTGAAGATGTCGAGGGAATTGACGATTGTGTCCGAAGATCACGTGAGATGCAATGGAGGCAAGGCAAGGCTAAGGAAGAATAGTTGGAGAGATTTGAACGTCATTGCTATAACAAAAGCTATAACAATGGTAGAGAAGTTGTTATGGATAATGGATTTATGTGGAATGTGGTTTGAGGGCTTTTTATAGACAAATATTACATGAAGAAGAAATCCAAAAGTGAGTGGTTGTTGATTAATGCATGTAAATTTGGAGTTAATTAGAGACTTTAGGGTTTCTTTTTTTCTTTTTATAATATATTAGAGCAGATTTTGTTATGGTAACATTTTTGTTTTGTTTTTAGTACAAACCCTAATTTTATCTTTTCCTCTTTTAATTAAGTTTAATTTTTTTATATATAATAAAGTGAAGATTTGAATGTCTGACTTCAAAAGAAATTGTATAGATCAATTATCTATAAATTGTGTTCACTCAACTCTAATTTTGATGATATTTCTAAATTTAGATATTGAATGTCCTCTATCTTAATCTTTAATGTAAACATTTTAAACTAATTCTTTTACATTATATTATCATTTTAAACTAATTCTTTTACATTATATTATATTTTTTTTTAAAGTTTTGGTCATGAAACGTTTGATGTACTAGAATTCAAAGAAAAACTAAAAACAAAAAATCGTGGGGATGTAATAAGTTTTTTTTTTTTTTTTTTTGGAGAGAATAACATCCATTCTTAATTTTGTGCAAATTTTATTGTCGAACATAGTTCAATTTGTTGAGACATATGCTCTCAATCAACAAGTTAGAAGTTATATCAAGAGCATAGCTCAATTGATATGATATATGAACTAGATGACTATGAGGTCCTAAGTTTGATCACTCACTCCCACGTGTTGTCAAAAAAAAAACAAGTTAGAAGTTTTAATTCTCTCGTTTCTTATATTGTTGAACTAAAAGAAATCTAAGTTTTCTTCTTTTTACATTTTACTTCTTTCTTTTGCTCTTTTTTTGGTATGTTGCTGACTTGTTGTTGTTGATAGTAAACTTAAAATTTCACAATCTTCTTAACTTTTCACATAGATAGTCTTTCTTAATTTAGTGGATAAGACACTAATTTTTTTTTCGAACTACAGACCTCTTGGTCATCAACACATACATATGTCAGTTGAGATATGTTCGCTTTGGCTGGGATAAGACACTAAATATATCATCTGAAATGTCAAGAATTTGATCTCACCCTCACAATTCACCCTCACAATTGTTGAACTAAATAAATAAATATATATTACAACTCATGTGGCTATATTCTTTTTCTATTAGTACAATCAAATGGATATATTAATAAACTATAGAATCATGTCAATTCGAACACATATGAGTAGATGTAGATGTGACATTAATTATCATTACAAATATGGATGATTGGATCTCTTATTGCATTTATTTAACTAAACAAAAAACATAATTATTTGAAGTAGAAATAAATTACATTAAATCAACTCTTTTTTTTTTTAATGAAGTTCTATATTAAGAATAAGGTGACGTATATTTATAATGAAGACGTACAAGTTTAGTCCAAATTAGTCCATAAGCTTTGATCACTGATTTTGGTCCTATAAATTGAATTTGGAATTAGGTTTATTGATCATCATCTTCATCTCCAAAATTCTTCTGGTTTTTAGCAGAAGATTATGGCGATTGGCATCTTCAAATGTCTGTTTTATGTGTATTTGGCATCTTCTTTTGTTGGGTTGCAGAATTCTGTTCAGGGTCGGTTGCTTCTTAGCCCAAAACCCGACCCGGCTAATGCTGCGGCCACTGCTCGTTGGTTGGTTTCCGAGAGTACATGGGGAATTTTGAGGTATAATCAAAATCCAATTTAACAAATTCGGTATTTCTATTTCATCAGGAAATTACCGTTTTCTTACATTTTGACTCATTCTTCAACCTTTTTTTTTTTTTTTTTTTGGTTAAATTATAAAAAATAAAAAAATAAACCTTGAAATATGGGTTTCGTTTCAAAAATATTCTTCAATGAAAAAAATTTCAAAAATATCCTTGAACTTTCGAAAGTTTCAAAAATACACTTGAACTATGAAAAAAAAACCTCTTAAATATGAAAAATGCTCTCAACGTTAACAGGACACAAAATTCTCACGTGGACAGTTAAATTCTAACTTGTACTTGTGTGACATTGAAAAAATAAAAAATGTGAACGTGTGAAGTGTTACAAAAATTATGAAAATGTAGAGTACATTGGATCTATTGTTCACCGATTTTGTCCTAGTTTTGTTTCATTCTTTGAACTTTTGAATCGATAAAATAAGATTTTCATGATTTTTTTTAATACTTTAGGAGTCTACATTTTCATTTTTTACATGTCACACGGTACAAATTAGAATTTGATGTGTATTGTTAATTGTGAGGACATTTTTTTAAATATTCTTCGTAGTTGAGGGTATTTTTTTTAACTATTTTTCATAATTCAAAGTTATTTTCTAAACGTTTTTCATAGTTAGATAACTATTTTTAAAAAATTTGAAAGTTGAGAGTAGTTTTGAAATGAATGGAATTCATAGTTGGGGTATTTTTGATAAAAAAAAATCTATTAGTCAAATATCTTGAAATCTGAGATATTTGGTCAGATGAACTTACATTAAGGCCGATTTGAGAGATCGACGAACAATTTTAAAAAGTAGTCAAAATGAACTTTTGCAACGAAGGCGATGTCAACAAAAAGACATTTTTACTACTTTTTAAAATTCCGCCCCAGTAATTTAAGGTCATGTTGGCCAAATATCCCTTGAAATCTTGTGGAGTACTGTTAGGTTGCTGATGTTTAAATTTGCAAAAGAATTTCATTGTTTGTTATTTATTTTGTTCAGCGCAATCTCAACTAATTATGGGGGAGCGCCATTTGGGTAAGCATTTCTTGTTCATTTCATATTCTATGAACTATAAAGCAGTCAAAAGTACTTTGTTGATGTTCAAGATCTTGACTGAGAATGTGTTCTGATATTAGGAATTTTGATCTGAGCATTGCTGAAATTGTTTAAACAAATTCGAAAGTCTTCAAGCTTTGATTCTTTTGTCCTGTTTGTTTTCTTACTGGAATCTGCTTCTAATTTGCTCAATCCCCTGTATTTTGAGTGTGTCTTGATGACAATGGGGTTCAAAATCAACAACTATCTCTACAATGGTATGATATTGTTCACTTTTTGAACGGTTTAGCCTTGAAGACGACGTAAGACTATGTTTGCATCTCCTTTACGATTTAGATTCAATTTCATGCCGATTTTAAAATCGCTTAGAATAGTTGCTGATTTCTGTAATGAGTAAGAAGCTAGCACCCTGTTAAATTTCTTCACCTTTACATCTAGAACTCTGAACAATACTTCATTGTTTTACCTCTCCTTTCTCTTGATTCGCCCCGTTTCCTTTCTATTTATCTGTTGATTATGAACCAAACTTAACAATCATGCAATTGAAAAGAACTTAAGAAATGTGTTTACAAGAAGGAAACAAGTATATAGGAATACAAACAAAATCTCAATCATGGGTTTATAAGTGAGGACAACTATCTCCAATGTACGAGATTTGTTGGCTGAAACCAAAAGCAAAACTATGAGGGCTATGCTTAAAGTAGACAATATCATATCATTGTATAGATGTCTGATGTCAGCTGTCCTTGACAACTACAAAGATTAAGTGGTTTGATATCGAACTAATATTCGTCTCCTACAGGAATGTGGCTTCGGTTAGTGACGGACCACCTAACCAAGGTCGAGGCACGCCCTATTTCTACTTAACTCCTCGTGATCCAATTGTAAAATATACAATCTTAGATGAGAGGGCTTCATTTACAATCAGTGAGATCCCTCTTGGAACTTGTGGTAAGATAGATCCAGAAAACCCGAATTGCGCCAAATTTACATTGATAGGAAAGGTAAAATTGTTGGTTTTACATTCTCCAACTTAACTTCTGTCCCATGGTAGTCATCTTGTATATAACTTAAGTCACTGTTTGGCCTTACAGTTGAAGAAAGTGGACCCTAAATCATCTAAAGAAGTTGAGTTTGCTAAAACTTCTTTGTTCATAAAGCATCCAGAGATGAAGAGTAAGTAAACTCAAACTATAATCTTCTTCTTCTTCTTGTTCATCAACATTACATTTATTTTGACTTGTTTATGTGCATAACAGATTGGCCTAAGGATCACCACTTTTGGTTTTACAAATTAGTAATAGAGAACGTATTCTTGATCGATTCGGTCGGTGGACCTAAGCATCTAACGGTCGATCAATATCTTCGTTTTAAACCGTGAGTATCGATCGAAACACCAGCATTATCAATCCTAAACCCAGTTAAATAAACTGCATTTTCTGTAATGTCAGTCCTTAATCAGAAGAATTCTATTCAGTCTGGTATTCAATCTTCAACTGCTCAACTTTTATCTTTGCTGATATTTCTCTTCTTTGTGCACAGATCCATTATATGAATATGTACAATTTTGTATAGAATGATTGTTGGTTTGGTGGGGAATTATGGGAAGAAAAAAGATGTGTTCATTTGTTATATGCAGATTCCAGAGTTGCTGATGGGTCTTAAATCATGTAGTATGAAATATGAATGAATAAATTTGTACCAAGTTTGAAAATTACTTTGTTTTAAATCTTTTGTGTTCAATAAATAAGCATGTTTACTAATTGTATTCTTTCTGTTATGCAATCCTTTCAATTAAAAGATAAAAGTGTTTTGAGGTGAATCAAATTTTGTAAACACTTTTTGGAAGAAAGTTATTTAGATATTTCATCTAAAACCACTTTTAATTGGTTTATATATATATATTTATTGGCTAAATAACAAGTTTAGTCTTCTTAACTATGTTTTAGATGGTCTATTTGGTCACTAAACTTAAAAAAAAAAAAAATGAATTAATTTTTGAACATTCAATTTTAAGTTTAATTGGTTAATGAAATTTAAAAAGTGTTTAATTGGTTTTTATACTTTTAATTTCGTATCTTTAATTTTTTTATTTTGTATCTAAATTAGTGATCTATTCGATATTTTTTTTAATTCACAAAACTACTATACACATAATTGAAAGTTTAAAAATTTATTAGACATCAATTCAATTTTATATTTAATAGATCATATAACACTAAAAGGTTTGTCAAATTCCATAAAAAAATAAATATATATGTAAGTGTGTCAAACATCTTCTTAGTCAATTTTCATGCCCTACAACAATAATAATAAACAATTATTAGTAAACAATTTAATAAATTAAAATAGAAAATTAAAACAAAATTATTTTAGGGCAAAGTTTTAACTTTATAAGTTTTGACATTTATTTCAATAATTAAACCAGAAATTGGATTATATTTCAATAGATTTTAAAATATGGGGGAGGCACTTCCCGTCTCTTTCTTCCACATCTCCAGCTCATTTTCTATAGTCGGGATCAGGAAATCTCCAGGGATCGGATCTACGTAGGATACTTTTCCTGGAGTTTTGTACAGATGACCCACCTCTCGAGGACCGCGAGATTTTTTAACCTAGTTTTTAAAAATTTATGTTTTTTTGACCTTCTCTCGTAATAAAGAAGTGCACACGTACTTTTCGTTTATCACGATCACGAGGAGACAATTGTGATTTCCTCGTGATAAGCGAAGAGTACGAATGATTTTGTGCACTTCTTTATCACGAGAGGGTCAAAAAACATAAATTTTAAAAAATTGGGTTAAAAAAATTTACGCATCCCAAAAAGTGGGTCATCCGTACAAAAACTCCTACTTTTCCTGCTAAAAAATTAAATAAATAAAAATAATATGGTTTTTTTTTAATTATTATTATTATTATGTGTATCTTTAGAATCTGAAGATAGATTTAGAATATACTATGATTTTGACCAGAGTACTTCCTACTTCAAATGTCTATGAATGATTACAATTTAAAAGTTTTTTAGAAAAAAATTTAAAAGTACTTGGAAGTGCTTTTCAAACAAGTAATTGGATTATTTCATTATTAATATTTCGTAGGACGAATTTTTCCTTCTTTAATTACTCTCAACCCACATTAAATCAACACAAATTTTTATTAACAAGAGTTTGGAGTGAACATAGCTCAACTTCATAATATAATTACTATTGACCAAGAGATCAAAGGGTCGAATCTCTCCTTCCATATATGTTGTCAAAACAATAAATCATATTGGTCTATAGAGAGTTGGATTGAATTTGTTATGTTAATAGTGGTAAGCATTGTAGACGTTGTGTTTGGAGGTTAGTTGGGGTATGCGATCATTTATCATATTTGGAGGTAACGAAACTCGCGTCTTCATGGTACCGAGTCCTTCTTCTCCTCAGACTATCTTATATATCATTCGGTGTGACTTGTTTGACCGATGCTCGTCCTGGATGAGTGGTGTCTCTCCTCCTTTTTCGTTGTGTTCCCCATCAGATCTTTTAATTTTCCTTGATCATGCTTCTCTGTTTATGTTTTCTTGCTTGGTTTGTGAGTGCTTATTGTTTTTCTTGTTGTCTTGACCTTGGTTGCGAGGTCCTCTTTTTTCTTTAGGAATATATATTACTTTTGAAAAACAGAAAATAATAATATTTTTTCTTTGCTGACTTCTTTCTACACATTTCATTACTAATATCTCTTTCTTACCCACAATTTCTTATATATTAAGAGTAAAAAGTTTGTGCTAGTGAATAAGACATTAAATATCATTTTAAAAGTCGATGATTCGTTCTTCACTCCTACCTTTGTTAAACTAAAAAAAAATGATTTTGATTGAAATGATTTAATATACATTACAATTTTCAAAAACATTAAGAAGAAAAGAGAAGAAAAAAAATCTCAACCAATAAAATAATATACTTTTATTAAACCATATATTAGACTATATTTTTTTTTTGCAACGGTAGTTTAATTAATGCGGGGATTGAACCCATGATCTTTTGGTCACCAGCACAACCCTATACCAATTGAGCTATGTTCGGTTTGGCCATATATTAGACTATTAGATCCTCTTCTTTTCAATTTAAAATATCACATGGATGAAATTTTCATCCTAAAAGAAAAATTATGTCAAATCAAAACATATAGTTAAAAGTTTCTCACCCTCACACAGAGTTAGATTAAAAAAAAAAAAATTAAAATATTATTGATTTTTATACTTTGAATTTTCATTTCGTTTTAGTTTTGAGATATCTTCAAATATTTAAATTTAGTGTATTTTCGATAAAATTTAAAATTAACTTGTTGGTTTATTATTAAATTTTCAAGGTAAATTAGTATTTATTAGCCTTCTCTATAAATTTTGAAAATATATTTAGTATATTTAATATTTTCTTATCGAAAAATTATTATAATAATTATTCAATAAATTTTAAAAAAAAAAAAAACTAGTTTTAAGATTTATCCAAACATTATAAATATGGCAAGTAACTCAAAAGTATTGGCATTTAGGGCTTAATGAGACAAGATATAATGGTGGTAATTATTAATCCCAAATCCTAATAAAGTTAATACATATATGGTGATAAAGCAATTAAAAAAAAAGGCAGGAGGGGCACCCCTAGTATTACAAAACAAAAATTGTATGAAATTGATTGCAAGTAATAATGTAGTAATATTTAGCATATATTTTAATGAAACTAGGGTTCCTCTCCTATATTAAAATTTATAATATCATGCATATATATATATATATATGAATACATGAACCGACATTATTGCCTCTCTCTCATGTCAGAAAGTAGAGAGAGAGAGGCAAAAAGAAGAAACCCTAAATATTAGCGGTGAGTGTTTTTTGTTTTGTTTCAACGCCTGAAACCACACAGCAATCATCATGTTCTCTTACTGCTTTTTTCCATCATTACACCCACTACTAATACCTTCAAGAAGTGCTTCTCAGATCATCACTTTTCCTTATGGATAACACTCGAAACACAAAATAACAAGTACCACTTTTCTTCTTCTTCTTCTTTGTTTGCTTATCTTGGGGAATCAATTGCTTATCTTGGGGAATCAAGCCTGTTGGTCCGATATAATATATGGGTTCTTGTTTATTTTCTGTGGTTTTAATTCAGAGTGTTGTTTGTGTTTCGATTGCTTTAATTTTGAAATGGAAAAAGTGCTTCTTCTCCAATATTAATATGTGTATTTTGTTATTGAAACCAACAACTCCACCTTGCGTCTCTTTCTACCTTTCTGCTACGTTCAAACAAAATTTTCATTTTTTTTTTTTTGGATTTTCTTCAATCATACTCTTCTCATTGCTCTTGCTCGGAAAATTTATTTAAATCAAATTGTAGGGTAGTTTTGCATTAAGAGCAAGGTAGAGAACTGCAAAAGTAGCCCTCTTTTTTCTTAGATTTTAAATTTTAACATATCACCAGGTTAATAATACATATTATTATGCCAAATTGAGCATAGCTCAATTGACATCAAGTTGTACTGACTAAGAGGTCATGAATTCAATCCTCACATTAATTAAAATACCGTTGCAAAAAAAAAATACATATTATATTATAGAATGATCATATTAGCAAATGCACAAAACTATTTTAACAAAGTTTATAAAAAATCTTCGAAAAAGATACACATTAGGGCGATGGGTGGCGGAGGTCATTGGGAGTTAGGGTTAAAGCGATAAAAAGAAAGGTGAGGAGTGAGAGAAGAGAGAGAAAAGGGGAGACCTAAACCACGTTGCCGGATCGCAAAAATAGTTGTAGCCCAACATAAGTTTTGCTCTATGCTAATTATCATCTCACTTTGACATTTGATACTTATTACATTGCATGCATATTTTTAAATCTACATCCAACATTTATTAAGATTTGTCTAGCTAGGCTCGATTTGACATAAGGTTGTGCATGTGATTAAGAGGTCATAGGTTCAATCCTCATATTAATTAAAATACCATTACAAAATTCTAATAAAATAGATAGTTTTTTAAAAAAAAAATAGGAAAAAGATTAATTTATACCTTTACTTTGGAAGTTGTATCAATTAAAACTCTAAACTTTTTTTATAGGTGTATCAATTTAATTTACACCTTCTATTAGATTTCATTTTAAAAACGTTAATTTAAATGTGTGGAGACTTGTAATTATAACAATTAAACCCCTAAAAATTTAAAAGTGAATCAATTTGTATGAAAGTTTAGAGTTTAATCGATACAATTATAAATTTTCATAGTACATGTGAAAATTAATTTTTTTTAAAGAAGGGGTATAAATTGATACATTTATCAAAGTTGATAGTTTTAATTGATAGACATATCTCTAATAGTGCGAACTTTGAATTGGGGCTTGAATCCAGTTTTTACTTCTTTGGACCAATACTCAAACCACACCCCTATCTTCAATTTGAAACCAAATCTAGCATATTTGAAAATTGATAGATTAAAAAATTATGAGTAATCCAATCGATTCTGTAAAAAAAATTAAAAAAATTAAAAAAATTAAAAAAAAAAAAAAATTAAAATTATTATTAAAATTAAAAATTAAGTGCTGGAAACTAGAAAACACATACCAAAAAACAGCTAAAATCTTGGTTAAGCTACACAAATACTTTGTTCTATCAAATTCCTCTGTGGAGCACATTCTTGAAAATAATTATTAGGAAGTTAAATTACAAAGTTTTAAGTATAAAAGGTAGTCAACAAGAGCATAGCTCAACTGACATGATGTATCTTAGGTTGAATCCTCCACCTCACCATATTGTCAAAAAAAATATATAAATGTATTTAATTAATGCAAGAATTGAACCTCTGATCTCTTAGTCAAGAACACAATCTTATATCAATTGAGCTATACTCAGTTTGGCGATGAAATAGGAGTTGGTCACTTAGCAAGAGTAAAACGTGGAGAATAATGTAGGGGAGAGAATCAGATTCACGTTTTGACCATTTATTTTATCCTTTTTTGAAAATGATGTCAAATATTTGACCATTTTTTATAAATCCTAAAAAAATGATCAAACTGAGCATAGCTCATAAAGTGTGTCATTGACTAAGAAGGTCGTGAATTCAATCCACGCATTAATTAAAATACATTTTTGCAAAAAAAAAATATATCTAAAAAATTATTTGAAATTGGGCCTGTTGTTATTGGGCCAGTGACATGGATGAGTTTGTGATGAACCTAAGGTGAGAAAGAGGGCCCATCTGAAATCATCCCAAATCCGAACCGAGTGGTTCGTAGAGTTCGGTTGCTGATATTTTTGCAACGTGTGGACTGTGGAGGGCACTCCGCAATGTTCATTTCAATCAATAATCAATAATCAAATCTCTGTAATTCAATTCATCCGTATGCTCCCACAGATTATCATCCTTCTTCTTCCTCCTCCCAATTTACAGATTTCTTCTCTTCCTCCTTTTCCCTTGCTTTCTCCCTAATGATTCTACAAGCTTCCTCCTTCAATCTCGCCGTTTCACTCTCCACTTCCTCTCCCGGACGCTCCCGTCGCAGCCATGTCCTTCGAGCTCAAGGTAATTGCCATTTCTAGCCCATTCTAAATCTTGTTTCACTCATGTTTGGGAGTTCTCTTTTCAAATCTCGAGATTCTACCGCCAATTGTGTTTCCTGCATCGCTTCATTGATGTTCATGTTCTTGTTCTTTTTTTCAGCGGAACCGTCTGAGAAGTCGGTTGAAATAATGAGGAAATTCTCCGAGCAGTATGCTCGTAAGTCGGGAACGTATTTCTGTGTAGACAAGGGAGTCACTGCTGTTGTAATCAAGGTTCTTTTCTCAGATTTTTCTTCTTGTATTAATTAATATCCAACTGTTTATTTAGAGATTTTTCATTTTTCTGCCAATGAAGTTGCTTCAGTAGTGGCTTAGATGATTGTGTTTATCTGTTCACCTTTGTGGAATATCTCATTAATCACACTTCTAGTTAATTGTTAGGTTTATTAGGTAATGAATTGATAGGTTTTCTAGTTAATTGTTCTCAATTCAACAACAATTTATTAATGGGTTCAAACCATGGTGGCACCTACCTAAGATTTAATATCATTAGAGTTTTCTTGGCGACTAAATGTTGTAGGGGTCAGCCGGTTATCTCGTGAGTTTATTAGTTAGTGAAGCAGTCTAAGGAAAGAGACTTTGATATGCCTGCGCTCTCATAGGTAGACGAAGACTTGAATAAAATTTGATTACCTATATTCGTTTAAAATATTTTTCTTGACCTTGCTGATAAAGTTTGTAATGATAGATTTTAGTTTTACTTAACCTGTATTGATGGATCATTGTATTAATTGTTCCTTCTGTTTGTGGGTGCACATTAGATATTTGCTCATGAATTGGGTTGAGTAGTTGTCTTGTAATGAGATGAAATTGTTGGATTTTACCTTGGAATTGTGAATTCATTTTATTTGATTATTTCTTTAGCCCTGCCTTTTATTAATTGATTGAATGTCGTTGATTTGTAATTAGTGTAAGAGAAGCTCATGTTAGATCTAAACAGGGATTGGCAGATCACAAAGATACATTGGGTGCACCACTTTGTCCCTGTCGGTCAGTGTTTTTCATGCTTTATGTTGAAATCCTGTATTATTTTCTGGAACTATTGGTAGTTCAAACTATCTTTAATGTAAAATCAAATAGTTTGATGTGTTTTTTTCAGGCATTATGATGACAAACCTGCTGAGGTTGCACAAGGATTTTGGAACTGTCCATGTGTTCCAATGAGAGAGAGGTAAAATATGCACTTGTAGTTAAGAATTGATGTGCAAAAAAAGTTGGAAGGATAGAATTGGGGAAATTTCTTCTTTGATGTCTGGAATTCATAAAATCATACACATGCCTATCTGCAATATACTCAAAAGACTTTGTTGTCACTTGATTTATTGACTGACTCAATGATCTGCATTAAGATTTTCAGCTTGATAAGTCTTATTTTTATGAAAGAGATGGGAAAAGAGGAAGGTGTGGGGGATTATGAGGATACATTATATTTTATGTTTTAGGATGTTAGGTGCTAAGATTTACAGTACTAGGTTATTGAACTTGAAAGTAAAGGAAAGTTGTTATTCTTCCTGGGAATTAAGTAATAGCGGGCAGACTTTGAAGGCCCTTGGCTATTGGAATGGTTTCAGGAAGCAAGGAAATGTAAACGATAGGTCGTTGTTACTCATTTTATTCCATATCAGACGCATATGGTCTGAAAATTAAGTTTTCCTTTGGCAGGAAAGAATGTCACTGCATGCTTTTCCTAACTCCCGAGAACGACTTTTCAGGCAACGACCAGGTAATTCTTTATCAATTAATCTTTACCTGGTAGATTGAATTGATACTTCTAATTTATGGAAAAAACCTCAGTGAAATGACTACTGAAAAGATGATTCAATTTATTGAACGGTGTGTGATTTATTGTTAGATGTTATCACCATTCCAGAATGCAACTGAATTTTCTTTTTAGTCTCATCCACTCCACATTAACTAGTTCTTCTCCTTATCCATCATGGGTTATCTGGGCTGGCCTAGTGGTTAAAATTAGGGTCTTGAAAATAATAAAGGGTTTAGAGAGAATGTGTTCAAACCATGATGGTCACCTAGCTACAAACCTAGTAGATTAGGTACTTGTCTCGCGAGAATAGTAAAGGTGCTCGCAAGCTGATTCGAACCCTCACGAAAAAAACAATTTACTCTGCCTATGTTATAATCATCTATCGTTTCTATTATAAATAATTCTTTTCTACCCTCACCGAATTTCTTGATTCCACTTTTTTCTGCAGGCAATCTCCTTGGAAGATATCAGGGCAACAACAGCAAACATGTAACCCCTAATTTCCACTTGTAATTTTCATTGAACAGTAACTTCATATTGTGCTATGATTAAAACGGGTGGAAATATACAAGTATAATTATGTATGTAACACTACATGCTGATGAGATAATGAATGGTTCTGCCATATCTGCTGCTGATAAATGATTAGATTTATCTTCATATGACTGGGAGCTTCAAATAAGGTTCCAGTGCATGCAGATACTAAATCCCTTTTGGTTATAGTTTTTCATGGTATTTGTAACATGTACATTTTGTTGATGGAAGAATATTTGGTTTGGTTTTGTTTGGCTGGGGTTCACATGGGCACCATAGATGGGTGAGTGGTTTTGGGGAGAGGATCCAATGTAGGCAATATAAAATGGTGAAAAATATGAATGATTATTTTTTTAAAAAATATTGAATATGTCGAGGATTTATTGGACATAAAATCGAAAGTTGAATAAGATACTTTGAAAGATAAGACTTTATTAGACATGAAATTGAAAGTCAAAGGTACTTCTTACATATTTCTTAGATATTTATTGTTTAAAGTTTAGAGATTTATTAGACATAAACTTAAAAATGTGCCTTCTTATTTTTTAACTTAAAAGGTGCTTATTTTTGGGATATTTGGCTAGATAACCTTAAATTAAGACTCATTTGAGAGATTGACTCGAAATTTTAAAAAATAGTCAAAATGACTTTTTGCTAACATCACTCTCGCTGAGATTTTTTTCGTTCTCGCTCACGAGAGGGAGAAATTTTTCAGTTATAAAATGGAGTCCGCACTAGAGGGAGAAAAAATTTTGCTGACTAATTTCGTATTTCAGGTCATTCTCTCGAATGAGCCTTAATTTAGGTCTATCTTATTTTTTTTTTTTTTAGTTAGGTTTCTTAATTAGGTTTTTTTTAGTTAGGTTTCATAATTAGGTTTCATTGCCTTTGGGAGGATGGAACTTCTGCAAGGGAAAAAAAGGCGTTTTGTTGCAAGTGTGAGCTTTTTTTTATTACAAAAAAAAAATCATTTTTTTAATACTTTTTGTTATTTTACTGGCTTTTTCATTCGGATGTTCAAATGATTCAATCTACTTAGTTTTTATCCCTCCTAAGTTCAAATTACAATGGTCAATTACAGCATAACTCATTAACTCATTGATTGAAATTTTGAAATATTAGAAACTCTCCTTATTCTTTAGAAGTTTGAATGTTCGAAATTTTCATCCTTATATTTGTAATGCTATATTATAAAAAAATCATATTCCAAATACGATTTAAACAATAAAGAGGAAGTATTTTCCAAACCCAAGTTGAAGATGTTTGGTAAATGATGTAGATGTAATATCTGAAAACGAAGTAGGAAACAAATTCAAAGAAACTTATGTGCAATGAGAATGACAAAAATTATATGGTTGTAGTGAATAGTTTTGAGGTCTACTTAAAAGTATTTTCAAGGCTAAATTATAATTATAATTTCTATATTTGTATTTATATATATATATATATATATTTATATTTATATATATATATATATTTTTTGTAAAGATATTTTAATTAAAGTGGGGTGAGAGATTAAACTCCTGACCTCCTAGTCAAGAGCACAAGTGGATGACAATTGAACTATGTTGGCTATATTTATATTTATTACCCATTCAAATTTAAATTTTTTGTTATTGTAGAAAAAATTAATTGTCAACCTGAGCATCTCCACTTATTAAGACATATATCATTGGTCAAAAGATGAAAAGTTCATTTTTTGGAATATGTTAATTTTTTAAACTATTTATAAAAATATAGTTGTTTTACAACAATTGTTTTTTAGAGCCCACGTGTGAGCACACAAAAGACGATGTGCATTCATGCCAACAAACATCGTCTTTTTAAAAACGATGTATTGCCCTTTTCGTGGATGCACATGATCTTTCAACGTGTGCTGGCGTGGACATATAGTTTTTTCAAAAGACGAAATTACAAACTAATATGAGATGTTGCTATATTTTTAGAACTAAACTAATATAAAATGAATTTTCAGAGTTGTAATTTTAAGAGTATAACTGTCCATATTGAGAATTTGAATGTGCAATTATAATTTTATTTTTTTGTAGTTTTAGAATACAAAAAAAAAAAAAAATACAAAAAATACAAAAAAAAAAAAAAAAAATGATTTTTTAATTTTTTAAAAGGAAAAAAAGACAAACTTCTGTTAATAGATGTGAAATTTGTGTATTTTGGAATTGACAGGTGTTGTATTGTATTGTATTTGTAGCCCAGCCCAGAGTGAGTCGCCCAATTTGCTCTGCTCAACCATTACATCATCTTCTTCTTCAATTCTTCCTTACAGTTTGATTATCGTCATTCTAGGGTTTCATCGGATTTCTGTACTTCAACTTTCCATTCCATTCTGTTTTACCTACATACCTCCAGCCCTCAAATCTTTCATAGGTATATCGCGTTCGTTTCTCCGAGATGTCGCGGCCCCAAGTCACCATCACTCTCGGCCGCTCCGGTCAGGTAATCAAACGCATTTCAGTGAAATTGAGCTGCGGTGTATCTGGTTATTTTTTTTATTTTTATTTTTATTTTTTGTGCTCGAATCGTTTGCAGGTGGTAAAGAGAGGAGGTTCTGCTGCAGACTTCGCACAATCGAATATTGATTCTGGACCAGAGCCAAGAAGAAAACGATATATTGAAAGATCAGCAGATAATGCAGAGGATTTGTTCTCATCCACGAATAAGCGGTTTGTTTCCTTTTTCTCTTTTTCTTTATTGATTATTAGCAGTTTTGAGATCCAGGCGTTTTTTCTTTTCATTTCCCCCCATATTTCTCCGGCTTTGTCTGTATTGTTTAAGTTATCTGGGTTGTTCTCCTTACATTTATGGAAAATTTGAACCAATGGCTGTTCATTTATTTCTTGGAGTCTTCCTTTAAAAAAAAAATATTCCTTTCAAAAATTTATTTCTTGGAGTCTAATTTTATTTCATTCTCTAAAGATCTCAATTTTAGTGCATTTTTTGAGATAAGAACATTCCTTTTATTATTATGTCTATTGTGTGAATGGGTGTAAATTGATCAAACCTTTTAGTGATTGTGGTTCTCTTGTTAATAGTTGGAGGAGCTTTTTGTAACTATTGGATATTATATCCTCTTTTGATTTCATACCATCAATGAAATTTCTCTGTTTCATATCCAAAAAGATAACTATGTCTATTGTGTGTAGTTGCATTCCCCCCACTTCGTTTCTGCATACTAAGCAGCCCTTGAGGTTTTACATATTAAAAAAAAAGTAGTTGGAGACTTGGAGTTCTACTTTCATACAATGTTAACTTGTTGGATTTTTTTGTTCTGTATGAATGTGTTCATTTTATCTAGTAATTTTGAGCTAGCTATTAGAATATGTATTCTGAATTTTGCATGCCTTAGCTAAGTCTCTCCTTTGCAGGCTACGTGGAGATGGTTTTCATTGGAGTTCAAATGGTGAAAGAAAAAACGGTACAAGCCAATTCTCTACTTATATTATTATATTTTATTTTTACACGTCGTGTTTTTCTGTGATCTCGTGGTTACTTCAGTTCTTATTCGAATAAAGCCTACAGAGTTGGTCAAAATGATCTACGCTTGAAACTTATGCGCAAAAATCAATCCAAGAGAATTGGTATTGGGGAAGAACACTCGAGGATGGACTTGCACCATCAATTATCAAAAAATTCTCTGCCCTCAACTAGTGGAGATGTAGTACATCGTAGGCATGAATTTAGAGGGAGCAATCTTATAAGGCAAACACATTCCAGAGAAAGTGCCGATGATCTATACCTAGAACAACACTCACAGAGGAAAAGTACTGTTTCATATGTTGACAGATTGAGAGCTAGATCCCCAGATGGGATCATGAAAAGATCCATGGGGCTTTCACCTCCTAGATACAATGATGAGTATAGGAGAACCTCGTCTATGAGGGAAGCTGATCGTGATCGTTCAAGAGATGAATGGATGTTTAGGAACAGCGTTGCCGATAGTTATAGGTCTGTAGACTCTGTACCTGCAAAAATGAAAGCTGCTCTCCCTGTGTCTGGCAAGGCAGTTAAGGATCTCACACCAATAAATGGCAACATGCAGAGAAATTCCCCAATGGTATACTTTTTGGCTGTTCAGCTTATTGGTCTAATTTAGGCTCCGTTTGATAACCATTTGAATTTTTGTTTTTGGTTTTTAAAAATTAAGTTGTTTTCTCGTGATTTCTCTACAATGGTTTTCATCTTTCTTAAAGTGGACATTTTTATTTTTAGTCAAATTCTAAAAACAAAAACAAATTTTTAAAAAGTACTTTTTTTAGTTTTCAAAACTTTGCTTGGTTTTTTAAAACATTGATAAAAAGTAGATAACAAGACAAAGAAGCTTACAGGTGGAAGTAGTGTTTATAAATTTTCAAAAACCAAATGGTTATAAAACGGGGCCTCAGTGTGCCAATTCCATTTATCAAAATTTTATAATCTTATAGATTAGCTCATCTTAGATTTTGAATCGAGGAGTCTTTTGTTGCTAAGTTTCATTAATGATTGTTGTGTACAGGGGGAGGGTTCTCTTTCTGTTGCTGGCTTATTGAATTCACTTGGTTTGGGGAAATATGCCATTCATTTTCAGGCAGAAGAAGTAAGTGACCTCTGCTTGTAAAAATTTTATCAGCATTATTAAGGGTGCCAAATGTATGTATTTTCCTGAAAGTTAAAATCCATTTTAAGATGTCAATTCTTTAGCATTCAACCACCAGGCTTTCTTTACCATGTGAATGTTATGTATGAAGTCCCTTGTGGCTTAGCTGAGGTGTGATGAAGATTGTCTATGGGCTTTTAAATACTTGTATATGAACTTCAATTCTTTTTGTAAATTATATCTTGCAGATTGATATGACAGCTTTGAGACAGATGGGAGACAAGGATCTTAAAGAGTTGGGGATACCAATGGTACATCCATTTCCCTGGCCTTCTATGATTTTCCGCCTCTAATTGAAATATATTTTTGGCTTGCAGACTTATTTTCACTCCTGCATGGCGTACTTGCCTAATTGTTATTTGAATGTAAACCCTGTTAGTTGAAAACTAGTGTGTCATACCATCAAGTTCAAGTTGACAAAGGTTTGGACTTGCGAGTGAATAGCCTTAGGATTTAATTAAAATGTCCTGGACTAGAATATTGAATGTTCCATGAGCTTCTCAAGTGTCATAATTTGTAGATTATACTTCATAAACATAGAAGTTATGAGTTTCCCAGTTTTTGATGGGGATGGATGTGAGATAGATAGGGTCTGTAAATTAGTTTTAATTGATAATTTCTGAATTTCAGAATTAATTAATTTGCTAAACTTAGATTAAGTACTTTGTAATATTAAAATTAATTCATCTTAAAATTGTTTTGAATGCCATAAATTTTTAACTCTAATTTTGATTACTAATTGTTTGACTAAAAAATAATTATACTTAATTTTGATTGATATTAAAATCATATTGAATGATTACTAATTTGTCTTACTTCATTTAAGTTTAATGATGAATTAACTAACTGATTTATTTCATCGAATATAATATAGTTCAATTATAAAAGTAAGTAATCACTTGATTTTAATTTATTAATACTAAGCTTATTAATTATGATACTTTGCTTAATTTCAAGTTCTCATTTAATACTAGTTTATCAACTTCAAAATTTCTGATCATACTTTTATTGGGTTAATTTACTTAATTTTACTAATTTCTGTTCATACTTTATTGGTTCATGTGCTACTGTTTAGGGTCCTTGGGGGGGAAGAAATAATAGGATTTTTAGAGGGTGGAGAGACCTTCGGGTGTGGTATGGTCCCTTGTTAGATATCATGTCTCTCTTTGGGTCTCTGTATGTAAAGACTTTTGTATTTAACCATTAGGTCTTATTTTGATTGCCGGGGAGCCCCTTAGTTCTTAGGTTAGTTGGGATCTTCTTAGGGTGTTTTTTTGTATTCCCCGTGAATTTTTCATCTTTTCTCATTGAAAGTTGGGCGTTTTACCCAAAAAAAAAAAAATAGAACGAGGAGATTAAACCCTAATCAACCCTAACCAGGGATGTATTTCACTAATATGGCATTATTAAAGATTTCTATTACCACCAAATACAAACTTTTATTTCTGGATAGCTTGTTCTCATGCAAACCTAAAAACGAATAGCCCCTAAAGGATACTGATTAGCCTCAATAATACCATAGTCTCAATGTGGCTTCTATGTTATATTGGTTATGTAAATGTTCACCTGTGGCATTCATCGTTCATCAGATTATTAGTATTGCGAAAGAAGAATGTGTTATATTATATGCACTATCAAATCATTTGATAAAAAGGACTATGTACGTAGTAGTTGCCTCTTTGATAACTAGTCTATTAAATGATTTGACTTGGAACTTTAATATCATCCAAGCTTTGTGTATCCAATAAAAAATTATTTTGAGCCCTGACCTGGAATTCTTAATTAACAGGGACCAAGGAAAAAGATTCTTCTCTCCCTGTTGCCCCGTTCGAAGCAGCTGCCGCCCCAATCATTCTCAATGGCACGAGCATAGAGTTTGGCAGCTCTTATGTCTATCTTCCAAAAATGTGTACGGGTGTATTGAACTGAATTATTAATTTTAACGTTATGCTTATTGCTTGATAACTTATTTCATTTATGCATTATTACCCTCTCGTGGGATGCATTATCTGTATGTATAAACAGTTTGAGGATAAATTAAGCAGTGGAATCAATTGTGTATAGTGCATACTTTGACCTCTACCTTACCAATTTACTTATTGAGAACAGAGTCAGTCAATGGATACCCAATTCATTAGGTTAACATGTGTGTAAGATTTCATTAGATGAAAATTTCATACACAAATGAATGAATGACAGACATTACATTGAAACTCATCACTTCATTTGTAAGTAACATCTATACGCTTGAACCTTGAGATTAGAGACTTGTGTTTGTGCTTTCTCTCACATTCCAGGAAACAGAACAGGCTAAGAAGACATCCTTATGACTCTGCTGATGCTACTCGTGCTATTATAGCCATTGTGGAAGAAAGGAATTGTGCATGGGCTCACCATCGACTGGCAAGTCGAAAAGGTACTTCATATATCTTTGCTTGTTTTCATCAATGGCTACTTCCCGTGCGTTATTAACATTTGAATAGGAGAAGAAGATCGAGATGATCAACCAACCAGTTGTAGCGTACGTTTCTGGTAATCTTTCGTGGCTGCTTCTGCTGTCATCTGAAGAAAACAGGGGAATTTTCTATAACAAAGGAACATGGGGTGGGGGTAGCTGGTGAAGGTTTTCTCTCCTCTCTCTCTATTTCTCTCTCTGTTAATGTGAACTTGATTTGTATTTATTCTTTCAAAAAAAGTAATGTTGGGACATCAATGGAATTAGAGAATCAGATTCCTCGACATCAATGATAGAGACCTGTGAGAAAGTCTATCAATTTCTTTTCAAATAGTTTACTTTTTTCACTTTTCATCCATACCTCCATGAAAGTCTTTATTGAGAATAAAGCCAAAATGGATTGCATTATTTATTACTGCTTAGGGAGAAGAGTAGCAGAACGCGGAGTGGTAGCCTGTGGACTAATTTCTTTGGCTTACACAAGAATGAAAAGCAGTAATTGTTAAAAGGTACTAACCTTTACCCATTAATCTAATCTTGTTTCATAAAACAAGTTGATTTCGTGGTTAATTGCGCTGTCTAATTCTATTATTGCATCTATCTTTAAGTAAACTACCTTTCTTAGGTCGGTTTATTGCCGGATTTAGTGGAGAAATATGGTGGTTTTAAGCTTTTTTTTTAGTTGGAAATTTGATTTTAGCTTTTTGGTTGTTTTCGAGACGATTCTGTTCATTCATTCCGAAAATTGAAGTAAATCTGAAAAAGATATTATATTTGACTTTTTTTTGTTTTTTTTTTTGGAGAGAGACTGTATCTGACTTGAATTGATGGGAGGGATCTCTTTTGAAAAGATAATTTTGTAATGTTTTCTTACGTGGGGTCGAAGGATTTGAATCTCTAACTTCATAGTCGAGATATATGTTGTAACTAGTTGAGTTATGTTCAAGTTAATTTTCTTGTTATGTTATGTGCTCAACCGTAAAATTCAAATAAGTTTGCTAAGTATTATTTACTCACCTTTGATTTTTTTCATACTAATTTGCATCATTATAAAATTTGTAATAAAAAGAAAGAGATAAAATGCCTTCAATGAATAATCTAGTTCAAGTAAATGTACATTACATAAAATGGAAAATAACCAAAGATAGACTTTTGTTTGGGATCTCAATGGAGGGCCAAACACATCTAACTTAGCAAACAGCCAAACAAAAGTTTTGTGCCACTTTGTAAAGCACAAAAGAACCCCCCTTTTCTAAAGTTAAAAAAGCATCATTGAGATTTGAAATTAGGGTTAAGGAGAGAAATGTTCTTAATCTCTTTACAGTTAGAATCGACTGTCAACTGGTTTTCAATCTATTTATTATATATATTATTGGAAGATTGTTGCATAATATGAGGATTTTCTTAAATTTCTTTTTTATAAAGACAATTGGAGGTGTAGTGTTATATTGATTTTTTTATGGGTTATTATTTTTTTTTTTTTGGTACTAATTATTTTTATGTTTAAATATTATTTTGATCTATCTATTTTGGTTCACGTACTTTCAAAATCTTCATTTTGGTTCTTGTACTTTCAAAACGTCTATTTTTGTTTCTATATTTTTAAAAAGTGACCAATGATCATTGTTTACAAAATTTAAACATAAATTTTATACCGAATGAAAACTCTTTAATATAAATTTATGGTTACATTTCAAGAAACTTAGTAACTGAAGTATAATGGCTAAAATTATGATAGAAAGAAATGATATAAAAGTGAAAATAAAGAGACTAAAATGGATGGATGTTTAGGGACTAAAATGAACAAAAGTTGAAAGTATAGGGACTAAAATACTATTTAAGACTTTTTTTTATTAGTTGAATTGCTCCTATCCGTTAAAAAAAATTAATAGTTAGACTAACGACGATGTTCTATAGATTTGACTATTGTCGTGGTATAAAAAGAAAGTGATAGATAAATAACCTTTTTCAAATAGAATATTATATTAAAAATATGTGTCATAACTCAACTCATAGTAAGAGTTTCCAATCCCTAATCAGTAGAAGAAATGAATTAGAAGCAAAATTGAAGGAGGTATTAATGATTATTACAAATTTGTCCATTAAGAAAAAGAAAATAAAAGTGGAATGAAAATCACTTTTAGAAAAGAAAGGGAGAGATTTTCCAGGCTAGACCTCAAAATCACTCTCAATTGCTTCACAGTCTTAACAATTAAGGGATCCAATACCCAATGGCAATAATAATAATTTACCAAAAAGTTGTCTTAGCCTCTTACAGTCCACAATTCCAAAAAGTTCCAAACACAAATAAAAATCATTTATTATAATAACAAAATAAATAATTGAATACTAAAAAATAAATAAAAAATAAAGGGAAGGAAAATGGAGAATAATATTAAGAAGCTTTTTCTAACTTTTGAGCATTAAAGATGGGCAAAGTAGACAACATTAATTAAGCCTTTACATCTGTTCCCATGCAAAAGTGTCTCATTTACCAAATTATTAAATGCCACCTCATCATTTAACTCACATTTTCTCTGTTGCCTCATGGATTATTTTACCAAAAATAAAAAATAAAAATAAAAACCATTGGCTATGAGTTGAGTGTGATTTTCTCTCAATCCAACCATTAAATTATTGCTTTAAAATGTCTCAAGTTTTACAAATGTATAAGAAACTACCATTTAATTTATTATTGGTTTTCATATGCTTTTAATAGATTTCAATTAGTTTTTGTCAAAGTGAGCTGAGTTGAACACTAATTAGTTGTAACTTTGAAGTTGAATGTTCAAATTACTTTACTCATTTGTTGTAGAAAAAAAACTAATAGTTGTTGAACACTAATTAGTTGTAACTTTGAAGTCGGATGTTCAAATTACTTTACTCATTTGTTGTAGAAAAAAAACTAATAGTTTTAGAATATGTTTGATAAGTTATTTTTTTGGACTCACAATTTAGGACTTTAATTTAAAAAAAAAAATTGAAGCCCTATCATTACTGTAATTTGTTAAATGAGAGATCTCTACCGACATTCTCACTATTTGAAGTGAGCGTGTCAAGCTAACATAGCTCAACTCGCATAATGCATGAACTATGACCAATATGTCCTAGGTTCGAACCTCTTCCCACGTGTAAATAAATAAATTAAAAAAAAAAAAAAAAAAAAAAAAAAAAAAAAAAAAAAAAGTGGGCAAGCCATGAAATTTATTAAAGGTTACCTCTCATATGGCAACTTTGGATTATTAATAATTTTCAATTTTTTTAAGAAATATAATTTTCAATTTTCAATTTAATATTGTAATTATGTATTTATCAATTTAGTTCTTAAACTAGTTATACAGTCAAATTCGAGGACAATACTATAAATAGTAAATTAATACTACAAATTTGAATAAACCAATTTTACCATGTCGTCATATAAATATATTTCCACATAAAAATCTAGACGATTTTTTCAAACTTTTTGAAAGGAACGTTGTGGAAAGAAAAAGAAAAATCAAATTTGTCATTCAAAACATAAATCTGAATCAAATTATAACCTTTTTTTTTAAGTTCAATTGATTCTAATTATAACTCAAATAATGGAAGACAATATATTACTGAAGAGAATCAAAAGAGTATATGTATATCAACTCTATCCATATTAGATTTGATTTGGATGGCTAGAAAAAAAAAATCAAAATTATTTGAAAATTTTGAGAGCAACCAATATTTTTTTTTTTTTTTTTTAAACTATTGTCACAAAAAAATCTAAACATATGGTCGAAATCATTCAAATATTTATATAAAAAAAAATTGTAGAGACGTCGAAGTGAATTTAGCTCAATGTTAATTTAATATGTATTCCTCCTAAAGTTGAACATTAATATTCGATATGTCATATATTCGTAAATGAGATATAAATATTAAGTATTAATGGATATATCTGATATCATTTATAAATACTTATAAAATATAAAAAAATAAATCTAGATATTACTAACAAGATTTATAACATAGTTTAAAAATAAAAGAAATTTTATTATTAATTTAAATATATATTTTTTTAAAAATTGATTTACACAAATATCTAATATCTATGATATAGATATTTTTATCGATATATACATTTGTTGAAATAAAAATAAAAAATGTGAGCAAAAAACAATAAAGAAAAATCATGAGGGATTTTTTTTTTATACAAAGTAAAATAATAAACAAAATTAGCATATTCTATTTTATCCCAAAACACTCAGATTTACTTGGCTTTACTCTTTCTTGATTCTTTTGATATTCACAAAACCACAATTCTCTCTCTCTTTCTTCTCTCTGTGATTCGATTCTGTTGCGACCTCCACGGATTTATTCCACTGTTCATCAGCCTTCTCAGCCGCTCTTCATTTACCTAATTTCATTTCTCTGCACATTTCATGGAGCTTCATCAACAATTCATGGAGCCGTTTGATTAACAAGTCACTTTCCTTTTTATCGTTAAAAGGGTTTCTGAACAAAATTGTAAGGTCTGAATCTGAGATTCGAAAATGGAGTTTCAAGAGGGTTTGATGAAGTTTGTGGTTCATAGACATATTAAACCCAACTGGGTTTTGGAGAAGGATTCTTCTTCTCCACCTGTTGCTGTTTCAGAGTTAACCAGTAGTAGTCCCAGACGAAAATGGCGGATTTTTAATCGGTCTTCTTCTTCCCCATTTCCCTTGAAACCCCATTTGAAGGAAATACCCAATGAATTGCTCTGTCCTGTTTCTGGGTCTTTAATGGCGGACCCTGTAATTGTCTCCTCTGGTCATACTTTCGAAGCTGCCTGTGTTCAAGTTTTCAAAGATTTTGGGTTGAAGCCGATTTTATTAGATGGGTCGAAGCCGGATTTCTCTTCTGTAATCCCGAATCTCGCTCTGAAATCCACCATTTTTAATTGGTGTAAGAGCTCCTCTTCTGAACCTCCGAAACCCCTTGATTTCTCCTCCGCGGAGAAGCTTGTTCGTCAATTCATGGAGGTTCACGGGAAAAGCGATGAGGAATTGATTCAAGGGGTTGCGGAGAATCCTGTGGTTCGATTCAACCACGCCGCCACCGAGGTCACTCGTCGGACTTCTCATTTCCACTCGAGCTCCGATGAATCTGTAAGCGCTGCCGTTCCGACTCTGCCTCTTCCTCTCGCGACTCGGCCGAGTTGCTGTTCTTCGTCTTCTTCCTCTGACATCGAGATCATCACTTCTCTGAACTTGAACTTGCCCGAAGTAGAAGAGATCATCGCGAAGCTTAAAAGCCCTCAGGTTATTGAGATCGAAGAAGCTGTAACCACGCTGAGGAAAATCACTAAAACTCGAGAGGACACTAGAGTTCATCTCTGTTCTCCTCCGATTCTCTCTGCTCTTCGATCTCTCATCGTCTCGAGGTACACCGGCGTACAGGTGAATTCTGTTGCAGCTCTGGTGAATCTGTCTTTGGACAATTTGAACAAGGTCAAGATCGTACGCTCGGGGATTCTCCCCAATTTGATCGATGTTCTGAAAGGGGGTTCGCCGGAGGTTCAGGAAAATGCCGCCGGCGCCATTTTCAGCTTAGCTCTCGAGGACAACAACAAGACGGCGATCGGGGTATTGGGTGCTCTGCCGCCATTGATACGGCTATTGGTATCCGACTCGGAGCAGACTCGGCACGACTCGGCTCTTGCTCTCTACCACTTGTCGCACGTTCAGAGCAACCGTACGAAGCTTGTGAAACTTGGGTCGGTGCCGGTTTTTCTCGGGATGGTGAAATCCGGCCACATGGCCGGCCGAATTTTGCTGATTCTGTGTAATTTAGCAGCGTGTTTCGAGGGTCGGGCGGCGTTGTTGGACTCCGGCGCGGTGGAGTGTTTGGTGGGGATGTTGAGGGGGAACGAGTTGGACTCTGAGTCTACTCGGGAGAGTTGTGTGGCGGTTCTGTATGGACTGAGTTACGGCGGTTTGAGATTCAAGGGTCTAGCCAAAACCGCCGGAGCTATGGAGGTTTTCATGATGGTGGAGAAAAATGGAAGTGAGAGATCAAAAGAGAAAGTGAAGAGAATCATGGAATTGATGAAAGCCAGAGATGAGGAAGCTGAGGATGTGAATTGGGAGGAATTGCTCGAGTCCGGTTGTTTCGGCAGCCGAACTCGGGGTCGACTCGGTGCCGGAATGGACCGATCCACCGCGAACTCGTCCGAATTCTGAATAGAACTCATGCATTTGTAAACTTGGGATTTTTTTTCCTTCTCATTTTTGGTTCATCATTTGGGTTGTGAATATTAGTGAACAAACCCCTTTAAATTTGATTTGATTTGATTTTTAACTCATGCTTTCTTCTTCTTCTTCTTCATTTGATGCCAAATAAAAGCCTTCTAAAGAAGCAACCTCAAATTTTGCAATTGTGTAATTTGTGTATTGTTATTCAAAATCTTCAACACAGAAGAACTCCAATTTCCCACCATTATAATTCATGGGTTTGTTTGTTTGATTGTTTTCTTTCATTTCAATGATTGTAATTTGAAGTTCATTCTTGATTTTTTATAAAGAAAGAACAGAACAATGACAGATTTTTCCTTTTCTATCGATATATAGATTCGATTCAATTCAATACAACAAATCAATTACATCTTATAATATCAATCAACAAATCATAATCCAAATTCTGATCAATTAAATGCATCGCACCTCCGTCTAATCTCTCCTTCATTCCCCACTTTGACGCCATAGCCTCCGAGCTTCACCATTGCTCGAGAAAACGCTTGGAAGAATGCGCTCTCATCGGTGGCGTATTTCTCCACCCACGGCCGTGTTCTTGAATCGCTGTAAAATCCACCATCGGACCTCAAAAGCCCCAACCCTCTCTGTAGATTCTTGAAATACATGTTGTCGAACTTGTTCGGCGTCATTATGTCGTTGAAAACCGATAGCGTCGGATTCTTCTGGTAATCGGCGCAAGCTCTCTGTAATCCTAACGCGAATCTGGGGTTGTAATGGCTGTCGTACGGTGGGGATTTGCTGTAATTGAAGATCCCCGAGGTGAACTCCTTGCAATGCGAGAAACCAATCGAATGTGCGCCGCTCAACGCCACCATTTCCTGAACGGAAAATCCTCTGGAGGCGAAGATTCGGATGATTTCAGAGACGGACATGGTGGGTCTGGGGAGCGTGCCTTCAATGGTGGAGGCTCTGGAAATCTTCGAGTCTTTGCGGCCGAGGAAGACGGTGTAGTAAGGGCCGCCGACCATGGTGAGGAGGTCGCGAGTGGTGGCGGCGAGGATGTCGGAGCAGGAGACGGTGTTGGGGCAGGAGAGTTCGAGGGCGGTTTTGGCTCGGACGACGACGTCGAAGGAGTCGCCGGGGAGGGAGAGGTTGATGTCGGCGTCGCGCTCGGCGGAGTTGAAGGGGGTGGAGGAAATGAGGACAGAGGCGTCGCAGCCGTTGGGGAGGCAGTCGTGGAAGAAGAGGCGGAGGGTGGCAGCGGCGGTGGTGGGGGTGGTGATTTGTTTGTTGGTGACGGTGTCGCGGATGATCTGAGAGAATGAGGGGCAGGAATAGCGGTAGTAGTCGGCGGAGAGAGTGGCGGAGGAGGAATGAGAGAACGCAGAGAGGAAAAGGAGAAGAAGAAAAGCCATGGTGGGGAGAAATCAGAATTGAGAAAAATGGTGAAGAACTGAAGAATTGCAGAATTGAAGAAGAAGAAGAAGAAGAAGAGAGGGGGGCCCACTATCGGAAGGATTGCCGACGGCAGCAGGTAAATGAAGCCAAAATTCTGATCTTACTCTATGCTCATTTTTTTTTATATTTTTTTTTTTTAAATTATGCTAAACCTAAGCTCTACTAAAACGGCTATTCAATATCTCTCATTTAAATTCTAAATTTCACGTATAGTTCTTTTTATTTATTAATATTATTTTAGAATTTACAAGAAAAAACAATGCATAAACAAATTAAGCAGCAATGTTCTTCAACCATGCTTGTGGCCGGGTTATTTAGGTGGGAGGGGCTGTTTTAGAAACTTATTACAAAAATAGGTAGAATCTGAAACTATTTCGAGAAATAGGTAAAAATTTTGTCTTATTAGGGGTGCGCGGGTTGAACCCGCGCATCAAGATCAAACAAAAAATGCCACTGGACTGCGCGGGTTCAAGACGCGCAGTCAATGGAAGTCGATAACAGCTTACCTGACGGCCGTTTGAAATGCGCGGGTTGAACCCGCGTATCCCTATTTTTTTTTTTTTTTTTTTTTTTTTTTTTTTTTTCTGAAATTTTTTTTGTTTGTTCTGAAATGTAAGTTAAATTATTAAAAAATTTCCTTTTTTGTAACTATACGCGGGTTCGACCCGCGTATCTTTTTTTTTTTTTTTTTTTTTTAAGTTAGTTTTTAGTTTGAAAGAAAAAAAAAAATTATTAAAGTTTTACTAACGTATATTTTTTTTTTTTTTTTTTCTTTTCATTTTTCATTTCAAAGGTAAGTTGGAAATAAAACAAGTATATTAAAAATTTATTCCTAAATGCAATCTGATCTGCTTAATGTAGTTATTTTTTTTTTAATGTAGTTCCTATGTTTTATAAAAAAAATCCTACTAATTTTGTTTTACGTTAATTTATTTGAATTAGTAAAGATTAATAATTAATAAAATAATTTCATAATTACAAATTAAATGAACTCAAATATCATTTCAATAAAATTCAAAAGGTATTTTAAAAATTACTAAAATAACTTTAAACCATTAACCATGACTAGAAGATCCCCTATGACTCCTATCACGAGCATGACGTCCTATGTAATGTCCACGATCACCACGACCTCGCGTATTTGACGATTGACCTTCCTCCATAGTGATTATTCCCGGATCGTTCAATGAAGAGGTCGCACATGTCGGGTTAGCTGGAGGTGTTGAAGCTTCAGTTTCCACTTCATTCTCTTCGTCTTGAACATCTCCATCGAAACGTCGAACTCGATATACAGACGTTAGGTGTTTAAGACATCTTTGACCAGATATTGTCAAATTGGATAAATTACTCTGAAATAAATGATGAAAATAATTGAAATAACCAACTTTCTAATATATATACACATATATATATATATATATATAAATTGAACTAGAAATAAAATTTGTTACCAAATAATTAAATGAAGCTCCTGCTTTTGTGATAAATCGTCTGGTGATAGCTGCATACCAATCATTAAACCCATCTTCAACATCTCCATGTTCGTTGATACTTGTCCCATGAATAATGTTATTTTCTCTATTATCCCAAATTGAAATTTCTTCAGCCAATTGAGCAACCCAATTTAATTGATGTTTTCCTCGCAAGTCATACGTGTGCAATCGCATATTTGTATTGCAAAGAGGTGGAATTGGTTGAACCCACCCAAATTGGCGCATGACGCGATCAGGAAAAATCCACTCTGCTACATAAAAACATATGAGTGGAGTTTTAATTGTCCATACCTCAGTACCATCGATACAATATAACGGTAATTTGTGGATTAGATGACTATATGGCTCCCAAATAATCTGTAAAAAAAAAAATGAACATAAATCTCCAACATAACTATGTAATTTAGTTAGTGAAACATATTTACTAGTATAAAATTGAACTTAATCATACCTGATCTGGCGTTAATGTATCTAACATGTATCTATATTGGACCAACACATGAGTTGGTGTTCTAGTGACACAAAAATCGTCATTCCACCTACAATTATCAAAAACTATTCAGACAATTCAAATGCAAAACATAAATTTTATTCAAAGAAAAAAAATTACTTACCGTACTGCCAATGGTCTATCCCCTAAGTCATCCTCATATTGATGCAATCTTCGAGGTGCCAAAAAAGGAAACCGATCCCAGGCCCAAACTTGTAGGAGTAAAAGAGGGCCTGACACACTCTTTCCATCGATGACCGCACTCTTGCATAGTTGTCTATATAACCACGCAAGGCATCCTGCTCCCCAACTGTATCTCCCTGCCTCCTCAAAATCTGCTAGCAGTGAGAGATACATCAAATGCACTTTGTTGCTGGACTTATCTGGAAATAACACACCTCCGATAAGTGTAAGGATGTATGCTCGAGCATACTGTTGGACAGCTACTTCATCAGCATCCTCTGGCATATTAGCAAAATTATTGAATTGTTCTGTTAACCAAGTCATGCTAAGACGCCCCCCTGACAGAACATTATTGTTAGTAGTAACTCCTAATAGGTCATAACAGAGAGCATGCCAATCATGTTCTAGTGACCCCGTCAATGCTCTACCATTAACTGGTAGTCCAAACTGTATGGCTATATCTTGGAGAGTAATTGTACACTCCCCATGTGGCATATGAAATGTGTGCGTCTCTTGTCTCCATCGTTCCACGAAAGCAGTAATCAAATGCCAGTCTAACTGAATAAAGTTCAAACAAGATACACCATAAAATCCAGACGCTCGTAAATAAGGAATAATACGAGGGTCTGGTTGTCGTCCATTTCTCCTGAGAATTGCTTCTCGACGCCTACACGCCAATACATCAGCGTACTCATCATGCCAAACAGTCTCAGATCGATGAGTGGGTTGTAGGTGTAAGATTGATGGGTCATAAGGTCCTGTGGTAATGTTGTCTTCCATCTAACAAAATATTAGTAAGTTAAGGTATATGTCGTCTTTAAAGTAAACATGCACAAAATATTAATAGTAAATATTATAAATTTAGTAAAAATGTAGTCTATATTAACATCCATAAAAAAATAGTAATAAACATTATGAATTTAAGAAATAAGTTGTCCTTACATTAAAAAAAGATAAAAAAGTACATACAGAATTTCTAATTATTATTATGGGTTAGGGGCTCGATAAGGACATTTTCGTCGATTGTGGCCTTCTTGTCTACAGATGCCACAGTGTATTTTCTCTCTAGGTCCCCCCCAATCCATCTCATTTTCTCTTCGTGAGGTACATGGTCGACCAAGACCTCTTTTCAATCTCTCATCGGGATAAATCTTGCAGAAGGTAGTGGTAGGCCAACAACTTTCATCGGGGATTGGTTCAAACTGTGGTGAATAACACGCATAATAAGTTGACATCTCGTAATAAGAATCTACGAGATCTAAGTAATCTATGCCAAGGGTTGTACATGCCGCAATGGCGTGCGAACACGGAATCCCATAACTTTGCCACCTATTGCATCTGCATGTCTTCCGAGTTAAGTCCACACGATACTTATTTCCCCCCATCAAAGTCCTTGGATTAATTGAAGTTGAGACGTCGACTAATCCCGTTGCATGGTTATAGACATTAACCTCATGTTGATTGGCATATTCTTCCTCGTCTCTGATCATGTCAACAGCATACCTATGAAGTATATGAAATTTTTTAATGGATGACATACAACATTTAGACATCAATATGCAGTAGTCTGAGTAATGAATTTCACCTTGTGAATCGTTGTTGGTTTTGAAGGGCAGCTTCTGCTTCGAGTCGATACTTTGCAAAATACTTGACGGCCTTATAAAACGTACATTGAAGCAATGCAGTAATAGGTAGCTTCCTCGCTCCTACAAAAATATTATTTATGCTTTCAGCCCCGTTCGTCGTTTTGTTTCCATAACGATGACCATCATCGTGTGATAACGTCCATTGTTTTGGGTCCAAAGAACTAAAGAACCTCAAACAATTTTTGTTCGCCAATTCGAGTTCAGCCATGCGTTCATTAAACTGCGGAACTTCAAACTCTGAACCTGCCTCAGTCACCAGGATCTTCAACGCTTCATCCTTGTACTTAGTATTAAAATTACTCGCAATATGGCGTAAGCAGAACCTGTGATGCGCATCTGCCCAACCGTTATTGGGGTTACGTACAGCAGATATGATGCCTTTGTGTCGATCTGAAATAAGACATAACCCAGCCCTCTTGCACACCACTTTATGCCATACATTGTACAGAAACCAACCCCACGTATCACTGCTTTCCTTATCTACTATAGCAAATGCTATAGGGTAAACGTGAGTATTTGCATCTAGTGTACTCGCTATCAACAATGTCCCACTATACTTTCCATATAAGTGGGTTCCATCTATCAAAACAAAAGGTCTGCAATGTTTGAAGCCTTCAATAGCGGGTCCAAATGCCCAGAAAACACGATCAAATACTTTTTCCATTGTGCTACCCTCTACATCAAGAGTACGCATCACCACTTCTGTTCCAGGATTAGTAACCTGTAAGATATTAAGCCATTTGGGAACCAAATTGTACGAGTCAAACCAGTCCCCATATGCGTATATCATCGCTTTTCTTCTCCCCTCCCATACTCTTGAATATTTAACATCATACCCATATTTCTTTGTAATTATCTTCTGTAATGTTTGCACTTTTACACACGGGTCACTCTTAACGACATTACATATCTCATGGGCAATCAGATTAGAGTCTAATTGAGTATGATCTTGACTCACTCTTGCATAAACACAAGAATGGGGGCCGTTGTACTTGGTGATTTCAAATCTCCCATGTTTTTTAATAAGTTTAGCACGAAGGTGCCATGTACATCCAGCACCATATCTAATACACTTTACTTCCCAAAGATTCCTCTTAGACTCAATTACTTTGAAGTTTTGATGTCGACAAACAGAATATTCCTTCACCGCATTTTGTACGTCACTCTTCATTTTATAAATCATGCCTTCAATGAAATAATCAGTTTCCCTATTTCGTTGCTCGATACTCGTATCAGGCATATAATGCATATCATCTTCATTTATTTGAGTGAAGAAAGAAGGAATATCATGAACGCCATAACTCCCTTCGAGGTCCCCTATATCACTACAATCATCGTCTATTTCATCTGAGATTGGTTCATTGGTGGTCATAGTATAGACACAATTCTCATCAACGTTTAGTTTAGAAATGAAAAGGTCTATCGGATTTGGGAGAGAGGGAGCTATGTTCATCATAAACCTAAAATCAGGTTCACTTCTCAGGGAGATAGGAACATAGAATGTAGAATCTCCAATAGTACTCCCGTACCTAAATATAACCTCTAACCCCACGTCCTTATCTATGGATAATGCATTACACAACCTCTCTATAAATGTGTCGAAAGTAATATCCTGGTCAAAGTTTATTTGACCACAGGATGCCACATCATACTCTATGCCATGTGGTCCATTAACGATGTTCCCATCGATATAACATAGAAATTCAATTTCCATGGTGATATGCAATTCAATCTGACAATTAAAAAAAAAATATATAAGTAAATAATAAACATGGTAAAATGATTTTAGTGGTTTATAAGATTAGTATTATGTTTTAGGGTTATATAGGTTTAGGGTTTACGATTTTAAAAGCCTATGACTATGATTTTAGAGTTTATGGGAATACTTTTTTATGGATTTATGATTTGAGTGTTTTTTGGATTTTAAGACTTTGTAGGGTTTATAGTTTAGAGTTTGGAATATTAATATTAAAAGTTTTTGAAGGGTATTATGATTTTTTTTTTAATTTTAAGTCTTTTTAAGATTTAAAGTTTTAGGGTTTATTAGTTTTAGGGTTTATGGTTTAGTGGTTTATAAGATTAGTATAATGTTTTAGGGTTATATATGTTTATGGTTTAGGGTTTAAGGTTTAGAAAGCCTATGACTAGGATTTTAAAAGCCTATGACTATGATTTTAGGGTTTATGGGAAGACTTTTTACGGATTTACGATTTGAGTATTTTTTGGATTTTAAGACTTTGTAGGGTTTATAGTTTAGAGTTTGGAAGATTAATATTAAAAGTTTTTGAAGGGTATTGTGATTTTTTTTTAATTTTAAGTCTTTTTAAGATTTAAAGTTTTAGGGTTTATTAGTTTTAGGGTTTATCATTTAGTGGTTTAGAAGATTAATATTATGTTTTAGGGTTATATTTGTTTATGGTTTAGGGTTTAAGGTTTAGAAAGCCTATGACTAGGATTTTAAAAGCCTATGACTATGATTTTAGGGTTTATGGGAAGACTTTTTACGGATTTACAATTTGAGTATTTTTTGGATTTTAAGACTTTGTAGGGTTTATAGTTTAGAGTTTGGAAGATTAATATTAAAAGTTTTTGAAGGGTATTGTGATTTTTTTTAAATTTTAAGTCTTTTTAATATTTAAAGTTTTAGGGTTTATTAGTTTTAGGGTTTATCATTTAGTGGTTTAGAAGATTAATATTATGTTTTAGGGTTATATTTGTTTAAGGTTTAGGGTTTAGAAAGCCTATGACTAGGATTTTAAAAGCTTATGACTATGATTTTAGGATTTATGTGGAGACTTTTTTCAGATTTATGATTTTAGGATTTGAGGTTTTAAGACTTTTTAAGATTTTATGGCTTTGGATTTTTATTCATACATTAATATACTAATCTAAGTGCACATGTATCGACACATTATTGTTACTATATTATAGAACACAAATATACAATTATAGAACACAAATACGACAATTATTTATCTATTTTTTTTTTTGTTCTATTATATTTTTTTACATTATTTTTAAATGTGTTTTAAAACTAAGTTTTAAAACTAAGTTACTTTGTTTTTTAAAATAACATTTTTTTATTTAAAATAAACTGTAATTTTTTTTTTATATATTTTTTTTAATAACATTTTTTTATTTAAAATAAACTGTAATTTTTTTTTTTATATATTTTTTTTAACAACCTTTGTGTAACAATGGTTTATTTTTAAACATTTTTTATAAATTATTTTAAATCTTTTATGTTTTTAATCACTTTTTTAAATTTTAATTCATTAACATTTTTTTTTTTAAATATTCTGTTTTTTGAAATTTTAATTCATTAACATTTTATCTTTTTTAAATATTCTGTTTTAAAACAAATTTTTTAAACAAAATACGTTTTTTTTTTTTTTTTTTTGGCATATTGAATACAATGCAATTTGAATTTTTTTATTATTCATCCTAAAAAATGCATATTTATTCAATATAAAATCTAAATCTTTTGAAAACTAAACGAATCCGTTAGAACAAAATATAATCTTGCACTTTTTAAAATTTTAATTCATCAACATTTTTATTTTTAAATATTCTGTTTTTAAGCTATTTTTTTAAAATACTTTTTATTTTTTATTTTTCTTCAATAAATAGGTTTTTTTTTATTATTATTATCTTTCTTCAATAAATAATCTAAAAAGTGTAAAAATTTATTGCATACATCTAACTAAATTTTTAACAATAAATCATTTATACCTTTGTAGCGATCTTCCTATGTATTCAACAGAAACAAATTCTTCCTTCAAGCTCTATTTTCACTGTAAAAAATATTATAAACAATAATTAGTTAATTAAAGGGTAAAATATATATAAAAAAAACATAATAAAATTAAAACATAACCTGATTTGTGGACCCGGAGTAAAAGAAGAAATTCAAAATTTAAAAAATGTAGAGAGGGGAGAGCCTTAAAATTAAAAAAAAAAGTAGAGTGTGAGAGGAACTGTAAAAAAAAAATTTCAAGAGGATAACAGAAGAGTTTTAGAGAGAAAAGAAAGGAGATTTTAGAAATTTGGTTTTGGAGAGGAGAGAAGAGAGGAGGCTGGGTAAAAATTTCGAAATTTGTTTGGATAGGAAAATTTTGTTTTGGAAAGAGAAGAGAGAAAATTGGTTTTGGAGAGGAGAGAAGAGGGGAGGCTGGTAAAATTTTTGAAACGCGGAGTTCACAAATTTGTTAAGAGGGGTTAGAGATTTAAAGGGAGGGGTGCGCGGGTTGAAGTAGCGCACCCCATCTACCAGATTAATGACCATTCAATTGAATGGTCATTCGGTGGTGGCAGATGTCACATCCCATCCGTCAGGCGCGTCAGGCGCGTCACATCGTCAGGCGGCTACAACTTCACATCGTCAGGCGGCTACAGCTTTAGTCACATCAGCATCGCGTCAGGGAGGTAAGCTGCGCGGGTTCAACCCGCGCATTTCAAACGGCCGTGAGGTAAGCTGTTATCGACTTCCATTGACTGCGCGTCTTGAACCCGCGCAGTCCAGTGGCATTTTTTGACTGGTCTTGGTGCGCGGGTTGAACCCGCGCACCCCTAATAAGACAAATTTTTTACCTATTTCTCGAAATAGTTTCAGATTCTACCTATTTTTGTAATAAGTTTCTAAAACAGCCCCTCCCACCTAAATAACCCCTTGTGGCCCGAGTACGCCAAATCAAAGTATGAGCAGCAAAGTTTAACTTTTTATTGACGATGAAGAAATTTGATATACATTTACTATAGTGATGTGTTTGGAGAGCATCAACAAAACTTGTATTTCATTTGAAAATAATTTTAATTATTTTTGTATTTGTGATATATGTTTGAAGAGATCAACAAAAGCTTGTATTTAGTCAACCAGAATGTAATTGAACTAGTTATATACTTATATACGATGTTGAACTAAAATAAAAAAAAAAAAATTAACATATTTTATTTTTCTTAAAAAAAAAAATGTCTCTTATAATTGAATTTGTTATGGATAAAAGCCTATTTTCAGTTCCGGTGAGAGTCTTAAAGAGGGCATGAAGTCTCGTTGCTCGAAGAGGTAGTGCTCACCTCGAGAGTTGGTCCTCCTAGCCAACTACCTAATGGGGAAATGCGATGGTCGACCAGCCTTATAGGTGTACGACGTTGGCACCGCAACCAATGTACCTCCCACTATAAAATATGAAGGTTCACTCTTCTATTGGGTAAGCAATTCAATACGGACTATGTTTGTGCTCGGTTATATCTAATCTTTTCTCTCACTTAAGCTTCAGAGTGCATTAGACCGAGCATTAAATCGGTGCGAGATCCATTATTTGAAGGTCAAGTCAGATAACCTCTCACAATGCCAATCGAAAAGAGTTAGTAACATGCACTAACATAATTCATCTTGGCATTATTGAATTAAAATAAATAAATAAACAAAGGGTTCTTAAAACATTAGTTGTTTTTAAATAGCATTAAAAAAAATCAATTTTGGAAAATTGAACTAAAATTTTAAAATGTTTTATAGAGAAGGAAAAACAAAACAAAGTAACTACAAAGCTTAATTTCGTAATAAAACATAAGATTAAAAATAAAATTGTAGTTAAAAGAAAAAATCCTCTTGAAGTTGTTACTTTTGCCTTTTATAGAATCTTTATTGTCTAGAATGTTTGGGAGAGAACAAGATTAAATCTATTAGAAAAAGAAAATATATATTCTGTTTACGAAAAATAATTTGACAGAGAAAGATATTTAAATTCCATATTTTCATAAATTTTAAATATGTGAAGATCTAGAATCTGAAAAAAATGTAAACTCGTATATGATTTTCAAAGAAAATCTTAGCCACAAAATCCAAAACAAACCAAAGAAATAACCACCAAACAAAATAAATTGAATTCATTTGATTCAATAAATATACAAATAGGAAAAATCAATCAATAAACAAATAAGAAATTGGATATGGACAAGGCATCAAACATGTTTAGTGTCTTGAATTAACTTCAACTTTAAATTTATAGTGCCTATGAAATTTAATTCAAAAGTAAAAATGCATGTTTTTTTCTTTATTATCGGCACTATCAATCCCGTGAAAAGTCTATAGTACTTTTTCACTCATCTCCCTAAATTCCTGATTCTTCCTATCGCTACAATTTTTACTCTTTACGAATTGTGATGGCCATTTTACTTCTCGAGAAAAAAAAAAGCACATTTTTAAAAATTCGCAAGGGAGAACGTAGATTGCAAGGGAAAGATACTAATGAATTTTTCACAGAGTGAATAGTTTTGATGATCACGAGCATAAAATACTCATTTAAAAAAAAGTGGTACATTTTGACTCTCAAATTAGGTAATCCGTTAAAAAAAAAAAAAAAAAAAATCCTTATCTAGTATGCCATTTTTTGTTTTAGAATATAAATCATTTTTTGAGTGAAAGATGAGAGAAATAGTATTTATCTCTATCATCCATCAGAATTTTTAATTGGGTAACAAAATGACCCCTTTTTTATTTTTTATTTATAAAAAAATAAAAAAATAAAAAAATGATCCAATTTTTCCACTAATGCAAATATGGAGGTTTACTTTTTACCATTAAATATCACTGGTACAAATGGTATCATCGCTGGAATACATTTTTTTTTTATTAAAAGATAATTAAATGTATAAAAGAAATAAAGGAATAATATGATAATTCAATGTAGTATTTAATTACATTTTCAAACTAAAGCTTAAAATAAAAATTTAGATTATGTTTAAAGAATATAACACTACAAAAATAGGGGTATTTTCACAGATGACCCTCTTGCATTCTTTAATATTTTTAGACCTCCGTCACGAAAATAATATTTTTTTTTGTCCTTTTGCTGACGTCATCAACACTCGTTTTCGGAGCACACACGTTCGCGAGAAAAAAAGTCTATAATACCCTTTGTTGAGTACGAAGATACTATAGTCGTCTCCTCACGATCGTTTTCAGCAAACACGTGCTCATGTTCAGTAAAGATAAAAAAAATATATATTTTTTCAAAAAGCGAGTCAATTGAAATTACGATGCATAATGAAGATGATGACTAAAAATATTCCTACAAAAATACAAATGTGGGCTACAATCTATCCAAAAAAAAAAAAAAAAAAAAAAAAAAAAAAGTTGGTAATGCTAACTAAATCAATCAATCAAGGCTTTTGATCACTATTCATAGGGTTGGAGTTAATAAAAACTAAATCAATTTAATGCTAGAAATGCAACCAATGGATATTTTAAAAGGAATATTTAATTAAAAAAAATGATTATTATCCACATTAGTACAATATTATCTACTTTGAGTATAAGTTTTCCGTATTTTACTTTTAGTTTCACTCAAAAATAATTTTATGAATGAAGATAAATGTTCTCATTAATATATCATGAATCTCTCTTCTTTCCTAGGTTAATGTGAGACTTTATTTGCACTCCTTAACAATATTTTCTTCGAACAAAGTGTCACATTTGAGCTTCTCTAGAACAAATTCGTCCACTACAAACAAAGTTCATTATGAGACCAACATTCAAATAGAGCACAAGCACAAGTCAAACTTTCTCTTATTCAATGTGAGTTGGAGAACATTCAGATAGGACAAGATCGAGGCTCACTAATTATCTTTGTTCGGAATATGAGAATTTCACCATACCATTTGTTAGGAACAATGTGCTTCCACATATCACTTAAAAGGCCTTCATAACAATAAAAATAATTATCTTTACTTATATATCATACCTATTTTTCTAACTAGGGGAAATTTTGTTTGAACAATGTTGTTTAGATAAAAAACCAGACAAAGACTGGTAAAAAAATAAGGTACAATGGTGGAGAGGGAGATGGGGTGCGAGTGTTTGTGGAATGAAGACAAGTGGACAAACCTTACAACACTCCAAATGATATAACAAAACATATCATTCATGGCTTTGAGTTTCCTATTGCATTTCCATGTGATGTTAGAATCTTGGTCCCACCTATTATAACTCCAAACTTGTTAGATTCTTTTCTAACGTTATAAACATAGAGATAGAAATTGAGACAGGTTCTTGTTTCTCGTTTATTTATTTCTTGTTTCTCCTTTTCTTTTTTTTCCTCATTTTTCTTATACTTAATTTTAGTTTAGGAATTTGGTTCATGTAATTTGGTTTCATTTCATTTTAGTTCTTATTACGGCCTACCTCAGCCGTTAACGTCACGATCCATTTCTTCAAGAAGTCGAGGCCACGACACAAACATCAGACGAGTCAACGACCTAAGGACGACCCTAAAACTCCAAGGGTCCGAAATTAACAACTCACTCGAGGATCCGCTGTTGCCAGGCTGCCTCTCGATCAACATGAGAAGTGATCGACAAGACATTCGACTCACCTGACGAGACAGTGGCACAGCAACGCCCCCAATCCCCTCGGAAATCGGGGAACGACAGTACCCGTCATCATGACAAGGCACACGGGTCGACTCCGGTCGGTCCGTATCTCCTCATTCTGGTTCAAAAACCACATGATGGCAGACCGACATAACCAACCAGGGACGCTCCCTCCTCACCATTTATAAATACCCCTCCCGATCAGGGAAAGGGAGGTACGTGATAATGCGTAATTCTACGCAATCTCTCTTTCACTCATATTTATGCTCAGACCTTTCTGATTTAAGCATCAGAGTCTTGTGGGCCTACCCCACACTGGTGCAAGTTTTACACTTTCCTCTCTCAAGCAGGTACCCTACTCCATCACCGGCGGCCACCTGCGACGGAGCACACGGAAGTTCGGGGAAGTCCAAAATATTGCGCAAACCGTTCTAGTACTCTCAAAGTTTAATTTTAGTTTATGTACTTTCAGATGTTCAATTTTAGTCCCGGTACTTTCAATAAAATCTTAAAATCGGTCTCTACAATTTGTTTATTATTAACTTTTTTAAGAAAAAACCAATATGAGTATAGCTCAACTGACATAATGTATGAACTATGAGTGAGAGGTCTCAAGTTTGAATCTCCCTCCCCACATGTTTTCAAAAAAAAAAAAAAAAATCTAAGAAAATTAATCTCTATTAGTCTTTCTCTTTATCAATTTTGAAAATATGTTTACATTTTTCATTGTAATTATTATTATTATTTAACTAATTTTGATAAAAAATTAAATGTAGGGACACATTTTAAGTTTATTAAAAGTGCATGGACTAAAATTGGACCCTTGAAAATATATAGACTAAAATTACATGAACTAAAATATGAAGTGAAACCTAATTACAGGGACCAAATAATATTTTAACCTCTAATTTATTATTTAACAGAAGTTCTATGTTTATCTTGAAACATGAACAAAATGAGTCTACCTTATGTTCAAATAAATTACAAAAGATTAATGGTGAGAACTAAACAGTTTATTTTTTTATTTTTTTTATTTTTTTAGAGATCCAACTAAAATAAACTTTAATAACTATTTAGTTTTTTATATGTTTATTTTATCATGATTCTTTAACAATGATTTTCCTTTTTTATAAGGATTTTTTTTTTTAGTTTTCAAAATTTAGCTTGAATTTTAAAAATATTTATAAAAGTAGATAACAAAACAATGAAATCCGACCATAAGTGAAAGAAGTGTTTATAAGTTTAATTTTAAAAACCGAAGGATTATCAAATAAAGTGTTATAAACTTAAGGAAGGATTTAAAATTAAACGTAATTGTGTAGTTAAAGACAAAAGTGGTCGATTCCAAAAACCTATAATTTTTCTATTACAACAAATGAGTTATGTTCATGCATGTTAGCACAAAAACCAGTTAAAAAAAATTAATTTCAGTAAACTCAATTACCAAACTTTGGTAAACTCAGTTTAATCTATGTCCACATCTACAGCTCAATAATAGCAACTCATGTTAACAGCGAAGAAGAGTTGGCCCCCTTTCAATCACACATCTTCATCATCATTAATGTATATATGAAATCATGTCCCCAACACTTCTACCATGCACCAAAATACATGGTAACAACTCATCAATTAAATTCATAAGTTTTTTTTACTCAATTTAATTATCTCATACATATTGTCAAATATTAAATTTAGAGTATCCAAGTTTTTTTTTTTTTTTTTTTTTTTTTTAATTATTATAGAGGATTTGAACCTCGCTCGCATATACCAGTTGAGTGCATCATAACATAAATTTAAACTTTTTTTAATTAATAATTCATACATTTACATTATGTCAGTTGAGTACATCATACTTAAATTTAAATTTATGATATTTTGATCAATAAGTTGAGTGCAAAATAGCTTAAATCTAAATCCATAATCCAAATACATAGAAAAAATCAACAAAAAAAAAATCAATGTTATTTTTTTTAACTACTTCACGGTGAATCTTTCAAAGTAGGAGAGAATTCAACTTCTACAACTTTAAAACACCACGTTGCCATGCACATGTAACTTTTAAAATTTTAAATAATTTGAGTAAATAAAACAAATTTATAATAATTTTTTCTACCTTATCCGTTAAATAGTACAAGAGCGATGGAATAGACGGTGATCTCCAAAATTGAAAATTGTATTCTCCATTTCATAGAGTCGGAGAGATCTAATAGCTAGCGGAGGAAAGAGAAAATCCCCTACTAATGGAGAACCGGAGAACCACAGATCAAGGACGACCATGAAGATGAAAGCTAGCCTCCACCCCTCAATTGATGGATGATGAACGTGGATGCCTCATATAGTGTGGATTCCAGACAAGTGGGCATCTAGTGAGTTGTTCGGGACCACCAAAGTTCTATCAAGTACTTGACATGTTGTCGTGCGTTAAGTGACCAGTTCGATATCAAATTAATCATAGAAGATGTTTATGCTTGTATATTAATATTTATAATTTACTATTGATAATTAAATTAAAAACTTTGTGAGACATTGGGTTACTATTATTTTGTCAACTAAAAGAGCATAAATTTGTAATAGATGTCTATGCTTTTGTATTTTCAACAAATATTGGGAAATTACATTGATTATAAAAGAACAAAAAAAAAAAAACAATAACGAAAAACAATTAAGACCCAAGCCAGCTACACACTCATTCCTTTAAATGGATTCATGAAGATTGTAGCACGCTCGCAAAAAATTATATTCCGCAAAAATTTGGATTTATAGACGTAATGTTCTCACAAACCAAAAGACAAGAACTAAATGAGTCATGAGGAACATCGACTAGTGTTCGAAGACTCGCAGAAATTTATATTGTATGGTCAAGAACAATGAACAATACGGTAATCATACCATCAGGGGAAAGGGAAACCTTGAGAGGTTTTGGCTTGTTCTGCGACGAGGACGACCACATAGTGGGCTGAGTTTTGTTAAAGGATTGGGGATGGGTTGAAGAAATAAACTGGTTCTTGAAGCGAGGAAATGAATAAACAGTGGGTTGAGTTTTGTTTGGATTGGGGATGGGCTGAAGAAATAAACTGGTTCCTTGAAGCGAGGAGAGGAAATGAAGAAAGAACAGTGGGTTGAGTTTAATTTGATGGCTTCTTGAAGCGAGGAGAGTTGAGCGGGAAGAAAGGATTGGGGATGGGCTGAAGAAATAAACTGGTTCTTGAAGCGGGGAGAGGAAATGAAGAAAGAACACAGTGGGTTGAGTTTCTTGAAGCGAGTAGAGTTGAGCGGGAAGAAAGGAAGAAATAACAGTGGGAAACAAAACTATTTAATCATAAAATTTCAAATGAGGGGATTAAAGTCACTATCTTTACATAATTAAGGGTGTGTTTGGATTGATTACTAAAAAAATGTTTTTGAAACAATGCATTTTTTTTAAAAACATTTTTCTAGAAATGTTTATAATTAATTAAAATACTCATGTGTTTGGTTACATTTTCTCAAAAGTGTTTTTATCAAGCGTGTTTGGTTTGATGTTTCTCTTAATGTCAAATTACTATAAGGACAATTATTATTAAATAATATGAATTAATAAGTTTAAATTTATATTTGTCGTTTAGAGTTTAGGGTTTACTATTGTTGATGGTCGGGGTCGGGGTCTGGCGGTTAGGGTCAGAGTCGGGCAGTCGGGGTAAGGGTCGGGTGGTCGGGGTCAGGGTCAGGTGGTCGGGGTCGGGGTCGAGTTCGGACAGCCAGAGTCAGGGACGGGGTGGAGCAACCAGGGTTAGGGTCGGGGTCGGGGTCGGGTGGCCGGCGGTGGTCGGGGTCGGGGCCGAGGCTGGGCTCGGGGTCGGGGTTGGGTCGCGGTCGGGATCGGGGCCAGGGTCGCGGTCGCGGTCGGGCAGACGGGGTCGGGGTCGAGGTCGGGTGGTCAGGGTCGGTTTCAAGGTCGGGCGGTCGGGTGGTCGGGTGGCCAGGTCTGGGTCGACGGTGGTAGGGTCGGGGTCGGGTGGCTGGGGCGGCGGGGGTCGGGTGGTCGGGTCGGCGGTGGTCGGTGGTCGGGTGGCCGGGTCCGGGCCGACGGTGGTAGGGTCGGGGTCGGGTAGCCGGGGTCGGTGTTGGGGTCGGGGTCGGGTGGTTGGGTTCTGACCAGCGGTGGTAGGGTTAGGGTCGGGTGGCTGGGGCGGCGGGGGTCGGGGTCGGGGTCGGTGGCCTGGGCCGGGGCAACAGAGGTCGGGTGGCCGGGCTGGGGCGGCGGTGGCCGGGGTCGGGGTCGAGGCCAGGATAGGGGTCAGGGTCGGGCGGTCGGGGTCAGAGTCGGGCGGTTGGGATCGGTGTAGGGGTCAGGGTCGGGGTCGGGTGGCCGGGGCCGGGGCAGCGAGGGTTGAGTGGTCGGGGTTGGGGGGCCGAAGCGGGGCGACGATGGCGGTGGTGGTTCGGGTCGGGTGGCGGCGGCGGTGGTCGGGGTCGGGTGGTGGCGGCGGTGGTCGGGGTCGGGTGGCGACGGCGGTGGCCAGGGTTCGGGTGGCAGCGGCGGTGGTCGGGGTCGGGCGGTCCGAGTGAGGCGACAGATGGCCGAAGTGGGGAGGCGGTGGGCTGCGACGGGTGGCCGGAGTTGGACGGTGGTGGTCGGAGTTTGGAGGCGGTGGTCGACGACGATCGGAGATGGTCGGTAAGGGACGGCGGTGGTCGAAAGAGGTTGGTTGGTGGAGAAAATTTAAAAGAGGAGTGTGAGGGTATTTTGGTAATTTTAATACAATATGAGAATTAAGTAGGTTTTTCAAATAATCACCCAAAAACATTTTTTTCAAAAGTTAATATCAAGTGTTTCATCCAAAATGCATTATTTCAAAAACTCATTCTCCAAAAATTCATTTTGGATGGTTGTCAAACACTTCAATTTATTCCAAAATGATTTTTTGCAAAAATTAAACACTTAGGAATCTAAACCAAACACACCCTAAGATCGAGAAAATTTGGTTGCACTGGTGTATCCAAAGTCCAAATACACATAAATTGAGTTTGTTTTTGACATATTTTTTAAATTATGAAAAATACTCGTAACTAGGTTTTGGTTATATAGTCTAAATATTTTTTAAAGGTGGGTTCAAATGACTTTGGAAATAGCAATTCTCTTTCCCAAATATTTTATGCAATAACTAAAAGTTCTGATTAAAAAAAAAAAAACTCTAAAGTGCTCTTCTAAAAAAAAAAAATTAAAAAGAAAAAAAAAAAAAAAGTGCTTAAAGGCAATGTTTACACTTAATTAATGTCTTTTTCCAAATATATTAATAGAAAAACCATTTCATTTGAAATCTTTACATCTAATAGTTATTCTATACTTACACGGTAGATGGCAAAAGAACTTTCGCCGATCTCAATTATTTCTATATTTTGAATTCAATTGGAAATCAAAATCAAATCCAAAATCTAAAACCAGTTTAGTTCATTCGGAAGAAATCCTTCCAAATGTTCGAAGAGTCTGTTTTGAAAAAAAAAAATGAAAAATAGTCAAAATTGAAATCAAATTTTACTCGGTAGGATTCAGGGGTTAGATTTATTTAGAGCTTGGTGATTAAAGAGATATTTTAGTGTATAACATCGTTTTAGATTTTAGTATTTGACTATTTTTTAAATAAAAAAACATGTAATTTTTTTTTTTCAAAATTGTCAGTTAAAAATAACCTGCTTCTTGCTTGGTTCGGGTTTAGTGAAGAATTTAATCAATTTGAACCGATATTAGAAGAAAAAAAATCGATCTAGCTGCTAACCCGAAATCCATTATTCACTTGTAGATATCGTTGCAGCGACTGCCGTAATTGCAACTTGGAAACCAAGAAATGGCAGAAGAGTCCACCCCGAACCTGAATCAAATCGCTCGTATTCTGCCATCAACGGCGGCGGCCGGACGAAGGAGCAATGCGAGGATATGATTCGAAGAAGTCTCCGAAGTACGAACAACAAATTAATTATTTCCTCCTCTCCTCAACATTTCGGAGTTTTGGACCCACCTACAAATTTCCGAGGTTTAGGGTTTTAGACTTTTGTTTATTCGCTGAGAATTCGAAAATTAGCAATTCCTTTTGTTTTCTCATACTCCCTTACCAATTCTATATGCGTTCCAAGTTTCTATTCTGAATCTAGGGTTTATTCCAATGGGTCATTGAATCTATTTCTGCGTCTTTCAGCTCCGATGGTGAAATTCTTGAAAGAATTTGAGAATTAAAGTATTTGATTTCTCAATATTCTCGAGGTTGATTTTTATTTGGAGTGCCCAATAAAATTCAAATAATTTTACGATGGTATTGTGTCACTCATAATTATTGGTCATTATTCTTTGTTATGAATAATGATGAGTAAACAAATTAGACATTTTAAAATTTTCAAAATAAAATATTCTTCTACAAAATGTCATTTTTTTAAAATTATTACAAGAGATTTTTTTTTTTTTTTGAATTCTGATAACAAGAGAATTAAATATTCGTTCATGGAACGTCGTGGAGTGGAATGGGGGAAATGGAAGAGAACCAGAGGGAGAGGTGCAGTTGAGGAAATGAAATGGGAGGAAAAGTTTTTTTTTTTAGATTTTCTTCATTTCTTCTTTATTTTATTTTTAATAACAAAATTCATTTATTTTCATAAAACAAAATTCAACTTAATCTCTTTTGACCAATTAAAAATCTTTCCTCTCATTTTAAAACACTTTTAAAACCAAAGCTCAACTCTTTTCTCAAAAAGTAGTGCGGTTTATTGAATTGGAGGGACTAAACTGAAATGTTAATTTGTCAAGATTAGAATCCTTAAACAACAAAGTCTAGTTAATTTAACGTTAACGGACCAGAAGATCTTAGAGACATATTTTATTCCAAATTACCCTCATTTCTGAAACGCGGGGCGTTACATGTTTACCCGTGACTCTTGACTTTTTGTTGACTCTTGACTTTTTGTTGCGACGGTGTTTGTTTACTCCTGTCCTCCAACTTTGAATTTTTTTATAACTACGTACCATTGCTAACTACATATCTTTCATTCGAGATGTATGCCGAACAAAACTTTCCGTTTTCATTCGAGATGTATGCCGAACAAAACTTCCCGTCTTACGCCTATGCACCAAATCTCAGACACACAAAAGAATCTCGGAACTGTTGAAAAAATAGGTTCTTCAAAATTCTCAAATCAGAACCCTTGAAAACTCTTGGCTAACTACGTACCATTGAAAACTCTTGGAAACTCTCGGCTAACTACGTACCATTGAAAACTCTTGGCTAACTCATTTTTATTTGAGTAGTGGAATGTGAATGAATTTCAATCATTGAGAAAGTTTGAGGAAGACCCATCTGAGAAGTCATTGAAAGAAAACTCAATTTCACAAATTACAAGAAAAAAATTGTGAACTTGACCTCTGCAATTCTCCTTATCATTTTTGTAGAATGTGAATGAATTTCAACTATGAAGGAAGTTTGAGGAAGACTCGTCTAAGAAGCCATTGAAAGAAAACCCAATTTCACAAATTACAAGAAAATAATTTTGTAAGCTTCAATTCCCCTTATAATTCCGTGAAAAATGTCCCACATCCTAAAAATAATTAAATGTCAGCAAAAAAATGCCCTTTGCAATTTGTGAGTTTGACCTTTACTAGAATGCTGGAAGAATTTGAAGGCAAAAGCTGCCCGAAAGAGAGGGGAAGATGAGTTTGGATCATACGAGGAATATTTTGTAGATTTGGATTTTATTGACCTTTTAGAGGAAAATGAAATAATTTTTAGACCCTATTTTATTTTTTAAATCAACCGAATAAAATTGGAATAAAATCTAACATTTTTTTAATAATTATTTTTAGGATCTAGGATACCGAATAAAAATAGGGGAGAAAAAGATGAAATGATTTTTTTTTAGGAAGGATTGATAGGAGGATAAAATGAGGAGAGAAATGTTAAGAGAGAAGATGAGTAAATAAAAAGGAACACCAAACTTAATTTTTAAAAAATTGACATAGATGAGATCTAAAAAAAAAAAAATCATTCATCATGATTTCTCTGCCCTCTTAGATATACTAGGATGAGATTTAGGTTCATTAGAAAAGTAAAAAAACAAAAACAAAAACAAGCCCAATTGTTTTATTTTAAGAAAAAGTTCAGCCCACATTGTTTCTTGAGGAAAGGGAAAAAAAAATAAAAAAAAAAAATTCAACGCATTTCTAAATTTAAAAAAGAAAGAAAGAGGAAAACCTAACTCGGGACATCACTTCTTCTTCTTCACACCGTCTCCTCCCGTTCACTGCAGCCGGCGCCGTCGTCTTTCTTCAGCTCGTGCCGGCGCCACCATCGGGGTTCTTCCGTCCGTGCCGCTACAACCTCCCTCCTTGCGGGTCTGCACTGATTTTCTACCCCTTGTTGTTACAGGTATTCTCCCAATGTTCATCTATGTCTTTCTTCTAACTTGAAAAACACAAATTAGAACTTCTCTAATGAAACAATGGAGGAGTTGTTTGATTTTTTGTTTTATTTTTGTAATAACAATATCCGAATAGCAACGAAAAGTAAACGGTTTGTGTTTCGCTGTTCTGATTCGAACATGAATCAGTCAGTCATCCAATTATCTTCAGAATATTTCTATTAAAAACATCAACTGAATTATTATTATCTCTAATTTAAAGATGACGAAGAAGACGGAAAGGAAGGTAAATGTGTCTGGGAAACCGAAGCATTCTCTAGACGTTAACAGAAGCGATGGGAAGAATAATTCGCGTACCGCCGCCACTGTGCGACGTCTCAAGATGTATAATACGAGGCCGAAGCGTGATCGGAAAGGGAAGGTGTTGAAGCATGAGCTTCAGTCTAAGGAGTTACCTGACACGCGGATTCAACCTGATCGCCGCTGGTTCGGTATGTTGCATTATATCCCTTGGTGTTTTTCATACATGCCTCATTTATTTTTCTGCTTTTCTTTTTGATTTGCTCTGTTTTTTTATTTTTTTTTTATATCCGTGAGTGTCCGAATCAACCCTTGCATGACCCAAGAAAACTCGTAAGGTTATTAAATCTTAGGTAGGTGGCGATCATGGTTTGAACCCATTCCATCTAAACCATTTATTATTGTCAAGGCCCTTATGATCACTCACAAAGTTGTTATTGGTTGAGGTTGTTGGAGGAAGGGTGAACATCGCCTATTGTTTACATTTTAGCTGATTAGAAGAAATCCTTTTGGGTTTATTTTTATTAGAGTAATAATTGAGTGTTGGCAAATGATGGATAAATTATTGAGGCAGCTGGAACAATGTGGCTCACAGTTAGGTACATGAGAGATTACAAAATGTATTCCAAATTGTTATTAGAAGCTGCTTACAAAAAGTTTTCCTATTTTTTTTTTTTATATCCTCGAGTGTCCGGGCCAGCTTACGCGCACACCTCAACTAATCTCACGGGACAACCCTCCTGACCCTACAACATTTGACTGCCAAGGAAACTCCTAAGAAATTAATTCTCAAGTAGGTGACCACCAAGATTGAAGATTGAACCCATTCCCTCTAGGAGGGCTTTAATTGTCCCAAGGTCCTTCATGACCACTAGGCCAATCCTTGATGGTTAATCATTTTTTACTGTTGGTGCCATGCCTACATCTCTCTCCTTGTTCATTATTAAAAGAAGTTGTATTCTTAATGCTGTCATGCTGCATGTTGATAAGATTTTGGAGAGTAATCTTAATGATCTATATTTCCTTGAATTGACAGGGAATACTAGAGTTGTAAACCAGAAAGAGCTTGAATTTTTCCGTGAAGAGCTTACAAAACGGATGTCATGTAGCTATAATGTGATTTTGAAGGAAAAGAAACTGCCCTTGTCCCTATTGAATGATCATCAAAAGGTAGAAGACATATTTTCTACAACTCGTTGATTTGAAGTGTTTTTACATTAATTTTATCATTTATGTTTTAGATGAGGTGCACATGTATTAGCGTGTTTATCTCTGCTGCCAATCTTAGCTCTTTTATTGCATATTCTTATCAAGACTAAAAGATTATCTTTTACACAAATTGGGTGTGTTTGGGTTGCTATCTCTCACTTTCCCATATGGTCTTATTCTTTTATTCATATAGATGATGCTTTGAATGTTCTATGATATCCTTGTGTATGCTAAGATACCTTGTTATAAGGAAATCCTGTAGTAAACTAAGAAAGACAGTTTTCAACTTCAGTCTGCTAATACGGTACTTTTATCTCTGAAGCAATCAAGAGTCCATCTTCTCGATACAGAACCTTTTGCGGATGCATTTGGGCCAAAGGGAAAGAGAAAGCGACCAAAGCTTTTGGCTGCTGACTATGAGTCACTACTTAAAAAAGCTGATAAGTCCCATGGTATGAAATATTTAGTTCAGTCTCTTGCATTTGTGGATTTGAGTAAACAAGTGTTTTTCTAGGATTTTAAAGTCTAGTTGTCAATAACTGTGGTATTCCTTTTAGGAATTTGTTTCTTTTGAACATTTGTTATTTCTTTTCATTATATCAATGAAAAGTTTGCATCTTGTCAAAAAATAGAAAAAAAGCAATGGTATTCTTTTTATGCGAAGAGACATATCTGATAATGCTGTTCTCAATACTGCCTATTCTTTATTCTTCAGATGACTTTGATGAAAAGCATGCTGATCATCCAACTATAGAAGGATGTGAAGAAGACGGTGTTAGAGACCTAGTTCGACATAATATGTTTGAGAAGGGTCAAAGTAAACGTATATGGGGTGAGCTCTACAAAGTAATCGACTCTTCAGATGTTGTTGTCCAGGTTCGTTGTAGTTATTAATCTCTTCCCCAGTTGGATCATGGTATTCACATGTGTGATTTTCTGTTCTGATTTACATTTTTTTTCTAAATAGTTTATGCCTTATGGACATGTAAAATTTAGTATCTACCTAAATGTTATTTACCTTGTTTCTTGTTTTTTTAAGGAAAAAAGTGTCTTCAAATAGTTTGCATAGCTGCATACTGTGGATGTGGTTTCCAATGTTTTTCTTGTACATTTTATGTGTTAGACTTTTGATTGTTTTCCACGTCAGAATTGTGGTTTGTTTCCCCTCAATTCAATGGAAGACTCCCTTATTCCTTGTATATCCATTTGACTTTCCTTCTGATTATTTGTCAATGTTTCAGGTTCTAGACGCTAGGGATCCGCAAGGAACAAGGTGTTACCATTTAGAGAGACATCTGAAAGAGCATTGCAAGCATAAACACGTGGTTTTTCTGTTAAATAAGGTTTCACCTCATCCTTGAATTGGATTATAAGTGTAATTTGAGATACTTGGTTCTGAATTTTTTGATAACTTCTATAAGGCTGATTGAGACGTGTTAACAAATTGTATTGTCAGTGCGATTTGATTCCTGCTTGGGCAACAAAGGGATGGCTTAGAGTGTTATCAAAAGAATATCCAACTTTAGCATTTCATGCCAGCATCAACAAATCCTTTGGAAAGGTAGTCTACCTTTATACTGTGACTTTAAAGTTATTTGTGTGTATTATAATTGAATCAAGGACCCCAAATGTTAATAAGTTATAAATATTGCCAACTTCTTAATAATTCATTTCTAGCTTCGAGCCTGAGTTGATTATTTATGGCAAAATGCATGTCATTCTTAATAAACTTTGAGGCTTCAGGTGCCTTTTTTTAAAACCTCGTTCATTCCATATCTTGTGTCGGAAGGTGAAAGGTTTGTTAAATTATACTTCTATGAGATGGTTTCTTATATTTTGAACTTTACATTCCTAGAGTGTACATTTTTCTCCAAATATTGAAGACCGGGATATTTTAGTTGATCATATATTGGTATAATATTCAGCTTTTTCCTCCCATAAAATAACAGTGTATGATCTAAGATCTGTGTCTTATGCTCCCTCTAGTTGCTCAATGACATCTTTAATGTTTAGATCATATTGGTTTATGAGGAAAATCAATAAGGGGATCATTTCATATATCATGTTTGGAAATATAAAATAAGCATCATCTCTAACTTCATTTCTAAGACCCTTTTTTGTTGTTTCTTAGGGTTCTCTCCTATCCGTGCTGAGACAATTTGCTCGCTTAAAAAGTGACAAACAAGCTATCTCCGTGGGATTTATTGGGTATCCCAATGTTGGAAAGTCATCTGTGATTAACACTCTACGGACCAAGACTGTAAGTTTTTATTTTTCTTGAATACCAAAAATGTTATGGTAGAAATTTGAAATTTTTTATTGTTCAAGTTTTTTCTACATTCATTTGGTTTGTATGTCTGGATTGAATTCTGAATGGAGAAGCTGCAGTAATTAGTTAGCTTCCAAAAAGATCTATATTGTTAAGCTCACAGAACAATCATGGCAAAATTAGGATGCCCTAAATCTTAATATGGATCATGTTTTCTAGGGAACCTTATTATTCATATGAAATGAATAGCATATGGCTTGGTTGGTTGAATATTATATTTTGATAGATTTCATGTAAGTGAATCTCAAGAGTGATGGACTACCAATTAGATTCACACGTGTATGTACTGTGAGAGAAATACTGAATATTAGTATAGTTGGAGGGAGAACTTCTGGAATTAATGGTTTGAGAAGGGGGTGGAGGTAACAAGTCCAACACCCATTTTGTTTGTTAAGCCTAGTTATTGTCGCATGCAGCCAGTTGTTGACTAAGCTAAAAATAAACGGACAAGCTAGAGGAGTAGGCACGTAAATATTAGAATGGGGATTGAGAGGTGGTAGATTTTTTTTTCCTTTGCTTCTTTGACTTTTCTTTCATAACAATGAAAATACTCTGGGGAACATTAACCGGAGTTTAGATTTCTTAACCTATCAAAGAACTCGTTTTCAAGAATGTGTTCTTGATATATGGAAGTGTAAAATGAAATTTTAAGGTTTTCTAAAGGCAGGAAACTTTTGATTTAAAAGATAAAGAGCTAACAGGAGTATGTAAAGGTATAGCCCCACCCTGGCGTTTACAAAAGAATGAACCTTCAATCTGAATTTATTACTAGCAGCTTGTAAGTTGAAGGTCCAACGAAACACTTGTAAGTTTTGGTACCGCTAAGAAGCATAACTTGAATGCCAAGCTAGGTTTTGAAAGGTTTTGTTGAAATAGGAAAAGAATTGAATTTTGACCTGTTACTTATCACTAAAAAAATTAATTGTCTCAACTTCTTGACCTCTTTGCTTGTTGTAGTGATTTTGAAGTAAATCCCTTGCATTATATTCTTCTGGCACTAAAATCAATCCATTATAGTCCGTTCTATTTTTTTTATTTATCTTACTTTGCCCTTTTATTTATTAGGTGTGCCCTTTTATTTATCTTACTTTCCTATCAAAAATTTATTAGGTGTGCAAAGTCGCGCCTATTCCAGGGGAAACTAAAGTGTGGCAATATATAACTCTCACGAAGAGGATTTTTCTGATTGACTGCCCGGGTGTTGTTTATCAAAATAGGGACACTGAAACAGATGTCGTGCTTAAGGGTGTGGTATGTGTTTTCTCTTTTTCAATTAAATGGTATGCTCATTACCCTTTTGCCATTTTGCTATTATTCAATATTGTTGTCTGATGATTCGATATTTGGGCACTTTGCTAGGTACGAGTTACAAATTTGGAGGATGCATCCGAACATATTGGAGAAGTTTTGAAGCGTGTGAAGAAGGAAAACCTTATAAGAGCATACAAAATAAAAGACTGGCGAGCGACTATACTTTTAATCTTTTTTTTTTCCTTGCATGATTGTCTGCAGCCAATTTTTAGATAAGGATTGAAAGAATATATGGGCATACAAAAAACAAGGCCACAAAAGGGAAATAAGGGGCTCTAATCAAGCAAAATAATGTTCAAAGAATGATTACTGAACAACTAAGTTACCGACGCCCAAAATGAAATATAGAACCTAGTAGGGGGCCAAACATAACAAGAGTCCCTCTCAATTCCTCTAAAAGTCCTATTATTCATTTCTCCTCACAAACCCCACAACACATACACTCGCCTGCCAAAGAAACTTTCTTTTCTCCCGAAAGGGCGGATGAAGAGCTGACATTGTTATTATTATTTGGTTTAAATTTCATTTTCAGTTTGTTTTTTTAGTTTTCAAAAGGTTCATTTTAGTCACTTTTAAAAGTTAAACAAAAATACCCTTTGGTTCTTACTATTAGTCAACCAATACCCACCTCAACTAGCTTATGTGGCTTCGATACATGCTCAAGTCAGGGACTCAGGGGAGGATCAGAATTATTGTTTTTTAAGTATAGGGACTAAAGAAAAAAAAAATAGACATTCTGATAATTTAGGAAACAATGAATAAACCTAAAAGTCTAAGAGACTAAAATAGACTTAACCTAGAAATTGAGGGAGCAATTTTTTTTGTTGAGATTTAAACTTTATTATTATTTTGGTTGATAGTGGACAATGTACCATATCATTTAAAAGGTGAAGGGGGCCTTTTTTTTATAAAAAAATCTATTTTTGTTTGCTGCAACTGTTAGCATAGAGTGTTGGTATTAGACGACACAACAGATGATTAAATGATGCTTGCATGCAGTGTTCTCTTTAGATTTATTTTTTTTCAATCAAATGATCTCTCATCCAGTAGTTTGGTTATTATACATATTGCTGGTTTCTTTAAAGTTGTGCTGAAGATCAATTTAAATTTTTTTGTCTCATGTTAGGAAGGACGACAATGACTTTTTAGTTCAGCTATGCAAATTGTCAGGCAAACTGTTAAGAGTATGTTATTTATTTCGAAAGTGGTTCTTATTTTTTTTCTTTCTAATAACCTGGTTTGCTATGATTTTAAGAACAAACTGACTGTTATTAGTGGGATGGTTGTCTATTCAGGGTGGCGAGCCTGACTTGAAAACTGCAGCAAAAATGGTCCTCCACGACTGGCAGAGGGGTAAACTTCCCTTTTTTGTTCCGCCACCTCGAGTAGAAGTAGAGCCAGAAGAACCCAACTATGGTGCTGAGGTTGACTCAGGTGTGGATAGCAATCAGGCTGCAGCAGCTTTCAAAGCCATTGCAAATGTGATATCATCTCAGCAGCAAAGAAATGTGCCTGTTCAAAGGGATCTGTTTAGTGATAATGAATTGAATGGCGAGACATCCGATCAGATTCTAGTCTCTGAGAAAGAGTTGCAAACTCCTCTTTCTGACACTGAGGGAAAGACATCTGGAGACGAGGATGATGAGGAAGACGAGGATGAAGATGAGCATCCAACCGCAGACTGAGAAGCTCTGGTGATGTTTCCTGCTTAGTTTTGTATTTGATGTATCTTTTTGCCAATACTTCTCTCCCAACTTGTTCTTAGGCTCTTAGCAAAAAGATAGGCTATAGATTCTTAGCTTCTACTTTTCTATAGGTTTATCTGTTGGGCAAGCTGGAAAAAGTAACCCCTATAATATATATAACATGTTTAGTCTCTACATTTCTTTTCAAACAGATTTTTATAGAGATCATTAAAAGCATTTCTATTTATTGCATGCAACACATTGCAGATGAAAGCAGTGCCCAATCATGTTCACATTATTGAAATGAAATGTCCTCATAAATGTTTTCGACTTTAGAAATCCATTATTCATTGGCTAAAAATTCTCTACTTTTTTCAGCTGGAACATAAAAATTGGAGAGTTGGTTGCTAATTGTGAGAGGGAAGGAGAGGCCTTGGCCCCAATTGTAGTTCTGTATTAAATTGTTCAACAATTATTGAGAAATAATAGTGAGTAGGGAGGGTTTGAAATTATCAGAGTTTTAATAGTATGATTGAATAGAGCTTTCTGTTGACCTGTACACGGTTCCAGACTTCCAGTTGAGAACCTTTTCTGTCAGTACTAATTTCTCTGTTTCTTGGAAGTACACCATTTTGTATGGTGTAGTTTGTGACGTTCCTGTTTTCTGTTTTCCGTTTCTTGATTTGGGAAATTTATGATGTGTTTCTTTTTGCTTTTGGTTAAATGATTCTTTTAGTTTTTTTTCTTAATTTTCGTTGGTGTCTAGGTCAACTTGTGTGTTCACCTTGACTAATTTCACGATTTTACTACATTTGATTGTCAAATAAATTGTTGCTATTAAATCTTAAGTAGGTATAGAGGATAATTTGAGTTTTAATTTTGTCTATGATTTTAAAGATTTTACTACAATTTTGTATGGTTTGATTAAACTTCCAAAATGTTCGTACCATTATTTTTGTGTGCTTGCAACTTTCTTGTATGTGAAGTGTTTCAATTGAATAGGGAAAAAATTAATGGATTTTAGAAATTAGGTTTTTTGAGAGTTTGACTTTTTGCTGCCTAACTTATTTTGTCAAAATACAGAAATCTACTCTATTTTGTAATTTATTTGGCCTAATGTAATCTAGATAATTTAACCTTCTTCAAACATATTTTATATGAATTCTATTATGGTCAATCATATATAACAATATTTTTGTGAGATTCTTTTAAAAAAAAACAATTTTTTTTTTTGAGAGATCTAATCAAATTGGGATTGTAATGAATTTTACAAAACTATACAAAACACATTACAATTGAGTCAAACTATGAAAACTAAAGTGGTAATTGATGTATTTTTGTTAAAAATTATACATAAATTTTTAAAGTAAAAGTTTTTGGTTTCTTCTTTCTACTTTAAATTTAAAAAAAAATTAGAACACGTTAAATAAAAATTATATTTTTTTGTCCTAATAAAATAGACAACATTAATAGATATCAAATTATTAATAATAATTATAATGATAATATAATTAATTGAATAAATAAAATGGTGTAATAATATTGTATATTATCTTGTTTTTTAAATTTATTTTTCACTAAAAACTTTTTTTTTTTTAAGGGACAAGAAATTGTTACTAGAATGTAAGCTACCCCTACATTTTTTTTTCCACTAAAAGCTTCAAAATTGTTCATTATGACTACTACTCATCTACGATAATAAATATGTCATCAATATTTTGATATTAAATGTCATTGTGTGAATCGTACATTTAAAGAGAAAAAGTAAAGAAATGACATAATATTTACTAGAATGTAAGCTACGTTTTTTTAATAATGTCCTTTTGGGAATGTTGAATTAGTATTGTTGCAAGAAATTATAATTGTTATACATTGCTTTAAGCAACAAAGCTTAATTGCAACTCCCTTAATCATATTCAACATTCTTTTCCAATGTATATATTATTCTACATGTATATCTCTTTTTCTCTTTTCTTTTAACTTCAAAGAAATTTATTATAAATTATAATTTTAAATTTGGGAGAGAGATGCATATATTTTTTTTTCTATAAAATTGTTTGCATGATAAATAATTATTTTGAAAGACATGATAAATAAACTTGAAAAAACATCTTATTTTATTACGATTAATATATTGTTAATTTATAGTTCTTGTCCCTTTTTTTTTTTTTAAATGGAGAAAAATCTTGTTTGGAATCTAGTAAGTCAAGGTATGGTGCAATTCATTAAAGAGTTTTGTTTTGTTTTGTTTTCACCGTCAAACAATATTTTAATCTGAATTATTGAAATAAAATTAAAAAAAAGAAAAAAAAAAAAGGAGAAAAAACAGATGTTTACTTGTTTGGGAACTAAAGAATATTAACTAAAATAATAAAGTAGTTGTGGAGTCAACAAAAATAAAAATGAAATTTCTTTAGCTTTGAGGAAAGTTCATTATATTGGTGAAAGGGACTTGGGATTTGGCTATGATCTAGGCTGTGTATGAATGGCATTGTGTGGGGGCAATGGATTTTAATTAAAACGAATACGTTACCTCGTTGAAAAATTGAGAATTTTCGACGTGGTTGGTAGCTATTGGTAGCTATTTCGATAATTAAATACATCTAGGTTACAATTTTTTCTACAAAATATTAAGGGGGTGAGATGATGACGGTGAATGCTTTCATTATTCGATTCATCTTCCCAAAATCTTTCAATATTTTTATAAAATTTCAGATTAAAAAATTAGGGGCTCGACATTCTTTTCTTGGTTCCATTATTTTTTTTTTTCAACATCATATGATACTTTTTTGTGAATGTTTAGATGCAAAGATGAAAGAATATATATGTTTTCATAATGTCCATATAATTACTTCTTAATAATATATTTTTATTTATCATTTGTTTTTATAATTTATTTTAAGGAATATGAGTAGGAAGAGTATTCCTAGTCTTGGTCCTGGAAATAAAAATCCTCATTAGTATATATGCAATTTTTTAGTATTTTTATTTTGAAATAAAAAATAATTTATACCATTAAATTTGGGAGGTTGTATCACTTAAAACTCTAAACTATATCAATTAAACTCCTAAATTTTCATACAATTGATTCACTTATGAGAGTTTATAGATTTAATTGCTAAAATTATAAATCTTCACCCGTTTAAATTAAGTTTTTTTTAAATAAAATCTAATAAAAAATATAAATTGATATATTTATGAAATTTCAGAGTTTTAATTGATACAATTATTAATTTAGGATTTAAATTGATACCAATTTTAAAGTTTACAAATATAAATTAATTTTTTTTTATGGGTAGGGGATCAACTAAATAAGTAATTTGATGTTCAAAATATATTAATTAATTGAAAGAAAGTCTTTTTCTTCTCCAACTTGATCCTTTCTGTCTCTCATTTTATAATATTTATTAAAAAATCAAAGATGGATTCCATAAAAAGTACAATTTTAAATTCATATCTTCTTCATGATCCTAGATCCTATGCATACACAATCAACAAAATCAACTTGTTTTACTATACTTTTTAAAAAAAAAAAAACAAAAAAAAAAAAACAAACAAACTTGTTTTTATTATAATTAATATACTGTTATTATTTTTATTAATTTTTTTTTTAGTATAATTGAGAGATAGAGAATTTGAACTTGAGCAACTTTAGAAAAAATAAAATGTCAATTACCATTGAACTATATGTTAATGTTTAAATGGGGATATGATTGATTGGACTCACTAATAACGACTCAATAGACAAAATTTAATTAATTCAAGATTTATATTTAAGGTTCAAATCTTCCTTCAACTATTTGTCTGTTTTTTTCTCTTCATTTTTCTAAAAAAATAGTTGGAGATAATTGAATAGATTATTAATAATAGGGAATTGAGATTTTGCTATAAGTATATGAACATGTAGGGAATATTAATTTGAAATTGAGCAAGCATGGGGACAGGATCAACCTCACTTATCTCGTCTTATCGCTTTAGACTCAAATATAATACAACCAATGATATATACTATAATAATCGGTCCAATTAAAATTTCTTTCAATTTTTAATTTAAAAATATGCTAATTACATGAAAAATAAAATAAAATAAAGTAACAAAAAATACATTAAAAAAAAAACAAATAATAACAAATATAAAATATTTTACAAATAAGATAAAAAAAAAAAAAATAGTCAATAATAGACTGCTATCACGGATAATCATCGATAAAAATGACTATCACTCATAGATTACCATCCGTAATAGCATTGACAAAATCCTATAAAAAAATAAAAATGTATTAGTAGCTATCATTAATAGTTATTAATAATAAAAGAAATGTCATATTTATAAATCTTAAAAAAAATACTATATTTATAATTATTTTACTTTAAATTATTGACACCAATGTAATTTTCTACATAATTTATAGCAATCCATTTTCAAGCTTACAAAAAAAGACAAAATACAGAATAGCATATATCACCTACCATATTTTAGAAACAAACAATACATCGTTTTTATAAATAAAAAAAAATAGAAAAATTATAACAAATATCAATTTAAAATAAAATAATTAAAAATATACCACTTTTTTAAATTTGCTATATAACAATTTCTATCATGATCTATTGCTAATAATAGTCTATTACCTCAGTTTTTTTTTATAGAATTTTGTCACTGTTGTGTATTAGTTATATATCAATAATAACAGTCTATCACTTATAGTCACGATTTTTTGTCATATTTGTAAAATGTTTTAAATTTTTTTTGCTAGATTTGTAATTATTTTGGGTATGATGATTCTGTAATCAGCCCAAAAAAATATTAAAAAATTCTTACACAATTTTATAGTAAAATGTTCTATTATGTCACCAACTAAAAACGCGGTAGAACTTCAATACTTAAAATAAATAAATTTTCCTTTTTTGTTTTTTTTTGTTTTTGAATATAGCAACAAAAACATCATTTTCCATAAGTCATTATTCTCTTTTTTGATACTGAAAATCACAAAAAAAACATATGAAAGTAAAAAAGCAGTTCTGGAAGATTGAAGCCATTAGACTGCAATTTTATAGTAAGATTCAAAGAATTTTGTTTAAACCTTTTGACATGTTCCCCAATCAGCGGAGGGTATAAACAAAAGAAAAATTAAGTTTTGAAATTCAGCGATTAATAGTAAATTACTTGCTTCCTTTCCCACTTGGCTTCTAAGATAATTGCTTTGTGCAGTTGGGTTCTGCCCCACCATTTTAAATTTTCAGTAACCCAGAGAAGAATCGAAGCTTAATAACCAACCCTGACATCTCTCAGCGATTTCCATGCATTTCTTTCTTCTGGGTCATTCTTAATTTCCTTTCGTTTTGTATTCTCGAACTTCTCTCTGTTTCTTTGAGGAGTTAATGCAGAGGCAGCGGTTTTCAACCCCAAGAAGCTCGTGCTTGTGCATGTGGGGTTTTAAAGTATAGTGTTCAAACCCAGTCAAATCTTGTGGTTTTAGCTTTTGGGTTCTAAACTCACTGGAAGTAGCTTTGACATTTTGATTTGGGTTTGTATATTTTCTGTTTCTGCGGCTTGTGAAGTTGAAAGCATTTGAATGGGGTGTTTTCTTTGCTAAGCTTTTCTTTGTTTCTTGGGAAATGTGAGCCGGATTTCCATTCCATACTCGTATGTCGTTCTTCACTTGTCTACTTTTGTCAATTTGGCCGTGAGATGCAGAGAGGGCTACTAGATTGTGAAGAAAACATCGATTAATCATCCTTAGATTTTTTTGTTTCCTCGATATATTGAACTTTTCTGGTGTATTTTCTCTTGGGACTCTGTTATTTGGATCCATTTCTTTGTTGGGTACTTGCATTAGGTCATTTTCAGTTTGTCTCAGCTGGGTTTTTTGAACCGAGGTTACTCTCAGAGCCAGAGGGGGCAGACCCAAAAGAGGAGAAAAGGAAAGAAACTTTTGACTTCATCAATTGGGGAAAATCAGAGAAGATAAATTAGTGCACACCCTTCTTCATTTGTCACTTTCATGGAGTATTGGGACCTGAAAACTCTTTCATAAAGCAAATACAGCTTTTGTTTTAATTATTTTGCAGTAAGCATCATATCATCTTCAAGGTTTTTCTGTTCATATTTTGAATGATCTAGCTATCCTCAGAAAGCAAGCATGCTTCATTTTTCTGATCAGTGACCATTGATGACCTTGATTTAGGTCTTGTAAGACTACCAGGTTGTTGTATAACCAGAGCTTTGAGGAACATATCTGAAGGGTTTATCTCAGAAAGTTGTTGGAGATGGCTGAGAATGAACAGGAGATGCGATCTTTGGCTTTGACGCCCACTTGGTCTGTTGCTTCTGTGCTAACTATTTTTGTTGCAGTCTCTTTGCTTGTTGAGCGGTCCATTCACCGGCTAAGCACTGTAAGCATTTCACCTGGTGATTTTATCATAACTGACCTACCTATGAATCTTTCATGCCATATCCATCACTCGCATACTATTTTCTATATGTTGAGTTTAAGTTTAACCCCTTTGTTTCTGATGTCACTAGCATTTCCTATATGCTGCAATCTACGGACTAATTACATCATATGATTCATCTACAGTAATTGGATTATTTTGTTTGTCTTATTGAATTTCTATTATGCTTCCATTTGAACCGTTTTATCCTTAATTTGTTTGAACTTTCTTGTAATGTGTGTAATAACATGAATAGAGACTGTAGCTTTATGTTCCTTTTTATAAAAGAGCTAGGAACCAGCAAACTTGGATTGATTTTGTTCATTTTCTCCTTCCTCCATTATGTTTCAGTTCATTAACCAGAGATTTTTATGTTCTTCATGATTTCTGATTGTTCCTTTTGCACTGTCAGTGGTTGGGGAAAACTAACCGAAAACCACTATTTGAGGCAGTGGAGAAAATGAAAGAAGGTAAGTGGCCTAAGCTATTCACTCTACCGCTTAAGACATGCTTAAAAGTTCGTTTATGTATTCTGGCTGCGTAGTGTATTTAATTCAGAGCTGTGTTTTCCATTTTTCTTATTTCTTAACTCTAGTCATTTGGCTTTCTGGTTTCAGAGTTGATGCTGCTTGGGTTTATTTCTCTCCTTTTAACAGCTACATCAAGCTCAATATCAAATATCTGCATCCCATCAAAGTTCTATAATACCCCTTTTACTCCATGCACCAAATCTGAGATTGATGAACAAGAAGAAGACAGTTCATCTGAGGAACGGAAACTATATACTGTTTCTGTATTACCCCATTTGTTTAGGCGGATGCTTAATGCGAATAACAGAACCTGCAAAGAGGCATGTAATAGAGTTCATATGACTTAGATAAGAACTCCTTTTTCTTCCAAGCTAATGCTGATTGAAAATTTTCAAATACTCGTTGTGCAGGGTTATGAGCCATTTGTTTCATATGAGGGTCTTGAGCAACTGCATCGCTTTATCTTCATAATGGCAGTAACTCATATATTTTATAGCTGCTTAACAATGTTACTGGCAATTGTGAAGGTACTTTATAATTTATATGGTCATTTTGTACTAAACCTTGTTAAAAAAATTCAGACTTCCTAAAACAAGGATTTTTAAATTTGTGAATTTTCTTTTACTTTTGATCCCACATTGTCATCTTAATTCTTAATATCATCTTCTTATATTGCATTTTGTGTTGGAAAGAAATCTCACTTGTCATTGATGAAATGATTTTTCTGTCCCAAAATATATTTAACAATATTGTCTATTGACCTGTGATATTTCGACATAGAATATTGGAATTTGATTGTAAACTCTAAAAGTATCACAAATTGTTACCAGTTGTAACTGTTTGACATATGATAAATCAGATTCACAGATGGAGAGTCTGGGAAGATGAAGCCCACGTGGACAGACATGATTCACTAAATGGTAAGCTCTATGGCCATGTAATGTGGGATTAGAAAACATAGCATTTTATTGTATTCATCTTCTTTTAGGCACTAGATATAGAACTAGTATGAAACTAATCCTTACATTGTCCTACCGAGTACACTTTTTTTTTTAAGATTAATAATACTGAGAAGTTTAAGGTAATATTCAAGCCAATCATCGTTGATTCAATACTGTTTGTACCACATATACTTTCAAGGTTGATGTCTCCATATTCTCTTACCTATTTATTCTTTCACCCACGTTCTCCTACCAAAGTTTGTAATGACACAGAGTTCGGAATCGATCATGAAGCAAATATTTCCCCCCTATATCTAGAGTTCATGTTGTATCTAGTATGTAGTTTGAAGGTCTTTTGCTTTCTTTTAAGGTTCCAAGTTAGCTGACAATTTTTTTTTTATTAGAAACAAATTTCTTACGCTAACAATTAATTCTATAACGTCATAGATATGACGAGAGAAATGACACTGCGGAGGCAATCAACCTTTGTTCAATATCACACTTCAAATACTATGACCAGGAACAGTTTTCTAGTCTGGGTGGTACTGTCTTCTCTACTTTTCTTTCCCCTTCGTTTTGATTTAGCCTCTGTAGTCCTAATGAATTGCAGTCTCTCCTCCTGCCCTTTTAAAGTTTTACCGCTACCTTGGCATATCTTGATATTATTCTGCTTTGAATTAATTGAATTTATAAATTGTAGACATGTTTCTTCCGGCAATTTGGTAATTCTGTAGTTCGTGCTGACTATCTCACACTCCGCAAGGGCTTCATCATGGTATGTAAATATGGTTTGTTAGCATTTATATCATTAGTTACCTATTGCCAAGCTGTTATATCTGGAGAATCTTTTGCAAAGTCCCTGGTTTGAGTTTAGAGGACTTGCGCAATAAAAACAAATTTTTATTGTTGCAATGAATGAATCTGTGTTTGAATTGTTCATGCTAATATAATGTTCGTAGTAAAATCTAACATAGGTACAATATTTAAGGTCTCGTTTTAAGCAATATGAATTTGTGTTTTTTTAAGGAATTAATATGTATTGTTAAGACCCTAAATATTAAAACATATTTTCCATTTGATCTTATTTATGGCAGAATCACCACCTCCCCTTGACATATGATTTCCACAGCTACATGATTCGCTCCATGGAAGAAGAATTCCAAAGGATAGTTGGTGTGAGGTAGGTGAAATGACTGGGAATTCCAATTTAGGTACGGTTTGAATATGATAATAGAAATCTGCAACACAGAGGTATACTAATTTGAGGGGAGTAAGGTATACTAATTTGAGGGGAATACTCCGGAAGTCTTTTAAAGACAACAATGGAATTCCTTTCGGTACTATTAGAATGTTGATTTTGCTACACTATGTGAAAATAAAAAGGCTCACTCATTTATAATTTATTATGCGTTTGCATTTAAAACACTTAAAAACTCTTTTTCTAAAAGTTGATATCAAATGTTTCAATCAAAATGACTTATTTCTCACTCATTTTTTTTAAAAGTCATTTTGAGTGGTTGCCAAACACTACAATTTTTGCTAAAATGATTTTTTTTCAAAATTAAATACTTGAAAAGTCAATTCAAACACACCGACACCCTATATCTCCCAAACTCATAATAGATTATAAATGACAGAGCCTTTTTATTTTCAAATAGTGTAGCAAATCAACATCCTCTAAGAGATCAACATTCTAATAGTACCGAAAGGAATTCCATCGTCGTCTTTAAAAGACTTCTAGAGTATTCCCCTCAAATTAGTATACCTCAGTCCAGAGTATTCCCGTCGCCGACCTCTGGCCGTCGGTCATAGTGTTTTAAATACAAATTTAAACTTATTAATTCATATTGTTTTTTTTTTTTTTTTGATAAGAAACAAACGAAAGTAATAGAAACAATATTGTTTATTAGTAATTTGACATTAGTAGAAACATTTTTAGTGTAGAGCAAACCAAACAAACTTGTGTATAAAAACACTTTTAAGGAAATGTAACCAAACATATTAGTGTTTTAATTATAAACAGTTTTTGTAAAAAAAATGTTTAAAAAAAACTGCATTTTGAAAAACACTTTATTTAGTAGGCAATCCAAACTGGCCCATAGTCTGTTGGTAAGTTTGCCTCCTCTTGAGTTGTAAAGGATAAAAAAGTTGAAATATTCACCCTAAATTAATATTTACCATAATCAGTTTCATGTAATGGAAACTCAGACATTATGTATGCCTGGAATTTTAAATCCCCTAGGAGATGTGAAAGCTAACACCTGTTCACTTTAATGCAGTGGTCCATTGTGGGGATTCGTTGTCGCTTTCATGCTGTTTAATATAAAAGGTAAAACACTCTGATGGAAAAGCGGTTGTTTGAACCAATTGCATGAAATATATCTTTGTGTCCATTAATCCTTCCTCTGCTTCTTGTCCATTTGATCTTATTATTTTTAGGTTGAGTCCAAAATTGATCCTCAATACCATCCCTTACATACTTCTACTTCAGTGGGTGTCATTATTTAGCTACTGATTTTGATTGTTGCCAAACATCTTGTAATTCATGCTGTTTTCTATCCAACTTTAAACTTTTAAAATCAGACCCGAGTTGCCTGTTTTTTTATAAAACATGCTGAATTTTATCATTATTTGCTTTCTTGGCATTACTGCAGGCTCTAATCTGTATTTCTGGATCGCAAGTATTCCGATTGCTGTGAGTGCGCTCTCTCCTTCTCCATCTCTCACTCATCGTAGAAAATATGACTATCTCTCATCATCAAGAACTTCTGTCCACAAAATAACCATATAAGCTTCTTTAAACCAAGTGTTTTTCTATACCAGCTTTGGTAGATCTTGTTTGAGCCTAATACGTGATTGTACATCTTTTATGTAGCTTGTTCTATTTGTGGGCACGAAACTGCAGCATGTAATTGCAACATTGGCATTGGAGAGTGCTGGTATAACTGGTTCTTTTTCGGGTTCAAAGCTAAAGCCGAGAGATGATCTTTTCTGGTTTAAGAAGCCTGAACTCCTCTTGTCCTTGATCCACTTTATCCTTTTCCAGGTCAATATTGATTATTAACATTCTGATCATCATCCGGAAATTGACCTTTCTGCTTATATCTGATTTAGTGAAGCTTTTTGTTTCCTCCTTGCAGAATGCGTTCGAGTTGGCATCGTTCTTCTGGTTCTGGGTACTTTCCTCTTTTCATAATTATGATTTATGACCAACTTAATTTCTATGGATATCGAGCACTACCTTCTTGTTGCAGTTTGCAACGAAATAGTAGCAAGTGGTTTCATAACACTTATTTTGATGGAAACATGAAATGGAACAAACAAGATCACAAAATTTACAGAAATATGGATGGAAACAACTCTGCTAGAATTACTTGTAACTAATACCATTTTTTTTTAATTTTCAGTGGCAATTCGGATATAATTCTTGCTTTATTAGGAATCATATGCTTGTCTATGCAAGACTCATCTTGGGGTATGCATGAAGTGAAGTTATTGCTAGTCACGTGATTGCTTAAAGAGCTATTTTTCTTGCATATGATGTTCAGTTTCTCTGATATTTTTGTGTAGATTCGCTGGGCAGTTCCTTTGCAGCTACAGCACCCTGCCCTTATATGCTTTGGTAACTCAGGTATCAGTTTCGAACATGACAGGCGAGATAGTTTCTCCTTGTATCCCGAGTACTAAGATTACCTGCAACCTTCTATATGTTTCTTTTTTCTAGATGGGAACAAACTATAAAGCTGCATTAATTCCACAAAGGATAAGGGAAACAATCCATGGATGGGGCAAGGCAGCAAGAAGAAAAAGAAGGCTTCGCATGTTCGCCGATGACACCACTATTCACACCGAAACAAGCACGGTCATGTCACTTGAGGATGATGATCATCGGCTTATTGATGATACTCCCGAAACTACTGCTGACTATACGGCGATAGAGCTACAGCGAACTTCTGTACAAGAGGAATCTGACCCTGTGGCTAATGACCAGCCAAGCAGGGCTAGAACGCCTCTTCTTCAACCCTCTGCATCTCTTTCTTCACCAGTTGATCATAAGTTTGAGGTGGAAAACTTTATGAGAAGCTCTTCTATGCCAGTGAAAAGATAGCCAGTAAGATTGTATTGGCCAAAAGAAAGAAAAATGGCAGCAAAGCAGCAACGACTGCGTATAGATTAGTATAAGATTCAACCGAAATCAAGTGTTGAGAATATACGAGGCTAGAGGTTTATAGGATGGATAGTCATACTGAACATGAACTTATGAAAGTTAGCATATGCAACATATTCATGAAAGAAAGTTTGATATATAGAGAAAAGTTTAGTATTGAAATTATAGTGGTATTATAATAAGAAAAAGAACTCAAATCATGAAGCTTTTATTTGCAAGCCACAAGGAGTTTTGACATTATTGACTAATGGGTGTAAATGTTGGACATGAAGAACATGATCCAACTCCCTCACTGAGCTTCATGTCCTAATTTCCTTAAGGCTTTGAAGGGTTTGATTCACTGCTGGGCTGATCAGACTCATGCTGTGCCTCAACCTTCACATTGTTTCTCCCACAGCCGCAAGATGGGCACGACGGAGGAGGCTGGCAAACCGAGCCAACGCAGCATCTGTTGCTCGGATTCGGATTCTGCACACAAGGAGGGGGGTTGCAATAGTAGTCCCCACCACCACAGCAGTTGGGTGAACCAGCGCAATTCCCGTTGTGGCCGTAATTGCAGCAGTCGGTGTGGCCGTAATTGCAGCAGTCCTGTGCATAAGGCAGACGTTGGCCTACAATCTCACTCTGAGCAATGAGATTGTCCACAAGTTCTTCACTGGCAAAGGCAAGGTGAAGGCTGCAGAAGAGCAGAAAGAGAGTGAGAAACTTGGATTTAGAAAAGGCCATTTCTTTTCTGCTGATGCTCTTTTATGCTTTCTTGGTCAGGCTATGGATGGATGTGAAAGTGAAGGGTCTGCCATGGCTTTTTATATGGGGGAGAGAGTTGGTGGAGTTTGTGAGAATTAGAAAAAGGAGACTCTTTTGATGGAGATGAAAATGCAAAGGCAACAAGATTGTGTGAACTCCTGTGCCTATGACTAACTCAGATGACCACTGTGTAGGGATAAAAAAATAAAGCTTAAATTATCAATTTTGGTCATTTCATTTTAGCCCTTTTTAAATGTCAAAATTTAGTGTAATCTCTTAGTTTAGGGTTTACTTTTCAAAACAAAAAAAATAGTCTCTATTAGCCTTCCGTCAATAAATTTTAGAAACATATTCAAATTGTGTCTTTTCTTGCTTGAAAATTAATATTATTATTTAACAAATTTTAAAAAAATTAATTTCAAACTGACGATAAGGACTAAATTTGGACATTTGAAAGTATATAGACTAAAATTAGATTACATTTTAACCAAAAATTAAAATAAGATAAAATAAACTCTTCTTGCAAGTGGTTCAACAGTAGTGTTTTGAAGAAAAAACGTCATTTTATCCGGTTTCGAGTTTGTTTTTGTTTTAAAAAAAAGAAGTTTTTGCTTTAGCGACAAATTTGTTAGGGGACGCAAATAATATCTCATCAGCTAGAAGAGGAAAATATCATGGATATAAAAGTGACATTGGGCGAAACAAAAAATAAAGTCATGCCAACTTTAAGTTCAAAGTAGATAATATCATATCAATGTGGAAATTATGTGGAAATATGAGATCAATACAGTTGCCTTCTTCATCCGCGAAGTCCTAGACTTGAAGGATGCTGCTGGGGTGATTTCTTTCCCTCACTTGCCTCGTCAGGCCAATGTTATGGCTCATCATTTTTTGACTCAGTGGGAGAATCCTGTTCCGAGTTTTTTTTGTTGTCTTAGGTTGTTACCATTTATTCAAAAAAAAAAAAAAAATAGATATCTCCCACCTTGCCCTAAATGACCCTGGTACATTTTTTATTTTATTTTTATTTTTGATAAGAATGGTGGGTTTTGGTGAAGATTAAAATTCTTGTTTCCCTAACAAATCTCTAATGGTTCTGAATAAAAGTTTGTTCAATCCAAGATCTACATCTACCTTACCTTACATGAATGTAGGCAAGTTGCCCATATCTTTTGTGTTTTATAAAGTAAAGAGAAACATTTTTATTTTACTATGCTTTTTGGGTACCTAAAAAGCCCATAGACCATTAGGCCCACTTCCTTAACAAGCCCATTTCTGAATTAATTTTAAATAAATTTCATTTTCTTTTCATTCTCCTGTTTTTTTTTTCCATGCACATTATATATATTATTTTTCATTTCCAATTTAATCATCGAGTTATTTAGTTTTGTTCTTTCATTATTTTTATATGACAAACTTCCTCGACCAAACATCGTATATGAATTTTGACAAATACATACTATATTATTCAATTCATATATATATATATATATTTGAATAAATATTCAATTCATATATTATATTAACTACTACTTTTAAACTTAATGTAAAGTATTTCTCAATAACTTTATGAAATACATATATATTTTTATGCTCAAAATTACAAGAATAAGGTTCCAATGATCACACCTCTTTGAGAAATTTGGGTTCGGGTAATTTTTAATTTGAAAGGTTTTTTTTTTTTTTTTCAAAATTGATAGGGTGAGATAAACATTTTTTTTTTTTCAAAATTGATAGTGTGAGATAATTTTTTATTTTTTTTTTTCAAAATTGATAGGGTGAGATAAACAACCACGAATAACTATTGTAGACTTCGAATACAAAAATTAAAGGGACAACATCCTTTTTTTTATTTCTCATTTCTTTCCCATTTCGATATATGTCTCTCTTTGCCAACAATAACATAGCTCAACGGCATGTATCGCCTAGTAACCACGAGGTCATAGGTCCAATCTTCCACTCCAACATGTTGTCAAAAAAAAAAAAAATATATATATCTCTCTTTGATATATATATTTTTTAGTTTAATTTTTTCCTTCTCTCTTGGTTCCTAGTTTATCTAAGATTTAATCTCCTTCTTCCATTTTTAAGATTATGTATTAAAAAAAAATTACCCCTCCCTTAATTTTTTTTTAAAGTTTAATCTCTTTTTCTTCTCTCTTTATTCCTTATTTATCCTCTTAAGATTTAACCTCCTTAAGATTTAACCTCCTTCCCCACAAACTCATTAACAAAGAGGAGTTTCCAATAGAAGCCATTAGACTTCAAAAACCAATAAAAACATAATGACAAAAGAAACCATGTGTAAACAAAAATCTTACTTAAAGCAAAGATAATCAAGCCCAACGGCACAAACGGAGGAGGGCAGTAGTGTGGCGTGACGGTTAAGGGATTATCATCAAACAAAAAATTGACTGGCGGCTCTTATCAATCACAACAAGAGTAGGAAAAAAATTGTGTTTTTTTAGCTGCCAACAACAATAAACCTGGAACGGAATCAAATGAGGGAGAGAAAAATGAGAAGATTTTTTTAAAAATGACTCAATACATATTTTTCAGAATCAATCCCGAAAAAATGGAGAGGAAAAAGAGAGGAGGGAGGGATGAAACTAAAAAAAAAATGGACATATCTCTAATTTTTTTTTAAAAAGTGACATCAATCGAAATATGTCCTAAAAAAAAAGACTATTTAGTATGATTTTCCATAATTAAATTTGTAGACCTAATACTCTCTAAGTTGTCCCGATTAGAACTTGAAGTCATTAGATTTTCTATATATTCCTATCACTCAAATTAATAAGATATCTATAATGTGTGATAAACAAACACGTAACCAAGAGTCGTATACAAAAATTAAATTTGTATACCTAAAACCCTGGCCCAAAACAGCTCCAAAGATTTGTATGGCTAAACTAACGAAAGTTAACCTAAGAAACAAAGAGGTAGCTGGATATTCCAATACAGAAAAGAAATTAGAAAGGTGAGACAAAAGTGAATATTTTTTTAGGGTATAGAGAGAGAAAAGAAATGAAATTGAGAAAATAAGAGTGTGTGGGGGAAGGGATAATTGAGAAAGGGTAGGGTGTGGTCTTCTGGTGAGAGGGCACAAACCTTAAATGCCTATGTTTTTGTTTCAACCCTCACATGTTTCTACCTCATTCAACTTGTCTAATCTCCCCCACCACCTCTCCTTCTCACCCCTTTCTCTTTTTTTTTTCTTTTTTTTTATTGGGTTTGGATATATATATAAAAAAATATATATATATATTTTTTTTAGAATAACGAAACTCACATATTTTCACGACAATAGTATAAATTTTTTGTAAAGATTTGCTTTTGTTTTCATCTAAAAAATGTTGTTTTTACTTATTCATCATGAGAATATGATCTTTCCTTATTTTTGGTCGATATAGAACTATGTCCACATCCCAAATAAAAAAAATAATAAAAGAAATAAAACATTCAATATTTTATACAATATATGAGCGCAAACACAATTATGAACATTGTCAGAACGATTGTATTATAACTCCAAAATTTTACTCAAGTCGTTATTTTTTTTTATTTTTTTTTAAATTGCTTGATATATATATGTTTATCGTTAGTGCTATATTTTACGACAATGAGATAAAGATTGACGAATGAGGTGTCATTGAGTTAGCTAGATTTATATATTAGTTAATTGAAAGGGATATTTTGGGGTTGGAAATGAAATGTATAGCATATAGGATGAAATTGTATCTACTTGTAGAGCTAAATGCATTGACCCATTAGGGTGGAAACTCTCCCAACTAACCTTTCAAATAATTGAATCAAGTTCTTTACTAAATTTATGTAATGTCATCAATTCTTAAATGAGCCACATTAATATATTTTTAATAATGACAGTTAAAAATTAGAAATTAATTGCCCTTCCACTTGCAGGTATATCTACTTATTTACATGCATACCTCTTATTGACCAATTTATTGTTCTAAATATTTGTGGGCTGTTTTGTAATGCTCTAAGAAACATAAAATAAAATATATTTTTTAATTAGTTTATTTATAAAAGGCACAATATATATTTTAAAAATATTTTTCAGTATAACATAAAAAATTTGAGAGAACAAGCTAAGAAATATAACAACTTATTATCAAATGCATTTATATTTTTTCTATTTTTTTTTTTAAAGTAACAACTAACAAACACATTCCCTTAGTATCACATTCTTTACCTCTCTTATCATATTGAATGAAATTAGATCATCTAGAAAGGTAAATCCTAATTTTGTTCTCCAAAAAAAAAAAAAAAAACAACATAAATTGTAAAAATATGTGTTGAGTTCATGTGTGGGAAAAATCCTTCATGTGATCAACCTAACATGAACATAGTTCAGCCGGCATAATGTATGAACTATGAACAAAATGTCTCAAGTTTGAATCTCCCTCCCTACAAGTTGTAAAAAAAAAAAAAAAAAAAAAAAAAAACTTAAAATGATGCATATTTAAAAATTTCAATAACCCAAAAACTAAAATTTAGCATAGTAATTTTCAGAACAAATTAAATCTTTAATAATACACCTCCCATATATTTTATTTATATATTTTATTTAATTTTAAGGGCACAACCTTATACTAATTGAGTCATTTAACTTTTTGACATAGCTAGTTTACAAAATGGTCTTTGTGAAATATATGAAATAACGAAAGTTTTAGTCAATAGTAACGATAATTAAGTTGTTAAGCCACTTGTACCTTCTTAAAGTTTTTATTATTTTTACAAAGGTATTTAATTAAGGTGGGGATTGAACTCATAACTTCTCTTATTTAAGAGTACATGCTCGATTTGACATACCTTGTTAAAGTCGAAGATTGAACTAAAACAAAAATTATAAATTTAACTAATAATGATCCACATAAACTTCAAGATATAGTAAAAATATAATATTTAAAAAAGAGAGAGAAGGGGGAGTATTAATGAATAAAGAAAAGAGAGGAAATAGACAGGTGGAGTGCAAAGGCAGGGGAGGGAGAGAGGATTTAGAGAGTTAGCACATGGGATGAGTAATTAAGGAAGAAGATTGGTGATGTCTCATGTGAGTGTGTGTGGCCAAACAGGAGAAGTCGCTTTTCTCAAAATTGTGAGAGAAGAGATTATATGGTTAATCCCTTTGCTTGGTTGCTGGGTTGCACGCCCACCTAGCCACCTTCCCCACTTTTCTCACCCTTCTAACTTTATCCATTTCTCTTCTTCTCTTTTCGTCGCCCTGCCCCGCCCCGACCCCAGCTTCTCTATCTTACTCGACTCGTATCCGTGTCGTGTTTGCTAAACATATACTTTGATGTTTATGTGGGAGGTAGATCATCGATAGATCCACTTAGAATAATTAGGGTTATTCTTATTATATGATGTTTTCTAATTATAAGTAGTAATCTAAGAAAATATATAGAAAACCCTAGTTCGAGCCAAAACCAATGAAGTTACAAATTTACTTGACTTTTTTTTTTTTTTTTTTATGAAAAAGGATACTTCATTAGTATGTGAGAAACATAGAAGGGCCGAAACCCAATTACATGAACGCATGCAATCCAGTTCAAAGCGATAATTGAGATATCATAGCTAGAGAAGAGAGGGAATTTTTTAGCCCAGGAAGCCGCAAGAACAATAATATCGTCCCAAATCGACTGAAAGCTTCTAGTAAAGTTGTTGAAGATTGAATTGTTTCTTTCCTTCCAAATACTTCAAAGAGAAGCCACGAGAATATTGTGGATGAGGATGTTCTTCTAAGAAGAGCAATCGAAGCTCAATGACAAGGCACAAAAATCTTCAACTTTATCAATATGGTCCACACGAACGAAGGGTTTAGACTTTTAAGGACGTACTTTATCAATATGGTCCACACGAACGGAGGGTTTAGACTTTTAAGACGTATTGTTGTGTCTAATCGAAATGAAGTTTTACTTTTGGATGTATATGAATAAAAACATGTCTTGCTTTTTTTTTTTTTTTCATTTTTTTTTTATATATATATATATTTTGTTCAAATCATATATCGGAGACTTGTCAATCATCACATCATATATATGCTCATAGTCATGTGATTATTATTATTATTTTTTTGGTATTATTTTTTGTGAAGTTGTTGTCTTGATTGTGAACAATTTATTGGCGCTAAAATGTTGAATTAAGCCCATATATGATTATGGTAGATTAAAATAAGTGTATGTCTTGAAAATGTGAGAAATATGCGTGTGAACATATAACTAATAAAAGTGATCAACTAAGTACTTATTGGTGACGTGACTATATTTTAACTCATAAGATTGGAGATCATCTTTTAAAAAATTTCCTACTAAATGAGTTTTTAAAATTTGTATATTCTAACCTATGTTTTAGGGTTGTCTATCTTATAGTTTATAATCAAAAGTGTAAAATATCACAATTAACCTAAAAATATATTTTTTTTAAATAAAACAACTTCATTAATGAAAATCAAAATTGTCCCTAGAGTTACAACAAAAAAAACAGAAAAATCGCACAGGAGACTGACTAAGCCATGAAGGGAGAGAAGGAAGTAGGGGAGTTAATATACAACAATTTTAACATTTTCTTTTTCTCTATTCTATTTCTTTTAAAATTAATTGACTAAAAGAAGGGTGTTTTTAGTTGTAGAGCTTTGAGCTCAACCTTTTAGTGCAAAGTAGTTTGAACTTACACAACCTTTCAGTTCAAGTGTTATATATCCTCGTAAGATATGTTAGAGAAGATCTGCTGCACCGGTGGTTGATAAATAAATCACCGCATAAGGTTTGAATCTTCTTAAAGAGAGCGAGAAACTCATGTCTCAACCTAATTGCTTACTTGTTTGTTTCTTATTATTTACACTATTTTTCTCTCCGTTATTTGTAATTCTTCAAACAATAACAATATTACGAAGGGAAGAATAAGATGGACTATATGACGATAATGATTTAAAACTTAATTCTCTTTTTTACTTTTTAATAAATAATTGAACAACTTTTAATCTCAAAGTCACCATAAATATAACTTAAAGGATAGCGTTTCTCAACTCAAATGTTAGATGTCTGTTACTATATTTTAGAAACTAGATATGTGCCAAATATAAAATTAAACTAAACCAATGGTGGATGGTTTTCTTAAATAAAGTACATGATTTGAAACAGATAGCTTTCAACTTAAATTTGATACCATTTGTAACGTGCCTCAGCCTAGGATTCAAACCAGAATTTGAAATTTGGATTCGTCACTTGATGGGATGAACATTTACTTGGATCTCTCGAACTTGGTACCCTTGCTTTTTTTGAATTGTTTATGAGAGGGAAGACTATTCCCACAAACCAACATTGGTCTTTTTAACATGTTGTGTCCTCACTCACATAGTCTCTAGAAAAATTCTCAAAAGTCACCCAACTAAAAGTATGAATCTTTCGAGAAAGAAAATAAAAGTTGACGAACAAAGTTTAAAAAATTAAACTTCTTGGTTTTTCTTTGGAGATGAAAGTACATAACATTTTTTCTTCATTTCTCCATTTTATAACTCAACGGTTATTTACATATATTTCATCATTGAGGTCGAAAGTTCAAATACAACATACTTATAGGGATTTTGACAATATATAAGAAGGGTGGTTGTCCCACATCGAAAAGATTCAGGTAAGTCATGTGCTCCAAGGACTATAAAAGGTGTCTATGACTTTCGATTTTAATCATCTCAGTTAGAAATATTTTAAGCTTGGTGTGCTAACTCTAGTTAAATTTTCTATTGTATTCCCTAGTAGTAGAGTTGGGCAAAATGGTGTGAGTGGTATTAGAGTCATATGGTGAGCTTGGTGATCATCAAAAGTGTAGTCATTGGTGGAGAACGTGGTTGGGCTCTATCGGTAAAGGTGATGTGCTCTGGTGAAGGGGTGCTCTGGTGAAGGAGTTGCCCTAGATAAGAGCTAATTGAGATGATGATTTGAGGAGAGACTTGGTGGTACTTTGTTCGAGGGGAGGATTGTTGGGAGTGCGACCAAAGTCCGGGAAAAATCATGGGTATATAAAAGAGGAAAATGGTGGTACTTTGTTCGAGGGGAGGATTGTTGGGAGTGCGACCAAAGTCCGGGGAAAATCATGGGTATATAAAAGAGGAAAAAATCATGGGTATATGACGAGAGACAACATTCTCCATTAGTATGAGACCTTTTGGGTGACTAAAAGCAAAGTCATGCTAGTTTAGGCCCAAAAGTGGACAATATCATACTATCGTGGAGGTTCGATTTTCCTTAACAATACTCTCATTTATTGTACTAAAAACAACTCGTGGAGGTTCGGTTTTCCTTAACAATACTCTCATTTATTGTACTAAAAAAATTTAAATTTGAGAAGGGCTATGGGATAAAAAAAAAAAGAAAAAAAAACTTTGAATGTATTGAAATCAAACCCATATAAACATACATTACAATTTTTGTAAAGTTTATTAGCTTTGAATCTCTCCTATTTATTTTTAGCAAGAACTATGCCAATTGAAGATTCCAAGACAAATGCCCATCTGTTTGATTTGATCTGATTTGATTAAACATGGTATGCATGATAATATCATATGCTTATGCATGGAAACTGATTGGGATGTTAATCTTGTATTTATGGTAATCATATTATAATGTATATGCAATAAATCCTTTTTTTTATATAAAATTGATTGTCAGAAATTATGATATATAAAAGTACTACTAGTTATTATTATTATCATCATAATTTTTCAGTATAGTACAAGCTAGTTATTTGGAAGCATATAAATAACTTAGAGAGCCCTTTTAATTTGTATAATAAAATATATGCGCTTTGACCATACTTTAAAAACATAAAGTTAAATCTACATAAAGAGACTTTGGATCCACCATAATTCAATGTAAAGTTTATAAACAACCTAACTCAATTAACATAAAATTGTATTTTCAAGTTTTAGATTCAATTTCTGCATTAATTAAATACTTCTAAAAAAAATTATAAAGTAACTTGAGTGTGAATTTAATTCACACCCTCATATTTTAATATGGTTAATTAGTCAAACCTATAAACTAATAACTTTAAAATAGTTAGCCATTGCAAAAAAAAAAAAAAAAAACTTGAGAATAGTTAAGTATTCAAAGTTATTTTAACTCTCTATTTAACATGGAAAAAAATATTTTAGCTGACTAGAAGTACTTTTTTAAGATAAATATCTACCTAACAAATATTTCTAAAAGTTGCTGATTACTAATTTATTTTTTTTTTTTTTTTTTATTTTATTTTTTTTTTTTTTTTTTTTTAACGATATGTTGGGATGGAAGATTGAACCTAGAACTTCATGATCACTAGAAGTAATATCATGCCATTGAGCTATGCTCTTACTGATTTGTGAGAAAACAATGTATGCATATAAAAGTAGAGATTAATAAATATTTAAAAATAAATATGAGAGAGACTTAGAGAGGACAATTTATGAAAACAAAAATTAGTGAGAAAAAAAAGTGTGTTAGGAATTAAAGAAGTTGATTTGGTTAAAAAAATAATTTTAAAGATAGTCAAACATCAATATATTTTATGTACAAAGTTTATTTGTAGCTACTTATAAGTACTTTTGACCTGGCCAAAAAATACTCCAAAACATACTACTCTAGAGAACAAGTTTAATATATATAATATTTTTTGTTTTATAATTTCTTTGACCATGGAGTTGAAGTTTTGAGGCACACGATTGTTTAATTTAAAATTCTGAAGATTGTAGTGTTTAAGACTGGAAGTTGTTGAAGGTGTAGGCATGAAGAATTTTTTTTAATAAATTTTAAGAATGCAATTTTTTATTTATTTTTATTTTATCTATCATTTATAAATTTGTTTGAAAACAACAAAAAATAATTTTCAGCACGATACTCACATTATTTTTTTCAAAAAGAAAAAAAATATATATATATATCCATTTTTTTTTTTTTTGGTTAAGAATCATCTTTAATTTTATGAATTCTAGTATTGCGATTTTTTTATTTTTATTAATGTTTGTATATGTTACAAACTTTTTTAAAGAAAAAAAGAACAACACATCATATAATCTTACCCTGACTCATGTATCAAATGCATCATTCTCCGCCTCAACCCACTTAAATTTGAAGAATATAATTTTTGTTTTTTAATTTATATATCCTTCACAAATTTATTTGAAGATAACATAAATAATTTTTACCACAATACTTTACATTCTTTTTTCAATATCACTAACATTAATTATTCATTTTATTTGAATAATTTTGAAATGAAAGAGAGTCATACAATAATGTTGTTAAATATTATGTGAATTTGAAAGATTTTAATCCATTAATTTAAAAATACTAACTTTTGAATTTTGTTTAAGTACTCATTTTGATTGAACCTCATTTATATTTAAAATAATAAAAATAGGTTGAATTACATTTTTAGTCATTTTATACATTTTGTTGAAGTATGAGGAGTTGGAGTTGAATAATAACTCAACTTCATGGGCCCAACAACGCCTAATAATTTTTTTTGTTTATATTTTTTTATATTATTATTTTTTTTAAAGAATATTTTAATTAATGCGGGAATTGAACCCATAACTTTTCAGTTATGGTTACAATCTTATGTCAATTGAGCTATGCTTGGTTTGTTGTTTTCATGGAAAAATAGATATATACAGTATACACCATATGTGAAAGAAAAGTGTAATTGCATATTTTCCATTTTATGCTATATCTACAAATTCATTAAGATACTTACTATATATACTTTTACCACTACTTTTTAAAATAGGCATAGAATTAGGGGTGGAAGGGATAAGAAGATTATATTTTTTTTTTTTATAAAGAAAACCTTATTGACATATTTTCATCTTTTAACATTTATATTTATTTTGTTTAATTATTTACATTTTTAAATATATATATATATATATATTTATTTATTTATTTATTTGTACAACAAATATTGTGTGAAAATTAAACCTCCGATCTCAACCAAATAGATTTATGCTTTAACCGCTAAGTAAAGTTGAATATTCAATTTTAAATTCGAAACTTTATTTAATTAACAATCCTAAAATAAAACATAAACATTAAATAGAATAAATTTGAAAATTTTATTGGATTTTTGTTATATATATATGCCCTATTTTCATGACCCACTTAATTTTAAAATAATATAAAAAATCTACCCCACAAAATACCAATATTGGCCTTCCTCCACCGCCAATCAATCTCCAATTCTCTCACTTCATCATCAATCTCATTCTTAAACAAATTAAGCAAAAAGCTGTTTTTGGATTTATAGAACAAATTTTCTGTTTATAATTGAGAAAATATGTTTGAATAATTAAGTTTATAAAGTTATTTTTTAGTTAAATTTTTTTTTAAAAGGGGTTTTAATTTGAGTGCAACTTTCAAATATTCTTTATAATTAACAAAATCAGAGGAATAAATGCATTATAACCTGGCAACAAATTAATGTAAAAATTCCTTTTTAAATGTGATTTTGTACGTAACAGTTTTTTCGACATAAAATATATCTGAAAAGTACTTGAAAGCTCAGTAAGTAATGGTCTTATTTCTCTCTAAAAAAATAAAATAATAATAGTCTTATTATTTTTTTATTTTATGTTTTTTTTTTATTAAAAATAAATGGAAAATGTATTTTGTAACTATTTGTATTCATTTTTCTTTAAATTTCAAATAAAAAAAGAGATTTTTAATTGAAAAATAATATCCTAAGTATTAAAAAATTTCAAATTATATTTTTTTTTTCATAGTTATTGTGCATTTTAGAGGTCAGATAAGATCAAATAATACTTACTACTGCTTTTTAAAAATTACAAATAGTAAACAGTTCATAAGAAGTGAAAAAAAATTGATTTCAAAATTTATATACGATATTGAAAAAACTTTTCTTACAATGATAAATAAGGGGGTTATTGGTTCATGTATTTTAAGATTTATTCTATTTTAATATATCAATTTAATTTTTATGCTTTCAATAAATTTTAAAATTATCTCTACTATTAAGTTTTTATTAAAAAAAAATAACTTAGTCTCTAAATTTTGAAAACATATTTACATTATATTTTATTTTGTATTGAAATTAACAATAAAAATTACTTTTAAGGTTTTATTGAAAATGTATGAACTAAAATTGGATATTTGAATTCACATATATTAAAATGGAACAAGATCTATATTAGTACTCGGACCAACGATAATATTTTAACCTAAATAAGAATTTATTTTCAAATGCATATATTTTTCATAAATTTTGAAACTGAGAATGCTACTAATGATGCTTAAATTTTTACTGAAAACTAAACACCAACTAATGCCAGATAATTTTCTTAAAAAAAAAAAAAACCAACTTTACCTATAATATTTAATATTAACCTTAAAAGTTAAAACCGCTGGCATGAATAACAATTCGGTCCAAAATAATGATAAATATAACAAAATTTAAAAGAGTTTGTAAATATGACAAAAAATCAGCGACTATCATTGATAGACTGCTATCGACTGATAGACTACTATCAGTGATAGTCACGAACGAAATTCTATAAAAAAATTGAGGTGATAGACTACTATTAGTGATAGATTACTCTATCAGCGCGATAGACTACTATCCGTGATAGAAATTGTCATATTTGTAATTTTTTTTAAAAAAATACTATATTTTTAATTATTTTACTCCAAATTGAGATAGCTATAATTTTTCAAGTTTATAAATTCTATTAAATTGATTTTTTTTATAACTATTAATTGAACTAGAGTAAATAGTAAAATTAATATTTTCTTAAAACTAAACTAGAACATTATCCATCAATAAATTACACAAAATTCAAACCAAAAAAATAACATAGATATTTGGCAACCTAAAAAATAAAGTCAATTCAGCTCCAAATTTCAAATCTCCATACCCCATTTGTTATAGTTAAAAAAAAAAAAATTATAGTCTAGTCACAAGAACGACACAAATCTCTACACCCATAAGAAATCAACTAATTGAAGTTATTAATTTTACCCCATGAGAATCAAACAAAATTAGGGCAAACTTCTGGTAGGAGAGCTTAGAGAAAGGTAAAAAGACTCATTGTGTTAGCTAAAAAAATTAACTGTCAAGAGAAGGGGAGGATTGGAGTTCAGAGACATCCATTTATTTAACCGAGCCCTCTTGAAAAAGCACACATGAGGTATCTTGTACCATCAAGATTCACTGATGATAAGAATCATTCGTACTATCTCACATCCTTATTAGGAAATCGACTCTCGCACACCTGGCGAGGCATACTTTGGGGAAGGGAAGTTGACGGTAAAAAAGATGGATGGTGGAGTGTAGGAGACGGTTGCTCAATTGATGTGTATTTAGGATCAATGGATTCCGAGGAAATCAACCTTCAAACTTGTCTCCCCACTTTGCCCTGTAACTAATAGTACTGTGAGTAGTCTGCTGGTGGACAAACAATGGGATATAACAAAAAATTATGACCTCTTTTTACCTGAGGATGCTGAGATGATTACATGCATTCCCCTTTGCCAATCACAACGACAAGTCAAATTTCAACTTTGTGAAAAAATCTCCAGGGTCGGATGATCCCCCAAAACTAAGATTTTCATGTGGAGGGTGTGTTTAAATTTGCTCCCCACACGCAATATCAATTAGGAGGTTGTGGAAGACTCACGGTGTCCTTTTTGTCGACGGGCTTCAAAAACTGATGTACATGCCCTTGACATTGCAAGAGAAGTAGATAAATTTGGGAAAAATATGGTCTCCTAGAACTTAGTTATATTCTCTTAATTATATTAATGTCTCCTCTTTGTTTTGTCGGGCTTATAAAGTTTTGGACCCCGTCCAACTCCACCACCTGATCTTTGTACTTATTGCCTCTATCGTGTGGCAACGACAAAACCAATTTGTTCATGAAAATATTGGCACCAAGGAAAAATATCCGGTCACACGGGCGTTGGACATGCTAGAGGAGCTAGATGGAAGCAGCCTCAAACAACATGCTATCACAGATGACGGTCAACCCAACAACCTGCACTAAGACACAAACTCCACTACTAGTAAACCCTAAACCGTATAAGCTTAACTTTGACGTTACAATGTTGAATTCCAATGTGAGGTTATGTGCAATTGTTATAAATTCTTTGGGTGAATCCATGCCGACTTGTGAAGCCTTTCATCCCATAAAGATTTCAGTGGTTCTCGCAGAAGCAATGACACTTTTTGATGGCCTTTCAAAGGCCATTAAAGCGAGTTTGCATCCTCTCTAGGTAAAAACAGACTCCTTAATTCTTTGGAAACTGTTAATGAGTCAAGATTGCTACATGAATGGAAGTCCAAACTTACGTGGACACGATCAACTCAAAAGATCGCTGTGAGTAAATTCAAGGTTTCCTCTTCATCAATTAGAAGAAAAATTTCGCAACAAACGATTTAACGCGTCACACACGAATCTCAAAACCGTCTGAAATCTGGATTGAAGACCACCCACCCTGGATATCGACTGTCATCCTTAAAGATATTCAAAAGGTTTACCTTTTTCTGTTTTTGGTGTACTGTATTAAAAATAAAACAAAATTTACTCCATAATTTATTTCAATGAATTAAATCTGTAAGATTCAATCAATTAAAGCAATTTTATTTTCCTTCCTAAAAGAATAATATTAGTCCACATGAGAGTATGATTTAGATGCTTAATATAACTCATAAGAGAGAGAAAAAGAACAATAATTAAAAGGGCAAAAACTGACATAGCTGTCTTAATAATTACATAATCACACAGCCAAACATGAGCAATGAAATATTAGTTAATGAAATCAGATTCCCATAAAAGTTAAGATACTAGATATATCATTTGCTAGCCAGGATCCACCCCTAAATTATTAGATTCTGACATTTTTTCCTTTTTCATTTTTATTATTATTTTTTAAAACAAATTTAATCCAATCCAACCAAACTTACGATACTCGTTGTCTAAACTAGACTCTGAACTTTTAAATTCATCGAATTAAACCGTACTCGTTGTCTAAACTCTAAACTTTCAATTTCATCGAATTAAACCTTAAAAGTTAAGTTAGGGTCTAAATTGTTTGTTGTCCAAACTAGACTCTGAACTTTCAATTTCATCGAATTAAACCTTAAAAGGTTAAGGTAGGGTCGGAATTGTTTTTTTCGCTATTTTTTTTTAAACAAATTCAAATAAAAAAAAAAAAAAATTCATTTTCATTAAAAAAAAATGTTCTAAATTTTGTTCTAAAATTGTTCTCTTCTGTTCCAGTAGGCCTTACTGTAAAATGGCCCTACTCAACTGTAACAGAGTATTATGGAGCAAAGAAAGACCTGTCAAAATTATTGTTAGAACAAAAAAAAAAAAAAAAAAAAAAGCTTTCTTCTTCCTTAATTAGTAGTTCAGTTAAATTGAGATCTATTTCTTCTCTGTCTGATGAGAGAGCTTTGACCTCAGATTTGTTCTGTCAACTTTCATGGGAAAGTCCCCCTCAACTTCTGGATTCCATTTCCTTTTTTTAATTTAAATCACAGATCTCTCTTCTCAGTACTACAATTCACACTTTTCTCTTTCATTTCTTCTGTTTTTTAATGGCTATTTCTTCTTCCAACTGAAAATTTCCCCCAATTCTCCATCTGGGTGTTCGTTATTTTGCTCTGTTCTTCTCTTCAATCGATACCCAGATGGCGCCGAGTTCTGTGGTGGTCACAATCGAGAAGCATAACACTTTCCCTTTACTTGAAATCAATGGCGCAGATTCTCTGTTACTTCCCGAGAAGCAGAAGGCCGCCAGTCCCAAGCAACTCACATGGGTTCTTCTTCTCAAAGCTCACCGAGCTCTGTTTTTCTTCTCCTGGATGGCCTTGACTCTCAAGACTGTGTTCGCTTCTGTTAAGAAACGCATTGCTCATGCGGGTGTCAACGAAGGCGATTCCAAAACCCGAGGGAAGTTGTATAGATTCATTAAGGCTTTTCTCGCTGTTTCAATCGCGGGGTTGATTGTTGAAGTTGTTGCACATTTCAAGAACTGGAATCTGCGAGTGATTCAACCATTGGAGCTCGAGGTTCATGGGATTATCCATTGGTTTTATATCTCATGGCTTTCGTTTCGAGTTGATTACATTTCTCCACTGGTGTTGATGCTTTCTAAATTCTGCATTGTTCTGTTCTTGATCCAATCTCTTGATCGCCTTGTTCTCTGCTTTGGCTGCTTTTGGATCAAGTACAAGAAAATCAAACCCACAATTCAAGATGACGCTTATGATTTGGAAGATGCTTCGACTTTTCCGATGGTTCTTGTTCAAATCCCAATGTGCAATGAGAGAGAGGTAATCAAATCAAAACTTCCCTGTTTTTTTTTTGTTTTTTTGCGCATAAGATGTTTGATTTTGTTACTCAATGAATCTGCAACTTGATTTGATCTCTAATGATTTGTAAACACCATGTAAATAGGTTTATGCACAATCAATTGCTGCTGCTTGTGAGCTTGATTGGCCGAGGAATCGGATTTTGATTCAAGTTTTGGATGATTCAGACGATGGAAATCTGCAGCGTTTGATCAAAGAAGAAGTTCTGTCATGGAATGAAAAGGGTGTTAATATTGTTTATAGACATAGATTGATCCGAACTGGATATAAAGCTGGGAATCTGAATTCTGCCATGGCTTGTGATTATGTTAAAGATTATGAGTTTGTAGCTATTTTAGATGCAGATTTCACGCCCAACCCTGATTTCCTTAAACTAACAGTCCCCCATTTCAAGGTAATGATGAAGTTTTTGATCAATGGAAGAAGCTAAGCTTTGTTTTTCAACAGTCTGAAATGGTAGCTTACCTGTTTTGAATTTGAACACGATTGTCACAGGGAAATCCTCAACTGGGTCTTGTCCAAGCTCGGTGGGCGTTTGTTAACAAGGAAGAAAACTTACTTACGAGACTCCAAAACATCAACTTGTGCTTCCACTTTGAAGTGGAGCAGCAAGTAAATGGGGTTTTCCTGAACTTCTTTGGATTCAATGGAACCGCAGGCGTTTGGAGAGCGGAAGCGCTCGAGGAATCCGGTGGCTGGCTCGAGCGGACGACCGTGGAAGATATGGATATCGCAGTTCGAGCACACTTGATGGGATGGAAATTCATCTTCCTCAATGATGTCAAGGTGCTGTGTGAATTGCCTGAATCATATGAAGCTTACAAGAAACAGCAACACCGTTGGCATTCTGGTCCAATGCAGCTCTTCAGATTATGCCTTCCTTCGATCATTACTTCAAAGGTAGTTTACTTTCAAAATTCAAACACATCAATTCCTGTTTCGCATCATCGAGCTTAAACTTTCGACTGATCGTTTGGATTTCAATGAATGTTCTTTGTGCAGATATCAATATGGAAGAAGACCAACTTGATATTTCTCTTCTTTCTCCTAAGAAAACTCATACTTCCCTTTTACTCATTCACTTTGTTTTGCATCATACTTCCATTGACAATGTTTATTCCAGAAGCAGAATTGCCTCTTTGGGTAATCTGCTACATTCCAGTCTTCATGTCCTTTCTAAATATTCTTCCATCCCCCAAATCCTTCCCTTTCTTGATCCCATATCTCTTGTTTGAGAACACCATGTCTGTCACAAAGTTCAACGCCATGGTTTCGGGGCTATTCCAGCTCGGAAGTTCGTACGAATGGATCGTGACGAAGAAGACGGGGCGATCATCCGAATCAGACTTCTTAGCATTCGCCGAGCGAGAGTCGAAAACGACAAACGAGGAGAAGATTATGAGGAGACATTCGGAGTCGGGGCTGGAGTTGTTGAGTAAATTGAACCAAGAAGAGAAGCCAAAGGCTTCAAAGAAGAAGAGAAACAAGGTGTATAGAAAAGAGCTTGCTCTTTCATTTCTGCTGCTCACTGCAGCAGCTAGAAGCTTGCTGTCAGAACATGGAGTTCACTTCTATTTCTTGCTTTTCCAAGGTTTGTCATTCCTGGTGGTGGGTTTGGACTTGATTGGTGAGCAAATGAACTGAAAAAGTTTGGAGTGGATTTCATAACTTTCTTTTGGTGTTTTCTTTTTTTTTTTTTTTTTTGGCCCTTAAAAAAAAAAAACAAATTGGGCAGAAATGGATTAAAAATGATAGATTTTGAAAAAGGGCATATGGTGTTTGAAAATTTGGTAGATAAAGAATTTAGAGTTTTTTATTGAGTAAATTTGTACAATGATACGATAATAGTATTGTTAGTATATGGGTTTCAAACACGAAATAATGGGAATTCTGAGTATAAGTTATTTTAATGTTGTTCTTATTTTTTTTTATTTTTTTTTTATTTTATGCAATGGTATTTTAATTAATGTGAGGATTGAATAGTCACGGGCACAACCTTATGTCAATTGAGCTATGCTCGGTTTGACTTTTTTTTTTTTTTTTTTTTTTAAAGAAAAAGAGAATATACTTTTGGTCTCTTTCCAAATTCCAATTTGTTCTTCATTTTCAAGCATTTGAATTTGTAATCAATGCAATTAACCCGTTCATTACTTTTAAACATGGATCAAATTGTGTTTATTTTGATGTGGAATAATGGAAAATCAAAATATAGCGTTGATTCAAACATTTGACTTTTTTATATAAGAAGCTATAATATTTTAACTAGTTTTTATCGCTAATTTTTTGTTTTTAAATTCAACACCACGTGGGGAAAGATCGAACCGCTAGTCTTTTGGTAAAAAATACATCTCTTACTCATTTGAGGTATGTTCAGATTGACCTAATAAACTTTCCTTAAAGTCCACGAGTTTTACTTTTGTATTCACTATCTTTTACATTTAAGTTAAACCACAAATTTAGTCCCAAAACTTTTAAAGTTGGGTACAATAAGACCCTGAACATTAAAAAGTGTTTAACAAATTCTTCAACTTTTCACTTTTGTATCTAACAGATTTCTAAAGTATCTAATAAGCTCTTGGTTAAAATATCATTTTGGTTCATGTACTTTAAGTTTCATTCCATTTTAGTCTTTGTATTTTCAATATATGTTAAAATGAGTCTTTATAGTTAGATTCTTGGACATTTGAAAGTACACGGACTAAAATGTAATGAAATTCAATGTACATGGATCAAAATGATATTTTAACCTAACTTCTCAAACTTTTAATTTTGTGTCTAAAATATTGCTGATTTGTTTAACCTCTTTAAAAAAATCACCTATTTTTAGACATAAAATTCAATTCAATTTTGTGTCTTCTGTAAATTCCAGAAAAATTTCAAATAGATTAGAGACTTATTAGGTGCAAGATTGAAAGTTCATACTTCATAGCCAACTAGAGCATAATTAACTGTAAAAACAAGTAATCAATCAAGGGGTTAGATGTTCGAATCATCCAATCATTATATATGTTTTTTTTTTTTTTTTTTTTTTTTTTTTTTTTTTTTTTTTTTTAAAGTTTGTAGATGTATGGGATATTAGAGAGAAAATTGAATAGTAACTGCACTTTCTAAAGTTGAGTCCTACTAGGTACAATTTTGGAAGTTAAATAAACTTGTTATTTAACCTTACATTTAAACAAATGGATTTGTATATTTTAAAAATAAATAAATGGATTGCGTTAATTTTACTTTTACAATAATTTATACATTAGGACAATTTATGGCAGTTTTAACGATAAAATTTCCTAAACCGTTCTTTATAGAATAATATCTAAAGTATAAAAAAACATCAATGACCTATTGGTTCATTTTATATATATATATATATAAACCTTTTAAAAATGTCTTCATAACACCACATACAAAATTTATACAAAATTTTGATGTAAATAGTTAAATTCTAACTTGTCCTGGTGCGACATGAAAAAACAATAAAAAAAATGAACATATGAGGTGTTAAAAAAATAGTGTAATGTAAAAACCTTACTTGAGAAAAAAAGGTATAAAAATTCATAGTTGGTTGGAAGAGTAACATTTTTTCATATGAAAGAAAGGAAATCCTTATTAATGTTCGTCACTCAATCTATACCTACAAATGTTATGCAATGTATTCGATTTTCTAAATGTTTTTGTTAGAAGTTAACTAAATATATGGCGAGGTTCTGGTGTGGGACATTCTAAACTCACAACAAAGTTGATTGAAAATCTTAAGATAAGTTATGTATTGGAGAGGGGTGAGATGGGTTTTTGGAGTCTTGAAGGTTATAATAAGGTGTTAGTAGCAAAAACAAGTTTGGAGACTTCTCCAAAACTCCAATTCTCCGACCGCCCGAATTTTATTTCCCAAACTCGGGTATTCTGAATGCTGAGTTGGGAAACCACCCATCTTATGTGTGGCGAAGCCTATTGTGAGGAAGAGAGTTACTAATGTTATGTATACAGAAACATATTGGAAATGAGGAGGAAAGGTTGCTTGGTCAACCTCGGGTGTCGAGGGAGATATCCTTCAAATTGCACTCCCCTCTCACCATTGGCTAGTAGTCGCGGCGTTTCTGATTTGCTTGATGACGAGGGGCAGAGGGATATGTAGAAATTGCAAGCCTATTGTTAGGGACAACTAACATCCACATTGTAATGATATTGTCCACTTTGGGCATGGCCCTCATGGCTTTGTTTTTTGTCACCCCAAAAGGCCTCGTTAGAATGTAGATCCCTTTCCTAACCAATGTGGGACTTTGTTTGCACTTACAACAATCCTCCCCTCAAACGAAGGACCACAAAGCCTCCCCTCAAATAGTCATCTATCTCGTGTTTAAACTCGAGCATTATCACCTTTAACCAGGTCACTCTTCGTGAGAGCATGCCCCTGCCGGATAAGCTCGACCACGAGATCAACCATGACTATGTCATCGAGGACATGGTTAGGTAAGGGGCATGGCTCTGATACCACTTGTTAGGAACAACTAACATCCACATTGTAACGCTTTGGGCATGGCCCTCATGGCTTTGCTTTTGGTCACCCCAAAAGGCCTCGTTAGAATGTAGATCCCTTTCCTAACCAATGTGGGACTTTGTTTGCACTTACAACACCTATCAACGAGTTGAATATTGAAACTATCTTATTCATCCCCATTTGGAGAAAAAAAAAAAAAAAATACATGACACATGGATCTAAGACTACATTGGAAATGAGAATTTTACTTTAAAAAAAAAATAAAAAATATCTTATAAGGTGTTTTTCTTTTCTATTTGAGACAAAATTAAAAATTGGTGGAAAGTTGTTGAAGATGAAAATCACTGATAAAGTTAAAGGTGTTCATGTGGAAACTCTATTATGAAATTCTTCCGACCAATTAGAACTCTGCAAACACTCTATTCTGGTGCATTCGTGGTGTGTGTTGTGAGAAAGAAATGAAGTCTATTTTCCATATTTTTTTTAAATGTAAGAGAATGAATGAGATTTGGGTTCTACTTAACCTGATGGTCCGTATTTTCTACCATGTCTCCGTCTGTTCAGGATCTCTTGCTGGAGATGCCTTCTACCTCATCTCAAACAGAAATTGAGCTGCTCTGTGTGGCGTGTTAAGTAATGTGGGGTGACCGTAACAATCTAGCTCATGTTCTTCTTGTTCCTACCGTTGTGATGAAAGAAGAATGAATTCGAAATTATCATAAGAAATTTTAGCTTTCTGGTGTTCAGACGCCTCCTGAGGATCGACTGGATGGGCTTGCTTTGGTTGCCCCACTGGTGTGGACTCCTCTAAACGGGGTTGATTACAAGATGAATATTGATGTTGCTTGCCATCCCTTAGAGAATAAAATAAGGGCAAGGGCGGTTATTAGGGATTTTAGAGGGAATTTGGTGATAGCTCAATCAATTCGTATTTAGGGAAAGTTGGATCGTTTTTCGGTCGAGGCTCTTACCCTTCTCCATGGTCTGAAGTTAGCAACAAATAATGGAATCAACAATTTGTGGGTGGAGTCTGATCTACAGGTTCTAGTGAAGGTCATTCATTCTCACCGTTTGCCGCCGTCGTCTCTCTAAGATGATGTTCTTGATGAGATGAAAGAATGAATGCTTGTTATTTGAATAAAATGACTCAAATTTATTCCGAGAACCATTAATTGGACTCCTCGTAATGTGGTGGTCGAAACTTTCATGAATGGGGTTGCCCCATTTGGGAGGGCCTTATACCAGTTTGGTTATAGAGTTTGTTAATTTCTGATTGTAATGGTTGTGAGACTACCACCTTGTTTCTTGATTAATTAAGTTTGACATTATAAATAAATTTATTAATTATAAAAAAATAAAAAAATAAAAACACCAAAATAAATTAATATTGATATATTATTAATTAGAGACCAAAATAATAATAAATTTTAGGAAATGAAATTGTGTTTTAATGCTTCCTCGTCTCTGGGTTTTCGATTGTTAGTTTCGTTATTTTGTAAAAGCGCCAAAAGTTGTTCTTTATAGTTGGATAAAATTTCCAAGGAACTCTCTAACTTTGCTCTCTCTCTCTCTCCCTGATTCAGGTTTGTTTCCTTTCCTCTCTACCATTTCTATGTAATTGGGTGGTTTTCTGGGCTTGTTGGTACCTGAGAGGAACTATGATATGGAAATTTCTAGTCTTTATCGAATGTGATTCTGGGTCTGCAAATATTACTCTCTCCTACTCGAGATATGTGAACATGTTTCTTTTTTTCCACGGCTATGACTCTCAAATGGTTTAATCTTGATTTGGAATTCATTGCCCACAAGGTGTTTGTTGAAATGTCTAACTGAACTATCCATTGCTTCTCAAGCCTCTTCAGCTGTGTTTAATTACCCTGTTGTTGTTTGTTATTAAATCTAATTTCAGTTGCTACCATATAAAAGAAACAGATAATGTCGTGGGCTATATCAACTTTTGTTCCCTTTGAAGTTCCTCCCGTTTATGTTGTTGCTGCTACCTCTTCTGGTCCATTGTTGGGTTGCAGCACCAATTTCTTGGATGTAGTTGGTCCTAAGAGAACGAGGCTCCGATTATCTCTTTCAAAGAAGTGGTCAAAAATGATTACTTTTGCCATGGAGTCAAACCAAGTGTCTGTTTTGCAATCACACCAAGAAACTTGGGAAGATCCAGATGATGGAAGCGGCAGCGAATTTGACGAAGAAGATGATGATGAAGAAGTGGATGAGCATGACTTGGATTTTGAAAGTGATTGGGAAGGAGAAGGGGATGTTCAGGCCATCTCTAGTACTGATCAGCCTGCTGCACCTGCAAACAAGTATGAGGAGGATCTTCAGAAAGGTTTCTAGTGGCCTCTATTAACTTTCAATCTGTTTAGTTCTTTTTCCATTGCATGTATGTTTCTTTCTTACAATTTTGTCATTTAGAATATTGAAAATATATTAAATGATTTTCTAAGTGTTTAAAAATATTTATTTTGTAAGTACTTAAAAAGTCATTCAAAACAGGTTCTGAAAAAAATCACTTTAGTCTTTGATACTTGAGAACAATTCTACTTTAATCTCTAAGTTTCAATGAGTAATAATCTTTAAGGTTTTCGGCTTTTCCTTCCATTTAAAATTTGTATGTGAGGTATGTGGTCACGCCAAGAAAGATTTGAGCCTAGACTGAGAATGTCAGGCTATTTCTAGTTTATGATTCAGTAAAGAGAATCCGTCCCTTTAAAGTAAATAGAAGCTTAATGTAGAGCAAATAAAATCAAAGTACATTCATAAAAGATACTAAAATCGCATAACATTTTGAACATCCAAAGAGTACGTAGTTCAAAACATATGATCGTCACTTGTTTTGTTTCTTTTTGTTCATCTTGTAAAGACATTTGTGGCTTGCTTGTTCTTGTCCTATGTCCATTTTAATTGCTGAAAATATACATTGTTTTGAAGGTCCAACCATGAGCAGTTTGATTCTAGAATAAAAAGTACATGGCACTACCAGTTCTTTAATTGGCTTTCACCTCTCTTCTCTATGACTGGACAGTGTCGCTCTGATGTTAGATAGTTTTCAATTTGGGTGCCCAGTGATCTTTTATCTGTGATTTATTTAAAAATTTGACCTCATTTTCTCGGTGCTAATGATGCATATCCAAGATTGTGGCCTTTCTGAGAATCTGTAAAGATCAAAGGACTGTTAATTATTGCAGAGGTTGAACAACTTTTGGAACCCGAAGAACGAGCGATTCTGCAACAGAATGCAACTTTGAATGTGGATAAACTGTCAACTGTAATGATGAAAATATTAAAATACCTTTTTTCTTCTTACCTATCTTTTCTGACAAGGCAGCAACTTTCTTCTCTTTAGTGTACATTTTTTTTCTTTACACTTCTATTTAAAGCTATCTGTTTGACAAACAAATTCTTGACCTTTCATATTCAGCCGAAATGGAATCCACTTCACACTTTTGCGCTATCAGCGCAGATTATTCCAATGGACAAACTACTTGAAAGTGGACATGACATTGACTCTGTCGACGAGGTGGATATTATTGATATCCAATTTCTATATTTTTTTGTTTGAAATCATAGCTTCTTTACATGAACTTATAAGTCGAGGCTTTATGTGCTGAATCAGGATGGTTTTTCTGCTCTCCACAAGGCAATTATAGGCAGAAAGGACGCTGTCATCGGTCATCTTCTAAGAAAAGGTGCAAGTCCTCATATCAAAGACAAAGTAAGGAGTTTATTCAGTTATGCTGCTTTCTCCAGTTAATTTCCTAGGGACTTTGCTTTCAGAAACACCATGACCCTAAGTAATTGTCTTCTTGATAGAATGGTGCTACCCCACTTCATTATGCTGTTCAAGTTGGTGCAAAACAAATTGTGAAGCTACTCATAAAATACAAAGTTGATGTCAATGTTGCAGATTCTGTGAGCTTTTTATTTTCCTTCAGAAAACTACAAAAAAAAAAAATGAAGCATTTTGTTCAGTTTTATTACTAGGAAGTTATAATAACAGACTTCCCTCCAACACTTGTATAGGATGGATGGATGCCGTTGCACATCGCTATCCAAGGTAGAAATAGAGATATAACAAAAATTTTGTTGGTCAATGGAGCAGATAGGAACAGAAGAAACAAGGTAAGTTCTCGTAACCGGTACCGGTTCATCGAAACTTTCCAACTCTGCAAAATCGAAATTCTAAATGAGTTTTTAGTTCCAGAAGCAATGTTAAGTAGTAAAAAAATTGTATCTTAAACGAATTTTTTGTTCTTGCGTTTTAGGATGGAAAGACAGCCTTGGATTTGAGCTTGTGTTATGGGAAAAACTTCAAGTCGTACGATCTTTCGAAGTTGCTAAAAGTAGTGCCTCCTTATGGAGCTTTTTGATTAAAGCAGTGATGTATCAATTTGAAACCATCCTTTTTGTATTGAAACAATTTGTATTTCAGTCTTTTTGTATAAAGTCCTGTAAGTGTTGGTTTCAGAACTTTCTCTCTTTCATTCGTTGGAATGCCTTATGCAAAGCTATTTTAATTCGTTCTAAGAAGAATATATCATGCAAGCATTCGAGCCCTATGTTTTATCTTCTTTTTAAAATATTAACGAGTCAAAATGATAAAAAAGTTGAATATCCGTGGATTGTGGCATTAAAACAACTTTGCCACTTACAATACATACTTGAACTTTGTTAAGACCACTGAATTGAAAAGGGTGGATTCAAACCTCTTACCTCTTGGTCGATGATATATACCTTAACTAGTTGAACTATGCTTAGGTTGACATCTACAAATTCGATCTCTTCTTTCACAAAGTTTTCGTTAGAAAAATAAATAAAGGATGATGTCTTTTATAATTTGGAATGTCATTTGAGTTGTTTAGGCATTTTTTTTAAGAGTAAGTTTTTTTACTAATAGAAAAGTCTTTGTTTTGTTCCTTCAACATATATATTATAAAACTAAAACAAACAAAAAAAAATGGTAAACAAAGTCTTTTTTCTTTCTTTCTTTTTTTGGTTGCATATAATATAACTAAGTAGAGGAAACTATGACCTGTAAATGAAATTCCTTGTTATTGTCAGCTGGCCTGCAAGTATTAAGCTATGGAGGAGGCTCAATAATCTTCCTCCATTTGGCTCCTTATATGGCCGTTCTCTACACCAAAACTCACATCCTTCTGAGCAAGTAACAAACAATTCTTGCTTCACATTTTGACACTTCCAATGAACTTCTCAGGCAAAATGACCCTTCTTTTCTCTCTATAAATTGAACTCCCACCATTACAACAGAACATCAACAAACAATCTCAGCCTCAGCAACAAAAAAGAAGAAGAAAATAAGGAAAATGGGTGTTGAGAAAAGTATTGGTGTGTGTCTAATTTGGGTTGCTTGCTTGCTTCTTAGCATGGCTACAGAAGCTGAAGCTCAGAGCTATGGCTCCAGTTCAGCTGAGTCCACATCTTCCCACTCAATGCTCCTCAAGTTTCTTGGTCTTGTTGTTTCTTTCTTGGTCCTCAAAGGGATGGTTTGAGTTCATTCTGTTTTGCAACTTCAATTTCCTTACTGTTTCTTCTTTAGCATTTATGTTCTGGTTTGGAGTTTCTATGTCATCTTGAGATGGGAGTTGATGAAATTTGTATTCAGACTGTTTGATGAAGTTGCTGATTGTGCCTAATGAAATTCAAGTTATTTCCAATATGTTTTACTCTCTTCTTTGCATTTGTTGGTAGCCTAATTAGGTAGTCACATACAACTTGTCACCTCGTATGATCACCTGCTGAAACTCTATAAATTCACGTGTTGAAAAAATTATTGAATGAGACCGTCACAATGTGACTTTATTTTAATACCCGTTGAATTCGAATATCTGCATGTCTCTCTCTTTGGTGTTGGGCCTGCCCCACTAGATCTCATTACTAGGTCACCTAGTGAGCGGCTTATTAAAAATTGCCTTTTGCTTTCAATAAAATCAAGAGTTGACAGCCAACAAGAGTATAGTTCAACGGTATGATGTATTGTCTAGTGACCATGAAGTCCTAGTTCAATCCCCCACCGCAACATATTGTCAAGAAAAGAAAAAAAAAAAAAAAAAAGTTGACATAGTATCAATTATATAACTTTGTGAAAGATATCTCATTGGAAGCTTGGCATTTAGGTAACATGATAAAATTTAAGATAAACTTAAAACGGCCTCTAGGTTTTGAAGATGGAAATCTAATTTCTATTACTTTGTTATTTTAATATAAAATTGCACAAACCATCCTTAAACTATCGGGGTTGAAGCTTATTACAATCACACCCTCAAACTTTTAATTTGATCAATTACCATATTGGTTAAGCCTTGCAATCAACCTCTTCTGTTATTTGTTCTTCAATTACCATTTAATTAGGATTTACGTGTAACTCGCACAGTTACACGTGAATAGAGAAGGACAAACTTGTCATTGACAAATTTGAAAGGTTTTTTTTTTTATATTATTTTTTTTTACATTTTAACAAAAGAACGTATAGGGGAAAATTTTCCTCGTTCGACCCTAATTTCTTATGAAGTTCGTGAAGTAAACAATATCGAACATTTTCGAAGTCGTCATGTCAAGAAAAATATTCCCTACTCACATGTGAGTCACACATCTGAAGCCCAATTAAACGATAATTTAAGTGGAGTGACATGTTACAACATTTAACAATCTACTTAGGATAATTTATTAAATTAAGGGGTCGTTTGATAACACATTCATTCACATGTGTTTTTAAGTTTTTGGAAACGCTTTTACATTCCTTAACAAATTTTAAAAACAAAAAAAAACTTTTGAAAAACAGGTTTTTGATTTCAAAACAAAATTCTCTCTCTAAACTTTATTTAAATTGTCAACAAATTAGATATAATTATTAAAATTATCTTCAAATGTTTATTTATTTATCTATTTATTTATTGAAATTAAAATTAAATTGTCATTAATATTTTTTACTATGAAAATTGTCATTAATATTATTAGTATATTCTTTTAAAAATAAGATATTATTAATATTTTTTAGTATAAAAATATTATAATTTTATTTAATTAAGTTTTTTCTAGTATATATATTTTAATATATTGATGTTACACCAATATACCTATCCACTTTACCCAATTAACATATTTTATTTTCCTGACTTTAGGGATGATAAACGTCGCCAACTAAAGATTGTTTAATATATTAAACTATCGACACAATACATTCTTTTTATTTTAGGGAAAATCATTTTTTACCTTAAATTTTCAATTTCATCAAATAATTGGACCTTAATTAAATTTTAATAAATGTGGCAATTTTTACATTATAATAAATTAACATTATTTTAAAAAAATAATAATTTTTATTTTATTAAAAAATACAAAACAAATAGTAATTATCCAACCACCTTGAACTTTTGCATTTTCAAAAACAAAAAATCAAAAACAATTATTGAACAAGTTTGATTTTCTATTTTTTAAAAACAGAAAACAATTATCAAACATATATGATTTAAAAACAGAAAACCAAAAATATAAACCAGAAAAATAAAAAACAAAAGTTATCAAACAAAACCTAAAAGTTTAAGGGTGTGATTGACTGATTGTAACAAACTTGAGTAATTTGTGTGATTTTCCTAAGGCATGATAATGTATAAATAAATGAATAAAACTATAAATAACATTATAACACCATCATGGCTAGCGCTTATAACCACACCTTAGTTCTAAGATGCATATTTATAGTCAAATTGAGTCTAGCTCAATTTACATAAAATCGTGCATTGACCACACCATAGTTCTAAGATACATATTTATAGTCAAATTGAGTCTAGCTCAATTTACATAAAATCGTGCATTGACTAAGAGGTCAGATATCAGATTATGACACCACCCCCTCATCATTCATTAAATGCCTTTGCAAAAAAAAATAAAAAAAAATAAAAAAAAATAAACATATTTATGTGGTTCTCAAATTATAACACCACCCCTACATATCAAATATTCAATTGAATATTATTACATAGCTAACATAACATGAGCTATAAAACATATTATCGACGAAGAGGTCAGAGGTTTGAATCTCCATCCTCACACATTGTTGTTGAACTTAAAAAAAAAAAATTATATATATATATATATATATATATGATAACAAGCATAAATCTTGATTAAATTAAACGAAAGACATTAATAGAAATAATTAAATTGGAAATCGAGTATCACTATAAAAAGTGCAAAAAGAAAAAAAGAAAAAATCATATCTATCTATCAATAGTCTAATTCATACATCACTCTCAAAACATCATTATTATCACTAATTCGATTGACGTATTCTTCTTCTGAAGCCTCTGATGACAAAAACTGAACTTTTTTTTTTATACTTTTTGAAGAGCACAACAAATTGACATCACTTTTGTAACTATTTCACGAGGCATCGAGACTTGAAGCCTCCATGTGTTCTTTGGCGTAAGCCTCTCAAGATCCAAAGAAAGCGTAAAATTTGAGGCTGAATATGAGTCTCGTCTAAGACACTTCAAGTTCAAGATGTTCATACAGAATAAACAACTAATCAGGGATGTGGCATACATTAATCCCTCTAAAATGACTTCATATCAATGTTTATAAAGAATTCAGGAAATAGATGAATAGAGGAATCAGATTAGAGTTATGGTCTGTTTGGAACGACTTTTCAAGTGCTTAAAAACACTTTTTTTTTTTGCACTTGGAAACACATTCCAAACAGACCCTTAAACACCAACAACACCAGCAACCAACCTCAAGGATAGCTAAAGCATATGCTTTTACGAAAACGAAAACAAAAGCGAAAACGTGTACCGAAATGTAGAGAGGAGACCAATATTAACTAATAACAGATAAACTCAAAAAGGTTAGGCCAAGAAGATATCCTGTGAATCAAAGATTCATTACAAGACACAGATGAGATCGAAATCTACCAAGCATTGTATAATTCAGCTACCATTTGAGTCACATCTACAGAGATAAAGACTTTGCTGCTCCGTTCACAACAGTTTACAACTCAACCTATAAAAATGTTCATGATGTATACAGCAACTTGCAAGTAAAAGTGTGTTTATCCAAGAGCAATTATATGTGAAACAATCATTTCAACAGAATCCAATGAAAGGTTATCATCTACAATATGAATTATGAAGACATGAATCAGCAGCTCAAAGAACCTAACCAGCAAGTGAACCAAGCCAGAAGGTTTTTTTTTCCCCCACTCACTAATCATCAAATCAAATGTGTTTATTAAATGCACTAGCAAGTAAGATTCAACTTGAATATGAAGACAATATAAAGAAGATATCAAATTCATAACACAAAATACAAAAGGCATCCTTATTTGTAATGCTCTAGCGTCTAAATAGGACCTCTAAAACAGCTACAATAAATTTAAGGTTGTACAAGTTCATAAGGAAGAACTATCAGATTAAAGCACAATAATGGCGTCAAATCAAAGCTTCAAGCTTCGACAGTGTTACCAAGAACAAAAGAGAACAACTCCCGAACAGGGGAAAATTCGACCAACCCAATATCAATTGCATACCCGGAAACTGGTAGCTTCAAATCCCTTAGAACACAAAATGCCTCAGCCATTCGAGCCTTGGGGACCTCCTGAGCAACAGAGCAATGTGGAATCCACGAGCCAAGGCGATATTCCTCCCCGATTTCAATTCCTTCTTTCCTCATTGCTTCGCACAATTGGGACTGGAATTGGAGGAGTGAAATCGACGGCGCTGGACCGAGAAAGAGAATGTTGTTATCACTGGGAAGACTCCCAATTGACGATAAGGACAAAGGCAAGGGTTCCTGTTTAGAAGCAAAATTTTTAACGATGGATTCAACTTTTGTGGGTTCGAGAAAAGGGCTGGAGAAGAGGGTAATGTGAGGTCGTGATTCAATTTCGATGAGTTGGGTACTAATTTGACGGCGAGCTAGTACATTCCAAGCCTTGAGAACTTGATTTTCAAGTGCCGGATCGAAATAGAGCTCGATCGCAAAGCCTTGTGACATCGCCTCAGAACTCAAAAATCAATCCTCAAACTAAATTAGTGAAAATCAGGGAGAAACAAACAGAACCCAGATGCTAATTTCGAATTCCAAGACAAGAAAAGCGGGAAACAAGGGAAGATCAGAACTATCTGAAATGGGAAATTCAAAACCCTAGAGATACAACACAAAAAACAGAAGAAAACAGAAACACCCAGATGAAATCAAAGGACCCAGATGCCCAAATACCTACAAAAAGTGCGAGAAAGAGCTAAAAGAGAAATGGAACATACAAATTCAAAGAAATAGAAGAGTTATGAAGAAGGTTGATGAAAAGGAGATGAAGAACTGGAAGAACACAGGCAGCTAAAGCGATGAAGTGAAGTTATAAGTTCTGAGAGGGAAAGAGAAGGGAAATGGGAAAAAGGGAAGAAAGGGAAAGGCTCTGCAAGAGACTGTATTGGAGCTGCAAAGTCAGTTGCTAAGAGCCGAACCAGATTAGGTGTCTTCCGAGTGGATCGAAACGAGGAAGACAAAGGGAGAGAGAAGGAAGGGGGCATCGGCCGGCCCGCTTGAACCAACCAGCGTTCAACTTGGAATCCCTTTGCTAGACCGAATTCTTCTTCTCAACACTTGTAAAGTAGAAAGCTATGAATAATCAAGTTTAAATTTTGAATTAAGTTTCTATTTCTTTCAAATCATTAATATCATTAACAAAATCTTTCGTCAGGTACTGTACTCATTCGTTTGTTTAATTGTCTTTTATATCAAGTCGGTTCAGTTAAAGTTATCTTTTATACCGAGTCGGTTCAGCTAAAGTTCAATTAATCAAGATGACATCTTATCAAAGATGTGATAAATGATACCATGATGTATTATACTTGTTTTTATGATCATATGAGACAATAAATTCTAAGATATGATTGTAGAGTCTTATCATCAAGTTTTCTTAGTGAGCAGTCTCGATGATGTATTGGTATGATCATATTACAACAATAAAAGCTCTTTTAAGTACATATAGAAAATTATAGAAGAGATTGATATTGAACTTTTAGCTAAAAAAGAGATCCAAAATGATATGATGAAATAGAAAGAAAAGAAACAAAACTTCATTATTGTAGATCTTTCATGTATGATGTAACGTCATATGAAGTTTCATATATAATTTTTTTTTAAACCAAATTAAAACTATAAAGATTTCATTTCATTAAATTATATGGTTTAGTTGAGAAGCATATCTAACACATTTAAGATATATGAATCATTGAAGGTCTAGTCATAAATTAATTTGATAAAAACACTTTGGACGACCCATATTGATGGATCTAAGTTTGAACTAAAAGAGCCTAAGGTTTGTATATTAGAGGGTGACAAACTAAAAAAAAAAACTATGAAATATCTCAAGTATTTTATATATACTGTTTTAACTACAACATCTCAATTCTCCGTCTCGTTCCTTCTTTGCTAACCCATGTGTCTATATAGAGATTCAATTTGTATGCATCAAGATAGAAGACTTAGAATTATGGTTGTTATGACTATTAATGCCACCACGCCGAAGCCCAAGAGACCCGGTCCACGCAAGAACTAACTAAGAATGGGCCGACAGATCAAAGGCCACCTCTTGGTGGCCCATTGAGAAGGTAAGGGTCGACCGTTTGGCCGACCCATACATAGAGAAGGTCGGCCATTTGGCCGACCCATATTGAAGAGAGTTGCCATGTGGCGGCACATGGTAGGCCAGGGCCCATCTTTTGGTGGCTCATTCCAGAGTTGGCCGACCCTTCAAGAGGAAAGGCACGAGTGCGTCGGCCATTTGGTCGACCCATGCAAGAAGGAGGTCGACCATTTGGCCGACCCGTGAGGCATGTAGGGGCCACCTTTTGGTGGCTCATTAGAGGTAAGGGTCGACCATTTGGCCGGCCCATGAAGAAGAAGAGCATGAGGGGTTGGTCATTTGGCCGACCTATGTAAGAAGAAGGTCAGCCATTTGGCCTACCCATGAAGGTATGAAGGCCTGCAGGCCTGAAGGACCCATAAAAGTATGGACCTATGGAGGCATGGAAGCATGTCACCCATGGAGATGTGGAGGCATGAAGGCATGAAGGCATGAAGGCATGTCACCCATGGAGGCATGCCACCCTTGGAGCCATAGAGACATGGAGGCATGCCACCAATGGAGGCATGGGTCGACCATTTCGCCGACCCATGCATGTAGTGGGTTGGCCATTTGGCCGACCCCTCCCTGGACTGTCGATATCTTTAAGAGACTGAAACGACCCCGCATCATCACCATGATGAGGGAAAAGTGTAACGGCTCGACTAATCATTGAACGATAAATGATTAGTCGGAAGAGTTAATTGGCGGTTATGGATGGATAAGTATATAATCGAGGTATGATGTTCTTTCGAAGGATAAGCTGAATTAAGATTACAAAAAAGTATTTTTAACTGAGAGATTGGCTGACTTGAGCATCGGAGTAAACGTGGCCTAACCACTCCGACTTCATTCGTTCTTGTTTTCAGGGCTCTTACGAAGGTTTCACACGGAATAAACAAACGAAGGTTTCACACGGAATAAACAAATTCACGGTTGTTTATCTAGTTTTTGGGAACAACAATGGTTATTGTTATGGGCTACCTCGACATGAGGTCAGCACCTGACGTCACGATCCACGTCACCACAAGTCTGAGGCCCTATCATCATCCCCGAGGCGCAGAAGCCGACCCCCAAGTTCCTCGGGATGGATGCCTTCGAGCCACCTTCATACCGGTTGTTGCCATGCCATCACCACCCTTGTCAATGGGTGAAGAGTGGTTGATGAAACACTTCTGCCTTATTAGACAAGGTAGTGGTACAACAACGCCCTCGAATCCGCTTGGGATTGTGGGGATGAAAGATGCTCATAATAAGGATAGGTACGGATTGACCTTGACCTTCCACACCTCTCAGCCGAGATCGAGGAATGTCAGATCCTCATGATGAGGGGAGTACGGATCGACATGACCAGTCTACGCCATCTCATTACCTATAAATACCTCTTCGGGGATTTCCACAGGTATAATGCATTAACGTTAAGCATACTATCACTCTTACTAACTGCTAAGAATATCATCTGACTTAAGCATCGGAGTGTCGTAGGGTCAGCCCCACATCGATGCAAGTTTTATTCACCTTCTTTGTGTGCAGGCCCCTTCGGACCAGACGACAGACATCACCTAGAGGAAGTGTCGACCAACGAGAGGTCCAGATTCTTGCGCCAACCGTTATAATTAAAACAATCAAAACCATTTGAAATTGTAATGTACATATACATTAACATTTCATCGTTACATGGTCAAAAGTGTTAAAAAGGTTTACAACCCTAGGGCATGCTCTGACCACAAACATATTTTACAATTTCTTCCCATGCTTGGCCATAGCCCTAGCTTGAAGGCAAATAAAAGTTGTATCAATCATTTCCATAGCAACAATTTCAAATCATTTGAAATTGTAGTGTACATATAAATTAACATTTCATTGATACATGGTGAAAAGTGTTAAAAATCTTTACTACCCTACATGCTCTGACCACAAACAAATTGTACAATTTCCTCCAATGATTGACCATAGCCATAGCTTGAAGGTAAATAAAAGTTGGATCAATCATTTTCTTGGCTTTTTCACACATGGTCTGAACTGTATCTCTGTGTGTTGTAGCTTCCAAGAAGAGGTACTCTCTGATCTCCATGTGATTCCTTGTTAGCAGTAAGATTATGGTTATGGCCTTCTTCTTTTTCTTCTTCATCACCCATTTCTTCTTTTGCTTTTCCCCACATTACAGTATAAAACCCTATGGATATTATGGATGCTCCAATAAGACTGCAAGACAACCAAATTTGAAACTTCTCCAAGTTAGTTTAACTGTTAGAACTGATGCAATAAACTTGTGGTTTTAGAGTTAGAAATAACAAATCAGTCATATAGTTCAAAATGGTAAATCAACTGATCATGAAACTCTCTCTCTCTCTTTGTGGTCATACCTTCCAAGATGTAGAGAATCGCCAAGAAACAGAACACCCATTACAATAGCGACAACAATCGACAACGGCTTAAACATCGCTACGAACACCGGCCCTTTCAAGCGGAGTGCCCATGTATGAACTGTATTATTTAAGCATGATCCAAAAAGTCCCTGAAAATATAAAGAAGAAAAAAAGAGCTTTTGTTAGATACATAATAGATAAGAGGATAATGACATTGTGAAATGAATGTATTAAGTGCCTTTTCTTGGTTCTTACAGAGCATAAAACAGAGGCCAAGGCTGTATTTTGCCTCAAAATCCAAGCACTTGGATCTCTCTCTAAAATCACACCTACAACTGCAGCTATGAAGGCCACAGTTAGGTTGTAGAAGAAGATCACTGTTGCCTCTTCTGGGTATTCCTTCATTATTTTTGTCTGTCAAAATATTCAAGAGTTTCAAGATTATGTTTCTTCACTAAAAATTATTTTTGTCTGTCAAAATATTCAAGAGTTTCAAGATTATGTTTCTTCACTAAAAATGCAAGTAGAAACAGGACATCGACTCTGAACCTGTTTGGAATGAATTTCTAAACGTTTAAAAATACTTTTTTAAGCATTTAGAACTCATTCCAAACAGGCTCTCTATAGTCAAAATCTTCAATCGAAAGCTCTACTAGTCGAGGGACTAGAAAGACAAATCGAATTTGGAGTGGGGCCAATCCAATTAAAGGTTGTCTTTTGGGATAGGGCTTTATGTACTACACCTGCTATAGTCAACTCACTTTTGAAACATATTAGGATCACTAAAAATTGAAGCCCCCAACACTTTTGAGTGTCCTACTTGCCACATGGCAAGATGTCATTAGCGAGAAAAAAAACAGTGATAAGATCTAAAAAGAATCAAAAGTACTCGAATATGACTCGAATATGAGTATTGTATGAAGTGTATGAAGTGAGTCAACCTAGTGATATAGGGAACATATATGAGTTAAAGTCATTCCAAACAGGTTCGAAGTGTGGTACTAGAAGCGGAAATGAATTAGAGATGAAGTTACCTGAACAATGTACCAAAGTGGAACCAAGATGTACTCAGCAGTCAAGAGAAGGCTGCCAAGGACCCAATTAGAATCTGAAGAGGTTAGTGGGTGGTGAAGGGAAAGAGAGATTGGTGCTGAAGAGAATATGATGCTTGGACCCTTGTAAAGAGTGACTACAAATGCACCTGATATTGATATTATGGTGCCCATCACTTTTGCTTGACTGCTATTGCTTTTCAATACCACTTTCTCCATCCTTTATTATCATAAATATTTCATTATTAGTGAACAACTACAAGGATAAGAAAGCAACCTCTCTTATTTTTAGTGGAGAAAGAGACTTCACACACATTATCAACACAACAAACATCAACTTCAATTCTTAATTTGAAATTCTATGTAATTTAACTCATATATATCAAATGCATCTAGGAGCTATTTGGGACGCTGAGTGAGTTATTATAGTGGGTGGTTATAATTGTTTGAATTATAATAGTTGTGAATAGTAAATACTATTGAAGTCAGTATAATTACTTTATTAACTGTGAGTTATAATAGTCCGTGAGTCAAAAAGTAATAATAACACAATCTACCCAACTCTAAGTTGGTGCTCTAAACACCTCCCTAAAGATTTAACATTCTTCTTTCAATTAAATTTAGTCAAAGTGAGCATAGGTCAACCCTAATTTGACATGTACTCTTTCATTTGAATTTGAGCTCGGAAGTTCAGTACAATTTTTTTTTATCAAATTTATGAATCATTCGAATGTAAAAAGAATTAAAAGTCTTTTTAAACAAAATTTCAATTCATATATTATATATTATATATATATATATATATATATATATATTTTTTTTTCTAATTGTGGTTCACATAGAGAGAGATAGCCTCTCGCTATCCTTCTCCAAAATTGTTTTGTGGCTTAAAAGCTCACGCTTTAACCTAACAGGAGACGTGTGTTATACACAATCCTCATACTTTACGAGCAAAACAAGACAGAAATAAAATGGATGTTTTATATGATTGATTTTGATATTTTTTTCAACTAAAAATAAGATTAATATTTGATAATAACATAGGCAATAATCTTGTCACAAAGACTTTTTTTTTTCAAAACTGTCACAAAGATATTGATTATTTGAATTCACGTTGAAAATTGAAACACTTCCTCATATTATTTGTACTAAAAAAAAAACCATCTCATATTATTCAATAATAATAATAATAATAGCACACAATTGGTAAATTTCAGTTAAATGATATATATTTTTTTAATTAGTATTCAAGACCCTCATCAATAAGTCAACATGAGAGCATCCAAAATAAAATAATAAATATGAATTATTGACCAAAAAATCAGAGTTCGAATCTCCAACTTTGCAGATTATTTCAAAAAAAAAAATAAAAAAAAAACTATTTTGCTTTCCTTTTTTATTAAAAAAAAGTTACAAATAAATACTTATTTTAAAAAAGCTTTGTGTTTATCGCTTCTTTTTCTAGGAAGGAGATGTTATGTCCATTAATAAAGTGAGAGGAAGAAAAAAGCAACATAACATTTTGGTTTTTTTTTCTTCAAAAATTGTGGTAGGCATTGGCTAAAAATGGATGTAAATAATTACAAATAAAGGGAAAAAAGACATTTCGTTTTGTCTCACATCACATAAGACATAACCCCCAATAAAAGAAAAAAATAACATTATTATATATATATATAGGGCTGGTTGCACAAATAGCAATCAGGCCCAAACTAATTGCAAATTTAGCAAACTTTAAAATGTTTTGCAAATATGGCAAAAAAACCGGTTTCTATCACTGATAGACTTTATTATATCACTGATAGACTTCTATCAGTGATAGACTATTATAACCGATAGACTATTATCACTGACAAAAATCTATAAAAAACTGAGGTGATCAGCGATAGACTTCTATCAGTCATAAGATATCAGCGATAGAAATTGTTATATCCGCAAATTTTTTAAAAACATGCTATATTTGCAAACAATAAGTCTTAAATTGTCATTTACTACAATTTCCCTATATATATATATATAGAGAGAGGATAAATGCAATTTAAAAAAAAATGGCTTCAAAGTGTTTAAGAATACTTTCTATTGTAAATAATGCTAATTTGAATAAATTTAAGACAAAATTTACATACATAATTATTACTACCATCCACTACAGTTTTTTTTTTTTACACTTTAAAAAAAAAGCAAAACAAAAAATATAACGTGCCCCCACTTGTTGAAACTTACTTTAATAATAAGAAATAATAATAAAAATAATAAAAATAAAAATAAACTCTTAAGAAAATTAATGAATTGCGAGGATGGCATCTCTTGAAAGTCAAAAACCCCACTTGACTCTTATGATTCACACATTCATTATAATATTATCACATTTATAAATATATATATATACAACAAACAAAAAAACTAATTCCATTCTTAACCCCCTTTTTTTTTTTTTCTTTTTTTCTTTTTAGTCTCAATGAAGTAAGTCACTATTACTTTTATATATCGTTTTTTCATTACAATAAACATAGGTCATGGAAATTTAAACTTTCGAGCTTAAAAAAAAAAAAAAAAAATACATGTCAATTTTTTTTTTTTTTGCAACGGTATTTTAATTAATTGGAGAATTGAACACATGACTTCTTAGTCAATGACACAACCTTATGTCAATTAAGTTATGTTCTGCTCGGTTTGACAATACATGTCAATTATTAATATCATATACTATGAAAAATTTATTGATAATACATATCAGTTGCTGATACTTTCTTCTCGGTTCCTTCTTCCATAATCCGAACTCGGAGAAGGAAATAATTCTTAATTACTAAGGAGTATTTGAAACATCAACTTGAGGTTGAGTGAACTGAATTATTATAATTCAAACTACATTTCTACAAACTATTATAACTATAGATTATAATAACTCACTCAACGTCTCAAATAATCCTAAGTGACCCTAGGTGGTCAGTATAAATCTCTTTTGAACCAAAAATATTTTTTTGCCAAATAGAAGAAAAAAAAATTGAGGAATTTGTAGTGATGGTTAACAGAAAAACAAAGTATTATTAATTATTATTAGTATTTTTTAATTTTGTATTTGAAGAAAGTATTATCAATTATTATATTATTTTGATTAAAAATGACCCCTGCAATATAAAAGAAACAGAGAAGGGGGGGTTTGGGGTAATAAAAGAGAGAAAGAAGAAGAACCTGAAAATGATGGCGAGAATGAAAGTGAAAGCAGGAACAAGGTTGCTGATGGCGGAAGCAAGAGTCGGAGAACTGTAATTAATTCCCGTGTATCCCATAATCTGCGACGAAGAACTGCCAAAATAACCCCCAAAATTAAAATTTAATTAATTAGGTCAGATCAGAGTAAGAAATCGAGTAGCGAGCGATTACCCGATCACTCCCAGAACTGCGATCTTCGAAAGTATAGAGAAATTCAGCGGTGGAAGTCGCCGGGATCTGCAAAACCAAAACTACTTCAGAACAGCAATCGAATTGAAAGAATCGACGAGAAGAGTAAAAGGACCTTCGAGAGATGAACGGAGATGGGAGGAGGATGAGGGCGGCGAGGGAGTAAGAATAGACGACGAAGACATGGTGGCTCATCCCGGTGGCGGTGGCGGCTTTGAACAGAGTGTTGAGTCCGACGTTGATACACTCCATTGTTATCATCGCCGGAAATGGCACAACTCCTTCGATTAAGCTGTATCTTCCACTTCGACTTCCCGCCATATCTCTCTGCTTTCTCTCTGCTTCCTCTGTTCTTCCCCAACCCCAAGGGCTATTATATATTTCCACCATTAATTCGTGTCAACGTCATCCTCTCCTTATATTTAATCATATACATTTTTTTTTTAATTTACACCTCAATTTTCTTTCAAAATATTCAAATGTTTATTTTCATATATCAACTTTTTAATTTATTTTATTTTAAAAATTTATGTTTGTTTTCCAAAATTTGCAATTCTCCCCATCAAGATCGCAAACATTTAGGATTCAGAGTTTAGGGTTTAGTTTTTTTACTTTCTGTTGATGTCATCAACACTATCAATCGCGTGAAAAGTCTATAGTGTCATCACGTTCATCACTCTCCCATCGCAATTGCAAACATTCACGATTTCTCCTCTCTACGAATCACAATGACCACTTACTTTCTAGGAAAAATAAAATTCTGTTTTTAGAGAATCGTGAGAAAAAATGTTGATAGCAAATAAAAGATACTACCAACACGCGTTTCAAAGAAAAGTGAGTGATATTAAAATTTTGGAAGGGGCATCCGTACAAAAACCAAGAAATATGAGGGTATTTAATTACCGAAAAACCAGCAAGCGTGTGGAGGGTTTGTTGCATGCATATTAGGAAAGCATACTCTTTTCTTTTTTAATCTTTTTGGGCAAATGGAATTAAGAGAGAGAGAGATGAGTGGTCCAAGTTGAGAAACAATTTGTCTCCAAGGGGCCCTTGGATTGGTTTTCCTTTTTCTTTTTTCTTGTCTTTTCTCTTTTTTATCTTGAAAAAAAAAGTCGGTTTTTTTCTTTAAAAAAATTGGCATAAGCTAAAATAAAAAATTACCTTATCAATTTAGAGTTTTAGAATTAAATTTAGGGTTTAATGTTTAGAGTTTCAAAGGTATTTTAGTTCGGAGGCATCGTTTTAGATTCTAGTATTATTTTTCAAATAAAAAAATATGTTTAACTTTTTTTTTTTTCAAAACGATTAATTATTGCTAAATCGAGCATATCTCAATTGTCATAAGGTTGCGCCCTTTCCTAAAAGATCATGGTTCAATCTCTCTCGCATTAATTAAAATATCTTTGCAAAAAAAAAAAGAATTGTTAATTAAAAATGGTCATTCCTCTCGACTTTGAGAGCATTGTGATTTTTTTTTTTTTAATGATGGTTTTCATCTCTTGAAGAAATATTTAAAAAGATTGGCTTGAATTTTGAAAACATCCCAAAAAAAAAAAGTAGGCCATTTAAAATTTTTAGTTTAGATTTTTAAAAATTGTGCTTGTTTTTTCAAATTTCTTTATCATGATTACATTTTTCTTAGTTGAATTTCAAATTTCAAAATCTACTTTTTTCTAGTTTTTAAAATTTCACTTGAATTTTATAAACACAGGTAAAATGTAGATGACAAAATAATAAAAAAAAAATCATAAAAAAACATAACATTTATAATCTTAATTTTCAAAAACCAAATAATTATTATATGATGGTCCTAAGGGAAAATAGGAGTCTGAGGTGGCAGAATTTACCACATTAGTCCTAAGTACTACGAGACCGGGCCAAATCCAGTCAATTTCTCATGTTCATTCCTAACAATTGTACCTTATCTTAGGACGTTTTTAACTTTACGAAAGAAAACCTATCGAGACGCCATTAGTTTTGGAGCGCCAGGCCTGCGAAGCTTCCTCCCTAAACTTTTAAACTTGTTATATGATAAGGCTTCCTTTGTGCCGCGTCCAAGAACAATCGATCTATGAGAGAGCCAAACAAAGTTTATATATGATGATGAATTTTCATAATCAATTAGAAAAAGAAAGTGATGTGAGAAGGATCTCTTACTATTAAATAATAAGCCATAGATAACGAAATTTGTTTTTATTTTAGTGTTTTGTTTGGTTGTGGACAATTATTAAGTTCGTATATATTTGGGTGATTCAAATAGGAATATCTCTCTTTCCAATATTTGGGTTCAAGTCTTTTTCTTTTTGCTTTTTTGCTTTTCATACCAAAATAACTAATACCTACAAAACTTTACTATAAACAAATGCAAACAAAGAAAAAGAAAGAAAGGATATTATTACTATTTTCCAGGGCTAGTACATAAAGTAATTCCAACACAAACATATACTATTACTAGAACTGAAATTAACTTATTTGAGTTTGAAACACGAGATAATATTGAATCTTTATAGAGAAAATTCTATTCCATTATATTATAAATCGTGGCATAAGAGTTGGAAAGTTCGAAATAACCTTATAATTTATCAATAAACTCAAAGTTTACTAATGAGGGGTATTATAAGTAACTAAGTATATATAAAAAATTAATTTATTTATTAATCATTGTAATAGACTACAAAGCATATAATATAGATTTTTGTGCAACTCAATTCTTTATTTTATTCAATGGCAAGGGGTTTGCTTTTAATTATATAATTAAGGCTGCCCTCATATGTTTTCTTTTACCTTTCTTAAAAGAAAATACTTGGAAGTTGGGTAAAGACTCCCTTCTTCTTTTGACCGAATCTTAGACATTAGATTTTACCAATAGCTTTTACTGCATCTACCATGTAAATAAACACTTACTAATATAACGAAGTATCAAATTATACAAAAATTTTCGTAATTTTTTAATTGTCAATATGAAGCATAATTCAACTATATTTTAGTATTTATCTCTTCTTTTGAAGTTTCATTAGATAAAAGAAGAAAAACGTCATAAAGATGATTGTTAGAACTTTTACATAAAATTTCTTTTTTAAAGTTAAAATATGTAAGACAGATAAAAACTATATATAGTTTGAAGGTGCTAAATACATATTTAATAATAGGTGAAAGAATGATTAATTCAATAATCAAATAAGATAAACTAAAATGATTTTTAAAAGCTTAATTAAAGCTTCGATTTCTTATTTATTTATTTATTTTTGGTAAAAGAAAAAGAATCTCTCCCATCACACTATAAAACAAAGGAAAATGATATCGAAAATGAAAAATTGGGTAAACTTTATCGAAATGATTAATTAATTAAATATGATATCTCAAACTCAAACGCAACCAATCTACATCCATGGCTTTAGATTCCCAACTCAAATTAGAAATTGATTGGTTTGATTTTGACTCAAATGTATGCATATATATAATTGAGTTCAGGCCAACCAATCAAACTTTGTATTTTCAAGGTAAAAGCAACATTTTTTTTTTTTAGGTTTAGGGTTTAAAATAATATATGAATTAATAATGAATCTAAACATGATTATGGAATACGGTAATTTTTTTTTTTTTTTGGGCGATGTGTGTCAAATTTCCTTTTATAGTGTTTAATTTCAAAAGTAAACTCAATCATTTTTGTAGAGAGGAGGTCAGGAATATATAAACGAAGACAAATATCTCTTAATCAAATGATATTTTATTGGGTGAAACCAAAAGTTAAATCACAAGAGCTATGTCTAAAGTGAACAATAGATATTGTCTAGATATCTACCGTCCTTATTCCATTATAATTTTTATTTTCTTTTTCTTCTTTTGAAAATGTACTAAACCCATAGATGCTATGATTCAGTACTACTAGCAGGTTTTGAAGCTGGGGAATCTCGACCCAACTCAACTTCCAATCCAATAATATTGTTATTATTAAAAAATATACACCAAAGATCAAATTTCCTTAGCTTTGTATAGAGATACATTAGAAGTTAGAATACATTTTTTATGCAAGATCTATGGATAAAAATTAAAATAATCTCAAAATTTAGTGGCTAAAATATATCAAATAATTAAGATTTTAGAAATATATATGTAAATAAGTAAATACAATATCAATTTAAAATAAATAAAATAATTAAGATTTTAGAAATATATATGTAAATAAGTAAGCCCAATATCAATTTTAACTCCTAAAAATAAATGGAAAGGAATATATATATATATATATATATATATATATATATATATTTTTTTTTAACAAATGGGAAACTTTTTATATTGAAAAAGAGGGATGAACCTCCCAATCACAATATAAGAGAGATACTTCTCTTACGGTCATTTAGAAGACCTCAATCATAAGATATATGAGTTACTCCCCTTATTATCAATTAGTTTTGAGATGAAGTTCATGATATGGACTCCATCCTTAGAAAGGACAATATCTATCCATTTATTAGTTAGGTTGAGACTAACATCACCAAAAAAAAATTGACATTAATGTATCTTCTCAATTTCAATTACATATTAGAAAAATTACATATTAGAAAAATTAGATGCATGATAAATTGAGCAATTACTGTTAAAAATTAGTGCAACATTTTATTTTTTGCTTATTTAAAATTAAGATGAGGTCAATATTCAATGTAGGGAAGTGGCATAGTTGGATGATTCTAGCATGTATTTAGGAATGTGGCTTAGTGGCATAATGGGATGGTTATAGAAAATTTTAAGGTTAGTGGGATAATTAATGGAGTAGTGGTTTACTATTTAATTAGCTATAAAAGCTTGTAATGTTTTCAATTCAAATCATCGAATTCATTTGTGCAATTCTTTCCTTCGTGCCATTTCTCTCCTGTTTCCACACTTTCGTTATCTTCGTTTTGTTACATGGTATCAGAGCTTCAAGGTTCTTTGTTTTGTGTTTGAGTTTAAATACTCGTTGAAGATGAACGGTGGAAACAGTGTTTGTGTAGACAAGCTTGCCGGTGATAATTATAGCTATTGGAAGCTATGTATGGAAGCTTTTCTACAAGGGCAAGATCTTTGGGATCTTGTTTCCGGTGATGATGCAGAAATTCCAGAAGATACTCTGGAGAATGCTGAGGCACGAAGAAAGTGGAAGGTCAAGTGTGGCAAAGCTTTATTTGCTTTGCGGACTTCCATTGGCAAAGAGTACATTGAGCATGTTCGTGATGTAAGTTGTCCAAAGAAAGTGTGGGACACAGTTGAAAGGTTGTTCACTCAAAAGAACACGACGAGGTTGCAATATTTGGAGAACGAACTTGCTGGAAGGATTCAAGGTAATTTGTCGGTTTCAGAATATTTTCTGAAAATTAAAACTTTATGTTCTGAAATTTCAGAATTAGACAAAGATGATCCGATTAGTGATGCTCGTGTGCGTCGCTATCTTATCCGTGGACTGCGAAAGGAGTTTATGCCATTTATTTCATCGATACAAGGTTGGGTAAATCAACCTTCTATCATTGAGTTGGAAAATTTGCTTTCAAATCAGGAAGCATTGATGAAACAAATGTTTAGCAACTACAAGGAAACTCACTCGGAGGTGGAGGCTGTTATTTATGCAAAAGACAAGAGAAGAGTTCATTCTTCTTCAAAGCTTTATTCAAATGACGGCAATGATTCCAAAATTGAAAGGCAGTCCAAAGGCACTTCAAAAGGATGTTTTAGGTGCGGCAAACCGGGACACATCAAACGTGATTGTCGGGTAAAGGTGGTGTGTCAACGTTGTGGAAAATTCGGCCATATTAGACAAAATTGTCGGGTGATTCTCAAAGAAGCAGAAGCAAATGTTGTACAGGAAAGTAACAAACCTGAACAAGTTACTTGGGAACAATGCTTATCAATTGAAGTTATTGATCAACCCAATAATTTGCATGCTAATGCTTTTATAGATTATAATGAGGATTGGATTGTTGATTCTGGTTGTTCTCATCATTCAACTGGAAATGTTTCTCTTCTCTCTGATGTACGTATCCATCAAGGAAGAAGAGTCATTGCGACGGCTGATAATTCCATACATCCTGTTGTTCAAGAGGGGCAAGTTAACGTTAAAGATGGTGCATCAAATGTTGGTGATATTTCTCTTGAAGATGTTTATCATGTTCCAGGTTTAAAGAAGAATCTGGTTTCGGTCTCTCAGATTGCCGACTCTGGGAGGTATGTTCTCTTTGGTCCAGATGATGTGAAAATTGTTTCTAATATTAAACAATTTGATGGTGATGTTTTGTTTACTGGAAAGAGGAAAGATTCCCTCTATGTTTTGTCTGCAACTGATGCATATGTTGAAAAGACATGTCAGAATGATAGTGCAACACTTTGGCATGCTCGGTTGGGTCATGTTGGTTATCAATTGTTGCAAAGAATTTCTATGAAGAAACTTATTGATGGTATTCCCATCTTTAAAGAAATTCGTCATGATGTGGTTTGTCCTGGTTGTCAATTTGGGAAATCTCATCGTCTCCCTTTCCCAAATTCAAATAACAAAGCTACTATTGCATTGCAGTTAGTCCATTCAGATTTGATGGGGCCGACGAAAATACCCAGTTATTCTGGTTGTCTTTATGTTATGGTTATAGTGGACGATTTTACTCGGTTCACTTGGGTGTATTTTTTGGAGGCTAAAAGTGAGACTTTCTCTAAGTTTATCCAATTCAAGGAGCTAGTGGAAAAGGAATTTATGCTGTCGATAAAGTGTCTTCGCACAGATAATGGGGGAGAATATATGTCTGATCAATTTCAGGCATATTGCAAAGAGCATGGCATTCAACGCCAAATGACATGTCCCAACACTCCACAGCAGAATGGAGTTGCTGAACGTAAATTAGCACATCTTACATCTATGTGCTTGTCTTGGCTGCATGAAAAGAACCTTCCAAGGGAGCTTTGGGCAGCAGCTATTCAGTCAGCTTGTCACGTCATAAATCGTCTACCTCCATGGGCAGGGTCGGATCTATCTCCTTTTGAGGTACTATATCGTCGTAAACCTAATGTGAGTTATCTTCGAGTTTTTGGGTCAGTTTGTTATGTTCATGTTTCAAAGAGTAAGCGTACTAAACTTGACCCAAAGGCTAGGCGTTGTATTTTTGTGGGATATGATACTCATAGAAAAGGATGGAGATGTATGGATCCAAATACAAGAGAAGTTTCTGTTTCTCGAGATGTGGTGTTTGATGAAGTTTCATCACACCAAATGGATGCAAGTTCAAAGAAAGGTGTTGTTGACTTGTCACCTTTCTTTACTGATGATGAATCGAATGAAAATGAGATTAATACTAGTTCTGGAGAAATTGTTCAAGCAGATGAAGATACAGAGACTGTGGTTCGAAGGTCTTCTAGGCGAAGAACACAACCCAGTTATTTATCTGATTATGAGGTACAATTAAATAATTGTTCAGTTGTATCTTGTTTTTTAATGGGTGATATTTGTGAAGATGAACCTCAGTTTTATGATGAAGCTAGAGGTATTATTGAATGGGAAGAAGCAATGCATGAGGAAATCTCGGCTTTAAACAAGAATGACACTTGGGAACTTGTTCCAAAGCCGAAGAATGTTGAGTTAGTTACTTGTAAATGGGTTTACAAGTTAAAGAAAAAGCCTGATGGTACCATTGATAGGTATAAAGCTCGTCTTGTTGCTCGAGGTTTTTCACAGCAGTATGGTGTAGATTACGAGGAGACATTCAGTCCTGTTGCAAAAATGGTAACTATTCGTACAATTATTTCATTAGCTGCTTGCAAAGATTGGAAATTATGGCAGTTAGATGTGAAGAATGCTTTCCTTTATGGAGAGTTGGATCGAGACATTTTTATGGAACAACCTCATGGTTTTGTTTCTAAGGAGTCTCCAAATTATGTGTGTCGACTCAAAAAGGCTTTGTATGGTCTTAAGCAAGCTCCTCGTGCTTGGTATGGTAAGATTGCTCAATATCTTGAGTTTTGTGGGTTTAAGTCCTCAAATGCAGATTCAAGTCTATTTGTTAAAAAGACAACTCTAGTATGTACAATGCTTCTACTCTATGTTGATGACATGATCATAACGGGTGATGATGAAGTTGAAATTAATAATCTTCGAGATGCTTTGTCTATTCGTTTTGAAATGAAGAGTTTAGGTGAAGCGAGATGTTTTCTTGGCTTGGAGGTTGAAAGATCAGATGGATACTTTGTCTCACAGAAAGGATATGCAAACAGTTTGTTGGATCGTTTTGACATGAATGAGTCAAAATCAATGACTACTCCTATGGAGTCATCCTTGAAGTTGATTAAGGAAGAAGGAAAACGATTGTCGGATGCAACACTTTTTCGACAACTTGTTGGTAGCTTAATTTATTTAACTATCACAAGGCCTGACATCTCTTATTCTGTTGGTGTCGTTGCTCAGTTTATGGATAAGCCGTGTGAAGCTCATTTAATTGCTGCGAAGAGGATTCTTCGATATGTGAAGAGCACCCTGTGCTTTGGCTTGTTGTATAAACAAGCTACATCTTTTGTGTTAAGTGGTTTTGTTGATGCAGATTGGGCTGGTAACGTAAATGACAGACGTTCCACAACTGGATACTGTTTTAATACAGGTTCAGGGGCTATTTCATGGTGCAGTAAGAAGCAAACATCTGTTGCTCTTTCAAGTTGTGAAGCAGAATATGTAGCAGCTACTATGGCTACTCAAGAGTGTATTTGGTTGAAAAGGCTTATGGGAGAAATCTTTTCAAGTTTGGATTATCCGGTTTCCATTTTCTGTGACAATGAAAGTGCAATCAAGCTTGCAGGGAATCCAGTGTTTCATGCTCGTACAAAGCACATTGAAACACATTTTCACTTTGTTCGAGAGAAAGTTCTGACGCAAGACATTCAATTACAAAAGATACATTCCAAGGAGCAAGTTGCTGATATATTTACCAAGGCGCTTGGTAAATCCAAGTTTGAAGAATTCAGGACTGCACTCGGTGTTGTTGATCGTATGTTTGCACTAAGGGGGAGTGTTAAAAATTAGTGCAACATTTTATTTTTTGCTTATTTAAAATTAAGATGAGGTCAATATTCAATGTAGGGAAGTGGCATAGTTGGATGATTCTAGCATGTATTTAGGAATGTGGCTTAGTGGCATAATGGGATGGTTATAGAAAATTTTAAGGTTAGTGGGATAATTAATGGAGTAGTGGTTTACTATTTAATTAGCTATAAAAGCTTGTAATGTTTTCAATTCAAATCATCGAATTCATTTGTGCAATTCTTTCCTTCGTGCCATTTCTCTCCTGTTTCCACACTTTCGTTATCTTCGTTTTGTTACAATTACATTTTTGTCACAAACGCATTATAGTTACAACATTTTTGTCTCTATTCAAAAGAACAAAAACAAAAAAACAACCGTTTTGTCACAAATCCATTATAATAACAACAAAATAACTACTTTTATCATATAAAAAGAGTATTTGGAGTCAATGATTCAACTAATATAAAGCACCCTCGCTCTACATTAATTGGATACATTTGAAAAAAACAAAAGGTGATTTTCAATATTTAATTTTGAAACAAATCATTTTTCATAAAATTTGTGGTTTGTTTAATAACTATTAAAAATGATTTTTTTTTTTTTTTTAACAATTTGAAAAATAAACTATTTTCAATGAAACATTTATTCAAAATTTTAGAAAAAAAGATTTTTTTGAGTGTTTAACGGAGAATTCCTCTCAATTTTTCACTTGATGAAAATGATCAAAATATTCACACACTACCTTCACTTCCATTATGACGGTCGTTGTCCACTCACTCGCAACCGCCACCACTCCTGCCCACCACCAAATTTTGCCACTACTCACGGTTGTGACCACTCAGCCGACCACCGACGATGGTCAACCAACCATAGTATTTTTAATTTAAATTTGAAATTATTAGTTTATAGTGTTTAACCCATCCTCCTTTTTATAGTAATTTGACATTTGTAGAAACAATTTTTGTGTAAAGCAAACCAAATAAATTTGTGTACAAAACACTTTTGAAAAATATATATATATATATATATATTTTAATTTTAAACCGTTATATAAAATATGTTTAAAATAAAATAGATTTTTGCTCTCAATCCAAACATGTCCTAAATAGGTTATATTTTTTTTTTTCACAATACATATACGTATGGGTTAAAAAGAGCCCTCAATAACTTTATGATGGGATATTTATTTTCATTAATTATTTTTTAGCGCATTTAATTTTTGTGGAATTGTGATAAATAGTTAGAATAAACAAACTAAAAGATTTATCTATGGGATCAATGAATATTTTTCCCATTTATGGTTTTTGATGATTATATATTTTTTATTTGATTGACATTATTTTTTATTTATTTAATTTTTTTTTTTTACTACATGTGGATGAAGATTGAACCTAAAACCTAAGACCAGTCACACATTATGTTTTTGTTGGCCATTTAATTGATATATAACATTTGAAAATTTATTTAAATTAATGTTGGAGACTATGCTTTAATTTTAAATAGTTTTACATATTGCAACTTATCATTCAACATGTAGCATAAATTCACGGATGAATAATGGTTTAAGGATATATATATACACACTTCACATGTTTTTTTGCTCGATAAAAACAACAACTCTCAGACTCGAATTTGTGCTTAAGGGAATTTAGCCTGACACGTTTACCAACTAAGCAAATAATATAATTTTCACACTTCACATGTCATACTTACTTGTTCGTAGTCATATGTGGAAGTACGGACATATAGGCACACTAGAAGTTAACTCACTATTTTTTATCAATATTTTCATTTGAAAATTACCACCTCTAATCTCAAATACGTTTTTCACCAACCACCTTGCACATTTTAATTGTTGGTAAATATTATTAGAGTTGAAAATTTATTCAAATTAATGTTAGAGACTACGCTTTAATTTGAAATACATTTGTTAATTTTATCATATCTTTCCTTCCTTAATAGGATCTTTTTTTTAAGCAAAAAAAAAAAAAAAAAAAATCTAGTCAAGTATATTTTCGTCCCATCTAAATTTAAAGATTTTATTAAAAAACAAGCTTATATATTTTTACTAATTGCATTTAGACATTTTTTTAAGTTGTCGTAATTAAAACTAATTAGCCTTAAATTGACCTAATGGTCATAAAGGGCCTTGAGACTTCGATGCCTTTTAAAGGGAATGAGTTCAATTCTTGGTGGCCACCTACTTATGAATTAATTTTTTACAGGTTTAAATGTTGTAGGGTCAAGCTGGCTCGGACTCACGGATAAATAAAAAAAAAAAAAAAAAAATAGCTAGTCTTAATTATAAATGAACTTATCCAATATTGGGCCACTAGGCATGATGGATGAAGCGCAAGTTGGGCAACAATGGGTCGGGTCTGGAGTTCTTGAAATTTTTGGGGGAAGCGGTCACAATCTGGCTCGCCCATAAGATGACGACACGTGGCACAAATGTTTATATTTTTTTTTTTTTGTTTGTTTTTTATTTCTCAATATTTAACTTTCCATATTTTTTTTTTGTGTGAGATTTTTTATATTAATGATATACTTTAAATAAATTATTAAAAGAATAGGGTAGTTTTCAAAGTATTTACAAAATTAGGGTACTTAAATCGTATGTACCATGGACACGAGTTTGTTAAATTGTGTCCATGGTACACAATTTAGAGGCTAACTCGTGTCTAACGGACACGATGTAAGGGGTATCTCGTGTACCATGAACACGATTTATATGTAAATTGCGTACCATGGACACGAGTTATGACCATGACCACCTCACTTGCTTCAAAATTTGAATACATATATATAATCAAAATCGTGTACCATGAACACGAGTTAACCCCTATATCGTGTACCATGAACACAATTATTTAGGAATCTTGTGTCCATGGTACACGATTTAGGTACCCTAATTCTGTAAATACTTTGAAAACTACTTTATTTCTATAATTACGAATTGATGTGGTTGTCCCTATCGAAACCTAGTGGTAGAAGACTGAGTCTTCTTCGGGGCCGGACTCCGACTCCTTTCTTTTTTGTTATTTAAAGTACATTATTAATATAAAAAAAAATCGAAAATGCTTAGAATTTAAGGTTTAGTATTTAAGATTTAGGTTTTAAGGTTTATAATTTAGTATTTAGGGTTTAGATTTTAGAGTTTTTCAAAAATGTTAAATTAGGGTTTAAGAGTTTAAGATTTAGAGTTTATGTTTAGTATTTAGGGTTTAGAATTTAAGATTTGTGAGCCAATTAATCTTAAACTCTAAATAAAGACTTAAACTCGAGGAGAAGTTGAGTCTGACCTAAATATTTAGGATGAAATGTAAAATTAGGAGTTTTTTAAAATAAGTTATTTGAACCTATTCTAGACTTTGTTTATTATTTTCCTCTTCTCCCTCCCGCTTCACATTCTTCTTCCCAACCTCTCACCTTCGACGAATTCTGGTTTTTTCTTAGAACTAGAGGCTTAAAGGCTTTATGAACGACCAGCCGAAACAACAAAAGAGGCATATGAATGGCGGTGCCCATCTGGACGTAGAAGAAAGAGTTGTGAGAAGAAAAATGAGAAGAGAGAGCAAAGTCAGAAAGGGTAGAGAAAATAGTTATAATAAATGTTTACTAACGTAAACTTATTTGGAAAGATCCAAATGTTAAGGTCCATTAGTCTAAAAAATTTAGGCACTAAATATGTGGGGTTTTTGTACGGATGACCCACCATTCAGGGTGCGTGAAATTTTTTTAACTCAAATTTTGAAAATTTATGTTTTTTTGACTTTCTCGTGATAAGAAAGTTCACAAAGTCATTCGTATCATTTACTGAGCATGATCACAAGGAGACAATTGTGATGCCCTCGTGATAAGCGAAAGGTACGGATGACTTTGTGCACTCCTTATCACGAGAGAAAGTCAAAAAACATAAGTTTTCAAAAACTAAGTTAAAAAACCTCACGCAACCAGATGGGTGGGTCATCCGTACAAAAAATAGAATATACATATATTATTTTTCTAAGTATGTTGAAGAGAGGAAGAGTGGTGCAAAAGCGAGGCTTGAGATTCCGAAGTGGCTAAATCCAATTCCAGTTGTTTGATCTGACCCCATATAACCGTATAAAACCCACCCGCAATCACAATCGAACCTATCACACTGCCAAGATAAAGCGTGTCACGAAGAAAGGTAACAACCAAGGCCACGGCAATGACCATCCCGAGGGGCTTGAACATTGCAACAAAGACAGGCCCTTTCCTCTGCAAGCACCATGTGTGTACGCTCACACGAACCACGCTCCCAAATATAGCCTGCATGCGCCCAAACTTAGCTTAATTAGTTAATAATAATTCAGGGTTTCTGTTGTTTCTAAGAGAGAAGAGAATATGAATGCAACTACTACATTTTCATTCAATAAAATCTTAGTTTAAATACACTTTCTAAATGCTAAAATAGCTTAGTTAACTCCATAAAAACAGCCACTAACTTCACTAACTCTAACTCCACAAAAATAGCCACTTACTCCACTAAGTCTAAATATATTAACACTTACCCCACTAATTTCAAATATAGTAATTGGCTAAAAATAGACTTGTAGCTTTGAGTTAACTAACATATTCCTCCTAAGTTGCAAACATTTTAGCTTGTTTCTAACACAGCTACACACTACTTCTCTCCTATACCTCACTCAGCAGTCTAGTCCCTCTAACTGATCCATCATCAACCAGTCCATCAGTATCCAGAGAAACTTCTTGTTGCTTCACCTCTTCTTCTTTTGTCCAGTCCCACTTCTCATCATCAAAGAATTGAACATCCCTACTAATCACCAACTTCTTTTTGTGAGGTTGATAGATCTTGTATGCTTTGGACATCATGGTGTAGCCTACAAAGATTTTTTTGTTTTTCCTTTTCACTCAACTTGTCTCTCTTCTCCTGTAGAACATGAGAAAAACACAAAGAACCAAACATCTTCAAATTTTCCAGTTTTGGTTTAGCATTAAACCAAACTTCATAGGGTGTCTTCTTCTCCAATACCCTTGTAGGTAGTCCATTCAATAAAAATAGGGATGTATTTGTCGCTTCAGCCCGAAACTCCTTTGACAAGTTCTTTTCATGCAACATGCATCTTGTCATCTCCATAATACTCATGTTCTTCCTCTCACTAACTCCATTTTGTTGTGGAGTATATGGAACAGTGAGCAGATGCTCTCTTCCAGCTTCTTCACAAAAGGAATTGAACCTTTATGACGTGTATTCAGTCCCGTTATCGGACCTTACCACCTGAATCTGACAACCACTCTGATTCTCAACCCATCTTTTAAACTTCAGAAACACTTCAGCTACTTCAGACTTATGCTTCATGAAGTAAATCCAACACATTCTGGTATAATCATCAATAAAGATAATGAAATACCTGCTACCATTGAGTGAGAGAGTTAGTTGTGGTCCACACAAGTCAGTGTGGATGAGCTGCAACTTCTCTGTTGCTTTCCAAATTGACTTTTTGAATGGCAGCCTCGTTTGCTTCTCTGTAAAACAAGCTTTGTAGTTTGCTTTCAGCTCCTCCAGAACTGGTACTCCAACTGCCATCTCATTCTTCTGCAAATACTGCAACTCCTTCTGATGAAAATGCCCCAACCTCTTGTGCCATAGCTCAGTGTCACTCACTTGACACTTGAAAGCTATTTGTTCCTTCTCGAGTGGATCCAATAAGAAGCTCTTGTACTGCATCTTTATTTTGAACAACTCATTTCCACTGGAATCGAAAATAAAACATTTTTCTTCTTCAAATAACACTTTGAATTTTTTCTCTACTAGTTGACCAACACTTAACAAGTTTTGATCAATCTCAGGAACTAGGAGCACTTCAGTAATCAACTTGGTTCCTGCACAGCTCTCTATTGACACTGTGCCCTTCCCCTTCACTTCTAGATACTCACCATTTCCTATCTTCACCCTTGACTTGAATGACTTGTCAAGGTCCTTGAACAACCTCTTGTCACTTGTCATGTGATTGGTACACCCACTATCAACCAACCAACTGTCACATTGAGTGACTGATGAGAAACAGGTAGCCACAAAGAGTTGATCTTCTTCTTGTTGTACTGCAGCATGTGCTCCTCCTTGCTGTTGAGATCCCTTACAAAATCTCTCTATGTGCCCCATTAAATGACACCTTCTACACTTCACATCTGGCCTTCTCCAGCATCTGAAGTGTGGATGATTATGTTTCCCACAGTGCTTGCATGCACTGCCCTTGCTGAAACCTGCACTTTCATCATCCTTTACAGCATAATCTGAGCTACTGCTGCCACTATCCTTTCTCCCTCTCCACTTCTTATCTCTTCCACCTTCTCTCTGCTGCATTCTGACTTTCAGTGCCCCCTCAATGCTTCCTTCTTGCCTCATCAACCTCCTTTGCTCTTGTGCTTGCAAAGCACTTACTAACTCTATCCCTTTTAGTTTAGAGAGATCTTTGGTATTTTCTAAGGAAGCAATGGTTGCTTCATATTTCTCAGGAACTGAAACCAGAATTTTCTGAACCAATCTATTGTCAGATAAATCAGTTCCTAATGCTCTTGCCTTGTTGGCAATCACAATCAACTTGTCTGAGTATTCTTTAATGGACTCAGAATCCTTCATTTGCATTCTCTCGAATTCCCTCACCAAGTTCAACACTTTCATGCCCTTGATCCTCTCATCACCTTCATACTCACCTTTGAGGAAGTCTCAGATCTCCTTTGCTGACTTCAAGGCCATAATTCTGTTGAATATGGATGAAGACACAGTTGCATATAGGCAAGCTCTAGCTTTTGTCTTCCTGGTGACCCTCTCCTTGTGAGTCTTGATCTGGTTGATTGTTGAATTATCGGTAAGTGCAGCAACCTCATAGTCGCTCTCAACTGCTTCCCAATAATCACAAGCCTCCATGTAGGCTTGCATTCTGATAGCCCATGCTTGGTAGTTTTCTCCATCAAACACTGGTATAGCCAGTGAAGAAAGACTGCTCGATCCTGATTCCATCTCACTCAAATCTGAAAGTGTATCACTCGATTTCTCTAAGGGATATCTCACTAACTCTCACTTACAGACCCCTTAAGAATTTTAGCTCTGATACCACTGTTGTTTCTAAGAGAGAAGAGAAATGAGAATGCAACTACTACATTTTCATTCAATAAAATCTTAGCTTAAATACATTTTTTAAATGCTAAAATAATTAACTTAGTTAACTCCATAAAAACAGCCACTAACTCCACTAACTCTAGCTTCACAAAAATAGCCACTGACTCTACTAAGTCTAAATATATCAACACTTACCCCACTAACTTCAAATATAGTAATTGGCTAAAAATAGACTTGTAGCTTTGAGTTAACTAACAGTTTCATTTGGGTTTGTGGTTATTGTGTTTTTCTTACTGCGAATACGATGGTGACCATTTCGATGTCCGGTCGGAGCTGCCAAACGATTGGATTCGTTTCGACGATGACGGCGAAGCCTGCAGTTTGGAGTGTCACGAACAATGTGAAGAAGAACACATTTGTCATCTTTTTTGTTGGGTACTTGTTCACAAACCATGCCTACACAAGCACAACAATATTACAATTTAACAACAAATGCAAAACAATTACTGATCTTTATATATTTTCTGTCTGATCTCCATGCATGTATTCTCTAAGTATTGTACAAGTACATAATTTAAAATTTTACAAAAATAATAGCATAATTCAATCAAACTTAAACATTATATAAAACATATTAATTAGAGAAGTATCGTTATCCATATGTGCGAGTGGAAATTCGAACAACTGATCTTTTGGTCAATTATATAATCCATTAACTACCAAACCTGTTGTCCAGAAAAGTCGAAATTCAAACCTTTAATTAAACTTGTTTATAAACAATTCTTGCAGACAACCAAGTTTAAGAACACAAAAGTCAGAATTTGAATTTTGAAAACACTATGATTTTAAAATTAAAAACGCTTTCCAACATATAACTTTTTTAGAAAAAGTATAAAGAAATCTCTAATAAACAAACCTAGTGGCAATTTTTTAAAACATAAAGTAGGTATGAAATGAGGTTCAAAAGATTCTCAAACAATTAAAAACAAACAAAGAAAATAAACATAATTATTGAAAACCTTGTCTCCAAACAACCTTAGAAAGATGTTAATTAGATCCAATTTGGTTTAGAAGTGTGTTTTACCTGAGCAATGTGCCAAGTGGCTGATAGAAAACAAACAATTAGAAAGAGAAAACCCCCAAACACCCAGTTTGATTTCTGTGACATTTCTTGATCTTGTTTCACAAACTGATCAGAAGAAGAAGACAAGAATATTAAGACTGGTCCTTTGTATAGAGTCATTAAGGATGCTCCTGACACTGCTAAAATGGTTCCCACACATTTGGCTTTTCCACTGCTTTTCTTCAAATCAACCTTCTCCATTCTAAAAACCCAAATCAACATTCTTATCAATTTCAACACAAAACAACCAAAACCCTAAAACCATTATCTCAAATCAATTTTTCGAGGAGACGGCTACAATGTGACCGACAATTTTGCACCGTTAAATTCATATACACATGTGAGAAAACTGAAGAAATGTCTGTAACTAAGGGTTTTATTATTAGGGGCATGCAGATTTGCAAATCCATATTATTCAATAATTATTATGACGCAGTCACATTGTGGCGTCGATTGAATAGTAACTTTTCGTATAATTGGGGTATAATTAAATCACCTGAAAACAACTGCAAGCAAGAATGTGAAAATGGGGATGAGATTTGCCATTGCTGATAAAAGAGCTGGAGAGCTGTACTTTATGCCTGTATATACCAAAATCTGACCCACACTCCTAATCATAACAAAATTTAATTAACAACTCTTAGAGAAAAAGAGAAATATTGAGAGAAAAGAAAATAATATAAATTATGTTACCCATTTAGCCCAAGGAGAAAGAAGCCAAGGATCATAGAGAAGGATAAAGGAGCATGTTTGTCTCTGCATAATTATTATTTGATCAAGGGTAGAGTCAGAAATTTTACATTATTCTCTCTCAATTCTAATTTCTAAACATTTAAAAGGAACAAATTCGAGAGAAAAAAAAACTTTAAAATCTCGATTCTTACAATAATTTTTATAAACTAAGACGAAGTAAAAACGACAACACTTGGTTTGTTGAGAAAATGGCGAAGAAGAAGAACCTGAACGAAACGAGGAGAAATGGAAGAAGAAGAAGCGTAGCGAGAGCATTAGAATAGACGACGAAAACCAAGTTGCTCATCCCTTTCGCCATGGCCGCTTTGCTTAGTGTTGATATGATCACATCCGAGCTCTCCACCATTATCATGGCGGTGAAGGGCATGGCAGCCTCCATGAAAGATCTGATCTTCAACATTTTCTTCTTCTTTCTTCAAAAAAGAGAGTATTGTATTGATTATTAATCATTTTTGCTACAAAGCTTTGTACTTTGGTGATTTTAAAGGTGATAAAAGAGAGCAACTTAGAAAGTCTACTAATGAAAGGGAAATAAAATAGAAACAACTTGTAGTAAAATAATGGGGTTCTTAATTTCTAAAATAAAATGGATGATGTCATATATTAGTAGTCTTTTAATAAACAAGGTTCCACCAAATTTGGGGAATATACCTAACCCAACAAATCATATAGAATCATGATTTTAGGTTTTATTTTTTCTTTTTTTAAAGCTCACATGGACTGAGGAGATTTGAATCTCGCTTAGAGGGTATATGTCCAATTATGTCCAAGTTGGCATCACGATCTTGAATTAAAGATGAATAAATATATTTATTTAGTATGTAATAGTCCTTTATTTATTTATTTTGATTAAATAAGTTTAATTGTAAAGATAATGAAAGTTTAAGAGTATTCAATAATTATGTTAAGGAGTTAGTTCAATCGGAATAATGTACAAGTAAAATGTACAAATTCAAATCTCTATAATGTTATAAAAAAAAAATATCTAATAATTTTTTTTTAGAAAAATAGGGACTGACTTTATAATTTAAAAAGATATGTCGAACAAAATTAAGAAAAGATTTAGTAATAATTAGATTGAAGGGTAATTAATGATGTGAATGTGCCAAAAGAACTAAAAGACAGAAAGAAGAAAAAAAAATATAATTTGGACAACTAAGAAATAGTAGAGCATATTGTTTATAATATATTTAGCAATTCATATTTGAGATTTTGTCTTTATTGATGTTGTTTGATACCGTAGAATGGGTTGAGATGGTGGTGGTAACGTCAAAAATTAATTTTAACAAAATTTATTATATCAATTATAATATATCTACATTCTCCACTTTTACTTAGGGTCCGTTTGAGATTGTGGTGAGAACGTAATTAATTTTAACAAAATTTATTATATCAATTATAATATATCTACATTCTCCACTTTTACTTAGGGTCCGTTTGAGATTGTGGTGAGAACGTGAAAAATAATTTTAACAAAATTTTAATTATTTTTGTTATTTGATAAAATATATTTTTTTAAAATTTATATAAAATCACTTTCTAAGTGAATCTGGTAGGTTTAACTTTTAGCTTCTAGATTAATCTAAAGTTTTCGATTAAAATATTTTACTGACTACTTATATCCTTCCACATTCTTCCTTGTTGTTTCATGCAACCAATTTCTCCTCAGAGTCCATTGGTGCTGGACACTACCATTAAATACTTGAGTTTTATATGAACTTACCATTAAATAGTTGAGTTTTATATGAACTTAAAGCAAATTACATGAGAACATCAACATTATTTTATAGTATATATATATATATATATATTTTTTTTTTTGTTATTTAGCCATGATTTTTTTACTCTCTTTATACATACATCTGGATGGAAAAGTAGAAACAAAAGAAGAAGAAAAAAACGTCACTCAAAATTTGTTTTAGATAGTATTTGATGTGTAACAATTATTTTTCTTAGCCTTTTATCATATAAATCTAAAGAAATATCAAAATATTATTTATAATTTAAACTATAGAAATTACAAATAATTAACCTATAATCATTCATATATTGAATATTAACATATAAATAACTAAAATATGTCTATTTTGGTCTGTCAAGCCACAACAATTTTGTCTGAACTTACCAAACACTCTAATGTGCTTCTCCTATGTTTAAAATTCAAATTTACCAAACACTTAATCAACTTCATATGACAGCTGATTTTACTAAAAACACAGTTGACGATAATTATTTGAAAAGCTACCGCAATTTCAAACGGAACCTTAATTAGCTTCCAATATTAAAAAACGTATGAGTGAGCTTAAATACGTGCTTTTACTAAATAAAAAATTAATGGGTTAAAATATCACATTTTAGTCTTTATTGTACCATGTATCAATTCTATTTGTGTTCATATATTTTTAGTTTAAATTAAGTCTTCCCGTGATTTCAATCAATCTTAAAATTAGTTATTGTTGTTAGTTTGAATTTTGAAGTCTAATTTTCATCCTTGAAAAACAATACACTATTAATTTTCATTAAAAAAAAAACATGAACTTGTAAAAATATAAACTATATAGTTTGAAGGAGCTAAAATAAATATTTATTAATAAGTGAAAGAATGATCGATTACATCTAATAAGATAACTTAAAATGATTTTTAAAAGCTTAATTAGAGATTCAAATTCTAACCAAAACCTTTTTGGGTAAAAGAAAAAAGAATCTCTCACCATGATACTATAAAACAAAAGAAAATATACAAAAATGAAAATAAAAAATTGGCTAAACTTTATGGAAATGATTAATTAAATATACTATCCCAAACTCAAACGCAACCAAAGAAATTGATTGGTTTGATTTTGACTCAAAATGTATGCATATAATATTTGAAACACATAAGTTAAATATTATTTTTACAATAATACATAGCTAAGTTTATGATATAATTAATATAATGTATAATTTTGGTAAGTATGTTGAAGGGAGGCAGATGCAGGTAAGTCGAAATCGAGTTGTTTGATCTGACCCCATATCACCGTATAAAACCCGCACCCAATTACAATCGAACCCATCACACTGCCAATAATACCAACAACAAAAATATTAAAATTAATTCAAATGAAATGTTTTTTTCAATTTTACTTCTAATTCTTTAAATTTTTAAGAGAGGAAACCCTATACTTCATCTTCTAAGAATTTGAGGAATTTCAAGTTTCCTTTCCTTGATGACATTGTTTTCTTTTGAATCGTCATCGATTCAAGTATTTTGTCATGTAAGTTTATCATGAGAAACTAAATTAAAAGTTATTATTGAACTAAATCTAAACTTTTTGAACAAGAGGGGTCTAAGTAGAAAAAGAAAACCAAAACATTGTAAACTAAAGATTAAATTACAAGTTTAATCCCTCAAATTTAAAGAATACAAAATAGGTTACTAACTTACTAAACTTTCGATCGTACTTTTAAAAAGAAAAAAAAAACTTTCAATTGAGTGTTTAAGAGGTCCAACTTTCAAAATATCAAGTAGGTGTCGGAATTTTGTGTCTAATAGTTTTAGTTATCTAACATATTATTCAACATTTTTTTAAAAAAATTAACATATTTATTAGATATAATTTTATTTTTTTTGTGGGGCTAATAGGACAATAAACTTTCAGATTTTATTAGATTCGTGAATTTAAAAAAAGGTTGAATAAGTTCAGAACTTATTAGACACAAAATTGAACCGTTGAGAGACTAGACACTTTTTAAAGTTCAGAGACTTATTTAATACAAAGCCTGAAAATTCAAGAACTAAAAACGTGTAATTTAACTAAACTAAATCATATGATTAATTTTTTAAAAAAATTAACAAAACACGAGTGACCTATGAAAAAATATTCAATAATATCGTTACAATGTGGTTGTCTTGTCTCATATAATAACCATGGGATATATATAGATTAAAAAATATGCATACTTCTTAACAACCACCGCATACAAAATTGAGTTATTTTTAAAAAAATTCAATCATACATTCAACGATGCAAAACTATTAGTTACATTCTTAAAATATTTTTTCGATAATCCAAAGTATAGACAAATTTACCTGCCAAGATAAAGCGTGTCATGAAGAAAGATGAGAACCAAGGCGAGGGAAATGACCATCCCGAGTGGCTTGAACATTGCAACAAAGACGGGACCTTTCCTCTGCAAGCACCATATGTGTACACCCACATGAACCACGTTACCAAATATGGCCTGCCAAACCCCATAAACTTAGCTTAATTACCCACACAATTAACGCTTTAATTTGGGTTTAATTTGTGGTTTTCTTACGACTAATACGATGGTGACCATTTCGATGTCGGGTCGGAGCCGCCAAACGATTGGATTCGTTTCGACGATGGCGGCGAAGCCTGCAGTTTGGAGTGTCACGAACAATGTGAAAAAGAACATATTTGTCATTTTATTTGTTGGGTACTTGTTCACAAACCACGCCTGCACAACAACATTAAACTTTTCACCACTTTCTAAGATGTGTTAATTAAGTTTAGAAGTGTGTTTTACCTGAGCAATGTGCCAAATAGCTGATATAAAACAAACAATTAGAAAGAGAAAACCCCCAAACACCCAGTTTGATTTCTGTGACATTTCTTCTTGTTTCACAAACTGATCAGAAGAAGAAGACAAGAAGATTAAGACTGGCCCTTTGTATAGAGTCATTAAGGAAGCTCCTGACACTGCTAAAATGGTTCCCACACATTTGGCTTTCCCACTGCTTTTCTTCAAATCAACCTTCTCCATTCTAAAAACCCAAATCAACATTCTTATCAATTTCAACACAAAACAACCCATAAAACAACTGAAAGTTCTGTATTGTACGAGAGAAAAACGGTAAAAGTATATCAAATTTGTATCTAGTATGCAAATAACAGTGTTATTTTATATAAGACAGTCATATTGTAGCAGCCTTATTAAATAATTTTTCGTGTAATTAGGGTATAATTAAATTACCCGAAAACAACAGCAAGCAAGAAGGTAAAAATGGGAATGAGATTTGCCATTGCTGATAAAAGAGCTGGAGAGCTGTACTTGATGCCTGTATATGCCAAAATCTGACCCACACTCCTAATTACAATAACAAAAATTAACAACTTTTAGAGAGATCAGATAAAACTTAAGATGGAGAATTTAGAGGGAAATAAATAATATAAGTTTGGTTACCCATTTAGCCCAAGGAAAAAGAAGCCAAGGATCATAGACAAAGATAGAGGGGCATGTTTGTCTCTGCATAATTATTATTTCATCAGGGTCTCATCAATTTTCATAAGAAGTCAAATTTTGGGTTTTAAATAAATTAGAAAAAAAAAAGTAGTTTGCAAATAATTTAAAAGAAATTAGTTTTTTTTTTCTTATATGGAAGGCGCAGACAGAGGTTTAAGGTGCGCATGCGTTGGTGGTTTGACTGTATGCCTACTAACTCTTCATGCCTAGTTGGAAATTGGGCTGATTTTTAGAGTTGGTTGAATATATGCAACCATAACTAAAATAATAACAAAAATAACTAAAATTAAAATATTTTACAAATATAGTAAAAAAAAATTAGTAATTATCACTATGATGATATATTAGACTTCTATGGTTGATATATGACTATCACTGATAGACTACTACTATAACTCATAAAATTCTATAAAAAAATTGAGGTGATAGACTACTATCAGCGATAGTCTATCCGTGATAGACTATACTATCAATAATAGAAATTGACATATTTAAAAAAAAAAAAAAAAAAAAATTAATTATTTTACTTTAAATTGGCACCTGGTACAATATTCCTGATTTTTATTTTATTTTATTTTTATTTTTAAAGAAAGGTAATATAACTCTTTTTTTTTTTTAATTTAAAATCAAATATTATATCATATCTCAAATTTTTTTTTCAAAAAATTATAACCGAGGTCAATTTAGAGTAAAATAATTAAAAATATAGCATTTTTAAAAAAAAAAAATTGCAGATATGACAATTTCTATCACTGATAGTATGGTCTATCGTTGATAGTAGTCTATCACCTCAATTTTTTATAGAATTTTGTCAGTGACTATCCCTGATAGTAGTCTATCAATGATAGTATATATCAACGATAGCAGTTTATTTGTGATAGCTACTGATTTTTTGCCATATTTGCAAAATGTTTTAAATTTTGCTAAATTTGCCATTATTTTGGGTTTGGTTGATGTTTGTGCAACCAACCATTTTTTTTCTTCATATTCTTAAAGAATTAAATTTAAATAAATATTATTAATTTAAACACTTTATTTATAAAATAAAATTTTTTATTATAAAAAATCGTTAATATATAAGAGATGTAAAACAAATTAACAATTTTGGTCTCAAAATGATGTCAGTCTCAAACTTGTATTTTCATCAAATTGGAGCATAATATTTGCAATAATACTAACCTCAAATTTAATATAATTTTAGTCTAAAAGTGTTAAAAAATTTATTCTTTAATATACTTTCATTTGAAAAATCGTCAATGAAAATATTTTCATCCTCACTTGATGAATATAAAACATGTCTAACACTACATTAAAAAATAAAATTCTAAATTGAAAAACCACGTCATAGTTGAATTTTAAATCTATTACCCAATAAGTTGGTCTTGCAATAATAATTTTTAAAACTAAGTCACTTTTTTTTTATGTCTTGATATATTAATTAACATTTTTTTACAATAATTTTTTTTTATTTTACAAATAAAATGTTTAAATTAATTTTTTTTAAGAATATGAAGAATTTTTTTTGAGATATGATATAGTATATAGAAGGTTGGTTGCATAAATACCAATCAGGCCCAACATAATGACAAATATAACAAAATATAAAATATTTTGCAAATATGGTAAAAAGTCGTGATTACCATTGATGAAATGACTATCACTGATTCACTACTATTAGTGATAGCCACTGACAAAATTTTATAAAAAATAATATATATTAGTGATAGTCAATGATTTGGTCACTAATAGAAGACTATGATTAAAAAATTGTCATATTTACAAATATTTTAAAAAATAATTATATTTTTAATTATTTTCAAGATCCGAAACCCTTGCATGAGATTAGTAAGCACATAGTAAAACCACTAAGGCAAGTAGGCACCATGGTATAAAGATGTTCGTCAATTTATACATAGTCAAATCGTCAATTTATTGAGTGTGCTTCTTCAACCTGCGTAGTCTTATAAAAGACAGAAAATAATCACTTTCTTCCAAATTATTTCAAAACCACCATTTTTTTTCTCTAATTTATTTCAAAAACCACTCTCCAAACCCAAAAACAAAACCCTCAAATTTTACATTATTCAATATTTTCTCCAATATAAATATTAAAAGGTACAAGTTTGAGAAGAAGAAAAAAAAGCTAGCTTTAATTTAAAATAATTTTTATAATCCAAGACGAAGTAAAATTAAAGGTAATTGTTCTCTCCTTCCTTATTCGAACTATCTCGAGAAAATGGTGAAGAAGAAGAACCTGCACGAAACGAAGAGAAAGGGAAGAAGAAGAAACGTAGCGAGAGCATTAGAATAGACGATGAAAACCAAGTTGTTCATCCCTTTGGTCATGGCCACTTTGCATAGTATAGAAAGGATCACATCCGTGCTCTCCACCATTATCATGGCAGTAAAGGGCATGGCAGCTTCCATCATTATTCTTTGCAAAAAAAAAATGGAGTATTGTATTGGTGATTTTAAAGGTGATAAAAGAGAGCTACTAGAAAATCTACTAATAAAAGGGAGAAAAAAAAATAGAAACAACTTAATTGTAGTACAAGAGTGGAGTTTCTTTTTCTAAAATAAAATGGGTGATAGCATATATTAGTAGTTGTTTAAATAAACAAGGTTCCACCAAATTTTGGAAATATACCTAACCCAACAAATCATATATAATTTTATCATGATTTTGAGTTTTTTTCTTTTATTTTAAAATTCATACCAATATAAAATGGACCTCTCTTGAACTAAGAAATATGTTGAATAAGGTTCAGGTTAGCTTCACAAGTTTAAATTAAAACGATAAATAAGTATATTTATTTGGTAGGTATAATTTTTTATTTATTTATTTTAGTTAAACAAGTTTAATGTCGTAATAGTTTTTTAACTTTCACATTTTAAATTTTCAAAATTTTATTATATATAAGATTAAATATTCAATATTCAATTAAATATTTTTTAAAGCTAAAAAAATTTATGAAGGCTTATAATTTTTAAAAATATATATATGATTTTTTTTATCACTAATCATACACTACGTCAATTGATGTATGCTTTTGTTGGTTATAATTTAAAATTCGTCAATTGATGTATGCTTTTGTTGGTTATAATTTAAAATTATAGGTTAAACGAGTTAAAAATAGTTATAATTTAAAATTCGTCAATTGATGTATGCTTTTGTTGGTTATAATTTAAAATTATAGGTTAAACGAGTTAAAAATAGTAATAATTAGATTGGAGGTTAATTGGTGATGGGAATGTGCAAAAAAGACTAAAAGACGGGAAGAAAAAAAAATATATAATTTGGAGAACTAAGAAATAGTAGATCATATTGTTAGAATATATTTAGCAATTTATATTTGAGATTTTGTCTTCATTGATGTTGTTTGATAGTATACTAGAATGGGATGAAACATCTACATCCTCCACCTCTACTTAATTAGCTCCCAATATTAGAAACTACCTGCTTTTACTAAATAAAAACTTAATAGATTAAAATCTCACATTTTAGTACTTGAAATTTATTATTATTATTTTTTTTTAAGCTAAACAGAACTTCATTAGTAGAATTAAGTACCTAAAGGGTTACAAATGGATAGGTCATCAGCAATCATGTTCATGAGCTACTCAGGCCCATTCCCAATCCAAACAAAAGAGGTCACACAATTGGAAGCCCATTTTGCTAAGTTGTGGGCGACTCTATTTTAAGTTCTAGGAATGTAATTAATGCAACGAAAATGGAAAGTACTAAGCAAATAGGAAATTTCGTGAAGAACCCCTCCAATGGAGGATTGGTGGTGACTGTGAGAAGCTAAGGCTCCTACCAGAGCTTGAGCGTCACTTTCAATCTGGATCTCAGAAATGTCATTTCTCTCCGCTAGTTGAAGGCCTCGAAGGAGAGCCAGTGTTTCCGCCGCTAGTGGATCCAAACGGGACTCCCAAACTTCGAAACTTGCTGCGATGAGTCGACCAGATGAGTCCCTGATTATTGCTCCCAAACCAGATCGATGGAAACGAGGGTGGCAGGACACGTCGACATTTAATGTCTATATGCATTCAATTAAAATTTAAAATTACTTTTATTTTCATTGACCTTATACAATAATGATATAATTTTCATTTAAAAAATGAGATAATGTGAACATGTCTCCAAACTTTATGAAGGAAAATCTATTAGAAACTAAATTATTTTGAAAAATATAACCATTAATCGACTACAAGAATTTTAGTTTTTCCTAACGGACAAAAAGCATTGGGAGAAACTACAAAACCGTCAAGAGAACTTCTATTGACCAAAAAAAAATCGTCAACACCAATAGATGACATTTCTTCAAGAATAGATTTTTTTTTTTCGTTTATTATAACTCAATATTTTTCATTTGAAATGTCCTTTATAATTTGAAGTTTATTATAGCTAAAAAAAAATTGTACACGAAATTATACAAAAATACATCTATAATAATTCAAATTTGTTCTTACAATCTCATTAATTTCATATAATCATCAATAACTTTTGAGAATAATATCGACCAGTTATAACATAGCACAAAAAAAAACATAGCACAAAAGAAAAGGAAAAAAATTAAAACTAAACAAACTCAAAATTTGCAACTTATAACAACACATTTACCTAACAACTTTTTTTTTTCTTTCATTTCCATCCTCCAAATTTCTCTCTCTCCCCCAACTCAATTCATTTACTCAATTGACTACATAAATATGTGTTTTTTTTTTTTCTTTCATTTAAATCCTAGAGGTATTGTGAAAAAAAAAAAAAAAAACTAAATTCAAGAATGAACATACTTAAACCATTGAATATACTAACACTTATATGCACGAAACATATTATTCAAACTAACATAAAAAAATATATATTTTAGGACATTAAAAAAAAACGTGCCTATAAAATAAATGTGCATATACTAAACAACCAAATTAACTAAACTAAACTACACTTAAACAACCAATTTAACTGTTAAGCTTTAAATTAAACTTATTTTTTTTTTAGTACATACATATGTCAGCTTATGCTGGCTTTGGGGCTTTAAACTAAACTTTAAACAATTGCTAAACTTTAACTAAAACTTAAATATCCAAATTCACTAAATTTAAACAACAAAATTGATTAAATTAGATTAACCAAACTTAAACAAAATTACTGCCATAAATTTAAGCAACTAAATCAACTAAACTTAAATAACTTAAAATAAACTCATGAAATTACACTTACACTCACAATAATCACTATGGTCTCATCTCATACATCAAATTAACACATACAAAATCAAATATTTGCGACAATTGCTTATGGTCATAAGTCAAAGTTTAAGTTAAAACAAAGCATAAAGAAAATCAACAACACATCTGGAGTTATGAGTAGAATTGAAAAACAGAGAAGATCGAGAACCTCAAAATCCAAAACATCCAAAACCCTCAATTCAAAAGAACAAATAAATGGGCAAGATCTAGACCATGAAACCCATCAAAAATCACAACAACTATTATAAGTAATAGAAATAGAGTTATGTATTTTTTAGTGCATAATGTCTCAAAATTTGGTGTTATCTAAAATTAGAAAATTTGCTCAAAATATATTTGTGTCCTTTTTATTTGAAACAGCTTTCTAACAATATATTTTGTGTTTCAATTCGAGCTCTGAGCAAAACGTTATCACATTGAGAGTGAAGGTTACTCCTGACATAAACTTTTCGTATAGAAAATTTCAAATTTAGTCACTGACTAGTAGGAAGACGGTACATAGCGAATGCAAGGTATTTGAAGAATGAAGAGAAAAATAGAGTTATTATGCTATGAAATTGAAAGCATGGTCGCGACTCTGTTCATCTCTCCACCTTAGATCACTCTCTATTTTTTTAGGTCCGAATTTGAGAAAATGTAATGATTTTCAATGGGTTGCAAATACGTATTTGCATTTTTTTTTATTCTGTTTAATTTTTTTTTTAATTACTTGCATTTTCAAATTTGCGTTTAAGTTAAATATAGCGTAGGTACAATTTAGTGAATTGCAAGTACTTTGTATTTGCATTTCTATTAAGTGAATTCCAATCCGGATGATTGATTTTCAATGGGTTGCAAATACTGCATTCACAATATTTTTTTTTATTTAAAACGATTTTTAAGGTTTTTAGTTTACACTTTCTCAAAATAATTTGAAATTTACATAAATGATTTTATCTTGCTTTTAAATAAATGATTTTACATAAATTAATTTTTGTATTAAAATTTATATTATTTTATTGAAAGTTAAAAATTCCTTCACAGGGTTTGTAACCTTTTACAAGAGGCAACTAGAGAAATAATCATTTTTTAATTGTAGTTTCAATGATAATAAGAAGACTAATTCAGATATCTTAAGAGATTGTGAGCTCCTTTAATATTTGTAATGTGTGATTTTTTTTTTTTTTTTTTAACAACATGTTGGGAGGGAGAATTGAACCTATGACTTTATGGTCACTAGGCGATACATCATGCGGTTGAGCTATGCTCTTGTTGACAATGTGTGATCTTCTAACACTTCACAAAAAAGAGTATATACTAATCGAGAATTGTTTAACTCTATATTTCAATTACATCCATATCATTCTTAAAGGATAAGAAGAAGCTAATTAAACAATTTAATTTATGAAGTGAAGGATATAAAAGCCATAATTAAATAAACAAAGATTTTTAAAAGACAAGACCATTGTGATGTCCAAAATGATTAAACAAAAGGAGTTTTGGATTAAAATACCAAGAAAATCTCAAGATCTCAACATTTGTCAATGAGAGATTTACAACAAAGAAACAATTCCCATTGTTTTGGGGACCTTTTTTTTTTTTTTTTTTTTTTTTTTTTTTTTTTTTTTTTTTTTTTTTTTTTTGTCTCATATGCTTCATTCTTTCTCAACTTAATCCTGCCTAAACATCAGATTTTTAGTCACTTTTATTGCCAGCAGGCTTGAATATTTCAATGACTAAATAAATCACCTCTAATTAACAACAATTTGAAACTCTAGAACATATCAAAAGTGGTCCAATTTTTCTTTTTTATTTTTGCATTCTAGTCCTCCTAGAAGTTATAAGGGCCCAAATTCTTTACGCTCCAATTCGAGAAGCTCGATATTAACATAACAAACCTTCCACATTTCTATAGCGGTATGATCCTAAACCTACATCGATTTATTTTTGTGGGTTATTGTTCGTATTCTCGATCATATTGATAGCTTCGAGAATGAGTCCAACAGGTCACCATGTGCTAAGAAAGTATTTCACTTGTTTTACTTTTTCTCATTCGATCAATATAATCAATATTTATACAACCCTAGCTAAATCTAAATCTTAAATTCCATAGAGTATAAAAAAGATAGAAGATATCTTCCTAATACATGGATATTTTCATAATACTTATAGATAGATATATACCCCTCAAGTTGTAACATAAGGATCTCAAATGCCAACTTCAAAATAAGGTGGTACTAATTATGGGTAAAAAAAAATGTGTGCAAGCCTCCAAACGTTGGTTGGTGCTGGAAACTTCAGAACGATGCTCCACGTGGCATCTTTAATTTCTACGAGCCTCCCGAACGTTGGTCGGTGCTACAAACTTCAAGTCGATGCTCTACATTGCATCTTTAATTTTCTGCAATTCTTCGTCATTGTTCTTCACCACCCAATATAAAAGAAAATTGTCCTAACTTTTAAGTTTAGTTAGGTTGTCACTCTATTCTAAATGAAAAGATAAGGGGAAATACTTCCTTGGCACTATGCTTGATTTTTCTTGTTAGTGATTTTCATGTGTGTTTTTGTGATGGATTGATGTCGACCATTGATCAAGAGCTGCTAAGAGACTTCTTCAAATGGTCAACCAAATGAATGAGTTTTGACTCTTAACATTATATCAGAAGCATTCTTCTGAGTTTCCATTTACTGATATATATAACAACACAACAACTAACATCTTTGGATCTGCCGGCTTCCATATTTTCAAATGCTATCAATCAGAAAAAGAAAAAAAAAATGGCATCTTCTTCAATATAGATTCCAGCTTATTTCTATAGAATAACAATTATATTAGCCAATTGGAACTTAGAAAACTCCAACAATGGCTTTATTATACACACCCTTTACTTTTTATCCTCTCTGCTTATTACCCAATCTTTGAACTTCCCCCAAAAAATTGCAAAAATGAATCAAATTTCCATCTGGGTGTTCCTTGTTTGTTCATTTATTTTCCTCTTTCACAATTCTGATGCTGTAGATGATTCTGTAAAGAGCTCACTGATTCAGTTTCTTGCAAAACTCAGTTCCAAGAATGGCCAACAGGACCAGAATCTAAGATGGGATATGTCTTCTGATCCTTGCAAGGATAGATGGTTTGGTTTGGTCTGTGATGGAAGAAATGTTTCTGTTAGAAAACTGTTTCTTGATGGATTGAATCTTTCAGGAACTCTTCAAACCAGCTTCCTCTGCAACTCAAAGCCTCTAATGGAATCCATCACTGTTCTAAGCATCAATCACAACAACATCTCTGGAAAAATTCCAGCTGATATTGAGAATTGCAAGCAACTTACTCGCTTTCATGTCAGAGGAAACAAATTCCATGGAAATCTCTCGAGTTCTTTATCCAAGTTAGTGAACCTTAAAAGACTCGAACTTTCAAACAACAACTTGTCTGGGGACTTGCCAGATTTGTCAAGGATTTCAGGCCTCACCATGTTCCTTGCTGAAAACAACAAGTTCTCTGGAGAGATACCTCAGTTTGAATTCTCAAATCTTGAGAGATTCAATGTTTCCTTCAACAATTTCTCCGGTTCGATACCGATCGACGCCGGTAGCTTCTTTGCTTCAAACAGCTTCATGGAAAACCCTCTTCTTTGTGGAGATCCATTGCTAACAAAATGCCACTCACTCAAGCTAGAAGAAGCCAAACCAGGAGTTGAAGAATCAAAGCACGACAATAGAGACCATATTTTGATGTTCTCAGGATACATAATTATTGGTGTTTTCTTAGCAGTTATAGCCATTTTCATGATATGTAAAAGGAGGATACAGAAAAGCAAAGGGGAATCAAGCAACAGAGTTGTAGCAGTAGATGATGATGGAATTAACAAGTTTAGTACTATTTCTTTGTCAAATGAATACAAAACAAGCAAGCCAGATTTTTCAATGCTTTCAGCTGAGAATGGAGGGTTGTCATCATCAATGATAGTGCTTACAAGTTCAGTGGTGAATGGATTGAAGTTTGAGGATTTGCTTAAGGCTCCTGCTGAGTTGATTGGGAGAGGGAATCATGGGAGCCTTTACAAAGTTATGTTTGATTATGGAATGGTATTTGCTGTGAAGAGGATCAAGGATTGGGGGATCTCAACAGATGAGTTTATGGAGAGAATGAGGAAGATTGATCAAGTGAAGCATCCTCATGTTCTTCCACCACTTGCTTTCTATAGTTCTGATCATGAGAAGCTTTTGGTGTATGAATTTCAACCTAATGGAAGCCTATTCAACCTTCTCCATGGTAAGATTTGAACCTTTTTAATATGATCTCATGTGAATTTGTTTTTAGGCTTTACATAGTTAACCTTTGGACTCAGTTAATGTCATTTCCTCTCTAATTAATATTAATTTCCACTTGTTGGACATTCCATAAATTTTCCAACCCACAAGTGAGGGAAAAAATTACCGTAACCCATCAACTTAAAGCACGAAAAGTCACAACATTTTTCTCCATCTCAGGATCAAACCACAACAAGAACTCATTCACCTGGATCAGCAGGCTAGAAATAGCAGGCAAACTAGCCAAGGCATTAGCACACATGCACAAGGCCTTACAACAAGATGAAATCTCTCATGGCAACTTGAAATCTTCAAACATTCTCATGAATTGGAACATGGAGCCCTGCATAAGTGAATATGGTCTGATGGAAATCCATAGCCATGAAAGCACTTCCTTGAAAGCAGATGTTTATGGATTTGGTCTCATCCTCCTTGAGCTGCTCACAGGGAAGCTTGTGAGAGATGAGAAAGGAGTTTGTTTGGCAAATTGGGTTAAAATGGTTCTTAGAGAAGAATGGACTGCTGAAGTTTTGGACAGCTCTTTAATGGCAGAAGCTGCAAGTGAAGAGAGAATGGTGAACTTGTTGGTGGTTGCTGTTAAATGTGTTGAGAGTTCTCCCAATGCAAGGCCCAACATTCACCAAGTTGTTGCCATGATTGATTCAATCAAGGAGGATGAAGAGGAAAATTCTTTCATTTCTGTTCTCTGAAATTAATGGTGAAGAAAGAAACTTTGATTTGGAGTAGTTCTCGAATCAATGTTGATTCGCCTGTTAAATTACAAGTTTGGTCTCTAAGATTAAGTCTTTATACTTTAAAAAGTTTTTAATATTTAGTATGACCTTATAAACTTTTAATTATGTGTCTAATGAGTTTATGCTATTAATTTTCTGAATCAATAACATGAATTTATTAGACACGAAATTGAAAATTTAGAAATTTATTATAATCTTTTTGAAATATAGATACTAGATAAATATGGATTGAAAAGTTCACAAACCAACCTTGTAATCTTTGTAATTTAACTGTATCATTCACTAAAGAAGTATTTCAGGTATGATTCTATTATAATTATTTGAAATAATTTCAAACATATATATTGAAAATGAACATGTTTGTGTTAGTTAAATTATGTTCATGTTGACTATGATTCATTTTTCTCGATAGAATCGACAACAAAATAAATAATGTAAAACTTTTTAGTACTTGTCAAACTACTTCAAAGGTGAAATAAGTTTGATTTGATGATAAAGAGTTGAGATTAGAATATATGACTAGTATAAAAGATATAAATAAATAACCACTTCAACTTAAGTTGGAACATTATAATTTATTTTATTTTAAATTTTGATTAATTTGTATTTTTCAAGTTGTGTACTTTACTTATTTATTTATTTTGTATCTAGTTGGTGTTCCAAAAATAAAAGTGGAAGAATGTATGTCCCTATTTTGTCCATTTCTTTGTTTTTTTTCATTCATTCTTTCTCTTTGTTTCCTTAAATTAAAAAACTTATTAACTCTTTGAAGTATGAAACAAAACCAATTAATAAAAATGGCTAGTTAGAAATTGATTAATACAATTAGTTTTTGAACTAAAAAAAACCTAGTTTTGATGTAATGTTTTAAAAAATAAAATAAAGTAAAATTAGATTAGTTTGGCAAGAAAGGTTAGGAGTAGGAGGTAGTTGTAAATTGTAATTCAGTTTATTTAAATACATCTCTGTTTTATTTATTTTAAAGTATTCTACTTATATGTCAATCATTTGACTATCGTCGTAAAAACATAAAATAACTTCCTACATAAAGTTTCTTTGTGACATCGGTGACGCAATTTTTTTGTAATTACTCTATAGGTCTTTTATTACTTGATTGGACTCCTTCTCTCTAAAGGTTGTTCCCTCAAACTCTTCTTTTTTGGATGACCTTTTATTCTTTCATTTTTCCTCAATGAAAGTTTGATATCTTATTAAAAAAAAAAAAAAATCCTACATAGAGTTTAAATATTTGAATATGCACTCTTATTTAAGTTGTAATTCAAAAGAATGGATGTATTGTATTATATATATATATATATATATATATATATATTTTTTTTAATAGTATAATAGTTGTTAACATGAGGTTTTTGTACGGACGACCTACCTCTCGAGGGCCGCGAGGTTTTTTAACTCTCCTCGCGAAAACTTATGTTTTTTGACCTTCTCTCGTGATAAGGAAGTGCACAAAATCATTCGTACCCTTCGCTTATCACGATCACGAGGAGACAACTGTGATCTCCTCGTGATAAGCGACGGGTACGAATGACTTTGTGCACTTCCTTATCACGAGAGAATGGCAAAAAAATATAAGTTTTCAAAAATTGGGTTAAAAAATCTCGCGGCCCCCGAGGGATGGGTCATCCGTACAAAAACCCCTGGTTAACATGAATTTTTGGACCACATATGGATTCAAAACTTTTGTCTATTCACCAAACAACAATTTACAAAAGTATAATGTGGGAAGAGATGGAGGTTGAGAGTGAAAATCATTTCCATCAACAAATACTATATGAAGATTTTTATTGAGAGGAAAAAAGTGTAAAATATATATATATTTTGGTTAAAAAAAAGGAAGAAAAAGTAAAAACTTTTGGGTTTAACTTTTGAAGCAGTCCACTTGCAAAATTGCATTGAAAGAAAGCAAAGAAATCAAAGTTGTAATCAAATTACTATTCATTTACCTTTACCTCCCACTTACTTTCAATATGGCCATTACAAAAGGGTATCCATCCAACTCATACAAAAGGAAAAATCATAATGCATTACAAATATTATCAACTTTAATAGTGCCTAATTGCTAAGCACATTATTGCTTGTGGAGGATGACATTCAAATTCCAATTTTGTATCAAATAGTGGCTAATACAAACACTGAGAAATCAAGCATCAATGTTTTTTCTTTTTCATATAATCTGTTTCACTAGTTTATTTACAATCATATATCTAATTCATTAAAAAATATATGTTCAAAAAATAAAATAAAAATTAGATTAAGTTGATTGAACTTCTAATTTTATATCCAATAAATTCAGCGTTGAAGTATTTTTTAAAATTATTGAATTTATTATATAAAAATTAATTTTTTATTTAATAAAACCCTAGAACTTTTGAATTTGTATTTAAAAAGTCTGTGAGCATAAAAAAAAAATATCAAATATGTCAATCATTAATTATACACAAAATTAAAAGTAGATAAACTTATCAGACACTTTTTAAATTTTAGTAACCTATTTAATTTTCAAGAATTTATTAGACACAATTCAAGTGGAGTATTCACCCTCCACGAGTCAACAAGCAATGGAATGTGGAAAACTCTACGGGGTTTGGAGATGTCATCGCCTTCGAAGATGAAGATTTTCATGCGGCGAACGTGCATAAATGCTTTACAGACCCGAGACAATCATTATTCTCATCGAGGCATAATAGATATGACAGGTGACCAGCATGTTAGCACAAACTCAAATTTGGTATCCATGTTCTATGGAAATGCAAGGAAAGTAGGCTTATTTGAAAAAGTTAACCTCCTAACTCTAAGATTTATGTTTAAATAATTGCACTGAGGTTGCCTCTCTATTTTGCAGGGCTGCTTAGGTTCTCGACGTTGGACCTCTGTGTCTTCATCACCATTGCATCCTTAGTATGACATAAGCATTATGTGTTGATTTTTCGAGATAATCAAATCGTGATGATGTATTTAGTGAGTTAGCCTCACGGGCTGGTGGTAAAACTGGACCGAGGATTAGAGTGAAGCTTACCTAGACTCATGAACGACCCCTCACCCCTCCCTTATCCTCGAGTCGCCGCATCAGATGATCTTCACCAGTGGCAACCCCCATTGTCGCATTCTTTCAAGTTGAACTTGGACGCACCTGTTATCGATACTTTTGTAGGTATGGAATCGATCATTAGGAACTCCTCTAGTGCTTTTCATGACATGGACGGATCAGTTGAACTGATTGAAGTGTTAGCTGTCATTGATGGTTGTTCTAAAGTCATCGAAACGGGTCTTTACTCCATTTGGACTAAAGTCGACTCCTTGATTATGTGGAAGTTATTCGTTGGGAAAGAACATTATTCAAATGAAATTCAAGTCTTGATGTTATTTGATCACATCAGTGCAATAGTTTCATTACAAGTTTTCTCCTAGTTAATGGAAGTGCAACTTCGCTCTCACATTTTGACTTACTATATTAGACGCTACAAACACTCAATGATTTGGATTGAGAATATTTCTTGGGTGGCAAGAATACATAATTTATCATTTTTTTAATTTATTAGTTTTTGTTAGATTTTCACATACTCAATAATAATAATAATAAGAGAGACAAAAACATGTAATTCAAAGTTAATATTGAGCCCATCTTTTTTTTTTTTCTTTTTGTTTTAAACCATTCACATGTTACATCCTTGAAAGAATCAACTACTAACCCAAACTTCAAGTAATGTCTCCAACCAAAGCAATTTCCATAATTTTAGGTGACAATCTCTCCTCCTCTCTCTCAAATAAATTTGGCTTGAGAGTTTAATTTTTTTTATCTGATAAATTCATTAATTTTTAAAAATATTATTAGACAAAAACATAAAAAAATTAGAAACAAACCTCGTAATTTAACCAATATTATGTCATATTTTTCTCCTGGCTGTCTTTACGAGTCTGGTCTCAGAATTACAATGGACATGATGGTTGAACTTGAATCTACAACTCCAACTCTCCAGGGAGAATTTCTAGTACATCCGTGGTATGGAGTTTCTCCATACCACTGCCTTTCAATAACTGACACGTGCCAATTTTTTTAAAATTAAAAAACGTTAATGTTAATTTTCATGTGGGCTCCACTAATTTTTTAATTAACTATTTTTCCTTCTCTTTCATCTTTTTCGTTCTTCTCTTTCACTCTTTTTTCTCCAGTTGGTTTATAACAACATAATCAAAATTAAAATCAAATTTGGTTGGTTTCTAAATTCAAGAGATAATCCAGCATTTTAATTTTGTTTTATTTCATCTTTTTCTCCCTTCATTTTCTTGGTTTATAAAACAGGTATTTTAATGTCAAGTACTAATAAAAAAAAATTGAAGAAATAGTTGAGAAAATTATTAACACAGGGACATTTAAATTTTGTTGGTTTCTAAATTCAGAAGATAATCTGGATTTTTCAATGTTAAAGTGTTAATCAAGTTAAATACTGGAATGATTATACAATACACAAAAATCACATTAATATGAGAAAAAATTATTAACAAATTTCAACTCATAAAATTGTTTAAATAACAACCCTACTTGGATAAGATGAAAGGAAGAGAGAGGAAGGAGAATGAAAAAAAGATGGTGATTTCATTTTGATTTTGATTTGTTTTTGTTATAAACCAACGGAGAAAATGAAGGAAAAAGTGAAAGAAAAAAAACGAAAAAAATGAAAGAGAAGAAAAATGGTTAATTAAAAAATTGGTGGAGCCCACATAAAAATTAACGTTTTTTAATTTTAAAAGATCAGCACGTGTCAGTCATTAAAAGGAAGTGGTATGGAGAAACTCCATACCACGGATGTACTAGAAATTCTCCCAACTCTCCGAGCCCAACCTCTTTGACACACCGCACTTTGTCTCTTATGGTTGACCAATCCCTCCACACGCGCTCTCCCCGCCCGTGTGTCTCAATCCACCGCTTCTTTTGCCCTTTTCCCCTCAACTCTTGTCTCTGTCACTCTTCTGGGTTTCTCCCATTTTCCCCAAATGAGACAGCAGAGCTTCCATTCCCATACAAACAAAACCCATCTTCTCTTTTCGCCTCTTCCTTCTCCAAACGCCTCTGTTTTAGGGTTTCCTTTTGGATTGCAGCAGAAGCAGTGAACTTCATTTTTGGGGGAAACAAAGAAGGGCTTCTTCAAAATTTTAAAATTACTTGAGCGGTGAGTTTTCTTTTCTTTTCTTTCTCATTGTTTTTCTATCACCGCCTTTCCTTTTCCCTGGAGATTCTGTCATTTTATTATCCAATAAAAGAGGTCAGTTAGGTTTTACTTGCTTTTGCATTGTTGGAGTGGAGTTTACTGATTTTGGGATTTGGGGTTTGTTGGATCTCTGAACAGAGGAGGGGGTATGGTTTTAGTTTAAGTATTCTGATCTGTGGAATGTCAAAAGTGTTTTTTCGAGAAACCCCATTTGAAAATGGCTCGGATTCGGCATCAAATCTTTCTAAAGGATGGATTTTTGAGCTACCCTCCTCCTATGGCGACTTCTTCTTCGTCCCCTTTTGATGAAATTTACAATAAGGAACCAACCCCACCAACACCACCATCTGCAACCTCGTCTGGTACGAGGATAAGTCCAGCAGTTCTTTTTATCATAGTTATTTTGGCTGTTTTGTTTTTCATCTCTGGTCTGCTTCATCTTCTTGTTAGATTCCTTATAAAGCACCCATCTTCCTCAGCCTCCTCTCAATCTAACAGAAACCCTGAACTTTCTCCTTCTGATGCTCTTCAAAGACAGCTTCAGCAGCTCTTCCATCTCCATGATTCTGGTTTGGATCAAGCTTTTATAGATGCACTTCCTGTTTTTCAGTATAAAGAAATTGTGGGCCTCAAGGAACCGTTTGATTGTGCTGTTTGTTTGTGTGAGTTTTCTGAGAAGGACCAACTCAGATTACTTCCTATGTGCAGCCATGCCTTTCATGTCAATTGTATAGACACTTGGCTCTTGTCGAATTCGACGTGTCCTCTTTGTCGAGGAACCCTCTTTAACCCTGGTTTTTCGATTGAAAATCCGATGTTTGATTTCGATGATCTGGTAGATGAAGATGAGTGTGCTGGGAATGCAGATCACAGGTTACCTAATTGTCAGAAAACAATGGAAATTCAAGAGGTAGTGAATGAGAAGGGGGTTTTCTCAGTGAGACTTGGAAAATTCAAGAGGATGAATGCAGTGGAGGCTGTAGAGACCGAAGTTGGAGAGACCAGTAGTAGTAATTTGGATGCTAGAAGATGTTACTCGATGGGATCGTATCAATACGTTGTTATAGACGCTGACCTCAGAATCGCCGTGTCTAAAGCTCGACGAGAGGGTGATAATAAACAGCCCTCCAAAGAGACAGAACCAAATAGCATCTCTCCAGTCCAAGCAGATTTGGATGGAAAGAAGCTTAATAGTGTAGCTAAAGGAGAGAGTTACTCTGTTTCGAAGATCTGGCTTTGGTCTAAAAAAGGGAAGTTCTCGGGTTCTGCCGAACCGCATATAGGTATGCCTTCTTCTCTAAATACAGACTTGCCATGGTTGAGGCAAACACAAGGGCCATGATAAAAACAATGGCCTCAAAACTGTTTTTCTCTTTTTTGGGTTGAAAATGATCCTTATCAATGTTTGTTGTATCTATTTAGATTTTTGTCTTTGAAATTTCCATGGTGCTAACTTGTGAGCTATTGATTATAACAAAAGTGTTACTGTTAGTATCCAATAGTCCTCCTAAGTCCTACCATTGAACCAGAAATCACATCCTTTTCTTCTGAACTATTTTTTCGACTTTCGAATGATGACAATCTAGCATTTCTAGAATAGGAAGAGCAGTGATGTCTCAAAGGATAACAATACAATAAACATGATTCGAAGAAAGTTGGAGCAATCGATATGAACTCTGCTAGTGTAGTAGATCTCATGAACCATTTTGATGTTTGTATTATTTTGGAGGCCTACAAAGGTCATGATATCTGTACGTTTCTTCTTCTTGGTACGTTTCATTCAATCACTTTTTTCGTCACAGATTCTGAAATTTGTACATATTGGTTTTTCTTTTTCTTTTTTTTGGTTTCTTTCAAATCTGCAAAAGAACCATCTTGTAACATTTGCATATTTTAGAGGTTTGTTAAAATCTTCCAAAGCAGAGGAGGAGAAGGCTCCAAAAGCACTTTGTCTCTCACAGCCCTGCCCTCTTGCATTATCATCTGTCTAAGATGTGTCAATGAGTGGACCATGTCATTTTACTTTTTTCATACCTTTTGAGGCACTTTCCTTCTCTCTCTCTCTTTCTTCTTTGATGTGGTTTGGAAGAAGCTTTTCTTTTTATGAGGCCCCTCTTGCTTTGAAGGGATTAGACAGAGAGAGAGAGGAATCACTCTTGTGAATGTGAATGAAAGAGGTCTTTTGATTCAAAAGTATTAGAAGTTGCAAATGGGGTCCTATTTCTTTTTCTATGTTTCCCATGTGAACATGTTCATCTAACTAAATATTTATCATATTATAAATTGTATGCCAACTCTCTTTTTTTTGTCTTAAATGTGATTAGTTGAGCTATTCTTTGAGGTGTCTAATTTTGTTTACATTGAATGGGAGAGAAAGTCAGCTGAGTTTGATGAATGTGATATATGATTTGATTTGTCCCCTTTTCCCTTCATAATTAATTTGTTTTTTTAGAAAATACCTTTGAGTCCTTAGCAATTAAGTTTATTTTTAAGGGGAGAAAAGCAATTGGAAAATAAAATTAGTATCTTATCTTTGATAGATGTTGGAAAAGTAGATTTGGATTTGTTGATTAACACATTGTTAAAGGTAGAGAAAAAGTGGGATTAGTGGGAAAAAAAGGGCATTGGATAAATTTGATAGCTTTTTTAATGGCTACGAAAACTTTAGAAATTGCAACGTCCTTGAATATGATCTGTTCTATAGGTTGTACAACTTTGTCCTCGTCCTCGAATTCTAAATAATGTTTAGAAATTCAGTCCATTATTGATGGGGAAATAGAAATATTTCATAGAATGAGTTCAATCCTTGGTGGCCACCTACTTAGTTATTAATTTTCTACGGGTTTTCTTGGCAGTCAAATGTCGTAGGGTCAGGCAGTCTGTTCCGTGAGATTAGTCGTGGTGCGCGTAAGTTGGCTCGAACACTCACGGATATAAAAATAAAAAATTCTTCATTATTGTCCTTGGGTGGTGAAAATCCATTTTTAGACTACTTTTTTTTTGCTGAGTTGGTTCATAAAGTATTAGGTTCATCTATGTTTCCTTTGAGACTTTGTCTTCCTCCATATTACTCTTGTGAGTCCAAAAACAAAATCCAATCAACTTTCATTTTGGTTGCTTCATAAACTATTGGAATATGTTTGAATTCAACTCAACTAAATTGGTATTACTTTGAATTGCTTTATTTGTTTAGTCCTTACAAGTTTTGAAATCTTACCATTCAATCTTTAATAAAATGCTTCAAGATGGTTTTTGCTATTAGTGTTTGTGTTGGAAACTTGATGTGATGTTTTTTTTTTTGTTGATTTTATATTGTTTTTATGTTGATGTGATAATATAAAGTAATTTGTGTTAGAAATTTAAATTCTCTCCCTCGTTCGACTTCCTTTCTTCCTCGTTTCTTTCTCGTCACATCTCCATGCTACCAAACCCCCCTTGAAGAACACGATTTAAGAACGTGTGGACGAGCGACTTGTGGTGATGTAAACAAGTCTAGCAGAGCATGTGCAATGACCAAAGAGCTAATTTGTCACCAAACAGCGATGCTATGACCTTGCTAGTGAAACAAACAAAACGATGGTATTATTGCTACATTGGCATAAAAATATTGGATTATAAAAAGATTAAATTATAAAGTTTAGTACATAAATTTTAAGTATTTAATAGGTCTCTAAACTTATAATTTTGTATCTAATAGATCTTTGAACTTTATAAGTGTCTAATAAATCTCTGAACTTTCAATTTTGTGACAGGTCTTTGACATGTTTGATATTTTTTAAAACTAAGAGATCTATTAGACATAAAATTGAATTTTGTGTCGGATAGGATCTCAACTATCAATTTTGTATACAATAGATTTGTGAAATTTAAAAAATATCAAATAAATCACGAACTTATTAGGCAAAAAAAAATTGAAAGTTCTATGACTTATTACTGAACATTCATGGATTAGACATAGATAATTGTTAGAAATAATTTTGGCTATTTATAAATTAATTATTTATTAAGAAATAATCCCAACAAATTTTGAATTTTTTGGTTAAATTATAAATTTAAACATTTTACATTATGCTATTCTTCCATGGTTGCTAAGTTTAATTTAATCAATAGTTTGATTGATTACATGACATGTCTATTAGATAAAATCTTGGTTAAGTTAACACTTGTCAAACAATTATATTAGGCCCGTCTTTTGGTTTTTGAGAGCTAAGTCTATAAACAATACATTCATTTGTGAATTCGTTGGTTGTGTTATCTATCTTTTGAAGTGTTTCTAAAATCCAAGCCAAAATTTAAAAACAAAAAAAAAGAAGTTTTCAAAATTTTGTTTTTGTTTTTAGAATTTGGCTAAGAGCTGTAATGTTTCTTTAATAAAGTTGAAAGTCATTGTAGGAATTCATGTGCATGTATGATTTATAGGCTTAATTTTCAAAAACCAAAAATTTAAAACCAAATGGTTATCAAATCCGGTCTTAATGAGTCAAAATGAGTATAGGTCAACAACGGTAATTGATTGACATGTAGGAGATTCGATCCCCACTCCCATAATTGTTGAACTCAAAAAAAAAAAAAAAAAAAAAAAGAAGTAAGTCTTGTTAATGTACCGTCAACAATAATGTTAATAATAAAAACTAAATAGAAATATGATTTTTGCTAAATTATATTATGATTTTTGCTAAATTATATGTTAAGTTTGTGTCTAAAATGTGTCTAAACTTTGAAAATGTTTAATAATGTTTAATAAGTCTATAAACTTCCGATTTTGTGTCTAATAGATTCCTAACATATATTATAATTTTTTAAAAAAATAGCTAATATATTATATATAAAATTAAAAAAATTATATCTAATACCATCATAAACTTCTAACTTTGTAAAAAAAAAAAAAAAAATTGCGAATTAAAGTTAAAATTTATCCTAGAATTTTCAATTGTAAAATATAAAAACCCAAAATTGTGATCCTAAGGTCTCCTTACAAGCCTGTTTCATAGGATTAACATACACAATAATCATATACAAATATTACAAAATCATTTATAATCTTCATTTGAAAAATATATATAATTTATAAATAAATAAATTTAAAAAAAAAAAAACAAGAATCACCGAGTTGGCCACAAATTAACCCCACCATTCACAATCCCCAATCGTCCCGAAGCACGGCGGAGTCAAATGAAGGAAGGGCCGTCCTTGCCGAGATCCATGGAGGACTTGGCGGAGGCGGGAATGGAGGCGAATCGAGTGGAGAAATCGCGGCGCACAAAGTCGTCGTCGAAAGGATCGTCGCGGGGAGGACCATCGTCAAAATTGAGAGAGTAACTGAGAGGATCGTAACGGAAAGTGGATTGGCGATGAGTGCGATTCTTGTTGAATTGACGAATGAACGTCTTCCATTTAGGGCCGGCGACGATTTCGGACCAATCACGGAACCTCTTCCAGCCGCGGAGCCACCAGTCGTCGTCGTTATCGGCAGCCCTAATACGCTCCCACCAGGACTGCGAGGGATTCGACCTCAGGCAAGGGATCCAGAAACAGCAGCCGCGGCTGCTGAAGGCGGCCTGGTGAAGATCATCGCCGTGATGGAAGACATTCTCGTCGGAAGAGTGAGAAACGACGGACATATAGAGATCAGGTGAGAGGTTGAAATGAAAATCTCTGTAGGAATTGATTTGCAGAATTCAGAATTCTGCAAATCAATGAACACAGAAGCAGAATTCAATTAATTATTGTGAATTTATTTATATGAGGAGCGGCGGAATCGGAGAAACAAAGAAACTAACGGAAAACACGCTGGATTTGGATTATTAATCCTAATTAAAATCATAATTAAAATCCTAATTACGCTAAATGCCAACTCGCCACCTATTTTTTTCTGTCTCATTCTACACCTTTTCTATGCATCTTCAATTTCTGGTCAAAATTTCTCTACCATTTTTTTTTTACTAAAAATTAAATAATTTTTTATAATTTAATCTATATACTTTAACCTAGCTTCGTATGAAAGATGCTCCTTTGTCAATTCTATAAATAAAAAATTGTTCAAATTTGTTCCCATTAAGGATTTAAATGTCGATGTCGACGAAAATATCGAAATCTCAATTTTATGTAAATGTTGATGGAAATATCGATAAAATGTTAATATCGATGGATAGAAGATTTTTAAAAATATTTAAATTAATAAATTAACATTTTGAACCCTTAAATGAATTAAAATATCCTTATTGTAATATTATATTCACGTAAGGTTATATTTGTTGTTGTTTTTTTAATATTTTATTGATTTTGTACCGTATGATGAAAATGTCGATTCACCATTTCATGTCGATGTTAAACCTATGAATATGTATAAATGTCGACATATCGACGAAAATTTAATATCATGGTTGACACTTGACAGATAAAACTGATATGCCATTAAATTATTTTCTTTTCTAGCATGATTGAATATTTTTTTTTGTTGTTAAATTATATTAAATTCCTCTAAATTAGGTACCTAGACTTTTAAAAGTTGTATTTTTATCCTTAATTTCTAAATTTGTTCTGAAAAATATCTTTGATAAAAATTACTGTGGGACAGTTAATATCATCATTAGTGTATACAAATTGATTATGTAAATGATTTCAACAATGAATCAAATGGTAACATCAATTCTAACTTTTTATTTATTTATTTTTTTTCAACATGAGAAATGAGATTCGAACTTGAGACCTCTTGCTCATAGTTTATACATTATGTCGGTTGAGTTATGCTCTTGTTGCTCAATCTTCCATCCGCTCACATGTTATCAAAAAAAAAAATATATATATATATATATATATATTCCATTGTTTAGCTACAATGAAATAACCAATAAAAAAAAAACTAGTCTTATTAGTTGTTTTTGAGATGCCAACAGATGGAGTAGTTTTGTTATTTCCCAGCTGTGGCCTGCAGCATTAATTCAATTTTGGGCTGTTTCATCATATTTCTCTATTTTCTGGTTTTGTGGTTCTCATTATATTTTTTAGATAAATTATTTTTTATTTCTATTTTTTACTTATTAAAGTTGGGGATTTGAGTTCAAACATCTTAACCAATTTAAACTTTACCAATTGAACAGACTTATATCCTGAATGACTCATCCTTAAATGATTGGAGAATAGTATTTTATTTCTATCGAACTAAACCACGTGATCAAATGTATTTGGCCGAAGCCAATAAGAATTCAACCCGACCCACTTCATATGTCAAGCAACGATTTTCATTTGCAAAAAAGGAGAAAAAAAAAACGTACTACAAATGTGTTAGAAAATGTAATATGTGTAAAATGCATTGAACTATGCTTAGATTGGTACGATAGCTCTACCATTACCACGTTAATGGTCATTAAACCCTAAATTAAATACATTGATCGTACTAATATTCGTAAATGTAAAAAACAATACATAGTCGATAATATTAAAAGTTTATTGGAATCAAAGGTTCAACTCAATACAACTACTAACCTAAGCATGACTCAACTAATTAAGACATATACATTATGGTTTAAAGTTCGAGATTCAAATTTCCTCCCACACATGCTTGTTGTACTTTAAAATTTGAAGGAAAAAAAATAATAATAAAATCCTGACACAACTACCCAGGCAATTTAGTCATCCTACTGACATGATGCTGAGTTATCGATGATGTTAAAAGAACTCAAAGTTGTGTCAGATTTAGATCTTGTGCTGTGGTGGATTATAATCTTTTTTTATAAATGTATCATTATATGATAATATGAATATCTAAGAAAGTTATTAGGCAGATAGATACAGTGAACCCTGGAAATATGATGCATAAGAATAGTTTCTAATTGTCATTTTCATTATTGCTCAGTTCTGAAGCATAAGAATGATTAATGAAAGAGAGAACAAATGTAATCCTCATAAAAATGGAAGCCTAAAAAGACCAATAATATTACCTGAAGTCCTGTCTAACATTTAACAAATGGCTGCAAATCTGAGAAGATGAATGTTCAAGAGAACCTTTAAAGAAATCTGGCATCAAGTTCTTGCCCATGTCATTGTTCCAGCAAAAGCGTCGTCCTATCACAATGGACTCGACACAGATCCCATCATTCACTTGATTAATTTCAACACATCTCCCACAAGATGTAAAGAACCAGTTACAAGAACCTGAAAGATAGAAAGCACATAAATTTCCTCATTGCATGAGAGGCTGCATCTAAGTTGATTGCTAAAGAAATCATAGGTTTCAAGTAGGAAAAAGCTTTGTTCTTCAAGTTGTCTCTACCATGGTGACCACTAATCAACTTCAGACAATGTTTTCTTAAATATTTAAATCTTCCTGATCCAGAGCAATTAACTGCTCACATCGTTTAAATGTCTACTTTTCTTTTTTTAGTACACTAAAGGTGGGGTATGAGAATTTGAACCTCCAACGTGAAGGGAAGAAGTATATGTCAATTACAGCTGAGTTATGCTCATGTTGACTGTTAAATGTCTACCTAATATGTCAACCTTTAAAATGAGAAACTTTAGGTGCCAAATGACCATTTCGTTTTTTGCTTTTTTATTTTTGAAAATTAAGCATATAAGCACTACTTCCACCTCTAGATTTCTTTGTTTTGTTATCTATTTACTACCAATGTTTTAAAAAACCATGTCAAGTTTTGAAAACTAAAAAAATAGTTTTTGTTTTTGTAATTTGGATAAGAATTGAAATGTTTGAAATGTTTCCTTGAGAAAGATGAAAACCACTTTGAGAAAACAAGTACAATTTTAAAAAACCAAAAATCAAATGACTATCAAGCGAAGCTTTACTACTTCGACTTGCTTATTGTTCCAGTCTGCATAGTCACTAAAATACAATAGAATTATTTTCCTCAACTCCTCAACGAAAAATATTATCATTTTCTCCAAAAGAAATTACCTGAAGTCGAACGGACCGGTTCTGCTGCAAGACACTATCCCGGAGCCATTTAATAGCCATTGGAAGAGAAGAAAACACTGTGCTATTCTCACAACTCTTACCACCCACTTCTGGTTTTTCACTTTCTTCTTCAAGTACGGCACCAGTCCCTTTAGAATCACTTCCTAATATGTCAAAAGTATAAAAGAATTAAACTTGCTAAACTGGGGAATCTACTAAACATCTGTTTGGGGAAGGATAAAGAATGGTTCCAACCCTTTGGAATTTTTTTTTTTTTTTTTCGGATAAGAAATCGAGTTTTCATTGAGAAAAATGAAATAATATAATAGTGCTTACAAAGAAAAAATTGGTTTGGTTACATCACAAATCACTAGCATAGGCCAATAGTACCTTTGTCAATGATGTTTTCCCATACCCTTCGAACATGAAACTGCCAAGAAAGGTCAACTTGATCATTTGCTTCTGGTAAACCATGGGTTCCAACCTTGTTGAAGACGGATGTATTTGGAACAAAGAGAGCATTCTTGAAGTGAACACCTGAGTTATATAAGCAAACTTTTATGGAATTTTATTGATTTGAGGCATATCTCCTTCTACGTATAAGAAGTCGAATCTATCAACTAAAAAATTGTTCTATAATTTCCATTTTATTTGTCTATGCGTAATGTTATATTTAGGTACCTAAGGTCCTAAACTATAAATCATTCTTTTAGCAAGGACAAATGTATACTATATAAATCTCTGTTCAAGTTTCTCTTTACCATTAACAACTAATAAAAGAGTTGACACGGATGATTTTCGCAACATTCAACAATTGTCCACGAGAATGCTAGTTACTTTTAAATTGGAAAAAAGAATCATTTTGAAATCAATGTTTGAAGACAAGTTTACTTTTAGCAACAAAAATGAAAATTGATATAAAGACCATGCATAAGTCGAGCCTTTATATTGGCCTTACATTTAAAAAAAAAAATCACATGTCAGATGTAAAAATTACTATGTATTAACCTTCAAATCACCTGATTTTTCAGTTCCAACATTTTGACAAATACATACCATTATCTGCGCATGTTTTGATCAGCGGTGGGAGAAGCAATTGTGGATCTCGCACTGTCATGCAATTGAACAGTAGCACCTACAATGTCCAACAATACTAGGTTAAACAGCATCTAAAGAAGTTGAAGCACACGAGCACCGCATAAACGAATTAAGAGTTGGATACCTCCTCTTTGTGAAAGGTAGAACTTAAAACTAAAAAAGCTTCTCTTTATGAAAGGTAGAACTTAGAACTAAAAAAGGAGTGCTAAAACATTTCATGGATGTATTTACCTATTTACAATCTAACTGTTAAAGAGATAGGACCACTTTTTCCCTTATGCTATTACTCAAAGGAATACCAATAAGAGTCTATCAGCTTGTTAAACAACTTCTCCACTAGAAGAGGTCATGGTCCTACTCCTAGAACTCCACACTGCCCCAAAGGAAGATAACAATTGTTCCTATCTAACTCTCAATTCTTAATCATAGTCTTGGAATACCTTCTGCTATGAGTTATAGACAGGCCGTAACACTTTGAAGGCAAGGGGAAATCATGCTGCCTGCTGGGGGAGCTGTGTTTTGGTAATGTTTGAAAAGAAAAATCTTATTGTTCCTGATCTCCCCCCTTTTGATGCATTGATTGCAGGCCATCAATGCCAAGTTGGATAGGTTTTCAAACTGAAACTATCTAATTTCGTTATTTATGATCCACTTTTTCTTGACAAGCAATAAAATGACTTGGAAAAGTCAAAACTAAAGTTGAAATCTACCTGCACAGTTTTCTTCCTTGCTTCATCATTATCATATCCTTGAAGAAGTTTATTTGAAGATGTACCATTATCCTCCAACTGACGATTTAAGATCCATTGCTGGTTATGTCTTACTGCAGCAGAAAACCAGCTACCGCAAACCTCCATGCTCTCAGGACTATGGGCTCCATCCAAATAAAAAACAAGATCTTCCTGGGATTCAGTATCAATATATCTATCAGGAACAATCTGTGCTCGTCCTTCAAAGCTAGCAGTGGTAAGCCCTTCTATGAACTGCTCAGGCAAAGACCTCTGATAACATATTATTAAAAAGAAAAAGAATCAGAAAACACAAGATAAGAATATGGAAGACTGAAGACAAATCTCATATATAGAACTTACACTCTGTTCCACGTACGACAGTTTGGAATGGCCAGTCCTGTCAAGCCAAGTGGAGGACAGGGCAATAGCAAGACCAGCATTTAGATACTGGTGCTGGCCTTCAAGCCCAAGTTTACGACCATGTAGTAGCTCAGGATCCAATGACGGCACTACTGTAAGTTGTACCTGTGATGTGCAAAATTGTTGCAATCCATACAGAGGAAAGGATGTACCATAAACATTTCCTAGCTGGTAGAGTACTAATCAGCCTTCCACTATCATTATTAGAGATACTTTTATCTTATTAGAAATGCTAAAAAAATATTAAAAAAAAAGTGCCGGACAAATTGATCTAGACATAAAAAAGCATTAATTGATCACTACAAGAAATAATTTAAGCTTGATCTATTGTAGCAATTAATAGAAAATTCAGATTATACGAAGTTAACATGACATTGTTTCAAATATAAGGTAGTATGAACGATGCATATTCATAAAGTTGTATTAAAATAAAATTCAGATGTTACGGGTCAGCTCTTATAGTAATTATACGAATGAAGTCATGCATGTGATATCATGAAGGAATGGGACTGGTGAATGGAAGAACTCTGCACATACATCCAACTTGGAAGCCTTATCTCTAAGCACGTGCATGGCTTCATCAGGTTGCAATACTGTAAAAGCTGGGGCCCCACGCTGCACCAAAGTGAAAGGATGACAACAAACATTAAAGTGATTATTCCTAGACGGTCATACTTTGGGTAAAGTCTTTTGAAGCAAACCTTGAAGATGCCAGCTTTCTCCGAAGCTATCTCACCAAGAGTATTTCCTATTTAGACAAATCAAAACAGAAAGAAAGCAACAATGTAAAAAAAACATCATGACATTAGAAGCTAACATTATCAAAATTATGTAATGATTTAACATAAAAACATTAAACCTTGGACAAATAGTAGCCAAATTATAAATTCAACTGAATCGTGTATTACTTGGTGGTAAATAAATCTTCAACTCAAAGAACTCATTACCTTAATTTATTCACCATTAGTATCGCATTCGTTCAAGGTTGACAAAATAACTGTTTGCTATTAAACTTAGACAACTAGTGAATACTTCTCTCTTTCCATCCCTAGTATTCCAAAACTCACTGACCTCCCATCCTATGTACACAGCATTCCAAATCAGGATTATTATTTGAGCCAACAAATGGAAGCTAGCTAACACATACTAGACAATGCTTGAAAGTGTTTGGAACTAAATACTAATGAAGCCTTGCAAATGATATACTCTTTTTCCTTCAGGCAAGTGGGCTAAGATGTGCAACCTCTTCAAAGTAATGAAAACCATTAAGCTCCTATATAAAAGTTAACTTCAGCAAATAAATTTTGTGGGCACCAATGTGCCTCAAGAGTAAACTGTTGCTATTGCTGAGAGGTTCTTGTGTGTAAGGGGAGTGGCCCCTAAAATATCTGTCCTTCCCTTCGTAGCAATCTTAGTACCTGGTACAACTTAGGTTCCATAATAAAGAAAAAAAATTGAAGCTTCACAGCCTTTCACTTTAGAGTTGGTAGACTTTCACTCGAGAAATGCTAGACTCCTCTTACTCAAGAGGTGCCAGCTGATATGGTAGAAGCAAACTTTCATCTCAAGAGATGGCAGTCTTATTCTCACCCGAGGGGTAGTTAGTTATAGTCCCCATATATTTTCTATCTATCTTAGAACCTTTACGCTCATTGCAAAGAATAAAGACAAAATCATGTTGTTTAACTCCTGTAAAAGCTGGACAGCCTGGTATAAGTATACAAGGAAGAGGAACAATCATCCAACTGGTATAGGTTTCCAAGTTCAAGTAGTTCTTGTCCATTTTCCAACTAGAAGCAGTGACGAAGCACGATACAGAAAGTGGACAAAAGATAAGATGCAGATAATGGATTTGAGCACTTATCAAACAGGATACAAAACATCTATGCTCATGTGGTCAAAACATCTAAACCAAATTAAAAGCAACCAGTTGACAATCATTTCTTTTCCAGGAAAAAAATTCTCGAGGTTAAGAGAAGGCTAACCAAGAAGTTCCATGTGGTCATAACCCAGAGAAGCTATACCACACACAATGGGTGCCTGGACCTGAAACATTAGAATCTATGTAACGGCTATACCTTGATGTGAGGTTTCTACTTTCTAAAATAGATGAAGAACAAATTATATCTGAAATGCCTTGAAATAGTTTATTATTTAAACTAAAAGAGAATGAGCATACCACATTGGTAGCATCATAAGTTCCACCTAAACCAACCTCCAAGATAGCTACATCCACCTTCATTGATGGCAATAAAAGTAAAACATTATCATTCTAATCCCCCGAATAAATTGAGAAAAGAAAGCCTGTCCAAAAGAAGATTAAAATAAAAAGTTCACATCAAACCTGCTCATCTGAAAATATTTTGAATGCAAGTAATGCAAGGAAGCGAAACAAGTGAGGCATCGGTGCATCCTCGGTAGTTTTTTCCTGCAGAAAATAAAATTGTATAGAATCAGAGTGAAAAGCTAGGAAAAGTCCTCCATAATCGTAAGGCTAAAATTACACACACACACACACACACACAAAAACAAAAAAAAAAAAAAAAAAAAAAAAAAATCTTGTGGTTGGAGCACCACCAAGAAGAGGCATGGAAGAATTCACCAAATTCCTATTGTCTAGCTATAAAGTTTCAATCTCCATTCCACTGCTAACCTTCCGTTACACTCTCATAATGTATATAACATAAAAATCACTATTCCAATATCTTCTGGCATGCATCCAAATGACATTCCATCAATTCTACGAAAAACCCATACTGATGGGAGTTGATGGAAACAATTTTCTAAGCTCATAGTTCAGTTTTATGGTGTTCAAACTTCTCTTTACTATAAGCATAAGCAACTCAGATTCCAAATATAATTTTTGCATGCACAATTAAATTCAAAGTCACCGTATATTTTATCCATTAGATGTAATAATAATAAATCAGATTGACAAGAAAAATACCTTTAACCTATTATAACACCACCAGAAATAGGTTAAAAATTTCTCTTCACTAATATTGATGCTGCAACAACAAATTAGAGTAAAAATTAATAATTTAAATAATATTTAAAACCAACTATCAAGAAGGTATTTGAGAGTCTGCAACTTAAAAATGGAAAAAGAGCTTAAATTTTGCATATAAAAGCACTTGGTACAAAAATAAAATTAGGTAATGTGATGCAAGCCGTGGAAAATCAATGGCTTTACAATGAAGACAACCATCTGCCTCATCTCAAATTGAAAAGGTAGCTCTTTGCAGACTTTTAAGCTACCTGAGTGACCAACTTCAAAATGTAGTATGCAAAATAGTTACCCATCCAAGCGAAATCTTTCTCGGATATCAATAAGGTGAGGAGAAGTGAAAAGTCCAGTGTGGAAGCCACAATTACGCAATATGGATTCAGTAAAGGTGCACGTGGATCCCTATGCAAGTCCCAACAAAAAGAAAAAAGCTCAGTTAACACAACATAAATTGCAAGCTATCTCAACGATAGATTTCTAAGCAAAATTTTGAAATTCTTAGATTGACAATTAATAGAATGCAAGAATATTTACAATTTAAAGTTAAAAACAAAATTTTAAAAACAGTCCAATATAAATTAGGTTAAAAAGAAAGATAGAGAAGGTAGTAAGTTTGAGGACAAGAAATCCCCTGCAAAAAATGGACTTCAATGAAGCAGCATTAATGCTGAATCGCTGATTAAAGAAACCTTGATAGTTGTTAAGTTACACCTAACTAAAAAATTTAGATGGATAGATTAAGGTAAATTTAATCCTTTTAATATATTCTCAACACTGCACCCATGTGTTAGCTTAGATATCAACACAAGACCCCTTACACGAATTATAAATATGAAATGTGAAGGAAATAACATAGCAGGTGTTCTAATTTCACACTTCTAGCTTTAATGTCATGTTAAATCACTTCTAGACCTAAAAGTTTAAGTTGATAGGTTAAAATAAATTTAAGTTTTAATTGTATTCTCAATAGGAACTATTATGGACCTCTAATTATCAAATAAAATATAAAAAGTCTGATTTGCTTCAGATTCTTTTCTTTTTCGCAATATGAAAAATAATAATAACATCAAAGTGCAAGGTGTAAGCTACAATTAGACATGAAACAACAAGCCTTCTTCTTCTTTTTTTCTTTACAAGAAACAAGACTTTCAAAATAGGACTGGGACCACTCCAAACAGAAAAGCTTGCAAAAAAATTCTCTAATTGGTATCATTCGAAAAGAAGAAAAAAAAGGAGCATCTTCATCCAATTATACTATATGAGGTTAGTTGGCTTTACCACTTGATATGAGGCAAACCAAAATTTGATCTTAGAATATAAGCTTTGGAGGAAAGTGAAGTTGTTGATTTCTAAATAAATTTCATGATTATGTTGTGACAAAGATTGTTAATTTGGAAATATCCAAAAATAGTCGCATCAAAGTCACAAGATGACTAAGCATGTCAGTCACAGGAACAAGCCCATGGTAATGGTTAAAAACTCACTGTGAATTTTTCTCTTGAACACAGATGGTGAAGAAATTGAAAATGTTAAAGATGAGTAGGACAAAAACAGCAGTATCCGAATGAAGGGCATGAAGAGATCTTTTTTTCTTTTTATAGGAAACAAGATGTGTATATTAATCAAAAGAGAACATGCAAAAAAGGAAATGAGATATCCCCAAAAAGTAAAAGAACTTTTTTTGAAAGGGCATATAGAGAATGAAAGGACTGTTAGAACGTGAACATACAGCAGAAATGGATGTCCTTAGAAAATAGCTGAAGGAACTATAAACGTCTATACATGACTACTGATGGAGACTCCCTTTGTGCACTGAAAACAATTCTTTCGAAATAAATAATAATGATACCTTGCCTTTGGTGCCAGCTACATGAATGACCTTCATTTGCGACATGGACTCCTCTAAATCAAGCATCTAATATATTGAGTCAACTCAATGATCATCAGCCCAAGTATACTAGCAATAATAAACTGTTAAGTTTCAGTAATACCTTTACATACTCAAACATCAACTCAAATCGATCTCCAGATTTATCACAGCGTCTACGGTTGACAATCAAAGAGGATAGTGCATCCAATGCCTCTTCATAGGCCGTCCTTGAGTATTTCAATGTGCCATTACCTTCAAAAGCACCAATCACAACCCATAAATATTTTTAGTTCTACATGATAAAAATGCTTAACACATTCTTTTCAAACATTCAACCTATAGTTTGAGCACCCACAGTAGATTCAAACAACTTGAATGTCGGTTTAAAAGTCGTAATAAGATAAACTCGAAATGTGTCTATACCTTCTACCATGGCTACTACACAAGATGACCCCCAACTTTTCCAATATTGTGAGGATTCAGCCTAGCTTAAACGCACATCCACCAGTCCAAAAGATTCAATATACTAAACACCAGAGAAGCACCACCTTCATGTAGCCGCCCCCAACATTAACTACTCTCCAATCTGCAAAACAGCTTATGTAATTTAGATGGCAGGAAAAGCTCATCCCCTTCTCTATGATAAAGGGAACACATCAAACAACCAGCATTTTCTTACACATTCCCTACTCTAAATATGAATTCATTCAATTGGGCATCTAATTTCCTGTTTCCCTTACCTACAGCAACAAAGAAATTCATAAAACAGAATTATAGATTCCATTACCACATATTCATAGCTCGGATAAGAACAGAGGTCAAAGGCAAAAAGGGTCCTCGTCTTTTCATCAATCTCTTCCTCTGCCAGAGTCTCGAAGAGGGCAGCTAGAGAAGAGAGAAAGAGAGTGTGATTTGTGGAAGTGAAGAAGTGTTTCGACCATCAAAACAGAGGATAATGGAATCGTTTTGGCCGGACTCGAATTCGAGGTCGTCGATTTGAATGGGTTGGATTAACAACTGACAATTACAATACAGGAGTTGCTCGAGTTGTTGATGACAATTTCATCAGCAGGCGAAAGCAGCGCCAACGTCTGATATGGCGAACTTCCATTTTAGCGGGTTCGATCCATCTTTCAGGTCTAAATTCGGTTCGGTTTGGTTTGGTTGGTTTTTATCCAAATCGGTCAAATCAATTGGCTCGGTCTAATGCATTTTTTTGGACCAAAACAAATCCAACTTGGTTTGGTTTGGACTTTGGTCAAAGTAGATTGGTGAATCCCTTTTCTTTTACGAGTATCGTCACTCTATTTTGTTTGATTCTCCATTCATTATAATCGTCTACTTATGTTAGCTTAAATTAGATGACTATATATATATATATATATATTTTTGTCCATCCAAATATAATTAGTTCGATAAAACATCAATTATTATTTTAAAAGTCGATAGTTTTGGTCCTCACTCTGCAATTGTTGAACAGAAGAAGAAAAAAAAAACTATCATTTTTTTTTTTTTTTTGTAATAAGCCTGTTATATAGTTAACAATTTCAAAAATTTTATATTATATATTATATGGTATCACAATTAGAGATGACAAAATTTTTTGCGAGGTCGGGTCCTCAACCCGATCGGGGTGAAGAATCCCTGGTTTGATCGGGTACGGAGGTCAAGTCGGAGATTTAATTCGGCCTCCGATCCCGAACCCGCTCCGGATAGTTTTTATTGATTTTTTTTTATAAAAATATATAATATATAATATATTTATATTTATATAAAATATTAATATTTTATATATTATTTTAAAAAAAATATAAGCTATTTTATATATATATATATATAGTTTTAATTTTTTTTTTTTTAATTAATTTCATAATATAATAATTTTTTTATTAAATTTATAATAAAAATGTTAAATATTTTTTTTATAATTAATTTTAAATAAATAAAACAATAATAATATGAATTATATATATATATATATATATCAATATTTAATTATTTTAAAAAAAAAATAAAATGGAAGCGGAGATTTTTCTCCCGCGGGGACCCGATCCTCGAACGGAGATTCCCGACCCTGGCCCCAATTTATCGAAACGAGGAACGGGGCGGGGATGGGGATGGGAATGCATCCCGACCCCACCCCGCCTCGTTGCCATCCCTAATCACAATTAAAATCGATGGCAAATCAAACATAGTTGAGTGGATAAGACATCAATTATCATCGCAATGGTCGATGATTCAATTCCTACCCTTAAATTCTTGAATGAAGAAAAAAAAAACTTATAGTTATTCAACCTCCTAGTTTCAAGTTTAATTTATTTACTTTTTTAAGGTTATGGACTTATAAACACTATCAAATTTAAAGAAGTAAATTTATTATAGTTGCTACAAATTTTCTTCTAAGGATTTGTTAGCCATGGATTTAGGTAGGTTTTCACTTCTTTATTCAATGAATTCCCTCTTAGTCTTGATTGTAATAGAATAAAAAGAAAGTCCAAGTCTTGAGCATAATTTAAGTAAAATATGGTTCAAATTCATGGATTTTCTTGACTTTGATATATCATATCTATATATTTTGTGTTGTTTGCTTGTTTTTTTTTAATTCGTATGGACTATTTGGAAGACAAATTGGAATTGAATTTCTATGAATTCTATTCTTACCAAACACAATTCACATTTTATCAATCTTTCCTTGGAAATGTGTGCATAAGTCTATCCCCTACCCCGAAAAATGCTCAAGGTTTTAATGAGAATTTTAGAACTTAAAAGACAATTATTTAAAAGAGTAAAACGTTATTTTGTATATTTAACTCTTTAAATATGCAAAATACTTTTTATAGTCTGGTTGACAACCATTAAGACTTTGTAATTAGGAGAAAAAAAAATATTTTTATCTTCTCGAAAAATAAATAGTTGTCAAATTTTTAGTGATGGTCAACGGTACATTAAAGAGTGAAGCATTATCCTATAAATATTGCATTTTAAAGTCTTAAAATTTCATAAAAAGTATCTCGGTAGGCTTTCTAATTTTTAAATCTTTATATGTTGCAACTATGTAAATCTTGAGTCTCTTATTTTACATGCTCCATAGGTATGATTTAGTTATATATGTCATGTAAAGTTTGTATCAAATATATAATAAAAGTATGACCAACAAGAACTCATAATAATAGATGATTTTTTTAATGAAAATCAAACTTTGGAATTCAAAGTAGAGAGAGTATTTTCCATCAACCATATTAATATTCCTTTCCCTCCTACAAACACAAATCACATCATCAAAGTCTTTGAACCATCTTTCTACCAACATTTGTAGTCCTTAATTATATTCAAACATTTCATCTTCTCTATTTTTTTTTTTTTTTTTTTTTTTTTTTTTTTTTTTGTTGTTGTTGTTGTTGTTGTTGTTGAAGATAACTATATTTCGTTGGTTGATAACGATTTAACTTCAGTACTTTAAAAAAGTTTTCATGGTTACGTTTGATAACCATGGAGGAGGGACAGAACTGCACAATGTTTAGAGTATTGTGCGAGTGAATAGCCAACGCGCCTATCATTTAGTTTTTGAAAGTTAAATTTATAGACACTACTTTCCCGTACAAGTTTCATTGGTTTGTTATCTACTTTTCAAAACTGTTTTCAAACTCGAAAATTTGAAACAGAATTTGTAGGTGCGAAATTCTCTCATATAGTCAAAAGAGAAAAAGCAGTATAAATAGAAGAGAAAAGGGGCATTAAAAACCATCCCACCAGCATCAAATCGCCATTTTTTACTTCTCTTATAGCTATACACACACAAAGTAATTAATGGCGAAGAAGCAGCTGGTTGTGATTTTGTTCTTCATTATTTTGGTGCTTTTTTGCATACAACAAGGACAAGCCCGGCCACTGCACCACCACGATTACTTCACTGAACTTGTTGGTCTCTGGGGAATGAAGCACTCTGGTCCAAGTGCTTCCGGCGACGGCCACTGATTCTCTATAACAAATGTGGTTAACGTGGGGTTTGAGAATTTGAACTTTTGAACTCAAAAAAATAAATTCTATATCATCTCATGTATGCTATATATACACACAAAGGAATTAATGTTGGGAATAAAGATTGATTTTTAATTGCCAAATGGTCCTCTATATTATATCTACGTTTGTGCTCAAAGTTTATGAGAACTTGTAATAGCTAGTTATGGATATGGAGATTTACAATATAACAGCGTAGGTTTTGAAGAAGAAGATGGTGGTGGTGGTGAGGTCGTCGGAGGAGGGATTGAAGGAGGTGGTGGCAATGACGTGGGAGATAGAGGCAACGGTGACTTCGCCGAAAGAAGAGTTGAAGGAGAGAGATAGAAGAAGAGGGGGGAGAGGAGGGAGAGAGTTAATTATAAGATATTTTAATTAACGTGAAAATTGAACACATGACCTTTTAGTCAACAACACAACTTTAGTTCAATTGAACTATGTTCGATTTCACAATTATTATTAACTTTTTATTGTTAACGACTTTAATTCAAGAAATGTAAATAAAACAAAACATTAAAAAATAAAAAAATAATAATAAATAAAACTAGAAATTTTAATTACATATTTAATTATGGGTTCAAATCATGGTATACAATTGTCCCGTAAGATTAGTCGAGATACACACAAGCTGGTTCAAACACTCACGATTATTAAAAAAAAAAATAATAAATAAAAACTACATATTTAATAAAATTAATATAATATATTACATATGCTAATATATAGAATAGATTATAAAATGTAAATTTTTTCATATTAAATTTTTCAATAGATTTTTTGGTTATGATTGAACTTCCGACCTCAAAAGGAGTATATGTCGATTACTACTCTCCCAACTACTACTCAGTTGTGCTCGTGTAGACATCAAAATCGATTTTTGAGCCATAAGCCATTCAATGTATCATTGCATATTTTATTGTCAAGTCCATCTTTGAGCTATAGGCCATTTAATAAGACTTGTATACATCATTACATTTCATTGTCAAATTTGGCCTACAAATATAAGCCTTTGTTCTTATTATTGAGGAAATTATTTATAACTTTTAAATAGTATTATCATACCATAGTCCCTCCCAACAACTTGCAAAACTTTATTCTATTTATAAAGCTTTAAAGAGCATTCATTTTCATTACCTTTTACTTTTTCACTTTCATATTGGAACTCCATCAAACCTTTTTTTATTTGTCTTGCTTCAAATTATTGATAGCACTAAGAGTCATTAATAGTTATTACTTAATATAACAAGTTAAAGAAAAGAAAACAACAAAATTTACCTATAAACTATTAATTTCATCATTGTTTTCCTTTAAACATTAACAATTGTTTAAGATCACTGACCTTTACAGTTAAATCAGAAGGAATCGTTAAACATATTTAATAACAAGCCAACAAACTTGACAACTAGGCTTTACTTGGTAACAATTATCAATACAAATTACAAAACTTGTAGATCTAAATATTTGACATTTAGAAAACTCTCAAGGTATGATTCAACACAACAATGTTTAGAACATGAACGTCATCAAGACATTTTTCTTTTTCTTGCTGCAAGAGACTAATGCAGAAATGAAATCTTACGACCAACACGTTTGGGTATCCTTTCGTTCCTATGAGTTTTTACTATCTAGATGGGACGGGACGTTAACGAGCATAACTACCCTTTGATTTTGACCAACAATATGCATAGAACATTAACAAAACATTCGACCAACGATATGCATACAACATATATCATTATGCATGAATTCTATAAAGACTAAGAATCCTCCCCATCAAAGCATGGTTTGGACTTTGGCATAAACAAACAAAGCATATTCTGACTCCTAAATCTACTCCCACATATTCCCCAATTTACTAACTTGAAAGCATTGAAAGATATAAGCTCTATTTTTTGTCAATAAGAGTTGGGGTTACCAGTATAGTTGTATCGAGCTCGAATGTTGTGATGGTTATATCTTGAATCTCCATAATCAACAGCCTTGATGACCATAGCTTCACGGCGTCCATCTTGTTCTTGAACTGCGCCAAACACAATTTCATTCGTCTCACAACTCTTCTCGTAGTAGGTCGTTGGGCCCGCTGAATATTGCCGATGGTGATATTGCTGCTGTTGATGATGTTGCTGCTGCTGCATCTGCTGCTGTTGATGATGCTGCTGGATCTGCTGCTGTTGATGATGCTGCTGCATCTGCTGCTGTTGATGATGCTGTTGTATCTGCTGCTGCTGCTGCTGATGAAATTCACCATCCCACCCACTGAAGTAGCTCCTGTTCGGCTTGAACTGGTGAGATCGATCGAGGTCTTGTGTCATAAATGGATAGGTTTTTTTAATTGTGGGCGTTTTCGTTTCAATGGATGGTGGCTCGTCTTCATCTGGAATCACAAAGCTTTCTTGCAAGGGCCAAGTATTTGGATGTCTGTTAACTTGTTGAAACTGGTGATGGATCTGGTTATTGAGAGGCTTCCTTTGAAATCCAGACAACAATCCCCCAAAAATATCGGCCACGGATGAGCCACTGTTGACGAAAAGCCTCCCGAGCGAACCAAAGAATCCTTCCTCCAGTTTCTCTGGTTCATCTTCACTTGGAATCAAGGAGGGCCTCACTGACTTGAGAGGAGGTCTTTGGTATGGGGCAACTGGTGTAGCTTTCATCATTTGATGACTTCTTACATCCTGATCCTACCACCCAAAAATGAAAATGAAAGATAAGTTTTGGATATGACAGGAGGCTTCAAGAGTCCATTTCATTTTCATCCAACTGAAGATCTCCAAATTAAATCTTCATCTGTGAACACAACTCAAGTGGTCTCTAATAGGATGTCTATATAGCGTACATTCGACTCAGTTTTGATCATCTCAAAACAACTATCTTTAAAATGAAACGCATAAATGCACAATTTGCCCATGATAGATGAGAAGCTATTGTGAGATATCAGAAACGAGAGTCCAATTCAGAGAAATTTTGACAAAATTATAACTCGACTTACAAAATCACGACCCACTAGCATCCCCTAAGGGCAGCACCGAGATGTTAATAACAATGTAGGTATATTTGAGACAACATAATTACTTATTTGAAACAAGATAAAAATATGAATATTGTGAAAGAGCTACCTTCTGTGAAGAAAACATCGCTTGAACTCTACGTTGAAACAGAGCAAGCAGGTAACCGAAAAAACCGGCAGCAACCAGCAGTACTACCCCTGCAGATAGAGATTGTACAGTTCATGTCACCATAAGAAGAAATGGCAGAGATGAAGGGCTCATTTGCTAAGAGTGATAAATGAAAATGGCAGGGATGATAGGTTTTTCGTTGTACCCAAGTTGAGACTATCGACATATTGGGTATTGCAGTCGTCGTAGTTGAGTTCAATCTCTCGAATTGCCTTATTTCCTCTGTCTATAACCAAAAGAGAGCAGCTACTGCCCACATAGACAACGTCAAAATCGTTTGAGAACTTTGCCTCTTCACTTGGACCATCAATATGACCACTCCCTTGGTTCCATCTTCCACCGGCACCAGCAATAGTTGTAACCCCTGTAGTTAATAAAGATCAGCCCAGAAATATAGGTGTTTTTATTACCCTATTGGCAACAACACTGCTACAAATTCCATGTACTTAGATATCACGAGGAGAACAGAAGAAAGGTAGAGGAAGAATATCTGTATTATTCACTGTCAAAGTTAAGAAACATTCATAATCGAGATGGGCTGAATTTAAAGCAGACTGTAACAAGGAAAGGAACACAAGTAGTAAGCAATCTGGATCCTACTACAGAAAACGAATTGAATGTTGAATTTTGGGTGCTCGGAAAGGGAATCGCTAAAAAAATTGTTGATATACCTGTGTCACTGATCTTTCTGATAGCCATATTCATTGTATCTGCAATGTATATATTTCCCCTTTCATCCAAAGTAAGTCCTTTTGGATGGTTCATTCTCGCTTCTCTCGGATGACCATCGACATGTCCAGAGTATCCTTCTGCTGATCCTGAAACCAGCTTCGGTCTGCTAACTGCAAATATCCAGAAGATAAGATTTCAGCAACTTCAATAGAAAGCACGGGCATTGCAAACAGACCCTTCCATTAAACAAACTACTAAATCTTATTCAGATAATGAATAATGGATGCCACAACATTCTGTAACTGGCCTTCTTTTTTAAGCCAAACAGAAGCTTGTTTAATGTTAATTTCTGGAGAAAAAGATTAAGAATACTTCTTAACCATACAAACACTGGAATGTGCCTTTCTGAGGAAGCTCAAAAACATCTCATCTAGGTACACAAACTTTTACTACAGAAGTACGTAAAAGCTCAAGGGATTCGGTATAGAAATACAGCATGAAAGGAATAAAGGACCAACACTGCTACCATCTAGAAAGTCCCAACTCGGAAGTGGCAAGAAGAGATAGAACTAACAAAAGTACATTATACTCCAAAAAGTGGAGCCTTCTTCAAAACAAAAGTACAATGTTCTAAATATAAAAATAATCAAGAGCTCAAGAAAGTAGAGACTCAGAGTGGAAATAAGCACCCTGCAGAAAGTTAACTAAGAAAACCAAGCCTCCATTTGAAATTTGCAATCAAGAATGCCAAGAAACAAAATAATTAAGCAGCCCAATCTTCATCTATATGGCAAAGAAAAATGCATGAAAATGTAAACCCAAAAAGCTGCTTACATCGAGACAATGGCATTGAGATCTTATAGATGTTACTGTTTTCAGCATCTAAGATCAGAAGCTCCCCACTAGCCGACACCTCAACTGAATATGGATCGATTCCCAGCTTACTGCCATCGAACACCGTCTCAACAGTATATCCACTCTCGAATTTCATCATCGAACGGCTAGAAACAGCTGAGAAGATTGAGCAGAAAACCCAGTTAAAAAAATTACAGACCATTAAACTTTCCTATGCAAAAAATGGAAGAATGTGAAAGATCCATACCAGTTTTGGCGCTGGATTTCATCGACCACAGCTTCTTCAGAAGAGAAGAAACCACATTCGAAACAACCCCACGAACAATTTCTGCTCAAAAAGTGGAAATGCCGTAAGCACATAACATTTAGAAGGGAAAAATTACAAAAATCAGAAGATTAAGAACATGGGTTCTTCTCATTTTTCATCAACATCATCTGATGTATACTTACTTCCAGGAGGCGTGGCCGAAACAGAAGAAAACCCACAAAAAAGAAGAAGAAAAACGATAAGAAAAGCGACCCAAATCCTGGCCATTGTCGAAAATGAATGAAGATTGAAGAGCAAAACCCTCAAAAACTGAAGGGATTGAAGCTACGCATAATGAGGAAGAGTGGAGTAAAGAGAGTAAAGAGGCAACAAAATAAAGTTGACTGCTTTTGGCCTCTACATATCAAGCATGTGGTACCCTTTTCTCAGAAGGAATGACAGTGAAAGAGACAAAGAAGGGGTTGAGTGGTTTTAGAAGATGCAATTGACGAGAGAGAAAAAGAGTAAAAAAGAAGAAGAAAAGTAAAGCCAAAACCAAAACCAAAGCCGAAAGAGGGCTGAAGAAACACTCTACTGTTATAATGGCGCCAGCGCCAGCGCCACCCAGCCACCACAGCAATGGCACGAGAAAGAGGCGAATCACATTCCCTGGTTTTGGCGCTTTTCTTTTCTCCCCAACTCTTATCTCTTATTGCTAATTCTTCATTTATTACAACTTCAAACATTTTGGACTTAATTAATAAATACTAACCTTTAATTATTCTTGCCTAAACTCAACATAGTTGGACTATAATTATGTACTATCTCTCATGTTTTGAATTTTTAATCCTTTCGATCTCTTAAATCGACAATATATACCAACAAAAGCATAGCTCAACGTCGTCATAGAGTATTAATTATGAACAAAAGGTTTCAAGTTTGAATCTTCCTTCCCATGTTGTCAAAAAAAAAAAAAAAATTACTATCTTAATTTAAGATTAGTAGAATTACAGCTTCAAATATAATACACATTAATAATTTGTTTGGGGTGCTATAGTGAGATATTATAATAGTTGTATCTACTCAAATTCAAGTTGTACTGAATTTTTTTTATGTCTAAAAAAAATTATGAATTTATTGTTTTTTATTTATTGATAAAAAAAATAGTAATAACTTTTTATTTTTACAAAATATAATTAGAATATCAATTAGAAAATATAAAAACATTACCTTTTTTTTTTACCCTGTAATTTAGTTCACAAAATATATATTTTTTTTTATATTTGTGATGTTCGGATCAGCTTACGCGCACCTCGACTAATCTCATGAGACAGACTGTCTGACCCTACAACATTTAATCTCATGAGACAGACTACCTGACCCTACAATATTTTGTTGCCAAGAAAATGCATAGGAAATTAATTTTTAGATAGGTGACCACCAAGTATTGAACTCATTCTCCGTGGGGGACTTTAATAGTCTCAACCTTGATGGTTAGTTCACAAAATACCTTATATTTCTACTAAGAGTCATCGCGGTGGAAAAAAAAAATAAACTCTCTTTATAAATATTTTATTTTACTTTTTTTAATGCAAAAAATTAAGTCAATTGAAACATATAGTTCAATATCATATCTTTAACTAAGAGGCACACGATGAATCTTCACCCCCACATGTTTATTGAATGAATATTTTTTTTTAAAAAAATAAGACATTATAGTGAATTTACTATTTTACCCAAATGAAAAGAGGTATAAGATTGCATAAAGAGAGAGGTTATGATGGTAAGAGAGGAGAATCACATTCCCTATGCTTTTGTCCCAATACTCACAAAAACTTCAATGTCAAGTTTGTGTAAATATCAAAGGTTTAATTGAGTAGTCAATGAAACTTTAATATACTCTTTAATGTCAAAGTTTCAATTGGAGCTTAGTTCAAAACATCCAATGAAAAATTCAATCAAATCAACTTGAATCATCATCATATGTAATTGTGGTTGAGCTCTAAACTTGCTTGAAATTTGAATATTATTGAACATTTTGAGGTTCGATTTAATTCATGAAATACTTTAGTGTTAGCCTACCCTATATTTGGAATCAAGAAAGGTAAAAGCATAATTGACAACATGAGTATAGTTCAATCGACATATTGTATGATCTAGTGACCAAGAGGTCCAAGCTTCAAAAACGTAATTTGAAATATGAGAAACGATTTGAATTATTTTATCTTGTGGGATGAGAAAAATTTGAAATGATGTTTTTTAATCTTATGTTAGCAATAAATAAAAATGTATTGTAGTTTTTTTTTTTTTTTTTTGAAATGAATGTATTGTAGGCTTTAAATCTCAATTTATTAAAAAAATATATATATATGACAAGGTTAAGCAATTAATTTACCTCAATATTTCATAAAATCCTACAAAATCTAATCACTTACTTTTTTTTTCTTTTTTTTTTTTTTTTTTTTAACATAAAACACGTTTTGAAATCATGCATTTTATGTGAATAATTCGTTAGAAATCCGTTAAGGTGGAGAATCACTTTTCCGAACAAATAAACAGACCGTGGATATTGGATTCCATATTTGAAAATAAATAAATACATAGTTTAAAAAAATAAAAATAAAAAACATTTCCACCATTTGTTTAACAATTTTGTTTTTTATAAATAACTCCAACTACTCCATCCAAATAGTTTATTATTATATAAGGTAGTTTATAATTAAGCTGAAGCTACAAAAACGAGCATGACTCAGTTGACATATGTATGTCACAAAGAGATCTTTGGTTCGAATCCTCAACTAAAAAAAAAAAATATATATATATATATATATATATATATATAATTAAGTTGAAACTAATAAGATTAAAAAAATTATATCTAAAATAATTTATAGATTCAAAAGACCTCTCAATCTTGAATACATTATTTGGTCATTAATGAATCTATGAGAAAAAATAATAAAATTCTTTACTTTTATATCTAATCGTTATTAGAAGACAAACGTATTTTTTAATTTACATCCAACATTTTATTAGGAGGCAAACGTATTTTTTAATCTACCTCCAACATTTATTAAGAAATGGTGTTTGTCCAATCTGGGACCATTGGCAAGTATCTAAGAGTGGATTTTTTTAATTTAATGGTGAGCTTTTGGTTTTCTTCCCACTTAGGCCATCACGTGGTTTTCCATTTGAGATCTCAATAATTAAGTGTGGAATAATCATAATTAATAAGAATAATACACATCTCATCTTTCTCTCTCTCAAGAATGTTTTCTTTCAATCTCTTAATTAATCTTTAATGGTCAAATTCATCTTTAAAACTTATCTTTATACACTTTCTTGTATATATTATATATTCTGATGGCCCAATCCATTTACTTTTATTGGGTTCGGTGAACCCATTATCCATTGCTTTTAAAAACCAAATAATTACACAAATCAATCCTCTTTAAACCCTATTTTTACTAAGGTTTAATATCAATTTTTTTTATTATTTAATAAATTTATTGTAATTTTATTCTATCAATTTATCTTTTATACCCTCATCACAATTAATGAGATTTTTGTTATGTATGACATTTATTTTTATTTTTAATTGTTTGTTTTGTATGATATTTATGAAAAAAAAACGTTTTCTTCCTCCATCAATTTTTCGTCTTCTTTTATCATAATCATGTTTTTCACATCGTTGTTGTACCTATCTTAAGTATGTTGTTTGTTCGTCAGCATTTCGTTATCACTGTCGTACTATCGTTGCATGCTCGTCGTCGTTCCGTTTTCGCATCCTCACATCCCCAACATCACCATCATCGCCATATTGTCGATGTTGTACTATCGCCGCTTGTTGCATCCATTTCCAGTCTTCCTCATTCCTTTTTCCCATCGTTGTCTGTCCAAATTGGAGTTTACTAAAAAAAATTGAAAGAGATTTTTTCAGTCATTTTCCACATCCTGCCCACCTTCACTCAATGTCCACATATATATATATATATATATATATATATATATATATATATATATATATATATATATATATATATATTATTTGATATATATAATGTTTCTTCTAATGACATATATTTTATCTTTTATTTTACTTAACATAAAAGCGCATATTTTTTCAACATATAAAAACTTTCTTTTTTAGTTGGCACTTTGTAGTCTGTAGTGAATTCACGATCATCTTTCTTGTTTATGCATGTTTTTTTTATATGTATTTATTATATAATATATACCAGGTCTAGACTTCATTAAGTTCTGACCCTTCATCCTTTATTAACCTGTAATATAACACATCATATATATACAACAAATATATGATATAATATACTTGATATATATTATATAAATATGATATAGTATTAGAAAGAACGCATAATAATTTCAATTGCAAACAATCACAGAAACCACAAACTATAAATAATACTCTGATGAATACTTTGTTTGAATCAGCCCTAATATATACAATAAAAACAGTAACATATAAGTCAAAATTTCAATTGCAAAGAACATGCAATAGCAAAAAAAAAAAATAAGTCTCAGAACGACGATTTAAATTTTTCGGCGAACAACGGCGCGACCCTAACTCAAATATATGAACTTATTTTTTTGCTAAAATACCCGATATTTATATGGTATTGGTGCGGTGGGCGACGGTGATGAAAATAAGAAGACCAAAGACGATAACCTAAACCATACGACGGTGAAAATGAAACTCGACAATGATTGAACCCTAACCTTGAAACGAAATCATATTAAAGATTAAAAAGGCGACGTTTAGAGTACATGACAAAGTGGAAAACCAAGAAAACTAGAGAAAACTCACGACGAGGATGGGACTATCTGCCATTTTTGTTCTCTTTTCAAATCTAAGAAAAAAACCACACAATATTTTCCAAAAATATTTTTTCATATTTAAGGAAATAATTTCATTAAATATGTTTTTCATTTTTTTTTTTTTTAAACGTAAAACCTTGATATTTTTCTTTTTATTTTTTTTTAAGGTAATGTTACTACATTAAAAAGGTAAATTTATTAATTATCTAATTTTCTATTTTTAAATCTGCCCAATGGTAATAAAAAATGAGCAAAACTTAGTCCGGGCTACAAGTATTTTTATTTACCGCCCGCCTGACACGTGTCATGATTTAATTGACTGAATATTTATATTATTTTTTAAATAAAAAAAACTCGCCGTTTACTTAGTTTTTCCTTTATTGTTTGTCAGATGAGTAAAACTTGGTTGCTGCCTGGGCTACAAATATCTTTTGCAGCCCAGCTATCTGTCCTGATTTGATTGGCTAATTTGCTGGATTTTTTTTTTATTATTATTATTTAAAAATAGTTTAAATATTAACCAATCAAATCATGATAGGTGATTGGGCTGCAAAAGATACTTGTAGCCCTGGCAGCAAGCAAGTTTTACTTATAAAAAATAAGTTTTACTCATAAAAAATTATGTTAACCATTTTTGTTAAATACTCTATGTTATTGGCCATCTATGTTTAAACTAAAAAAAAAAAATTATATTGAATATTCCTTAAAAAAAAATGGTACCCCTTATTTAGATAGACCCATTCATGTTCTTACCCCTTATATATATTTTCATGGGCCATCCATTTACTTATTGGGTTTGGTGAAGCCACGATCCATTGCTTTTAAAAACCCATCAAAATTCATGTTTTTATCTCTCTCTTTTTTTATTGTAAAACTCTTTTTATAATTTATATAAAACAAAATAATGTTATTGACTTTATGTCAATTATTGATTTCTAAAATATATATATATATATATATATATATATATATATATATATGATAAATTGTCAAAAATTTGTTCAAATACATACTTCTAAGGACTAATTAGAGGATTGTTTAAAAACAGGAGGACAAATTGAAAAATGTCTAAAGTTAAATTTAGTAAGAAATTTTACACAAAATTTGATAAAAATACCTTTCCTTCCTACTATATTCTACAAGTTAATAATTAATGAAAAATGGTACTTTTAAATACGAAATGGTTAGAGAGAAGAGAGACAAGTAATAGAGAGAAAGGTAAAAAAACGTCAAAATAAAATAATTGACAACTAATTTCTAAAATTTACATGGTTATACATGCACTGCACACTCAAAATGAACAATGAAAAATAAATTGCATATGAAGGTATTGTATACTGCAGACATAATTTTGTACACCGGGACAAGGTCTAACGAATTTGTATATGAACTTGTATACAATGCAATAATAACATTCTCAGATTTTTGTCAACCACCATAGGTATTGGTGTGACAGAGGCATTAAGTGTTTGCTGCATTTGTATTGAAATGAGAAGTTGTTACAAAGTATCGTCGTCCAATACCCCTACAAAGATGAAAATTGGGAAATTCAAAAGTCTAAATCATTCCAACACTCACTAACTTCTCCGAGCAGTTGTATACCATACCTTGAAGCCAAGCGATTCAACTCTCCCAACACACCTACACCCACATTTGCTGCTAAAAATCACCTCATTCGGTAAGTTGTTTGTTCGCCGGATTGACCGATTCAAGTCCCCGCTCCGTATCTATCATCCTCTCTAGGTATGTGTTCCCTTTCACCATAGAAATGTATACATTTGGAGGATAGTTTTTTGGGTTTTATTTAGTCGACGCCAGAACCGAAACTGCGGATGATGGACAACACTGTGTTGGCAGATTTCATCTCTTTTTCCAAGTGGTTCTACACAAATAATATGTAGTTGTTCTTGTTTGTTCTGTTTGAGAATTTAGATATTAAGATTTAGGGATTTGATTTCAAAATTTTAAATATTTAAAGTTTTGAATGCTTTGATTAGGTTTGAGTAGTCAGAGATTTGAATATAAAACAACAACCTTTGGAAGGATTTTGTTTTAAATGCATGAAATCATCGTGAGAAGTGTAGATGGAGGGTGTTTAGGGCTATTTTTTTTTTTTTAATAATATCGTATTTATTAAAATTTATTATAAAAATATTGTAAGTTTGAAACTATTTTTAAAAACATTGCAGTTTTAAATAGAGGTCGTCTTTTCAAAAGACGACCTCCACATCTTGCTCCACGTGGATGAAGGTCATCTTTTCAAAAGACCATCTTGCTCCACATTGGATAATGACCTTCTTTTATTAAAAAAATTGATATTTTTTTAACCAGATATTCAAAATTTTCAAAAAAGGTATGATTGGAAAGCTAACAACGGGAGCTTCAATTTGATACATGATTTCACTTTGGAGTTGTGTATCAAAAGATAGAGACCATCGAAGTTTCACTACAGTTCTGCAAATTTCAGAACTCAAGATTCTTTTGAAAAGTGCATTCAAAACTTGATATATTTTTATCCATATATTAAAAAACTTCAAAAAGAGTAGGAAAGTTAACACGGAGAGCTTCAATTTGATACATAGTTTCACTATTTTTGGAGTTGTGTATCAAAAGATATATATCGTCAAAGTTATGAAAACTTCATAAAACCCATAACTCAAGATTGCAAATGGCACAAATGAGTGAATACAAAGACTACACTTACAACTTGGAATTTGTTTTTAAACATAATAAACCATACCAACCTCAAGAGTAGAAGCATAAGGAATGCTTAAAGCATAAGATGGCCCTCTTGAGTTTTTCCTAAAGAAATCATAACCATAATTAATCACAAGCTTCTTCATCCAACCTGATCCTTTCTTTGCCTTCACATATGAATGTCCCATTATGAATGCTATTCCTGCCTCCCTTGCCTCCATCAACTCTTGCAACTCTCCCCTCGTATCGATATCCATTTTCGGACTCTCGGGGAGAACGAACCTTACTCTTTTTCTCAACTTCTCCGACTTTATCTCCGAAGTTCCAATGATTGGCGAAGAGTATGTTTCATTTTCACACATTCTTATACCGTCTAGTTGGGTTGATGAAGTCCCAATCACTGTCATTCTTTCGTTCTCGTCCAAGTCTTCGTGTCTAAAATTGTTGCATTCTATTCTCTCGGACCGTATGAATTCTGCAATGCTGCAGGCAAGATCTCTCTCGAACTCCAAGTCGTCCTTGTGCACGTCACGGTAGCCATACCGTGCGATGCAACGGTAGAGTCGATACTCCTTTGGCCCTACTCTTCCAACTAAAAATCTTTCCTCAGGCCTCACATGAGGCACTGTGACAGATTTGATGCACAGGAAGACTAGAATTTGGTGAAAGGCTGGAAGGTTGGTGACAAAATGAGAGAAAATGGCAGGGATCCCTGAAACGAGTTCGGTATGTACAAGGCCTATCCCCCGAACCCGAACGATCCCGATTTTGGGTCCTATACTGAGCAGCCAATTTATAGGGACTTTGTTTTCAACATCAGCCTCATATTTCTTCACGGTCCCATAGTGCCAAACATACATAACCACAAGGAAGGTCATTGAAAGAGCAATAGGAACCCAAGCCCCTTCAAAGAACTTAATAAGAGATGCAGAGAAGTAGAGAGCTTCTATGGAGCCAAAGAAGACTATGAAGGCTATGGCCACCAACACACTTTTACGCCAACATAACACGATAACAAGTGACATTAGACAGGTCGAGACGAGCATAACGGTTATAACCGCCAACCCTGAATGATAAACAAACAGACCGAGTGTGTCGTTAAGTTTGAGAAACAGATAAAAAGTATAAGGTAACAAACTGATTTATGAACAAAAATATACCTGCTGCATTGCCCAACCGTTTTGTGTCTCTAAACCCAATGGTAACAGCCAAACACAATATCATCAGTATCCAGTTGATCAGGGGAATGTAAATCTGGCCATGTACTTTCGAAGACGTATGAACGATCTTTACCCTTGGAAAACAACCCAAAGCAGAACATTGTTTGATAATCGAAAACGTGCCGGTGATGATTGCTTGACTGCCCACCACTGCTGCAAGTATTGCTATTGCAAGAACTGGCCATCTTACCCTCTCTGCAACAAAACATAGCCAGCACTTCACATTACTCCATACAGGTCTATTTTAATTCTCCAAAAGAGAAAGCTAGTATTATAACCAACCTACCAGGAACAGAAACGTAGAATCCGATCCGATCGTTGTCGAGATTGTGATGCTTAGAAAGATAAGCAGCTTGACCCATATATCCAAGAACTAAGGATGGATATACCGCAAAAGTGAAAGCAAGCTGCAGCATTGTGACTTACTGTTACGAAAAACATTCGAGAAAACGGTAAACGTTGTTTTTACACTGGAATCGGATTGCATTCCGTAAAAGTTGTGCTTATGACCTGAAAAACTTAAAGAGGATTGTTTTGCTTCAGTTTAATACCTTGATAGAGAACTGTGAGAAGTGCCCAAGATCAGCAAACATAGCTTCTGAGCCTGAAAAGCAGAAAATAGCATATCAGAAACAAAGGAAATACATGGAAGGAATAGATTGTGGTCGGATCGTCTAACATCCTCGTACCGGTTATACACAGGAGGATTCCGCCCAACGCCATCCAACCTTGCTTTCTGGTTTTCTTCAAGAACTTATACATGTAGTATGGGGAGAGTGCTTTGTAAACCAGGGGATTCCAATAGAAGATATTGTACAAACCAATGGCACTCATGCATAGAAGCCATATAATTACGACTGGAGCAAACAGGAACCCGACCTGATGCGTCCCGTAATGTTGCAATGCGAATAAGAATACCAATATGCCACAAGCGAGAGGGACTTCAATAACTGCAAGAGAATGGAACATTCTTCGAGTTAAACACCAAAAAGAGTTACTCAAAAGTATATGTTCTACGACAAAAGATGAGAGAACAAAATCACAAGGTAATGAGTAGGAATCTAATTTCATTTGATCAAAGTCTGGCCTTCTTTTGAGTATTCAGAGTTACTGTCAAATAGTATAACCAAAGCAATAAGCTAGCAAACTCTACCAAACCATTTTACCAATTGATCATCTTGCCTACTAGGAACACGTTACACCTTTTTTTCACCACATGCAAGATAGTGTAAGCTAGAATTGTAACCTCAACCAAAAGAATATAACAAGCTTGGCGTCAAGCAAGGAAGTATATCCTAAAGAAACCTTTTCATGGACCTAGTATAAACATGTTATTTCACATTGTTGTGTATGTGCGAAACGAATGCCGTGTTCCGATGCTACTTCGCAATTTACATGTTGTCTAGATGACAGAGGAAATCTCTAGAAATATTGATGCACAGATAATACAAAAACTGATGCAGATCAATGACTACCATTGGAGACAGTAGATGCAGATCAGATCCATCAAGGTATTGCAAAATTCATGGATGACCACAAAAAGAAACTTACAGTGGTGATGTTCCTTAGCCATGGATAACTCAAGGCCAGACACAGCTGAAAAAACTGCAACATATGAACAAAAAACCCAAACCAGTCAAACAAAAACCAATCTCCCAACTTCAGTAGTGATTATCCAAAAAAAAAAGGTCTATAACAATATCCCTAAACATTCTTAAGGCATGTTGAGAGCAATTGTGAAATGATTAAAATCACTTTTTTTGTCATGTTAAAAATCCCTCCAAAACATGATTTAATCCTTCAAAATCAATTTTGATAGTAAACATTAAAATGATTTTGAATGATTAAACACATGTTCTGAAGTGATTTTGAATATGAAAAAAATGATTTTAACCCTTTCAAAAATCATAAATCTCAAGAAAGATCAAAACAAAAAGCCACCTGAAATTGCTGGTGTGAGAACTCCATCTCCAATAACCATGCAAGTCCCAATCAAGGCAAGAACAAGCAACATTCTTTGCAAAACTTTACATTTCTCCAAAGTTGATTTCAAACAAGAACTAAAACTAAAATCACTAGTAGATTCTGGTCTATCTCTTGTATAAGCAGAAAGCTCCTCATCAGCTAATTGGTGATTAGGAAGTGAGCTAAGCCGGGCATGGCGGCAGAGCAGTGAATACAGAGCAAAAGTTCCCCCTTCCCCATTATCATCAGCTCTAAGAACTATAAACACATATTTAAGTAAAGGAATAAGTGTCAAAGTCCAAAACACAAAGCAAAGAACCCCATAAACCTCCTCATTCGTCTCAGAGTGCTGAATGTTTTCTGCAAAAGTGCTTTTGTACACATACAGAGGAGAAGTGCTCAAATCCCCATAAACAACCCCCAAACTCTGATAAGCTAAAGTGAAAACTGTCCTCCAAGAATCTCTCTGCAACAAACAAAATGCCAAAAAGATGAGATTTTTATGAAAACCCAATAACCATCTGTTGAAATAACAGATAAAAATACCTTTTCAGGATGACCCCAGAACGAGCTTGGATCCATTAAGCCAAATTCAGAAGAAAAAAAGCACAAACTTGAAGAAAATGAAGGGTTTTTTTCAGTTGCATGGAGGAATATTGCAAGAGAAAATACAGACAAGGCAAAGAACAATGAACAATAAAAAAATAGAACAGACAGAAGAGAATGGGGTGGGATTTTGGACTCAATTTCTTTCAGAATCGGACATTATTTGTTAATTGTTCATGTTGGATGACAAGATATATATATAGAGAAAAAAGGAATGATCTTTAAAATGGATAAAAAAAAGTGAGAAACGTGGGCGCTGTGTCAACTAACATGAAATGTGATTGGAAATTTAAAAATTCCTTTGAAATGAAAGCAATGGAACAATGAAAACAAAAGTTTGAAAGCAATGTGTTTTTAGATAAACGGTGGCTTTTTCTGTGGATTTATTATCTTGTTGCAACCCTTTAATGAAGTATTATTATTCTTGTTTCAAAAAACAAAAAACAAAAATGAAGTATTATTATTGTTTCTTGGAATTTACAGTCCATTTTGTTTTTTCAGTTACTCGCAATAATAACTAAGCTTGGAAAAATGAGGGAAATATTATTATTATTATTTTTTGTTAGAACAAAGTGATTATAGAAGTAAAACGTGCTCACGTGTTTAATACTAAGTTATTGATTGTAACACTATCATGTTCTTTGTTTCTTGTTTGTTTTTCTTTTTCTTTTGAATCTCTTGTTTGTTTGAAAAGTGGAATAATCATACATTTGATAATTCTTTCTTGCATTTGTTTTCTACTATTTGTTTTTTTTTTTGTTATGTTATATAAAACTACAATTCACTTAAAAGTTATTAAAGTAGATTTAAATGTGGTTTGATGTATGAATTTTTTTTTACTTAACATGATGTTACAGTAGAATGTGGATAACTTTTTTTTTTAGTTCAACAATTGTGAAGGTGAGAGATTGAAGTACTGACATTTGAAATGATAATTGATGTCTTATTCACTGAGCTATGCTCAGATTGAGCAGAAAATGTGTTATTGGAGAGATCTTGATCGGGTGAGGTCAACATGACGTCAACCCCTAACGTCACGCCTATGTCACACCCTAGTTTCCAAAATCGGAGGTTACTGAATTTGGTTTAGGTCCGACAGGGGGATAGGGCTGACCGGGCAGTCATATCTGTGACAACACTCAGGAAATCATGTGATCGTTGCCGCCAAAACGACGCAGCAACCGACCAACATTGCCCCAGGTGCTCAGTCTGGCAAACGACATCAATCCTCTCATCATCATGAGAGGGGCGACCAATCTCAACTGACACGTGCACCCCATACGCCACTTATAAGGAAGTATCATCCTTCTTTATCAAGTAAGTGAAATTCTCTACAAAAACGCAACACTTGCTACATCCACTCCTGCTCGGCTTCCCACAACCTTCTGTGACTTAAGCATCGGAGCGTGTTGGGCCGAACCCCACACCGGTGCAAGTTTCGCCTTCTATTCCTCTTTGTAGGTCCACTCGGAACCTCCATCGATCGAACGAGACCGATCTGAAGGAAGGATCTAAATTCTTGCATCAACAAAGTGAATAACTAAAAAAAATAAAGTGAACATTAATTCGTTTTGAACTAGTATATCAAAATCCTTTTATCAAGTTGTACACTTCATTATGTTCAATGAAACTCAACTAAAAATATTATCAAAACAAAAATAAATAAAACTACAGACTAAAAGAAAAAAATGCATGTGACTATGAATACAATTAGGTTTATTTCTCTTTCAAACAACGAAGAGGAGGTAACAAAGTCAACTCGATTTTGTTGACCATTTAAGAGAAACGGAGACCAAATAGCAAAATTCAATAATGTTGAAGAATTGATGAAAGTAGAAATAGAAGTGGAATAGAGAGAAAACGATAGAATTAAAGAGAAATAGTAGCTATTAGGATATATACAAATTAACAATCAAAATGTCGTAAAGTCAAACAGTTGTATTGTGACATTAATCGAGAGGCTGGTCTGAACACTTGGAATATCTTTTAAAAAAGAGAAAAAAAGAAAAATAGTGAAGTGTGAAAACACTATTTAGCGTGTGATGGAAAATTATGAGAAGCACATGTGACGTTTCAATAAATAATAATAAGGGTGGGAATAGGGTCCCATAAGGCCATAACACACATCTTTTTTTGTACTATGGTATATATTATGTATTGGTTGGTTGCAATATGCGCATTGTAATCCCTGTTGTCCAACCGTGTATGCTTCATTTCAAACCTCACAACAACACACTCATTAACATTGTTTTATATTTTATATATCTTATCCTATCCTATAATCAATTATCTAACTAATTATCATTTCTTTTTCAGGTGATTATTGTATTTATTATTGTGAAAAGGGATAACTAAATTATAGAATTAGTGGGATGAATCTTTCACTACATTTATGTTCCAGGTACAAACAATATTCCACATGGGCAGGGGCGGATCTCTTTGGGGACTAGAGGCCATGACGGGCTGTTTTTTTTTAATATTGTATTTTTTAAAACTTATTATAAAAATATTGTAAATTTGAAACTATTTATAAAAATATAGCAATTTTAAACACGCAAGCAAATATCGTCTTTTGAAAAGACATCTTGCTCCACATAGCATCGTTATGTATTCTTTTATTGAAAAAATGATATCTTTTTAACTAGATATTCAAAATTTTCAAAAAAAAGGTATGGTTGGAAAGCTAGCGAGAGCTTCAATTTGATACATGGTTTCACTATTTTTTGAGTTGTGTATCAAAAGATAAAGACCATCAAAGTTGGACTATAACTCTGCAAATTTCAGAACTGAAGATTGTTTTGAGGAGTGCATTAAAGAATTGACATCTTTTTACCCAGATATTAAAAAAATTCGAAAAATGTACGATTAAAAAGCTAACACAGAGAGCTTCAATTTGATATATAGTTTCACTATTTGTAGAGTTGTGTATTAAAAAATACAGATCGTCAAAGTTTAGCTACAATTTTGAAGTTTTCATATCTTCGGTTCTGGGTTTATGGAACTTTTCATAAATTTGACGATATATATCTTTTGATACACAACTCCAAAAATAGTAAAACTAGGTATCAAATTGAAGCTCTCTGTGTTAACTTTCCAACAATACCGTTTTCGAAGTTTTTGAATATGTGGGTAAAAAAATATCAATTTTTGAATGCAAGAAGTACATAACGACGACATTTGCTTGCGTGTGGAGTGGAGGTCGTCCTCTATTTAAAAATGCAATATTTTTATAAATAGTTTCAAACTTACAATATTTTTATAATAAGTTTTAAAAAATACAATATTATTAAAAAACAACCGACCATGGCCCCCCAAATATCTGAAATTTTTAATATATATAAGTAAAATAATGCTTTAAAATATATAGTATGTATAATATATAGAATTTGACCCCACTAAAATAAATGAAAAGACTGTTTGTTGCCGTGGTAAGTGTGATTGTCATGCAATTTTGTGATCTTAAGTTTGAACCTTAGCTCCTATGTATTATTATTATTTTTTTTTTTTTTTTTTTTTTTTTTTTCTTTTCTGGACTACATACACTTTAAGTTTATTTAAACTTAGTTAAGAAACCTTTGATTCGCCTACATATTCTTATCACCAATAATTTTTTTTTTAAGATCAACATAATATGAGAGCGTGAATTAAAACCTCAAAATTTTTTGTGATAATTTTTTTTTTGACCCCCCAAACATTAATGTCTAGATCCGCCCCTGCACATGGGCCAGACAAGAAAAATATCATAGGTATATAAGGGTGAACAATTATCTTCAATGGTATGAGATCTTTTGAGTGAAACTAAAAAAAAAAAAAAAAAAAAAAAGTCAAAATCCAAAACAAATAAGTAAAATTCAAATCAGATTTTTCTTTTAGGAGCGTTGTTCCCATATCTCCAATAAGTAAAATCCAAATTAGATTTTTCCTTTAGGGACATTAAAACCAATAAGTAAAACTCAAATCAAATTTTTTCGAGGCGTTGTTCCCATATTTCAAGATGACCCCGACTTGCTGATCGAACGAGACCCCGTATCGAACCCGTCGTAGAGAATTATAACACATTCAAAGCATTCCAACCATTTATAATTATATGATTTTGTGAAAGATGAAAAGAAAAGATAAAATGAAAAAAGTGAATAAAATAAAAGTTGGAGCAAATGTAAATTGAGGCTGAGAGTATGTTAAAGAGCTTTATTTATTTATTTATGTGGATTGTTTTTTATTATTATTATTTTTACTCTTAAATTTATTAAGTTATATCAATTTTTACCTTAAACTTTTAATTTTATCAAATTACATCATAAATTAAGATAGTGCTATAATATTAAATCTTAAATTTGAATAAGTATGGCAAGTTATACTCTCTAATAGCTTTTCGTTTAAAAATTCGTTAAAAATAAATATTTTCACATACTTTCAATTGAATTATAAAACACGTGTATGGTACAAAATTGATAAGATGTAAAAGAAAAAAGACGTTAGAGTTAATTTTTTGTTAAGATTTGTGAGTTTTGACAAAACTATTTAATGGTCAATTTGTGAAAATGAAATCAAACTTACAAAACTTGATATTATTGAAAGTAGTGAATTTACGAATATTTTTACATTATTTTTTTTATTGTTGTTAAAAATAGTGGGTGAATTACGAACATTGAATATAGGGTAGTAATTGCAACATTAACTACATCGAAGTCAAATTTTGATGTCAAACCGAGCATAACTCAATTGACATAAAGTTGTGCCCTAAAGGTACAAACCTCAATGGTTAAATCATGAGATTTTTGTACGAATGACCCTCCCTCGAAGAGCGTAGGATTTTTTGACCTTCCCTTGAAAATTCATGTTTAAATTCATGTTTTTGTTACCTTCTCGTGATAAGCAAGTCTCTTCTCCTGTAAAAAGCCATTCGTAGTCTTTGCTGAGCACGTAGATACTATAATTGTCTCCTCGTGATTGTGCTCAACGAAAGGTATTACACACTTTTGTGTACTTTGCTTATTAGGAAAAAAAAAAAAAAAAACATAATTTTTAAAAAATCGAGTTATAAAACTTTACGCCTTCGAAGGAAGGATCATCCGTACAAAAACACGTGAAATCATCTATACTTCATTTATTTACCTTTAAAATAAATAAATTATATTTTAATATAATAAAGTAAAAACCCGAAAAAATATATTATTAAATGACATCTTAAAAAATGAAGTTAGTTGGAAATTCTGTCTATATATATTATTATTATTTTGGTCGCCGAGTACACGTAGCTTTATAAAATAAAGACTTTTTTGGTAATACCTAATTATATATCTTTGGTAATGATTCATAAATCCATTAATTGAAATCTTATTCATATAACAGTACTCAGCATTAAGCAATATAATTATATGCACTAAATTAATTATAAAAAATTCAACAATGCCGCCACTTAATTAATAGCACTTAGCAGCACTGTTTAATATGAAATAATGTTGACATTAGCTCAATTTCACAATAGCTACAAATAAAATAAACAAAACAAAAGTAATTTAATTTTCTTGATATATATATATATATATATCCAAATAACTGTAAAACAGAACTAGATGCAACTATTTCAAGAAAAATTATGGATGACGCTAAATTCATACCAATCATTTGAATTTATAAAAAAAATAATTTTGTTGTCAAATCGAGCATAACTCAATTGATATAAAGTTGTGTTCTTGACTAAGAAGTCACTCGTTTTCATTTGTGTATTGTGTCAAAAAGTAGTAGTTGGCCTATAACCCCGCTCAACATGTAGCCCAATCATAAGTCGCCACATGACAAAAAAAATAATTTTTTTTAAAAAAATTTCAATGAAATTAACTATTGAAATGACAAAAAGTGGTCACAGATTTTACTCGGGCTTGTATTTATGACCCCATAATTGAGGGGTGAAATGTCATTTGCCTAAACATTTTAAAAATAATGATGGATGTCATTTTGCTTGCGTCGTCATATCTAGTGAAATTATTGTATTGCTTCTAAATTAAAACTCGAGAGTATGAGAGCAAACTCTTTAATAATATTGCGTGATAGTGTCGACTACTTTAAAATGTGACCGCTTCTATAGAATTATAATTTTAATGTGCATATAAGAATATATTATATACTACATTATACTAGATAATATCCATTATAGGTTAATTTTTTTTTTTTTTGAGTAAGTTCTTTTTTGTTACTTTCCTAGTATTTTACACAAGTCATGGCATGTAATAATACATTACTCTTAGTTTTCCATAACACCATAACCATGTCTCCACAATGACAACAAGAGCATAGCTCAACTGGCATGATGTATCGCCTAATGACCATGAGGTCTTAGGTTCAATCCCCCACCCCAACATGTTGTCAAAAAAAAAAAAATGTCTCCACAATGACAACATCATGTTAGTTAGACTTCGTACTTTGAGGATGTGAAATCAATAATAATCCTACGCGTCAAGGATACGAAATCAATAATATATAAAAAAATTTGTGACAATCTAAATTAATATATAGTTGTCATATACGAATTTCAAGTATCTAACTATTAAAGACAACGAAATCCAGACGTGCCAACTCTAGCTCAACGACATGATCGCTTAGTGATCATGAGGTCCAACGGAACTCAGACATTTTCACAATGCTATGATAACTCTCATGGCTTTACTTTTGGTTTCACCCAAAATACTTGATACCAATTGGAGATAATTGTCACCCATTATATACCCATGATCTTTCTCTTTTCTAACCAATATAGAATATTGTTTGTATCCTAACACTAACAATGCAAAAATTATATATTCCTATACCACTTGTCATTGTACTAAGTTATATATATAGAATAGTTTCAAAGTTTAAAATGTTTTTAAAAGATACCTACTTATTTTTAAATAAATTATTCAATGAATCGTCGCAGGAAGACTTTAAAATATGTTTGTCCCTTAAGAATCATTGGATACAAAATTTAAATATTTTGATAATTTCTCTCTTACATCGACCATACAAAATTGGCGGCCACATCATACCACTCTCTTCGAATAATTTCTCAAGCTTTTATTTTTTTTTGAATTTAGAAAGCTGAAATAAAAGAGAAATATGCCATTGTTGAAATTAAGTGAAGAATAAGAGTTAAGAAGTAGCAGTATCAAAGATTGGTGGTGTATATTTTAATTGCTGTTATAGAGCTTGTAATCTTGTTGATCACTGTTTAGCGACCTTGTTCTTCTTCATCGGTAGAAGGAGAAGAAGTTTTCTTTTGGCGGAGTTTTCGAACCGGTTGTTATTGGATGTTTGTTTTTAATGAATTTGATTCTTAAAAAAAAAAAAAAAAAAAGTGGCAGTCTGTCACAACAACTCACATCAAGCCTTTTGCTGTTAGCCTCCACTATCAAAACAACTATTCACTATTTGGACACTCAATTCTTTTGCCTATTTCTTTTGGGTTTGGAGTTTATTGGGAATCTAAAATTAAAAGATGAAAAAGGACTATGAACTACTGATGACCATCCATTACTATACATGACTCAATTCTTCTTTAATTTTCAGCTAGTTTTTTTATTTTGTCATCTTTCTATAGCAACTCTCATTTAATTTATGCACCAAACATGACCCTTTATTTAATGTCTTTCCTGTTTGATTGCTCATGTGGGGAGAGGAACAAATTAGTTTTTGTCTTTGTTCTTCTGAAAAAAATGGATTAGGGTTCAACTTCCATTAACAAAACAACAATCATTTAACTTAGGATGGATTATTCATCAATTCAAATACAATGAATTCAATTATCGTCTTGTTTGAGATCTCTTGTATTTTAAGGTTTTTAAGCCATTATTAAATCGTACAACATAACACATGTTCTTTTTTTTCTCCTCAAAAGAATATAATAGAACGGTGGTGTGACAGGAAAACTAAAAGTTTTAAAAATAATTAAAGAGAAGATGAATGCATGAGAAAAATATAGAGGTTAGATGTATATGACGAAGAAATGAGGTTATGACATTTATGTTGTGTGGTAAGTTAACTAGCTTGTTTATCTTTGAAATTAATTATATTTGGATGGAAGCTCACCCAAATAAGTGAATGAAATTTTTATTCGAAAAATATATTAGTGGTATAGAATTAAGGATACTCCACGTGGATTTGATGCCTTAAAAGATGGGTCGGGTTTGATATGACTTGAGCATATGGATAATGATCGTATGTTTGAATTAAACAATTTGACATTTCAAATTCGATATTACACTTTATAAAGTTGACTCAACTCACTATCCTATAAAACTCACAACTTAGACCCACTATTGGGAGAATCCACTATTGGGAGAATTTTACTTATAATGATTACGAGAGTGTAGATCTAGGCCTAATTGAAATACATTTTATAAAGTAATTGTAAATTTAAAATTACAAAAAAATAAATAAATAACAATTATAATCACTCAAAAAAAAAAAACCAATATAAATAATGAAATACAGAGAGTATAAATTAAGAAGCATTTGCCTAAGAAAACCAATTTTAAACTAAAAAGAAAAAGAAAAAGAAAACTATTTTTTTTTTCTAAAAAAAATAACTCATGTGACTTAAATTTATACAATAAATTAAGCAAATGTTAGATAAATTTTAAACTTTTTTATTAAGCTTTAACAACGAGCGGAGATGGAAGAATTTAACCCTAACCACTTAAAAGTTAGTTCATATTTATGTCAATTGAACTCTGTTCATGTTTTTTTGTTTGCAAATAATATATATTATATATATATATATTATTTTTAAATATATTTAACTAATGCGATGTTTGAATTCATGAACATAGTAACAATTAAGTTATGTCAATTAAGTTATGCTCATGTTGACAGTAGAATTTATGACTTCTTCATCATTGGAAATCATTATAAATTATCCTAACATTGACAAATAAAATTTTAACTAGTCTTTAAAGTGTTAAAATAAAAAATATATATATAATTATTATTATTTCAATTGATTGAACAAGTTGGTTGGTTAGATTTGGGGTATTTTTGGACCAGCCGAAATTTCAGGTTGATGGGCTTCCGGGCCCAAAACACTCAAATTTATGGTTAACACCAACCCGACCCAAGCCTCATATGAATGGGTCGGGTTGTGATATTTCATTGGTTTGCTGAAAATGCATTTAAAAATAAAACTCTAAAATTGACATTCATAATTCATTATACTTTATTACTTAAAAAGAATACAAATGAAAAACGAAAAATCTTGCCCCGATTTTTTTTTTTTTTTTTTTTTTGAAAAATCTTCCAAGTTCCATAAGTTTATTATTTTGTTATCTAGTTGTACTAAGATTTTTTAAATTAAAGCAAGTTTTGAAAACTAAAAAAATTAATTTTAAAAATATTGTTTAGAATTTGACTAAAGATTCAAATATTTTTTTAAAAAGATAAAAAAAATAAAAAATCATTATAAAAATATTTGAAAAAACAAGTACAACTTCTAAAAACTTAAAAACCAAATAGGTTATCAAACAGAGTTTTAACAAACTTACTCTAATCTAGCGTTTCAAAATGTTTTCATACATAAACAAACACAAACAATGTTAATCTAGCGTACTAAATATATCATTTATATTTTTTAATCTTACATCTAAAATGTCATATATTTGTATGCAAACCTTCATTCATTGATCTATCATCTCTATCAACTCACTTCTAACATTGTCCGGTTGATATATATAAGCACTTGAAAAGTCATTCCAAACATGTTCAATATCTCTTTTCAATTTGAAGATGAAACTACCGAGACAACTACCGGGCTGCCCTTTTGTTCCTCCAAAGCCATATATTCAAAGCAAGGAAGCTTCTCCAACTCATTATTGTTGCCTCTTCCCACAATAACTTCACTTTCAAAATCTCCTCTCAATGCTCTCCCAACTATGCACACATGAATAAAGATCAAAATTGCAATTCCCAAAAGTATCAATATCAAGGATATGATGACTGCCATTGTTGTTTTGCTTCCATTGCTCATTTGCAAGATTGTTTCATGAGTGCCTTTTAATAAAGAAACTCTCAAGGGACAAGTTGGTGTTTGTTTTGGGAATTATTATGAGTGTGTTAGGAGATATGTGGGTTGTTGTTGTTGTTATTGTTGGTTAGTTTTGAAGTCAAAAAAGTTAGAAAAGTTTTGATCTTTTTGATAATTATTTGAGTAGGTTAGGAGTGAGTATACAAATACATTGTTATAATGTATAATTATGGGGTTAGATAATCTCATAATGGAGTGGTTGGAGACTAATGCAAGTATAATAGTTTATTTGAGACAAATGAGAAATGACAATCAAACTTATTGTTTTGTTGTCACTTGTTGTGTCGTTTTATCAAAGTCTTCACTTTCCTACTTTCTAACATAGCACAAGATATGTTAGTTAATTAGTATTACTTAGTTAATATTAATTTTGTTGTTAATTTTAGATTAATTAGTTCTTAATTAGTATTTTAGGTATAATTAGTTATTTTCTTATTTTATTGTAAGACTATAAATAACTTCTATGAGAATTGTAGGGAATTTTTTAAAGATCATTTCAATAGAAGGCATTATGTTTTTAGAGAGTTTTCTCACAACTTTAAGTGTTGATACAAATTTTTGGTACAACGGGAAATTTGATATTTGGTGAGAAACGAGTTGTGACCTGCAATACCAAAAGAAACATGAGAGAAAGCTAATACCAGTGTGACACTTACCATTTGCTCCAACACTCAAGTTAGTATTGAGAGATGGATAGGATCAAAAAGATTTTCTTCAAGTATAGAAAAGATGATTTGTTTTTACCCGTTGCACTAAGTGATTGTTTGATCTTGGCCGAGTCGACCTTAAGGGGTAGGTCTTCTACTATTGCCTAGCTGACCCTAAGAGGTCAACATCTTCTTTTGCCAAGTCAACCCTACGGAGTCGACCTCTTCTTAATGGGCTAGACTTTTATTTTTTGGTAGGCCTTTCACTGCTAGGAGAAAATTCTCAGATATCTCTTTCATTTTTTTCATTATTTTTTTATGAGGTCATGTACAACAACCTTAACCGCACAAGCCTGGGTTGGGCCTTCCTCCATTCCTAGAGGAGCCGTATGAGGTGGAAGCTCCACGTACGGTTTTGAAGCCGAGCCTTTCTAAAAATGAGGCTTAGGGACCGATATGATGATTGGTTTAGGTAGGGCGGTCGACCTACTACGGATACTTGAAGGGATTAGTGCATGAGATCGCGATCCACAAACTTACGCATGAGACTCACCCTTTACTTGGGAATGAAGAGGAGAAACATAACATGTCACAAGAGCGAGACGAGGTTTGGAACCCTACTGCAGGAGGGACGCCTCGCGAGCCGGGCTTCTAGAGATGAGGCCTTTTGACAAAGCCAAGTCAATTTCAGGCCATCAAACCCAGCAACTGATGAGAAGGCCTTTCACTGAAGGCAAGTGATTTTGCCCATAACATTAAGGATATGTTTTCTTTTGTTTGGTCAATAGATTTGCCCTAATCAAAATTGGGCTAGGTCACTTTCTAGTGTACATATTTTTGCAACTTGAATTTCTAGAAAAGAAATTACTAAACGTCACTGTCACTTTTAAGGGTGTGTTTGGATTGACTACTAAAAAAAATGTTTTTCAAATAATATATTTTTTTAAAACATTTTTTCTAGAAGTGTTTATAATTAAAACACTCATGTGTTTGGTTACATTTTTTCAAAAGAATTTTTATCTACAAATGTGTTTGGTTTGCTCTACATTAAAAGTGTTGCTCCTAATGTCAAATTACTACAAAAGGGCAATTATTAATAAACAATATAATTAATAAGTTTAAATTTATATTTGTCAATTAAGCTATTAAATCAAGCTTAGTTCAATTGGCACAAGGTTATGCCTTTGATTATGAGGTCAATAGTTCAATCCTTTTATCCGGGGATAAGAGTGGTGGTGGTCGGAGTCGGTGAGGGGCGGATAGTGTGAGAGTAATTTGGTAATTTTAATATAATATGAAAATTAGGTAGGTTTTTTAATTAAACACCCAAAAAATATATATTTAAATTAATAATTGAATCCTTTTTACTTTCAAACTAAGTTATAGATGTTTTTATTAGTATCTAGATTTCATATTAAAATTAATAGATGATATTTTTTATGTTTAAGGGTATTTATAAAAGATATCGAAAATATCTATTAATCCTTATCTATATCAAACTCTCTAATTTACGGATATATCGAAGAATATTTTCATCTTTCTGCCCGCGTTAAATTTTTTTTTGTTTAAAATGAGATTAGGTTTGAGAATTGAGAATTTGGATTTGTGGATTGCCCCAATCTCAGTTCCTTTGATCTCTAATCTTAATTCCAAACTCCATTGTTTATTATTATTATTTATTATATTATATACATATTAATTTTTTGTTCATTGATTTAATAAGAAATTAAATATTTTTGTAAAATTAATCACTTTTTTTTTAGTTCAATAGCATGTAAGGGAAAGAATTGAAACTTCTAACTTTTTTTTATTGGAGTTAGTATACTTAGATTGGTGTAAAATTAATCACTTAAACTAAATTAAATAGTAAAATATGAATATAATTCATTTTTAAGAAAAACTCAAAAAAAAAAATTATGACTTTTCTTTTCTTATCTGTTATTTAAAGTTAATATAAACTAGTTTTTCTTTTTATTTTTTAAAGTCAACAATTATAGGAGTAAAGATATAACCATGACCTTTGGAAATAAAATTTTACATGATTAAAACAGGATTGACATTGGTATGAGAAAAACGAGAAGAGAAAGCAAATGATCAAAGTTTTAGACTAAAAAGGAAAACAAATTATCAAAGTTAAAATGATTCTCACAACTTTGTCAGTCCTAAACACAGAAGAACAGCAATGTAATGGTCCAAGATCCAAGTTTTTATCCATACACATACACATTCATTCCAAACTAAGTAATGTTCACACTAAATTTATTCATCTGTATCATACGGTAAACCTTATGGTATAGTTCAAACCCTTCTAAATGTCGAGATGATTCAAACACACATTACGAAGTCCAGTCCCACCAGGTCAAAGGCTCTCCCTCGTGAGTCTGCTGATCGGCTGTTGTATAAACATCCGAGAAGTAACCCTGACCGTCGTCACTCCCATCCTCCTCCTCTGAGTTCACTCCAAAAACTGGAAAAACACAGCCATCATAGTCATTGCTCAGGAGGTAGGAATCCCCACTGTCTAAGAGTTGAGGACCGTCCTCGTCCAGCACGGCACTTCCATTGCTCCTGCAACTATGGTGGTCCTCAATCTTCATGCTATGTTGCACACCAGGAACAAGGAGTTGATCTTCCAGAATGGGCTCGGAGTTCTTAGCTTGAAACGATGATTCAACCACTTCTTTAGCTTGAAGTTTCTCAGTTAAAGAAGCTACCTGAATTCAGTAATTGAGAATGTATGAGACCCGTGGATAAGTAACAATACAAAGTCCCTCTTTAACTAATTTCACCATTCCTTTTCCTTGGCATTTTCCCTCCATGGTAAAGAAAGGTTCTCATCATATCTAGGAAAGTAACCCAAGATCGTAGAAATTTGAGTTCAGAACCTACGCCAGACTTAACTTGATGTGCCCAAAAAGTCGAATTTGATTGGAGGACCACAAGTTTATAAGACATCCTTAGACTAAATGTGATCATGAAACTTGTAACTTGTAAGATTAAATAGAAACTAAGATAAATGGTCCAACCGATCACCATCCTAAAGGTGAAAAAAGAATTCTACTTAAATTTATGTTCAGAAGATATGTCTTATCATATCACAGACAGCCAAGCAATCAAATATCAGAAAATGTTGAGTTTTCAACATCTATAAGACTTAGCATAACATATCAAAGGTTTATGGACAATTAATAACAGATTTGGAGCAAAGGGCGAATTTCCACTGTAAAACCAAAGTGCCGAAGTGTCAAATTATATAGCTTTCAGTAGGCATAGATACCTCGGCTTTGAGCATTTCATTCTCCTTGACAATAAAGTCGTAGCCAGAACAAAAGGAATCATATGAAGATTTGAGAAGATCATAGTCCCTTTCAAGCTGCTTTGTCTTCCATCGAGCTCGGCGGTTTTGAAACCACACAGCCACTTGCCTTGGCTGCAGACCCAGCTGCTTTGCTAGCTCAGTCTTGCGCTCTGGCTCCAGTTTGTTTTCTGACTCAAAACTAATCTCCAGCAGATGCACCTAATCATTGGCCATGAATAAGGGTTGATCAGCAGTATAGATTGTCAAATCATTTGTTCTCTCTTCTCTTCTTTTGCAATAAAAATCAAAGATAGACAGTCTCACTTATAGTAAGAAATGAGAACTTTGGAGGATGAAAGATAAGTACCCTAAAAGAAACCAAAAACTGAACAGAAACAAACTATAATCTCAAGATGAACTTGATGAATTGTACCCAACTATATTAGCCATGTAAACGGTTCCCCCAAGGGAATTTTCCTTTAGCATTTTATCTAGAGAAAGAGTGAAGTTTCAGAATCTGAAAATGATGCTTAATTTTGTCTCACCACAGAACTCTTTAACAAGGAGATCAGCATTGATTCAAAGGTAAATCACATTAAAGCAACAACATAGATTGAATATAAGGAATATGCCATAAGTATAATGCATCCAATTCAGGCTTCAGATTCGACAGTTCCATCCCCACCCACCAAGTAAAACAGAAACAAATAATGAAATAAATTCAGGATATCATCAGAATAGAATTGCTTCAATACCTGCTCTTGAGTTAGCCGGCGCTTCTTCTCAGGCGGCTGGTCATCGTCGTAGTCATCGTCGAAAAGGTCATCCGGAGAGCTGAAAAAGGGTCGTCTCTTTGAAGTTTCCTCCATCCCCATCGTGAACCTCGGTCCTGAAATTCGCAGAAATACAATTTAAAGTAAAAAAAAAAAACCCTAAAATGAAAAATTCATCACTTCCTCTGCTAATCAGTGAAACTAAAATGAAAATAACCTCGAAGAATGGAATCGCCACTCCCGAAAAACAGCATGTTGGCGTGACCTGGAGACCGGTTGAAGATCAAACCGTCCGACATCATCAATTAATTATTCTCTTCAATCTGAAACAGGAATCGTGAGCAGGGGATCACCGGCGATTTACGACGGCGGCGGAATTGGCCAGAGGGATACGAAATCGAGGGAGATCTTTATTAAAACGAGAAACGAATTAGATGGGGTTTGGTATTTTCAGCGTTAGGGCTGAAAATTAGAAAATTCTAAGCTTGTGGCGGAAAAAACTGGTGCTCCACAGTAACCTAGCCGGTGTTCCCAATGGAGAAATACAAAACCCCATCACACACCAAGCTCTGTTATTACCCAGCTCTTCGTCAGTCTCGAAAACCTCTGAGAAAACACAAAAACAAACCTCGAATCAGAGAAGAATCGGAGAACAAAATGAACACTAAAGAGATAGAAAAAGAGACAATACGAATGTTTGATCGGAAACAGAAACTCCGGCGACGGAGAAATCAGAGTTCCCGGCGGAATCGATTCAACGACGCACTGAGCAACCTCTGGTTGTTGTTAGCGGGTAAAATTGATAGTGGGGGTTCTACGAGTTTTTATAGTCCTCAAGAATATGAAAGGACTATAATACCCTTCCGATTCGGTAACTTCCACTTGTGATCTTGGTGTTTTTCCGTAATTTCATTGTGTATAAATATATATTTCTTTTACAGATAAATACAGCCGACTTTTTCAGGATGGTTTGTGGTGGGGTCCAGTACTGATCAAATTAGATCTCAACCGTCTAATTAGAATTGTCCTTTGCCCATCCAACTTGTGCCGTAGGATTATAGCATAACACGGAAATAAAAAAAACCCTAGAAATAATTCATTTCTAAAATAAAATAAAAGTATAGTTTTGGGGGGAAATCGCTTTTATAATACTAACTTTTCCTTAATTTAATTTCAATGGGTTCAACTTTCAACTTTAAAGTAACCAAGTTAATATTCTTTTATTTTGAATTTCTATAGTTAAGAATTGTTTAATAAATACAAGCACCTTTGTGATCTAGCACCACAAGTGAAAGTGAATAAATTTGTAGTTAGAGGAACCGAAATGCATATGCAAAATAGAAAAAATTGAACATTGACGTGGTGCTAGATGACAAACACTCGACGACCGAGTTAGTATCAAGTTTGAGAGTGTTTAGAAAGTAGAATCATAGTATTTTGGACGTACATTTTCATCCCACAATAGTTTCCTATTTGTAGAGTGAACTCAAATGTAAAGTAAATTGTAACTTTTAATTTAGTATGGAAATATCTTTCACTAAAGGAAAGTGGTTACGAGAATTTACGGTCTTGTCTCGTGGGACTAGGTCGGACTAGTTGTACTTTGTCAAACCCTTATGGAGTCGACCTTCAATGCTTTGGTCATCCCTTATAAGGGTCGACCTCCTCTTGTGGGTATGTCGATAATTTCATCTCAAAAATAAGTTTTTTTAAGTTCAACAAATGTGGCCAACAAGAACTTAGCTCAATTGACATGAGGTAATGACTATAGTGACCAAGAGGTCTTAGGTTCGATCTCCCACTCCATATGTTGTCAAAAGGGACGTCGCTTACCAAGGTTATATTCATGTTGACCAAAAACCTGAGTGATTGAATTTTTCTTTATATTTATGCGAAAAACAAAAGAAAACTGGATGCCTTTACACTAGATCTAGAAGAGATTTGAATTTGTAAAGTCTTATTTGTTCTAGTCTAGCACAAATCTACAACTAATAAACCAAAGGAGACTTACTTTAGCTTTATTGGTCAACCACTCCAACCAAGGATATAGAGCAAGAAGGAAGGACTCACCATCAATTCTTTAGATTACAAAAATTATATAAATAATTAAAATTTTAAATATTTTTCTTTAATTTACCCCTCTCTATTCTTTTTTTAATTGGGAAATTATATATATATATATAAAAAGTTGAAATGATTTTTTTCTCTCTCTCCTCTTAAAAATTCCATTCCGCCCCTAACTCTATTTTTTTTTTCTTTTTTCAAGAAAATTAGAATACTTTCTATTACATATGCAATTTTTTTTTTTAATTTCTCATATTTAGTATATTAAAACTTTTTTTCTAACTTCAAAAGCGGAAAGGTTAAGCGTAAAAAACATTGATTATTATTTAAAAGACTTTACTATATATATGAAAAATATCATTAAAAAAAAAAATGAAACGAGTGAAAGTGAACATAACTCGATAATTGATAAGCACTTTTTTTTAAGTTCAAGATTCAAATCTCTCATACCTCTATTGTTGTCAAAATAAAATAATTATGACAATTGTTGTGGGTTGATCGAGTTGGGCCCAAAGAAGGCTCGAACGGCTCAACTCTCCCAAAGAAAAAAGCTTTCGAAGGTTGTTCGCCCTCAGATCGTCGAGAACAGTAGTCGACCACCCTTAAAGGAAAATAATTCTCATTATACGACTTGACATCCTTGCCGGACAAAGTGGCTATAATTTCGAGGGTTAATTCCTCATTAAAAGTACACAACTATCACACCGTGCTCAACTCTAAATTACTCTGCAATACTAACTTTAGCATTCAAAGTGTATACCACACCGATGCTCAGATACTATTTTGCAGGTTAACTCGATAAGATAACTCAACTGGATCCCGAGATCATGCATCAACAATAATAAACAAAATCAAATGTTTATTAAATTATAAACATTTCTCAATCGTGGCTAAAAATTTCACTTGTTTTTCAAAGTAAATACCATTTTAATTCCGTCCTTAAAATTTCATCCTTATCAAAATTTTCAATAAGCCCTCACTCAATATATAATTTAATTGAAAATTGAATAAAAAATCATAGCAAGAGTTTACAAAATATTATACTCTATGAATTGATATATATATATATAGCATGTTTTAAAAAAAATTGCAGATATGGCAATTTCTATCGCTGATATCTTATGACACCTTATCTTATGGCTGATAGAAGTCTATCGCTGATCACCTTATCTTATGACCGATAGAAGTCTATCGCTGGTCACCTCAGCTTTTTATAGATTTTTGTCAGTGATAATAGTTTATCAGTGATAATAGTCTATCACTAATTGAAGTCCATCAGTGATAGAAACGATTTTTTTTTTGCCATATTTACAAAATATTTTAAAGTTTGCTAAATTTGCAATTAGTTTGGGTCTGATTGCTATTTGTGCAATCAGCCTTATATATTATTATTTTTTTTAATTTTGTTTTTTAATATACTCTATTGTTTTATACATATCCATTCAATAAAGGCTTTGAAATGGTTAAAACATTCCTAACGAATTTGAAAATGGTGTGGGGTTTAAGAATCAAATTGATATTTCAATGAAGACTTTAATCAAATTGATATTTGAATGAATATTTTGAAATGGTTAAAACATTCTTTAACTAATTTGAAAATTGGTGTAAAGTTTAACAATCAAATTGATATTTAAACTTTTGTTTAAGATGGTTTTTTTTTTTTTTTTTCAACAAATATATTACAACGAAACTTAAAATGAGGTATTACATGTTAATTATCAATATATTATTGAAATTTTATATCTTAAAAATAAAACATGGAGGAGTTATTTAGTTGTCTCCCACCAAAATAGGGATAAAAAGAAAAATATTCCACAATCACTTTAATTGTGAATACAAAAAACACTCACCATTTCATATCAAAGAAATAAAGAGAGAGTGAGAAAAATAGAAGCATATTTCTAATGGCTGCTGCCTATTTGGATATTTCTAAATAAATAAATAAATTATAAAAAGAAAAAAAAAGAACGAGAATAAAACTCTCTCTCTCATCCCATGCATGCTCTCGTGGAGCATTTTACTTTCTCTAAATTTTCCAAGGTGCTCCATGTACGGTTTAGAGTATAGTTTTAATTTCATTATGCTAAAATGTTTGATGTATATATGATAATGAAATATTTGAATTAATTGGTCCGTGGTACAATGCATTTAGTCCTCGCTCGATTCCTCTATTTTTATGTGTTAGAAAGTTACTCGAACTTATTCCCTCACGGGAATGAATTTCAATAGCATAAACGTATGTATTGACTTCGTTTAACTTTTATTAATTAGAAATTTTTCGAGTTAGTTTTTAATGTTATGGAAATATTATTGCCAAAGATTTATCGAAAGAATGTTGTTTTCCAAAAAGAAAAAGAAAAAAGTGTTGGATAATTTTATTTTTTGAATTCATGAAATTAGTGATCTCATATATATCAACATGTATCAACTATATTTAACATAGACCTAAAACTTAGTTTTATACTATATTATATACATATTTTAATTTAATAAAAATAAAAATAAAATAGTTTATAACATGAAATACTATATTTAAACACTCGCAGTCGAGCTTCTTCTTCTTCCGAAATTTACGCCGATGTATATGCAGCAACGGCGACGGATGTATAATTTTAAACATTTTGACGGCGAATGTGAAATGCCTGTTTTGGGTGACGAATGTGAAGAGTCTATTAGCGATGGTCAGAATGGTCAAACGCCGCTCTTTCAGGAAGCGTTTGACGACGGTAAAAAGTGTGATTAAGGCTGGAAATGTGGATCTCGCGGGGATGGTGGAAGAATTCGGAGGTTCCACGCGTGAATGATTTCACAAAGTGTTCAATAGAACGATGGAGTCGCTGAGATGTCGGCGTCGGTTGGGCAACCAGAGTGGGAGGTCGTCGGTGCAGTGGAGGATGGCGGGTTGCCAGAGAGGTGCTTTAGAAGGTTGAAGGTCTAAGTCGGGTTAGCGCGACGGTTGGGCGTGCAACGAAAACATGGACGTGGGGAGCGACAACTCATGAATGAGAAGCGGTCCAGAGAAAGGGGTTTAGGGTTTTGAAACCTACCCGTGAACCCGATCGGGGTTTGGAAGTTGTTCGGTGGTCTGGGTAGTCTGGCCAGTCAGATTTGGCTGGTTCAGACTGGTTCTTAGCCAAATGACTGTGTGGTGGCTTATACCTTCCCTCGTGTGGGCTCAAAATCACCCGGAGGTGGTCCATTTGAGCCTAGGGCAACGGTGGGGAAGTTAGTTGGCTCAGATCCCACCTTTTGGGCTGCGTTTTTTGGCTCGCTTGTAGTTTCTCCAGTTCCCCTTGTGTATTCCCCTATGGTTATGAATGGGGAACATGTCGTTATTCCTTTCGATGATGTGATTGACGAGAGAATTAACATGTATATGAATGCTCGTTGGTCAGTTAATTTGTTAATTGTCGAATGCTCTATGTTTTACCCCCTCAGCTAGTGTGAAAGATTTAAGAGAAAGTGGAAGAACCTATACTTTGTTGGACAATTAGTACTATCTTGTGGTTGAGTTTTAGCTAATGGGTTGTGTGGCATATAGGAGGCAAACATATTATTTTGCGTCGTTGGACCCGAGGTATTGTTCCGAAAAGTTTTGTGTTTAACTCTGTTCCTATATGGGTTAAATTATTTAATGTTCCTATGGAGTTCTACACCTCTCACGACTTGAGTGTGTTGTTATTGCAGTGAGATCCTTTGTTTACCTAGATAAGGCGACGAAAGACTGGTCTTGGATGTCCTTTGTTAGGGTTTGTGTTAAGGTGGGGGTGAGTGATGTGTTGCATACCACGATGCCTATCAGGGTTCGGGGTGTTGAGGGTGAGGTCCGGGTCGAGTACTCGTGGAAGCCAAAACGTTGTATTATTTGTAAGGTTTTTGGTCACTCGAGTGGTAACAACAGGAAGCGACTTATTGAGAAGTATGTTGCCCCGCATCCCAAGGCTAGTTCTGAGTCTTTGTACGTTGACCTCAGACTAGGTCCCCCTACTGTTTTAGTAATATATTACCTTTGCAAGGAAAAAAAAAATATATATTATATTTATCAAAGTTTTTATCTTTAATGTAATTCTATATTGTAAAATAAAATTCTAAATCTCCATATATTAAAATTATAAAAAATGTTTGTTTTTTCAGATTTTTAAGATATTTTCTGAAATTTAAAAGAAAAAAAAGGAAGAAAAAAAAAATCGGAATTAGATATTTTATTTCTTACTCCTATTTTCTAATTGTCTTAAAAAAAAATGGGGTCAAAATGTTAACGCAAATAGAAGGTAAATACGTTGGAGCTGTTTTTTAATAATATTGTATTTTTTTAAAAAATTTATAAAAATATTGTAAGTTTGAAATTATTTTAAAAAATATTGTTGTTTTAAATGGAGGTCGTGTTTGCGAAAGACGATCTTGCTCCACAAAAGACGAATTTGCTCGCGTGTAGAGGTCGTCTTTTGAAAAGACGACATCCATTTAAAATAACAATATTTTTAAAAATAGTTTCAAACCTACAATATTTTTACAATTTTTTTAAAAAAATACAATATTATTAAAAAACAGCTGTAGATTTTTTTTTTTTATTATTTTAAAAAAATAATTTATTTATTTAATATTATTATTATTTACAAAACAAGGGTGGTGAACTTATAATTATTAACACATATTTTATATTAGGTTGGATTTGGCCGAATATTTTTTTTTTTTAGGATACAACAGTCAAACCATGTAAAAAATGAAACATTAATTAATTCAAGAATAAATTCTCTTTATCGTCCTTCGCTTTATCGAAGTTTTATACAATTTGATGTTTTTTTCTCAGCCTATTTTATCTCTATATTTGATTCTAATATTTATGATTACTAAGTCCATGTTCCGTTCTCCCATCCTATATAGTTGTTAAAAAAAAAATTGATAAATTTTATTATTTTCTTAATAAAGTAGATCCATTTTATTATATATTAATATAATAATGCAAACGCTACTAATTTATTTGTTTATCTCACCAAGTTGTCATGAATTAACATATACTTTATAGGGTAAAGGTGACTGAAAAATACTAAAAGATTTGCAAAACAACACATTTGGATTTAAAACAATTTGTGCTGTGAATGTGAATGTGATTGTATTTCCTTGTTTTCACATGGCTTTAAATATGCTAAATTAAAAATAAAAGAAATCAAATAAATCTCAACTTTATTCTTTATTTCAAAAATACCTCTATTTTTTTTAAAGTTGCAATATTATCTTTGAATTTTCATAAATATTTCAAAATTAGAATGTTTGATGAAAAAATCGTCGAAGCAGTAATCTTAAACGACGTGATGATTGAGATACTTGTCCAAATTAAATATGAAAGAATGGTGTTCATCACGACGACTTTTCGTTCAATATTCTAACGAATTTCTACTTCAAATATATTTTTGATAAATTTATAAAAACCAAGATACGTAATATTGTAATTTTTTTTAAAAGAATAGATATATTTTTAAGCAAATGTCAAGATTGAGAGTATTTATTTATTTTTTAATTTAGCATTTTAAGATATGAATGTTTATTTTCAACTATCTACACATAGCAAGTGGATTTTTTTTTTTTTTTTTTTTTTTTTTTTTAATTAATTATTTTATCAAACAAGTGCACATTCAAGGTGCATGGTTGAGTCATCATCCAACTATATTGAACTAATTTAACACCTTGGCCCTTAAGAGGAAGCAAAAGTTCATTCAATTATGGCAATGCAATTGATTATTACAAACTTTTTAAGGTATGTTTGGGGTAATTATTGAAAGGAGTATTTTTTTCTCAAAATTACTTCACTTTTATTATTAAAAAAAAACTTAGTAATAAAATACTCTGTTATTTAGTTTTAATATTCAAAAATCATTTTGATTGAATATTAATATTTACTTAACAAGTATGTTTAGAGCCGAAATCCACTAAAATAAAAATAATTGACATTTTAATGATTAAATTTATTTTAAAATTATATATATATATATCTTCGTTCTTTCGGGTCATATGAACTTTCTATTAGGTTTGACTAACGGTCAATACACACGAAGTACTCTTGTCCACCTTTTTTTTATTATTCATTTCTTTAGTCTTTAGGGAGCCAAAGTGATTCCATGATTATAAGTTCATAACCCTAGTTCATTCTCATTTTGGTCCCAAGTCGGAATTCCAGCAAACACCAAAAAGTATCCATTCTTAGTTCGTCTTGTGAGGCGAAGACTCTGAAGTAGGTGAACACTCGACCCAGCATGCGAACATGACGGGTTTCGACTCCGCGCACCTGCATCTAAAATGGCTATTAACTAAATCTTCGAATTTATAATGAACAAAAAAAATTACTAGATTTTTTTGTTAAAAGAAAACTTGAGAGCACTAGAAGAAATGGGAAGAAGATTGGTTAATGAAGCTTGAAGAGTATATATGAAAAGAATTTTAGAATGATTTTATCTTGTTTGAAATGGAATAACCTTTTCTCTTCTTTTTATTTGAATGTCCATCCAAATTTACAAAGAGGGAATGGATTAGGGTATTGTATATAGTAGTGGTGATTGGAATAGATTAGAGAGAGTATGGTGGGAGAGAGTGTTATGCGCATAATCTTCAATTAAGTAATTCGATTGTTACATAACATGAAAAAGCATAATATATTTTTATATTATATAGTTTTATTTACATGTGTTGAATGTTGATTTGGTAGTGACTTGAAAGTGCTTCCAAAGAAAGAAAGAAAGAAAAAAGAGCATATATTGATTTTGATGGGGGTGTGTGTCTCCTAGATTCCATATATTTTGCGTATTAAACAAGAATTCAAAGATTGGTCTTAAATTAATTAAACATATTCTTCTTCAAAACAACAAACATGTCTAAATATTCTTTTGAGTTCGTGAATGGAAACCCATATCCATTCCCTCAAATTTCCATTCAAACATTTCTCCAAATTTTAAACCCCTAAAAAAAAGACTCATTAAAGGATGTATTTTTTTCTAAAAGAATATCATTTCATTCTTAACCCTTTAAACCTCAAGTACTCTTAACTTTTCAATCTTGTTATTCAATAATTTGAGCAATTTCGATTTGAGCAAGAATTATAAAGTTAGTTTTCGTCTCATATAAACATTATGGTGTCACCTATCACCTAACAACATGTTTTGAGAATTATTTTGAAATAATTAAAATTATTATTATTATTATTATTATTATTATTATTATTGCATTCAAAATCACTCCAAAAACATATATTTTAATCATTCAAAATTATTTTGATGTTTGGTTATATGTTCGGTTGGTTGTTCACCTGTCTTTTTCATTTTTTTTTTTTTTTTTGAAAATATATGTGTGAGATGAAGAAATTGAATTTGTGACCTCCTAGTCACTAGGTCGCAGGGGCGGTTCCAAGAGTTTTTGTCAGGAGGGACACAATTTCAATAGGGTTAACGAAAGTTTAGTCTATGAAAATTTCGATTTATGTCTATATATATAGTCCTTAAACTTTAAAATGTGGGTAAAACCCTCTAAAACTTTCAATTTTGAATCTAATAGATCCTTAAACTCTCGACCTCTCAGCCAAGGGCACAACTTTATACCAATTGAGCTATATTCGGTTTTGCAATTATAACGTATTTATTAGATACAAAATTAAAATTTTCAAGTGTAATTGAGTACTCAATAATTGATTTTTACTCAAAAAAAAAATTTAAATGTCTAAGACATATTAGATACAAAATTAAAGTTAATGAATCTAAACTGTTTAAACTTCACGAATCTATTAAACAATCAATTAAACAGAAATTTAAAAATTAAAAGACTAAACGTGTAATTATCTATCCATATAAATAAAAATTAAAAAATAATAATAAACCATTTTAGAATTTTCTACTTAAATAAATAAATAAATATATATATATATATATATATATATATATATATATATATATATAATTAATGAGATTAAATAATAAAATTTGAAGTATTTATCTTTTTTTTCAAAACTAAATTAATTTTTATTTTTTAGAATCTTAAATAATTTACAAGATTTAAAATCTTAAAATAAAATTCTGTTTTTTTTTTTTTTTTAAATCTAAAATAATTTAACAAACTGTAAAACAAAATAAAGAAAAACAAATTGACATTGGGAAAGCTCGAACTCGTTGCTGCAGCATACAATATTCTCGAATTTTGTGCCCCTTACCATCTCAGCAAAGCTTACTTTAGTTACATTTTCCGATTTTGTAAATACAAATAGTGAAACTATAGTTATATTTTTCAAACTTATATATATGAATTTATAAAACTAATAATTCGAGGGGGGACACGTGCCCCCCTGGCCCCCATGTGCTCCGCCCCTGCTAGGTCGTATCTTATATTGATTGTGTGTTATGTTCATGTTGACAATTAATGTTGAATCCATGGCCATATATTAACATTTATTTTAAGATTCAAGTAGGTTTTGAGATTGACATTTATTTTAAGATTAGGTTTTGAGATGGAGGGCATGAGTTCTGTTCAACCTTCCATGTTTTGTTAAATACATAATACTATAAAGTTTTCATTATTAAAATATTATATTTATTTTTTTAAAAAAAATATTTAATTAATGCGGAGATTGAATTCATGATCTCCTAGTCAATGACACAACCTTATATCAATTGACGTATGCTCGATTTGACAAAATATTATATCTTGGTATGTTAAGCTTAGATTAAATTATATATTTAGTGTCTAAACTTTTAAGTTTGTGTTTAATATATTTACAAATTTTAAAACTTCCTAATAAGTTACTAAATTTTTAATTTTGGGTCTTATAGATTTTTTATCTTTCAATTTTTCAAAAAACTCATAGATTTATGGGTTGGTTGCACAAATAGCAATCAGACCCAAAATAATTGCAAATTTAGCAAAATTTAAATTTTTTTGCAAATATGACAAAAAAATCAGTGGCTATCACGGATAGACTTTATGACTATTACTGATAGACTTCTATAGTTGTGAATAGTAAATATTATTAAAGTCAATATAATTATTTTATTGACTCTGAGTTATTGTAGACTGAATTACAATAACTTAATTCATTCAACTTGAAGTTGGTGTCTCAAACACCCTCTCATCTAGACAAACTAAAAAAAAGTGAGCAAATGAATGAAAAAGTAGACAATTATATATAATATACCTCCACATAACTGACTTAAAAAAACAAATAGTTACTAATAACATTAATAAAAAAAAAAAAAAAAAGTATATATTGCATGATTTTTTAAGATGCAAGAGCTAAGATGATAGAAATCATTTTTACTATATTTTTTCTTTTTCTCTGCCAATTCAAAAATGTGATAACATATTTTGATTTTGCCATTTATAAAATTTCTTGAAAATACTAATTTTATATAGAAAACCATTCTAAATTGGGATAATAATAACACCATTTTTAATTGTCAGTTTAAAAAAAAATCCAAACAACATTTTTTATTTTAGAAATGATAAAATACTAGAATCTAAAATAATGTCATGGACTAAAACACTCCTCCAAATTCTAAACCCTAAATTTTAAATCCTAAACTGAAACCTAAATCCTAAATTCTAAAATTTTAATTTTAATCATTTAATATATATATATATATATATATATATATATATATATATATATATATATTAGATAGAAGGATTTCAAAATAGATAGAAGGATTTCTTAGGGGAATGAAGAGGAATATCTAGATTAAACAACCCATGAAAAATGTTTATAAATATTCAAATTAGTTGTACTCTGATTGCAGGGAGGAGGGTTCACATTTCGTTAGGCCCATTATAACCCCACTATTTGTCGTACTTCATATTTTAGAATTAATTATTCTTAAAATAAAAAAATAAAAAAAATTTGTTTAGTGGTTTTGGACTTAACTATTTGTGGTGTGTGTCATATGTACGCTTGGTATACCTTCAGACTAATTGAGTGCGACTACCAGGTGTATATACACGCACCTATCCTTGCAAACGGACCATAGACGTTAAAAATAGTAAACAAAATTTGTTGTAGGATAGGTTAAACAAAAAATTTGCAGAAGATTTTTTTTATAGTGAATGTAACCAAATCTAATTACAAAAAAGCTAATTTATAAATTCTGTTCACATTTTTTTTTATAATTAAATATTAATGGATCAAACTTAGGCTTTTACCAAAATCTCTATCTCCTTCTTATCTCTCCCCCTCTTTCGTCCAAGTTGCGAGCTTTCATCCCTTAATTTCCTTCGTTATCTGTCAACATTCACCGGCATGTTTTGGATCTTTGATGACTTTGGTTTAGGGCTTTGCCCGATCGACCGATTATATCGATGTGCTCGCTAGATGTTCGATGAAATGTCAAAGTGTAAAATTAGGAGAAATTTTGGTATTTGAAGGGTTTAAAAGCGGGAGCTCTGATCACTAGCTTATCGAATTCGAACCCACCATCATCCAACGTCGTCTCTCATTCCGGATTTTAAGATTCATTCTTCAAACTCATTTCTCCAATTTAATTTTCTTTCTTTCTGATCACTAGCCTTAATTCAAATCTCTAAATAGCCTAATCTATTCAAGATTTTTGGATTTGAGTTGTTGTTTTAAAACTTTATAACCAAATCTTTAACTATCCTAACCTATTTCAAGATTTTTGGATATGAATGTTAAGAATTAGTGCAAAGTCATTATGCAAATTTATTTCATTTAGTTTTATTTTAAATATTTGAAATTAAGGTGATGCATTCATTTAGGATAGTGACATGTGTTTAGGTAGTGCTTCTAATTTTGTAGGATGATGACTTGTAATTTGGAGAATATGCCTTAGTGGCATAATGGGGTGATAGTAGAGAAATTCAAGGTTAGTGAGAAAAATAATGGGTTAATAATTTACTATTTAATTAGCTATAAAAGCATATATAATGTTTTCAATTCAATATTGAATTCATTTGAGTAATTCTTTCTTTCGTGCAATTTCTCTCTTGTTTCCACACTTCTGTTCTCTTCGTTTTGTTACCATGAATTGATTTCCAAAATTTCATAAGTTAGGTAGACTTTTTCGCGGCCGGGAGGATTTTTGGATACAGGGTTGCTTCTTGGCAAAATGTGGGAGAGTTATTACTGCATTGTATACAAGCCCATATACAAACTGGGTAGACTTTCTCGCTGGTGTACCAAATTATCTGGGTAGACTCTCACTTGGTGTACCAAATTATGTCCGCAGGTATATAGTACCGTCATATGCAATTTTTCATTGTTTCACTTAATTGTGCAATACATTATAACCATGTATTCATTAGTTGTCAATTACCTTATTTTGACGTTTTTGTTATCTTTCTAATCCCTTATTTGTCTCTCCCCTCTCCAACCATCCTCTATTTTAAAGTACCATTTTCATTTATTGTTAAAGTGTAGAATATAAGAGAAGGGTATTTTAGTCCAATTTGGTGTAAGATTTCTTACTAAATTTAGGTTTTATACAATTTTTTTCAAAACCATAGGGCAGAGACTTTTTAAGTTGTCCTCTATATTTTTAGATAATTTTTCAACTTCTCTTCAATTTTTAGACAATAGTCTTGTTAGCCATCCTTCTAATTTGTGACAGCCCATATTAAGGCCCAAGTCTGTTTTGCCAAAGCAATTGAGCCCAGAAATATTTATTTCTTTATTATTTTTTTACAACTTTTTTCTTAAAAAATATTTCCCTTTTTTAAAAATCATTTCTAAATAACAGTTAAAAAATCAGGACCATCCATCAAGAACTTTCCAGATTCAATTTCATTCCCAACTGACGACCAATAGTCAGCAGCCACTTGTACTTTGATTGGCCCACACGATGACCATGGAGAAACAGCCAAATTTGAATGTTTCATCTTCCAACCATTCACCGCCAATATATGTAGAACACGTGTCAAATTCTTATTGACTTATACTTTACTTAAATTTTTTTAACCGTATTTTATTTAATACGAAGATAGTCAAAATGTACAACTTTATGTCTATTAGTGAAAGATTCACGAAACATCATCTTACCTCTTGATTTATAGTTTATACGTTCCACTTCAGCTTGACATATTTTAATTAATTATATATATAAAAATAGTTGGGAGTGTGGGAATGTGATATTAACAATGAGAATTATATTTTTTTTACAACATGCGGAGTGAGACATTGGAACTGTGACCTCTCAATCAATAGTTCACACATTATGTTAATTGAACTATGCTTATATTGATATTGAGAATGAAAAATTTGATGCTCGATGAAATTACTTGTTTCAATTCCAAACACACTTTAAAAAAAAATATATGTAATTATCAGATAAAATAAGGGCCAATTTTTTAAAAATAAATAAAATACAAGCTAAATTTGATTTTAGTACTTACAAAGAAATGGGCTTGAATGTGACACACTAATTATATTAATAAATGATGATTTGAAACTATAAAATATAAGAGAATAGACACACTAGTCAAAGTGAGCATAACTTAATAATAATTGACATGTACTTATACTTTTGAAGTTGTAAGTTTGAATCTTCCTATCCCACCACTATTCTTAAAAAAGAAAGACAAAATAGAATAAAAAGAAAAACATTAGATATTTACTAAAAATAAAGAAGAAGAAAAAACATAACTATATAAAATAAAGAGATTAAATATATCAATATTTGATGTATGTGTTAAATGGATCGTACATGTCAACTAGAGCATAGTTCAATGACATGATATATCGCCGAGTGACCGTGAGGTTCTAGGTTTAACCCCCACCCAACATGTTTTCAAAGAAAAAATAAAATGGACAATACATATTTTTAACCATTTTTTTAGTTCATTAGTTCTTAATTTATTCCCTGTTTTATTTCTTATCTAAATTAAAGCATTATAAAATATACATGATTTATTTAGTTATTTTTATTATTTTTTAAATGAAACATAAAATTGAGTTTCCACATTTTTTTTAGTAGAGTCATTTAAATTAGGAGTGTTCCAAAGATTTGAATTATTTGTCATAATATTGTTATTATTATTATTATTTTTTTTTTTTTGACAACATGTTGGAATGAGAGATTGAATCTAAAACGTGATGGTCACTAGGTGATACATGTCGTTGTGCTATGCTCCTGTTGGCTGACACAATGTCATATTACTGAGACGATAACTTAAATTAACATTTTTCACCTGATTAATGGTGGAAAGAGCATTTACAAACTGCCTAATCTCAATGTCAATAAATTCAAACTAAATCAATTATTATCTAAAAAAAAAATTTAATAAAGAATTTTATTTCATGTTTTCAAATATCTATTTATTATTAGATTTAAAAATTGAATCTCAATTTAACAATTTTTTTTTTGATATATTTAATTTTTCTTTTGAGATTTTTGAGATTATATATTTAGAGAGTACCCCAAGGTAACTGCACTGTAATTGAAAGAATGTTTTTTTAATTTTCTATAACTTTTACGTAAATATTCTCTAAAATTAGGCCAATATGTGAATATATATTGTTTTTTAGTTGAAAATTAAAAAAGCAAGAAGAAAAAAGAAAAGAAAAAGAAGCCATTTTTAGACAAAAACCAAGCAGAAAATTACAGAAATTGTTTGAAGCTGAAGAAGCTGAAGAAGCTGTCGTCTAAGTAAAGCTTCCATGGCCGCATCAAACTCTGAAGCAGAAATCAAAAAGAAAGAACCAGCTGAAACCATGGAAGAACAACCACACCCAGACGAAAACGATAACGAAAACGACGACGAATCACATCCCCCTCTCTCTGCTCACTCTTCACCTCCCCACTCCCTCTCTACCAGCAAAGATCCCTCGCCGTCGCCGTCGCCGTCGCCGCCACTCCACTCTCCGTCCAACTCCTCCGATTTTTCCGATCACACCTGTCACACTCATGGCCACTCCTCCATTGACGACGCTCTCTCCATTACCCCGCTCCAGGACTTGCCACCCTCTGCTAATCCTCCGTCTCCCAGACCTGTGGCGGCCAACCGCACGCAGCTGACGGAGCCGATTGTGGTGACGAAGGTCGACGCTGAAATACAGGGAGTGCGGAAAGTGGAAGAGGGAAGTGATGTCGAGAGTGGCGATGGCGGTGCGGTTGGGAGAGGACGGAAGCTGATGGCGAATTTGTCTATCAAGAAATTAAAGAGGGAGGAATTGAGGAAGAAGATCTTGTTAGGGTTTCGAATTTCTGGATTCGCCTTCTGTTTGGTATCGTTCTCGGTTTTGGCTTCCGACAAGAATCAAGGCTGGGCTCTTGATTCCTTCTATCGCTACAAGGAACTCAGGTTCGTTAACTTCAATTGAATTGATTCGTTCTATTGCTCATAATCGAATTTCTTCTTCAATTGGGATTTCATCAAATTTGCAGGTACTGTATGGCAGTGAATGTTATTGGGTTTGTTTACTCTGCACTTCAATCCTATGATCTTCTATATTTTCTCTCCACTGGGAAACACATGATCCGTAATCACTTCAAGCAATACTTCGATTTCTTCATTGATCAGGCAAGTTTCTGTTTGGTTTCGAATTGGGTTCCTAATGTTCAATCTATCAATTATTAATTCTATGATAATATCAGTACCTAACCTAAACCCTTCACACTGAGCACATATTGGATGGCTAAGATGAAGCCAATAGTTTAGTCCAGATGACATTATTGTTTATCGATTATGATAGCTTCTAGGGACCACACAAGATAAAGAAAAGGTGATGCTTAATGCTCAATGGATAGATGCTTCTCTTACTGTATTCCTTTACTGATTTTTTTGTCATTCATATTGAAGCTTTTTCTTACCGAAAAGAAGATGCAAGCTCTTCTCGTTAAGAACTTACTAACACTGCTGCTAACCTGAGTAAAACTCAACTGGTTAAGACATATGTCCCCAATCAAGAAATCGTTTCTTGATTGGGGTTTACGGTTTACATGTTGTTGAACTCTAACAAAAATACTAATACTACTAGCTTAAATCATCTCAATTGACATATGGATATCTTAGAACTATAACGAATAGTAGTGGAGCGAAAAACTTAGATTTGTCGAGTAATTTTCATTTATTCTTCCCTTTTCTATTTGGCTTAGCTTTTGGGCCTCCTTGATATTACCTTTTCTCTGACTTACCTTTATGGTAATGCCACCTTGGTCTCGTATCTTTCTTATTTTTCCTTTTTGTGTTCAGTTTGCAAGGAAAGTGGCTTTATTTTGCAGCAAAGAATCTAGTATAGAGATCATCACTTGGTTGTAAAAACATAACTTCTGGGTCTAACTAGCATAAGCTACTTAAAGAGGCTTTAACAGCAACCACAAACCTTATATTCTAATATTCTAAAGTTGGAGGGCAGAGAGGTGTAACTTCCAATTTGCAACTTGCGAAGTTCGATTTTCTCTATCTAGAAACCCATTTGAATACGACTGTTTACACTTGGATAGTAATATACTTTACCTTATTGCTCTATATGGAAGTGTTGGGCCACTGCTCAGCTCCCATCCCTGTAAAAGAAGGCGTGTCAAGTACCTGAGCTTCATTTTGTACTTTATCTTTAATTATGGGAAGTTGCAAAAACAGGTACAATCACACTCCAAACATTTAACTTGAGGAATTACCCTTAAAGTTATAAAGTCATTGTATTTAAACCTTTGTGATAATTTTGTGAGTAGTTGAGCTTAATGTCTAAAGTTTCATAAGTTTGAGAGTATAATTGCAAAAAACTCTCCTAGTTTAAGAATGGATTAAGGTTTGAGATTTAAGTGTAACAACCCTTGTAGTTTAAGGGGTAGGTTGCACATTTTTCAAGCGGCAGGTAGTGAAGTTAGAATGACTGGGTTTGATTGCAATGATTTCACAAATTTGAAATAGTATAATTGCTTAAATTGAAAGTTCGAGGATGCGATTGTCATAACTCCTATAGTTCAAAGGTAGTTTCAAGCCCTGAAATTTATGGATTTGAACTGAATCATGACACAAAGTTTCAATTGCATACATTTCATTAGTGTTTGAGCTTTGCAACATTTGCTGGTAAGCTTGAAGAAATTGATGACAATCTTCTTCTGTTGCAGATAATAGCATATCTTCTTCTATCAGCTTCCTCTTCGGCTGCCACCCGGGTCGATGATTGGCAATCCAATTGGGGAAAAGACAAGTTTCCAGATATGGCTACTGCGTCTGTGGGATTGTCCATTGTTGCATTTGTAGCTTTTGCCTTGAGTTGTATCATCTCTGGTTCTACACTCTGTAAATCTGCTTAGGTAACATTTCTGAACTTGCTTATTGGCAAAGTATTGATGATGATAGCAACAAACCAATGCTGGTGAGCAAAGCATGTATATACAAGAAATTTATTTCAACATTGTGCAGTAAATTACGTATGGTTTACTATGTTTGCTCTTACACAACTGGGTTAGTTGCTATGCAAAATTTTCAAATTACACTATTTCACGTGTAACAATATCTAGTCGAGAAATGGTAAGATTTAAAGATGCCTAATAATTTATCTATACAAAGAGAATTCATCAACAAATAGTCAGTCACAATAATACGAGCCAAAGCGAGCATGGCTCAGCGGGCATATGTATGTGTTGACGACCAAGAGGTCTGCTGTTCGAATCCCTCCACCCCCAATGTACTCAAAAAAAAAAAATAATAATACGAGCGCCCTTAAATACGACATTTTTGGTTATATGACTCATAAACACATAAGATAAAAATCATTCTTAGTAACTCAAACAAAAGAAAAGGAGGAACTGACCTTGATGATCAACACCAAATTATATTTGGTTCATCTTATGTTGCTATGCCATTCTGGTGCATCTTCTAAATATCATTTCGCTCTCGATATAAGCTCGTTTTAGTTAATTAACCACTCGTTTTTATACGTTTTTTCAGCTTATAAACTAAGCAAAAATTTAAACGATTTTGTCTATGATACTCCAAAATCGAAAAATATTTAAGTTTAAACTTTGGAAGAAGGAAAAGAAGAAAATACGAAAATGAGAGAAGAGAAAGAAAAGTATTTTTTGAGTTTTCTTGAGTCGAGGGTAAATTCATAGTTTCACACCACACTTAACCCTAAACAAATAAAAAAATATTAAAATTTGGGATGGGTCAGTTTTGAAAAAATAAATAAATAAATAAATAGCTGCCTGGTCAATATTTGCAATTTCTCCACTTAAAATAAACTCAAGCAATTTAAGCTAATAAAAGACAACTCAAAAAAACGTTGGAGCAAGAGATAGTGGACTTAAGCCCACACAACAAAAGACCCAAAATAAAGTCCAACTCCAAAATACAAGAATTTAAAGTCCTCTCCGAAATGTTTAACTCAGGCCCTACAAAATGTTTAACTAATCGTATATTTGATAACGTTTATGTTTTTTTTGTTTTCGGTTTCCCATTTTTTTAAGAAATAAAATTGTTTGATAACTATTTTTCGTTTTTAGTTCTAAATTTTGAAAAACATTAAAAAAAAAAAAAAAAGATAAAATTTGAGAAAATTTGAGAAAATTCCTTTGAAAAATGAAAGTCAGTGTTGGTTTGTTGGCCAAAGTAGCGCTGAAACAAGTAATAAATAGAGTGTATTTGACGAATTTTGTAAGATACGGATACATATCTCAATAAAGATGAAATAATATATATATAAACATAGTATAAATGTTGGATTATATTAATTTAATATCATCACGTATATTGTTGTGTTTGCAACTATATGTATGACAAAAAATAACTTGGTATATGTGCCTAAAATGAGCAAAACATGTATACAATGTACATGATAGATATGAGATATGTTGATGCAAGATTTTGGACTTCCTTCCAGCCCCGATGACAAGCTTGATGATCTAGTAGACCTACACATGAAGAATAAGAGAAACTTGCACCGGTGTGGGGCTCGACCCAACACGCCTTGATGCTTAAGTTAGCGTGAGGGTTGGGGAAGTCGAGCTTAAGTGGCGTTGTAATAAGTTGCGTACCTTATATGAAAGGTGTAACTTCATATTTATAGGTGGTAATGTATTGGGCTTGGTGTCAATATCGTACGCCTAGGGCGGCGCAATATTGAAATGATTTGATGGTGTTAGGGTGTTGTCATCGAGTGCTCGACCAATGGATTACCATATTTGGTAATCGACTTGCCTTGTCGGCTATGACGGGTGGACACTCAAGTACCTGCTATTTCATCTGAATTTGATAGGGGGATCTTGGGGATCTGGAGCAGCTTCTTGGGATCCTGCACGCTGACGTCATTTCGGGAGAGTAGGTGACGTGTGTCAGGAGACATCGTACATCAAGTCCGACATTCCAAAAGAGTAGACAACGTGTGTCAGATGGGTAGTCGACCTATGGTAGGCCTAGGCGTTCCCCCTTATAGTAGTCGGCCTTTCCTGGTCGGCTCGGTAGAACGACCTCATGATTAAACTCTACCTCTTCGGGTAAATGGACCTGTGGGCTTCTTGGAGGTCGGAGTGGGATCTTCGAGCTGGTTATTTGGCCAGAAAAAAAAACTTGGTATATGTGCCTAAAATGGACAAACCAGATATACAAGGAGTCATACATGACTGACATGTCTCTAGTTTCTGTTTATAGGTTTTTTTTTGTTTTTTTTACAACATGTTGAGGTGGGAGATTAAACCTAGGACCTCATGATCACTAGGCAATACATCATGCCGTTGAACTATGCTTTTGTTGACCTCTCTTTATATGTTTAAACCTTATAACTCATAGTTTACATATTAGGTAAATATTTATTTAGATAATTGAATGATATTTCATCTCCATGAATATTATGGGAAGAAAATAATTTTTTTTAATTTAAATTTAGACATGTAATAAACAGTACCTTGAGTGAAAATAAGGCTTTGTTTGGGATTGCGGTAACTTTGAAAATAATTGCTTCTAGCTGTTCTTTTAGAAAAATCAGCTGTACTAAGAAGTAAATAAGTGTTTGGTAAATTTCAATTCTAAACCTAAAAAAATAGGTGGTAATGTTTGGTAAACTAATACCAAATTTGAGAGATTTAACTATAATGACCAAAATAGACATATAATTTCAAAGAATTAAAAAAAAAATTTAATATAATAATTAAAATTACAAAATATAATTTTTTAATTAAATTTATTTTGATAAAATGGTGTGAGAAATAATTTTTATTATTCCAAATTTAATTAAAAAAATATATAAGAAAAATAAATTAATGTTAATTTATTTTTAATTTTAATTTTATCCACCATTTTAAATTACTTGATATATTACTTCAATAAAATTATAGAACAAAAAGATAAAGTTGTCTTTGGAAAAAAAATTCCAAAAAAATAGAGTTGAAAGTAGGAAAAAAAAAATGGATGAATTTGTTTTGGACGAATGGATCGTGGGAAAAGATGGAAGTTATGGAGGGATAAAATAGGAATTATGAAAGTTAGTTGGAAGAGGCACCCGATTGTTTGGGAATCCAATTTCAAAAGCTACTCTCTATGAGATTTTAGAAAAGCAAGGAATTAAAAAAGTGATTTGATTTAAATTAATATAAAATCAGATTTACCAAACAAAAAAAATGGTTAAAATTATTTAAAAATCACTTTAATCACCTTCAAACGCAATCCCAAACGAGGCCTAAGTATGTTATGAAAATAGTTTCTTTATAATCAATGTGATTATGGAGAATGGTCAACGGAAGCTTATTTTCCAATTTGTTTTCCTTATTTGATATATATATATATATATATATATATATATATATATGCGGCAAAATAAAATTATTTTTGAAAATCCTAATTGTATAATAATTAGGAAAATGGAAAATTGTAACCGATGTTAATTTAGAGTAAAATAATTAAAAATACTACATTTTTTAAAAAAAATTGTGGATATTGCAATTTCTAATAGTATGGTTTATCGCTGATAGTAGTCTTTTTTTTATAGAATTTTGTCAGTGATAATAATCTAGGATAGAAGTCTAACAGTAATAGTCATAAAATCTATCAGTGCTAGCAGTTGATTTTTTTGTCATATTTGTAAAAAAATTTAAATGTCGCTAAATTTACAATTATTTTTTGACTGATTGCTATTTCTGCAACCATCCCTAATAATTACGATGAATAATTAAAAGAATAGCGAAAATCAGAACTATAAAAAATATATATGAAATAATTGTCTTAAATTAAATTGAAAAAAGCCAACATAAATATAACTAACTTTGATCAAAAACATCAGTTGAAATCTCTACCTCATGTATTATTGAACTAAAAAAAAGTTAAGATAAAATATATATATATGTTAGCGCGATAATAATTTATTTTTTAATAATATAATAATTAAAATAATATTCACTATTAATGATGAGTTTCTTTATATTAAATAAAAAATGTTTTGAGAAATCAAAATACACGATCAAAGGTGTGAAACAACAGTTCTCTTGTCAAACCGAACATAAGTCAATTGACATAAGATTGTGCTTGTGACTAAGTGATCACGGGTTCAATTCTCGGATTAATTAAAATATCGTTGCAAAAAAAAAAAACAGTTCTCTTCTTAAAAAAAAATATATATATATATTATGAAATCCATAAATAAAAATTATTATTATTTTGTCATTTTTTTTTTTTGCAACGGTATTTTAATTAATACGAGAATTGAACCCATGACCTCTTGGTTACGAGCACAACCCTATGTCAATTGAGCTGTGCTCGGTTTGACAAATATAAACCATACACAATGACCACTGTAGCAAAATAAGATTTTTTTTTTTTTTGTTATTTTTTTTTATTTATTTATTTATTTTTTTTTTCATTTTGTAGATTGGTACATTTTAATCTGGGACAAGAAGACAACTATTGTCTTCTGATAATTGTTGACAATAATAACAACAAAAAAAATTTAAAAAATTGTCAACAATTATTATTATTATATTGATATGATAGCCATAAATAGGTTTTTACGAATAATTTGTAGACTTAAAGTGTACTATAAATATATAAAAAAACAAAAAAAACAAATCTAGACTGAAAAAGATATTTAATTACTCTCGTAATCATATATTTTAGGAGGAGAATTAAATATTGGAATAATCAATCTCATCAAAGAAGCTCCAATTACAAATAATATTATATATATTTACTATTTAGTATTAACCGACCATCTACTTATATATATATATATTTTTTTTTTGAAAACACCATCTACTTATATTAAGAGTGGGAAACCAAAATTATCAAATCAGTCAAAATCATAGACAAACTTAACCTAATCCACTCCAAACCTACAACTTGGTTGATAATTGATATATGCATTTATCTAATACTATAGTTATTTTTATTATTTTTATTTTCCTTCCATATTTAAGGTTCAATATTTAGAATTGTGACTGAGATTCTAATTTGTGATCTCTTACTCACTAGGTCGTACATTATACTTGTTGTTACATAAATTTGGTAACAACGGTAAACTTGATAGGATTGGTAGAATGAACTTGATATTGTCATACCTGAAAGAGAAAAGAGTAAGTTAAGACCGGTGAGAAACTTTCCACACAAACTCCGACGCTCAAGTCAATTTCTAGAGAGAGAGAGAAGAAGAGTTGAATATGAAAAATCTGTAAGTTATAGAATTAGAATAATTTGAATTGCTTACCAAATGCCCTAAGGATCATTTCCTTATATAGGGAATGACCATTAGGAGACCATTAAATGTCATTAAGGAGGTATTGATGACGCCAACAAAAGCATAGCTCAACGGCATAATGTATCGCCTAGTGATCATGAGGTCCTAGATTCAATCCCCCACACCCTAACATGTTGTTAAAAAAAAAAAGGAGGTATTGATGACATTTGAGAGAGTCGTTTTCTCCAACCGACCACATGAGGGGGATCGGGTCAAGCTCCTCGAGGGGCTCGACCCCTTTTGATGGTGATCGACTCCTTAGATGTGCGGTCGGCTCCCTTTGGAGCGTGTCGGGTCGGCCCGTGTGGTCGACTCCTGATCCTAAGGGGTCGACTGTCGTCTCCTCGTTAAACCGCCATAAATAAGAATATAATTTATTGAATAAAGTACCACTACCACGTGTAACTCGATTTAGACAAATTTTACAAAGCGTTTTCTCCATTGTCTATAAAATTGTGTGCAATATAATCATGAAATTGAAAATTATTCAAAAGAGTCCAAATGGGACCGCAGCTTATCTCCTTGGGATTTACAATATCAAAATGAAGTTGAAAAGTCGTACTAATCCTAGTTCACACTTGACGTCGGTTAAATTATAATTAATCTATAATATATAAATTTAAATTTTAAATCTAGTAGAATAATGAATTTTAAAAAAAATTAAAGATTAAATTTATAATTTTAATTAAATAGACATAAATCTTTTTTTTTTCAATTTTTTTTTTTTAATAAAAATACGACACAACCTGAACTTAGCTACAATAGATATAAAACTTAAAACAGATTAAAATTATAATGTTAACGAGAAAAAAAGAAAAGAAAAGAAAACAAAGATGGTGGGTCGGGTTAATTATTCAAAGGCATAAGATAAAATGAGATTAATCGAAATGAAAAATGAACCCGACCCGAAACGTGCAGAAGATGCAAAATTAGCGAGTGAAGTTTTCAAATGAACTCCCAAAACTTCGGCTGAAAAATAAATAAATAGCAACCTCATCTTCAGCAAATTCCATCTTCCCGACCACCGACCACCGACCACCGACCACCGACTAACGCTTTCAATTGAGATTTCTTCTTCCTTCTGCATCCAATTCAATCCATGGCTGCCTCTTCTGTTCCCACCCACATGAAGGCTTGGGTCTACCATGAATTCGGCAACACTGCCGA